>CM044892.1:35476735-37876735 GCA_024500025.1 Syzygium aromaticum
ATTTCTCGTTTGTTTCTCTCGTTCTCTTGCATTGATTTAATTACAAGATCTTGTCAGTTTCCGCGTTAATTTAACAACACGTTCCTCGCCTAGAATGTTAATGTTGTGTGATAGAACCTTTGATCTTAAAGTAGCCACCATACAAATATATTTTCCAATCGGCATTTTCTAGCAGCTCTCCTTTTGGTACCTCGAGAGATTAAGGTTCCTTGCCTTATTTTTCTAGGATGTCTTGATAAAAATCAATCAATACAAGTTTGTTTTAATTTCTAGGGCACGTATGTTACGGGCTAATTGTTCTAACATTCCCTTACCGGTGTGGTCTTAGAAATTTCTTCCCATTCCTAAGTCAACTTTACTCACCACACTCAAAAAGATCTAAGAGAGAGAAACATGTAGAAGAAACCCTATGACTTTTAGAAGCTTCAAGGCTTGCTCGGTCTTCTTGGATCATCCTCGGTCCATTGTGCACTAAAAATCTTTGCTCTAACGTTCCCTTACCATCCAGCCTTAGGAATTTCTTCTAAAGTCAGCCTTACTCACCACACTTTACAAGGATCTTAGAGAGAGAAACTCATAGAGAGAAATTTTGGACTTCAATTACTTGTGAGATGATACAAAAGAGGAGATGAGACCTTTATATAAATAACTACTCCTCAAGTTATAACTATAGATCTCCCCTTAATCCAACGGAAGAGGTTCCATCTCCCCATCTACCAACCACCAGCATTAATTACAAGGACACTCTATAATAGTATATTAAAAACCTCCGGACTGTGAGATGCAAATTAGCCTTTTCAAATAACATGGATTCGAACTTTCAGATTTGGCATTTTTTCTAGTGAATATTCTTGTTCCCTTTTATCAATGTCAAAGTGCCGAGGAAAGAACACAGCTTGTTAGAATGTTGTTAACACCAAAACAAACAAGTCGTGCATGCTTCGCAGGTGTACAAAGAAGTCATGTGAATGGCACATGAATGAATAGTCACATGCATAGCACGTGAGTTGGATCTTGTACATATTGGTCTATTGACGGGTACAGAGCCAACACATGTTGATCGACGAGGACAATCTTTAATTACATGTGTCCAGTTGACGGTAATAGACAACCCATAACCACCAATATAGGCGCCGGCGGTAATTTCTGTGCCATTCAAAACTTGAAATCTATTGAAGTAACTAACAATGGAAATAAGTATTATGAGAAGAGTGTTATTATTCGAAGACCCAGCCTTGGAGTATGCATCGATAGGTGTAACGATTGTTTCTACACGTGGGAAATAGTTAACTAGAACATGGACAACGTTTGCGGAAGCAAAGGAGAATAGATAAGGTTAATAGAAGTTAATTGAACATCATCTGGGAAGGTCGTTTTCATGCGAAAGTAAAGGAAAGTGGACGTGATTGACAGAAGTCGTTCAAGAAAGTATAACGGCAAGAGGCATAACTGCTGAGCAATTGTCGAAGAACAGTTACCACGACTCCTTGATATATAGCATCGATAGAGCAGCAAGAACCTCAGCACAAATCAAACAAAATGTTATCCTTAATTTATCTTTAAGCTTTTATGCACAGCACTTTCAATTCCTTAGTTATAGTTTTTAGTTGTAGGTTTTAGATTCACGTCACTCAGCTTGTCTCTCTAACCCTATGTTGCATCATTATTCGATTTCTGGTGTAATAGCCCAGCGTAGCAAGTCTTGTTGCTGATTAGAGTCTGGCGAAGTCTGTTTACAGTTGTATCATTTTGGGCTTGTCATTGATCAACTTTCAATATAGTCTAAGTTTGCACTATTTTGATTCAAGCTAGTTGATTCCATAACTCACTTAAATATCTCCTGCTCGGAATCACCACAAAAACCCGATTTCCTCTTATTGAAAAATTGAAAAACGACTTTCAGTGAACGTTATTTCGTTGTGGGATCACAAATTCTAGTGAAGCAAATATCCAACCTGAAAACTTGAGATTATTGGTTGAGATAGATTACATGTATACGAAGAGTATGTAGACTCCATGAATTTTAATACTCCATCTCATGTACAAGAAGGATTATGAACGAAATATGAAATTTGATAAAAAGAGTACGGCACATGCGAAATAAATAGGAGCAAAACTTGAAAATTTAAACCATCCCGTCCAAAAACTCAAACTCATAAATGGAGCGACCCCATACATGTAAAGAATATAAAAATTTCATAGATGGGTGATGCTAGATATTTTTATACAGCTATTTTCTTGTAGGAAAATAACTTGAATATAATATGCAAAGTTGGATAGAAATTTTTCAACAAACAATTAACAAGAAAAAAATGAGAAATTGCTTTTCTTAGAAGGACTAGATCTCAAATCCAAATATTGCTACGTCAAGTCAAAGTGAAGTCACATCGGGTTGCATGGCTGACAAGAGGGTTACAATAGCATAACGTGCCATTGACTGAATGAACTAGTCAATACGTTATACCCTCTCTTATATACTTTCTTTATTAAGGCAATGCTTACATGTTTATTTAAAACAAGAATAACGTGTTGACGAGACTAGTAAGTGGATTTGGCTAATTTTTCTCAGATTAGTGCTTGGCCAGTCAGACTTTTGTAGTGTAATCGATGCGGGAGTCCAAGTCATCAGAAAAGAAGAAGGAATAATGTGTTGACGGGTTAATTCCTTTCGTCCCTTATTGGAGCAAAAATAAAATTAAAAGGACTTATTATCCAAAAGACGAAGACACGGTCAACTTACTTTGATAGACGAATTGTTAAATTCTTGCGATTCAAGATTAAAAGACAAGAAGTCCATAATAATAAATTTAGTGACATATACTCGAGTGAATATAATAAATGGTTAATATCACGAAAACCTTCAAACTGGTATATCTGTTAAAAATTTATCTTAAATTAAATTTTTGATCACCAAAAATCCTAAACTTGTATATTTGTGACAAATTACGTAACATTAATTTTTTAATCGCAAAAAATCTCAAACTGGTACATTTGTAACAAATTTACTCTCCATTAATTTTTGTTAAATTGGATTAATATCATGAAAAATCACAAACTGGTACATATATAAAACCCTAAATCAATACATTCGTTAATTGCCACGTGTCATTCCACTCAGCAATTTGAACTTAATAAAACTAAACGATAACAAATTTGTCATAATTGTACCGGTTTAAAATTTTTAGTGATCAAAAAATTAATTTAAGATAAATTTATCTTATATGTATTAGTTTAGGGTTTTTAGTTTCATTAATCCTATAGTAAATGTCCATGATTGTTGTACTTTCAAAGGTCTTCCGGTGAGGAAACGGGGCCCACCCTTCGTTTTCTTGATCATATCCACAGCTAATACAAAGTTTTGGTCAACATATTTTATTTAAATATATAACTCAAAAGGACCTCATCATGTTATCTAGGTATAATTAAGATAATTCCCAAACTTTTCTATGTAAAGGGTACGTGATAGTTTACAACTTCGCTCGATCCAATTGAAGGATTGTTTCAATAATTACCAGCCATAAACACCTCTAATTAAGAATTTTTATCTGCCTTCCTTCGTTTCCACTGTGCTAAACTTCTTACCGACTCTTTCCCTCCTACTTGGATCAACTTTGAAGTTTTAGATCCATTGCACTACGAAAGAAATTACGACATAGATGTGTAAATCGACAAAGAAAATTGTACCAAATTTACTTTTAGGACGGAATGTTCTTAGTGATAGAATTGGCGAATACTTCGGAAACCCTTGTTTCTCATACCGGGTATGCTTATGTGAGCTTAGGGAAACTAAAGTGTTATTCAACGACATGTGATCCCTACATGCGGAATGCGGGGGCTTGGGGGTAGCGCCCTCGACATGGGTGCCCCACTACCTGGTCAGCGGGCAGGGGTTCGGGGGTAGCGCTCCCCGACGGGGGTTCCGTTGCCCGGTCAACGGACGGCTGCCCCACTCGCCGATGAGCAGGCGGGGGCTTGGGGGCAGCACCCCCGAAACCTCAACGGGTTTGAGCTTTTATTTAAGTTGGCCCGTATGGTGCGAGATTAAGAGATTTCATATAAGTTTAGGTTTTGGGCATGTTTGGGACACATATATATTTTGCTTGTTTTTCTGATCATTGTAATGAGTTGTGTGACTATAAACCGAAAAATATAGTAAAATCTGTTTGCAAGATGTAGTCCTAATTCAAGAGTGAACCTGGGTAAAATTTGTGTATCGTCTAATTTTTTTGTCTTCTGCGTGATCGTTCTGTTTCGATTCTCGACACATCCCTTCACTTAGGTGACAGTATAAACCTAATTACTTGACATGTGGCCAATGTAAGAAATTGTAGTTCTAAGTGAATTAGAATATCAGTAGCCATAATGCAAAACGTCCTAATTCCTCTATCAACACAATTACTTATGAGACGTTAAGCCGGTGTCACTAATACAACTTGCCTTTCGCAATCGAAAATCACTTATTAAAGGGTTCATTGTGACCTTCTTTGCGTGTTCGTTGTCTCGACCAAATCTTTTACGCTTTTGAATCGGATTCATTCAAGAGTTTCCTTCGAATCTAAGGCTGTGCATCCACAAAGAAAAACCTTAGAAAGAGTGTAAGAGGTTGCGATGAATGGACTCAAAAGTTTCCTTATTCTAAGGAACTTCAAGTTCAATGTTGTTCAAACAATGATTCCGGAGCAAGAAGGCCACGCGGGACGGATGGATCAAAGCAAGAGCAAAGTAATGGTGACGAACCAGCATAAATTGACAAAAGGTGAAAGGAATTCCATAAAATTGGGAAAGTATTGGGGGTATAAGTAGAATTAATTTATTTTTATGATAGACGATAATAATGCAACAAGAAATAAACAGAAATTATCTGCCTGATGATAAATGTTTGTTTCACTCTTCACTCGTTTTCTCATAATTAAGTATAGACATCTCCGGTTTGCAAAAGATGAAAATCAACCTAAAAATAAAGATAAAAAATAATTCTGCGGTATATACATGGAACTTTCCCAAGCCCAACGTTCAGGCTTTATGGGTTGTCCATCCAACCATCATTTACATGGGAGAATGAGATCCTCGTGACGGAACTTTCACGCGTAAAGATTTGCGTCAGATACTTATCTAGACTCAGATCCACGTGGACCAAATTAGTTAGTTCATCTATCATATATATTTTACATCAATTTCACCGCCGATCCAATGCAAATATGTGGATTTAATTAAAATGCTCATAATTTTTATATGTAATTTAATTAATATTATTATTTAGGATTAAGGTCGATCCCTAATTTTTTATACAATAAATAATTAAATGATTCACCAAATTTGGGTGCCAAGATTGCTCCCCATGTATAGAACTAGCAAATGTGCACGTGTTGTACGAGCAAGAAATTGACATTTGAAAAAGTAAGTGTGTTGCAAAATATTTGAATCATTAAACAATGGAACAAACTTACTGATAAAATACACAATACAAAGAAATTGTATAAGGAAAGAGAATTATTTCATAATTTGAAAAATTTTAAGAAGGTTGTTGTAGGATATTTAATTTTAGCAACACATGATGCTTTTTGTCTTCTCTATGATGTTAAAATTCTCTCCATGATTAAGTGCTTGATCCCATTTTTAGCACCAAAGACCAATGGGCCATTGCGGTGACTAAGTCAACCATATAATTAGTCACGATGATTCCCATGTGATCTAACGGTGGTGATGCTATTTGATCCATAAATTAGGTTCAACCATATAATTAGTCACGATGATTTCCATGTGATCTAACGGTGGTGACGCTATTTGATCCATAAATTAGGTTCGTGCGAGCTACAATATTGACTTAATATGTGCTCGATAGTCAACTTCGAAAAGAACAACTAATTGCAAATATGTTGGTTGGTCCTTCAAGTCTCGTGCTTCACCTTAAATTTTAATGTTGTGTGACGAGACATTTGATCTTAAAGTGACCACCAAACAAACTATTTTCCAATCGACGTTTTCTCAGCAACACTTGAGATTAAGGATTCCCGCCTTATTTTTTTTAAGATGTCTCGATAATTTTAATTTCTAGGACACTTACATCAGCCTCTTGAAATAACGTGGCCTAAAACTTCTAAATTTGGCATTTTTTTCTCGTGAATATTCTTGTCTTCTTTTATTAATGTCAAAGTGCCGAGGAAATGACCCAACTTGTTAGAATGTTCTATATGAAAGCTTGAGGTTATTGGTTGAGGTAGACCCCATGTATATAAAGCACATATAGACCCCACGAACAAGCGATGTGAGATACTTTGACACTTTAACTCACGTGCAAGAAGAATTAGGAACGAAACATAGAATTTGACGAGCGGGAGACCGCACTTGCAAATAAAACCTATGTAGAACTTGAAATGCGAGAAACTTTATTCTAGCTATATCCTCATACGAAAAGAACTCATTTATTATATGCATTGTTCGAAAGCATTAAAAGGAAAAAAAAAAAGAGAGAAATTTCTTTTCTAAGAAGGACTTGTCGGGAGCACACAGTAGAAGTTCAATACCTTCACCTGAGGAGATCGCCAAGAAAGAGCGCAAGTCTAAGCTCGTCAATGTATTTAGTTGAATCTACTTTCACTTAAAAACTTAAATCAATAAATTATGAACCAACTATAATATATTAACTGCCAATGTCGAACTTTTTTAACACAATTCACACGTGTAACTTAACAATCTTTCCATCATGTGTGAGCTCAATATTAGGTTTTTTCTCCCCCCTTAATTCAGGTATTATTCTGCACAAACTTATCTAAAATTGAATCTCCAAGTCATTGCTTTGCTAGACCAACTAGCCATGGTCTTTATCTTGCGTCTCCTCAAATCAACTGTCCATGGTCTCTTCTTGCTAGATCAACCTCGAGAGCAATTTCCACTTGAAATAAACGTCGATTATGAGGTTTTTCTTTTGAGATATTCACTAAACATCGGAACAGATTGAGACTAATCAACCATTGGCTCTAATACCATTTGTTGTGAGCACACAGCAAAAACCTGGCACTTTCACCCGAGGAGATCGCTAAGAGCGAGCCCTAACTCAAATTCAAGCTCGTTAACATATTCAATTGGATTCACTTTCACTCAAAGTTTAAGTTAATTAGTTATATGCTAATTATGATATATTAATTGCTTAATACTTCATCAATTCTTTGATATCTAATAAAATTCACATGTGTATCCTATCAAAATGTGACATCAAATCAAAATATTGTCACATTTAGTGGAGTCAAGTCAAGTCACATGGGGTTGTGTGTCTCGACGAGAGCCTTATAATAGCATAACGTACCTTAGACTAAATGAATTAGTCAATACGTTATATCCTCTCTTTGTACACTTTCCCCGTCATAACAGAACAATGCCTCCATGTTTATCTAAAACAAGACTAAGACAAGACTTAAGGTGTGATGTGTTGGATCTTTCACCAAACGCATGACGTGTACGTCCCTCGTTGGGAAGAAAATATTAATAAAAGAACGACTTATTTTTCAAAAGTTTTTTTTTTACTGCCAGAAAAGATTAAAAGAAGAAGAAGAAGTCCACAATAATAAATTTAGCGACACATAGACACGTGTATATAAATATAAATAAATGTGCACACTTTGTTGTACTTTCAGGTGAGAAAACGAGGCCCACCCTCTTGTTTTTTTTTTTTTTTTTTTCTTTTGATCATATCCACAATTGTAAATGTTTGAACTGACAACTCTATAAGTTTCAGTGCTATAGAAAGTCTAAGTCAACATTTTTATCATTTTAATTTCATGACTTAGAAGTACCTCATCATGTTATCTAGGTATTATTAAGATAATTCCCAAACTTTCTATGTAAGTGGTATGTGATAGCTCACAACTTCCCTCGATCCAATTGAAGGATTGTTTCGATAATTGCCGGCCATAAACACTCATACTAAAAATATATTCATCTACCTACTCAATTTTTATTGTGCTAAACTTTTTACCGACTCTCTTTTCAGGATCAACTTGAAGTTTTATATCTGTTACGTTGCGAAAGAAATTACGATGTAGCGCCAAAGGAAATTGCACTAAACATACTTTTAGGATGGAGTGTTCTTAGGTGATAGTATAAACCTAACGACTCTACCTGTGGCCAATGTAAGAAAATATAATTCTAAGCAAATTAGAATTTCTGTAGCCATAATGCAAAACATTCTGATTCCTCTATCCACACAATCACTTATGAAACATTAAGCCGGTGTCACTAATACAACTTGCCTTTCACAATCGGAAATCGCTTATTAAAGGGTTTATTGTGACCTTCTTTGCGTGTTCGTCATCTCGACCTAATCTTTTATGCTTTTGAGTCGGATTCATTCAAGAGTTTCCTTCGAATGTAAGGCTGTCCATGCACAAAGAAAAAC
Organism: Syzygium aromaticum; assembly: GCA_024500025.1. Classification (NCBI taxonomy): domain Eukaryota; kingdom Viridiplantae; phylum Streptophyta; class Magnoliopsida; order Myrtales; family Myrtaceae; genus Syzygium; species Syzygium aromaticum. The sequence continues at coordinate 35,485,128 of CM044892.1, forward strand.
CCTAGAAAGAGTGTACGAGGTTGTGATGAATGACTCAAAAGTTTCCTTATTCTAAGGAGCTTCAGTTACAATGTTGCTCAACAATGGTTCATGAGCAAGAAGGCCACGCGGGATGCAAAGGATTAAAGCAAGAGCAAAGTAATGGTGACGAAATAGCATAAATTGACGAACGGTTAAAGGAATATCATAAATTTGCGAAAATAGTGGGTATAAGTAGAATTAATCTATTTTTTTGATAACTTGATTCATGGGACTTTTTCCAAACCCAACGTTCACGCTTTGTGGGTTTCCATCCGAGCAACGTTTGCATGGGAAAATGAGATCCCCGTGACCGAACTTTCACGCGTAAAGAATTTCATGGCGAATGCTTGTCTAGACTCAGATTCATGTGGACCGAGTCGATTACATCTGCTGATTACATGTATTGTATGTAAATATCACAAAATTAAATGGTGACGATTGAACTTGGTTGGACCGGCCATGATCACGGGGAGTATTTTTCAAGAATGCCGGTGGAGCACTTCATATAAAAATGGCAAAAAAAAAAAGGGACAATTAAAGGTAGGAGAAAGGGATCCAATTGCTGATCTTGTGACATTGAGGGTGACAGGAGAGAAGTCATGCAAATATGATCTTAAAACATGTAAATGTTGCTGGTTGATCTTTTGCCCTTAAAAGAAATTTAGAACATTAACTTTGGAGGTGTGAAACTAAACAAACTTTTCTTCACTCTTTGATCATGATGGTAACATGAAATATATTATATCAATAAGCAATTATACGTACGTAAAAATTAACTAAAAGTTTACTCGAAAAGTGATAGGGAAGAATTTTCGTGGATATCAAATAAGATTTGTTTAAATATCCACTTCTTCTCGTTGTGCGGATCGATTTTATATGCATTCTTACTGTACTTAACGCTCTGAAATAAAATTAAATGAGCAATTAATACTTGAACGAAACGATTAACTTGCGCGGTCCACCCACGGTGAAGAAACCACCTGGAAATTCATCCATTTGTGGATGAACCTTTACTTAAATTTCCAGTCAAATACGTATCTCGATGCCTAATCAATTTTGCAGCTAATTTTGGAAGGCGATTAATACTGCACAAACACGTTCTAGACAAGTCCTCCTCAAATTGCTCCATCTGTTATAGAGGTTTTTTAAGTATTTCAGTAGGGTAACAGATCCTTTCGAATCATCTGGCGTAATAATGGCAGCGGTAATTTCTGAGAAGGTGAGTTATAATTACCGAAGTGGAAACATAAGATAAATTACCAAAACAAATACTTCACCCAGAAAGCAAGAACTCATCAAATTTTGGGTAATGGTGATTGCAGATCAGATAAGTCTTCGTGGAAAGATCATGCAGGAAGCTACTGTAGATCATCCAAGAAGCTACTGTGAACTTTCCCATGAACGTTTCTGCACTATATATACGTAAATCCATGACAACATAACCTTTCAAAACCAATATAACCAAATCCATCCTTTCAAACCAAAGTCAATCAGTGCTTTGACTCCCTCAGACTCGTCTTCATCCTCTGAACCCGACTCCATTCTGCTAATCCAGGCAGACCCTTTTGCCTCCTCCCTCTCTGTTGACCATCCATGTGGTCGTTGAGGCTCCGTAAACCTAGCGAAGCAGCAGCAGCAGCGACCGATGCTGCACTCGGCTGCAGCGATAGCCATAGCCCGACGACGATCATCCACAGGCGAAGGTGGCGCTTGGCTTTCACGGTCATATACTTCACCAGGGCTCTCGAGTCTCTGTCGAAACAGGTCCTTGGGAAGAAGACCGATCTGTTGCGGTCGCTCTCTTTTGTCGCCATCAATGTCGACCTTGAAGGCAATGATAATCCGCGCGAAGGAGATCGCCCATTGCTTCAAGACGTCGACCTGAAGATCCTCAGTAACCTGGTAAGAGAGAAAGAGTTAGAATCTCTTGTTCAACTTGGTGGCATTAAACAACTCGCTTCGATTCTCATGACAAATCCCGAGAATGGCTTGAGCGGGGATGAAGCTGACCTCATCCGGCGAACCAATGTTTTCGGTGTGAATAAGTACATTAAGCCACCGGCAAAGAGCTTTCTCAGTTTTGTGCTTGATGCGTTCAAAGACATGACCATAATCATTCTCATAGGATGCGCTGTTCTCTCTTTAGCATTTGGTGTCAAACAACACGGCCTTAAAGAAGGTTGGTATGATGGTGGGAGTATAATCATCGCCATCTTTCTAGTTGTCATCGTGTCTGCACTCAGCAACTATAAGCAAGGAAGGCAGTTCGAGAAACTTTCAAAAGAGAGCAGCAATATAAGAGTGGAGGTTGTGAGAGATGGCAGGAGGCAACCGATCTCCATATTCGATATCGTTGTAGGCGATGTCGTGTTTCTGAAGATTGGCGACCAGGTTCCGGCTGATGGGCTGTTTGTAGATGGCCATTCCCTGAGGGTTGACGAGTCTAGCATGACTGGTGAAAGTGATCACATCGAAGTCGACAGCGAGAACCCTTTCTTGCTCTCAGGCACCAAAGTGATAGACGGCTATGGTCGAATGATGGTCGCTTCTGTCGGCATGAACACTGCGTGGGGCAAGATGATGAGCTCCGTGAGCCGCGTCTTAGATGAAGAGACCCCGCTCCAAGCCCGTCTAAACAAGTTGACTTCCTTCATTGGGAAGATCGGGCTGTCGGTGGCCATACTGGTACTTCTCGTCTTGATGATCCGCTACTTCACTGGAAACACTCAAGACGAGGCCGGACGAAGAGAATTCACCAGCGGGAAGACCAAGTCGGGGGACGTGATGGACGCGGTTGTGCGCATAGTTGCCGCAGCGGTGACCATCGTGGTGGTTGCTATACCTGAGGGCTTGCCTTTGGCCGTCACTTTGACGCTGGCCTACTCTATGAAGCGCATGATGAATGACAACGCCATGGTCCGGAAGCTCTCGGCCTGTGAAACCATGGGTTCTGCCACAACGATCTGCACGGATAAAACCGGGACTCTCACGTTAAACGAGATGATGGTGACGGAGTTATGGATGGGGAAAGAACATGTGAGTGTAGCTGCATCCAGAGAAATAGCTCCGAGCATCCTTGAAGTCCTACTGCAAGGAATCGGAATGAACACAACAGGTACTGTGCACATGCGACCTTCTGCATCGGTTCCTGAAATTTTAGGCAGCCCGACTGAGAAGGCGATACTTTCTTGGGGTGTGTCCAAGTTGGGTATGGAGATGGATGAACTGAAGCAAGAATGGGAGATAATCCAAGTCGAGGCGTTCAATTCCGAGAAAAAGAGAAGCGGGGTTGCTGTGAGGAGGAGTGGAGAGCAGGTCGTTCACATACACTGGAAGGGAGCTGCTGAGATGATCTTGGCATTGTGTTCAGATTATTATAGCCAAAGAGGGACGGTGAATGTCATGACTGACGAAGCAAGGTCTGAGTTCGGGACAATCATAAAAAATATGGCAGGCAAAAGCCTGCGCTGCATCGCATTCGCCTACAAAAAGTTCAATGGCTCACTTGCTCAAGTTCATGGGAGACTTGAGGAAGATGGACTTACATTGTTGGGGATAGTAGGGATTAAGGACCCATGCAGACCAGGCGTAAGAAGGGCAGTGGTGTCTTGTAAATGCGCCGGGGTAAACATCAAGATGATCACGGGAGACAACATGCACACTGCAAGAGCTATAGCCTTGGAATGTGGGATTTTCAATCCTGACGAAGATCTCGAACACGAAGCCATAGTAGAGGGCGTTCAGTTTCGCAACTACTCGCCCGAACAGAGAATGGCAGCAATTGAGAAAATCCGGGTAATGGCTAGATCATCCCCATTTGATAAGCTTTTGATGGTACAGTGTTTGAAGCAGAAAGGGCATGTGGTGGCAGTCACTGGCGATGGCACGAATGACGCGCCAGCCCTAAAAGAAGCGGATATCGGCCTCTCCATGGGCATCCAAGGCACTGAGGTGGCAAAGGAGAGCTCAGACATCGTCATCCTGGATGATAATTTCGCCTCAGTGGCGACTGTGCTGAGGTGGGGGCGGTGTGTCTACAACAACATTCAAAAGTTCATCCAGTTTCAGCTCACTGTGAATGTGGCTGCCCTCGTCATCAACTTCGTTGCTGCGGTCTCTGCTGGCGATGTCCCTTTGACAGCGGTCCAGCTTCTTTGGGTGAACTTGATTATGGACACCCTTGGAGCTTTGGCATTGGCGACAGAGCAACCCACAAATGATCTCATGCTAAAGACGCCTGTTGGACGAACCGAGCCGCTTATAAGCAGAGTCATGTGGAGGAATCTCATATGTCAGGCCCTGTACCAAGTTATCGTCCTCCTGACCCTACAATTCAAGGGAAGTTCCATTTTTGGAGTGGACAAGAAAGTGAAGAACACAATTATTTTCAACTGCTTTGTCCTCTGCCAGGTCTTCAACGAATTTAACGCCAGGAAGCTGGAGGAAAAAAATGTCTTCAAAGGGATCCATAAGAACAAGTTGTTCTTGGGCATCATTAGCATGACGATAATTCTTCAGGTGGTGATGGTTGAGTTTCTGAAGAGGTTTGCCAACACTGAGAGGCTGGACTGGGGACAATGGGGTGCTTGCATAGGACTCGCATCTTTGTCTTGGCCAATTGGTTGGCTTGTTAAGTGCGTTCCAGTCTCAGGCAAAAAGCTGTGGTTTTCCCGCAGAGAAGAAGCGTCCTGAACAGAGCACAATGTTAAACTCCTGGAAAATAATCTTTTTCTTATATTTAAATTTCAGCTGATAAAAATGGTTAGGGCTTAGGAAACTGTTTTTTAAATTCTATATTTTATGCATGGTAAGTACCTTCTAGATGATGTCTCAATTTACCTTTGGCTGCAGAATCATATCAACAGTTTATTGTCATCTTAGGTCTTTGGTCTTGCTTACTATGCTACTGTTGAGTTTGGATAATCTTGCAGATGAGGTTATTAATAAGGTGATCATGCTATATGCCTGCTTTAACGTTCATCTCTGAACTAGCATTCAAAAAGTTATCCTACAGGAAAACTAGAGAAACAATTAGCTAGTTCCTAGCAAGCTTCGTAAAGGGGCAGTAAAAACCAAAAAACTTATGCCTCAAGTTCATGCAAGGGTTGCCTTTTTTCGGTTCTTTTCTCACATAATCTCTCCTTTACCATATTAACAAGAAGGACATGGACCCACACGACGAACAAATATTATTTGATGCAAATGGCGAGGGACAAATCAAGTCACTTATAGTGAACACAACTTCAAATCCTTAAGATTGCTGGCTTCCAACTAAAGTAGAGATGCTATCATCTTTTCCTCACAACTTCTTTAGATATCTTCAACTAAATTCCCCATATCCTAGAAAAACATGACCAAATATTCAAGCAAACAACTTGAAGGAAAAGGTTGATAGAAGCAATAAAGCACATCTTTACATGATGGAGCCTGATTTGCATAGATAAGATAAAGATTTTAATGAAAATGCCACATCTTTAGAGGCTGAGGATTTGTCTCTGCAAAACATAAGATGGCCGTAGCTGTCTTGTAAGTGCATAAATCGGATTTCCTACAAGCAGCAAAACACCACCACTTCGAAAAACGAAAAAAATAAAATGACATGATTCTTTGGATGGAAGGAAGAAAAGAAATTTTCATAGGAGGATCCCGAGTTGATGACAACCCAATTCACCTATCATTGCGAATAACTGGCTTTAATCAAACATCACAACTCGTCTGCACATATCTCGGGATCAATTTTTCACCTCACTCCATGGCAAAACCCTCACAGATTATATTTGACTCATATGACCATGTTGACAAAGTGATAACAAGACTCACAAAAAGAAGCTTACACAAGCAAATCAATTTGTAATACTTCATACCTAAGCACGATCAATACTAGCTGATTCTTTCCACATCACAAACGCAACAACCAAAAGAAGGCAATCTACTATTGGAAAAAGGATAGAGAGAGAAAGAAAAGGATAGAGACAACAAGAAACAAAGAGTTCGGTTGACGAGTAGAAAACAAACTTCCAACCCTGATCGGTCCGGGCCAGCATGAGGGCAAGGCAATGAGGCATTGCCAATGTGAAATACAATAGTCAAATTCTTGTATGTTTAACTCATTTAGACTACCTTAGAAATGTCTTATTAGCTTCTTCTCAATGCATACATTCAATTCACTTTTCCATAAAAAAAAAAGGTTTCTCAGATTGCCGGAGTACTTTAACTTCACTCATTCCCACAATTCTCAGCAACATAGTACAAGTGAAGTAATCAAACAGTAGTACTTCCATGAATAAACAAATGGGGCAACCAAAAGAAAAGACCACGAAAAAAAAAAACACTTGCGTTTATAAAAGAACAGAGTCAAGACAACACATGTCCCAATTACCCGTTAAAAAGTAAAAATTTAAAATTTTCAACGATGAATGTCAATGTGGGGCTTCACAAGGCAATGAGGCATTGCCAAGGTGAAATACAGTAGTCAAATTCTGGTATGTTTAACTCATTTGGACTACCTTAGAAATGTCTTATGAGCTTCTTCTCAATGCATACATTCAATTCACTTTCCCAGAGAAAGAGGGTTTCTCAGATTGCTGGACTACTTTAAGTTCATTCATTCCCTGAATTTCTCAGCAACATAGTACATGTAAAGTAAACAGACACTAGTACTTCCATGAATAAACAAATGGGGCAACCAAAAAAGAGACCAAGAAAAAAAAAAACTTGAGTTTATAAAAGAACAGAGCCAAGACAACACATGTTCCGATTACCCTTCAAAACTAAAATTTAAAATTTCCAGCGATGAATGTCAATGTGGGGCTCCATTATTAAATTGACCAGACTCCACTGATTTGAGCTTCCATCCGGTCATTATCTCTCGTACCAACCAACAAGCACAAAGAGGGGGTGGGGGGGAAGAGAGAGAGAGAGAGCCCGAATCGTCTTCTAGGGACAATGACATCGGAAGACAAAACAAAAAATAAGCAAGAATCCAACTCGTCTTCTAAATCAATAAACATCGGAGGACGAAAAGGAATCAAAATTTGTCCGAATTCGCGGACAACAAGCAAGCCGTACGTACCATTAGAGACAGAGAGATGCTGACCTTTCTCCCTCGTTTCTCTGTCAAAGGTGCGTGGTTCTGGTTTTCGGGGTTGGCGAGAGGGACCCAACTGGATCCTTTTCCGCCTTTTTTCTAGTTCTGCTTGGTGGCGCTGAAGCGGCGCCTGCGCTTTCCATGAAAATTTTTCTTCTTCGAACAGAATGGGTTTCCTTCCACCAAAAAACCAAGAACAAGAACAAAATGGGTTTCCAAGAGAGAATGGCCTTTGGGCCATTGATTAACATGGGCTGTGAGCATCGGGCTTTCAGGATTAGGCCGATGAAGACGTGGTACTGACGGTGGACGATTGATCGGTTTGGGCTTGCGCACCCCCCTCCAAAAAAAATTTGTAGAACGAGATGGTGATGGAACCGAAGAATGGTATAGAATAGAATGAAATGGGACGAGATAATCGAATTCCTATGTTGGATCGTGACCGAGATCACCATTTGCTCCCATCCTCAAGGCAGCCAAGGATAATAAAGCTCGCGATGAAAGCGAGATTCGATAGCAGTATCGATATTGCTTAATTCGCCACCATCAATCACTTTAGAGAGGATCTGATCGTTGAACGTGTTGGGTAGAGTATCTCGCCTAAAAATCCCTATTCAAGTTCTTTCAAGATTGAGAAAGCATCGAGTTTTCTTTGTATAAAATAACCGGGTTTGAGTGCGATTAACTAGATAGGTGCGGTCCAAGAAAGAAAGCCGATTGCCTAGAGGCCTTGATTTATCTTTTGGCCTCCCTAGAATAAACAAAATTGCCCATATATGATGCGAGACTAGATCATTCAAGAAAAAGCTTAGTTGATTACTTTCGCAAACAAGGTCTTGAATTTTAGTATATTTATTTGCTTTTTTTGGAATTATCTCCTCCTAGGAGTCACTTTACGTTTTGTCTGGAATAACAGGCTAACACCATGGTCATATTCTCCATCACAATGATTGCCTCCCGAATTCATCCCTTCTGGCCAGAGTTTTGCAATTAATCAAAGTAGGCGATCGAGAAATTGGCGATTATTTTCAAGAAATTAAACTCTTGATGAAGGAAAGTTTGGCTCCCATATCTTTTCGAGGGATTCTGGCGGTGAAAAGGTTGGTGTTTAAGACTTGGACCCTCCAATGAACTCATGTTGAAAGCCTTGACTTTGGAGTTCGTCTCACTATTGTGTTTTGAGAAAGTTAGAATGTTCTAAAGGACAAATCTTTTAGGTGATCGAGCACGAACTTTTCATTTATTCAAATCAATCATCAAGTGTCGAGATTACAAATTTCTTTACTCTTTTTTTTTTTAATCTTTGAGAGAATTGTATTGTTTCTCTCGCGGTAGTTGATTTAGGAGGATACAACGTTGTAATCCGAGAACATCCCAAAATCTATCTTTCTTTCATCATGGTCGGCACAATTTGCACGATTTTCATTCTCATAACGCGTCTCTTCACACCTTCTTTTTGTTGAAATTTTTATGTCCTTTTGACCTTAGGCAGCATGTAACTTTCAGTGTGTTCGTCTCTTTCAAAATCTAAAAGTGGGATGGATTTGCCATCATTAGTGGAGAATTGTTTGCCATATGTTCGACAGAGACCAACCATCTTTCTGGGATTTAATAGTTTCAAGATCTGATATTCGAGCAGTTTTTAAAACTAGCTTCATATATGCATTGAATCCAAGATTTGTAGGATGGCTCAGGTCAATTGACAAACTGAAGGAGAGAGAAAATAGAAGACCTCGAAAACTAAATTTATCTCTCAATGAAGAAACTGCATCAAGTTAAGGCTAAATCTACTTAGACAGACTATTCGGTTTGGGGGATATGAAAGCGCGGGAGAGGAAAGAAAGATATAGAGAGTTAAATTCATTTGTTGTTGATCTGTCTAGAAGAAGAGGATTGCTTCCACAACAAAACAAGGCCACTCCAAAATTAAGACAAAGCTCCTTACTTAAAGCATTAAGATTTGTTGTGCATTTTCACATTACTCACAGCCATGCCACTATATTCCCAATTAAAAACAGAAGCAACTTTGGGTGTTTTTATAGGGCAAAGTGCCATAAATGGCATGTAACAAACCATGTGAACCAGTCACCTGCCAAAGTGTGTTCCTTTTTTGCACACGATGAGGACAAAAACAGAAAAGGGCTTGTGAGAGTATGTGTGGGAGTGGTTAGCAACAGAAAATAATCATTCATCATCTTGTGAAAAGGAGACAAAAGAGAAGGGAGCAATGTGGAGTCCGTGTCCAATCCAAGCTTCCAGACAAAAGGAAGTGAGGCAAAACCCCAACAAACCTCCATGCAAAAGAGTCAACCCAATCTTCAGTTTCAATTTGGTGCTCAAGTGGTCTTACCTTTTGCAGTTAGTCCAACTCATAGACCAACCCACCAACACAAACAGAAGCACACACCATTTAAACAGTCAGAGATAGAGGGAGCATTCACACATAATTGAGAACAATGTATCTGAAAAGATATTACAAAGAGAGTCTACTGCAACTTTTTTCTCTAGTGCTGCAAAATAAGCTTAAATGAAGATGCACAAACAATTGGTAAGCTTGAAAATATGACGCCTCTTGTTATATGAAATTTATCTAACAAAAATCCGAATACATAGTTCGATTTTCAAAAGCTAGTTAATTGATTTTTTTTTGGCAAGATGCACTGCTACAGAATCTTTTTATTTCATGATCATCCTATCAAAGTTATTATGTGAAACTAATGAATTGTTGAAGGGGCCAATCAATCTATGAACTTTCTTATGAGAACAGCATTTGTATAGTTAATATGACCTCATAACATTATTAATTGTGCCAGAAGAAGTGACGGTAAACCCATATTGAGATTTATGAGAAATTAAGAAAGTTTATGGAAGACTTTGGTGAAAATGATAGTTCTCTTATGGTCAAAAGTTTGAATTTTCGAACTTTAGGACGAATAAAGTAAATCATTTTGTTGCTGCTTTAACCTAGGAATTGTACAGTACCAATACAGTGTGACAGCAAAATGAACATATCAAGCTACATAAGATGTCTAATGCGCTTGAACATCATGCATTTGACCCTAGAAAATGTGTCCTCCTCCTTGCCCTTATTTCTATTTCGCCTTCGCTTATAATAGCATATTGAGCATGTTAAGAAAAGGAACTGACCTAAAACTAAGTCACACAAGCTATGTAGTATGTCTTTCTACACCATTCGCTTCCATCACCGTCTAGACGAGTAGTTTTGAAATTAGATAATGCAAAAGTGTAACTAATGGTTCTTGTAGTTTTCTTTAATACTTTTTTGGCTCGTTCATTTGATGAAAATATTGTTCCCTTCTTATATTCATTTTGGATACATAACCAATCACATGCAAACATTGACGGGCTTCCATGGATGAGAAACTCGTGCACTGGGAATACACACCAAATTCTTGTTTGATGATTGATAGCTTAACAATGGATGCTGAGACTAATTAGGTGATTTAACCGATTTGATGAACTTTATTTCCCTTTTACAAAGGAAACTTCACTCACATCGAGTTTTCTTCTAGCCGAATAGAGATGAGGAAGGGCAAACCGACGTCCAATTGCATTACCATTAAGATCTCGCATCTACTGTGGAATGTTCAGAATTAGGATTGTGGAGAGGTCGTAAACCCAGCACTACTAGCAATCCATTGCACTAGCAAACCAAGATACATGAACTGCTATGATGCGACCACTGCATTCAGATATATTAGTCCGTATCCATACGACACCAGTCATTCCTTACTTCAAGTTGTGATGATATGAAGTACATATAGATCGGTCACATTCTACCAGATCTATAAAGGTATGCATTCCAAACAGATCAGACGGATTTTGTTTTCTTTCACCTTCCTATTCTTTGGTCTGGTCATGAAAACAATTCGCTGTTCCTCGTGATAGTTGACTTGTTCAAGTTTCTTAAATCTTGTCATGTGTGTGTGTGTGTGTGTGTGAGAGAGAGAGAGAGAGAGAGAGAGAGAGAGAAGTGGTCCAAGTTTGCTCAATTGAAGCATCAGTGAAATTACAACGAGCCTATATTGGAGGCCTTACAAGGATAGGATGATTCAAAATGAATTTGGCGTTCGGATCCATCACTCTGACTATTACAGAAGAAAAAAAAACAAGCAAAAATACTCCAACAAAGAAGAAATAGAAGATGGTGATTAGTTCATGCCCTGCTGATTTAATATCTCAGCCACAATGAATTTTGTAACACAATCGCAATAGATCTACAACTTCAACAAGATAATTCCACCTTGTGCAAACACTTAGCAGGAAAAAAGTAGAACCTATAAAACGGTTCAAAAAATTCACAACCCCCATGACAATCAGCCATATACCTTGTAAAGGCATCATCTCAAATCTAGCTACACCAATCCCCGGAACAAGCAAAACTTGTAAAATAAAACCCTGAGAAGAAACCCTGCTATATCATGATCTTCATGTATAAATGCGTGAGTTGCGGCAACACAAAACTAACGGATTTGCTCATGTCAATTATTATGGCTATGAGCGACATAGGCTTATGCAGAGCCGGTTGGACATGTATCGCCGCTTCTCTAGTCAGTAAGGAAGAAACTTTCTTGTCGCACCTGACTTCAAAAGACCACTGCATTCAAGATGAATGTGAAGCCCTTTTTAAACAAGCCGATATTCATCAGCCGAACCTGCAAAACGCACAATTTGTGCATAATTTGTTCCCAGGGTAAGTGAGAAACAATAAAACACAATAAACTACAGAAGAAAAGGGGAGAAAAAAGAAGGAGCGGAACTTTTAAGAATGTTGATAGTATGTAGTTGAGATTAATACATACAAAACAGAACATAAGGGAAAGTACAAGACCTTATATCAAGAGGGGTCCTTGAAATTGTGAACGGCAAGATCAATGCGAAGATCAGAGAAAAAGTTGGGTTTTTCGTTTCTGTTTTGGGATTTCTCATGCTTCCAGCAACAGTTGAAACTGCCAGATGATCTGACAGCTTCTTCCATTGAAAGCTCAGATCATGCTGGCAGCTTCAGCTGTTAGTGGTGCATGATGATGATGATGATGAAGAGTGAACTAAAAGCAAAACCCTCTGCTTCAAGAACTGGTGTTTTTCTGGGAATTGGATCTCTCTCTGTGTTTTTCTCTCCTTGTGTTCTTGGGGGATCTGTTTTTCTCAACTTGGGTACCCTAAGTGAATGTCAAGGCTGTTCACGGAGAAGAGAGGGTTTTCTGAGAGCTATAAATAGAGAGAGAGAGAGAGAGAGAGAGAGAGAGAGAGAGAGTTTCCTGCTTCAGAATTCAGATCGATACACTTTTACTAGTTCCACGACTCTCTCTCTTCACTTTTGTCCCCATGTGATGACAGATACAGACGGCGATCTTGTTTAGTATTTTCTTTGGAAATTAGGATGAAATACACAAAGTCATAAATAGGAGCAAGAAAGTTATGTGGAAAAATGGAGCCATGAGAATTAGGACATATAATGTTTGATTCAATGATAAAAACTAATTAGATAATAATATATTTAGAGTCTGCATATGGTATAACTCGTTACTTATCCGTATAACATGAACATGATTTCACTGTACTTTTAATTTGTGCTCTTGACCCTTATTTTTGCAAGACCTTATTTCATTGTATTTCTAATTTATGTCCTTGACTCTTATGTTTGCAAGATCAAAGTACATCGAACTTATAAAGGACAAATTTTCAGCAGGTATTCGCCTAACACCTTATAAAAGTTGGAATATGCGTTTGGATGGCCCTGTTTTCTACGAGGAAGTCCCACCAAATACGTGTGGTCCTACTAGTGTGATTAGAAGAGCAGGCAGCATCTGGAGATGGCAAACTAGTGACAAGAGATTAAATAGGTCGATAGCGAGAGCCTTGGGATATGGGAAAAGAAAAGAGAAGCAATTGTTGTTGTGGTCCAAAAGGAGACAAATTGAATATTGTCACGCCCACGCCACCACATGCAGACATTGGTTTTCGTTGGTGTTTCTAAACTGCCAATTTGAGGCCCTTTATGTCTTTTTTTTAAAACTTTGCCTTTAATCTTGATGGCGACCGCCCCTTCACCTCTCTCTCTCTCTCTCTCTCTCTCTCTCTCTCTTCCAGTTTGTGTGTTTGGTAGGCATCAATTGTGTTGTCCAAAAAGAGCAAAAAAACAGAGCATTCGAGGGACCATTTCTTAGGAGGTAATGTACAAGGTTCACATAAAAAAAAGCCAAAAAGAAAGAAAAAGTCTCTCTCTCTCCCTCTCTCTCGATTGATGAGTACATGTACTATAGGAGATGAAAAGAGTCTGACATAAAGATTAAGTGAATTTTGAATGAAATTTAGGTCCATTTGTTTTTAAAAAAAACTGCTTTTAGAAAGATTATTTTTTGACTTTCCGATATTTGGATGACGAAAAATTAATCAATCTACTGGAAAACGTTTTTCATGGATTGAAAATAATAAACTTAGATTGAGGAAAAACAACTACTCTTTTTAACAAGAAAGAAATTACTTTCCCTAAACCCCTAAAAAAATAAAAACAAACCAGTTTCCTTGAAAATAATTTCTATGGAAAATATTTTCCTTTGTCCTGAAGTTTTCAGTGAAATAAACATACTCAAAATGGATCATTTTCAAGCACTCAACAATGACATGCCTCGTTGCTATTTGTAAATCAAACTTGTATGCTAGTCTCCTTTTCCACACACACACACACACACATACATGAGATAATGACACAAATGGTTCTTGAATTTAGCTTATGAACTTTTAATTTATACAATATAGTTCATGAACTTTGGTCCAATATACAATGTAGTCCATGAATTTTTAATTTGTTCAACGTGGTCCATGTACTTTTTATACATATTCAACTTAGTTCTTGAATTATATAAAAAATGTTCAATGTTGACATTGAACATTTTTATATAGTACAATTACTAAATTGAATATGAACTGGAAATCTAGGGACTATATTGAGTAAATTGAAGATTAATAGACCTTATTGCACATTGGGTTATAATTTAGGACCGCATGGAATAGATTAAAAGTTTAGGGATCATATTGCACATTATGCCAAAGTCCATTGATCATTTGTGCCATTTTTCCTATATATATCTTAGTCGACCAAGGATGGTGCAAGAAACCATGTGGACCATACACGAGCATTCACTTTCCCACCGCTGTAATCGAAACCCTAATTCCCCGCTTCCTGAATGGCAATCCTACAATCAAAAAAGCCATCTTGCACTTGTTGACATCCACAGGGGCCGAGGCGTGTAGTTCGCTGAACATTTCTTTATATCCGTACTTTCAATTTTGTTAGGTGAAAAGGAACTTCCTCAAAGGCTTGATTGGTTTTCCAATCATTCGATTAAACAAATAAATCTCCTTTTCGAGGCCAAAACCCGGTGGCCTAGAGAGGTTTTGATGAAAGCGCTCCAAAGGGAGGGTGGCCCCAAAGAACAAGTTGATCCATGGCACTTGAAACAAAATGATGCAAGTTCAGTTGATAGTTACATGTTGATTTCTTAGTGTTATCTTAAGCAATGAACTTAACCCAGTGACCAATCCGGTTGGAGAAACGCGAAATGCTTATTCGACCATATTGGCCTTAGTTTAATCCACGTGCCTTGACTATTTTTGGCCACTTTCTTGCTTTCCAATATGCATTCCTCAAGTGGCAAATCCTCGTTGGCCCGACGGTTCGTGTAGGTGATTAGACTCATGCCATGATTTTGAACCATGTTGGGCACGTCTTCATCAAGTGAAGGCCAAATCGGAACTCCCTTTTGGCTACTAATATTCTTCACTCGAATGCAAAACAAGTTACGGCCCAAAAGTCCATCGATTCTCAAGCAAAAGCCAAGCTAAGCTAGTGACCCTTGTTTTATGCTTCTAGAGACGGAATATTCAAACTTCGACAATCATCTCGAGCGTAAGTCTATTTGGGAGACGACTGGTTATCTACTAGGGGGTAACGTTTTCGAGACGGCTGATTGTCCATCGGGTGAGATCGAACCTAAGAGATTCTCTCCTCCAACCTTATCGATTATTCCGTCCGCCAACTAGTATTGTAGACCATGTTTGCTGAGCATTATGCCTGGCATACAATTTCTCGATGGCTTACAGGACAAATGATTCTCTAAATGAAGTGACATTAATATAAAAACACAGCATTAACTCTTTTGTGTTATGGACCAACTTCTTTCCCTAACTGTGATTTTTTTGGCCCTCGAATAACCCGCAATAAAGTCAACAGACAGTAAAGAGAAAGCCGATGCGAGCGGAACAAATAAGTGGAAATTTGGGGAAAAAAAAAATCCTTTTCACGAGATGTTTGTGTTCTATGTAATTATGTCTTGACCTACTTATAGAAATTGAATTATGAAATTGTGTTGGGTGTTGTCCCCGAAAAAGTATTCTTTTCTTTTTTCAAAGGTGAATAGAAAACTCAAATGTTTGCAAAAGCTGTCTTCTTTATTTGAGTCATGTTCCCTAGGTCCTCTGTGTATCCACGGGGCAATATAATTAAGACATTATCCACATTAATATTAGCTAGGTTGGCTCTTTTCCATCATGTCTCATGATGTAAGATGAGCCAATCGCGTGTCGCCATGTTAATGATGCTCTATAATTGGAGCCATGTGTCCCAGTTGGCATTGGTCATTTTAGATTGCATTTCATATCAAATGAGCCTCAAAACTCAATCAAGTGATGGCCAGCTTTTGCATTATCTATCCACCCACAAAAACAGAGATCTGTAATTGATGCTCAGTAAGCCGGTAATGGACATTTAAGGGAGCCATTTGTCCAAATCCATGGACTTAAAAAGAAATTTTGGTGACATAATCAAGCTCAACTCGGCCCATTCAAGCCAACATATATTATGGCTAGGTGGGTCTTTCTCATGTACAACCCAAAATGGTAAAACAATAGGTGGAGGGCTACACATGTGAAATAAATTGGGGGTACCTTATTGACGAAAATTCCTAACAAATTTTGAAACTGACAAAACTTTCCATGTTTATATTGTGAATTTGACATGCATTCCATTCCAGATTAATATATTCTGGAAATTCAGAAGGAAATATCAAACTTTACAAGTTTTCAAAACTAAAAGTTCAGACTCAGATGTAAGATATTTAGATTTTACCATAAAAGTCATTCAGAAATATTTAGATTTTACTGAAGACTTACGCTGAATCAGGTTTTGAATTAAAAATTCTTCAGACGCAGTAATTATGTAGACACAAACGCTGAAAATTCTTAGACGATGAAATTTCTCAGACGCTAAAGTTTTTCAAACACAAAAGCAAAACTCATTCAGAGGAAATCGCAACAATTAATAATTTGGCATGGATTTTACAAAATGAAAGTTTTGATTGATTCAATCTCGTCTAATTGATTGACAATCAAACATTATGACAAGTATGCATCACAACGGGTAAAGTTCTACTTATGGAAACTAAGATTTTGATTGTATGGGCGATCAGAATCAGCGGGATTCAAATTTTGTTAATTAATAGCCACTCAATCTATTTTATACAAATCTATCCAAGATGAAGATTGGAAGATGATCCTTTAAAGATTGTCCAACGGCTAGTTTGGTAGTGGAGGAGTATAAAAGGAGACTTACGAGAAGCAAAAGGAAGTATGAAATCGAGAATCAACAAGTCCAAAGTTTAAGCATACTCCGATCCTTTTTCTTGTCTTTCTTGAACCAAACATTAAGATCTTGAGGAACATCTTGTAAGAGTGATTGTGTGAGATAGAGAGTCCTATCATACACAAAAGTGCTGTCACTCAGAATCTGTAATTCCTTTTGATTACATAGTAAAATCCAGCCAGTAGGCTGTCAGCATGGGAGAGTGGATGTAGGCTTGCTATAAGCCGAACCATTCTAAACTTGTGTGCAGTTTTTCTATCCCTTATCTCTTACTTTACACATTGCACATCAAGAGCGCTGTCTATATAAATTGTTTTGTATCTGAATTTTATTCAAACTCAATTGTGGTCAATTATTTCCGCTTAATTGTTAAAAATTGTTTAAAATCACATATTCACCCCCCTCTAGGTGATCCTTGCTATCTACATCATACCTAACAATGATGCCATATTATAAAGTTGGGATAAATGCATTAGAAGTCCTACAACTTGTAATGAAAGTGCAATAAAGTCTTAAACTTTCAAAAAGTGCAATTTATTCCTAAAAATTGTCACGTATGTGTACTCAAGTTTAAAAACTTTCAAAACGTGCAATCAAATGGAATGACTTGATTGGACCAATTTGACAAGTTATAGGACTTGATTGCAGTTTTTAAAAGTTTTAGGACTCGATTACACTTTCGCGACAAATTTTAGGACTTGATTATACTTTTTGAAAGTTTTATGACTCAATTGCATTTATATGTTAGGCTTTAGTATTTCGAGTGTACTTATCCGTATAAAGTTTAACCCGAAAGAGTATGCCAATAGGTGAAGGAAGACTATGGGTGCGCTTGGAAGAGCATTTGGGAAAAGCTTTTGATGAAAGGAGTTTCACAATATGCAGATAGTGTTTGGTAAACACTTTTCTACAAACTTTCAAATCCAATTTTGAAAGTAATTTTTTCGAAAAAAAAAATTGAAAAAAGAAGAAAGAGACTAGATGCTCACCTGAGAGACGTGGATCATCAGACTAAGCTTAGGCATTGTGCCAAGCTCGCGCGACCTTGAGCCTCAAAGGTCACGTGACGTCGACAATGATGCCACCCGGAGGTTGCGACATCTTGGCCCTCACCTGGGGTTGTGGCGCCAAATCTGGCTTGCTGGCACTAGATTTAGGCTCACCGGCGACATTGCTGTTGCTGGTCAGACATAAACAGTAAAGTAGGTGAGGGCAAAACTGTAATTTAGATATTTAGGCGAGGCAAAGTTAGAAGAAAAAAAATTCCTTATTCCCCGAACAGCAATCCGAAAATGCTCAAAGCCAATGTTGGTTGGGATTTGCATTGGGCTAAGGGATTTTGAAAATGCTAGTTTTGGCTCAAAGACTTTTGTAATTATGTTGCCAATAGTGCCAAACACCTCAACTTTGGTATTAATACATCTAAAAGTTCATTAAAGTAAAAATCACTGTGCTCGTGACATACTGGGTGATGCAATCCTGACCAACAATTTAACCCGCTAGAGCTCTTGCTCCTATAAAAATGCATGAAGTCTGATGATCACGAGACCAGATAATACAGCAAGTAGCACAAGAAGGTATCATCTGAAAATGGCCGGGCTTCGGATTCCTCGAGTGAAACTCGGAACGCAGGGTCTTGAGGTTTGCATCGAGACCACATCTTTATTCGTCAAGTTTTAATGGTGTTACGTACAAAATCGAAATTTTGTCACATCGTTTCATTGTTTGTGGTTGATTATATTCTCGTGGATTCGTATAAGCTGCTCAATGCTGAAATGTATGAGTTTTCGTTTCTGTTTCTTCCTCTTCTGTTTTGGAATAATTGCAGGTTTCGGAGTTGGGTTTTGGCTGCATGGGACTCACGGGTAATCGCAATGATCCTGTCCCTGAGGAAGCCAGAATATCGATCATCACCGATGCTGGCATATTGATCATCACCGATGCATTTGCCAAGGGGATAACATTCTTCGACACGTCGGATATATATGGACCCGAAATCAATGAGATTATTGTCGGAAAGGTAATGTGAAAAAACCGAAACACACAAAACTGGCAATTTAGTCTTTCAGCTTATCATTTTACTTACTTGGTTATTAGAAACACTTTGTGATATCATTATTGCAGGCATTGAAGAAGTTGCCGCGGGAGGAGGTACAGTTAGCTACCAAATTCGGTGTGGTGAAAATTGAAGCGGGCAATGTTGTGATCAAGGGGACGCCTGAATACGTCCGCTCGTGCTGTGAGTTGAACCTCGAGCGCCTTGGTGTTGAATACATTGACCTCTATTACGTGCATCGGATCGACACGTCAGTCCCTATAGAGGAAACCGCAAGTTTGTTTAGCTGCTCTTCTTGTTCGTGATAATTGCCGATCCGCTTTAGCGATCAGAAATTAATAAAGCCGAATGGTTCAAAAAACCACAGATGGAGGAACTTAAGAAGTTGGTGGAAGAGCGAAAAGTGAAGTACATCGGCTAGTCGGAGGCTAGCCCCGACACCATACGGAGAGCGCACGTGGTTCATCCCTTCACGGCCTTACAGATGGAGTGGTCGCTCTGGACTCGTGACATCGAGCAAGAAATTATCCCGCTCTGCAGGTACATTGCTGTTCACTGCCATCATAGCAGACTTCGAATCCTCAGCGAAGTTGTTCTCCAAAAAATAGCCTTTTCCCTTTGTACGTTGTTTTCATTTAATCTTTCGGCCTGCCTCCCGAAATTTTCAGGGAGCTCGGAATTGGCATCGTTCCTTAGCCCTCTCGGTCGTGGGTTCTTCGGTGGCAGGGGAGTCACGGCAACTGTGCCTGCAAATAGTTCTCTGGTATGTTAACAGTTAAATGGGCTCTTCTTTCTTGAATGTTGCAAATTCATATGCACGATGGTCGAAAAGCTTCTTCACTAATGCTCGCTAATATTTTTCTTTCATTTCTTAGGTAAGACGTCCTAGGTTTCAAGCAGACACTATGCTCGATTCTTTACTTTCGATTCGAGAAGTTAGCAAAAAAGCACAATTGCACCCCTGTACAGCTTGCACTCGCATGGGTTCTCCATCAAGGAGATGATGTTGTGCCTCTCCCTCGTCAGAATCTAACGTTATGACATTCATTAACAGATAGCATGGAATTGGGATTTCTGTTCTGAAATTGTGAAGTTTCCGGAGGAACGACGAAGATTAAAAATCTCGATGATAACATTGGTTCCTTGGGAGTGAAGCTTACAGTGGAAGACGAGAAAGAGATCTCGGATGCTGTACCGATTGAGGACGTTGCTGGCGACAGGAACAATGAGCACTTTGTTCGCTGCTCATGGAAGTATGCGAACACGCCCCCAAGAGATGGGAAATTGTCAGATTATTAGACATCTTTCGAATGTGTTGATGAAGCTTGTCTGGCTCTGATGCTCTCTTTTACTCGTTGTAACTGAGTTCAGAAAATGAAACTCAGAATAGCTTAATAAAAGAAAAAACCAAACCAGGCAGTTCTGAGTTAATGGCGTCTTTTGTGCTCATAAAGCATCTGTTCGTTGGTTTTTCTTTTCTGTTAAAAGAGTGATCCATCTCCTTGGCCTCCTCCACTTCTGCTGCACGAACTCTCAAAGTCCCACTCTCGTCGTAACACCATTGCACTACTCAATAGAATTTCCCTTCCTTGCCTCTCTTGCTCCTTCGCTTGATCCGTTACCAAAGTCTTGTTTCACACACGTATCCACACTTGCACCCACTCAACAAAAACCAACAGTAGTATCTTCTGCAACCCAACATTAGTATCAAACCAAAATCCAACAATTAGTATCAAAGCTAGGTTCATTCGATTGTTTTTGGGCATTTGTCCTGACCACCGTCTACTAAAGCCAGAGCCAGAGCCTCATTCGGTTGGTATCGGGCATTTGTCCTAATCAACTTCTACTAAATCACCCAACTACATTTCCAAGACACTAAAACTATGTCCGACGTTCCCTTACAAAAATTGCCCATCTCTACTTTTGATGGGAACAACTATGACTACAGGAGCATTTTGATGACCCAATACATGAGGGACACTGTTGAAAAAAGATAAACGACTTCGAAATAAGGTGCAAGTGTTTTAGTAGAGCAACTGTAAAAGGACGCAAGGGCTCTTACAATGATACCGCAAAAAAGGCAAGGGACAAACTATTCAAGGAGATAGATTCTTTGAATTTACGAAATATTGAACTAGACATGGAAACATGAACAGTCAATGTGCATGCATGTAGGACATACATGAATTTGGTTTAATTACTAATAGCTTCATCAACACACTCAAAAGGGCTCTAATAAGCCGACAGTTTGCCATCTCTCACGGGCGTGTTCGCATGCTTCCACGAGGAGCAGACATTGTGCTCACTGTTCCTGTCGCCAGTGTTGGAGAAAGATATAATTTTATCTTTAACCTTGATTTGAATTGATTCAATCAAGGATACTCGGAGATAAAGTAGGAGAGTGTAATCGCTGTAATCTTACTTATTCTTTCCTTCTTTTTTTGTATAAAAAATGCATATATGTACAATGTGAAGGAAGATGAAAAAGATGGCCCCAAAAATACGTCTTCATCGTTTTTGTTTTCTCAACATGGTATCAGAGCACTAGGTTTTGATCCTTGGGGTACTGTACGTCAATCATCGACTACGGCGGTCCCGCTTTCTTTCTCTATTGCGCCGTCCGGCGTGCGTTTTACCCGATCTTCTTCATCTTTGATGTGCGATTGAACTTGGATCCATGTCGGATCAGGACCCTACTAGAACAATGATTCCCCACCAGAACCAGGGGGGGAATTCGACCACGAAAGCTCTTTTGGAGAATCTGACTGCCAAATTAACTCAAATTCTCACTCAGAATCAGACGAACCCTCCTCTTCCATCACCAACACCGCAGAATGATTCGGTTTCTTCTCAGATTGCGATTAAATTGGATGGAGCCAACTATGGATTGTGGTCTCAGGTTGTCGAGATGTACATCACTAGCAAAGACAAACCGGGATATATCAATGGAGACTTTCCTCAGCCACTGCCTACAGATCCTGGCTTTCGGAAGTGGAAAATAGAAGACTCGACTGTGAAAGGATGGCTTATCAACTCCATGGATCCGGCGTTGATTGGCAATTTCATTCGCTTCCCAACAGCGAAATCTGTCTGGGATGCAGTTGCAACGACTTTCTTTGACGGAACGGATGCCTCTCAGGTTTATGACTTGAAGAGGCGTGTTGCTCGGATGCGACAAGGAGGAGGATCAATTGAGGCGTACTACAACAACCTGCAGGGTTTGTGGAGAGAAATTGATTTTCGCCGCCCAAATCCGATGGTTTGCCCTGTTGATATTGAGCGATATAATTCAGCTATTCAGGAAGATCGAGTCTATATCTTCCTTGACGGGTTGGATGACCGCTTGGATAAAGTTTGAGCAGACGTGCTTCAAATGCAGCCTTTTCCCACAGTTGAGCAGGCCTATGCTCGTGTTCGACGGGAAGACGTATGGCAGAGTGTGATGCTAGCACACAGAGATACCACACACTCGTCTGCAGCTATGGTGTCTCAAGGAGGCAAGACGGGACTGCAAATCTTCAACCGAACTCGGGATATACCAGCATTACAAATGACAAAGCCGGGTGGTGTGACAAGAGGAGGTCAACCGGGTGGAGCATCGAGAAGCAAACCTTCCTCGACAGTAGTCGGTGGCTGCTCTAATTGTGGGAGTGCGAAGCATACCCGGGAGACGTGTTTCAAATTGATTGGGTATCCTGATTGGTGGAAGGAGCTGAAAGAACGCAAACAAGTAGAGATTGCAACGAATTGTGAAACAGGGAAGGCATCACTTGTTACTGGGGAGGCTCAGCTATCACTGATGCCACAGGTAGAATCAAACAGTGAATCAATCACTGGAGGTGAAGGTAATTATGGTCACGCTTTCATTAGTAATTCTCGAGATAAATGTAGTCAATGGATTATTGACTCAGGTGCAACAGATCATATGACCTTCACAACAGATGATTTTGTCAGTTATACTAAACCTAGGCGGCAGAATATTTCAAATGCTAATGGGATTGTATATCCAGTGACCGGGGCTGGAATCGTTGCTATTTCCTCTTCTATATCACTATTGAATACTTTACTTGTACCATCTTTGTCCACGAAATTAATATCAGTGGGGCAAGCGGCTGAAGATTTGAATTGTGTTATCTTGATGTATCCACAATTTTGTCTTTTTCAGGATATTCTCACGAAGGAGATAGTTGGGCATACTACTAAAGGGGGGGGGGGGGCTCTATTATTTGGATGACTTCAGTTCTGGGAGGGTGCACCAAGTGCGAGGCTTATCTAGTAGCAAAGAGAAGCAAATCTGGCTATGGCATTGCCGATTGGGGCATCCTTCATTTGGCTATATGAAACATTTACTTCATAAATTATTTTCCAGTTTACCAGATTCAGTTTTTCAATGTCAGACTTGTATTTTGGCCAAAAGCCATCGTGTGCCATTTCCAATCAGTTTGAATAAGAGTAGCATTACATTTTCCTTAGTCCATTATGATGTTTGGGGGCCTTCTCCTGTTACTGCAGTTTCGGGATATCGCTGGTTTGTTATATTGTGGATGATTGCACAAGAATGACTTGGCTCTATTTCTTGAAACATAAGGATGAGGTGGCTAATGTTTTTCGGGTATTTCATAGAATGGTGCAAACACAGTTTGGTGGAAAGTTACAAATTTTAAGAAGTGATAATGGTGGAGAGTACGTTAATGCGCAACTTAAGGACTATTTTCAGGAACATGGTCTACTGCATGAGACATCATGTGCTCACACACCACAGCAGAATGGAGTAGCGGAGAGGAAGAACAAACATATTTTAGAGACCGCTCGTGTCCTTCTCACTGAAGGTCACATTCCTAAACGTTTCTAGGACAATGCAGTTGCGACAGCTATTCACCTCCTAAACCGAATGCCATCCAAGGTATTGGATTTCAAGACACCTTTGCAAGTGCTATCTATACATGCTACCTTACCATCTGTCTTGCTTATTTCCCCTCGAGTATTCGGGTGTGTTGCTTATGTCCATATTTCAAAGACTCACCGAACCAAACTTGATCCCTGTGCGGTTCGATGTGTTTTCTTGGGATATGGTACACATCAGAAGGGTTATCGCTGCTATCATCCGGCTACTAAAAGAACCTATGTGACAATGGATGTCACGTTTGTTGAGTCAGATTTTTTCTATCCGAGCACCAATTCTTCCTTTCAGGGGGAGATAGAGGAAGAAAGTGTGAATTGGTGGCAAGTTGGTGGTGTCATGTCCGGAGGACAGAAGGAAGTGCAAAAGGTGCAGTCCGGAAATGAGCAACAACCGGCGAGAATGTCTTTAGAAAATGAAAAGCAACTAGTGGAAAATGGTGACAATGAGCAAGCTCTGCAACCAGCAGTTATGGATGTACAAGAACTGAATATACAGGAACAGCCCCCATAACCAAATATACAAGAACATCCCCCTCTCTCTTCAGCACCCAAATCTGACTCATCTCCTGAGAATATCCCTGAGGTAATTTTCCCTACTAGTACATCTTGTTTACCTGATGATTCTGATATATCTGTGGGATATAAGTTACCTGACAGACATAATAGGGGCAAGCCTCCTGACCGATACTCACCTGATGTTGGAGGGAAGAAATCCAAGTATCCTATTGCAAACTATGTTTCGATGAGGAGACTATCAGAACCATTGAAGGCGTTTGTGTTGAATGTATCTTCAGTTCACATCCCGAGTGGAATGCAAGAGGCTTTGGAAGATCCTAAGTGGGTTCAGGCGATGGAGGAGGAAATGGAGGCATTGCAAAAGAATAAGATTTGGAAGTTGATGAAGTTACCTAAAGGGAAGAAGACGGTGGGGTGCAAATGGGTCTTCACGGTTAAATATAAAGGGGATGGTTCCGTTGAGAGATACAAAGCACAGCTAGTAGCGAAGGGATACACACAGACATATGGGGTAGACTATCAGGAGACGTTTTCCCCTATCGCAAGACTTAACACTGTTCAGGTCTTACTGTCTTTAGCGGCGAATCTAGATTGGCCATTGCATCAGTTTGATGTCAAGAATGCGTTCCTTCATGGCGATCTGGAAGAAGAAATTTATATGGATATTCCACCGGGGTACACTTTTCCTTCACGACCTGGATTGGTCTGCAAGCTAGAACGATCTTTGTATGGGTTGAAACAATCACCCCGTGCTTGGTTTGGCCGGTTTAGTGCGGCGATGAAGAAATATGGGTATATTCAGAGTGGTGCAGATCACACATTATTCTTAAGGCGTTGTCAGAAAAAAATAACTGTATTGATTATCTATGTTGATGATATAATTATTACAGGGGACGATTCAGAGGAAATCTCTAAACTTCAAGAAAGACTATCCTCAGAATTTGAGATGAAAAATCTAGGGGGACTAAAGTACTTCCTAGGAATAGAAGTGGCACGATCTAAAGGTGGAATATTTCTCTCGCAAAGGAAGTACGTGTTGGACTTATTAGCGGAAGTGGGGATGCTAGATTGTAAGCCCGCAAACACTCCAGTTATACAGAACCATAGACTTGGGAAGTATCCAGATCATATACCAACTAACAAAGAAAGGTATCAAAGGTTGGTGGGAAAATTAATTTATCTGTCGCATACTTGACCTGATATTGCTTATGCTGTGAGTGTTGTTAGTCAGTTCATGCATGCTCCTAGTGAAGATCATATGGATGCTGTGATAAGAATACTGCGCTACTTGAAGGGAGCTCCAGGAAGAGGAATTCTTTTTTTGAAGAATGGACACCTTGAAATTGAGGGGTTTACGGATGCTGACTCGGCTGGGAGTGTATCTGATAGGAGGTCAACTTTAGGATATTTTACTTTTGTCGGAGGAAACTTAGTTACTTGGAAGAGCAAGAAGCAAAATGTTGTAGCATTATCAAGTGCGGAAGTAGAATTCAAGGGGATGCACAAAGGTCTTTGCGAACTTCTATGGCTTAAGAGATTAATGACAGAACTTGGTTATACTCCTATGTCCGAGATGAAGTTGTTTTGCGACAACAAGGCAGCCATCGATATATCTCATAATCCTGTTCAGCATGATCATACAAAACATATTGAGGTAGATCGTCATTTCATTAAGCAGAACCTGGATACCAAAGTGGTTCGGTTTCCTTATGTAAAATCGGAAGATCAACTGGCGAATATACTAACGAAGGCTGTATCGAGTAGGATCTTTTACAGTTCACTTGACAAGTTGGGCATCCAAGATATCTATGCACCAACTTGAGGGGGAGTGTTGGAGAAAGATATGATTTTATCTTTAACCTTGATTTGAATTGATTCAATCAAAAATACTCGGAGATAAAGTAGGAAAGTGTAATCGCTGTAATCTTACTTATTCTTTCCTTCTTTTTTTGTATGAAAAATGCATATATGTACAATGTGAAGGAAGATGAAAATGATGGCCCCAAAAATACGTCTTCATCATTTTTGTTTTCTCAACAGCCAGCAACGTCCTCAATCGATACAGCATCCGAGATCTCTTTCACGTCGTCCTCCGTAAGCTTCACAGTCAAGGAACCAATGTTACCATTGAGATTCTTAATTTTTGTCGTTCCTGCATGAAATCGCACAATTTCAAAACAGAAATCCCAATTCATGTCATGTGTCAATGAATGTCATAAAAGTTCGATCCTCACCAGGGATGGGCACAACATCATCTCCTTGATGGAGAACCCATGCGAGTGCAAGCTGTATAGGGATGCAATTGTGCTTTTTCGCTAACTTCTCCATTCGTGCATAAAGAACCTTGTTCTTGTCCAAATTCCCTGCTTGAAACCTAGGAAAATTTCTCTGAGAAACAGTAGAAAAATTAGCGAGGATCAGCGAAGAAGCTTTTAGACAATCGTGAATATGAATGTGAAACATCAAAGAAAGATGTGCCCATTCAACTATTAAAATACCAGAAAACTATTTGCAGGCACAGTTTCTGACTCCCCTGCCACCGTAGAACCCACTACCGATAGGGCAATACGGAACGATGCCGATTCCTAGCTCCCTGAAAATTTGGGGAGGCGGGCCAAAAGATTGAAAAGAAAACAACGTACAAAGTCAAAAGGTTGTTTTTTGGAGGACAACATAGGAAAGAATTTGAAGTCTCCTGCGATGGAGTTGAACAGCAACATACCTGCAGAGCAGGACGATTTCTTGCTCGATTTCGCGAGTCCAGAGCGACCACTCCATCTGTAAGGCCGTGATGGGATGAACCGCGTGCGCTCTCCGTATGGTGTCGGGGCTAGCCTCCGACAAGCCGATATACTTGATTTTTCCCTCTTCCACCAACTTCTTCAGTTCTCCCATCTTCGTTTTTTCAAAACCGTTTGGTTTTATGAATTTTCGATCACTAAAGACCTTTCAGAGCATCGGCAATCTCCTCAGACAGGAAGACCTGTTAAACGAACTCACAGTTTCCTCTATCGGGACCGATGTGTCAATCCGATGCACGTAATAGAGGTCAATGTACTCGATGCCAAGGCGCTCGAGGCTCGACTCACAACACGAGCAGACGTATTCGGGCGTCCCCTTGATCACGATGTCCGCTCCGAGTTTCATCACACCAAATTTGGTAGCTAGCTGCACCTCCTCCCGCGGCAACTTCTTCAATGCCTGCAACAACGACATCACCAAGTTTTTCTAGTAACCATATAACTAAAATGTATCGGCTAAAGGATTATATTACAGGTTTTGGGTGTTTCGGTTTTTTCACATTACCTTTCCAACAAGAATCTCATTGATTTTGGGTCCATATAAATCCGACATGTCAAAGAATGTTATCCCCTGGGCGAACGCGTCGGTGATGATCGATATGCCTACTTCCTCCGGGACAGGATCATTGTATATACCCGTGAGTCCCATACAGCCAAAACGCAACTTCGAAACCTGCAATTATTCGAAAACATCAGAAGAAGAAGAAGACACGAAATCTCATAAACTTCAGCATGAATCTGCTTAGATGAATCCACAAGAATTTAATCAACCACAAATTTAACGAAGTAAGAAGTAGTTTCAATACAAACCTCAAGACCCTGAGTTCCGAGTTTCACTCGCGGAATCCGAAGCCCTTGATGCTCGACCATCTTCAGATGATATCTTGAAGTTTACTTGCTGTATTTTCTGGTTTCATGGTCGTTAAGTTTCGGGCGTATTTATAGAAGTTTAAGGCGACAAAAGGAAATTTAGATTATTATCAGTCAAAATGCGATTGACCATCACGTAAGCAGACGTGTGTTTGGCTGTTGGATACTCTAAGGTTTGCATCACCCAGTATGTCACGAGCAATCGTCTTCCCTTCTATCCTGGAGACGTAGATTACCAAAAAATTCCTAAATTTATTGTACGGGTGTAATTCAGTCGTAAACTTTTCAACTGATCAATTTAATCCTAAACTTTTTAAGGATTTACCAATGCAATCTTTCCTACCAATCTTTATTGGAATTTATTGATATGGATACCAGCCATCCTACGTGACATGATTCGCAGACACTAACGTGGAGAATTTTTGCAATATTTTTAATTTTTTTCCTTTTTTTCTTATTTCCCTCCATCAGTCCACAGCCTTAGTGGTGGCCAGCAAGGGCACTACGACTATGCAGGGTTGCCGGCTCACAATAAAAAAAAAGAAAAAAAAATCAGAAAAATTATTAAAATAATTGCAGAAAAAATTGTTCATGTCAATGCCTTCTGTGCTACGTAGGGTGGTCGGTGTCCACATCAGTAATTTCTGATCAAAATTGGTCGGAATGACTATATTGGCAAATCATTAAAAGATTCGGGATTTACTTTAAAAATCATAAAATTTAGAATTTTTTGGATAATTTTCCTCAACAGTATCCCACTATAAAAAAACCGGTTTTTTGCCACGAAAATTTGCGACGAAAAAATTTTCATTGGAAATTTGCAACAACTTTTCCAACGAATCTAAAAATTCGTCGCAAATTAGCAACGAAAAATTTTTCATCGCAAAATTCATCGGAAATTTGCGACTAAAATATTTTTCCTCGCAAATATTTTTCCAACAAATTCAAAAAAACACAATTGTTCGGCATATTGGAAATTAGTTGCAAAATTCATTGGAAAGTTCCGATGAATTTTGTAATGAATTCATAAAAGACATATATCCGCTCGGCATGTTGGAAATTGGTTGGAAAATTCGTTGGAAATTTTCAATGAATCTTGCAACAAATTGAAATTTTCGATACTTTAACTTAGTTGTGTACTAATTTCGTTGCAAAATTCATGGGAAACGTCCCACGAATTTTGCAACGAATTGAAAAAACCTTATGTTCCGGTTACTAGAAATTCGTTGCAAAATTCGTCGGAAATTTCCAACGAATTTTGCAACGAATTTGAAGAACACAATATTTTTAGTCATATTCGAAATTCGTTGCAAAATTCGTTTGAAATTTCCAACGAATTTTGCAATGAATTTCCATTAAACCTTATTTTTCTGTATATTTAAAATTCGTTGCAAAATTCATTGGAAATTACCGACGAATTTTGTAACGAATTTCGATATTCGGTTTAATAATTTTTGTTTGAACTAACTTCGTTGGAAAATTCGTTGGAATCTCCAACGAATTTTCCAACGAAATAGGTCTTCGATGCAATTATTTTTTAATTTCGTTGGAAAATTCGTCGGAAATTTCCAACGAATTTTCCAATGAGAATAACTCAGTGCGATTATTGGCCTGAAATGTGAAATTCGTTGGAAATTTAAAATTTGTTGCAAAATTCGTTGGAAATTTTAAATTCGTTGCAAATATCCCACAAATTTTGCAACGAAAATAGAAAAACATGTTTATATATTTGGCAACAAACATTTGGTGTGTACCAAGTATTTTTGGCTCAACAAACTCTCTTTCTCGTCCTCCTCTTCACCATCCACCTCGCGGTCCTTCTCGCCGTCACCGCCCTTGCCATCCGCCTTGCCAGCCGCGGTCAGTATCTCAAGATCCGAGTAATCGCATCGAACCGCGTGAACAATGCCGGGACCAAGTCCAGCAGCTCTGACTGGGTGTTGAGGGTGAGCCTGTGGTGGCTTTAGGTGCGTGTTCATTCGAAGGTCTCCCAATCCAATCGAACATTGCGATTCTCATCAAATTGTCAATATTTGATAAGTCTTATTGACATGGTAATTTTCACAAATTTTTTTAATTTTAATTTAGTTGTGTTCAATTTTCGGTGCATTAATTTAGTTGTGTTATAATTTCATTGCAAAATTGATGGGAAATTTCTCACGAATTTTCCAACAAATTGGAAAACACTTCGTTGTTCTATGTAGTTTAAATTCATTGGAAAATTCCAACAAATTTTGCAACGAAATCAAATAACACATTATTTTTCGGCATATTTTTAAATTCGTTGCAAAATTCGTTGGAAATTTCCAGTTAGGGAAAAATGTAGCTATTTCGAACAATTGAACCCATATCAGGAGATGGTGTTTGATGAAGCCAGTTATAATTTTGATTCAGAATTGAATCATGCAAATACTAGTTTTACTCCTGCACCTGAACAAGTGGAAACTAGTCATGCAGCATAATTGGAAGAGAGAGGAGTTACAGGTTGTGATGAGAATGTGTGTGCTGAAACTTCTCAATCTAATCATTTCCAGGAAATGTTGGAAACGGCAGATGAACCTTTATGGGCAGGTTGTGACACCCACATGAAGATATCAGTGACAGCAAGACTGTTAAATATCAAAGCAGAGCATAATGTGTTTGTGGATTGCTTCAACTCTGTTGTTGAAGTAATACGGGAAACAATGTCTCGTGATAACATAATTCCAAATGACTTTTACGATATGAAAAAGTTGGTAGATAACTTAGGCCTTCCAGTTGTATGGATTAATGTATGTGCTATGAGTTGTATGTTATATTGGAGAGATGATGAATATGCAGAATCTTGCAAATTCTGTAATCAACCTAGGTACAAGATTAACAGGAGGCAGGGTCGTAATCAGAAGCGTAGACCGTGCAAGCAAATATTTTATTTGCCCTTAATCCCTATGTTACAAAAGCTTTATGCGTCGCAAGCCACTGCTGAATACATGACTTGGCATGCAAATCATGAAACAGAAGAGAATCTAATCTGTCATCCTTCAGATGCAGAGGCATGGCAACATTTTGATAGAATATACCTCGAGTTTGCGCTAGAGCCTCGAAACATCAGATTAGGTCTGTGTGCTGATGGATTTGCCCCATTTGGGAAATCAGGAAAAGTTATTCATGTTGGCCAATTATCTTAACTCCATATAATCTTCCATCCGGTATGTGCATGAAGACACCTTATATGTTTTTTACATTGATGGTGCCTAGCCTACAAAATCCGAAAAAGGCCATAGATATTTATATGCAATCATTGATTAAAGAGTTACAACAGCTATGAGTTGAAGGTGTCCCTACGTATGACGTTTCTACCGACCAAACATTTGTAATGAAGGCTGCGCTTCTTTGGATGATAAATGACTTCTCTGCTTATGAAATGTTATCTGGATGGAGCACAGTTGGGATTTTAGGATGTCCGATTTGTATGGAGAGATCAAAAGCTTTCAGATTAAAACATGGTAAGAAGGCCTGCTATTTTGATTGTCACGGGCAATTTTTGCCACTTAATCATACATTCAGAAGGAATAAAAAAAAGTTCATCAAGAATAGGATCGAAAGAACACATCCACCATTGAGGTTGACTGGGCATCAAATTTGAGAACGCGTGCAAGAGTTTCCAACTGTTATTGAAAACCCTCATGACACAACTTTTTGCGTACGGAAGTACACATAAGTGGACTAAACATAGTTTATTTTAGGATCTACCATATTGGAATACCCATCTTATTCATCATAATCTTGACATCATACACATAGAGAAGAACGTTTTCGACAATGTCATAAATACTGTGATGGATGTCACTGGAAAAACAAAAGATAACTTAAACACAAGAAAAGATATGAAGGATATTTGCGATCGATCAACACTAGATGCGGATGTAAGCAGCATGGGATCGAAACCCAAAGCAGTTTATACATTGGACAAGGAGCAGAGATGGGTCGTTTGTCAATGGTTGAAATCGGTGCGATTTCCTGATGGATATGCTTTCAATCTCGGCAGATGCGTTAATATGAATGAATGCAAGTTGACAGGTATGAAGAGTCTTGATTGTCACATATTTATGGAAAGACTAATTCCGATAGCCTTTAAGGAACTTCTACCAAACTTTGTATGGAGCGCCATTATAGAGTTAAGTAATTTCCTGCATGATATTTGCTCAACAACGTTGAAATCATCACACATGGAGAAACTAGATAGGGATATTCCAATTATTCTTGGCAACTTAGAAATGATATTTCCTCCATTGTTCTTTGATTCAATGGAGCATCTCTTAGTTCACTTACTTTATGAGGTCAAAGTTACAGGTCCCGTCCAATTTCGATGGATGTATCCATTTGAGAGGTAAATTTTTTTTGAATTAAATGTGAAATTACTTCATTACATATTATGTTACGATAAACTTTTTTCGTTGGAACTAGGTTCTTATATCATTTGAAGAAAAAAGTAAAGAATAAGGCATGTGTCGAAGCATCAATTTGTAAAGCATATATTGTGGAAGAAGTGATAACATTTGATCATACTATTTTGAGCCGCACGTGCAATGCAAGAGGCGGAGAGCTGGAAGAAATGATGAGGGTCCCATTGATTCTAATTGCAAATCATTCTCTATTTTCAATTATTTGGATTGACCTAGCAGCACATGTAAATTTCGTCACTTAACAGGCGAAGAAAAGCTGACAGCCCATACATATATTTTATTGAACTGTCCAGAAGTTGAGCCATACTTCGAGTAAGTGTACATTTGTACATATATCCTAGTTGTGTGTGTCAAACCGTTGCTAATACATAAATGGTATTTGTTACTAGGAATTTCCGAAATGCAATGTATGGACTACCACCAAATGAGTTTGACCGTTTGTGCCAGGAACAATTTGCAACATGGTTCAAAACATATGTAAGTTGAATATAGACGAAATCCTATTTATTCGAATTTTTTATACATCATATTTTGAAATATATTATCGACATTGCGTGTGTGTCACCTTAGGTTTACAGTATTGATGCTCAAGTTGGATATAAAGGAATGTTATATCATCTGTCGTGGGGTCCAAAGTCAAGAGTACGAACTTGGCCATCATACTTCATTAACGGGTATAATTTTCACACTCGCGAATATGGAATGGGAAAGGCCACAATGAATAGTGAGGTGTGTGTTCAGTCATCAAATGGTGACAATTCATAAGGTGATTTCTATGGCTTGTTGGATGAAATTATAGAAATTGAGTACCATGGACCGTTAATGCAAGTTGTCTTATTCAAGTACATGCGATTCGACCTCATGAAAGGAATGAATGTGCATACCAAATTTAATTTGGTTGAAATAAATTACAAGAAAAGATAAATGAAATATGAACCATTTGTCTTAGTATAACAAGCAATTCAAGTCTATTATGCATTATATCCTAGTTTGAAGCGTGACAAAATCGATTGATAGGCTATATGTAAAATCAAAGCAAGATAGAAAATCGAAGAATACTGGAAGGACATGGCATATCAACAAGAGGAAGTTCGTAGCATGAATGAAACTGCTGAATATAACATTTATACTTTATGAGATCCATGTGGTGCGATGATCGATGTAGATCCAATTAAAATTCGGGAATCAAATTTTCAAGTTGGTACACAATGTGATTTGGAAACAAAGGATGAAGATGATGATCAGGAAGAAGATGAGGATGAAGATGAAGATAAAGACGAAGAAGAAGGTGAAGATGAAGGTGAAGATGTAGATGAAGATGAAGATTATGATTTTTGAGACTTTTTACTAATTATGTCTAATTATTAGTAATAATGCGATATGTCTGTTTTGTTGTTGCTGTAATTTTTAATATTTCTGTTGTCGTAATTATTATTGTTGTTGTTCTCGTTGTTGTTATCATTACAATATGTGGCTAATTGGCCCGATATTTAGCCACGAAATAGAAATATTCGGGACAAAGCCACGCGACTAAATTTCACACGCATTAACAAAAATTTTAAACAATACCGGATTCGCAAAATTCGTGGGAAATTTCCCATGAATTGAAAAAACACCTTATTGTTCGGATTAATAGTAATTCGTTGGAAATTTCCAACGAATTTTGCAATTAATTTCATAATTTGGTATATTAATTTTGTTCCGTAATAATTTCCTTCAAAAAAGCCTTTTTTTTTTGTCTATTTAAAAAACGCCACAAAATGTTAATAAACAATGTTGTTAGGGTGAAATAAAAATCGTTTCAAAATTCGTTGGAAATTCCTAACGAATTTTGAAACGAATTTTTAAACCTTTTTGTTTTTCGGCTAAATTGAAATTTGTTGCAAAATTCGTTGGAAATTTCCAACGAATTTTGCAATAAATTTCCAACGAATTTTGCAACAAATTTCAATTTAGCCGAAAAACAAAAAGGTTTAAAAATTCGTTCCAAAATTCGTTGGAAATTTCCAACGAATTTTGCAATAAATTTCAATTTTTGGTTAATAAATTAAAGGGTTTTGTAATTTCGTTACAAATTTCGTTGGAAATTTCCAACGAATTTTGCAACGAATTTGAAATAGTTTTTGTTGTTCGCCTAGAATAAAATTCGTTGGAAATTTGCAACAAATTTTCCAACGAATTAAAATTTTAGTTTAATTGATTTAATTGTGACCTAATTTCGTTGCAAAATTCGTGGGAAATTTCTCACGAATTTTGCAACGAATTTCCAAAATTTGCATTCCTTCTATTTTTATAAATTCGTTGGAAAATTTGTGGGAAATTTCCAACGACTTTTCCAATGAATTTTTGAAAAGTTTTTGTTGTTTGTTAATATGAAATGTGTTGGAAAATAAGTTAATTGTTAACTAATTTCGTTGCAAAATTTGTGGGCAATTTCCCGCGAATTTTTCAACGAATTTACACTTTTCCTTTTCATCCGTTCAAAAAAATTTGTCGGAAATTGCCAACGAATTTTCCAACAAATTTTTTTGAACGGATGAAAAGGAAAAGTGTAAATTCGTTGGAAAATTCATTGGAAATTTCCAACAAATTTTCCAACAAATTTTAAGAAGTTATGTTTTTAGGTTTGAATCAAATTGTTGCAAAATTCGTTGGAAATTTCCAACAAATTTTGCAACGAATTTAAATTTTTTGAAAATTAATTTAATTGTGAAGTAATTTTGTTACAAAATTCGTGGGAAATTTCCCACGAATTTTGCAACGAATTTCCAAAATAGGCATTTGTTCAGTTTTTTTATATATTCATTGCAAAATTCCAACGACTTTTCCAACGAATTTTTGAAAAATTTTTGTTCTTCGTTAATATGAAATTCATTGGAAAAGTCGTTGGAAATTTCCAACGAATGAAAAGGAATCAGAAAATAGGTTAATTGTTAACTAATTTCGTTGCAAAATTCATGGGCAATTTCCCATGAATTTTCCAACGAATTCATGCTTTTGGTTTTTGTTCCTAATTAACAAAACTTGTTGGAAATTTCTACCGAATTTTTAAATTCGTTGGAAATGTCGTTGGAATTTCAAAAGAGGCATTGGAATTTTTTTCCATTTTTCAATTTGTTGGAAATTTCCAACGAATGTTCCCACAAAGTGATAATTCGTTCGAAATTTTAATTTCGTTGCAAAATTCGTTGGAAATTTCCAATGAATTTTGCAACGAAAATAGTGAAACGGGTATATTTTGTTCGGTAACTACACATTTGTGTCAACCTAGTGTTTTTGTCCATTTGACAAAATTTTTTTCTCCGTCCACATCGCGGGCAAGCGTCGCGGGCCTGCTCGCCGTCGTCGCCCTTGTCGTCGCCGCCGTCGCCGCCATCGCCGACCTTGTCGTCGCCAGCCTCGCCGTCCACCTCGTCATCCGTGGTAAGTAGTAGATCTCCAACGAATGTTCACGGGGATGCCGCGGGGATGCCGTGGGGGATGTGGCTAGGAGGCTGTGTCGAGGCTGCTCAGGGAAGTGGCTAGGGGGGGGGGGAGGGAGGGGCGGGCAGCAAAGGGGGCCGTGACGTGCGGAGGGGGGGCTTGCGGTTGGGGGAGGGGGGGTCACGGCCGTGCGAGGGTGGTCACAGCCGCACGAATGGGGCTCGCGACCGCGCGAAGGGGTTTCGGCCAGAGGAGGGGGGGTCGCGGCCGCCCAGGTGGGGCTCGCGGCCACGCGGAGGGGGGGTTGCGGCCGGGGGAGGGGGGGTCGCGGCGCCACGGGTTGGGGTCGTTGTGGTTCGCCGAGGGTTGCTAGGCGGGCGGTGGGCGGGGGAGGTGCTTGGGGAGGTGTCGGTGGGGAGGTTAATTAGCTACGCATAGAGTGGGGGGGTTGCACCGGCCCAGAGAGGGTGTGATCCCGGGGTTGGGGGGTTACCCGAGGCGGGAGTGGGCCCCGAGAGGGGCGCTTCTGGTGAAAGTGGCTGGGGTTGCTCCGCATGAGGTATGAAAGTGAAAGGGGGGGTTGCGGCCGGGTGGGGTGGGGGTTCCGCCGAGGAAGGGGGGGTCGCGGCCGCGCAGGTGGAGGGATCGCGGCTAGGCGATTCCGGGGGGGTTTGCTGGCCGAATTCCGGCAGGGGGGTTGGTGGTCGGATTCCGGCGGGAGGGGGGGTTTGCAGCCGGAACCCAGTCGGGGGGGGTGGCAGTCGAATTTCGGCGGGGTGGGGGCGGGCTGGTCCCGGCTGGAATCCGGGAGCGGGATTCCGGCAGGCGGAATTCGGACACTGGAATTCGACGGCCGAAATGAAGCCGACGGATTCCCGCGGGGGGGTCCCGGCTAGAATCCAGGGGTGCGATTCCGAAGGCCGGATTTGCGCATGCAATTTTAATTTGGTCTCAGATTTGTAATTCATTTTGCAAATTAAATATGCTTCATTATACAGTTTAGTAGCATCTAATGTGATCAAAATTGTAATAGGTTCTTCCGACGATGACCAGTGACTTGGCTATTTATCAAAAGCGGTACTCTGTTAGTTTCAATTTCTTAAATTTATTTCTTGATATCTAATACAAAATGGACAGAAAATGATTTTTTGTAATAGACAGAAAATGCTTCATTATACAGAAAATGATTTCATTTTCTGTCCCTAGTACCTGTTCATATTTTTTGTAATATTTGTCTAACCTCTGTACTAATTGTCAGTATAATCGAGGAGGACACATGTGGGGTGGGGGTTCACAAAAAAGTCCAGACCTTTCCGCTTCCTCATCCTCATCCCCGGCCCTATCCTCTTCCCCCGTCCTGTCATCGAACCCTGTTCTATCATATGTGCAGGGACAATACGGACACATTGGCCTATCCTCCGACCCGCAACAACATATTCAGGAAGAACTTGGGGACATGTGAACTGATTTTATTTCAGTTCCATCTCCTTTGATGCCACCTTCTTCATCAGTGCAACACTCAAATGAGGAAGAAGAGAACCGATTCTTTATATGCCCATGCAGAGATTCGTAAGTAATCATTTCTGTACGTATATTTAAATTATGGATGTAAATAAAAGTGTCAATGTTTTGAATTTTCCATATGCTTGATTGTCTTATTCTTTATATTGTTATAACATATTTTCAGATTTACGGATTCTGCGCATGTTGTGAGGGAACTTAATAGAATAGTTAATAACTGTTAGATATGGCAGTTTACATCTTTTAGCAGCGCTCCTAAATAAATAAAGACTTTGTGGTGGAATAAGTTCAAGGTTAGTGTTGTTTTTATTCATTTTCTTACAACGTAAGTTCGGTGTAGTATACTGATGGTCAATAATGAAATTTGTCACGAATTGTT
This sequence comes from Syzygium aromaticum, assembly GCA_024500025.1. Lineage (NCBI taxonomy): Eukaryota > Viridiplantae > Streptophyta > Magnoliopsida > Myrtales > Myrtaceae > Syzygium > Syzygium aromaticum. Next base: position 35,522,813 of record CM044892.1, read on the forward strand.
TGGTGCATTGTAAGGGATATCTCACTTGTGACCATTATAATTAATTTCCGTTGCTTTTGCTATTGATTGTAGCGTAAGTTTACGTGGGATGAAATGGAAGAGGCTGAGGTTAGAAGAATTTTTAAGAAGAAAGTCGATGATCACATGCGTTATGTGATAAATAAAGCGAAGAAAACAAAAGAAAAGCCGAATTTCATTACAGCTGACGATTGGATAGAAATTACGAGAACTTGGGAAACTGAGAAGCATAAGAAAATGTGTGAACAGAACAGGAAAAATCGAGCTTCTAGTTCTAGTGACGGGTCTGCATCAACCACATATGCTGGGGGCTTTCTCAGCATCGGCGAGTATAGAAGAAGAATGGTAAGTCTAATTAAACTTGTAAGTTCATTTAATTCAATGGTGAGTAATTTTTGTTAAATTTTTGTAGGCAGATGAATTGGGAACAAAACCCACATTTACAGCTACATTTGAACGCACATTTCAAAAAAATGAAAAGATATGGACTGGCGATCAGGCAAATGCTATTAAGGTATGGAAGGTTATAGTTTGGACTTTGTCGAAATTAGAATGAAAATCATGCATGTTTTTAATATTTTTGATAATATATACGAATTTATTTTATTTTTATCTATACTGTTAATATAGGAAAAATATGATCAACTTTTGATGAGCACTGCTAGTGGCTCTGGTGGTGGTGGTGATGGTGATGCTGTGTCTGAGTCATCGGTTGACAGTATGGCATTATGGGTGGAGGCAACGGGTGGGATGAAATGAAGAAAAATATTTGGGATGGGATCCTTGTCAAGGATGTTCAAAACGAAGGTTGCTACATCTTCATCTTCCAATGCGGCTGCTGCAAAGAGGACACGACATGAGGAGCATATGACCCAAGAATTGTGCCAACTGAAACAATTGCTTGTACAGAAGGACGAAGAAATGAAGCATTTACTTGGACAGAAGGACGGACAAATAAGAGTGATGTAATCACAAATGCAATATATCATGCGATACCTCGATATCGATCGCAATGACATTCCTTATGTACCTCCTATTAATGTAGCCGGTCATGGGCATATTGATGAGCCACACGATGATGCGGCGATTGGTGATGATGATGCTGATGATGATATGATGCTGGTGATTTTATTGTCAGTCCCCCTTAGGTAAGAACATTTTTTTATAACTAGTTCCACGTCAATGCATAAATGCTTTTTTTATATTTTGGAAAAATTCTATATCTTTATTTATGTTTCCATATTTCATCGGGTGTTAATACAACTGACTGTTTCTGATGTCATGCTCAGTACCGAAGCTGTCAATGTCTTACGGTTGTTCCCCGTCCTTTCAATGTTTTCAATGTATTAATTGATGTTCATTATTGGTTAACTACCTCTATGTATTATGAGATTAAATATCTAATACCATCATGTGAGACTTTGGAACTTATGCATTGTAGAAATTAATATTGCATATCTAATTAGATTTCAAATCGAAATTGTCCCGAAACAAAATTCGTCGCAAACGTAGCAACAAATTTTGTCACGAATATATTTCGTCGCAATTTAGTGATAAAAAAAAGCAGCAAATTAGCAACGAATACAGTTCGTTGAAATTTATCAACAGCTTTTTGCACGAATAATTACGGATGATTTTTGTAAAGAACAATTAACGGCATAATTTGCAATGAATTATTCATGGTTTCCCACGAATTTTCCAACGAAATATTTGCAATGAATTTTTCAACTAATTTTCCAACGAACTTAGTGACGATTTTATTTTTTATCGCAAATTACCTACAAAAATTATTTTTTTTCTTGGACATTTAAACGATTTCCAACGACATTTCCAACGATTAATCAGAGACACTTTTGCAACAAATTTTCCAACGACATTTTTTTCGTCACAAATTACCAACGAAATTTGCTTTTTTATGTCAGAAAATTACACGATTTGCCACGACATTTGCAATGAATATTCATAGAGAATTTTTGCAACAAAATTTCCAACGAAATTTTCGACGAATTTGTTCGTCGGAAATTACCAACGAAAATGAATTTTTTGTCGGAAATTTTCGAGTTTTCCGACAATATTTGCGGCGAATATGCATGGATAATTTTTTCAACAAATTTTCCAACAAATTTATGGATGAATTATTTTTCTTCTCAATTCCCACGATATTTCCAACGAATATTAGATGCCAATTTTTGCAACAAATTTTCCAACGAAATTAGCAATCTAATTTTTTTTTCGCCCCTAATTTCGTTGGAAATTCTCTCTCCCACGAATTTTCCAACAAATATGGACCGAGGAATTTTCCAACAATTTTTTCAACGAATTCTTACCAACGAATTTTCCCACGAACTTTTCAATGAATTATTACCAATGAATTGGTTTTCATCGCAAATTACCAACGAAAATTCAAAAATTTTTAGCCAAATTTTGATGTAATAATTTGTGGCGGGAATTTCCTTTTCCAACGAACTTTCCCACGGAAAATTCGCGACAAACTTTGCCATGATTTTTGCAATGAATAATTAGCGACGAATTTTCCAACAAATTTAGCAACAAAATGATCTACGAATTTTGCCACAACTCCATTTTTGTCGAAAATTCCCACAATTTTGTTATCCCAAAAATTTTCCCGCGCTAAATTAGCCATGATTTTTTTTTCGTTGGAAATTCTGTTTCCCACGAATTTTGCGATAAAAAATTACCAACGAATTTTTCCATGACTTTTCCAATGAATTATTTGCAACGAAATTTGCAATGAAATTTCCAAGGAATTTATCCACGAATTTACCCACGAATAATTACCGATGAATTTTGCCATGAGTTTTCCAACGAATAATTAGCGGTGAATTTTCCAAGAAATTTAGCCACTAATTTACAGACGAAGTTTCCAACGAAATTTGCAACGAAAAAATTTTCATCGCAAATTTCTAACGAAAATTAAAATTTTTCGTTGGAAAATTTTCCTACGACGAATTATCCACGAATTTTTTTTTGTTGAAAAATTTGTTGGAAATTCGTTTTCCAACGAATTTTTCAAAAGTTTTCGTTGGAAATTTTGTTGGAAAAAACATGTTTTTTTGTAGTGTCCTACCAGGTGAAACGCATACATCAACAATCATGCATGTTCCAATTGGATTGATGCTCAACAATAAGGTTTATTTAGTTTATCTTCACATTTAGCAAAATAAAATACTATAGTAGGTATCCTAGTTTGCACGTCATGTGTCATTTTCTTGGACTTTTATCTCATGTATAATTACTTGCTTCTCGATACGTATCGGGTGTGAGTGACGTCAGGAAAAAGCCTCGTGACATACTGGGCGACGCAAACCTTAGAACATCCAACAAGAATCAAGAGGTGGAGACTGTTTGCGCATCTGCTTACGTTAATGGGTCACGGTCAAAACCATCTCTTGTTCCAATAAATTTTCGCCATATTGCAGCCATAGAGCCGTCTACGATTAGGAAATCAATCTACTTAATAAGAAAAATTATTTTTCACATGATATATTGTTTAAAATGTTACGGGCTACCCCCGTACCTGTTGAGTTATAATAATTTAATAATTATGTATATCGTGGCGTTGAAGATAGTTATAAAAGAAAACTGTTCACTTGATCTGCTTACGTAAATTTAATTCGAAAGCAAATTTACATTAATTCTTTGATTAAGAAGAGAGCGTTCGACGCAGTTCTCACTAAGCTTGAATTTAATCGTTTATAAAATGTTTACGCAAATTTACGTAAATTTAATCGTTTATAAAATGTTTAACAACCACTCCGCAACTCCTCGTATAATGGTGGACCAAGGGAGCCAGTGATGGTCCCACGGGTCTGACAGCAAAAGATATTTATATTGTATACTTGAATTCTTCTTCTTTTAAATAACGTAATTAATAGTTCAGTTGAAAATTTTTGGTCCCGCCTTGCCAAAACCAGAATTCTCGATTTGCATTTGGCCTTGCGAAATTTTTTTGGAAACTGTTCCACCCTAATGTAATAGGGTGTTGAAGCTGTCCTCTATTGTAAGCAGATGCACAAGAGCGATCTCCAGCATAGGTTCAAAACTTCGGTTTTGCATTACCCATTATGTCACAAGGCTTTTTTATGACATCGATTTTCTTTCGGAATAAGGCTAGAAATTTAATCATATAAATAGTTTCTTAGAATATGGACACTTATTCGTATTAGAATTTATGGGCTCCACGGGGCCTGATTTAAAAAAAAAAAAAAGTTTTAACTTTACCTTGAGTGACAATTCTGGCCGGGACTCTTTTTTGTCTCATAAAAAATCATCAATTTTCATTTAAATCCCAAATATGGCTTGAACAATTTGAAAATTTTATATCACAGGAGCCATATTTAGGTCTAGATTAAAAGTTTGTGCATTTTATTAAGACAAAAAAAATTTTCGATCAGAATTGTTACTCTAGGTAAAGTTGATGCTTACGGGTAAGGAAGATGGAGGCATATGAATTATGAATATAAAAGAGAATAAAAGCTTCTTTTTATTCAAGTATGCATGGCTTTTCTCGGGATTTTCAATTGATCCACATCCTCTCGTTGGGAAACTCTTCCCTATTGTTGTTTTGAAGAAGAAAACTTTCAATCCAACGATGGATGAAATATATAGCGTCTTGAAAGAGATGGATCCTCTTAAATCACCTGACTCGAACGGATTCCATGACATTTTCTACCCAAATGTTGGGAAAGTGGTGAAAGCCCAAGTAGTCCTTTTTGTACAGCACTTCTTTAATACACGTGAATTGCCCCATCTTATCAATCATTTAGTACTAATCCCAAAAACTCATAATGCGCACACACCTTCAACCAATTTCACCCCATAAGTTTGCACAATGTGCTAGGTATGAGGATTTCGTAATCAAACTAGCGACTGCAAACGAGGATTATACTTTTTATCTTCGGTTGATACTTAAATTTCGACTAACCATTTAGTGGTTAATTTGCATAGAAAATTAGGGATTAAATTTCAATCCCTAAATAAAAATATTAAAATTGCATAGCATATAATTTATGATCATGTAGGTTGATTGCATTCCACATTGAACCAGCGGTCACGAGCAAGCTTAAAATTCATCACGTAAACCGAGTTCGGGCGCCAAATGAAACTCGGCTCATTCAGGGAATAGGAGCCGAAAATTACAAGACAAAAGGGGCTTGGTTATCTTAATTTGAGCTGAAATTAGCCCATCAAGTTCAATTGAATAAAAGCCCAAATTAATTCAGTCCACTTGGAATTAAATAAAAATTAAATGATGAAGCCTAAGCCTAAGACTAGGAAGCCTGACCAATTAACCTAGGGTTGCGATATAAATATATTATTATACCATTCGGTCAGGGGCTCTCATAATTACCAAAGTAGAATTTTCAGAGAGAGCGAGAAACACACGCGAGCGAGTGCAAGAGTAAGAGAGAGAGTCGGTGGCGTACACGTTTGCCCCACCATTGTGCCTCCTTGCAACCACACTGCCTTCATCGTGCTACCTCGCTGCCACCATCGCGCTGACGACCCCGCCTAAGCCTGCCGTCGCTGTTGCCCTGACGGTCGCGGCTGCTCCTCCATCGCCGCGTCACTTGCACCCTTCAACCGTGATCTCCAGCCAACCGCAAGACAGCAAACACCAAGCTACACCTGACTTGCTTCTCCGACGACAGAAAAGCGAAGAAATACAAGTTTTGTACATTGGAGGCCACACAATTTCATACATAGCCACACTAAATCGAGAGAGAAAAATAGAGAGGGAGGTCGGCCATTTGAGGAGTTATTTGTGTCACATCTCACGTTGCTGGTATGGGCGTCTTCATAAGAAAATTCACCATTGGTGCACAATCACTTCGCAAGAGACAATCCGGAGAAAGAAAGAGAGCAACCAAAAGCACCCAAAAGCGAGAAGACTTTGAAGCGGTGGTCTTTGTCTGGAGTAGTCCAAGCCAAGAGAGAGGCAGAGGAAGCTTTCACCAAAGGAAAAAAGAAGATTTTCTTTGTCTATCTCCACAGATTGCGCGAAGGAGTCTCTCTCTCACATCTTTGTCCACAAGGGGTTTTTCTTCCTCTACAAAGAGAAGGCGTCCACAACAGAAAACGCTAGAGAGAAAAAGCTACGCCCTCAATGCAAGAGACACATGACGCTAAGCAAGTGACGCACAAAGTGCTCTCTCTCATCTCTGTGTTCATCGCTGCCGCGCAACTTCCAATCGATTCGAAGCATTCCTACAGCGATTCCGGTGGACTTCAAGCGGATCTTAGCATGTCCATAGTCCATGGTTGCGGCTGCCGCCACCGGCCCACTCACTGTCGGCTGTCCCGTGATCCACAAGCCCGATCCAAGTTTGAATTTGGAAGTTATCCACGAAATTAGGAAATAATTCTTATCCATATTCTTAAAATATTCAATTGCCTAACCTTTAGGATAATTCGAATATTGCGTGAATTTTTTGTGGATAGCTAGATATCTTAGGATAATATTTGCTTTATCCGCAATATTTGAAAATACCTAAATTAGGAATTTTGTCTAATTTAGCAATGTATATGGATGACTATCCGAATTTAATTCTAAGGTATGATATGCAGTGATATAGAAAGATCGTTATCTTATCCATAACCACTTGGATAAGATAATAAACCTTATCTGCTTTCCAAATTCAAACAATCGACTTCTGGTAGATATCTATAATCCTATAGATATGACCGTTAGTTCGATTCCCTTTCTTAATTCGAACATGATGAGAAAGATTTTGCAGATGGCATGGATGATTGATCTTTGATTGTTATCTTGTGTGTGATTTATTTTCCTTTTAAAAAGAAAATCAAAAAAATATATTAGTTAGGCTTTAAATTATAAGTTTTGCATGTTTAAGGAATCCTAAATATGTAAAAAATAATAAGATAATTATTTGGTTGAAATTGGGATTTAGGGTAACATATTTCCTAGTTTAAATTAGAGATTGTTTTAATCTTAGTGGACTATTTAGGATATTTAATTATTTCGAATTTTCATAAAATACCCAAAAAGAGTCACTTTAGGATAGAATAAATCATTATTCCTAGGATAGATTGCATTGTTAATTCAAGTAATTTTTAATTTCGAATTTTAATAACAAATTTCCCAAAAGAACTTGCTAGATTACAAACCATTTTAGGCATTTTTTTATTATTTCAAATTTTGAGGAAAAATACCAAACAATACATCGTCTTCCATCATTAGAATTAAGTCACGTCGTCGTATGATATATAGTTTGCATGCTAGGTTTCATTAATTGCATGTCAAATTTTTGCATGTTATTGTATATAGGTTAGTTTACATTTTAAAAAAAAGCGCAAACCCTAAAGAACACCTTGAGTGCCTTGCTTTGTTAATTAGAAATCATATTATGGTTATTTGTGTGATTTTCTACTAACAATGCATATGCTTTCGTTGTTTTAAGGTATATTATTCTCCTAACCAGCAATTTATTTACTATTTTCCTTACTGGGTGTTAAATTGGTGGTTTTGGCACCTGCATGGTCACCTCACATATTAGTATCTAGGTAATAAAATAGATCTAGACTGCCTGTCTAAACATTTTTTTTGAAAAGAAAAGGTACCAAAAGAACATTAGACTAGATCTAACATTAACAATTTCTCGAGCTTAGAATCTCTGGTTCGTAAAAATAAAACATATCTTCCTATATTTTATTTAGGTTTCTAATTGACCTACCACAAATACATTAGTGGCGACTCCAAGTATGAAAATATTTGCATGTGAAGAACCTTAACCCAAAGTCGTGAATTGGTAAGGCTTGAGAGGACTTAAGTTAAGCTTAGTCTTAATAATCCATTAGCCTGAGAAATTTAGGTCGTAACATCTTCCAGCACTTGTGGACATCCATGGTGGAATATATTGCATCGGTGTCTAGCATTTTTATGAGTGTGCTTTATCAAAAAGTTTACTTCTGACCTCACCAATTGGCTTTTGTTCAGGGTAGGAGCATACGGGAGAATCCTATAATTGCACAAAAAAATTTACCCTCCATGAGGAAATTAAGAGAGGGGAAGACTTTTATGGGAGTCAAGGTTGATATGTCAAAAGCTTTGATAGAGTAGATTGGAATATACTTTATGCAATACTCTGTAGCCTAGGGTTCTCAATCCATTTTTGCAGACTTATAAACAAATATGTTTTGACGGTTCATTAACTTTGCTCATCAATGGTAGACTCGTAGGAACTTTAAAACCTCAAAAGGGGCTCTGAAAATGTAATCCTATCTTGCCACACATGTTTGCGATTTATGCCGAACTTCTTTCTCAAATTTAATTTAGGGCAGAGGATTTGAAGATGATAGCAAGAATTAGAATAGGGCAGGAAAGTCCATGTTTAATACACCTTATGTATGCTGATGACTTCTTGTTTGCCTAAGCGACTAAGCATCAAGTGCGAGCACTAAAGGAATCCATTGAAATTTATTGCTCTTGGTAAGAGCTTGAATCGTCTTGTCTGCTTTTCCTCGAAAGTACTTCCATGGGCGTGAAAAAGTTTTGTATGGACAAGCTCCAAATGCGGAGACAGATCCTGAAGCATTGGACCTTGGAAATCCCCTCTTCAAACGAGGAAAAGGTAGGACAAAAATATCAATTCTTCGAACAGAAAGTTGATAACAAACTTAGGCCATGAAAAGGGAAAACGCTATCTTTGAGTGGGTAGAGCAATGAATATTTGATCGCTTATTCAGAGCACACCGATCTATGTCCTACATACTGGTCGGCTACCATGAAGCACTTGTGGTATATGTTTACATCTAAATTTTGGCGACCCATTTAGTAATTCGTTGTATAAGAAAATTAGAGATCAATCCCGACCTTTGAACAAAAATAAGTCATTTAATTGCATATGATTTTTAGGAGCATATAGTTTGATTCATTCATTGCATTTTAATTGGACAGACGGTGGATGGACTCTAAGTGAAGGAAGTTCATAGTTAAATTGGGCAAAGTCCACAAGAACGTGGAATCCGGCCAAGCCCTTTAAATATTCAGCATAATTGATAATTGTGTGGGTATTGCACTTGTCGAGCAAATTGAGAAAGATACTCTATATTCTTTATGGAAGTTAATCGATCCATTATTTTGAGGAATGAAGAAAGCGAGTGAAAGGCGAGATCAGCAAAATATTAAACACTGAGACGGAGGTGGGAGCAAAAAGCAACAAGTGGAGGTAATATCTTGTGAAGAATTTGGCAAGAAAATTCGTGACAAAGGGAAAAGATGTCGAGCTAGACTCCATTGAATATTATTATTTGCATGCTACAAAGAATATATTTCGAAGATCTACCAAGTGGAGACCAGGATATGACAAAAGGAGGCCACGCATATTGAATACACGGCCACAATATAGAGGCAGCTTCAATGGAGGGAGAGATCGTGACTGGAAGTGAGATAAAAGAGAGAATCTTTTTCCTTTGGTGTTCCACTTCAGCACTTCAACCTGCGCTTACTGTCTTCTCCAGCCTTGCAAGCACGCTCGACATCTTGCGACTGCAACTTGGTGTGGCTGCCGAGTTCGTCCTAGTAGCCGCCACCGCCTGCAAAGCAAACTAGCTATTCCTGCAGGTTTTCTCAACGCCTACCAGTGAGTCCAGGCTTTTCAATGAGTTCCCGCTGTGCATGATCTCTCCGTACAGTTCGGGCAAAGCCTCATCAACTTGGGTTGCTCTTGGCTAGCAACATCCAGCGAAGCAGCTAGATCCGACCCCAATTCAGCCTCTGGTCAATGCTAAACTTACAATCCCAGCAAGTTTTTCTTCCTTTGCAGGTTTTGCATACGGTCCCGGCAAGTTCTTGGCAAGATCCACGAAGAGACAACCGACAATTTTGGGGACATCCACGATTGAGAAATTTGTCCATAAAAAGAAAAAGGGAGAACTAGGAAGAGTCTTCAAAAGCCAAGTCTTCTCTACCATGATCATCACGCCTAGATTCCTGTAGCTACCGCGTGCGTTCAGCAACAATCCAACCATTCCCAAGTCATATTCGTTGGTCTCTTGACAGAATTAGAACCCCATCGTCGATCACCAATACGATAAGTCGCCAGTGATCTCCCCCACTTGCTGCTCATCACCGAAAGTCCCACCGCCGGTCATTGAACTCAAGCCATCCATCGTTCAAATTCAGAAATTGTCATCCGTGCAATATTTCAAATTAGGTCATATTCAATTTCGATATTATGTTGCCTAATTTGAGTTTATTTTGATCTTGATTAGAAGTTGTGTCAATATTGTTATATCCAAAAATCTTTTCGAAATCCATGAATTAGGATACTTTCCTAATTTCACAACAAAGATATGATTGCCACTCCAATTTTATGTCCAAAATACGACTTGCGATCGCACAGAAAATCCTCAATCCAATCTCCCACCCAAGATATAATTCGTGACTGCACTGAAAATTGATCGTCAATCTGATCTCATGCTCAAAATACGATTCACGATTGCATGGAAAATTGGCCAATCCGATCCTCATGCTTGGAATACGATTTATTTTTCAAATTTAAATGGATATGGATAATATCTTGGGTGATTGGATGATATCTTTGATTTTTGTTTGATCTTTGTCTTAATTTGATGTGATTTCATGTTACAAAAAAAAATTCCAAAAATATTAGATAGGATCAAGATAAATTATAATAGATAACATTGCATGTTTAAATTAAAGTATTTAATTAATTTTGAATTTAATAAAAAAACAAAAATATCATATGCATGTCATATAGATTAATTGCATCATGTTTGCATTATTACTGCCATGTTATTACTCAGTGTCATGTATGCTATGTCGCATGTCATCTTACCACGTCATTCATAACTTGCCATGTCATAGTTGCATATCAATTTTACCTGTCATTAGAAATTGTATATTAGGTCATTTTATTGCTGCATGTCATGTTAGAATGATTGTATTACATGCATTGTGTATAGGTTAATTCTCATTTAAATAAGTGAAAACCCTAAAAAAGATTTGAGTGAAATTGTGTATTAATTATAAGTCATATTTAGGATGATGATATGATTTTCTAGCTAATATTGCAGATGCTTTCATTGCTTTTTCAGTCTATCTTATTCTAGCTCTCAACTCATTTTCAGATTTTTTCCATACCTCTTTGTAGAGCATGAGAGTTGAAACCTACATCTGAAACTAAATGTTTCCACCACTAGCCCCTTCAGAAAGTGGAGAATCGAAGTCTCAACCTCCCCCTTCCCAAGTAGGAAGGTAAGCATATCATCCCTTTCCTTGCAATTTATACATTGTTTTGATTGTTGAGTGTTACACCTCACATGTTATTGGCTAAGTTAAAATGAATCAAAGCTGCCTATCAAAGTATTTTTTAAAATAAAAGAGAAAATGTACCAAAAGGACGTTAAAGTAATATAGCATAATCAAATCCCCAAATCTATAATCTCTAGTTCATAGGAATAAAGTAATTCTTCTGATACTTTACTTGAGTTTCTAATCAACTTACCGTAAATTGATTAGTGGCGACTCCTAATTGAAAATTATTTACATGTTAAAAACTTGAACCTTAATTTGCGAATTGATATGGTTGTGATGAACCAATAGTTTCATCCAATAGAAATGCACAACCAAGAGAACATTCTTCCAATGATGATTCAAGCCAACAAAAGGTGCACATATCATATTGTACTTATTTGTACAGTAAGTGGTATCAAATACCACCACATTTCCAAAACTGTCATAATTCAACTTGGATACACCATCAGACCAAAAAAAATTAGTCAATCTCTATTCATTATCTAGGTAAAATGTATAAGAGAAGTTGCTTCCATTTGATTGTAAGCAATTAAAATGGTTAATGAGACTTTGACAATCACCTGCACTAATCAAGTTCCTTCTCTTTGATTGTAAAATTTTTTGGCAATCACGTAAAGTAAACCCAACATTATCTGGTGCTCCTACTTCACCATTTAGGTAGGAATATGCTTTCGTAGCCCTTATACTCGCCCCAGCCATGGAAGTCAAAATACTTTTACTAGTATCTGTAATGCGTCAATATGACCGTATCAAGTGCTTTTGTCTATCATCAATGAAAGGATGACTGTGAGAATTCTTAAACTCGGTAATTATCCAAACTCCATCTTCAATTTTGAATTTAATGCAAGCTTGACATCCGGTTCTCTTCACTATTCTATAAACATCTCTTTGTTCATGAAATGGGATTGGTGGAGATTGTCTTTCACAATTACAAAGAAATGTGCATCTACGCAATATTCCTTTACTAATGTATGCTTTTGTCCTTTTCGTACTCCAAATCCCTTGCACATTGCATATGGATTGTATGTATTATATGCTTCGTCCTCATTAGCAAATGTCATGCCAATTCTAAATTTAAATTCTTTATCGACCTTATGCACGATACTATTATCCTCTAGAGTCTCTACAATAAAAAATTCTAATCATTGAAAGAAGAAAGATAAAGTTAAAACAAGTTTAGTCATAACAAAAGATGAGGTCATACCCATTTATGCCGAGAACAAGCTGAGCTAGCTACAGGGACTAGGAATAATCTGCCACATACATGTTAAAATATAAGTTAGGAAAAATCTACCACCATCGTCAGTCATCACCAATTACAACAAATTTGCCTAGAATATCTGAAATCATCTACATAAGAGAGAGAATCTGTTATGACTGAAGGATGAGATCACTTGAGTGGTTGTGCTGGAATGTCTAACCATGGTCAACCATGCTCAACCTTCGCACCTTTCTACTTCGCAATGAAGGTGGATTGCTAAACCCCTGCATCTCTTTGCTTCATAATGTCATAGGTAGTTAAACTTATAGTCATGATAATAAAAAATAAATGAAGTCCAAGCAAAAGAAATCATCGAACGTGAATTATCCGGAAACCTTTCAAAAACTATCTAGCAACAACCTTTTAGTTTATTTACCATAACCACTAATTTGCAAGCTTTGAAAAGAAAAATCTTATTTGCAGCTCGTTGTATCACTGTTATCTTCCATATTGAAATTTCAATCTCAATCTAAGCTTTTCAATCAACCAGCAACACTTATGACAGACAGAAAAAAACAGAAAGAAATATACAGACCAATGCGCCTATAGCTTGAGTTCAAGGGTACTAATTTTTTTTTTCCTTTCTTCCGTTGCAGGATCATATGTGAAAACAACCACAATTTGTGAAAACAATCACAATTGCTAAGCCAATTCACGCGTAGACGTTTGTGCAAACAGTTGGCAGGCATCATTGAGGTTCCTCATAATTGTTATGAGCAGCTCACTTGCATAAGCTCGCCTTCTAAAACCCCTTCATCCACGGTGCCAAAGCAATGTGCCATGATTTACATACAACAATTTGCAGGATCGATAAAAGTGTACATAAGATTGAACAATAGCGAAATGCAGCTCATTTACGAAACTGAGACCTTTGCGGATGCAAAATGCGAGTAGGGCTGAAATGCACCTCCGATTTTCGCTATTCGGAGCGAAGTGCCGCAAACCTCTGTTTTGTGCGAACCCGAGCGAAGTCCCGCGAAGCACCTCTGTTTTGTGCAAACCAGAGCGTCCCGCAGCGCACCTCTGTTTTGTTGTGCGAAGTGGAGTTTTGCACTTCCGTAACAGAAACTCTTCCTTCAGAAACTGAAAAAGAGAGAAAAAGGAAACGAGGAAGAAGAGCAAAAAAGGGAAGAAGAAAGAGTTTGATCAGCGGAGACAACGAGGGAAGGAGAAAGGGCAAGAGAGAAAAAGGAAACGAGGAAGAAGAGCCAAAAAAGGAAGAAGAAAGAGTTTGATTAGCGGAGACAACGAAGGGAAGGAGAAAGGGCGCTCAATTGAAATTTCGGGAGCATTAATTGTGCTGACACGGATGGGTTGCTTTAGCAGGCTAGTGTCACGGCCCAAAGAAATGGATCGTTCATGAGGTTTCCTGGACGATGGACCATGACCGACCCTTGAACGAGAAAGCGGATCCCGAGTATTCTGAGTACTAGGGTTTCTTGATGTGTTCTAGAATACTCTTGGGGGCGGGCGATACGGTAATTGTAAACCTCTGTAATTAATGAGGTAGTTGGGTAGATGGGGAGGTACGATCTCCACCGTAAGATCGGGGAGAAATCTACGGATACGGTCAGTCTGGTACTTGTATAAAAAGGGGTCTCCTCCCCCTCATTGTAGCATCTCATTCTTTCAAGAAGCAATAGAAATCCAGAGCTTCGCTCGCTAGAGTCTCTCTCTCTCTAAAGAGTTCTTGTGAGTTGAGGTGGGGAAGGCTGACTTGGGAAGAAATTCCTAAGGCCGCACGGGTTTGGGAACGCGAGATCGATCGACCCGTGACAAGTGGTATCAGAGCTAAGATGGCCAAAGGCGCTGCTAAGCCACGATCCGATCTAAAGTCACAAACCGAGAAGGGTGTGGGCGAGGATCGTGGGAAGGCCACCGGGACACAAAGTGTCGAGGCAAGGGAAGACCGTGATAGCTCAAATGCAAAGGATATGGCTGGTGACTTGGAGACCCGTTTGGCGAAAATGGAGATCGTCGTGGGAGATGTCCAAGGAATAGTCGAGGATCTTGCTGTACGCATCGAAGGAGGCGAGTCCGGAACGGGGGAGCTCGAGGCCGAAGTGCAAGAGCTAAGTTCTGGCATGGGAGAACTCCGGAAGGCGATGCTGGGCGACTTGACTGATGCCGTCAAAGAACTTGAGCAACGGGACGATGCCTTGGAAACCTTGGTGGAGGCCATGCGCGTAGAGATGGCCGAACTAAAGGCGAAGGTCGCCGAGATGGAAGGAGCACGTGTGAACGGGATAGTCACCGTGCAAACTACTCCACGAGTGGATGCCCCGAAGCCGAAGGAGTTTAAAGGCTCGCGGGTGCCCAAAGACGTGGACAACTTCCTATGGTACATGGAGCAATACTTCCTAGCGATGGGAATCACCGATGGTGCAATCCGGGTAAGTACCGCAGCCATGTACTTAACTGATAATGCACTCTTATGGTGGCGTCGTAGGAGTGATGATCGGAGTGGTGTACCGATCACTACATGGGAATTGTTCGTCGAGGAGTTTCGACGACAATACTATCCCGCTTATGCGGAAGAAGAAGCTCGAGATGAACTCCGTCGCCTTGAACAAAAAGGTGGAGCTCGGGAGTATGTTCGGAAGTTCTCGGAGTTACTACTCCAAATTCCGTCCATGAATGACACGGAGGCCTACTTCCAGTTCATGGGTGGTCTAAAACCATGGGTAAAGCAAGAGCTAAAGCGGTGCAACGCAAGGGATCTTTCGACGGCCATGTCCGTGGCCGAGGCCATGGTGGAGTATAAAACAACTTCCGTAAGCAAACCGGATACCCGACCGAGGGACAAGGGCGTTGGTGGGGGAGATCGTAACAAATTCCACCGTCCAAGTGGGAGCAAACCATCAATGGCCCCTCCAAGGGCGAAGGCGGAGTCGAGCGGAGGAGAACACAAAAAGGGACGTACCTTCAAGTGCTTCTTGTGCGACGGTGCGCACATGGCTCGTGACTGTCCAACTCGAGGCAAACTAGCTGCAATTGCCAAGGCACACGAGGAGGAACGAGAGGAGGCAAGACTCGGTACGTTGCGAATCCTAAGTTCCATAAAGTCCAAAAAGGCGAACAAGCCCAAGGGATTGATGTTCGCGGACGTGACGATCGGGAAAACTAAGATGAGTGCGCTCATCGACACGGGAGCATCCGATCTATTTATCTCGGAAGAAGCTGCGAAGAAACTCAATCTTCGGGTTGAGAAAGGAGCCGGTTGGCTCAAGACGGTAAACTCCAAAGAAGTCCCTACCAATGGGTTAGCTAAGGACGTGGATTTCCAACTCGGGCAATGGAAGAGCAAGGAAATGATCGAGGTAATTCCACTTGATGACTATGACTTTGTCATTGGTTTAGGATTCCTTGATAGGATAGATGCTCTTATCATCCCATTTGCCGATTGTATTTGTATACTGGATACACGTTGTCAATGTGTGATCCCGGTCAAACGAGAGTTGGGCAACCAAAAGATAATATCGGCAATGCAAGTTACTAAGGGAGCGAGGAAAGGGGAGGCTACTTTCCTAGCAACCTTGAAAGTCGAGGATCCAAAGGGTGAAGGGAGTGATGTCCCGACGGAGGTAACCCGAGTCCTCGATTCCTTCAAGGATGTAATGCCCCCCGAACTCCCGAAGAAGCTTCCGCCTCAAAGGGAGGTGGACCATAAGATCGAGCTTGTGTCTGATGCTCGACCACCCGCCATGGCCCCATATCGCATGGCGCCTCCCGAATTGGAAGAATTAAGAAGACAACTCAAGGAGTTGCTCGATGCGGGTTATATTCGACCATCGAAGGCTCCGTTTGGCGCCCCGGTCCTATTTCAAAAGAAGCATGATGGATCACTCCGGATGTGCATCGACTATCGGGCGTTGAACAAGCTGACGATCAAGAACAAGTACCCGATCCCTCTCATTGCCGACTTGTTCGATCAACTTGGAGAAGCACAATGGTTCACCAAGCTTGACCTTCGATCGGGATACTATCAGGTACGAATTGCAAAAGGGGATGAACCAAAGACCACTTGTGTGACGCGGTATGGGTCATATGAGTTCCTCGTCATGCCGTTTGGCTTGACAAATGCTCCGGCCACATTTTGCACACTCATGAACAAGGTACTCCACCCGTTCCTAGATCAATTTGTCGTGGTTTATCTTGATGACATTGTGGTGTATAGCCGAACGCTCGAGGAACACATCGAGCATTTGAAGAAAGTCTTCCAAGTTCTACGGGAGAACGACTTATATGTCAAGCGGGAGAAATGTGCCTTTGCACAACGGGAAGTTCCATTCCTGGGACACATCGTCGGGGGTGGACGTGTGCGGATGGACTCAGCCAAGATTACGGCCATTGTGGATTGGAAACCGCCGACCAAGGTGACGGATCTAAGGTCATTCCTTGGCCTCACCAACTACTATCGACGGTTCGTCCGAGGATATTCGAGCATCACCGCGCCACTCACGGATATGTTAAAGAAGGAGAAGCCGTGGGAGTGGACGGCCCGATGCCAAAAGGCGTTCGATCGGTTGAAGCAAGCTATGACCGAAGAGCCGGTGCTCGTGCTACCTGATCACGCCAAACCCTACGAGGTAGAGACCGACGCTTCCGATTTCGCTATTGGTGGTGTTCTTATGCAGGATGGTCACCCGGTAGCGTTTGAGTCGAGAAAACTGAATGATACCGAACGACGGTATACGGTCCAAGAGAAGGAAATGACCGCGGTGGTCCATTGTCTTCGTACGTGGAGGCATTACCTCTTGGGCCCCCGATTCGTCATAAGGACGGATAACGTGGCCACGAGTTACTTCCAAACCCAGAAGAAGTTGAGCCCGAAGCAAGCTCGTTGGCAAGATTTCCTGGCGGAGTTCGATTATGGGCTCGAGTACAAGCCAGGAAAGGCAAATTCTGTGGCTGATGCGCTTAGCCGAAAGAGTGAGCTAGCATCATCGATCGTAAGTCGTCCCAAGAATCCATGGGATGAGCGGATCAAGGAGGGACTCCAACATGATCCAACGGCCAAAGCACTCATCGACCACGCACGGGAGGGCAAAACCCGGCAATTTTGGTGTGAAGACGACTTGCTTTACACCAAGGGACGGCGATTGTACGTGCCACTATATGGGAAGCTACGAAAAGAAATCCTACGGGAGTGCCATGATTCCAAGTGGGCGGGTCATCCGGGAATCCATCGCACTATGGCGCTCTTGGAGAATCGTTACTATTGGCCTCACTTACGCGATGACGTGGAGGCATATGTACGAACATGTCTTGTGTGCCAACAAGACAAGCTCGAACAACGGTCATCGGCGGGGCTTTTGGAGCCACTTCCCATCCCGGAGCGTCCATGGGAGAGTGTCTCCATGGACTTCATTGTCAACCTACCAAAATCCGAAGGGTGTCGGACTCTCATGGTCGTGGTAGATCGGTTTTCCAAGTATGCGACGTTCGTGCCCGCGTCAAAAGATTGTCCGGCCGAGGAGGCGGCCAAGCTATTCTTGAAACACGTCGTCAAATATTGGGGAGTGCCACAAACGATCGTGAGCGACCGCGACCCTCGATTCACGGGTAGATTCTGGACCGAGCTCTTTAAATTATTAGGGTCGGATCTTAATTTCTCCACCAGTTTGCATCCCCAAACCGATGGACAAACGGAGCGGGTCAATGCACTCTTGGAGTTATACCTCCGACACTACGTGAGTACGACACAAGTAAATTGGGCGAAGTTGATCGACGTCGCCCAGTTCTCCTACAATCTTCAGAAGAGCGAGTCCACGAATCAAAGTCCCTTTGAGATCGTGACGGGACAACAACCACTCACCCCGAGTACGGTTGCAACGGGCTACAAGGGGAGTAGCCCATCCGCTTTCAAGTTTGCCAAGGAGTGGCATGAACAAGCGGACTTGGCACGAACGTGTCTACACAAGGCCTCGAAGCGCATGAAGAAGTGGGCCGATAAGAAGCGACGGCACGTGGAGTTCCAAGCCGGGGACTTAGTGTTGGCCAAGCTACACCTGGTTCTCCGATACAAGGACGTGCATAAAGGGCTTATACGTCGCTACGAGGGGCCATTCCGAGTGTTGCATCGAGTCGGAAAAGTCGCATATAAGCTGGAATTGCCATCAAAACTCAAGGTACATCCGGTATTCCATGTGAGTATGCTTAAACCTTTCCGTGTAGACGAGGAGGACCCAGATCGAAGGGAGTCACAACGGGCGCCGCTTGGAGCAAAAACCTCCTATGATCGAGACGTCGACTTCATCATGGCGGATCGAGTCATACGGAAGAGATATCGTGCACCGAAGCGGGAATACTTAATCCGATGGAAGGGTCTTCCAGAGAGTGAAGCAAGTTGGGAGCCTGAAGAAGCTCTTTGGCAGTTCAAAAAGCATATCGATACTTTCCACGCCAAAGACGCGACGAGGGCGTCGCCCGAATAGGTGGGGGAGAATGTCACGGCCCAAAGAAATGGATCGTTCATGAGGTTTCCTGGACGATGGACCATGACCGACCCTTGAACGAGAAAGCGGATCCCGAGTATTCTGAGTACTAGGGTTTCTTGATGTGTTCTAGAATACTCTTGGGGGCGGGCGATACGGTAATTGTAAACCTCTGTAATTAATGAGGTAGTTGGGTAGATGGGGAGGTACGATCTCCACCGTAAGATCGGGGAGAAATCTACGGATACGGTCAGTCTGGTACTTGTATAAAAAGGGGTCTCCTCCCCCTCATTGTAGCATCTCATTCTTTCAAGAAGCAATAGAAATCCAGAGCTTCGCTCGCTAGAGTCTCTCTCTCTCTAAAGAGTTCTTGTGAGTTGAGGTGGGGAAGGCTGACTTGGGAAGAAATTCCTAAGGCCGCACGGGTTTGGGAACGCGAGATCGATCGACCCGTGACACTAGGCTGACACTAACTAATTTTCCTTTTCTTATTTTGAGAAGATTCAAATTTACACGTGTTAAAATTTCACTAGTGCTGACTGGACACGTACATGCCACATTAGCGGGTGACCTGGCAGTATGTTCCCACTGAATATTTTCTCTTATGGTAAGGCCTTATTTAAACGTTGCTCAATATGGCTTAGGTTTTTTTTTTTAATGGATAGCACTTTTTTCACTCATCATATGACTTAAACACTCTTTTTTGCTGTTTTGACCATCTAAACTCTAGTGGGGTCCACCGCTGCTGGCACAATTTTTTATGGTCCTTTTTTTATTATTTGATGAATTATCTTTTATTCCTCACAATCTCACTTTCCTTTTTCATCTTTCTTTCCATGCCTCTCACTCATCTCTTTGTTCTCACTTGCAAGCCATTCTCTTCTTTCTATGCCTCCTATTCATTGTTGTTGTTCTTCTTCTTCCACAAATCTCCACTGCATTTGCAACCCGAAAAGAACCGCTTATTTCAATAATTCACGCCCTCCTCATTAGCTATCAAAGGTACAGTTCTATCGAAAACTTGTTTTTTTCCTTTTTAGCTTTCTTGGTCTCGAATCATGCTCATTTCAATCACTATTGAGTATTTCTTGATATTTTTTCTTAAAAGTGAATTGAGTTTTTGGTCATGAAAATGTTTGATCTTGTGTTTCACTCCAGCGTCTAGAGCGTAGAGTGTAGCATGCATCAAACAGTGTTTGTGAATTAATTGTGTAGTTGCTTGAATTTATTTTTAGTCACATGTAGCAGAGTGACCGCAATTAGCTTTATGTTGTTCTTTTGGTCTGTTTTTTTCTCTTCATTCTAGATGGTTTTGATTTCCATGTTGGGGGGTTTTGTTTAGTTGTCTATGAATAGATTGCTTTACTTTTTTGCAATTTCACCTGAAATTCAAAGCTTAAAAGCTTAAGCCTATTGCCTATTGCCTATTGCGCTTGACTTTTATGGCTACACATGGTGGAGACACCTTTTTCTTTCTCTATACTCTCACATGAGCAAGAAGAGGAGAAAAAAAAAAGTGAAGAGCGAGAAGCAGCGCTTCTCAATATTTTCCATGGTGCAAAAAGAGACTGCGTACGGAGAAAATGGCTCGTTGGGGAGGTCAATGGTGAGCCCAATACCGTGCCAGCAAATGTGCGGAAAACGACGGGGTTGACATCATAGATAATAAATAGAGCACAATGGGATGACGGGGTTTATGGAAGAAAAAGGAGGAGGAGGAGTGTGAGGCGTAGAAGAAAGAGAATGACCTGCAAGATAAAAAACAGAGAGACAAGGGAGAGGCATGGAAAGAAAGAATAAGAAAGAAAATGGGAACCATATGGAGCGAAAGAAAAAGCAAAATAAAAAGAAGGGATCATATAAAATTTGTATAGACGTTGTGGCCCCACAAGAGATGAGATGATCAAATCAACAAAAAAAAAAGAATTAGTAAGTCATTGGAGGAGTAAAAAAAGCACGGCCCTTTTTTTTTTATATCATTTATCTTTACTTATGTTTATCATTTAATTGTTTCATTACATTGTTTGAGCCTTTATGCGTGGAAATTTTAGAATTATTTGGAAAAGATCACATGAAACAACATTTGCGTAAAAGATAAAAGATATCAGTAATGGGCGTTAGGTAAAATTAGAGTAACCAATTTCTTGAACCCGAAATCTTAGAATTACATATAAGTAAGCGGCCTCCCACCCTTTACCCATAACTAACCAAGAATAGGTTCATGGCGACTCTAGTCTCATTTGATGAATAATAAAAGAGAAACTAAGTTGAGGTCGACAGGGCATCATAGGTTGACGATCTCACTAGAGACTGGTCGACAGGGCTTCACAGGTTGACGACCTCACTAGAGACTGGTTTATAGTCTGTGTACTTAGGCCTAACTTTCTCTTTCAAGGAAATGTTTTTATGTGATCCTTCGATTGGCGTATGGAATCTAAGGTACTGTGCTAATGGCTGTGTTAAATGGTCATGCAAGTAGTAGGTATAGGTAAGGTGTGTTTGCTAATCTTTGTTTAGAAAGTGGCGTAAGTGATGAATGTTTCATATTAAAAATGTTGTATGCATAATATAAACTGCTGCGTATCTTCCCTCACTTTAGCGCCACACCTTCTGCGCACTCACCAGAGTTACATTTAGTAAAGCAAGCATAGCAAGGGGAAGAGAAAGGTAATATTAACTATAGATTGACAGGCTATTTAGTTGCTTTCCTTTGCATTTTTTGGTGCTCTCTCTTTTTTTTTTTTCTACTCTTTTTCTCCACTCTTCTAATCTATTGTTACTTTTTCTTTCTTCTTCTCCGTCTCCTCCAAATCCCTCCCTCCATCGATTTTTCTTACACTTGCATATGCAAGTGAAGGCAGAAAAGGACATCTTTATCTATCAACATTCGACACCATAGAAAACATATACAACCATATTAGAAATCTTTATTGCATAAATTTCTCGGGTGCCATAGATTTCAGGAAGTCCAATTTTCACATGTAAAGTCACGTAAACATGGACCACTTGGTTTTATATCCCACACACAAGTTTCACATCGATTATAATCTCTAGACTCAACATATATATCAAAATGGTGAAACTCCCCAGGCCATTGCATGCTGCAAAAGAATAGAGTGTGGCCCAAAACTCGAGGTCTGAAGTGAAAACTCCACATGGCACCGGGATTGATTTGTTGAAGGCCAAGATCGTCTTGCTTAGATTTGCAGTGAACCGCAAGCACCACTGCTCCCGGTAAACTGTTGACAATTTGGACTTCAGTTTTCGGGAAAAATTGGTGGGAGCTAGCTTGTCGGAAGACAAGAATGATCATGAACACCATGAAAACTGCGTTTTTTTTTTTAAACACGCACATATTCGTCAATTGTGTTTTTCTTTTGGGATTTGAACACAATCAAGCATGATGGAGCAATCCATTTAAAGATGATTAAGATGCATCATTTGGTAACAAATAACATGTGTGAGGACTAAGATGAAAAAAGTGGAGGCCACATCTGTATAGTACAGGAATGTCTAACGATGTATTTATTTAAATACCTTTTTTTTCTTTGCGTCTTGATTTGTTTCCATTTATGCATACATCTATACTCACATAGAGAAAGTAGATCCAATGTATCTATGAAAATATCTATATTTGTATCTTTTTTTTCCTTGCATCAAGATTTTTTTCTATACATGCATACATCTATACTAACATATACAAAATGTGACGCCCAGGTCCACTCGTAACGATATTGTTTGCTTTGGGCCGGAGCCCGCA
Source organism: Syzygium aromaticum (assembly GCA_024500025.1). Lineage (NCBI taxonomy): Eukaryota > Viridiplantae > Streptophyta > Magnoliopsida > Myrtales > Myrtaceae > Syzygium > Syzygium aromaticum. Next base: position 35,545,609 of record CM044892.1, read on the forward strand.
TGGTTTCGTTATTATGGGCGCCTCATTACAAGTTAGGACAAGTGCCACCACATTTATGACACTTCACCTCACCACACTCAGGTGATGTGAGATTCGATTTATTCCTGTTCCCTTCACCATCTTCGAAGCTTGCTAGGAACTGCTCATTGTCTAGGCCCTCTAGCCCTGGCGACCGCTCCCCACCCTTGCAGGTTTGGGTCATTAAAGGCCTACCAGCTTTTGCCTGGTTTGTCCCCGAACCATACACTTCCAGCTGGGCTTGGCTCTGATACCATTGTGATGCTTAGAGCCCACTCGTAATGATATTGTCAGCTTTGGGTTGGATCCCGCACGATTTTATTCTTTTAGGCTTCGCCCAGAAAAACCCTCGTTACAAGTTTGGACAAGTGACGCCACATATATGGCACTATCGCGACCTACCCTCGGGTGCACCATCTAGGGGTTCTAATGGATTACTAAGCCTAAATGTGGCTCGAACTCTTCTAAGCCCATACCAATTCACAACTTGGTTCAAGTTCTTAACATGCAAATCATTTTTATTTATGACTCGCTACTAATCTATTTTTGGTGGGTAGATTAGAAACCTAATCAAAGTATTGAGAAATTTACTTTACTCCTATGAACCAGAGATTATGAGTTTGGGGTCTTGGTTACGCTAAATTACTTTAATGCTCTTTCGGTATATTTTCTCTTTTATTTCAAAAAAATATTTTGCAAGCAACATGAATTGATTTTAACTTATCCATTAACATGCAACATGATTATGCGGATACGCAACCATTAATGTAACACTTAATGAAAAGCAATAAATAGCAAGAAAGAAATTGAAAATCAAACATCACTAAACAAACAATTTTTTGTGTTTTCTTTTATCTTGAAATGAAGTCTAATCTACATGACATGCGACTTCCTAACATTTTTGGTATTTTTATTAAAATTCGGAATTAATAAATACTTTCATTGAACTATTTGAAAAAGAATAGTTATCTAATCTAGTTTAGGGATTAATTCAAACTAAATCCTGTCCGTCTTAGAAAAATGTATTTGCACATGCAAGCATTATCTAAAATCCCATCCATTAAGGAAAATCATATCTAAAACCTATTCTAATTTATTCTAGAATTTACCCTAATATGCAACACTATTTAAATAAGCAATGTTATCTAACAATCTTATTAAGCATAGCAAGGAAAGTTATCCAAACCAAAAATAAAGACTTACCTAATCCACACTTGCAATCCCCGAAGATTTCAAATTAACGATTACGATAATCTAAAAAATAACCCATCGTCTCACGGGTTAAATTAAAGATTATTGCAATCTTTAGGCACAACAATTATCTAATATTAAGTTGAAATAATTAAAAAAATGATCCGACATCTTTACGGATCAAACTAGTAATTAAATCAACCCATATCGATAACACCGTATTTGGATTATGCCTAGAATCTCAATAAAATCTATCCGTGATTAGAAATTAAATATTCAAATCAAATCGGATAAAGAGAACCTATTTCGCGGATAGTATCCAACTTCGAAACGCCTCGCGATCGTGGATCATGGGACTCTATGGATGGTGGCTCGTGGTGATTCAGGTGCTTGACTTTGGACAGCTGCAGATGAGGTCCTAGCAGGCTGGGTGTCTGCACGGGGTTTAGCGGCGGGGGCTGCTGGTCGTTTTAGTGGCTGCCTCGATTCACAGAAAAGCTTAGAGCAACCTGCGAAATAGAGAAATTCCTAACCACGGATTGGCTCAGCGAGGAGCAGCTCGCATTGGGACTCGGCTTGGCAGCGGGCGTCGTCTTGGCATAGGCGGGTGTCACGATGCAGGAAGCCTTGCGATGTGGACGGCAACTCTGGCATTTGTCGGAGAAACCGCGGGACTCGTGGTGAAGAATCGTATGAAGGCAACAAGCATCGGTGTTGTTGAAGTTGCGTCACCGAAACTGACACAGCAGTAGCGTGGGTGCAAGGTCCAATGGTGAGATGGCAGCGGCAACACTCAGGGAGCGTCCGTTCTTCTCCCGTGTCGTGCGAGGGACACGAAAATCTTCTAGGTGGGCGTCTTGAATTTGACCGCAAGTGGATGCTTGACCATGTCAAGCCGCACTCACAAGAAGGACTATACACATCAATGTTGGATCACCATCTTCACTCTTCAAGGCCACTGCCATGTTTCTGTCTCTATTATGGCCATCTATCACGATTTCTCTTCTCTCTTTTCTGTCGTGTGTGTCAAACTTTGTGTGTCCTCCCCTCTCAAACGTGAATTGATGTCCCTTTATATAGTACTAGGTTTAGATTAAAATTTCCAATTTTAAATTCTAAGAGGCACATTTTACTGATATGAAACATTTATTATCTCTTAGAATCTTGATAATATCAAACCAAATCGAACAATTATCTTTCAAGATTTAAATTATAATCAAGATTAATTGCTCAATTATCCTATGGGAAAATTTTGGCTCTTATAATACTCATAGACTGGGCTAAATTTTCTCACATCATGGGCTTAGTCCAGTTAGCTAAAATTAAGGTCAATACTATTTAAGTCCGTCAATCACCGGTTCAATGCAAATGCAATTATACAAGCCTAATTACTAATGCAAATGATCCAAATATCTATATGCAATTTAATTAATTTTTATCTAGGGGCCGATGTCGATCCCTAATTTTTCTATGCAATGAATTACTGAATGATTAACCAAAATTTAGGTGTCATTTACCTCACCATACCTAGGAGATGTGGGATTCAGATCATTCCTACTCCTTTCGCCATCCTCAAGGCGAGCCGCACTTCTATCCCTCGCAGGATCGGGTTGTTAAAGACCCACTAGCCTCCGCCTAGTTTATTCCCAAACCACACACTTCCCAAACCACACACTTCCGGCTGGGCTTAGCTTTGATACCATTGTAAGGACCGACCTCTGGCCCCACTTGCCAAAGATATTGTCCGCTTTGGGCCACAGCCTTCATGGTTTTGTTCCTCTTGGCTTCGCCCAAAAAAGGCCTCATTCAGGGTAAAGGGGCAATCGCATCGCCATTCCTCCGCTTGACCCGACATTGTCCTTTCTAAAGCATAGCCGCATTGCCATCCCTTGTAAGGTTTTGTCCCTGGCATAGCGGAAGCTACTACCAAAGGGCCTCACTGGTAGTTAAGACTGGTGCCACATCTTAAATAGCACATCACGTCACCTTCCCCAAGTGATGTGAGATTTAGTTCATTCCTAACCCTTTCGCCATCCTCGAGCAAACCCGCACTCCCATCCATCGCAGGATCGGATCATTACAGGCCTACCAACTTCCACTTGATTCATCCTAGAACCACACTATCAACTGGGCTTAGCTCTGATACCACAGGATGGCACACCCCAAATCCTATTAGGATAGGGGATGACACAGTTGTCTTTCCACCTAAAGGACGCAACCTCAAACTACAACTAATGAACAAACTTTCAAAAGTCCCCATAACATTGCTCTCACTCTATTGGCTATCAACCAAGGTACTTGAAAAGATTGCGGAAAGAGAGGAGTGAGCAACCACAGCTCAGTAAGTAGTGTGTATCTCTTAGTAGTAGATCGAGCAGCTATTATGCAAATATACAAAGCAATACTCGAACTTCAGAAGCCAAACTCAAGATATAAAATACATATCAAATCACATAATAGTTGTGTCATTTCAACAAGACTTTATACAATTCAAAAAATATTAATTTAAGTCATCATAATCATCAATGGTCAAGTCCATTGATCAATCTCTATTAAAAACCACATCAATGGTCCATTCCATTAACTAATCTCAAGTAACACATTATTGATCTATTTCATTGATGAATCTCATATCACATCACACGTTGATGGTCCATTCCATTAATCAATCTATTGCCTAATATCAAGCCATAGTCACGACATAATGCCTTGTGACAAGATTACCAAGATTCCCCCTTGACAAGGTCTCCACCTACAAAGCCGGTTACTCGGCTCAAAAGGATATCTTAATCCAGTATACATACCCCAAATCCCTCAATGGGTGCACAACGCTATTGAATATAAAACCTACATCCTCCAATAACAACAATAAAATCCACAATCAATATCACCATTTGATTTCACAAAACAGAACACATTTTTTCTCAACTTCATTCATCAACCATAATACATTTCACAAACTAACTATATTTGACATTTCAAAACTCAACTTAACTCTCAGAAATCATTTTTGTAAAATATTTCTCAAATCATTCGAGAACTCGTTTCTTAAATCATAATACATTTCACATACCCATTTTATAAACCAAATTCACAATACATATGCCTCGTTCGGCAACACCATTCCTAAAACATATCTTAAATCATTTACAAATACCAAAATGTAGTCAATGCCCGATCCGTACTTTTATGCAACAAACTTGATCTTTCACAACTCATAATATATCGAATGTCTTTCGCTTTCAAAATATGAGTTTAGAAACAACATTAAAATAACAAAGATTACTCACCCGGGAATGCCTATGACCAAACAACAAAGATTACTTAAACCGTCGAACTCGCAATCCTATCAAATAAGCGAGAAACAACATTAAAATCAAGTAAAACGCTACCTCAACCATGACTCGGCTAAACTAGGCATACGAGCTAAAATAACGACTAAAAGGTGCCCACAAATTGCTCATCTAAAGCGATTAAAGTCGAGTAAAATGCTACCTCAACCATGACTCAGCAAAACTTGGTCGTGCCATAACTCTCTCCACCAAATCTCATTCCAAGAAAACTTACAGTTAAAAGGAAGATCTTTCGAAGCATCAATAGATCCACAACTTGGCCGTCTCAAAATCGAGCCGAAAACTGAAAAAAATCAACCTAAAAGCTGTTGGTCGCGCATTGTTAACAAAGCGCACTCAACTTCAAAAATTCGTTTCGGGCAAAAGGTAAATCCAAATCAACATCCGTAAAATCTTATGGCCTCATGACACCCCAAACTATGATTTATATATATACATGGCTTAGCAGCTAAAAAATCGGACTTTGTGGCTCGAATTTCACAAAACTCCAAAATTGTGCCATAATTCCGAAAAATGCTCCGATTGGACAAACGAGGGGCGCGAGTACATACTGGCGTTGCAATACGAAGTAAATCCGGCTTGATGAGACTCCCGTAACGAGAACATGCTCTCTCTTTTTCCTCTCTTTTCTTCTTCTTTTTTTCTTTCCCCTCTCTCCTTTCTTTTTCTTTCTTTCTTTGTTTTCTGTCAAGGGTGTTCTCGGTCCCTTTAAAAAGGGAGAAGTCCATTGTAGCCGTCTTGTTGACTTTTCAAGGTTGCCTTTCCTTTAAAAAAAAAAAAAAACCAAATATTACATTTTCCCCTCCTTAATAGAAATTTCGTCACCGAAATTTGCACGTTTCTCAACTTTCAAACAAATACAAATATTTGATCTCGTTGCTCCTTATGCACCCAATTGGCCTCTCTTTCCATGTGGTTCTGCCGTTGTATCTTCACATATGTTCTCAGAGACTCCGTAAATGTCATTTGTCTTCCTATCTATAGAACGAGTACCATCGCCATCATCTATGTTTAGCTTATAGAATTTCCATCTAGACCCAACTCCTCATGACCAGTGTATAGATAATTACTCGGATGCAGGTATCACACTAGCCCATTAGCATGAATTGTTGGCCACGGAACTGGATTTTGAGGGTAACAACCAATCGGTGCAAATCCTGAAATATCTGGAAGTACAAACTTTGACTGTGGATTTGGGGAGGCTTTCCTTGATGCTCCAAAGCTACACTTAGGTAGCAAATGATAATTATTCTGTTCCGGAATGAATTCCTAAACCAGAAATAGATTTTTCTATTTCTGGTTCATGGATGAGTTTTTGAGAAAAAAAAACTTGTTTGATAACAACAAAAAATTTCTATTTCTAGAACAGAAACCCATTTGATAATAGCACAAAATTTCTATTTCCTAAAACAAAAACCCGTTTGATAAACAATGGAAAATTATATTTCCAGGAACAGAAATCCATTTTTTTAGAAATGGATTAAAAATAATAAAAAATCTGAAAAATTCATAAAAATCTTTAAAAAAATTCAGAAAATCCCAAAAAATTGAAAAATTTCAGAAAAAATCATCAAAATGTTGAGAAAATAAAAAAATTCAGATTTCGGGAAAATAGGAAATTTGTTGAATTTTTTCAAAAAAAATCAATAAATCAAAAATTTCAAAACTTTATAGAATTGCTTAGAATACTTGTGGCCACTCACTTTTAGTGAAATTTAAATTTTTTTAGGTGCCCAAAAAAATCAAAAAATCAAAAATTTCAAAACTTCACAGAATAGTTTAGAATACATGTGGTCACCCACTTTGAGTGAAATTTAAATTTTTTAAGGTGCCCAAAAAAATTCAAAAACTCAAAAATTTTAAAACTTTATAGAATGGCTTAGAATACTTGTGGTCACCCACTTTGAGTGAAATTTTAATTTTTGGAGGTGAAAAGAAAGCAAAAAATAAAAAATTTCAAAACTTTACAGAATGACTTAGAATACATGTGGCCATCCACTTTGAGTGAAATTTTAACTTTTTTAGGTGAAAAAAAAACATAAAAAATCAAAAATTTCAAAACTTCACAAAATGACTTAGAATACATATGACCATCCACTTTGAGTGAAATTTAAATTTTTTTAGGTGAAAAAAAAAACATAAAAAAATCAAAAATTTCAAAACTTCACAGAATGACTTAGAATACATGTGGTCATCCACTTTGAGTGAAATTTTAATTTTTTTAGGTGAAAAAAACATAAAAAATAAAAAATTTCAAAACTTCACATAATGACTTAGAATACCTCTAGCCACCCACTTTGAGTAAAATTTAATTTTTTTTAGATGCCCAAATGGTATTTTTGATTTTTTTTTATTTTTTTTGGTTCCTAAAGAAAATTAAATTTCACTCAAAGTGGATGGCCACATGTATTCTAAGCCACTCTATGAAGTTTTGAAATTTTTGATTTTTTGCTTTTTTTTTGGCATCTAAAAAAAATAAAATTTCGCCTAAAGTAGGTGGCCACAAGTATTTAAGCCATTCTGTGAAGTTTTGAAAATTTTTCTTTTTTGCTTATTTTTATTTTTTTTAGACACCTAAAAAAAATTAAATTTCACTCAAAGTGGGTGGCCACAGGTATTCTAAGCAATTATGTGAAGTTTTTTATTTTTTTATTTTTTTTGGCACCTAAAATAATTTAAATTTTACTCAAAGTGGATGGCCACAGGTATTCTAAGCCATTTTGTGAAGTTATGACATTTTTTCTTTTTTTCTTTTTTCATTTTTTTCAGCACCTAAAAAGATAAAATTTCACTCAAAGTGGGTGGCCACAGGTATTTTAAGCCATTCTGTAAAGTTTTGAAATTTTTACTTTTTTGCTTATTTTTATTTTTTTGGCATATAAAAAAAATTAAATTTCACTCAAAGTGGATGGCCACGGTATTTTAAACTACTCCGTGAAGTTTTGAAGTTTTTTTAATTTTAATTTTTATTTTTTCGGCACCTAAAAAAATTTAAATTTCACTCAAAGTGGATGGCCACAAGTATTCTAAGACATTCTGTGAAGTTTTGAAACTTTTGATTTTTTGCTTTTTTTTATTTTTTTCGGCACCTAAAAAAATAAAATTTCGCCCAAATTGGGTGGCCACGGGTATTTTAAAGCATTTTGTGAAGTTCTTAAATTTTTGATTTTTTTTTGGCATCTAAAAAAATTAAATTTTGCTCAAAGTGGGTGGCCATAGGTTTTCTAAGCCATTTTTTGAAATTTTGAAATTTTTACTTTTATTTTTATTTTTTTCGGCACCTAAAAAAATTTAAATTTCACTGAAAGTGGGTAGCGACAGATTCTAAATTATTCTGTTAAGTTTTGAAATTTTTTATTTTTGATTTTTTTTTCACCTCAAAGATCATGACTTCCATATGAATATGTGTATTGAAGAAAATGAATTCCTCAGAAATGGTTCTCACTTTTATTCCAGAAATGAAAAACCAACTTTTTTTTGGTTCTCATTTCTGGTTTCAAAATCAGTTTTGAAAGCAAACTTGTCGCGAAAATAGAAAAATGAAATTGCGTTACCAAACGGATTTCTGGTCCAAAACTAATTCTGGGAAGAAAAATCCAGTTCTGGACAGAACCAGAATGGTTTTTATGCAGCACCTTAGATTCCCATTACTTATATCATTCATTGTAAGACATGACCCAACTTCCTCGTGAGCTACTCTGGACCAGCAAGATGTGGACAAACCTTTCCTCGTTGAAAATTGATCTTGTTGCAGCTAAAAAATGGATATCGTAGCCGTCATCTCTGCATACTTCCATTCTTTGTTAAACCTTTATTTTCCTTGCTGGATCTCAGAACTTCAGTATCCTCTTATCTCCGAGCTGATACATAAACATTTGATAGAAGCACAACTTGATCCGATCTCCTCATTTCCTATTTGACAACCTTCTTGCTGCCAGTTCTGCAAGCTCCACATTCCATGAATCACGCACCCATTAAATAGAGCCTTCCAAACGTGTGAGGTTGTCTACTCCAAAACATTGTTGGCAAAGCCATGTGCAACTAACAAGCATTTCGTACGAGCAAGCAAGTCAGCTAAGCACTGCAAATGCTGCTTGTGAGGCCTAATTCAGCTCTCTTCCATTTGATTGAAAATCCTCAGTCCATCTTCCACCAGCTCGATAGGACTACAAGCATGTCCAAAACAATCAAGTAAGTCGCACTAACAGAATCCATCCCCTGCATCCTTATCTCATCAAAGAAACTTACTGCAATTTCTCTAGCACCATTAATTTTGTTAAATATGTCTTGAATTTTATGTATTCGGTCCGGTTTATGACCTGACCCGACATATTTTTGTGCGACCCGAAAAGGGAGATTTAGTTCGAGACGTGGAGGGTTGGGCCAATCTATGGCGGTCCGCTCGAGCTGGAGTGAGCGAAGGAATGTCTCGGGGGGTTCGGGGGCTATGCTCCTGAGAAAATTTTTTTGGGAAGCCTTATTTATACCGCGGCTAGGTTTTCTCATTAAAACAGAGAGAGAATTTTGTTTTCTGAGGATTTGGTGAGCCGTGAGGTTTTGTCAAGTCGTTGTTTCAACTTCTGAAAATTATACTCTCTTTGATTATAGTGGAATCTTGATTTACCTTGCCCGTGGACATAGATCACCTTGTGATCGAACCACGTAAATCCTGTGTTTTGTATTTGTTTTTCGCACCTGTTTTTCAACAAATTCCATAGCCTTTCAACATTGCATTCCAAACTAATATGTCCTGAAGACAACCCATCTCCTTGAACACATGAAGGGCTGGTTCCATGAGCCCACATTTTGAGTACGCTGATTTGAGACAATTATGGACTGTTCTACATGTCAAAAGACCAGATCCGAATGCATGACAGTGAAGTTGTTCACAAAGATCCAGCGCAGCGAGCTCCACAGAAGCGACTAGAACACCAACCAAACGACATTGAATCATGGCGAAAGCTTTCTTACTCTCGTGCTCTTACCCAGAGGCATAAAGCCTCTTGTGGACGTCCAAAATGTGTACATCCTTCATAATCAAGCTGTGAACAGATTCTAGTTCAGTGATCCTAAAGCAGTACATGCCCGGACTACGGACACCGTTATCACTAACCAGGTACAATGCCAACCATCCTAAGGGTGCATTTGGCTTGGCTTTTGGAAAAAGCCTATGGGGTAATGCAAAGGTCTTAACCTAAAGGTAGGGGTGGCCACGGTTCGGAACCGGCCGGTTCCGGTTCGTGGCCATGTATGAACCGGCGGTTCCGGGCCGGTTCATAAATTTTTTTTTTCCTTTTCTTTTTTTTTTTTGTTTCTTCCTCTGCCGGCGGCCGGCCATAGCCGGGGCCGGCTGAGGTCGCCGGCCTCAGGCGAGGCCGCCCTCTCCTGTGTAGGGCGAGGCCGGCCTCGCCGGTGTCGAGCGAGGCCGACCTCGCTTGCAACTGGCGAGGCCGACCTCGCCCGACGCCGGCGAGGCTTGACCTCGCCGCGACACCGGCAACTGGCGAGGCCGGCCCTCGCCTGACGCCGGCGAGGGCGGCCTCGCTTGAGGCCGGCGACCTCCGCCGGCCTCGGCTATGGCCGGCCGCCGGCAGAGGAAGAAAAGAAAAAAAAAAAAAAGGAAAAAAAAAAGAAAAGGAAAAGGAAAAGAAAAAAAAAACAGAAAAGAAAATAATAAAAAAAATTAAAAAGTTACTGTTTCGGTGACTGGTTATCAGTGACGGAACATTATTCAATATAAATTGTAATCAAATTTGGGGACAAAAAGACAAGAGAGAAAAAGAGAACTTGAACTTAATAAATTATCATTAAGCACATTATAATTTGTTACAATGATCTATAAAAAAAGGAGCACAATATATATGCTCTAAAATGACCCCAAAACCTAAACATTCCGTGCGCAGGGGATCAAATCCAAAGGTCACATGTCGTCGGATTATACTTCAGTTTCCCTAAGCTCACGTGGGCGTACCCGGTATGAGAAACAAGGGTTCTCGAAATATTTGCCAACTCCAATAGTTCTTTTACTCTCAATCGTCACTACCTATTCCAGTACCGGTACCGGTACCGGTGGTGGTAGTGTCTCCGTCGTTAAAAAATTCGGATTCATGATTCCGATCTATCTCATGTTGCCGGTATTGAACCTTCGTTCAATTAGCAACACAAGCTTGCATTTCCACTGATTCTAGAGCTAATCTTGAACGATGTTCATCTAAAATATTACCTCCGGTACTAAATGCTTGTTCGACCGCAACTATGGAACAAGGGGTTGAAAAAATATGTTTTGCAATAAGAGAAAGGATTGGGTATTAGCTTGCGTGTCTCTTTCACCAATCCAAAATTAAAAAATCTGTACTACCTTCGGATTTAGTAAACTCAAATGAAACGGCTAGATAAATCTCTAATTCAGAAATATTTCCTATTACTCCCTTTTGTTTTTTTTATCTATGTAATAAAAGTTGGTACCCTCTATTAATTTTACCTGTACTGTCATTTTGTATCTCTGTAGATTGAGAAGATCCAATATCACCTAAATTATATTTAGTATAAAATTCATTATATAATTCTATTACTACGTTTTTAACCTCACGTACTATGGTTGTAACATTTATCGTATCATAATGTAAACATTGATAATACGTATGCAAAAAATCACTTAAGCCATCCAATTTGCAACGCGGATCAAAAACACAAGCAACTAAATAAATAATGAGAATTTCGCTATAATAATGTAGCCACTTCATTTTCATCGCAACTATAGTATGTTGTAATTTAACATCATTTTTATATTCAAAAAAAATTCCGACAATATTAGTACATTCTACTAAAAATAAATGTGCAGTAGGATAATAAACACCGGACAAAGTATAAGTTGCATCATTAAAAACCTTTAAAACATCTAAATTTTTTTTGCAAATATCCCACTCTTGTGGGTATAAATCAATCTGAGGTATATTATTAGAAATGAATGCACATAATAAATCTTTATATGTTAAAGACTCACTAAGCAAGTGAAAAGTAGAATTCCAACGAGTTGGAACATCTCTTGGAAATCTTTTTGGCTTTTTGCCATTTTTTCTATAAAATCTACCCCATTCTTTCATTTTTTGGGATGTTTCCATAAAAATTGAATTGCCGTTTTTATTGGTTGAAGAAAAATATCAAGAGTTTTCAAACCATCTTGTACACATAAATTTAAACATGACAAGCACATCTAACGTGAAAAAATTTTCCGCCAAAAGCGGGTTTACAAATATTTTCTAAATCGGCAATTGAAGCGGTATTTGCCGCGGCATTATCAAAACCAATTGAAAAAATTTTGTTAAGCAAATAATATTCTTCTAAAATTTGCGTAATTATTCTATAAATATTATTTGCCGTATGTTTATCATCAAAAACTCTAAATGCAATAACTCTTTTTTTAATACCCCACTCGTCATCTATCCAATGACATGTTATGCCCATGTAAGAATGATTTTGCTAATGATCACTCCAAATATCACTACCTATATGCACGCATCTATCAAATTGCATAAAAAAGTTTTGTAAATCTTTTTTTCCATTTTTGTAAAGATCTTTAATTACTCGTTTAGTTGAATTTCTAGGAACATGTTTTGCTTGTGGAGCACATGCTTTTTGTACAAATTGATTAAAACCAAATCTTTCTCCAAAATTAAATGCTAAATGCTCAACAGAAATAAATTTGCCTAATTCTTCCTTATAAGTTTTTTCATTAAAACGAAATAAAGGAGAAGTGTTAGGATTGACGTACCCGGAAATTTGTTGTTGCCCGATATCGATTCCCGTTTCGGTTGGATGTTTGCTCCTAAGATGTCGTTTGAATGTTTCATATCAATGTCCACCTGTATATTTATATATTTTCCCACAATATTTACAAATTATATCATACCTTTTTTCACAAATATCAAACCTTTCCATTTTCGTAAAGTGATTTCAAATGTCAGATGTAAATTCCCGTTCCGCTTCCTTTGTTGTAGATATTTCAGCAGGAGGATGAAAACTTTCTTGCGTTGGAACGCGCTCCATATCGGGAAAAATGTTGATTTCATCATCTTCAAAATCTGCATATTCATGAGAATCAAAAGAATGATGGGATTCCGTCGCGATATTCTTACCTTTGCCAGTTGGCACTCGACTTCCACTTGTCATTGTTCGAGTGGATTGAGAGAATTGAGCGGATTAATTGGGAGAATGAAGAAAGAATTGCGTGGATTGAGAAAATTGAGAGAATTTAGAGTATTGAGAAAATTTGAGACTTGAGAAAAGAGAATTTGAGAGAATTGTGAGTATTGAGAGAATTTGAGAGAATTTATAGGAAAAAGAAATTATAACCGTTGCAATTTTGCAACGGTTATTATTTATTATTAATTTTTTTTATTTTTTTGCCCGTTTTGGGCCTAACGGCTGCGGCTAGCCGTTGCCCGCTGCCCGCATCAGGGCAACGGGCGGCGGCCCACTAATTTTTTTTTTTTTTCGGCCCGTTGCTAGGGGTAATGGGCTGCCTGCGGCCCTGCGCTATGCACGCTGCAGCAGTGCAGACTGCAGGGTTTTTTTTTTTTTTTTGGAACCGGGCCTGTAGGGCACGGGCCGGTTCCTGTTCCAAATCACCAGCCCGATCAACGGGCCGGGCCCGAGTTTGACTGGGCCGGTTCTGAGCCAAAACCGGCCCATGGCCATGACTGCCTAAAGGAGTTTGGTGAAAAGCAAAGACTGTTTGGTAAATTGTAATAAAAAAGTGGCTTAAGAAGCAACTTTGAGAAAATGCTGTTTGGTAAATATATATGTGGAAAGTCCTTTAATGTAACCAATTTAATCTTTTTATTTTAATTTGTTTTAAATTGACATGATAAGAAATAGATCTCTTTTTTTTTTGCTAGAACAAGAAATAGGTCTCTTATTCATTCAGCAACAAAACAATTAGACGTGTCGTTGTTGCAACATGATAGCACCAAATGACATATCTTGTTCATTTTGGAGATTGATTGTAGAGCGAGTACCACATGAACACATTCGTGATGGCTATAAAAATGAGCTTCTGCTCATGTTCAAAGCCTAAGCATGCAAGGAAATTAAAGAGCTCGGACTCTTGAAGAGCCACAGACTTCTTTTGTGAACCTCAGATTGCTGACAAAAGTACAATCACAACCTCTCAATTCACAAGCTGATGCACGTATCGATATACATGTCAATGATATTCCAAAGAACTTACAAGAGAAGACAACACCTAGTAATCGCTGGGTACAGTGGAAATGAACATACAAAGCCCAAGATTAATCCTGGGAAAAATGGAAAAGTGTGGAGCAACAGACTTAGATTTACATCACATGAAGTAAGAATGACATGATAAGTGAATTCAGCATTCCATGGTATTCTATTAGCACCGGCAGCTTCTATTGATTCCAGTTCTTCCACATCTTCAGTCATGGAAGGCCGCTCGTTAGGAATCCTTTGGAGGCATTTTAAAGCAAGCTGTGCTATTTGGAATGCAGAATCTATACATGCAAGGTATATGGACGGTATAAATTTGGTTCCCATTTTCCTGCAGGTTGCAACATCATGAGCGACCGGCTTCTTCTAAAATTACTAGTGTTTCTTTTTCGGTTTCTGAGGAATTGGAGCATCTGCAGAAAATGAAACGTTATGGAGGCAATACAAATGTAGATTCCATGCCAAAGGATTTAAGTACCCAAAAGGAAAACACACCTCGTATTTCATAGAGGAGATTATAGTGAACCTTACACAAGAAACTCAACCAAAACTCTACATCAATTGAAAGTAAGGTTAACAAAAGGAAAAACTTAAAAAAATATAGAGTTTCAAAAGGCCAGTTGCACATTGGAAAAAAAAAAAAAAGCAACAATAGATCAATTGCAAATGTTTACATCTAGGTTCTAAATCAATCAAAATATATACTGAACAATACCCAAGTAGCTGTTCTAAGCAAGCAAAAGAACAAACATTTAATTTCTCAAACGAACAACAAGCAAAGCCTAACAAAGGAGGGTCTATGCCTATATGTATGCGAGCAACACTCTTTTTTCCAAGACAAACAAGAAGTAAAACAAACCCATGCAGACTTTTAACAAACCAAAGCCAAGAACTTCACATTCATCACATTGCACCTACTGATGATTTGACCCAACAAAACAACTATGAAGAAGAAGACAAGCAAGCAATACACGAAGCAGAGGAAACTTATAAATCCCATTGCCCAACAATAATCAGGCAGAGGAACTCCATTCGTCTGCCGTTTATCCATCTTTGCTTTGCTCATCTATCTTCTTAAAACGTAAGCCAAGTGGATTATGCAATAATCAGGTACGATCAGAACATTGCGTATATTCAAGTGTGAGCTGTCAAATTTCAAACCAATTGAGAGACTAGCATGAAGAAAAACAAATATGTTGGGGAACTTTGTTTCTATGAAGCGAAGTTGTACACTTTAGTCATTTTCTTTTCTTGACTGTGGATATAAGTATCATTTAGAGGCTTTTGCCTTTCTTCAGGCTCTCCAACATCAACCAAATAAGCATTGAACATCAGTGTCTCACCGAAACAAATAACTTCATCATTCTTCAAAATCCTGCATTCCAACAGCTGCTCGCTGCCACCACCGCCCGCAACGGCTGCATAGGCTCACATTCTAGTCCCCCTACGAAGGGATTAGAGTTCGAACCCCAGTGTAGTCGTTAGGGATTCTTAAGTGCGGCGCCGTGGTGGTGGGTCCTACGCTAACGTCACCCCAGGTTTATCCCTCCGGCTGTCGGCCGTGCGGGGGTTCCTGGGTTATAAAAAAAAAAAAAACAGTTGCTCGCTGCCATCATATAGCAGTACCTGTCATATTTTTCGACCATCAATCACAGCATGGATTAATCTACTCAAAACAAGCTCCATCCCAAAGAGTATTACAACCAAAAGCACAAAACAGAAACCATCCACAATGATAGATAGAATGAAATCCTAAGCAGTATCAAGCTTTTTCCATTCAATTTGATCTAGCGAGCTAAATTTGGGGGAAAAACGGTAACAAATCGATTGCCGAGTCTGACCAAAGGCAACTATACTACTGATCGGATTCAGATGTACGTCAGTGGCAGAAGAGATCAGTAGTGAAAGCGAAGGTACCTTGCCGGTGGAGGTGCACAGAGAGAGAGAGAGGAAAAGTCATCGCGATAGACCTTGCACTTCAGCTTTTGCTTCTAGTGCTTAGCAAAGGTGGCATTCCAATACTTCGGAGCTTCCATAATCGTTGCGTTTGGGATGAAGATCTTTGGGGATTGCTCGGCCTCCGAGGTCACCAAACTCCAGGCATGAAGACGCTAGGTCGCGCGACTTCGACGAGCCTCACAAGTACAAATCCGGAGTGACGGTGCAACCGTCAACCAGGCGATCGGCAACCAAGCGACCAGGTGAGAGAGAGGCAAGGGTTCTTATGTTAAAAGGGGGTAAATGTTGAATTATGATTAGTAAGAGAGGGTAAGATTGGAAATTCCAAAAAAATCATTACATTCCGGTCTTTCATGTGCCGAGAAAGCTAGAAAGCCAAGGCAGGTGGGAGGGAACCTTGAGATAAAAGGCATTTAAAAGGCTTTATAAATGCTAGCATTTGGAAAATGGGCTCCCAAAAATAAATACCAAACACACTAACATTTGCCTAAGGGCCTTTAGAGGCCCAAAGGGCTTTGCAAAGTTGTTCCCAAATGCAGCCGCCTAAATTGGTTAGGGGCCTCCTTCAAAGGATCATTATACACAAGCCCAATAATGACCGCATTGAAAGAAATCAAACTTGTGTTCTTTAGTCCATGAAATACCTTGTAAAAGCCACCAACAATTCTGCATCTTGCGAAAGCATCTAACAATACAATGACCGCAATCAAATTTTGCTCTTGCCCATTATTAACAATCAATCCATGAACACGTTGGAGCCACAAGTCGCTAAGACTTGCAACAGCAACAACTACTCCAATCATGGTGAAAGAATTCGGGACCACACAGAACATTCTCTGCAAATCCATTTCAATGAGAGTACGACCACGCCTTTCCACATATGAATATATGAGCTGATCCAAACTTTCATAAAAACCACTACGAAGGAGATTGGAAACACTCCTCGTGCTAAAAAGTTTCCTGGGCTCCACGTTGTTATCATCATCAGGAGGATGGAATCTATTTACATTCTGAGCGGACCAGCACGTTGTGCTCTAGGAGGACCAATAGACCCTTTCGGCCACATTCCCACGGCTTTGTGAGGCCACCATCATCCGACCTCTAGCCCCACTTGTCAATGATATTGTTCGCTTTGGACCACGACCCTCATGGTTTTGTTCCTCTAGGTTTCGCCCAGAAAAGGCCTCATTCAGGGCAGAGGTGTAGCCACACTGCCGTTTCTTAGCCTGACCTAATATTTTTCTCTATGAGGCGCAGCTACACTGCCATCCCTCGTAAGGTTTTGTCCCTAGCATAGCAAAAGCTATTACCAAAGGGCCTCGTTGGTAATTAAGATTGGCACTACACCTTATATAGCATATCACTTCATCTTCCCTTGGCGATGTGGGATTTAGTTCTTTGCTGCCCCCTTCGCCATCCTCGAGGCGGAGTCACATTGCCATCCTCGAGGTAGAGTCACACTCCCATCCCTTGCAAGACCGGGTCGTTATAGAAAGTAGGTGCAATCTATCTATAAAAAATATCTATACTGGTGTCGCGACCTCCCTGCAGCAGCCTTCAGGGGGCCATAGGGTGGATAAGAAGCTAATGGATTGCTAAGTTTAAACCTAACACTTAACTGAGGCTTTTTTAAGCTCATACCAATTCACGACTTATGGTTCAAGTTATTAACCTACAAATCAGTTTTTATTTAGGAATAGCCACTAATTAGTTTAGGATGGGTCGATTAAAAATCCAAGTAAGTCTACAGGAGGATCGTCTTACTCCTGCGAACCAGATATTTAAAAGAGTTAGAGGATTTGATTATACTAATTATCTAACTAGTGTCATTTTGGTACTTAATCTTATTCAAATTCTACTTAAAGCGTTTGAGCAGTCTTCCTATCAATTGTGAATCATAAGGTTCATATTCTAACTAGGCTAAGAAAGCGACAAACAATGCATTGAAAGTGCACAAACAAAGGCTTAGCATGCCTTTAATCGAGCACATGCATGGTCTTATTAAAAACGCAATTCAAACATGCGAATTAACCAACGTGTACTCAAACATGGCATTCATCACATAAGAAAGCAAGAAAAGGCGACTATAAGCCCATTTTTCATTTTTTAATTTTTGAATTTTAAGATTATTTTAAAAAATATTTATTATTATTGTTTTAATTTTAAAAATATTAAAATAATATTATTTTTACATTACATAATAAACAGATCTAGGTTGAATCTTCATATTCGAATCAGGTCAGAACCTACCCGGATCCTTGAACCCGACCCAAATCAACTGATCCGGGTTAATTGGGACCTGCAAACCGATTTGACTGGAATTGAAGGCTCGGTTCAACTAGGTTCTTACGCGTCTCAGGTGGCGAGACCCCGATGAAGGCTGAGAACAAGTAGCTGACTAGCCTCTTGATCGGCCATTGGCTGGCACCTGTCTTGGTCCTCCCTCTATTTTCGGGCTACCCGCTTGGTTGGTCGCCTAATGGCCAGCCAGGATGGTTGCTGGCTGAGTCCTGACTGGGGCCCATTCGAGCTCGAACATCAGTCGATGCTTGGCTGGCTAACCCATGCCAGCTTTTGGCCATCCCTAGTCTCTAGCGACTGCCATAATGCCACCTCCGGTCTTCGGTTTTCGCAACAAGGCCACATCCGACCACCTGTTCGTTGATCGATGACTAAAACAAAGTAGCCTCTATTGGGCTTTTTATCGAACCCTTGGCACTCATGACCAAAAGAGAGGATCTGCGACCTATCTTGCAGCTTAGGCCTACTTCGGTGGCCACAACTCACCTTCGGTGGCGATGACTAGATCAGGAGCACGGTCAGTATGGGCTAGGATTCTCAAGAAACGACTGGTACAAGTCCCAGCTAACTTGCACAGGAAAATAGGGGTAGCAAGAGACTTATCGGCTGAGGCTGCGTTTGGGAGTTTATTGGTCGGCTTGTAGGTAACGACGAGGCTGGCTGGCCTCCCCTCTGGTTCTGTACCTGCATAAATCTCACTCTTCCTCTCTTTGTCTCTCCTTTCTCTCCTTGCTTCATTTCTCTCTCTAAAAATGGCCAACCTCTCTTTCTCTCCTCTCCAACTTTTATATTGGTCATCAGCTGCCTACTCCTTCCCTCTAGGCCGCACAACCTCTACTTTGCTCTACTCCATTCTCTTGGTCACGCATTTTACTTGGTGGAACACCGTTCTGTCGTTCCTTGGTTGTACGACGTCTAGCGCATCAAAAGGAGAGAGAGGGAGAGAATGGGAGACGCCAGGCCGAGGGGAAAAGGAGGAGTGGGCCGGGTTGGGCCTAGCTTGCATGAAGAAAGGGGGAGAAAGGGAATAGGGCCCGGGCCTTGGGGAGGAAAGGAAATATATTTTAGTAGTGCAAAATACACCTAATGTCTCAAGCCATGCAATTAAATGAAAATATTTTTGTTTTGGGAGTTAATTGCGCAATTAATTTAATTGGGCAACAATGTAGGTGTCAACAACTGGTACACCCCAAATATGGCTTGAGACAGCCTGCAACTTGAATGAACCATATCTATTACCCTTAAAAGACCATTAGAATATGTTGAGAAACTTTTGTAAATATTAAAGCATTGGATTGTGTTTTAAATGTTCTAAAAGATAGAATAACCCTTGCTTCTTTCAAATAACCTTTTCGCTTTAGCGCCACTTCCTCCGCAGCCCTACATTTTCATGTTTGGCTTGCACTTTTTCCATCTCATATTTCACTGCAGAAACCTTATATGATGATCTTGAATTGACCGCATTATCTTTTTTGGATCCCATTTTAACATGTTACCGGAACTTAAACATTTTCAATTTCAATTCTACTTGCACAACGGAGACGAAGTTAAATGTGGGGACCACTCTTAATTTAAGCTTATTTCTTATGGCTTTTTTTCTTCATTTTGTTTAATTTTTTCATTTATTAATTTTTTTCCATTTTTGATGAAACTAGTGTCCCTCTTTTCCAAAAAAAACAAATAATAGTTTGGCAAACAGCCAACTAGTTATTGTGTTAATGAATTGTGTATCTATCTATATATATATATATATATATATATATATATATATATATATATATATACATATATATTTGTTTTCTACAAGAAGTCATTAATCTAAAAATAATTAGCATAAGGACGCAAAAAGTGCCAAAAGCATGTACGGCACCCTTTTTAATGCCAAAGGTATTTGCCAGCTCACTTAAGTGCCAAATCGGAGAAAATATGATCATTTAAGTACCTTCAGTGAGAAATTCCGGCAAAAATATTTCGTGGCTTTTATAAACCTGTTTACTGATGAAGCATTTAGTTTTGTGTTGGAAATTCCCAATTTCACTCATGGTTACAAGCAGCATGTTCCCTTGAGCCAACACTATTTGAAAGTAAATTTCATTAAGAAAATCTTGACCCCATGCCTTCGACCCAAGTCATCCTCAACTAATGATGTTGATATGAGGCATGACTTATTTGGGCCATCCTCAAGAACTTTTCCCTTTTCCTTTCTCACTTGATAATCATTCATATGTACCGTTGTGTGAGGAAGAAAGTCGGCAAACTACTCTATACTGCTCTCATCACTTAAATCTTTCGATCCAAGGGTATAGCCTTTGCTAATGTGATCAACGGTAATTTGATCAATGTTGAAATTGGAAAGGAAACCCTCAAGAATATGATGCCAAGGGTACCTCTAGAAGGCTCGATGAACTTTAGAGATGAAGTGATCCCCATAGGCCAAGGAGATGATGAAAGGAAAAAGGAAGTCCTGAAGGAAAGAGTAAAGGAACAGACTGAGATGGAAAGAAGGAGGAAGGCAAATGCACAAGTGCCTGTGCATAGGCCATCTGTTGCTCATCCACCAAGACCTGAAAGATCACCATCTCCCGTGGATCTGCGTCCCTCTCCTGCTTTTCTGCAACTCCAAGCTGATGTCCAAAAACTCAAGGCTTCCATTGCCTCCATGGGACAGTACCTAGTGAAAATAGAGCGTACCATCCTTAGTCTATCTTGTTACAACCCAATCCGAGCAACCCAAGAAACCGTAGTCTCTGTTATTCGTTTGATACTTTTATCCTTCTGCTGATGACATGTTCTTTTTGTTGATGACAAAAAGGATGAGAGTGAAAGAATGAGTGGTAGACTCAGGTGCTACCAGGCATATATGTGCAAACATAATACCTTATCCTCCTATGCTCCGGTTGGGGAAGGAGAAGAAAAATTAATCTTGGTAATTTGAGAACTGTTCAAGTTCTTTGGAAAGGGAATGAAACCAACATCTTCCGTGTCTACGCATTGTGATTGCCAAGTGGCAATGGCCATTGCAAAGTGACAACAGTCATTGAAAAAAAAAAAATGCAATTTTCAATGATAGAAAGAGACACATCTGATGGAGATATGATACGGTAAAAAATTGCTTTAAGATGAAATTATGTTCATTTGTTATAAGAAGTCAGAAGTGACTTTGGCCAATCCTCTAACTATATAGCGAGGGGAATGAGGCTTAAGCCAGTTGAAGAAAATAAATAGTGATGGTAACCCTACCTATGTGATTGGCATTCCTATGAATTAGATTCATATGAGTAATAACAAGTCATTTTTTGATATGTGATGCACTATTAAAAATTTATGTCCCTCCTAAGGTGAGAATAGTGCAATACTACAATGAAAAAGAGGTTGAGCTAAGCTCTTAATGAATTTCATAGGCATTATTAGTGGTGTATTAAACGGCATAATACACTCGACAGAATCATCTATATAAGTGTGGAGTGAGATCACTCCTATGAAAATTATTAGTGATAATCTCTATAACACTTATGAATAAACCAGGCACGCACATGGCTTCTAAACGCAAAATTGTGTTGAGCAACAAAATTTGTGGGGGTGTAATGTGATTGGTGAAAATTATAATTCACAAAAAGAAATTCTTGGTTTATAGAAATTTCAAACTTCACCAATGATTTCGTGAATTATATTTCATTATTTTATGGAGATTATTCTATTTTTTTCTTTTTAAATTTTTTTGAAATATGTGGGGGATTGTTGAATAATTCAGTAGTTTTGAAATGTTTGAAAATAACTATTTCGATAGTAATTATGACCATCATGAAAGCCATCATTTTGTTATAGTTTCACAACGGTCATATAACGGCTTTATAATGATTTTATAGCAACTATGTAACGTTTGATTTATTACTTCATAAACTCTTCATTATTTTATAATGGCTATATAATGGTCATCTTCTTCAATAATTACCAAGTAATTTATATCGGTTCCTAACGGTTCTCTCTTTCTATTTTGAATATAAAACATAAACTCAAAACCACGATTAAGTGAGAGGGACACCGAAAAAAGAGAGAATATTTTCTTCTTCTTCTTTTTCTTTCTTTGCTGGATTATACACTTGTTCTTGTTGTTTCTATTATTCAATACAAAGTAAAGAAGGTCTGTTATACCTTAGAAGGATAGTCGCTAGAGACTATCGCACTAAGTTTCGTATTTCGGAATTATTCTTAAGGACAGTTATTGCACACCTTAGACAATTGATCTTATTTATTAACTTTTTTCAATATATTTATTGCGATTCTTGTAAGTCATAACGTAATTCTTTTATGCGGAAAGTTTATGACATCTAGGATATTAGATCTTCATGATTTTCACAATAAAAGGGATGAAGACATACATTTATCCATAGCGTTTCCCTTGAAGATAATTGCTGCAGAAAATGGAAGAAATGAAGAAATCTGATTTCTCTCTCTTACCCACTTTTCTCTTAACGTATCTTATCGATGGAGGATAAAATACAATGTTCTTTTTTGTGTGTTATCATGGATGGAGAGAGGACCAGATTCTTTTATATATATACCCATTCAAGTGATGCCTTCCATTAAAGCATATCCTACTTCATAAGAGTTGCACCTCTTCGGAGGAACTTTAACTTCTCAATAAAATTATACATTTTCATCTATTTTTCATAGTCAATATGTTTAAGCATTTAAATATTTATTAAACCATTAATTCATAACATCATGTGGACCATATTATTCTTACATTCTCCCACTTGGCCCATATGACCTTCCTTTCATGGTTTAATAGAGACGACAATGTGCACAATAACATTATGCTAAAACTTTTCTTAAATTGCCTATCACATAATGATCACAGTTAAATAAAGAAACTAATGCAAGTCATAGCGGTTATATGCCATTAATCGACATAGTCCCTTCTATGTACTACAATTATAGCTCCCTACTTAACATGATCCATAAATGAGAAGTATAGTAATGGTCCAACCATAATATCTCTGTTAGAAACTATCCTGTCATACATTTATCTATTTCCATCATGTATACCAAATAGAAAACATGAAATATCAAATACACATAATTGAGCTCATAGTGTCAAATAAATAAACTTAATCCATTCATAATACAATCATTAATGACATCTAATAATACCCATCCTTTCAACATGTTTTTTAAATATTTTGGGCGGCAGTCCTTTTGTTAAGGGATCTGCAATCATAAGGTTGGTGTTAATGTGCTCAATTGATACTCTTTGTTTCTGAACTTCTTCTTTAACATACCAGTATTTAATCTCCATAGGTTTAGCATCCTTGGAGTACTTGTCGTTCTTAGAGAAGAAAACTGTTGTAGAGTTATCACTATAAATTTTCAGCGGCTTGGCAATACTATCAACAATCACAAGCCCTGAAATAAAGTTCTGCAGCCATATCCCATGAATAGTGGCCTCAAAGCATGCCACAAACTCAGCCTCTATAATAGATGTAGCAATAACTGACTGCTTTGCACTCTTCCATGAAATTGTGCCTCCGGCCAAAAGATACAAATAACCAAAAGTTGATTTTTTTGTATCGGTACTCCGGCTAAGTCTGAATCTGAATATCCAATCACCTCAAGATGATTAGATTTTTTATAAGTGAGCATATGATTCTTCGTTCTATGCAAGTATCTGAGAACTTTATTTGCAGCTTTCCAATGATCTAATCCTGGGTTATTTTGATACCTGCCTAGTATTTTGACAGCAAAACTGATGTCTGGTCTGGTGCAAGTTTGAGCATACAATAAGCTTCCGACAACATATGCATAAGGAATACTTTTCATTTGTTCTTGTTCCAATTCACTTTTTGGACATTGCATAAGACTAAATTTGTCACCTTTTTGAATTGGAACTGTTCCTAGTGAACATTTATTCATATTAGATCTCTCTAAAATTTTATCAATATAGGCTTTCCGAGACAATCCTAACAATCCCTGCGATCTATTGCGGAATATTTCTATTCCTATCACATATGTTGCCTCTCCCATATCTTTCATTTCAAAATTTTTAGAGAGAAATTTCTTGGTTTCATGTAACAAACCAAGATCATTAGTAGCAAGCAAAAGGTCATCAACATACAGAACTAGAAAAATAAACTTGCTCCCACTGACCTTCATGTATAGACATCGATCAACGGTGTTTTCCTTAAATCCAAAAGAAGTTATGGTATCATTAAACTTAAGATACCATTGTCGGGAAGTTTGTTTAAGTCAATATATTGATTTCTTTAACTTACACACCATGTGTTCCTTTCCTTTAACTGAAAAATCCTCGGGTTGGTCCATATAAACTTCTTCCTTTAAATTTCTATCAAGAAAGGCAGTTTTAACATCCATTTGGTGTAACTCTAAATCGTAATGAGCTACCAAAGCCATAATGATTCTAAGTGAGTCTTTTTTGGAGATTGGTGAAAAAGTTTCCTTATAATCAATGCCTTCTTTCTGAGTAAACTCTTTAGCAACAAGTTTGGCCTTATATCGTTCGATATACCTTTTGAGTCTCACTTGGTCTTAAAGACCCATTTACACCCGACCTTTTTGCATCCTTCAGGCAATTCGACAAGATTCCAAACTTGATTTTGATTCATAGATTTTAACTCTTCTTCCATGGCATTGAACCATTTAGTAGAATCATCACATTCCATGGCTTGTGAAAATGAACCTGGATCATTACCAATTCCTAAGTCAATTCCTAACTCTTGTAGATAAATCACGTAGTCATTAGAAATAACTGACCTCTTTTCTCTTTGAGATTTTCTTAATGCTATTTCTTGTGGCTCAACTACTATAGGTTCAATATTAACATTTTCATTATGGAGTGTTTGATCATTTATTTGTTGTTCTTGATTATTATTGGGTTGAACTATAATATCAGGAACAACTTTAGAAGTTTTGGGTAGAGGAACTTCTACCCTTGCTTCTTGAATGCAAACATCACGCATTCTTTCACTCCCACTAATGTCAACATTTTCAATGAACCTAGCATTTCCAAATTCAACAATTCTTGTACTATGATTAGGACAATAAAATCTATACCCTTTGAATTTCTCTGCATAACTAATGAAGTAACCACTGGTTGTTCTTAAATCCAATTTCTTTTCGTGTAGATTGTAAAATCTTACTTCTGCTGGACAACCCCAAACATGCAGGTGTCGTAAACTAGGTTTCCTTCCTGTCCACAGTTCAAAGGGGGTCTTTGGAACTGCCTTACTAGGAACCCTGCTTAATAAATACAAAGAAGTTTTTAATGCATGCATCCACAATGATAAGGGTAGAGATGAATAACTCATCATACTCCTAACCATTTCTATTAAAGTACGATTACGCCTTTCTGCTACACCATTTTGTTGTGGTGTACCTGGCATTGTGTATTGAGCACAAATACCATGTCTTTCAAGGAATTTAGCAAATGGACCTGGATATTGTCCTGATTCATCATACTTTCCATAATATTCACCACATATATCCGACCTTACTATTTTCACCTTTTTATCTAATTGCCTTTCAACCTCTTTAATATACACCTCAAGTGCATTTACTGATTGAGATTTATTATGCAATAGATAAATATAACCATAATGTGAAAAATCATTAATAAAAGTGATAAAATAACTTTCTTTACCAAAAGATGGAACATCAAAAGAACCACATATATCAGTGTGTATGATTTCAAGAAGCTCTGTGCATCTTGTGGCACCTTTCTTAATGTGTTTTGTTTGTTTACCCTTAATACAATCAATACACACGCCAAGATTAGTAAAATCCAAATTTGGAAGAATTTCATTCTTCACTTATCTTTTCATTCTTTCTTTGGATATATGACCCAAACGTTTATGCTACAAGTTAGCAGAATTCTCATCCACTAAACTACGTTTAGTGCCAACATTATGATGCAAGGTCATTAAGGTCTCAGCAAAAACATTATCAAGTTTAAACTTGTAGAGACCATCACATAAAATTCTAGTTCCAATAAGATTATTATTCTTATATAAACTGAAAAATCCACAACCAAACTTAAAAGGAAATCCCGCTACATCAAGTTTTGGCAAAGAAACTAAATTGCAGGAGAAAGTAGGTACATAAAGGGTTCGAAGCAAATCCAAATAATGCCCAGTATCTAAGATCAAACGATAAGTGCCAATGCCTTCAACTGGAGCTTTGTTTCTATTCTCCATGAGCACATAATTCTCATTTGGCTTTATGGTTTGGATCGAAAGAAATCCCTGCATTGTATTTGAAACATGAGTGGTGGCACCAGAATCAATCCACCAAGTATTATGAGGAACTTCAGTAAAGTCTGATTCAAAATATACTAAAGCATAAGACTTACCTTTCTTTTTGAACCAAGCTTTACGCTTTAGATAATCTTTCTTCAAGTGTCCAATTTTATTACAAAAGTGACACTTAAAAAGATTGTGTTCCTTCTTGTGGATTTGAGAAGCCTTAGAAGAGTCATTCAGGTTGTGTAAACCTTTCTTTTTGCTCCTTTCTCCTTTCCTCTTGGAATTCTTCTCAGCTTCTTGATGACTTAAGAGATGAACGGAATGAGCCTTTTGATTCTTTATCCTTGTTTCCTCTTGAACAAGCATACTGGCCAATTCATTTACATTCCACTTGTCCTTTATAGTGTTGTAATTCATTTGAAATGGCCCATATTGTTCATGAGGCAAGGAATTAAGTATGAACTGTACTAAAAAGTACTCATCCACGTTCATTCCCAAAGTTCTTAATTTTGCTGCTAAGTTTGTCATCTCTAGTACATGGTCATGCATGGTACGTGAACCATCATATTTCATGGTGGACAAAGTACTTATTAATGTACCAGCTAGTGACTTATCAGCAGTTTGAGAGCGCTCTTCCACAAATTTCATAAATTCCTTAGCATTGTCAGTTTTGGGAAGAGTAGTCTTTAAGTTGTTTACAACTGTCATTCGCATAAACATTAAGCTTAATATGTTCGATCTTTCCCAAGCTTTATGGAAAGACTTTTCATTATCACTGCTCTCATCAGTAATAGCAGCCGGTTTCTCAATTTGAAGTGCTAAATCAAGATCCAAGACACCTAGGTGAAATTGGACTTGTTCACTCCAATCGGGAAAATTCATTCCATTGAATAAAAGAACAGACGAAGCATGCAAATGAAGAGAAACATGTACAAATACTGCAAACATACAAGAATATACTCATACATTAATGCTTTGAGAATGTCACATTGTCATATTCAAATTAAACATTACATGTATATCATAGTTCTCCTTTGGGTGATCCTATAATATACAAACATACAATAAACCATAATGCTGCTAATAACTTTTATTTGGTAATTATAAATACACCTCATTAAAATTTATTTGATATCTTTGGATATACAAATAAATTTAACAAGACATATTAATTACCAACTATTATGTTCATGAATTGTAAGAAATTGATTAACCTTTGGGTCAATCCCTAAGTCTTATAATAAATGAACTTCAAAATATATATACCCATGACACCAATAAGGATATGCAATATATCAATTCCAACCAGAGCATCAATTAATCATGGGTAATTGAAAGAAACATTATACAATTTCAAAAATTCAAGACATTATGGTTTGGCCACTTTGGTGACTAACAAACCACTCATAATTGAATTCTTGAAATTGTAAAACACTACAATTGTTTCATTCAAAAACATTTACCAAATTGCATGCTTAGGGTAAAACCGTAAATTAATGTGTAAGGGCAAAACTGTAAAATTAGAATTGACAGGGGCAGAATCGTAAATTCAGCAGCTAGTGGCAAAATGGTAAATAATTCGGTCAATAGCAAAACCGTAAATAAAATGGTCAAGGGCAGAATCGTAAATAAACACATAAGGGCAGAAACGTAAAATTACACATAAGGGGGGCAGAATCATAATTAATTGAGGGGAGAGAAGGCAGCAGGCACGTGCAACTACCGCGTGGGCGCATGGGGACCACGTGCCTATGCATGCGCGGGTGTGTGTCAAACACGCGCCTGTTCCTCTACTGCGCGCACCAACGCTAGCTCGTGAATCCACGCGCCTACAACCGCTGTGCGCATGGACGCCACGCGCCTTCTTCATCACGCCTATTCGGCCTTTTTTTTTGGGCATTCTACCATTCAAGTCTTCTCCAACAGCCGATCTCCGATCAAATTAATGAGTGGATTTTGGAGACCACTCGGCCACAACCACACAGATCCAAGATTCGGCGAAATAAATCGAAGCAAGAAATCATTTCAACAACTTTGGCAAATAGCAAAAAGACCAAAATCGTTTAATGAATCCAAACCCAAAAATCATAATTGAAAAATTATGAGATCTTAAACCTTCTGCTCTGATACCAATTGTAAATCATAACGTAATTCTTTTATGCGGAAAGTTTATGACATCTAGGATATTAGATCTTCATGATTTTCACAATAAGAGGGATGATGATATACCTTTAACAATAGCGTTTCCCTTGAAGATAATTGTTGCAGAAAACAGAAGAAAAGAAGAAATTTGATTTCTCTCCCTTACCCACTTTTCTCTTAACGTATCTTATCGATGGAGGATAAAATACAACGTTCTTTTTCGTGTGTTATCATGGGTGGAGAGAGGACCAGATTCTTTTATATATATCCCCCTTCAAGTGTTGCCTTCCATCAAAGCATATCTTACTTCATAAGAGTTACACCTTTTCGGAGGAACTTTAACTTCTTGATAGAATTATACATTTTCATCTATTTTTCATAGCCAATATGTTTTAGCACTTAAATATTTATTAAATCATTAATTCATAACATCATGTGGGCCACATTATTCTTACAATTCTTACTTTTCATATTATCTAATACCTTTACAACAAAAACAAAAAAGAACAGAGAAAACTCTATTCACCACATTTCAGACTTTAAACCTTCGTAACTCGAACCGTTTGGTGCTTTTTTAACAACGTGATAGCATGCTGGACTTAATTACTGGGGTTTTTCTTTTGGTTGGCTTATCGAATGTCTAAGGGAGCTCGGGATCGGCATTGTTCCTTACAGTCCTCTAGGCCGCGGGTTCTTT
Organism: Syzygium aromaticum; assembly: GCA_024500025.1. Classification (NCBI taxonomy): domain Eukaryota; kingdom Viridiplantae; phylum Streptophyta; class Magnoliopsida; order Myrtales; family Myrtaceae; genus Syzygium; species Syzygium aromaticum. Next base: position 35,574,756 of record CM044892.1, read on the forward strand.
GGTGGCAAGGGCCCAAACAGTTTGCTGGTATGTAACTGCTCTGTTTTCGACATGCCTTGATTAGAAAAATCGTGTTCGCTTCCTAATGGTCTTAAAGCGTCATTCACTAGTCCACCTTGCTAAAACTTTTGATCCTGTTTCTTTCTCAGGAGAGATATTTTCCTAGTTTTCAACTAGAGAACTAGGACAAGAACAAAAGTATCTATGCAATTCGAGAAGATAGCTGAAAAGGATAATTGCATCCCTCCGCAACTCACGCTTGCGTGGGTTCTTCATCAAGGCAACGGTATTGTGCCTATCCCTGGTCAGCGGGTAGACTTTGTACCATCTTTTCAACTTGAAGCATCATGACATTAATTCAATGCCTCTTCTGCAGAATTCTCAGCTCATCAGCAGACACATTGCATTATAACAAGTTGAAATGAGCGTCGTTTCTGCAGGAACGGCAAAGACAAAGAATCTGGACAAGAACATCGGTTCCTTGAGATTGAAGCTCACGGAGAATTATTTGAAAGAAATCTCGGGTGTCATACCTATTGACAAGTTTTCTGGGAGTCGGAGAAACGAGCACTATACTTGCTACTCATGGAAGAACGAAAACACACCCCCGAGGGACGGCAATTTTCCAGCTTAAGACTTGCTCTTTGTCGTTCGTGAGGCATTGCTTTGGCTCTCCTGCCTTTATGCCTGTACGTGACTGAGGCCAGAAAGGATCACAAAATAGCTTGAAAATGAAGCCTGGGAACTTTATGTGCATGCTTTAAATTAAGAATATGTGAGGAAACATTTACTATTTTCTGGAATAAGAAAATATTAGCACGTTGAAACATTGAGTTTGTTAAGAATATCATTGACAGAAAAAAGTGCATGTGTACTTCAATTGATGTGGGCCAATTAATCATCTGTCATGAAGTCGATGCATGCGCCAAAATTTCGGGACACTGCACTTGCTCACTTGATCTATTAACTTTTTATCTACTTATGACTACTTTTCCTACCTTGGTTGCCAAATCAATGTGTTACCCAAATATAATGTCTTTCACATATAAAGTCTAGGTTATACATTAGGGAAACATTAAGAAGAGTAGCAACAAATAAATGGAATTAAAAAAATATTAATCATCTATTTGATGGGATAATAACACCATAAGAAGACTGCATGCGGTCCGTTCCATAAAATACCACCTTAAACGTATGCGCCTGGCTCGAGTGGAGGGGCCTAAACCTGAAGCTGTTTGCATTTGGTGGGATTAGAAATTGAATTTATGTGGTAAGCTTCGTCCGCCCGCACGCACAAATTCATTCTTGAAGAATGAAGCCGTCCACGAATTGGAAAAGAAAGGCAAGACTTACGTAGGAGCAACCTGAGTTATCATCAACCCATTGTTGCGACTGACCTCCCCTATTTTTATCGAACATGCAAAAAAAGGAGCTCGCCTGGTACATGCTAAGTCTAGGTTTGGGCCTTAACTCGGGCTCTCCTAGGTCCATACCATACCGAGACTTAGGGTTTAAATTTTTTAATATGCAAATGGTTTATAACAAGGTGTTGCCACTAATCGATTTGGGGTGGGTCGATTAGAAACCCAAATAGGGTGATGGGAGAATCACCCTATTCCTACAAACCAAAGATTAACTGAGTTCGGGGACTTGGTTATACTAGTTGGATAACTAATGCCATTTCGGTATCTTTTTATCCTGTTCATTTCTGAAAACATTTGTAAGGCAATTTGGATTGATTTTAGGACTTTTCTCCTAACATGTGAGGTGATCAAGCGAATGCATAATAAAAAATGATTAGCAGTCAAAATAGACATGCAACCTAAGGATCTAATCCTAACTAAGGCAATCAACATTTAAAACATGCAATTAAAGTCTAATTAAAAACATGCATGACAATAATAATGAGACAGTAGTAAGGACAACATGCAAAGTACTACTGCACAACCTTATAGTCTTGTCTAATTAAAATACGGCGATTTATGCAATTAAAACAACATTCAAAATAATTTAACGATAAATTACAACACTCAAATATACTACAATAATTAGAGAAGAAAAAGAAAAAGGAAAAAAAGATTTTCTTAAAAAAAAACGGAGAGGGAAAAAATATATTTTTAAATTTTTTTAATTAGAATAAAATAAAATATTAATATAATATAATATGAAAACCGGGTCGGATTAACGGATCAAGGTCGGTTGGATTCGACCCGGGTCAACGAATCCGACCCAGGGCGTTGACCCGAGTCGGATCAGCTGATCCGGGTCGGGTCGAACCCATGTGCACAGACACGCGGGGGACGCCGGCGGAGCTAAAATTGGCATTCTACCGGCCAACCAGACCAGCGCCTCTCCCAAATTGGCCCCTAGGACCACCACTAAGCTTCACCGACTACCTGGATTGTCATCTGACCGCCAGCTTGCTGGTCGGCGACCAAATCAAAACCGACCTCCTTGAAGCATTTTGTCGAACACTTGGCGTGCGCGGGGAAAATCAGAGAATTTCGACCTCCTCCAACGACCTAGTTAGCTCCGACGGCTATGGCTCACATTCGACAGCGAGTGGGGACTTAGATCGACGATGGTATGGGCTGGGATTCGCGCGAAACGATCGGCGAGAGTCCCGGCCAAACCGGACAAGCAAACAGGGGAAAACAGAGAAGATTCTCGGCTAAGAGAGCTCACCGGTCGACGACTCATCGAGGCAGCTTTCCGGCTACTCCACGGGCAACGGCGGCGCTGCTGGTTGTTTTCTTGCTCCGGCGAACCCTTGATTTGCTCTCTCTCTCTCTCTCTCTCTCTCTCTCTCTCTCTCTCTATTCTCTCTCTACTCTCTCTCTCTATTCTCTCTCTGCTTTCTCTATCTATTTTTCTCAAAATGTGGCCGACCCCTCCTCTCTCTCTTTCTCTCCTTGGTTTTGGTCACTGCTTCTGCTCCCTAACGTCAGTTGACAATGGCCTACACTGACCTATGCTACCTCACGAATTCCGCGGCCATTTAGGCTAGTGTAGAGGGGGGGCCGGTTCTATGAGGGTAGAGAGGGAGAAGGGGGGAAGGGAAAGCCCGGGAAAGCGGGGGGGACGGGACTGGCCATTAAGGCGAGTCCCGTTGGCGTGCTCCCCTGGCCTTCCTCTGGCCTAATGGTGATGGCGACGCTGCTACTCCAGCGTTCGTCACGGTGGATGTCAGGAATAGGGGCAAACAAGGGAGGGGAAAGGGACAGGGGGCCTGGGGGGGGGGGGGGGGGGGGGGGGGGGGAAAGAAAAAAAAAAAGAAAGCGGGTTGGGCTCTCGGGGGGGAGGGGGAGGGGCGGGGTTGAAGAGAAAAGGAAAAAAGGAGAAAGTGGGTTGGGCCCGCGCGAGGGAAGAAAAAAGAAAAGAAAAGGGCTTGGTCGACCCAGCTCAGACTCGGCCCGACTCGAAATTTTTTTGTTTTTTGAAAATTTTAAATTTTTTTTCCTTTTTTTTAAACACTTTAATAGACCCTATTAATACAAATATGCTTAATTTCTATATGCAATGCATTTAATAGAAATATTTTTTGTCATAGGAATTAAAGAAAATTAATTCCTAAATTTTGTGTAATTAATATTGGGCAAATTAAAAATAGGTGTCAACAGCTGTCTCTCTTTGAAGGTAAGCTTACAGATGTTGAGCTTGTAGAGATTATGTTCAAAGACAAATTGACACATAAATTTGGCCCATGCATGCTCAATGAATGCTATTTTTGGCAAAACCGTGAGTCCCAATTTTATGATGCAATAAGATGATGCATGCTAAAGCAAATAAAAACATACCTGAGGCTACTTACCTTGTCGAAGGATAGAGTAATTCCAGATAGTTAGTATCAAGTGTCGATGACTCAAACCTATCTTCGGTCGCCCTGACCGAATTTCCTTCGTCTAGGACTCGAACCTATCTTTGGGCACCTTGACGAGAGAAGTTGTTTGTCTAGGATCCGAACCTTTTTTCGGTCTCCTTGACTGAGGAAATCACTTGCCTAGGACCCAAACTTGTCTTCGGTCGCCTTGACTGGTTTTCATTTGTCCAGAACCCGAATCTTTCTTCGGTCACCTTAACTGGGGAAATCACTTGCACGCGACCTAAACTTATCTTTAGTCGCATTGACTGGATTTCATTTGTCTTTGACCCGAACTTATCTTCGGTCGCCTTGACTGGATTTTATTTGTCTCAGACATGAACCTATCTTCGGTCGCTTTGACTGGGGGAAATCGCTTGCACAGGACCCGAACTTATCTTTGGTCACCTTGACTGGATTTCATTTGTCTCAGACCCGAACCTACCTTCAGTTGCCGTAACTGGGGAAATTGCTTGCACGACACCCGAATTTATCTTCGGTTCCCTTGATTGGATTTCGTTTGTTCAAAGTATCTGCATGTTATAAGAGGTACTTGAAAAGACTTGATGTGAATAGAAGGGGTTAATCCCATGCTCAGGAGGGGCACAATAACAATCGTAGGTACATGGTGAACAGAGGGGTCAACTCAATGTTCAGTTGGTAAACAGAAGGGTCAGTCCAATGTTCAAAAGGTACCATAACAATCGTAGGTACAAGGATTTTTTTGGAACCGAGCATGGGTGGAACATACTTACCTGGGCACGTTCCTGCCTCTTAAAGGCATGTGTCCTGTCAGACAAGTTTTTTTTTTTTTTTTTGTGCAAAGACATACATATTCATTTGAGAAATATACAACTAAGGCTATTCTGGAATATCGTATGATATATCTTGACTGTAAGTCAAGATACTTTTCTTTTTCAAAGAAACACTCGGTTTACCTTCTAGGTAGTTTGAAAAGAAATATGATGAAATACATAGGGTTTCTTACTCGAAGGTTTGATGCATCATCTACTAAATAACCAACCTTTTTCGGGGCATCTCTCTTGGGGTGGTAATGAGGGCTTCTCCAGCACCCGAATTTTCATGTCCTATTACTGGGGATTAAACTTTGAGCTATCAAAGATGATTAGCGCCAACATGCATGCATTCATCAAGGATAGATAAGTTAGGCTATTCTAGAATGTGTATTTATGCAAGGTAATTTCGCCATGTTTGCGTCACCAAACATCCACCGATAGTCAATCAAGATAATTTTCACTCCTAAGGTGGACTTCTCAAGATACTAAACGAAAGACCTTTAGTCAGAAAAGACTTTCCACTCGCTCTCATTAAAAATGGTTGTTTGTCCTATCCATTAAGGTGGGAACATCGAAAACACTCAATTTGACCGTTATCACATCAACAAGAGCCCGAGTTTTCTCATAAGCGGTACGATGCTACTAATCTGAGAGGTCTTCTTCAAGGTTGTAATGCTGGCTTGGTTAATGGCTTAACAAAGGAGACCGTCCAAGTCAAGGCTATGAAAGAAAGTATCCCGTAATCATCTCCAGGTTTACAAGTCAAAAACATTGCAAACCAAGATAGAAGTAGTCTTGCTCGCACTTCCTCAAGCGTTATTTATAAACATTTGAAATTTCACGTTAATTCAAGTGCCTTAGTCAGTAAAAGACTTTATGAGGGACGTAACGTAGGCTTGGTTCACAGGTTGGGGAACGAAATAATCATTAGGCTAAAAAATGTGTGTATGGGTGAGAATTGGTGATCATCTTGGCATTGTCACCAGTCTTTTTCTCCACCGTCAAGATCATTTTGGAAAACTCCTTGGGTAATCCCGTGCTTTGGTTTCTTGAACAGCGTTTTCTTGAGGAGCTTCTGCGTCAAGCATTTTCCTGGATACCATTCGATCTCTGTCTTAATTGCTTTCTCCATAATAGGTTTGTCTTTATCTGTCATGTGATAGATCTTTGTCAAGACAGAGTTGTTGAAGTAGGGGTTTGTATCGAAGAAGAACTCAAGTTTAAACCCTTTTGGGTCGTCTATTCTACACTGCTTAATGTCTCTAAGATATTTGAGAGTGCTTTTATCACGCTAAGAGATCTCCTCAGCTAAACCTTCGTTGTTTTTCACAACAGTTACCCAAAAATTAGAGACTCATTTCTCTTCATTTCTTTCATCGTTTTTCTTCTTCTCATTTTTCTTTTTTTTTTTATGTGTCAGGAAGGTTCTTGGAGTCTCCATCTTCATTCGGTACTTTGGACCATGATGCTCAAACTGTGGTGACTTTTGCCTTACGCCGGTGTGAGGGATGATCACCAACTGGGTTTGTACAAAATGAAGTCGCCGGCTCAATTGGGCTAATAAAGGATATAAGTGTATGGGATAGAAGAAGAATTGCTCTTCGTCATTTTAGGGCACTGAAATCATCGCGAGAGTTCATTTGTAATAATAACACTCAAAAATTAATGCAAGTGAGAGCAAGAAAATTTTTATTAATCTTTTTTACCTTGTGCGAACTGTTGCGGCTGATGATCATAGAAAGTTTTAGATATTACGAACGTCTCATCCTTCTTATCTTGTTGAGTTCCTAAGTAGGAATATCACTGTTATCAATGACATGTTGGCATTTTGGATAGGTTCTAGTTAGTTTGCTTCTTTTCTTTTGACAAAGCTCTCTTAGTCTTGACTGTCCGGCCATTGATGGCGTGTTTGCCTTGGAGGACCCTGTTGAGGACCGCCGGATCGGTGAGGATGACAAGGCCAAAACCGTGGGGGCAGTGATTGAAACGGAGAAACGCTTTTCTTGCTTCCTCTCAATTTGAATCTTCCATGTGATGCCGATTTACCTTAAACTGCCCCAATATGGAGTGGTTCTTAACAGGGTAATTTAAAAGGAACCTCCGAGTGTATGGGCTTAAAAATGGTCAAGCAAAGGATCAATGGTAGTGTATATGACAAAGAAATGAATTGCCTCTCATTACTTTAGTTACCATATCTTATGCGAGAAATCCCTTTACCTTGTAGAAATGGAACATTTTCGTTCATCTTGCAAGGGTTTGGTACCTAAGAATGTGTATAGACTAAGGATTGCCTGTCATCATCCTGACACCTCTCGTTTAATACATCGGAGCAATTCAACACCATTTGTCATATTGTCAAGATTTTCACAGGGAATTGGTAAATTAAACAGGTAAAATTACCATGCAAAATTCTTTTTAAAAGATATGCGATGCACTTGGAGGAAAGTTAAGCATTCATTCGTTTCCTCTTTCTTTGTTTCTTTGTACTCTTGTGAGAAGATAAAGAGATACTTACCTATGCTGTAATGGCGAGGCAAACCTGCAAGGTAATAAGAAAGACCATGTTAATGAATGGCTCTTTGAGGGATAGAAATTGGGAATGATACAACATTACTCTTCGTGATTCCTTTCATTTGAGATTAAATTGACAACTCCTTGAGTTTTCTCGGATGTTGATAATTCCCTTCTGACGAAAACATGAGCTTATGTTAGCAGTGAGAGGATTGAGGGTAAATTGAGAACGATACAAATTACATTTCTTCCATTTTGTCTTCAAAGCTAGCAGAGCCTTTCCTCCTCTCATGATTGGTTTCGAAGCTCGAATGAAATCCTCTATAATTAGGGGTGCTTCTAATTAGACAGTCATATTATCAGCGCATGCTACGTCAATATGGCTCCGGCATGATGAGGAGTTTCTCGGGAGTCATATGATTCATGACATGCACAGGGCATGTGCAATTGCTTGCATGAGGATCTTCGCAACAAAACTAATTTCTGCTTTAAAAGTCTTTGACAGATGTGGGCATGACTACCATCAAGATTTCTGTGGTTGTCTAGTTCAGCCTTGACATCAATTTGGCATGTACGAAATCCTTTTCTTGTTAAACTTACCACATAAGTGTTTTTATCGATAACTTTTCTGCTAATTCCCTTGTTATCAATAGGAACATAGAAATTATTTCAAGGATAGTACTTCTTCACTGCATCAGAATTGACCGGGTTGGAGAATTGGTGTCCATCCATCTCAGTCAGAATTAAAGCCTCTCCAAGGAGTGTCCTTTTCACAACATAAGGACCCTTGTAGTTTGGAGCGAACTTACCTCCGAGTTCGGGAGGTCGTGGTAATACTTTTCTCAAGATAAGATCGCCTGCTTCGAAGTGTCTTTGGCGCACCTTTCAGTAGAATGATCTGGCTACCCTTTGTTGATAGCATTGCCCATGACAAAGAGCCTTCAATCGCTTTTCATCGATCATGTTCAGCTGTTCCAGTCTTTGCTGCTTCCACTTTGCCTCAGACAGTTTTATTTGAAACAATACCCGTAGTGAGGGGATTTCTACCTCAACAGGCAGGACTGCTTCCATGCCATACACCAGGGAAAAAGGGATTTGTAACATCCTCAATTTCAGTCCTTGGGAAATAGCTATGGTTTAAGTTTGGCGGTTTTCCAATCGGAACTAAATTTTTACTCTTGTTTTAGAAAACCCAATTTCGGATCCTTTATACCCCTTCATTTTGTTATTTTTGGGGAGACTTTTGTGATCCAAATTTCCAAATACTTTTTTCTTGAAAGTTTCTCCAAACATCTTGAAGTTTTATATACTTTAATTTTAGAATTTTTGGAGTTGATATGAGTGGTACGATGGCCTGATTTTCGGACCATGTAAAACTGCCCATAATGGTATTTTGGTGATGTTTACACTTTATTTATTTTCTACAAGCTTTTCTGGGATGATTTTGGAAAAGTTTCCTTCACAAAAGTTGTTGAGAACATCCTTTTCTATAACGTATATAAATTTGGGAATTTTTTAAGATGATTTGGATTCTAGACAGAGCTTACTTTGAGAAAAAAAAAATTTTGTTCTAGTGAACTGTTTTTAGTCTATCTTTTAGCTACTAAAAATAGTCTTTACAGAGAGATTCAGATTTTGTGTTCTTCACGAGAAATGTTTGTTAAGGTCATTTTATGACATATTTAAATTTGAGAATTTTCGGAATCCATTTACTATGTTTTCAAGTTCGATTTCGTGAATAGTGCAAAGCTGTCCGGTTTTGTCAGATTTCAAAGATTTATTAATTTCTATATGAGAACGTTGGAATCTAAACTTAATGTCTTTTGGTGATATTTGAGGACATTCTTGCACCATACCTTGAGTTGGACGAGATTATTATGCGTGTTTATCGTGGAAAATCCCTAGAAAATCTTGTGATTAAGTATGGCGCGGGTTGTGATTTTTGTGCCAATTGATCTATTTCGTGTGACCCGATTGGCCTGAGTCGTTTGCGTGAGAATCCAACAAAGTTAGAAGGTTCTAGGGAGTCCACGGTTCGGCAAATTGGTGGAAGAATCTAGACGATAAGGCATTGACCGAGTCAAAGCTTATCCTCCAAATTTCATTAATTGGCCATTATTGTTCTTGACTTTGGAGGCCACCCTCATAATGGCTTGTATTGATTGCTTGGACTTGGAGGCCTTATCATGATGGCCGTATATCTTCTTGAGCAAGTTGGTCAAGAACTTGAGCAATACGTTGGACTTGGAAGAGTCTAGAAATGGTCAAAGCTTGAGGAGCAAGCCTTGACTCCTAAGCTTGGTGAGGAAGGTTGGCTTGCCTATAAATAGGCTCAGTCCCCCTTTGGCTCCTCACACCATCTCCTCTCCCTCTCTCTCTCTTCTTCCTCTTGCTCACGCCACCTTCCTCTTTCTCAAGCCGCACGCCACTTGCTTTCTTGTTTCCTTGCTGAGAGAGAAAGAGCAGAGAGGGAGAACAAGCCGAGAGAAAGAGAGAGGGAACGAGTCGGCCACCTTAAGTCGCCCGAGACCTAAGGCCGCCGTCCCCCACTGTCCATTCTCCACTTTCTAGTTCTTGTTTCATTTAGTTGTAAGTGAATTCCCTAATATCGAAAAAGGATGTTGAGATGTGTTGTAACGTGGTTTGCTTAGACCGTTTCTCGGTCGTTTGGTTGGTCGTAGTTGGTTCATTTCCTTGATTTGATCATGTTTCATGTTTAATGTTGTTTTGAGATAGAACCGAGCCTTGGTTGGTAAAGTGTACATGATGTGGCCATGCGTAATGTTCTCTTGTTTAAACTTTGCTATTGATCTGTCATCGATGCGAGTACGGTAAGGGCCGACTTATGTTAACGGCGATCGATATATCCTCACTTAATATTAGTATTTTCACTTGCTGAGTCTTCCCGACTCATCCCTCGTTGTTTCCCTTTTTCAGGTCCATAGGATGGCATCTTCCCTAGCTCGTGTTGGCAATCCCGTGGAGATGAGAGCCGAAGTGCTCATTGTGATAGATGGTAAAGAAGACTGTGTCTATCGCCAAATCACGATGCTTGTGATGTTTGATAAGGGCTTAACGAATTTGGTGTCTTATCTGTACGTGGTGTGGTATCGCTATGCGAATGGAAAATGGGTTAGATCCCTATGTGGGTTCAACGGTGCTTTGGCGATGCAGGTGGGTTGGCTCCGGGATAAAGTCACGGGTGGAATATGAGATGGCCAGGCGGACGGGACCGGGGTAGAGATGAAGAAGCGAGAAGCCGTAGTGGGTATAGGATAACCCAAGTCAAGTTTTGTAATTCATAGTCGGTTATAAAAATATGTATTATTTGCCATGGCCCGAAGGGCTTGTTAAAAATGTTTGCACCTCCACCTCAGGGTTATTCACATGATATCCCATTCATTATTATCTTTTGTTATACACAAGCGAAAGCATTTCTCGGGACAATCTCAATTAATTCACACAGAGGAAATAAGACAAGAAATATCATGAGCAAACCTTATGTTTATAGGGCATGCAAACATGTTTTAACAAGTCCTTCAGGCCATGGCAAATAAACACATATTTCACGTGCACTATGAATAGCAAAACTTGACTTGGGTTATCCTATACCCACTACGGTTTCTCGTTCATCGCTTCTTCACCTCCACCCCCGGTCTCATCCGCTTGGCCATCTCACATCCCACCCGTGACTTTATCCCGAAGCCGGCCCGCCCACACCACCAAAGCACCATTGAATCTACATAGGGATCTAACTCATTCTTTGTTCGCATAGCGATACCACACCACGTACGGATGAGGTACCAATTCCGTTAGGCCCTCATCGAACATTATAAGCGTCATGATTCGATAGTAGGCGCGGTCTTCTCTAACATCTATCAAGGTGAGCATTTCGGCTCTCTGTTCCACGCGATTGCCAACGCAAGCTGGGGAGATGCCATCCTACGGACCTGAAAAAGGGAAACAACGGAGGATGAGTCGGGGAGACTCAGCAAGAAAAAACACTAATATCAAGTGAGGATATATCAATTATCGTTAACATAAGTTGGCCCTTACCGCACCCACATCGATGACAGATCAATAGCAAAGTTCAAACAAGAGAACATTACGCATGGCCATATCATGTACACTTTACCAACCAAGGCTCATTTCTATCTCAAAACAATATCAAACACGAAACATGATCAAACCAAGGAAATGAACCAACTATGACCAACCAAACGACTGAGAAATGGTCCAAGCAAATCACGTCACAACGCATCTCAACATTCTTTCCCGATATTAGAGAATTCACTTACACAACAACTAACAACACTAGAGAACGGGCTAGAAACGGGTGAGCTCGGCAAATTTCGAGTTTGAACACAAACACTCAGGACTTGGATGTGGCTTCGTCACTCGATCAAATGACAAGAGAGACACGGGCTAGTCGATGAGCTTTTTCTCTCTTTCTCAGTCATGAATACAAAACAAGAAATAAGAAAGAAGGTTGACCGGAGCTCTCGGGGCGTGAACTAGGAGAGAGAGACGTGAGAAAGAGGGAAGAAAGGGAGGCGTGAGCAAGAGGAAGAAGAGAGAGAGGGAGAGGAGATGGTGTGAGGAACTAAAGGGGGCTAAGCCTATTTATAGGCAAGCCAACTTTGTTCACCAAGCTTAGGAGTCAAGGCTTGCTCATCAAGCTTTGACTATTTCTAGATTCTTCCAAGTCCAACTTGTTCCTCAAATTCTTGACCAACTTGCTCAAGAAGATATACGGCCATCATGAAGGGCCACCAAAGTTCAAGCAATCAATACAAGCCATTATGAGGGTGGCCTCCAAAGTCAAGAACAATAATGGCCAATTAATGAAACTTGGAGGATAAGCTTTGACTCGGTCAAGGCCTTATCTTCTAGATTCTTCCACCAATTTGCCGAACCGTGGACTCCCTAGAACCTTCTAACTTTGCTGGATTCTCACACAAATGACTCGGGCCAATCGGGTTACACGAAATAGATAAATTGACACAAAAATCACAACCCGCGCCATACTTAATCACAGGGTTTTCTGAGGGTTTTCCGCGATAAACACGCATAATGATTCCATCCAACCCGAGTTTCGGCGCATAAATGTCCTCAAATATCACCAAAAGAAATCAAGTCGAGATTCCAACATTCTCATATAAAAATTGATAAATCTTTGAAATCTGACAAAACTGACAGAACCGGACAGTTTTGCACTGTTCACGAAATCGGACTTGAAAACATAGTAAATGGACTCCGAAAATTATCAAATTTGAATATGTTATAAAAAACGCCTTAATAAACATTTCTTGTGAAGAACACAAATTCGGAATCTTTCTGTAAACACCATTTTAAGTAACTCAAAGATAGACTAAAAATAGTTCACTAGAACAGAATTCTTGTTTCTCAAATTAAGCTATATCCAGAATCCAAATCATCTCGAAAAATTTCCAAATTTATATACATTATAGAAAAGGACGTTCTCAACAATTTTTGTGAAGGAACTTTTCTAAAATTATCCCAGAAAAGCTTGTAGAAAATAAATAAAGTGTGAACATCACCGAAATACTCATTCTGGGCAGCTTTACACGGTCCGAAAATCAGGCCATCGTACCACTCATATCAACTCCAAAAATTCTGAAATTAAAGTATGTAAAACTTCAAGATGTTTGGAGAAACTTTCAAGAAGAAAGTGTTTGGAAATTCGGATCACAAAAGTTTCCCAAAAAATAACAAAACGAAGGGGTACAAAGAATCCGAAATTGGGTTTTCCAAAACAAGAGTAAAAAAATTTTAGTTCCGATTGGAAAACCATCAAACTTAAACCATAGCCATTTCCCAGGGACTGAAATTGAGGATGTTACAGAATTACCCTAGTAGATGTCCAAATTGATATTCGGTATGCTATTAATGCAAGAGGCAATCTTTCATGCCAATTTCGTTAGTTTTCAACAGTTTTGGCTAAAATCTTCTTGATGTTTTTGTTGGCAGCCTCAACAGTTCCATTCATTTGGGGATGATAATGAGATGAATTTAGATGACGGATTTTGAATTCACTGAGTAAATCATCAACAAACTTGTTATTCAGATTTGTTCTGTTATTTATAACGATGGCTTCAGGGACGCCATAACGGACGATTATATCTCGTTTAATGAATTTCATCACATTCCGAGTAGTGACATTGGTACATGAGGCGGTCTCGATCCACTTGGAAAAATAATTAATTGCGAGCAAGATGAAGCGATGTCCATTTAATACTTTTGGATTAATTGGGCCGATCTTATCGATGCCCCGCATTGAAAATGGCCATGACTCTAACAACTGGTATAATTCAGTTGGTGGAGCATTTATCTTGTTCCCATGGATCTAACAACGGTAACAATTTCGAATATGCCAGATGCGATCACCTTCTAAGGAAAGCCAGTAATAATCTAATCTTGTTATTTTCTTGGCCAACATATGTCCATTCATGTGTGGACCACACACTCCTTCATGCAATTCCTGCGTGATTCGTGTTACTTCGGTCGCATTCACGCATCTTAGCAAAATAGAATCATAAGACCTCTTGTACAAGTTTTTACCATTAACAAAAAACTTCATTGTCATTTTCATTTTGTATCTTTTGTCTGCAGAGCTAATTCATTCCGGGAATTACTATTCCTTGATGTAATTCATGATATCGTAATACCATGGTTTACCATCGGTTCCTCGGTCATGGTCATGCAATGGGCCAATCTGGTCAAGACTTCAATCTTCAGAGGTTCTATTTCCAAACCATTGGTAACCTGTAACATGGATGATAGTGGAGCCAGTGCATTAGCGAATTAGTTATGAGATCTAGATAGGTATTCAAATGAGATCTCGTTGAGTTTTGAAATCAATTCTTCCAGATAGTCATGATAGGGTACTAGTTTAGTATCCATAATCTTCCATTCACCCACAGTCTGGAGTATGATTAAAGCAGAATTGCCGAACACTTTCAGTTGGGCTATTTTCATATCAATTGCTGCTTGTAGATCGAGAATGCATGTTTCATACTCAGCTATATTGTTCTTAGGCTGACATTCAGTCCACATCCCCTTGATGGCACGAATTTCGCCAGCATAGTTGTAGTTCGAGCGAGTGAATTGAACTCGAAACGGGTTTGTCTTGAGAGGCGGTGGGATCTCCTAACGGGCGCTGTACTGGCGGGCTACCCAATACGGGTAGTATGAAGTGGCGCTAGATAAACCAAGCAGTGGAACAAGGTTGTGGAATCTGTGGGCATAACGAGCCTGACCCTCATGGAATCATTTAGTGTACTATAAGAATGCTTAGGGATAGGGGTCTTTCAAAAAGTTTACCCAAGTAGCGTAATCTTTATTAAGGGAATTATTTTGTAAGACCTCAAATCTTTGTATCGAGTGCATGAAGTCGTCGATTTCAAAAAACTGCATGAGGTGCTCAAATCCTCTCAAATGGGGCAAAAACCAAATTTGCAAAATTTCTGGGGTGGCCCGCATGATTTTCTCATCATTTTGCTTAAAACGGTTTAGAGACAAAAATGTTTTTGCCAGAACCGGATTAACATAACTCAAGCTGGTGCAAATTTGTTTGGCTACATATGCAATCGAGGGGTTTATTGAATTTCTGCAATAAGGAAAAATGACACACCCGATAAAAGTAATGATAAAAATCTTGGCTTTTTGGTTCATGGGTTGACTTTCAAAATATTCATTTAAGAAAAACCAGGGGCATGTGTTACAATGAGCTTTAACGACTCTCTTCACGGTATCGCTCTTAGTTTGCAAAAATTAGGATAATTCGGGCAGAGGGGACACACCTAAAAGTAGTTTGATGAGCTTAGATCTCAAAGGTTTTCCAACGACAACACTATATTCTTCCAGAGTTGGGGTTATCTCAAACTTACCAAAAATGAAAGTGGATATCTGTGGGTACCAAAAATGTGCTAATGCTTGCATCATGCCAAAATGGATGTTGATTTTGAGCAATGGAAGTAAGCGACCAATTCTTGATTTGACATACTGTTGGCCATTCTGGTCGAGTTGGTCCCACCATGCCAGAAGTTCTTTTTTAGGAGTGGGGATAAATTGAACATCGGTTCTTCCCATCGTATATAGAATGCAATCAACGGGTGGCCTAACAGTAACAAATTAATTGAATAAGTAGACTGCATAATAAAATAAGAAGGGATAGAATATATACATTTTCTTGAATCATGTCAATCACAACGACATACATATGAAGAGTGAGGCTCGACTTCTATTTTAGACTGGTTCAACAAAACGAAATTAAAAGGGTGCCTGACCGTCGCAGTCTCGCGTTGGTATCAAGTCTTTTTAACCTCGGCCAAATCGAAAGGAATATATTATAGTCACGCGAATAAAGGCTAAAGATATTTCTTTACGATTTTTTTTAGAAATAAATTTCGGGAAAAAGAAAGGCAACCTCTACATCGCGGGCTCGCGTTCGAGGTCGTATCTTTCTTAACACCATCCTAAAATACCCTATTGCGGCCCAAGTCTAGTAGCGTGGTTGTGTATGTAACAGTGTAGTGCTAAATCATTGAAGTATGCATAATAAATCATAAACAATCAATTTGAACCTGCAATAACAAATAACACCTTAATGTTAGGATCATACCTGGAGTTTTCGCTGCTAAACAAAAATTATTTTGAACAGGACAAAAATTTTGGCTTAAGTCCACTTTTAAAAAAAATGTCTCCAACGGAGTCGCTAGTCTGTCGCGACCGACCTTCCCGATTTTTATCGAACGTGCAAAAAAGGGGGCTCGCCTGGTACGTGTTAAGTCTAGATTCGAGACTTAACTCGGACTCTCTCAGGCCTATACCATATCGCGACTTAGGGTGTAAATTTTTTAACATGCAAGTGGTTTATAACAAGGAGTCGCTACTAATTGATTTGGGGTGGATTGATTAAAAACCCAAATAGGGTCATAGGAGAATCACCATATTTCTACGAACCAGAGATTAATTGAGTTCAGGGACTTGATTACACTAGTTGGATAACTAATGCCCTTTCAGTACCTTTTTATCCTGTTCATTTCTGAAAACATTTGTCATGCAATTTGGATTGATTTTAGGACCTTTCTCCTAATATGTGAGGTGATCAAGCAAATGCATAATAAAAAATGAATAATAGTCAAAATAGACATGCAGCCTAAGGATCTGACCCTAACTAAGGCAACCAACATTTAAAACATGCAATTAAAGTCTAATTAAAAACATGCATGATAATAATAATAAAAAAATTGTAAGAACAGCATGCAAAGTACTATTGCACAACCTTATAGGCTTGTCTAATTAAAACACGACGATTTATGCAATTAAAACAACATGCAAAATAATATAACGATAAATTACAACACTCAGATATACTACAATAATTAGAGAAGAAAAAGAAAAACGAAAAAAAATTTCTTAAAAAAAATAGAGAGGGAAAAAATATATTTTTTAATTTTTTTTAAATATATATTTGAATTTTTAAAAAAATTAATTTTTTTAATTAGAATATAATATAATATAATATAATATAATATTAATATTAAAACCAGGTCGGGTCAACAGATTCGAGTTAGTCAGATTTGACCCAGGTTAATGAATCTGACCCAAAGCGTTGACTTGGGTCTGATCGGCTAATCCGGGTCGATCGGAACAAATTCGGGTCAACGGATCCGACCCAAGACGTTGCTTCGGGCTGGATCGGCTGATCTGGGTCAGGTCGAACCCGCGTGCATAGACACACGGGCGATGCTGGCGGAGCTAAAATTGGCATTCCGCCGGCCGATCTAGATTGGTGCCACCCCTAAATCGTCTCCTGGGACCACCACCAAGCTTCACTGATTACCTGAGTCGCTGTCCGATCGCTAGCTCACCGGCCAGCGACCAAATCAAAACCGGCCTCCTTAAGCATTTTGTAGAACACCTGGTGTGCGCGGGGAAAATCGGAAGATTTCGACCTCCTCCGGTGACCTAGTCGGCTCCGACGGTTACGGCTCACATTCGATAGCAAGTGGGGACCTAGACCAACGACGGTATGGTCAGGGATTCGCGCGAAACGACTGGGGCGAGTCCCAGCCAAATCGAACAAGCGAACTGGGGAAAACAGAGAAGATTCTCGGCTGAGAGAGCTCATCGGTCGACGACTCGTCGGGGTGGCTTTCCGGCTACTTCGTGGGCGACGGCGGTGCTGCTGGTTGTTTTCTTGCTCCGGCAAACCCTCGATTTGCTCTCTCTCTCTCTCTCTCCCTCTCTCTGCTCTCTCTCTCTCTCTCTATTTTTCTCAAAATGTGACCGACCCCTCCTCTCTCTCTCTCTCTCTCTCTCTTTGGTTTTTATAGTGGCCAAGGGCCAAGGGCCACTGTTTTTACTCCCCAATGTCGACTAACGACGACCTGCATCGGCCTATGCTGCCCCGCGAATTCCGCGGCCTTTTAGGCCGGTGTAAAGGGGGGCCAATTCTGTGAGGGCAGAGAGGGAGAAGGGGGGAAGGGAAAGTCTAGGAAACCGAGGGGGACGGGATTGGCCATTAAGGCCAGTCTCGTTGGTGTGCTCTCCTGGCCTTCCTCTGGCCTGATGGTGACGGCGACGCTACTACTCTAGCGTTCGTCACGGTGGACGTTAAGAGCAAGGGCAAACAAGGGAGGAGAAAGGGACAGGGCGGCAGGGGGGGAAGGAGGGAGAAGGGAAGCTGGGTTGGGCTGGGTCTAGCTGTGTGGGGGGAAAAGGAAAGAAAAAGAAGAAAGCGGGCTAGGCCTGCGGGGGGGGGGGGAGAGAAAATGAAAAAAGGAGAAAGTGGGCTGGGTCTGCGCGGGGGAAGAAAAGAGAAAAAAAAAAGGGCCGGGTCGCCCTAGCCTTGACCCGGCCGGACTAGAAATTTTTTTTCCTTTTTTTTAGACACTCTAATAGACCTTATTAATACAAATATGCTTAATTTTTATATGCAATACATTTAATAGAAATATTTTTTTGTCTTAGGATTTAAAGAAAATTAATTCCTAAATTTTGTGTAATTAATGTTGGGCAAATTAAAAATTGGTGTCAACACCCATTACTAGAAGAAATATGTTTTACATGACAACACAGTGGAAATGATAATTCCAGTCAATTAACAGTAAGCAATTGTGGTATGTGTTTTTCGGAGGCAAGCAGCTGCAGGGCTCGTGCCGTCGTCTGAAATTTTTTGGATGCAAGCAGTTGCGGGGCTTGTGCCGTCGTCCGGAAAACTGTGCAGCTAGAGTTAGAAAAGGTCGTCAGAGGCATTCATATCGAGCTGTCACGCCACCCGGCTAGAGAGAGTCCGCAACTTTGTCTAGGTACAGTTGAATGAATATTTGCCGTTGACATTTTGATTGCTGGCACGTTATTGTAACAGAGAAGAATAAACAGCGAACAAATGCTTTGCGAGCACTAAAGAAGCCAATAACTTAGAATTTTTCGGTTTGGTTTTACTTTTATTTTCTGACTACAGTTACAAGGAGCGAAAGAGAGCAGAGAGCCAAACGATGCTTGTGATAGAATAATTTGAAGGTGAAACACTTGCAATTCACTCAACTTGACTCTAATCAAGAGAAGGAGACGAAATGATTACAAGACTTGCTTTTATTTTCAAGGAAATGGATTCCCTGAATTTACAAAATATGAAAATAGACATAGAAACATGAACAGTCAACATGCAAGCATGCAGGACATTCATGAATTTAGTGTAATTACTAACAGCTTCATCAACACACTCGAAAGAAGTTCAATAAGCGGACGGTTTCCCATCTCTCAGGGGCGTGTTCGCGTATTTCCACAAGCCGCGGGCATAGTGCTCGTTGACCCTATCGCCAGCAATGTCATCAATCGGTACAGCATCTGAGATCTCTTTCACGTCTTCCTCCGTAAGCTTCACCCTCATGGAACCAATGTTATCATTGAGATTCTTAATTTTCGTCGTTCCTGTACATACCGCACGATTTCAAAACAGAAATCCCAATACATGTCATCTGTCAATGAATGTCATAAAAGTTCGATCCTCACCAGGGATGGGCACAACATCATCTCCTTGATGGAGAACCCACGTGAGTGCAAGCTGTATAGGGCTGCAATTGTGCTTTTTCGCTAACTTCTCCATTCGTGCGTAAAGAACCTTGTTTTTGTCCAAATTCCCTGCTTGAAACCTGGGAAAATTTCTCTGAGAAAAGAGTAGAAAAATTAGCGACGATTAGCGAAGAAGCTTTTAGACCATAGTGTATATGAATGTGAAACATCACAGAAAGATGTGCCCATTTAACTATTAACATACCAGAAAACTATTAGCAGGCACAGTTTCTATGACTCCCTTGCCACCAAAGAACCCACGACCAAGAGGGCTATACGGAACGATGCCGATTCCGAGCTCCCTATAAATTTGGAGAGGCGGCCAAAAGATTAAAAAAGAAACATCGTACCAAGTGAATAGGCTGTTTTTTGAAGAACAACTTAGGAAAGAATTCGCTCCAATGGAGGTGAACAGCAATATACCTGCAGAGAGGGACGATTTCCCGCTCGATTTCGCGAGTCCAGAGTGACCACTCCATCTGTAAGGCCGTGATGGGATGAACCGTGTGCGCTCTCCGTATGGTGTCGGGGCTAGCCTCCGACAAGCCAATGTACTTCACTTTTCCCTCTTCCACCAACTTCTTCAGTTCCCCCATCTGTGGGTTTTTGAAACCGTTTGGTTTTATTAATTTCTTATCGCTAAAGCGGATCGGCTATTATCACAAACAGGAAGAGCAGCTGAACAAACTTACAGTTTCCTCTATCGGGACTGACGTGTCAATCCGATGCACGTAATAGAGGTCAATGTATTCGACCCCAAGGCGCTCGAGGCTCGACTCACAGCACGAGCGGACGTATTCAGGCGTCCCCTTGATCACGACATTGTCCACATCGATTTTCACCACTCCGAATTTGGTGGCTAACTGTACCTCCTCCCGCGGCAACTTCTTCAATGCCTGCAATAATGATATCACAAAAGTTTTCTTAATAACCAAGTAAGTACAATGATCAGCTAAAAGACTAAGTTACCGGTTTTGGGTGTTTCGATTTTTTCACATTACCTTTCCAACAAGAATCTCATTGATTTTGGGTCCATATATATCCGACGTGTCGAAGAATGTTATCCCCTGGGTGAATGCGTCAGTGATGATCGATATGCCGACTTCCTCCGGGACAGGATCGTTGTAAATACCCGTGAGTCCCATGCAGCCAAAACCCAACTTCGAAACCTGCGAGTATTTGAAAACAACAGAAGAAGAAGAAGAAACGACCACTCATACATCTCGGCATGAAGCAGCTTAAATGAATCCACAAGAATTTAATCAACCACAAATTTAACGAAGTAAGAAGTAGTTTCAATACAAACCTCAAGACCCTGAGTTCCGAGTTTCACTCGCGGAATCCGAACCCCGGCCATTTTCAGATGATTTCTTCTTGTTGCTACTTGCTGTATTTTCTGGTCTCGTGATCATCAAACTTCATGCATATATATAGGAGTTTCGGTGACGAGGATAAAGAAAGGAAAATTCGATTATTATCAGTCAAAATGCGATTGACCATGACCCATCACGTAAGCAGACGTGTGTGGAGCTGCTGGATACTTTTAAGGTTTGCATCACCCAGTACGTCACGAGCATTGCGATTGGTTTTCCTTCTGTCCTGAAGATGCAGTCATATCCCCGGCGATTTGCATCACCCAGTATGTCACGAGAATGTCCTGCGGAGAACGTCCTTACGTCCTTTGATCTTAAAGGCTCTCCGTCTTATTATTTCAATGCTAGTGCGACTATTGTTTATCACCAAAAGAAGACGATGACAATTTTTACAAATTTTTTTCTTTTTTTCCCCTATTTTTTCTTATTTCCCTCCGTCGATCTGCAGCCCGCAGCCTCGGCATTGGCCAGTGGGGGCATTGTGACTGGACGAGGGTCGCACGGTTCACAATAAAAAAAGAAAATAAAAAAATAAAAAAAATCATAAATATTATTTTAAAAATTACAAAAATTGTCCATGTCAATGCTGACTGTGCTACGTAAGATGGCCTGCATCTGTATTAGTGATTAAGGCTTGCATTGGTAAATATTCAAAATGTTCGGGATTAAATTGATAAAATTAAAAAGTTTAGGATTTTTTTGGATAATTTTCCCTGACAGTAGAGCAGAAAACCAGGTGACTCTCGCTTGGCTTTGTAAACCCATACATCAACAACAATCCTACATGTTACAATTGCATTTCTGCTCAACAATAAGGTTTATTTAGTTTATATTCCCATTTAGCAACAAAAAAAAAATACTATAGTAGGTATCCTAGGTAGCACGTCATTTTCTTGGACTTTTATCTCATGTATAATGTAATTTGGCCATAATATTACTAGCTTCTCGATATTCATCGGTGTGTGAGTGACGTCATAAAAAAGACTTGTGACGTACTGGATGATGCGAACCTTAGAGTATCCAACAACCCGTGGAGACTGTGGAGCCGTTGCGCATCTGCTTACGTTGATGGGTCACGGTCAAACCATCTCTTGTTTCAATAAATTTTCAAAATATTGCAGCCATAGAGCCGTCTAGGATTAGGAAATCAAACTAATTAATAGGAAAAGTATTTTTCACATGATATATTTGTGTAAAAATATTACGAGCTACCCCCGTTACCTGTTGAGTTATATAATTAGATAATTATGCATATAGTGGCGTTGAAAATGGCTCTAAAAGAAAACCGTTCGCATGATCTGTTTACGTAAAGTTAATTCGAAAGCAAATTTACATTAATTGTTTGATTAAGAAGAGAGCATTCTATGCAGTTCTCACTAAGCTTGAAAGGGCAATTAACCTTTTATATAATGTTTAACAACCACTTCACAACTCCTCGTATAATGGCGGACCAAGGGAGCTATCGCCTTCGGTCCCAAAAAATATTTATATTGTATACTTGAATTATTTCTTTATTAAATAATGCAATTTTATAATTCTTTAATAATTTTTCATTATTTTAATGATTTTTGTTCTTTTTCTGTACACTGTTGATCGGCGAGGTTGCCGGCCGACTATCGTCGGCCATAGGCTGGTCTAGGTAAGGGCCTCCACGCCCTCACCAGCCATAGGTGAGGGCTGCTGTGTCCTCGCCCAGATTCAAGCAAGGGCTAAACCCTCGTTTGTTGGCCGGCGAGGACTGCGACACCCTCGTCCAGATCAGTCATAGGTGAAGGCCCTCGCTTGTGGCAGGGGAGGGAATCGTAGCCCTTGCCTGGATTTGGGCGAGGCCTTGATGCCCTCGCTTGTGGCTGGCGAGGGTGCGGCGGCCCTTGCTTGTGGCCATCAATGGTCGGCCAGCGACCCTCATCTAGACCAAGTGAGGGTCACCGGCCATCGTGTATGGCCGGGGATGGTCGGCCAGCGACCTCGTCGGCCAATAGTGTACATAAAAAGAATAAAGAGAAAAAATTATATTTAAAAAATTTGAAAAAATTATTTAAAAATTATAAAATTTGTCAACATCAGTGTCAATGTACCATGTAGGACCGTTAGCATCCACGTCAATGATTTTGGCCTAAATTGGTCGGATAGACTGAATTAGTACAAATTCGAAAATGTTTATGACTAAATTAATTCAATTGAAAGGTTTAAAACTGAATTGATACTAATGTAATAGGTTTATGACTTTTTTTGTACTTTTCCCTTTAGAGCTTAGTTTTGCATCATCCAATACGTCACAAGGCTTTTTTATGACATTGATTTTCTTTCGGAATAAGGCTAGAAAATTAATCATACAAATAGTTTCTTAGGATATGGACACTAATTCATATATATAAGAACTTATGGGCTCCACGTGGATACGAAGTTTTTCCACCTATCTACCACAGGGAGACAGAGAAAATTATATCCTTACAGTTAAGGAAGATGTTGGCAGAGGGATTATGAATATGGAAGAGATTAATAAAGCATCTTTTAATCCAAGTATACAGAGCTTTTCTGGGGATTTTCACTTGATCCGCATCCTCTCATTGGGACACTCTTCCCTAGTGTTGTTTCTGAAGAAGAAAACTTGGATCTTTTGGTGATCCAACAATGGATGAAATACATAGCATCTTGAAAGAGATGGACCCTCTCAAATCACCTTGCTTGAACGGATCCCATACCATTTTTCTACCCAAATGTTGAGAAGTGGTGAAGGCCCAAGTCATCCACTTTGTACAACACCTCTTTAACACAGGTGAATTGCCCCATCATGTTAATCATTTGGTACTAATCCCAAAAACTCATAATGCTAGCGCATACACCTTTAATCAATTTTGTCCCATAAGTCTACGTAGCACGTTAGGTACGAGGATTTCGTAATTGAGCTAACATCCGCAAACAAGGATTATACTTTTTATCTTCCAGTACTTATGGACATCCAAGGTAGATTATACCGTGCCGGTGTCTAGCATTTTCATGATTGTGATTTATCAAAAAGTTTAATCCTAACCTCAGCAATCGGCTTTTGTTCGGGGTAGGAGCATACAAGAGAGTTCTTTTGTAATTGCACAAGAAATTTTACCCTCCATGAGGAAGAAAATAAAGGGGAGGACTTTTATGGGAGTCGAGGTTGATATGTCAAAAGCTTTGATAGAGCATATTGGAATATACTTTGTGCAATACTCCGTAGCCTGGGGTTCTCGATCCATTTTTGCAGGCTCATAAACAAGTATGTTACGACGGTTCATTGTACCTTGGAAATCCCCTCTCCAAACCAGGACAAGGTAGGACAAAAATATCATTTCCTGGAATAGAAAGTTGATAACAAACTTAGCCCATGGAAAGGAAGACACTATCTTTGTGTGAGTAGAGCAACCTATATTTGATTGGTTGTTCAGAGCACATTGATCTTTGTCCTGCATACTGATTTTTGGTCGGCTACTCCGAAGCACTCGTCTTGGACTTGGCCTCACTAAATACGTAATGATATTTTCTTTCCTTAGACTAGTGCACGTTTACTTTTCATGAATAACTCACAAGAGATGTCTCGGGGCTTTATAGTAAGGCCTCATGTTAATTTTGCTCGATATGGCTTAGGTGTTTTTTTTATTTACTTTATATTTACTTATTTTTATCATCAAATTGTTTCATTTTATTGTTTGAGCATTTATGCGTGGAAATTTTAGAATTATATGGCTAGGAATAAAAATAATTGGAAAAGATCGCATGAAACAAACTTTTCGTAAAAGAGAAAAGATATCGGTAATAGGCGTTAGGTAAAATAGCGTAACCAATTTCTCGTACCCGAAATCTTTGATATACCGAAGTAAGCGGCCTCCCACGCCTTAGTCGTAACCGACCAAGAATAGGGTCATGGCATCTCTAGTCTCATTCGATCAGACAGGGCTTTGAGAGCTGGACGACTTCAAAAGAGACTGGTTTAACACATGCAACCATCTTCAATTGGCGTGCTGAATATAAGGTACTTTGCTAATGGCTGTATTAAATGGTCATACAAATGGGAGGTATAAGTGAGGTGTGTTTGCTAATCTTTGTTTAGAAGGTGGCGTTAGGGATGAATGTTTCATATTAAAAATGTTGTATGCATAATATAAACCGCTGCGTATCCTCCCTCAATTTAGAGCTACACCTTCTGCACACATATTAACCAGAGATGCATTTAGTAAAGCAAGGATAGGAACGGGAAGAGAAAGCCAGGAAATATTAACTACAGATTGATAGGCTATTTAGCTGCTTTGCTTTGCATTTTTTTTGTGCTCTCACTATTCTTTTTTTTCTCAACTCCTTTTCTCCACCATTTTAATATATTATTACTTTTTCTTTCTTCTTCTCCGTCTTCTCCAAATCTCTCCCTCCATCGATTTTTCTTACACTTTCATACACAAGTGAACGCAGAAAAGGACATCTTTACACATCAAGATTCGACACCATAGAAAACACATGCAATCATCTTTATTTCATCCAAAAGCAAGCTCACAATAACATTGTAACCATGATCAAAGGTCAAAATATTAGAAATCTTTATAGCACAAATTTCTCAGGTGCCATAGACTTCAGGAATTCCAAACTCCACATGAAAAGCCACGTAAACACGGACCAGAACACACAAGTATCACATCGAATATTATCTCTAGACTCATCGTATATATTAAAATAGTGAAACTATCCCGGCCATTCCATGCAGCAAAAGAATAGAGTGTGGCCAAAGCCAAAAAAGCTAGGAGCGAAACGAAAACTCCACATTTCACCAGGATTGATTCGATGAAAGCCAAGATCGTCTTGCTTAGATTTGCAATGAACCGTAAGCAACACTGCTCCCGGTAAACTGTTGACAATATGGACTTTAGTTTTTGGGAATAAACTAAGGGAGCTAGCTTGTCGGAAGACAAGAATGTGACATTCCGAAATTCCAGCCACTTGAAATTTATAAAATAACTGAGTTTTATAAAATGCACTCGTAGTAAATTCTCGCTCGGAACTGATCATTCATGAGATGCTAACCATTAGGAAAAGGTTAATAGGGGAATTAAATTCGCGCGACTAAAGAATATTCGATCGTGAATGAATTTTCGATCATTAAATCACTGAAGTGATATTTTGAGCCACATTTGGTCGGCCTAAGGGAGAGTTAGCGGTCAGTTCGCCACTATCACAGTAGTGGATCGCGGGTGATTCTTCTGGACCACGAAACGACTTGACGAATGATCCTGAATCTATACCAAACGATCGTACCCCTCGGATCAAGTGATTGATCTTCGCGATTTTAATGACAATCGAGGTCGTCACGTACCGAACAAACTTGCACGTGACTCGATTCAGTATCAATCATGAGTCGATTCTGCAAATTTCCCCAACAAGCCTTCCGTTAGTTTAAGAAATGCTCAAGTTACGTTTAATAAAATTTAATTATTGAATTTAGCCCAATTTGGACATCGGAAAATTAGGAAGTTACGACGGAATGTTAAGACGGCATTGCAGGGGACACGTGCGATTTTTGGGGTGTGCTTAAACCCTTCAGAAAAATTTTATTTAGGTAAGAAACAGAGAAAGTGACCAAAATACCCTTAAGGATTATTAAAGGGTAAGCTTTAAGGGTAAATGGCATTTTGGTAATTTTGCCCTAAATTTTTTATTGGACAATTTTACCCTTGGATATTTTTTGGGCAAGATTCAATTTCGGCCGTTGGTTTCAAGATAAGATCAAATCTGGACCATCGGATTAAAAATGTGAGACAAGGGCATTTTGGTCATTTCCACATTTGGTCAAAAGTTACTATTTAAGTCTATGATTCAAGCTCTCTCTCTCTCTCTCTCTCTCTCTCTCTCTCTCTCTCTCTCTCTCTCTCTCTCTCCATTCTTCTCTCCCCTCTCCACCATGAAGACCCCCCTCCCCCCATGAGCTCCCTTGGCCGTTCCTACCCCACGCCGGCATCGCTGCTTGCCGCCGCTCGCCACCGCCCGGACCGCCGCCTTACCACTGCCGTATCGCCCTCAAGCCGCCGCCGCCACCAGCCTCACTCTCTCTCTCTCTCTCTCTCTCTCTCTCTCTCTCTCTCTCATCGTGACGCCATGGCTCACGGCCAAGGAGAGCCGGACCGCCGCCGTAAGCCGATCGCCGTCGCCGAGCCTCGCCACCGTCCCCGTCGTTCCCATTTGAGTGCTGCCGCTTTCCGTTCTAGCTGATTCAGTCTAGAACTCGGTAAGTCGCGTTCTAAACCCGATTTAGGACATTGGGTATCGAAGGATTATTATTTTTTAGGCGAATTTGGGTTTATGCGGGGTGAAATTGTGTGGATTAAGATTGGAATATTATGGCGGGCCTTAAGAATTAATTTTGAAAATTTTGGTGGAGATTTAGAGGATGATATTGGGCTGTGAATCACTGTTCATAGGGCTGTGATGGGTTGATCGGGTCGCAAGTTGGATTTTTAGAACCGGTAATTAATTGTGAGGAAATGTCGTGAAGAGCCGGAAGTGTAATTTTGTGATTTGGAGTGCGGAAATTACTGTTCACTGGCTGTGATGTGTTGTGTGATGTGCTGTGATTGGTTGTTTGATGCGTGGATGGTATCGTTAGGTCCGTTTTTGAATTTTATGAAAGTCCCGTGAAGGGCTGAAATTGATTTGAAAACGTTTGAGTGTGGAAAAATGCGAAATTGTGTGTAAATGCACGTTTGGGTGTAATTGTGTGGTTGTGAGTGCGAATGTATGCACGGAAATTCATGTGGAAGTGTATAAGTGTGAGAATGGGATCGGGTCGAGTATCATAAACTCTGGCAGCGATCACGTAGGTCTGTTGCATTTGGCACAGGTTGGGGCTTGAAAAAGCAAGAATGAGAATTGGTCTGAGGCATGATCGGCTCGGGTGAGACTGGGATTGGACCGAGGCATTATAAGCTCGGGTTCCGATCATGTAGGCCTGTCGCATTTGGTGCGGGCTGAGTATTGAGGTCGGGCCTGAGGCGTGTGATACTCAGGTCGCGATTGGGGCTTGAGGCGTGTATAGGTACGCAGGTCGGAGGTGGTGTGATGAATGGTCTTAGTGTGCCTGAGATGTGTACTTCAATGCCGGCCACTAGCGAGGAATGTGAAAGAGGAAATGAGAACGAAATAAGTGTATGACATGGAAAATTGCATATGCTTGAAATCATGTGTGAAATGCCTACTCTGTAATGATTTGACGCGTGTAATTGCGTTTTGTAATTGTTTGGAGGTACGTGATAACCTAGGTTGGGTTTAGGGGTGTGCTTGCTGAGATGTAATCTCATGGTTGTATCAACCAACAATTTTCAGAATCTCAATCTGAGATATGAACCCTCCACCACCACTAGTACGTTTTGGATTACCAGTGCACATGGAGTATGAAGTGGCAGAGTTTCCGATGGGCTACGAGATGACCTAGATCAGACATACTACGACCATATATGTAGAAGTAGGATTGCTATTGTGGGAAACCAACGTATACACGGCCTGGTACTTTAGAGGCGCTAACGGGGATGAGTTTGATCCCGTCAGAGGTTTTGATGTCCCGTATGATCTAGTTGGAGATTGGGACCCGGCCGCCATGCCCCCGATTGACGGAGAGTTGACCAGTACCAAGGTTAGCTTGGCTCAGTCTAGTCTGCACCCAGCAACAGCAACACAAGAATCTTCTGGAGCCGAACACGAACCCAAACCCGAAGTGTCGCAAGCCAAAGCTGAGCCGATGGATATAGATTTAGAACCAATCCCTAAAGAGGTATCGGGAGAGGTGGAACCCAAGGTCGAATCTGAGAACAATCCTGTTGAATCCGAAGAGTATGTAGGGGAACCAGAGTATATACTTCCGTTTGAACAGTACATGGATCCCAACTTTGAGCCTAAGTTCCATTTCTGGAATGTATTAGCGAAGAACAGTCAGGATGAGGTTTTGGCAGAATCAGGCAACATCAATCACCCAATTGTGATCAAAGCAGAGCCGGAGTCCTCGGAGGAGCCAATGGTGCAAGAGAGTTTGGAATCGAAGAACAAGGAGCCAGACTCAGAATGGACACCGAGTAAATGGCGTAGAGGTTAGGATGTCTGTTGGAAAGCTAAGCTTTTGTGATGACCATTTTTGAAGACGAATGACAGGTCTTCGATCCCGTTTGATTTTGATGGTCTTAGGAAGATGTGCACTCGTATACTAAGTTTGTAAAATTGTGATTATGGTAATACAAGTTTGATGAGAAATGAAAATGTATATTCTCCCAATTCTTCACAGTTTTAATTGTCAAGGTGTTTTATGGTTTTCGTTACGATATTAAACCTCTGATGTTTGTTGAGGTCGGCGATAACCTGGGACATCGCACTCTTCGACCAAAGGCGGGATGTCGCGGGCTCGACTGGGGTTCGGGGCGTGACACAAGAATGATCATGAACAACATGAAAAATGTGTTTTTTTAAACACAAACATATTCGTCAACTTTGTTTTTCTTTTGGAATTTGAACACAATCAAGCATGATGGAGCAATTTATTTAAGGACGATTAAGATGCTTCATTTGGTAACATATAAAAAAAAGGGCATGTGTTGGGACTAAGATGGAAAATGTGGCGGCCACATAAGTATAGATTGGGAATATCTAGTAATGTATTTATCAAAATATCTATACTTGTATCCTTTTTTCCTCACATCGAGATTTCTTTCTATATATGCATACATTTATGCTGACAAAGTAGATGCAATTTACCTATAAAAAAATCTATACTGGTATACTCCAAATATAGCTTGAGACAGCCATGCAACTTTGAATGAGCCATATTTATTACCTTAAAAAGACCATTAGGATACATTGAGAAACTTTCGTAATTACCGAAGTATTTTCTTGTTGGCCAGATTAGGAGGCATCGAAAAGGCACTTGAGAAAGGTACAAACCGTTTTTTGTGGAAACTTGAAGTGAAATTACAGAAAGAGTTTGTTGATGTCTCGATTTATGAAGATATCCACTGATATAAAAAATCTAGACATCAATGGCTGCAGTTTGGGGATAAAAATACGAAGTTTTTTCACGCTGCCATAATCATTCGCCGTTCTTGAAATAAAATGGATGTTCCAAAGAATAATAGTGGAGAATCAGTGTCTGACATAGAGGAATTGAAAGGCATTGTGGTGGATTTCTACAAGAATGTCTTCATTGAAGACGACCTAACCCCAACCGCGATTCCGTAGCCTAACAGATTTCAAGTCTTGAGTTCTTCGCAAGCTTTGAATATGGCCAAGCTAGTCGACAAATAAGAGGTATGCAGAACAATGTTTGATATGGGACCTCACAGAACACTATTCATAGACTTCCTGTCTTCTTTCAACCATGTTCGTAATCTTTTCTGTTAACCTATACAAATTTCCATGAGTTTAACATCCTCCTCGTAAAAAATTAGTAATGGATTGTAGAGTACATGCTTAAAAAAAAAAAACAGAACATGCTATCGGTTCCATTGAACCGATCACCCCTAATTCTTTGTAGCTGTAGAGTAAAATCATACGTGATCGCTGCTCGGCTTTGTAAATGCGTACATCAACAATCATACTCCATTACAAGCGGACTTATATTCAACAATAAGGGATGTTTTGTTCATATTCACAATTAGCAAAAGCGACAAATACTACAGGGTGCATCCTAGTTAGCACATCATGTGGTCGGAAGTTGTCACGTGTATGAAGTAACTTGGCTACAATATTACATGCTTCTCGCTATATGTGCGTGAGTGACGTCATAAAAAAGCCTTGTGACGTACCGGGTGATGCAAACTTTAAAGTTGTCCAATAACACGTGGAGGCTGCAGAGGTGTTGCGCATCTTCTTAGGTCGATGGGTCATTGTCAAATCCCTCTTCTCCTTTTACGTGGCCCAGTAGGTCAAACTAGCTCTTGTTCCACCATATTGCAGCCAAAGAGCCATCGCTGATTAGGAAATCAATCTAATTAATACAGAAAGTATCTGTGATACATTGTGCAAAATGTTACAAACTACTTCCGTTATCGTACATTTATTTAGTTAGTTATATTATGTTTATATATCGTGGCATTGAGGGTAATTATAAAAAATAACTAGAATATGTATACGAAAAGTTAATTTGAAAGCAAATATTATTTGAATGATTGAGTTTTAGGAACATGTTTGATGCAGTACTCGCCAATCTTAAAAGGGCATCTAATTTTTCTAGAAAGTGTTTGACAAACGCTTTGCCACTTCATACATAGTGGCAGATTGGCTGGCTAAGGGGAGAGTGATGGTCCTGCACCTCGTGCCAACGAAAAATTTATATTGCTCACATGAATTTTTTATGAATTTTAAAATGATCTACTTAAGGTTCAGTTAAAAAAATTTTGTCCCACGTCGCCAAAACAAAATTCTAGATTTGCAATTGGCACCACGATAATTTTTTTTTAAAAAGCTACTCCACACTATTGTAATGAGGTGCTGAAACTCTAAACACATGGGTTGTCAAACATACGCTACAACATATTTAAACACAACTACAGATGTTGATAGCACCATTTTTTATATGTGTTTTTGTTGCCTCGACTCCTATATAAATGTTGCGAAATTCAAATCGGCATTACTATAAAAATTACAAACAATACAAAATAGTAAAGAAACAAAATTGTAATAACAAAGTTGGAATCGATACAAATGAATACCGAGGTCTGTGTTCGACACAGTTTCTTTAAAATAGATTCGTTCCCTCCAGCACGTGTCTGAGGTTTCGTGAACGTCTGTCTTCCAGGATATAACGGTAGACGGCTAAGAAGTAATCAGCACTTCAAAGCTTCAGGCGAATTTGTGAAAATGAACATTATCGAAAAAAACAACGCAAAATGCAGAGAATATGAAACAGAAAGCTCGTCGGGCGTCGGATTTGCACCCCCCTTGCGCCTGCGCGCAAGGCATAGTGTTTGTCACGCCCCAAACCCCGTCGAGCCCGCGTACATCCCACTGCTAGTCGATATAGTGCGACGTCCCAGGTTGTCGCCGACCTCATTATAATCATCAAAGATTTAATTGAATAGCGGAAACTATAAAACACCCGGACAAATGAAAACTGGGGAGAATAGGGAGAATATACATTTTCATTGCTCATTCAAACTTAAACCACAATATTCACAATATTACAAATCTTAATGTACAAATGCGCACCCTTCTATAAACCAATGATAACAAAAGGGTTCGATGACCTGGTATTCTAACTTCCAAAAATGATACTCTTCAACAGTATGATTTTTCCTTCTGTACCCTAGCCCCTACGATCCACACACGGTGTCCATTCCGAGTCTGACTCCTTGTCCTCTGATTCTGAACTCTCTTGCACTGTCTGCTACTCCGATGACTCCGGCTCTGTCTCAATCACAATCGGGTGATTGATGTCACCCAACTCCGCCGGGACTTCGTCCTGACCTTCCCCAGCTAATACATCTAGGAAATGGAACTTGGGCACGAAATCAGGATCTAGGTACTGCTCCAAAGGAAGTATGTACTCCGATTCCCCTATAGGCTCCTCAGACTCGTTGGGTTCGATCTCGGGTTCTACTTCAGGCCCCACATCCTGTTCTGGTTCCTCCTCGGAGATTGGTACTATGTCCATGTCCATTGGATCAACTTCGGCTCGCGACACTTCGAGTTCAGGTTCATGTTCGGCCCTTGAAGATCCTTGTGCCGCGTGTGCTGGGTGTAGACTAGACTGAGCTAAGCTAACTTCGGTACTGGTCAACTCTCCGTCAATCGGGGGTATGGCATCCGGGTCCCAATCTCCAACCAAATTATATGGGACATCAAAACCTTTGATGGGACCAAACTCATCCCTGTCAGCGTCCCTAAAATACCAAGCGGTGTATACTTGTGTCTTCCATAACGGTAATCCTACTTCTACAAAAACAGTGGTGGTATGCTTAATCCAGGTCATCCCATCTCCCATTGGAAACTCTGCAGTGTTATATTCGGTGTGCACTGATATTCCAAAACGCTCAGGCGGCGGCGGCAAAGGATTTATGACTCAGGTCGGGGTTTTGAAAATTGTTGGTTGAAACAACCATGAGATTACATCTCAGTAAGTACACCCCTAAACCCCACCTAGGCTATCACGTACCTCTAGACAATCACACAAATACACACATTCACGTACATTAAATTGCCACGAAGCAGGCATATCAATTGTTCTTACCCGAGCCTATCATGCGTTCAACTTACACTTAATCACAATCATGTCATATGCAAACACACGCATGTACAATTCTCATACCACGCATTCATTCCATTCTCATCTCATTTCTTTTTCACATCACTCGATAGTGACTCGTGTAAACGTACAAGCCTCAGGTACACTGCGACCACTTATCACAACACTTCAAGGCCCGTGTACCCATAACACCTCAGGCCATGTTTCTTGCCCGCGTAACGTACACGCCTTAGGCTCAACACCTACCACCTACTGCGCAACCCGCGTTGAAGTACACACCTTAGGTTGGCAATCTTCCGGTAATACCGGCCATCGTCCCGCGTAAACGTACCCGCCTTAAGACAGCACAATTTCAACAATCTCTCATGCCATGCCACATCACAATTTCTCATTCACTCGCATGATCGGCGATCACATGCCATTCAATTAGCCAGTCACACTTAGCCCGTGCACATAACAAACTCACAAGCATTTTCATGCTCACACAACATCCAATATGGCCAATTTGAACAATTAATTCACTCAAACCCAAATGTGCACCCAACCGGCATAATTCAATATATCAATTACACAACCACACACTAAATCTTATCATCACAATTCAATACTAATTTAAACACACATTAGTCACACAAATTGCCATTTTTTCCAATCAAATGGCGTCGGATAAATTCTGATCCTTCACGACACTTTCTCGCCATTAAATACCGGTTTTGAAAATCTAACTTGCGTCCCGATCGGCCCATCACAACCCCATGAACAGTAACTCACAGTCCACTATCATCCACAAAATATCAACTAAAAATTCCAAAATTTATTCCTAAGGCCCGCCACAATATTTTAGATCTTAAACCACAACATTTCGCACCTGCATAAACCCAATTTCACCCCAAATCAATTTATCCATCGATACCCATTGTCCTAAATCGGATTTAGAGCGCGACTTACCGAGTTCTAGACTTAATCGGCTAGAACGGAAAGCGGCGGCACTCAACAGTGACGGCGTACAGTTCACGGCGGCGGTCCGACTTAGGCGGATGGCGGCGGCAACGGCTTCCTTGCCATGGGCCACAGCCCTACGATGGTGAGAGGGAGAGAGAGGAATGGCGATGGGGGTGGTGGCATGAGCTGGTGGTGGTGGCGTGAGGGCGGCAAGGATGGTGCAACAAGGCGGCGGCGAGCAGTGGCCGGCGTACGGCGGCGATCCAACGTGGGAGAGAGAGAGAGAGAGTTTGACCGGGGGAGAGGCTTCACGGTGGAGAGGGGGAGGAGAATGAAGAGAGAGAGTGATATCTTGGACTCAAATAGTGTCTAATTTTGACCAAAATGTTAAATTACCATCATACCCATCTCTTACAAACGAAATCAACGGTCCAGATTCGATCTTATCTTGAAATCGACGGCCGAGATCGAGTCTCATGCAAAAATATCCAAGGGTATTCTTGTAATTTCCAAAAAATCCAAAGGTAAAAATGTCCAATAAAAAATTTGGGGCAAAATTACCAAAATGCCATTTTACCCTTAAAACATACCCTTTATTAATTCTTAGGGGCAAAATGGTCACTTTCTCATTTTCTTGCCCAAATTGAATTTTTCTGAAGGATTTGGGCACACCCAAAATTCGCACGTGTTCCCTGCAATGTCATCTTAACGTTCTGTTGTGATTTCCTAATTTTCCGATGTCCAATTTGGGCTAAATTCAATGATTAAATTTTATTAAACGCAACTCGAGTGTTTTTCAAACTAATGGGCGGCTTGCTAGGGAAATTCGCAGAATCGACTCGTGACTAATACTGAATCGAGTCACGTGCAAGGTTGTTCAGTACGTAATGATTTCGGTTGTCATTAAAATCGCAAAAATCAATCACTAGATCCAAGGGGTACGATCGTTAGGTATAGGTTTAGGATTATTCGTCAAGTCATTTCATGGTCCAGCGGAATCACCCGCGATCCACCATTATGACAATGGCGAACTGACCCCTGACTATCCTGGGATTGGCTAATAGTGGCTCAAAATATCACTTCAGCGATTTAATGGTCGAAATCAATTCACGATCGAATTTTCTTTAGTCGTGCGAATTAATTTCCCCTATTAGCCTTTCCCTAATGGTTAGCATCCCATGAATGATCAGCTCCGGGTGAGAATTTACTACGAGCACATTTCATAAAACTCAGTTATTTCATAAATTCCAATCGGTAGAATTTCAAAATGTCACAATCTTCCCCCCTTACAAAAATTTCATCCTCGAAAATTATAGTTCTCACTACTATCTAAAATTCACAAACCCCACTGCTGCTCAAATAATTGAGGGTATTGATGTTGCATCATTTCTTCGCTTTTTCAAGTTGCGCCTTCAGTCTCGTAGTGCTCCCAATTAACTTTGACCATCGGGATTGTCTTGTTTCTCAAAACCCGTTCCTTACAATCTTCAATTCTAATTGGTCTCTCGACATATGATACTTTGTTATCTACCTCTATCTTCTCGTAATTCAGCACATGCGTCGGGTCTGGTTCATATTTCCTCAACATCGATACGTGAAATGCGTTATGCACTTGCAACATATTTGGCAGTAACGCAAGGCGATATGCCAAATCTCTAATCTTTTCTAACACCTCGAAGGGTCCCACGTACCTCGAACTCAACTTCCATTTCTTATCAAATCTGGACAGTCCTGTGATGGGCGATACCTTTAGAATTACGTGATCTCCCACTAGAAACTCTAAAGGTCTTCGCCGCTTGTTTGCGTAACTCTTTTGATGGTTTTGCGATGTCTTCAGCCTTTCGCGAATAATCTTAACCGCCTTGATCGATTGTTCAACTAACTCCGGCCCTGTTATAGCTCTTTCTCCCACCTCATTCCAGCACACAGGCATTCTACAAGCTCTGCCATATAACGCTTCAAAGGGTGCCATTCCAATGCTCTGCTGAAAGCTATTATTATAAGCAAATTCTACCAAGGGTAGTTGCTTTTCTCACTTACCCTGAAAATCCAGCACACACGCCCTAAGCATATCCTCTAAGGTCTGAATTGTCCTCTCAGACTGGCCATCTGTTTGAGGATGGTAAGCCGTACTAAACTGTAACTTAGTTCTTAACGCCGTCTGTAGATTTTTCCAAAAATTGGTGGTAAACCTAAGATCACGATATGAAGTTATCGACACTGGTACCTCATGCAAGCGAGCTATCTGCTGCACGTACAATTCAGCATACCGTTCTAACGCGAAATCCTTTCGCACAGCCAAAAAAGTGTGCCGACTTGGTCAGTCTATCGACAATCACCCAAATAGTGTCATGGCCTCTTTGGCTCCTTGGCAATCCCGACACAAAATCCATAGTTACATGCTCTCATTTCCATTCTAGGATTACCAAAGGTCACAACAATCATCCAAGCTTACAATGTTGCGCTTTCACCTGTTGACACGTCAGGCACTTAGCCACATGTTTAGCAATATCCACCTTCATACCGTTCCACCAATAATATTGCCTCAAATTTCTATACATTTTGGTACTGCTTGGGTGGATACTATAACTGTTGCGATGTGCTTTTGATAAAATTTCCTCCTTAATTTCCGCATCATCAAGCACGCATAACCGTCCTCGAAATTTCAATATACCGTCTTCAGATATCTGGAAATCTGGCTTTCTCTTAGTAGTGTTTATCCCAATAACCTTATGTA
Source organism: Syzygium aromaticum (assembly GCA_024500025.1). NCBI lineage: Eukaryota > Viridiplantae > Streptophyta > Magnoliopsida > Myrtales > Myrtaceae > Syzygium > Syzygium aromaticum. The sequence goes on from CM044892.1 coordinate 35,611,315, forward strand.
TCTCTGGGTCTGTAGGCTGCAAAGCTTTAACTTTAGCCTGGATTTTCGGCTTAATCCTTAACGTGGCTAACAAGCTTGAGACTCGACTTACTTCAAACTTAAACTCCGAGTCTCGCACTTTTTCCAAAAGAGTCCACTCTTTGACCATCAAATGCGCAATGCTTGATTTCCGACTCAACGCATCTGCTACCCGGTTTGCCTTTCTAGGGTGATATAGAATATCACAGTCATAGTCCTTCAACAATTTCATCCAACGTTGCTGCCTCATATTCAATTTTTTCTGCAAAAACAAATACTTGAGGCTCTGATGGTCAATATAAATTTGAAATCTTTCTCAGCATAAATAATGTCGCCAAATCTTCAGGGTGAACATTATTGCGGCTAACTCCAAATCATGCGTTGGATAATTCAGTTCATGTGGCCGCAACTGTCTTGATGCATAGGCTATCACTCGCCCATGTTGCATCAACACACACCTTAATCCTTTCAACGACGCATCGCTGTATATCTCATATCCTCCAGGTCCTGATGGAATCGTCAACACTGGTGCCGTTGTCAATCTGTGCTTCAACTTCTGAAAACTTCTTTCGCATTTATCTATCCATTCAAATCTCATCTCATTTTTCAATAAATGCATCAACGGCATTGCTATTGCTAAAAATCCTTTCACAAAACGACGATAATATCCAGCCAAACCCAGAAAACTCCGAACTTCTGTTACCGTTGTCGGTCTAGGCCACTTCATCACACCTCAATCTTCGATGGATCCACATAAATTCCTTCCCCGGAAATCACATGATCGAGAAATGCTACTCAACTAAGCCAAAATTCGCACTTGCTAAACTTAGCATATAACGCTTTCTCCCTTAAAATCCGCAACACACGGCTCAGGTGAATTTCATGTTCCTCTACTCTTCTCGAGTATACCAATATATCGTCTATAAAAATGATCACGAACTGATCTAAAAATTCTTTAAACACTCGATTCATCAGATCCATAAAGGCAGCAGGGGCGTTTATCAATCCAAATGGCATCACTATAAATTCATAATGTCTGTATCTCGTCCTAAATGCCGTCTTCGGTATATCTTCCTTCCTAATCCTTAACTGATGATACCCCGTTCTCAAATCAATTTTAGAGAATACCGAAGCCCATTGTAACTGATCAAATAAATCGTCAATCCTTGGCAAATGATATTTATTTTTAACCGTCACCTGATTCAGCTGTGTGTAATCTATACACAGTCTTGATGATCTATCTTTCTTCCTTACGAATAGCGTTGATGCTCCCCACGGAGACGCACTGGGACGAATAAATCCATTGTCTAACAATTCTTGCATCTGCACCTTTAATTCCTTCAATCCAGATAACGACATCCTATAGGGTGCTTTTGAGATTGGCTTTGTTCCATGTGCCAACTCGATTACAAACTTTACTTCTCTTTCCGGCGGTAATCCCGGTAATTCTTGAGGAAACACATCGAGATACTCACACACTACCGCTATATCTTCAAGTCTCGGCTCTTCAGCCGTCGAATTCACTACTGTAGCTAGAAATCCTTGACACCATTCGTCCAACAGTTTCGCCATCTCGACTGAGGAAATCCATGGAATCGAGGGTCCTCCTTGACTTCCCACAAATTTAAATTCCAGATATCCAACAGGATTAAATTGGATCACCCTACTATTGCAATCCATTACAGCTCTCTGCTTAGACAGCCAATCCATACCCATTATCACATCAAAGTCATACATGTCTAGAACTGCTAAATGAATCAATTCCTACCTAGCTCCAATCACAATCTTACAGTTTAGACAACCCAACGAAGTCAGCATCTTATCATTCAAAAGAGTCGTCACGCATAACACAACATCAAGCAATTGCGGTTCTATTCCAATCAACTCAGCAAACTGTTTCGATATGAAAAAATGCGACGCTCTAGGGTCAAATAAAGCATACACAGCATGGTTGCACAGAGAAATCGTACCAGTGACAGCTCCTGGTGCGTTCTCAGCCTATCATCTAGCCATAGCATACACTCGTCCTTGCGCTTGAGGCCTATTCTGGTTCGTTGCCTGGGCCGCTCCAGTCTGATTCTCATTCCGAGGTGGCGGCAAAGCAGGCGGCCTATTCTGCCTGGGATTGGGGCAATTCCTTATGTGGTGACCAAATCCTCCACATCCAAAACATGCTCCGCCTCGGTTTGGACAAGGTCCATTTCCATGTCTACCTCCACAAATCCTACACGAACCATTCCCGATCCAGGCTGGCTTCCCAGTATTTCTTTTAATTGGCAGAGGAAAACACCTATTGTCCCACATCGGCCTCTTCCCAGAATTACGATTGTCCCTTCCTTGGACAAATCTTGACCCAGAAGCGGCGACCCTATCCATCTGGTCCCGTTCAAGAATCTGGGCCCTATCAAATATTTGTTTGTACGTCCTCAGATTTACCAGTAACAACTGGCTATGAATATCTGCTTTTAATCCATCTAGAAATCTTTGCGCTTTATCCTCGGGATGTTCCACCATTCTCAACACGAACTTAGATAATCTCGCAAATTCCACCTCATATTGATCTACCATCATCTGACCTTGGCGGAGTCTCATAAATTCGGCTAACTTCCTTTCCCTGGCACTAGCCGAAAAATATTTCTCATAAAAGCTCTCAGTGAAAACAGCTCAAGTCCTAGCTGTACCTTCTGGAAAAATCCTATCTCTGGTGGCTTTCCACCAATTGTTCGAATTATCCTGCAACTAGTATACTGCCAAAGTAACTTTCTCGTGATCATTGCACTCTAGCATCTCGAAAGCTTTCTCGAGCTCCTCTACCCATCGAGGTGCAACCTCAGGGTCATCTTTCCTAGAAAACTTAGGCGGTTTCAGCTTTATAAATTGCTCTACCAATTGGTGCATCGGTCTATTCACAATCACTTGCCCTTGCCCTTGATTCTCATTATTGTTGGCAGCAGCAACGGCCTTGGCAGCTTGGGCAATCGGAGCAGCTCGCTCCTGAATCTGCCATTCTGTTATATCACTAATCCGTTCCAGAGTCCTCATAATGGCTTCCATTCTAGGATCTTCAGCAAGTCCAACTTCTACTCTTGGGTTTGCCGCTACTCCAGCATCAACCCCTAGATTTTCTATCACTTTTGCACCCATTCCAAGATCTTCCACAGCTCTAACTCTAGCACGTCCTCTACCCCTTGATCCTCTACCTGCGCCCCTTATTGGGATTCTTCCTACGCCTCTTCCTTCGCTGCTCATGGTTACAATTCTACCACTCTTCTACCTGCTATAATTTCACTCGAGAATTAGCGATCTATACCAACTAGGGACAAATGACTCACTCAAATAATCACAACAAACAATTTAGAGGCACGTGCAGCTTGATTCGCCCTACCACTCACTAGGGTCTCCCTAATACTACCCCAGGGTTTCTACTCCTTATCACTCCAAACTTCGACCAGTTTTTAGACCGAGCTAACCTTGCTCTGATACCAATTCAAACCGGGATGTCACGCCCTGAACCTCGTCAAGCTCACGTACATCCTACTGCTGGTCAATATAGTGCGATGTCCCAGGTTGTCGCCGACCTCATTATAATCATCAGAGATTTAATTGAACAACGAAAACTATAAAACACCCGGACAATTGAAAACTGGGGAGAATAGGGAGAATATACATTTTCATTGCTCATTCAAACTTAAACCACAATATTCACAATATTACAAACCTTAATGTACAAGTGCACACCCTTCTATAAACCATTGATAACAAAAGGGTTCGACGACCTGATATTCTAACTTCCAAAAATGATACTCTTCAACAGTATGATTTTTCCTTCTGTACCTTAGCCCCTGTGATCCACACTCGATGTCCATTCCGAGTTTGACTCATCGTCCTCTAATTCTGAACTCTCTTCCACTGTCTGCCCCTCCGATGACTCTGGCTCTGCCTCAATCACAATCGGGTGATTGATGTCACCCGACTCCGCCGGGATTTCGTCCTGACCTTCCCTAGCTAATACATCCAGGAAATGGAATTCGGGCACGAAATCGGGATCTGGGTACTGCTCAAAAGGAAGTATGTACTCCGGTTCCCCTACAGGCTCCTTAGACTCGTTGGGTTCGATCTCGGGTTCTACTTCGGGCCCCACATCTTGTTCTGGTTCTTCATCGAGGATTGGTTCTAAGTTTATGTCTATCGGATCAACTTCGGCTTGTGATGCTTCGGTTTTAGGTTCATGTTCGGCCCCTGAAGATCCCTGTGCCGCATGTGCTGGGTGTAGACTAGACTGAGCTAAGCTAACTTCGGTACTGGTCAACTCTTCGTCGATCGGGGGTATGGCAGCCGGGTCCCAATCTCCAACCAAATTATATGGGACATCAAAATCTCTGACGGGACCAAACTCATCCCCGTCAGCGTCCCTAAAATACCAAGCGGTGTACACCTGTGTCTTCCATAACGGTAATCCTACTTCTACAAAAACAGTGGTGGTGTGCTTAATCCAGGTCATCCCATCTCCTATAGGAAACTCTGCAGTGTTATATTCGGTGTGCTCTGGTATTCCAAAATGCTCAGGTGGCGGTGGAGGAGGATTCATGACTCAGGTCAGGGTTCTGAAAATTGTTAGTTGAAACAACCATGAGATTACATCTCAATAAGTACATCCCTAAACCCCACCTAAGCTATCACGTACTTCTAGACAATCACACAAACACACACATTCACGTACATCATATCACCATAAAGCAGGCACATCAATTGTTCTTACCTGAGCCTATCATGCATTCAACCTACACTTAATCACAATCATGTCATATGCAGACACACGCATGTATAATTCTCATACCACGCATTCGTTCTATTTTCATCTTATTTCTTTTTCACATCACTCGACAGTAACCCGCGTAAACGTACACACCTCAGGTACACTGCGACCACTTATCACAACACTTTAAGGCTCGCGTACCCGTACACGCCTCAGGCTATGTTTCTTGACCGCGTAAACGTACACGCCTTAGGCTTAACACCTACCACTCATTGCGCAACCCGCGTCAAAGTACATGCCTCAGGTTGGCAATCTTCCGGTAATATCGGGTATTGTCCCGCGTAAACGTATATGCCTTAGGACGTACACGCCTTAGGCTTAACACCTACCACTTACTGCGCAACCCGCATCAAAGTACATGCCTCAGGTTGGCAATCTTCCGGTAATATCGGGTATTGTCCCGCGTAAACGTATCTGCCTTAAGACGGTACAATTTTCACAATCTCTCATGCCATGCCACATCACAATTTCTCATTCACTCGCATGATTAGCAATCACATGCCATTCAATTAGCCAATCACACTTGGCCTGTGCACATAACAAACTCACAAGCATTTTCATGCTCACACGACTTCTAATATGGCCAATTTGAACAATTAATTCACTCAGACCCAAATGTGCACCCGACCGGCATAATTCAATCAATCAATTACACAACCACATACTAAATCTTCTCATCACAATTCAATACTAATTTAAACACACATTAGTCACACAAATTGCCATTTTTCTCCAACCAAATGTTGTCGGATAAATTCCGATCCTTCACGACACTTTCTCGCCATTAAATACCGGTTTTAAAAAGCCAACTTGCGTCCCCATCGGCCCATCACAACCCCATGAACAGCAACTCACAGCCCACTATCATCCACAAAATATCCACTAAAAATTCCAAAATTTATTCCTAAGGCCCGCCACAATATTTCAAATCTTAAACCACAACATTTTGCACCTGCATAAACCCAATTTCACCCCAAATCAATTTATCCGTCAATACCCATTGTCCTAAATCGGGTTTAGAGCGCGACTTACCGAGTTCTAGACTTAATCGGATAGAACGGAAAGTGGCGACACTCCACGGCAACGGCGTACGGTTCACGGCGGCGGTCCGGCTTGGGTGGACGGCGGCGGCGACGGCTTCCTTACCGTGGGCCATGGCCCCACGGTGGTGAAAGGGAGAGAGAGGAACGACGATGGGGGTGGTGGCATGAGCTGGTGGTGGTGGCGTAAGGGCGGCAAGGCAGCGGCGAGCGGTGGCCAGCGTACAGCGGCGATCCGGCATGAGAGAGAGAGAGAGAGAGAGAGAGAGAGAGAGAGAGAGTTTGATCGGGGGAGGGGCTTCACGGTGGAGAGGGGGAGGAGAATGAAGAGAGAGAGTGATATCTTGGACTCAAATAGTGTCCAATTTTGACCAAAATGTTAAATTACCATCATACCCCTCTCTCACAAACGAAATCAACGGTCCAAATTCGATCTTATCTTGAAACCGACGGCCGAGATCGAATCTTACCCAAAAATATCCAAGGATATTCTTGTAATTTCCAAAAAATCCAAGGGTAAAAATGTCCAATAAAAAATTTGGGGCAAAATTACCAAAATGCCCTTTTACCCTTAAAACATACCATTTATTAATTCTTAGGGGCAAAATGGTCACTTTCTCATTTTCTTGCCCAAATTGAATTTTTCTGAAGGATTTGGGCACGCCCAAAATTCACACATGTCCCCTGCAACGTCATCCTAATGTTCTATCGTGACTTCCTAATTTTCTGATGTCCAATTTGGGCTAAATTCAATAATTAAATTTTATTAAACGCAACTCGAGCGTTTCTCAAACTAACGGGCAGCTTGCTGGGGAAATTCGCAGAATCGACTCGTGACTGATATTGAATCGAGTCACGTGCAAGGTCGTTCGGTACGTGACGACCTCGGTTGTTATTAAAGTCGCGAAGATCAATCACTAGATCCGAGGGGTACGATCGTTAGGTATAGATTCAAGATTATTCGTCAAGTCATTTCATGGTTCAGCGGAATCACTTGCGATCCACTATTATGACAGTGGCGAACTTACCCATAACTATCTTTGAATTGGCCAACAGTGGCTCAAAATATCACTTCAGCGATTTAATGGTCGAAATCAATTCACGATCGAATTTTCTTTAGTCGTGCGAATTAATTTCCCCTATTAGCCTTTCCCTAATGGTTAACATCCCAGGAATGATCAGTTCCGGGCAAGAATTTACTACGAGCACATTTTTTAAAACTTAGTTATTGCATAAATTCCAATCGGTGGAATTTCAGAATGTCACGGTGTTTGTGCTATGATAGTTACCACTTCAAATGAGTGTAACTGTATATAAAGCACTTCATAGCCTTCTTTCTTTTTCAATGTGCGACTAGTGTTTTTTCACTTCCCACTTCCAACTCAAGAGTGTTCTTTGAGCATTAATTTCTCATTCATTCATCCATCAATTTATCCCATATTTCCAACAATATATGCGCGGAACTTCATGAGGATTGAACTAGAAAATAAAGTAGCTAGCAATTCCTAACAGGTGCATCTGAAATGTGGCCAAGGAGCAAGAAGTTCAAATTCCCAGAGTGAAACTTGGAACTTAGGGTCTTGAGGTAATTTTCACAAAATCTGCTTCCTGATCACATATAGTGCAAAAATTGATCATAATTTTTCGTCGTTAGATTCGACTTCTGAGTCCGGAATGAAAAGCAGAAGTTCAGTGCAGATGATAGATTCATTTGGTTCCCTTTTTATAACGGGGAGAGATCATAATTCTCCGAGGCATATTTTGCATTCTCTTTGACAAGTTCGCCAAGTTCAGTGCCGTTTCTTGTTGAAATGTGTTCTTTTGTTCTATTTCTTGGTTTAATGGTGTTGCAGGTTTCCAAGTTGGGCTTTGGTTGTGTCACGTCCCGAACCCCATGGAGCACGCAACATCCCTCTAGCTCGGTCAGATAAGTGCAACATCCTAGGAAAATGTCACCGACCCAAAGATTCCATCAGAGTTAATCGCAGTAGAAACAATCAAATATACCCGAACAATAAAATTGGAGAACGCCAGGAAGAATTAGATCGCCAAACCACCAACCAAACTATATTTCGATATAACATATACAATATCCATTTACAAACAGACTTATACCATACCGCCACTTACTAATCCACAGAATATACATGCACACACGCTACTATCCACAACCATCGACACATCAAAAAGTGTAGATAATCTGGGTTCCCTATTCCTCCAAAAATGATACTCTTTAAAAGATCTGCTCCTAACCTCCCCACTAGCCTCGGCGTCCACGAGACGGCGTCCACTCAGAGTTCGACTCATTAGTACTCAAATCCGACTCCTCGCGAATCGTCACTTCCACTGAGGACTCCGACTTGACTCTAATCTCTATCGAGTGGTTTATGTCACCTGACTCTACTGGGACCTCATCCCGCTCCTCCTCGACTGGCTCCTCGTCAGGCTCGATCTCTGGCACATAGTAGGGATTGTACTCATACAAAAGTACGTCCTCATGTTCATCCTGCTTCTGAGGTCTCCTTCGGTTCAGCTTCGGGGTTTTCTTCTCCTCCTTCTTGTCCTTCCTCGGGAATCACCTCGAGATCTACGTCCATCAGATTGTATCCCGCCTGGGATTCTTCTGGTTCCCACTCATGCTCGGCTCCCGAGGGTTCAGGTGCTGCAGACGCAGGATGGAGTCCGAACTGAGCCAGACTAGTCTCCAGGCTAGTCAGCTTGCCATCGGGAGGGGTATGGCTGATGGATCCTAGTCCCCAACTCCATCAAAGGGGACGTCGAAGTCTCGAACAGGGCCGAACTCATTAACCCCGTCTCTAAACATCCAAGCAGTGTAGGTGTGGGCCTGCCAGTGGGGTAGTCCTATATTTACCAAAACTACGGTCGTATGTTTAACCCAGGGTAACATTATCGTCCATCGGACACTCCATAACATCATGGTCAGTGTGCATGGGAATTCCAAAACGCTATGGCGACAGCAGATTCATGGCTCAGGGGGGGGGGGGGGGTGGGAAATTGTTTGGTTGATATAATCATGAGACACTTCTCAATAAGTTGCAACCTAAACCATACCTAAGCTACCATATATTTCCAGAAACATCCAGACATACTATCAAACAATCCACATAAACACCAACTAAACAATCACACTAACTTGGACTCTTGGGCACAAGCAGCCTGCACATTAGTTCATAATCACAACATTCAATTCTCACACACATTTCAAACAGCACGTACTTTTCATATACATTCACATGCTAATATACACGTCAATCATACCACAATTCCGACCCACCTTTCGCACTCAATCACACCCCATCACATCAGTTTTATTCATTCCTACCACGTCGTACCAACACTTGCTCAATCACTTTCTCAACCCACGTAAACACGCCTCAGGCTTTCACTTTACCATCGTGACCCTCGTAAATACACCTCAGACATGATCTCATTTCTATCTTCTTTCCTCAGCTCGTGTCAAATGCGACAGGCCTACGTGATCGTGACCCGAGTTTGAAGTGTCTCGGTCTGTTCCCATTCTCACACTTTCCTCAGCTCTCACCAAATGCGAAAGGTTTACATGATCGAGACCCGAGCTTAGAATGCCTCGGCCCGATCCCGATCTCACCCAAGCTAAACGTGCCTCGAAACGATCTCATTTCCTATTTTCTCATTCCTTAGCCAGCGCCAAATGCGACAAGCCTACGTGATCGCGACTCGAGCTTATAATGCCTCGGCCCAATCCCATTCTCACACTTGCACACAATTCGAGCATTAAATCCATGCACCCAATTTCCTCATCACAACTCAATCACATCACGAACACACGACTAACACACAATTTGGCATTTTTCGCACTCAAAACTGTAATATCTCATTCCCGGCCCTTCACGACACTTTCGTGAAATTCCGAGCCGGACCTAACAGCGCATACCACACGCCAAACAACACATCACAACATACAGAGTAGCATATCACAGCCATCGATCAGCCTCTAAAATTCCACCAAAACCTCCCAATCTCAATCCTAAAGCCCGAAAATCAATCCAGCCCTTAATTTCTACCAAATCGCGTCTAAACGGGTCCGATAATACCCGATAAACTAGGTGAGGGTTTAGATCGTGACTTATCCGACTCTAAACTAACGCGGCTAAAGTAAAACAGGCGGCGATAGGAGGCAGCCTCGTGGTGACTTGCGACAGCGGCGACGATCGGCGAGCGGTGGCAGCTTGGGCGGCGGCCAGTTCGGCTCGGCTTGCCACGGCCAAGGAGAGAGAGAGAGAACCAAGTGGGAGAGGGGACAGCGGCTGGACGATGTGAGGGTGGGGTGGCGGATCGGTGGCGTGGCGAAGCGGCGGTGCGGCACGGCGGCGGCCAAGGGGGCAAACGGCGGGGGAGAGCTCACGGTGGAGGGGGGGCGAAATAGAGAGAGAGGAGAGAGAATGAGGAGAGAGAGAGTGAGTCTTGACTTTTAAATCAAATTTTGACCCCTTTTTGCCAAATGACCAAATCGCCCTCCTCTGTACTTTTCATCCGACAATCGAGATTCGATCTTATCTTGAAATCGACGGTCAAAATCAAATTTTTTCCAAAATATTCAAGGGCAATTTGGGAATTTCATAAAATTTCAAGGGCAAAATTGTCCAACTCAAAATTTAGGGCAAAATGACCAAAATGCCCTTGTCCATTAAAGCTTGCCCTTTATAAAGTCTTAGGGGTAAAATGGTCACTTTCCCATTTTCTTGCCAAAATCGAATTTTTTTTGAAGGATTTGGGAAAATCCAAAGCTGCACGTTCCAAGCACAACGTCGTCCTAATGTTCTGTTGTGACTTCCTAATTTTCCGATGCCCAATTCGGTCTCTAAGTAATAATTGAATTTTGTATAATGTAACTTGTGCGTATCTCAGACTAACATGCGGCTTTTGGAGAAATTCGCAGAATCAACCCGTAACCGATACTAAATCAAGTCACATGCAAGTTCATTCAGCTCGTGACGACCTCGGTTGTTCATGAAATCGCAAGGATCAATCGCTAGTTCCGATGGACGCGATCGTTCGGTATAGGTTTTGAATTATTCGTCAATTCATTTCGTGGTCAAACGGAATCACCCGTGATCCATTAGTATGATAGTGACGAATCGGCCCATAACTATCCTAAGATCGGCCTACGTTAGTCCAAAATGTCACCTCGACGATTCTATAGTCGAAAGTCAGTTCACGATCGAATTTCTTTAGTCGTACGAATTTAAGTCCCTAATTAGCCTTTCCCTGATGGTTAGTATCCCAGAAATGATCAGTTCTATGCGAGAATCAACTACAAGTACATTAATAAGATTACTCATTTTATAAATCCTAAATAAGCAAATTTCGGAATGTCGCGGGCTGCATGGGACTGACAGGTATTTACAACGATCCTGTCCCGGAGGAAGTCAGCATATCCATCATCACTGTCGCATTCACCAAGGGGATAACATTCTTTGACGCATCGGACATATACGGCCCGAAAACTAATGAAATTCTTGTTGGGAAGGTAATTCTGAACAGAAACATGCAGAATTCAAATCGTTTATAGTTTTGGCTGATGCAATTTTAGTTACATGGTGAGGAAAAAGAAGATAAACTTAGTGACTTCAGTTACAGGCATTGAAGAAGTTGCCTCGCGAGAAGGTGCAGTTAGCTACCAAATTCAGGACAGTGAAGTTCGAGGGATACACTGCAGTGATAGAAGGAACACCTGAATATGTCCGCTCGAGCTGCGAGGCCAGCCTCAAGCACCTCGATGTCGACTACATAGATCTCTCTTACGTGCATCGAATCGTCACAGCAGTCCCAATAGAGGAAACTGTAAGTTTTCTAACGCAAAAGAAAATTGAATAATTTCTCTGCTCCGACAGACTTTAAACTCATCAGTTTTCAACAAATTTGCAGATGGAGGAATTGAAGAAGTTGGTGGAAGAGGGAAAAGTGAAGTGCATTGGCTTGTCGGAAGCCAGCCCCGACAACATAAGGAGAGCGCACGTGGTTCATCCCATCACTGCCTTAAGAATCGTGTGGTTGCTCTGGACTCGTGACATCGAGCAAGAAATCGTCCCTCTCTGCAGGTACATTCCTTGCTCGATTCTGATCTCTCAAAACATTTGCAAGAAAAAAGCGGATGAAAGCTCTGTCCACCGTCATCCTAGTAGACTCCGAACCTTCATAAATTGGTCCATTATGTTGGAAACTTGGATTTAACTAGCGGAGTTTCTTTTTTCCTTTTGGCCCTCTTCTCGAATTTTCAGGGAGCTTGGGATCGGCACAGTGCCGTATAGTCCTCTCGGTCGTGGGATCTTCGGTGGTAAGGGAGTCACAGGAACTATGCCAGAGAAAAGCTTTCTGGTATGTGACACGTCTTATTTCTTTGTTCTGCGTATCATTTAGTCCAAGCTTCTCCAAGACAATCCTGTTTCCTCAAATCTTTTTGTTTAAATTTCCAGGAAAGGCATCCCAGGTTTCGACCAGAGAATTTGGAGAAGAATAAAATCTTTTACACCTGAATCGAGAAGCTAGCAAACAAGCACGATTGCATCCCCATCCAGCTCGCGCTGGCATGGGTTCTCCATCAAGGGGAGGACGTTGTGCCGATCCCTGGCGTGCAGCCAATTTTTTGGACCTATTTTTCCTGAGTGGAAGCATCAATTGTATGATTATTATATTCCCTTTAACTACGAAAAACTGGACTGCCAAGGCCAGTCTCGACCCTAAAGCCCTGTAAAACAGTCTCCAGTGACTACTGGCGATGGGCGTTCTGACCGTCAGCAGCCGTTGCCTTCCTCTTGTTTCTGAAGAGGCCAGTGACTGTTTTCGGTGCCCGTCGCTCAGATTTTTACACCTCATTCTTTTAAGTTCTCTGAATTTATGAATTCTTGGTTCATTAACGGACACATCGCATTAGGAATTCTCTGAACTTCTACATCGTCTCTGAAGGAACCACGAGGATAGAGAACCTGGACATCAATATCGGTTCCTTGCGAGTGAAACTTACAGAGGATGATGTGAGTGAGATATCGGATGCCGTGCCGATCAAGGAGGTTGCTGGCGGCAGTATTCACAAAGGGTTTGCTCGTTACTCGTGGAGGTACGCGGACAAGCCCCTGAGAAACAGAAACCGTCGGCCTAGACTTCCTTCTGTTTCCTGGACATCGTTTGGCTCTCTGCATTGTTCTTTTCTCGTCTGTAACCGAGGTTTGAAATCGATCATGGGATCGATGAAAAAATAAAACCAAGGATTGTTAAGTCCCTTAGATCTAGAAGGGAAAGCGTGTAGTTAAGGATACATTACGTTTGACAATCATTCTGTTCTCAGAAACAATTTCCATTTAGAAATGATTCTTTTTTATTCTGTACTTAGAATAATTTCTAAACATTTAAATGTATTTGGTAACTACTCAAAATTTCTATTCTTGAAATAGCAAAAGAACATAAATGCATTTAGTAGCTGCCAAAATTTCTTTTTATTAATAATATTTTAAATATTTTAATACATTTTTTTTTCTTCTTCCCCTTCCTTGGCCATGGCCAAGTCCCTTAGTTTGAAGAAATGTGTTGTCACGCCCCGTACCCCACGGCACGCAACATCCCGTCACGGTCAATTAAGGTGCAACGCTCCCAGGAAGCGTCGCCGACCCACGCCCAAACAGAGATCAAGCATATGCGGAAGCAATAAATAATTAAACCCTGACACAACCGATATGAGAACCATGGCAGCAAACATCACATAAGAAAATAATTACATAATGGTATTACCATTAAAAACCATTTAAACAATATTTACAAGTACCAAAAGAAAATACAAACGGTTAGTAGCCACCAGGTCAAAAAGGGGGTAAGTGGCTAAGGGGTCAGGCTAAAACTCAGATAGAGGGCTATAGTCTAAAAAGGTAATGACCCTCACTGCTAACTAAGGGTACTGGTCGAACCTAAGGCTCCCAGTCGAGATCAGACGACTCAGTGGAATTATCTGACGGCTCCTCAGAAGTATCCTCGCTAGTCCTCGAATCCTTCGAATCCATGGCCTGGGCTCGCTCGTCCTCAGAGTCTGGCTCCAACTCCAGGTCAAGATACATCTTGAACCCCTCCTCATCCGATCCTAACTCAGCAACCTCTCCATCCTCCTCGACATCCTGCGCCATGGCCTCGAGTCCGTCATCCTCTTCATCCATAGGCTCGGGGTCCTCAGCTAGCACGTCAGGCTCCTCGTCATACTCCATCAACTCAGGTGTGACCTCAGGGTCTATCACCTCACCATCGACTATGTTTGGCTGCATCAACCCGCCCTCGACTGGGATATCAAAGGTCCTAAGGGGCTCTTCCTCATTCCCATTGGCATCCCGATGGCACCATGCCACATACTCCTGCTTCTGATAATAATCTACGCCTATATTCACAACTACTTCTGATCTATACCTCACAAAAGCCTCCCCATTTCCTGAGGGGAATGTACTAGTATACTGCCGGATCTGCAGAGGGATCCCAAAAAGTGGCAGTGGTCTCTCCATCTTCACGGCCGAGGGTCTGAAAAGTTTCGGTTTAAACAACCGTGAAACGAATCTCAGTGAGTTCAACCCCTAAACCTAGGCTAGGCTAACATGCAATCTCCTGACAGGAAACAAACATTTAAAATCATAACACGACCATAATCAAACAATTCTCTGATCCTGCAGGTTAAACAGTTCAATATATAATAATCATGGCACATACGTGGCACACACAGTCACACGTACGCCAAACACATGCTCATGTACCGAGTCTCACACACTCGCATGCTAATCAATGCATGTTTATGCATGCAAATGTCATCGACATGTCATGCATATTTCCCCGGCCCACTGGCCCACACTGGCACACTTGCCCAATTCATTATTATTTATTACGACTCGAGTCATCACTTTTTCACGGCTCGGTGCGTCTAGCCTGCTCCAAAGTGCATGAGGCGCAGCAACCGATCTGGCCCAGTGTCTCTAGCCTGCTTCAAAGTGCATGAGGCACAACACTGACTCCTTGCGAACCAGAGCCTGCTTCAAAGTGCATGAGGATGGTCACCTTCCGAACGTACCGGGCATCGTCATGCTTCAAAGTGCATGAGGACGGTATCGACCCAAAGGTCTTTAGGTGATCACACAACTCATTATTATCTGAACCCAGCGTAGAACGCTTCAGGGTATTTTAGGTGATTACATGCTCATGGCAGACACGCATTCTCGCACCAGTTCATTACATGCCTCACTCTTGGCATACACAATGCGTGTCCATGTTATGCAATGCAATGCACCATGAGCGCCAATATAAATCGAACACCCAACATACAACATGGCAATGCGAAATCAATTACCATCAAGTACAATTGCCATACAATCAGTCAACCCGGGCATACCCGGCAATTCCACTAATGTACTCCTAACTTTGCCAAGTAATCCAAATATCTTTCTTAAACAATTCTCATTGGCCTACTACAATTTCCGGATCACAAATTCTATCGAACCGTACACTAATCTTTCTCAGCTAGTACCGGTATTCCTAAACCAGTCCAGAAAATCGCACTATCAGTCCTAATCCGAGTTTAGGAATTTTACTCACCTATTACGAGGTCACGACGACGGGGAATGGCGACCGATCACCGATGAATAGTGAAACCGGCGGAGGAATTCCCGGCGAACGGCGTACGGATCGCAACGACCGGCAGTGTGAACAGTGCCGCGTGAACAGTGATTATGTACGGACACTATGTGAACAGCAAGAAACGGTGGCCGGTGGTCGGCGCGACTGCCGTACGGCGGCATACGGACGGCGGCGAACAGTACCAACCGTACGGACACTGTACAGACAGGTACGGTCGACGTCGTACAACATGGCTGGACGGCTGGGTGGCGACGGAACGGCGATCGGAGCTTCGGCGAAGCTCCGGCGTTACTGTTTGCGGAACGAGAGTGGTGAATAATGGCTGTTTTGGTTCTGTTTTGACTGAAATGAAGGCTGTTGGTGGCTGTATAGAGATGGAAATGGTTGTTGGTGGTGCTGGCTTGGCGGGGACAGCTCCGGCCGGTACTGTTCCTGCGTGAACAGTACCGAAAATGCAAAAACGGAAGCTGCAGAACCAGAAAACGTGAAGAAGAA
Source organism: Syzygium aromaticum (assembly GCA_024500025.1). Lineage (NCBI taxonomy): Eukaryota > Viridiplantae > Streptophyta > Magnoliopsida > Myrtales > Myrtaceae > Syzygium > Syzygium aromaticum. The sequence goes on from CM044892.1 coordinate 35,627,341, forward strand.
GAAGAAAAATTCTGGGAAAAGTGGCTGAATGGTTCTGCACGTGAGAGAGAGAGAGAGAGAGAGAGAGATATCAGGTCAAATGGGTCAAAGCTTAACTTAGTAGAGTCCAAGTGTCAAGATTTAGGGCTATTTGACACTTTTGCCCTTGATCCAAGGGCTAATATTGATCCATATCCAATAATTCAAGGGCATTTTGGTCATTTGTCCTTAACCATGGTTGACCAGACCTGGTTTAGCCCTAACTAACCTTGGTTAATCCCAAAATTAAATCCAAAATTCGGAATTAATCAAAAATGGCCTAGGGGCATTTTCGTAATTTTCCGATCCCGAACTGAAATTCCAATTTTCGTACATACGCGTTCCATATGCGCGTGGCCAACGTAATATGGCGTCGGAATCGCGAAATTCATCGCGCAAGCCCTTGAAAATCCACGTCAAAGTTTCGAGAATAAAATAATATTATTTTTCCAATTTTCGTTCATACTAACTCCAAATGTATGTGGCCAGCATGATATAATGTCAGATTCCCAAAAATAGCCTCTTAAACCTTCAAAAATCAACATCGAAATCCGGGCCCAATTCCGTAAACAAAACTCGTTAAACTTTCAATTTCAGGGTCTCTCACTAGCAGGCGGCTGTTTAGAGGTTACACATATCGACCTAGGGTTATCCGTATCGTAATGGTCGCACTCATTGAGAGAATGAGAAATTATCGCTAGTTCTAGAGGTCACGATCGTTCGGTTCGAGTTCAAGACTGGTTGGCCACGTGTACTTTCGGTCTTGCAGAATCATCTGTGTTCCTATTGTACATCGTAGGCCTTGGCCAAACTCAATCCATTACCCTTTCCTACGATCGGCCCACGTTGGTCCAAAATATTCTCTCAGTGTCTCTCGTGATCGGTGTCCGTTTCACGATAGGATCCCCGGTCCACGTACCGTTTTCTAGTTAACCATACCCCATTGGTTAATATCCCGAGAGTGATCAGCTCAGGGCAAGACTTACTAAAATGAAATGCGAAGTAATATCAGTTTTATTGATCCCGGAATTACATCGAAATTCGGGCTGTTACATGTGCTATATTTTGAATAATCACCAATAATGATCTTGCAATTTGCCGTTGCTATTTGTTACCATTTTTCGGATTTCTAGTTTTATGATACACAAATATGGAACACCGTTTTGTGCCGGCAACATTTTAAAAACTTTGGCAACTTGTAGAACTCGTTTATAATAATAGTTGGTTCTCCCCATAAAAAGAGAGCTTTCACTTCTATGAAGGCCTCCACTTCATATCTTGTGGGACAAGCTCTATGGATGTGTTCTTTATTTTAACGTGACAATATCCACACTCCTCCCATCCCTAATTCTCCCCGTATCTTTTTCTTCCTCAATGAGAGAGAGTACCCTCTAAGTGTTTTATATCTCAGTGATTTCGAGATTTGGATGAGGACCAAAATGAAGTTTTTTAAGGTCTTGCTTATGACCAAACTTTGGTAACTTGTAGAACCCGTTTATAATAATACTTGAATTCTTCTTTTTTTAAATGATGTAATTGAAAGTTCAGTTGACAAATTTGGTCCCAGCTCGCCATAACTAAACTTCTAGATTTGCAATTGGCAATGGCATCACAATAAATTTTAGGAAGATGCTCCATCCTGTTGTAATTGGGCGTTGAAACTGTCCTATCGTAAGCAGATGATCAAGAGCGATCTCCAGCATAGGTTCAGTACTTAAGGTTTTGCATCACCCAATACCTCACAAGGTTTTTTTTGTGACATCGATTTTTCTTTCGAATTAAGGCTAGAAATTAATCATATAAATAACTTTTTAGAATGTGGACGCTTATTCGTATACGAACTTAGGGGCTCCACATGGATACGAAGTTTTTCCTCCTATCTACCACAATGAGACAGAAAAAATCATATCCTTACAGTGAAGGAAGATGGAGGCAGATGGATTATGAATATGGAAGAGATTAGAAGATTCGTTTTATCCAAGTACACATAGCTTTTTTGGGATTTTCACTTGATCCACACCCTCTCATTGGAACACTCTTCCCCAGTGTTGTTTCTGGAGAATAAAATCTGGATCTTTTGGCGATCCAACGATGGATGAAATATATAGCGTCTAGAAAGATATGGACCCCCTTAAGTCACCTGGCTCGAACGGATCCCATACCATTTTCTACCCAAATGTTGGGAATTCGTGAAGGCCCAAGTAGTCCACTGTGTAGAAGACTTCTTTAACACAGGTGAATTGCCCCATCTTGCCAATCATTTAGTACTAATCCCGAAAACTCATAATGCGCGTGCGCACACACCTTTAACTAATTTCGCCCTATAAGTCTACGCAGCGTGCTGGGTATGGGGATTTCTAATTGAACTAGCATCTGCAAACAAGGACTATACTTTTTATCTTCCAGCACTTATGGACATCCACGGTCGAATATACCACGCAGGTGTCTAGTATTTTCATGAGCATGATGTATCAAAAAGTTTAATTCCATCCTTAACAATTGGCTTTTGTTCAGGATAGGAGCATACAAGAGAATTCTTCTGTAATTGCGAAGAAATTTTAGCCTCCCTGAGGAAGAAAAGAAAGGGGATCACTTTTATGGGAGTCATGGTCAGATATGTCAAAAGCTTTGATAGAGTAGATTGAAATATACTTCATGCAATGCTCCGTAGCCTAGGGTTCTCGATCCATTTTTGCAGGCTCATAAACAAGTATGTTTCCACGGTTCATTAACTTTGCTCATTAAGGGTAGACTCGTGGGAAGTTTGAAACCTCAAAAGGGGCTTTGACAGTGTAATCCTATCTTGCCATATTTGTTCGTGATTTATGCCGAACTTCTTTCTTAAATTTAATTTAAGGCAGAGGATTTGAAGATGATAGCAAGAATAAGAGTAGGGCAGGAAAGCGCATCTTTAACACAAATTATGTATGCCGTTGACTTGTTATTGGTTGCCTAAGCCACTAAGCATCAAGGGTCAGCATCGAAGGAATTCATTGACATTTATTGCTTGTGGTTGGAACTTGAATCGTCTCGTCTGCCCTTTCCTCTAAAGTACTTCTATGGGCATGAAAAAGTTTTGTATGGACAAGCTCCACGTGCGAAGACACATCCTGAAGCATTGTATCTTGGAAACCCCCTCTTCAAACCAGGAAAAGGTAGGACAAAAATATCATTTCCTGGAATAGAAAGTTGATAACAAACTTCGCCCATGGAAAGGAAGACACTATCTTTGTGTGGGTAGAGCAACGTATATTTGATCGGTTGGTAAGAGCACATCGATCTATGTCCTGCTTACTAGTTGGTTTCCTCGAAACACTTGTGATCGATTTGGCCTCACTAAATACATTTTGATATTTTCTTTCCTTAGACTAGTGCATGTTTACTTTTCATGAATAACTCACAATACCCGTCTCGAGGCTTATAGTAAGGCCTTATGTTAATTTTGCTCAATATGGCTCGGGGGTTTTTTTTATTTCCCTTATCTTTACTTATTTTTATCATCAAATTGTTTCATTTTATTGTTTAAGCATTTATGCATGGAAATTTTAGAATTATATGACTAGGAACAAAAATAATTGGAAAAAATCGCATGAAACAACCTTTTCGTAAAAGATTAAAGATATTGGTAACGGGCGTTTGGTAAAATTAGGGTAACCAATTTCTCGAACCTAAAATCTTTGAATTACATAAGTAAGCGGCCTCCGCCCCTTACCCATAACTGATCAAGAATAGGTTCATGGCGACTCTAGTCTCATTCAATCAACAATAAAAGAGGAAACAAGTTGAGGTTGACAGGGCTTGACAGCTTGACGACCTCATTAGAGACTGGTTTAAAATCTATGAATACTTAGGCTTGACTTTCTCTGTCAAGGAAATGTTTTTATGTGATCCTTCAATTGCCGTGCGCAATCTAAGGTACTTTGCTAACGGCAGTGTTAAATGGTCATACTAAGTGGGAGGTATAAGTGAGGTGTGTTTGATAATCTTTGTTTAGAAGGTGGCGTAAGGGATGAATGTTTCGTATTAAAAGTGTTGTGTGCATAATATAAACCGCTGCGCATCCTCCCTCACTTCAGCACTACACCTTCTGCGCACTCATATTAACCAGAGTTACATTTAGTAATGGAAGGATAGGAAGGGGAAGAGAAGGGCCAGGAAATATTAACTACAGAATGATAGGCTATCTAATTGCTTTGCTTTGCATTTTTCTGTGCTCTCACTATTTTTTTTTGCATCTCCTTTTCTCCACTCTTTTAATCTATTATTACTCTTTCTTTCTTCTTCTCCGTCTTCTTCAAGTCTCTCCCTCCATCGATTTTTCTTACACTTGCATACGCAAGTGAAGCAGAAAAGGACATTTTTACGCATCGACATTTGACAGCATAGAAAACATATGCAACCATCTTTATTTCATCCGAAAGGGAGCTCGAAATATTAGAAATCTTTAGAACACAAATTTCTCAGGTGCCATAGATTTCATGAATTCCAAGTCTAACATCTATAGTAACGTAAACACGCATGATTTGGGTATATATCCCACAAACAAGTTTCACATCGATTATAATCTCTAGACTCAACGTATATATCAAAACGGTGAAACTGCCCAGGCCATTGCATGCTGCAAAAGAATCGAGTGTGGCCAAAGCCAAAAAAGCTAGGAGTGAAGCGAAAACTCCACATGTCACCAGGATTGATTTGATGAAAGCCAAGATCGTCTTGCTTAGATTTGCAATGAACCGTAAGCACCACTGCTCCAGGTAAACTGTTGACAATTTGGACTTCACTTTTCCGAAAGGAGCAAGCTTGTCGGAAGACAAGAATGATTATGAACACCATGAAAACCGTGTTTTTTTAAACACACACATATTCATCAACTGTGTTTTTCTTTTGGAATTTGAACACAATCAAGCATGGTGGAGCAATATATTTGAGGAGATCAAGATGCTTCATTTGGTAACATAAAAAAAGGGCATGTGTGAAGACTAAGATGGAGAAATGTGGAGGTCACATATGTATAGACTGGGAATATCTAGTAATGCTTTTATCAAAATACCTTTTCTTTTCTTCACGTCTCTATTTGTTGCCATATATGCATACATCTATAATAACAAAGAGAAAGTAGATGCAATGTATCTATCATAATATCCATACTTGTATCTTTTTTTTTCTCGCATTGGGATTTTTTTCTATATCTGCATACATCTATACTAACACATAGAAAGTAGATGCAATGTATATATCAAAATATCTATACTTGTATCCTTTTTTTTCTTCGCATACTATTTGATTGTGTTTGGTTGTCTGAATTTCTAGTTAAGATAGGACTAGATAAAATAGGATATGAAATCCAAGGGATTTATTATATCCTGTTTGGTGAATCACAGTAATAAAGCCGGAGATTTTCACATTTTATCATGTCAATTATTTGCTATGAACATCATATTAGTGTAAATAATCTTAAAAACTGTACATACAGAGATGATAAAAATCTCTCGCGATACTTTTACCTACTTCATTTTTATTTGCTTATTTTTTTATTATTTTTCCCGCTCTTTTTTAATTAATTTCTTTTTTTATTTCTTTTTCCCCTTCCATCATTCTCTAATAAAATTTTATTAAATAGTAAGCTATACTAATATACCCAAAATATTTAATAAAAATAAATGCTAACTATATTTATTGATATATATGAAATGTATATCATAAGATAGGAAGAAATTTGAATATTTAAATAAAACTAAGAATAAATAAAAACGAAATTATTTTTATGTTTTTGTTATTTTGAATTTTTTATATTAAAATTCAAATATTATTTTGATTTTATTAATTTAACAAGTTTGTTATTCGAGAAAAATAACTTTTATATTATGGAGAATAGAAATTCTGTCCACCCTTATCCTACCTTCCCCATAGGATAATTTTATTCAGGCTATGTCCTTCCTAGCATACAGCAAACACTAGATAGGATAAAATATATCATATCCTAAATTTTATTCCAACTATCAAATGTAGCATTTGTTTCTATGTAGGCAAACATCTATACTAACACAGAGAAAGTAGATGCAATGTATCTATAAAAATATCTATACTGGTATACCACAAATATGGCTTGAGACAGCCTTGCAACTTTGAATGAGCCATATTTATTACCTTTAAAAGACCATTAGGATATGTTGAGAAACTTTCGTAATTACTAAAGCATTGGATTGTCTTTTAAATGTACTAAAAGATAGAATTACCTTGCTCATTTCAAACAACCTTTTTTCACCTTAGCGCCACTTCCTCCACACCCACTACATTTTAATGTTTGGCTCGCACTTTTTGTCATCTCATATTTGACTACAGACACCTTCTTATCACATTGAATTGGCCATATTATCCTTTTTGGATCCCACTTTAACATGCTATTATAACTTAAATATTTTCAATTTCAATTCTACCCGCACTTTTTCCACTCTTGATTTAAACTTTATTTCTTATCTTTTTGTTCTTCATTTTATTTTTATTTTTTTTTATTGTTTTTTTTCCAAAAAAATAGTTTATATGGCAAATAGCCAACTAGTTGTTGTATTAATAAATTGTATTTTTTTTTATAGGAAATCGTTATTCTAAAAATAATCATGTATAAGTAAGATTCATGACATTACGTTTCCGAACGAGAAAAAGGGGGTGCACCAGCCATGCTACAATATGTACTTGGTTTAGAGAGTGGATTGACATGGCATGGGCACTAGTGGAATGAATATAATTGGGTTGTCAAGCGCCTTGACAAAGCATTATGTAATCATTTTCTGGCGTTTGTTATTTGTTGATGCGACAGTTCGAGTACTTTCAAGAATTCAATCTGACCATTGCCCTCTCTTGATTGCTTTGTACTATAAGAAGATTCCTAAGGTAAATCGGCCTTTGCGATTTAAAGCAACTTGGTTAAGTCATACTTCTTTTAAAGAGTTTGTTCAACTTAATCGGAATGATGAGTTGCTTCTTCATGTTGCTCTGTCCCAACTACAAAACAACCTCGAGGAATGGAATCAGAATGTCTTTGGAAACATTTATAGAAGAAAAAAGAATTTGTTGGCCAGATTAGGAGGCATCCAAAAGGAACTTGAGAAAGGTACAAATCATTTTTCGTGGAAACTTGAAGCGAAATTACAGAAAGAGTTTGTTGATGTCTCGATTCAGGAAGAAATCCACTGATATAAAAAATCTAGACATCAATGGTTGCAGTTTGGTGATTAAAATACGAAGTTTTTTCATGGTGCCATAATCATTCGCCGTTCATGAAAATAAAATGGATGTTCCAAAGAATAAGAGTGGAGAATCAGTGTCTGACCAAGAGGAATTGAAAGGCATTGTGGTGGATTTCTACAAGAATCTTTTCACTAAAGAAGACCTAACCCCAACTGCAATCCCGTTGCCTAACAGATTTCAAGTCGTAAGTTCTTCGCAAGCCTCGAATATGGCTAAGCTAGTCGACAAAGAAGAGGTCCGCAGAGCACTATTTGATGTGGGACCTTACAAAGCACCTGGGACGGATGGTTTCCAAGCAGTTTTCTTTCAACATCAGTGGAATCTGGTTGATAATTTAGTTGTTAATTTTATTGTTGAGGAATGGTCTTGGATTTGTAATTGGGCTGAGATTGATGAAACTCTCTTAGTACTGATCCCAAAAGTGAAATAACTAGAATCAATTTGTAACTTTAGACCAATTAGTCTCTGTAACGTTGTTTACAAAATTCTTACCAAAGTGATGTGAACAGACTAAAGGAAGTGCTTCCGCCACTCGTCTTGCCTAATGAGCTAGTTTTGTTCTTGGTAGACATATTCAGGACAATGTTATTATCGCAAAGAGGCAATTCACTCGATGAGCAAACAAGGGAAAAGGGGGTATATGATCCTTAAAATTGACCTTGCGAAGGCGTATGATCGACTCAACTCAAGTGGTCCTTCACTATGGAGACTATTCACATGTCAGGTGTCCTAGATTTTATTGTTCATTTAATAATGAATTGCATCACGTCGTCATCCTTGCAAGTTTTGAGAAATGGCGAGAATACGAAGAAATTCTTTCTAAGCAGGGAAATACATCAAGGAGACCCTATTTCACCATACATCTTTTATCACATCTCGAACCTCATCAAGCACGCGGCATCCCAATACTCAGTCGAATGAGTGCGACGTCCCAAGAGAACGTCGCCGACCCAAAGATTCCATCAGAGTTAATCGCGGCGAAAACAATCAAATATACCCGAACAATAAAATTAGAGAACACCAGGAAGAAAAAGATCGCCATACCACCAACACTTTACTATGCCTCGATATGAATACGTACAACATCCATTTACAAATATACTTATACCTTACCGCCAACTTACTAGTCCACAAAACATGCATGCACACCCAATACTATCCACCACCACCAACACTTCAAAAAGGGAGATTACCTGGATCTTCTATTTCTCCAAAAATGGTACTCTTCAAAACTTCTGCTCCGAACCTCCCCATTAGCCCCAGCGTCCACGAGATGGCATCCACTCAGAGTCTGACTCGTTAACACTCGAATCTGACTCCTCCCGAATCGTCGCTTCCACTAAAGACTCCGACTCGGCTCCTATCTCTATCGGATGGTCTATGCCACCCGACTCCCTTACTAGGACCTCATCCCGCTCCTCCTCGACTGGCTCCTCAACTGGCTCAATCTCTGGCATATAATAGGGATTATACTCATACACGGGTACGCTTTATTGTTCATCCTCAGACTCTGCTTCTGGAACCTTCTGTGGTTCCGCTTCATGGTTTTCTTCTTCTTCTTCTTGCCCTTCCTAGGGAATTGCCTCGAGATCCACATCCATCGAATCATATCCGGCCTGGGATTTTTCTGGTTCTGACTCATGCTCGGCTCCCAAGGGTTTAGGTACTAGAGAAGTAGGATGGAGTCAAGACTGAGCCAAACCAGTCTCCAAGCTAGTCAGCTCGCCATCGGGAGGGGGTATGGCTGATGGATCCCAGTCCTCAACTCCATCAAAGAGGACGTCGAAGCCTCGGACAGGATCGAACTCATCAACCCCGTCTCTAAATATTCATGCAATGTAGGTGTGGGCCTGCCAGTGGGGTAATCCTATATCTACCCAAACTATGGTCGTATGCTTAACCCAAGTGAAATTATTGCCCATCGAATACTCCATCACGTCGTGATCGATGTGCATGACTATCCCAAAACGCTCTAGCGGCGGCGGCAGCAGATTCATGGCTCAGGTAGGGGCTCTAAAATGGTTTGGTTGAAACAATCATGAAACACTTCTCAAAAAGTTGCAACCTAAACCCTACCTAGGCTACCACGTAATTCCAAACACGTCTAGACACACAACCAAACAAACCACGCAAACAGCAACCAAACATTCACACATACCTGGACTCTCGGTATACGCAACCTGTACATTAGCCCATAATCCCAACATACAATTCTCACGCACATGCCACAACACATGTACTTTCCACATATCAATACACACATCAATCACACCACATTTCCAGCCCACTCGTCGTATCCACACTTGTTCAATCACTTTCCCGGCCCGCGTAAATACGCCTCAGGCCCACTCGATCGTGCCCCGAGCATCACATGCCTTGGTCCGATCCCACATTCACTTTCCATACCACACGTCTCATTCTCAATCACATTCCCAGCCCGTGTAAACACGCATTAGGCCTACTTGATCGCACTCCGAGCATCACACACCTCGGTCCGATCCCATTTTCACTTTCTTTCCTTAGCCCGCGCCAAATGCGACAGGCGTACATGATCGCGACCCTAGTTTAGAATGCCTCAGTCCGATCCCAATCTCACCCGAGCTGATCGTGCCTCGGGCCAATCTCATTTCTCATTTTTTCATTCCTCAGCCAACGCCAAATGCGACAGGCCTAAGTGATCGCGACCCGAGTTTAGAATGCCTCGGCCCAATCCTAATCTCACCCGAACTGATCGTGTCTCGAGCCAATCTCATTTCTTATTTTCTCATTCCTCAGTCAGCGTCAAATGTGACAGGCCTACGTGATCGAGACCCGAGTTTAGAATGCCTCGGCCCGATCCTAATCTCACACTTACACACATTCGCATTAAATCATGTACACACAATTGCACCAAATACATCACGACAACACAGTCACATCACAAGCACGCGATCAACACACAAATTGGTATTTTTCCACACCCAAATGTTGTCAAATCAATTCCGGCCATTCATGACACTTTCACAAAATCTTGAGCCGGACCTAATGGTACAAATCGCGTACCAAACAGCACTCCATGACACTCCGAACAACCAATCACAGCATACCATCGGCCTCTAAAATTCCTCCAAAAATTCTCATATTCAATCCTACGGCCCGTTAATCAAACTAGCCCTTAATTTCTACCAACTCGCGTCTAAACGGATCCAAAAATACCCGATAAACTAGGCGAGGTTTAGATCGCGACTTACCTAACTCTAGACTCATGCTGCTAGAGTGAAACAGGCGGCGATCGACGACGATCTTGCTGCGGCGACGACGTATGGCTCACGACGAGCGACAATCGGCTTGGGCGGACGGCGGCAGCTCACAGCGGTGGCGGCTTGGCTCACGGCCAAGGAGAGAGAAACCGAGAGGGAGAGGGGGAACGGCAGCGTGAGGGTGGCGAGGCAGTGGTGCGGCGCGGCACGGCAGCAGTTCGGACAGCAGTGCGGCGACAGGCGACCAAGGGGGCGATTGGCGGAGGAGGGAGAGGCTCACGGTGGGGGGGGGGGGGGGGGGGGGGGGGGGCGAATGGAGAGAGAGAGGAGAGAGAGGTCAAGACTTTGGGCTTAAGTTTTGACCTAAAATGGCAAATGACCAAAATACCCTTCTCTCTACTTTTCATCCGACAGTCTAGATTCGGTCTTATCTTGAATATCCAAAGATAATCTTAGAATTTCTCAAAAAGTCCAAGGGCAAAATTTTCTTTTCCAAATTTTAGGGCAAAATGACCAAAATGCCCTTGCCCATTATAACTAATCCTTTATAAGTCCTTAGGGGTAAAATGGTCACTTTCTCATTTTCTTGCCGAAATTGAATTTTTCTAAAGGATTCGGGAACATCCAAAACTACACGTTCCAACCACAACGTCGTTCTAATATCCTGTCGTGACTTCCTAATTTTCCGATGCCCAATTCAGTTTCTAATTAATAATTGAATTTTACGTAACGTAACTTGAGCGATTCTCAGGCTAACGGGTGGCTTTTTGGGGAAATTCGTGTATTCGACCCATGACTGATACTAAATTGAGTCACATGCAAGTTCATTCAAATCATGACGACCTCGGTTGTCAATAAAATCGCAAGGATCGATCGCTAGTTCTAATGGACACAATCGTTTGGTATAGGTTCTGGATCGTTCGTCAGTTCATTTCGTGGTCAAACGGAATCACCCGTGATCCACTAGTATGATAATGACGAATCGGCTCTTCACTATCCTAAGATCGGCCTACATTGGCTCAAAATATCACCTCGATGATTTTATGGTCGAAAGTCGGTCCACAATTGAATTTCTCTAGTCATACGAATTTAAATCCCTAATTAGTATTTCCCTAATAGTTAGTATCTCAGGAATGATCAGTTCCGGGCGAGAACTAACTACAAGTACATTAATAAACTCAGTCATTTTATAAATTCCAAATGGACGGAATTTCATAATGTCATATCTTTGTGTTATGCATGGAAAGATTATCTCACCTTATTACTGATGCTAGTAAATTCAAAATGGTGGAAACCTTTTTGCTTTCAAAGGCGTGGACCACGAATTTCTCATCTAATGTTTGAGGATGATCTCCTCTTATAGGCAGAGGCTTGAGAGATCAAATGGAAGTCATCATAGAATGTTTAGGTGATTTTTGCAATAGATCAGGACATATTGTGAGCAAAGCTAAAACTAAAATTTTCTGTTCAAGGAATATTTCTCTACGTCTAAAACATAATTTGAGCGAGATTTCTGGTTTTGGTGTATGTGCCGAGCTAGGCAAATAAATGGGAGTGCTTTTGATTCATGGAAGAAATTCTTTGAGTCCTTTTCAATCTATATTAGAGAGGGCAAATAAAAGGCTTAGTGGACGGAAATCTGAAACCTTGTCAACGGCAGATCAAATTACATTATCCTAGTCTGCAGTTATGTCTATCGTTAGCTATCACATGCAGTGCACTAAAGTTCCAACTCAAGTTTTTCGAGATATTGAAGAGAATTGTCGTACTTTCATATTAGGATACGCAAGCGATAAACATCGAATTCACTTCCTCAATTGGAAGTCCATCTGCAAGCCTAAAAAATGTAGTGGTCCTGGTTATAGATTTCTTGAACTGACTAATTTAGGTTTTATGATGAAGCTAGCATGGGTTCTCAAGACTCAACCTAATAATCTCCGGGGACAAGTTCTTACTACAAAATATTATTCGCAGAGAACTGATTTTCATGCTAAACCTAGAGACTCGATCTCATGGAAGGTGATTGTGAACGTATGGCCGGCCTTACAAGAAGGAGCTCTATGGAGTTTGGGGAATGGAAAACATGTTAGGTTTGGACTGAAAGATAGATACGAGCCGCTCTATAGTATTGTAAGTACCCAGCTACCTCTTTCTGAGATGGACAGAAAAGTTTGCGATTTTGTGTTGAATGAAAATTGGAATTTTCGGATATTTCTTGGAATTATACTAGGAGACATAATCTTTCACTATAGAGCTATCAAAGCTCCTTTAGCCTCTGATGGGGACAATACTCTTTGGTCGGAGAGTATTGGAAGCGGGGCTTTCCCTCTTAAGTCAATTCGCGAGGTAATCAATGGAGCAGGCAATCAAGAATTTGATAATATATGGTTTACAATTTGGAAGTGGAAGGAACCTCAACGTATTTGAACTTTCCTCTTACTAGCTGCTCATAAGCGACTATTGACTAATGAATTAAAGACATCTCACAACTTGGGAGGAAATCCATATTACTTGAGATGTGAGTTTCATGTGGAAACAACTTTACATGTTCTAAGGGATTGTCCAATTGTCTGCGGGATATAGCTTGCGTTCGTCCCACAACAATATTTGGGAGAATTCTTCTCAATGAATTCATTACAATGGTTGAATTCAAATCTCCCAAGTAAAGGGCGATCAAATTTTCATCATGATTGGAGCATAATTTTTGGAGCAAGTGTGTGGCTTTTTTAACAATGGAGAAACACGTCACTTTTCCATAACAATTTCGTTTGCGCTTCAAATCTAATACAAATAATTTGGTCATACACAAAGAAATTCTTTAAATCTTCAACTGTGCATAACTCGACGTTATGTGGATCATGTACTTCTCTAATTTTGGTCAGTTGGATTCTTCACCTTCTGATGGGATTAAATTGAATATTAATGGGGCCTCTAAAGGCAACCAAGGACTTACTGGTACAAGGGGTTTATTTAGAAATCAAAGGGGTGAGTGGCTGGTTTTGCCACATTTGTAGGAACATGTCCATCAACACAAGCAGAACTTTGGGCTTCGTGGTTGGGACTTTACTTTGCAAAACACATTAGTTTTCATAAGATCATCATTGAGATTGACTCTAAAGCCATCACTAATTTTGTTAGTCCAAATCTTATGATAGATAATGTTGGCCTTGCTTTGATTAAATATGTTAAAAGACTGTCGCGCTCTCACTTTAAGTTTAAAGTATGACATAACTTTTAGAAAGAAAATTCCTCTACTGACTGACTTGCCATCTTGGACTAGATTTTGACCAAAAATAAAATCTTGAAATCGATAAGCGCTTGGAAAATAGTTTCTTTTCGTTACCTTATACAAAGTTAATTCATATTTTATTAGGCAATAAATAAGTATAGTAGATTTACGTGTTAATTTTTTGTATTTCCTTTTTCATGGAAAAAAAGGGCCACTTTGCAAAAAGCTGCCCACATGCCAAAGAGAAAGGACTGTACATGATTCAGAAAATTGAAAAGTGATTGGACATGTCCCTCCAAGATGATCTTGAAAAAGATGAACCCACTCCAAACAGTACCTGTGCCATCCAAGCATTATCAGAAACTAGTGAAAGTGACTGGTCTGACGATGCCAATGAATACATGAAATCCAAAGTATGCAGATAGCTCCTCATGTTCCTATCAAGATCTTCCCTTCCAAATATGATAAGCCTGTTTCTGCAACGCCGTTCGTTGTCACTGGAGTTCATTCATTCAAATTAGGTCCAAATTGTTCTTGAAGAATTCTGGGAACCATATACACCCTAGGAAAAGTTTCGGCTACTCGATTGACAGGCAAACTGATCAAGATCCAACTTTTCTCTTGGTGTCACATTACTATTAGATTCTTTAGAACCCCATCTTCAGACAAAGACATTGTCAGTGGCACGTTACTACAAGAACTATACATAAAATTGATCATTGTTCTAACAGTGCCCAGAATGTACTTAATTCTGCGGAGGAAATTGTCTAATCAACTCTAAAACTATTGTACGGATGTCAATATAGCCATAAACTTCTCAATTTTACCAATTGAGTCCTAAACATTTACGTAAAACTCCAATGAAGTTCTTCAGGCTAATTTCGTCGAAAATCGCTGACGTGACAGCGTGCCACGTAAAACTGTCGGCGATAAATGAGGTGTTGAAACTCCAAACACTTAGGTTGTCAAACATACATGCTACAACATATTTCAGCATAGTTAGAACACGACTACAGATGTTGATATTACCAATTTTAATTTGTGTTTTTGTCGCCTCAACTCCTCTACATATATATATATATGCATGGAACTTCATGAGGATTGAACCAGAAAATAAAGTAGCTAGCAATTCCTAGCAGGTGCATCTGAAATATGGCCAAGGAGGAAGAATTAAATTCCAAGAGTGAAACTTGGAACTCAGGGTCTTGAGGCAAGTTGCACAAAAGCTACTTCTTGATCACATAGAGTGCGAAAATCGATCATGATTTTTCGTCGTTAGAGAATGATTTCTTGTTTTAGATTCTACTTCTGAGTCCGGAACGAAAAGCAGAAGTTCAATGCAGATGATAGATTCATTGGTTCCTTTATTATTAGGGGTAGAGATCATAATTTTCCACGGCATATTTTTGCGTTCTCTTTGACAAGTTCACCAAGTTCAGTGCCGTTTCTTGCTGAAATGTGCAAGTTCTTCAGTTCTATTTCTTGGTTTTATGGTGCTGCAGGTTTCCAAGTTGGGCTTTGGCTGCATGAGACTGACAGCAATTTACAGCGATCCTGTCCCGGAGGAAGTCGGCGTATCCATCATCACTGACATGTTCGCCAAGGGGATAACATTCTTCGACACTTCGGATACATATGGCCCGAAAGCTAATGAAATTCTTGCTGGGAAGATAATTGTAAACAGAAACATGCAAAATTCAAATCGTTTATAGTTTTAGCTGATGCAATTTTAGTTATACAGGAAGGAAAAATAAGAGAAACTTAGTGACTTCAATTACAGGCAATGAAGAAGTTGCCTTCGGGATGGTCAAGTCCGATGGATAAACTGCGCTGATAAATGGAACACCTGAATATGTCCGCTCGAGCTGCGAGGCCAGCCTCAAGCGCCTCAATGTCAACTGCATGTAGCTCTATTACGTGCATCGAATTGACACATCGGTCCCATTAGAGGAAACTGTATAAGTTTTCAAATGTCAAAGAAAATTGAATAATTTCTCTGCTCCAATGGAACTCATCAGTTTTCGACATATTTGCAGATGGAGGAACTAAAGAAGTTGGTGGAAGAGAGAAAAGTGAAGTACATTGCCAATTTTCTCTCTTTCATTTTCTCTCTCTAGATTTAGGGTTCTTATTTGGGGAAAAGGCATTTAACGACGTTGTTTATGCTTTAGATGCTGATTGGATACTCTAGCGAGCTATGTTGTATATTCAGCCAAACAAATCATAAATTGCACTGAAAAGACTGTTTCTCAAAAAATTTGACATTTAAGTGATAAAATTTTTTTTTTGACACTTTTAGTGTATTCATCCCAAGGAAATTGTAATTTTTCCAATGTCAAAGAAAATTGTGTGATGTCTCTCCTCCAACAGACTTTAAACTCATCAGTTTTATGCAAATTTGCAGATGGAGGAACTGAAGAAGTTGGTGGAAGCGGGAAAAGTGAAGTACATTGACTTGTCGGAAGCAAGCCCCAACACCATACGTACAGCACACGCGGTTCATCCCATCCCTGCCTTACAAATCAAGTGATGGCTCTGGGACTCGTGACACCGAACAAGGAGTCGTCCCTCTCTGCAGGTAAATTGATTGCTCTATTCTAATCTCTTGAAACATTTGCAAGAAAAAGTGGATGAAAACTCTGTCCACCGTCATCCTAGTAGACTCCGTACCTTCATAAATTGGTCCATTTTAATTACGTATGTCAGACGCTTGGATTTAACTAGCAGAGTTTCTTTTTTCGTTTTGGTCCGCTTCTTGAATCTTCATGGAGCTTGGGATCGGCATAGTGCCGTATAGTCCTCTCGATTGCAGGTTCTTCGGTGGTATGGGAGTGACAGGAACTATGCCTGAGAAAAGCTTTCTGGTATGTGACATGTCTTATTTCTTTGGTGTGCGTATCATTTAGTCCAAGCTTCTCCAAGATATTCCTGTTTCCTTAAATTTATTTTTTCAGGAAAGACATCCCAAGTTTCGAAAGGAGAATTTGGAGAAGAACAAAATCTTTTACACCCGAATCGTGAAGCTAGCAAGCAAGCACAAGTGCACCCCGATTGATGCAGCCTGGTGGAGGCTACTCGAATCGTTAGGATCGAAAGAGTGACTTGCACATGCGGAACAGGACAAACAGTAATTACAGTCATGCGCAAGCTCAGGAAAATGGATGTAACTTCGTTGATACAGATCGGAATGACCTGATTCCAAAGCCAAATGAACAAAGACTTTTGGATAGACAATTTCTCTATTTTGAGTTTTCTCAAATAAGCACTGTAGGAAGGACGAAGTCGGGGTGTAAGTGGACGGATGTAAATGGACAAAACAGAGGAAAAGATAGAACTTCGTTGATTGTTCTTCCAGGCCTCCAAGGAAGTGGATAGGGCACCGATTCTTTTAGATCAATAACTGCAACTCTTCCAGGATGCAGATTTGAAAACCTCCGACTCTTCAATGACAGAGTGAAAACTCTTTTAGGTTTTCAAGGGTATGAACTCTTTAAGGTTCGAGATAATTGCTTAATGCAAAATTTTCATTAATCAAATTTATCTGTCCAATACATAAAGTAGATGGTCTTTTATGGCCGAAGAAAAACAAATGAAAAGACTCAAGCAAATGAAGAGACTAAAGAGCATTAAAGACCCTAGAAGGCATAAAACATTAAAGAACTTAGAAACTAGATAAATGCCCAACGTCTTCTTGATCATCCCAAAGTATTTTTTAGGCTTCCAATGTATAGGGAAAGACAAGGACTTTATTGGGGCATGGACTCGCGGATGAGACTCTTGGTCTTCAAATTGCGTCCCTTCGATATCTACAAGACTAGTCGAGCGACTTGTCGAGCTCGGATGCGGGCTAATCTCCTTGGTCGAGTGAACTCGTTTTCGATACGAGCGGCATTATCAATTTGGCCTGCATCATCCTCCCCTTCTTTAAAAGAATTCGTCCCCGAATTCATGTCATCATTAGAGGAATCACCAGCATAAGGTGTTAAATGTCGAACGTTGAAAACATCATGTGTTTTCATATGAGAAGGAAGCCTTAAGCGATATGCATTGGGATTGATGCGCTCAAGAACTTCAAGAAGACCAAGCTTTCGATCACTAAGCTTGTTATAGCTTCCAACAGGCTGACGCTCTGGTGGCAAGTAAGCCTAAACAAAATCTCTTGGTTCGAAGATAACCACACTCCGTAGCTTATCGACGTCCTTTTTATAGGACTCTGTCTTGCTTTCTAACATTTGGCACACATCTTCATGAATTGTTGTCATCTGAGAAACAATATTTTTAACATTGCCACTCGACTTTTCAGCAAAATAAATGGGTGCAAGATCAAGAGCAGCGTTCAGCTGTTGTCCATACATGATCATGAAAGGATTATACCCAGTCGTATGGTTTACAGCACAATTATATGCAAATTCGCCACGTGACAATCGCGTCTCCCAAGAGCGAGGATTTTCATCAATCAATGTTCTCAATAGATTTCCCAAGGTTCGATTGACAACTTTAGTTTGCCCAAAATTTGGGGATGAAACATAGTACTATATTGCAATTTAGTACCGACATTCTTCCACAATTGTCACAAAAAAATGCCTGAGAAACTTTGTGTCCCTATCAGAAGTAATAGTCTTCAAAATACCATGCAATTTATAGACATCCTTGAACTCTTCCAAAAGAGGCTGAACTTGATGGGGTATGGAAGAGACGATTTCATTCTCCATACCTGTTTTGTTAATTAAAACATACAAAATACGAACTCCTTTCAAAGCACCCTTCATATCCTTCATCATAAGCAACGTAGGGGATGTGGAATTTTCAACTACAAGAGTTTTTAGAGACTCCTTACTAGGCGCCAACATAATCTTCTTTCCTCCAAACTCAAAAGAATATGTATTACGGTAACCATCATGAGTAGTTCTCCTATCAAATTGCCACAGTCAGCCAAGAATAATGTCACTGGCATCGATCGGTAGAACATCGCACCATATCTTGTCTTAATAAACAGAACCAATGCACATATTAACTAGGCATCATTTGGAAACGGTTACCTCGGTGCCTTTCTTCAACCATGACATTCTGTATGGCGTGGGGTGTGCTTTCAATTCCAACTTCAGCTTGTTTGTCGCTATTTCAGAAATTATATTCTCACAACAACCAGTGTCAATAATTAATTGGCATACCTTTCCCATAATTGTGCAAGCAAAATGAAAAATATTGGTACGCAGCCACCTATCTCTGGTATTATCTAGAGGAGTGAGGAAAATCTTTCTCACCATGAGAAGTTTGCCGGTATCAGCGTGCACTATTTGTTCGTTATCCGCAGCCTCTTCGTCATTGTTCAACTCTTCTTCAAGCGAGTCCTTCGCATTCTCGTCAGAATCAGTATCCACCAAGAAGGCTTTTCCAGTTGGTCGATTCTTGTTGACTCGGCAATTGCTAGCACGATGGCCCAACTCTCCACAAGAATAACAACGTATATTGGACATATCATGTTGCTTCAAAATGTTGGGCTGAGT
Source organism: Syzygium aromaticum (assembly GCA_024500025.1). Taxonomy (NCBI): domain Eukaryota; kingdom Viridiplantae; phylum Streptophyta; class Magnoliopsida; order Myrtales; family Myrtaceae; genus Syzygium; species Syzygium aromaticum. The sequence goes on from CM044892.1 coordinate 35,646,585, forward strand.
AGAAGGCTTACTAGCGAATTGCATCGTAGCCTCGGCAACATTGGCAGTGTCGATGGTATGCCTAGCAATCCAGCTCGGCAAGGTAGAGGACTGCTGCCTCCTAGAGCGAGAGCGCTCCACTTTGAGTGCCTGTTGGTGTGCATCTCCTAAGTCCCAAATGTCGAGGACTTCCAAGGCGTCTTGGATGTGAAGGTGAAGACGATTTAAGTATTTGTTCACAAGCACCTCCTCCGAATCCTGGATGTTGTTGCGAATCACTAACTCATTGAATTCATTGGTGTATTGATCTACCGTTCGCGTACCTTGTCTCAGATTTTGGTACTGTTGGTAGAGCTCTCTCTTGTATCCCTTAGGTAGGAAATACTTTTGGATCTTATCTTCCATCTTCCTCCACGAGGTAATTGGCGCTTTGCCAACGGATTGGTGGGTTTGCTTCTCACGTCTCCACCAAATGATGGCTTTACCTCTAGATCGCATAGCGATGATCTCGACTCAATGATCCTCCAGAACATTTCGATGCTCAAACACTTCATTAACAAGTGTTAGCCAGTCAACAATTTTTTCAGGAGAATCTTTACCTAAGAATTTCGGGATATCCTTTTTAACTTCTTTTTCCCACTCCGGTTCACGAATGTTTTGCTCGTGACATTGAACATTCCTCCGATTGCGAAATGGTCGAACATTCTCCGAAGATGAAGAGTCACCATTGGAATCTTCGATCTTGGAACGAGGTGGTGAATAGTTTCTTTCCGCTCTCTGACGCTTAACTTCCTGCGTCAACTCATCAATTTGTTGTTGCATATGTTGCTACAAATTGTCAGCAAGCGTATGCACTTCATTCGGTGGGATGGTTCTGCTGTCACGACGTCTGGTTTGTCTTGGAGGCATTGTCCTCTCCTCCAAAGCTCTGATACCAAATGATGCAGCTTGGTGGAGGCTACTCGAATCGTTAGGATTGGGAGAGAGACTTGCACACGCGGAACAGGACAAACAGTAATTACAGTCATGCGCAAGCTCGGGAAAATGGATGTAACTTCGTTGATACAGATCAGAATGACCTGATTCCAAAGCCAAAGAATGAACAAAGACTTCTTGATTGACAATTTCTCTATTTCGAGTTTTCTCAAATAAGCACTATAGGAAGGACGAAGTTGGGGTGTAAGTGGACGGATGTAAATGGACAAAATAGAGGAAAAGATAGAACTTCATTGGTTGCTCTTCCAGGCCTCCAAGGAAGTGGATAGGGCACCGATTCTTCTAGATCGTTTATTATAACTCTTCAAGGATGCAGATTTGAAAACCTCCGACTCTTCAATGACAGAGTGAAAACTCTTTTAGGTTTTCAAGGGTATGAACTCTTTAAGGTTCGAGATAATTGCTTGATGCAAAATTTTCATTAATCAAATTCGTCTGTCCAATGCATAAAGTAGATGGTCTTTTATGACCAAAGAAAAACAAATGAAAAGACTCAAGCAAATGAAGAGACTAAAGAGCATTAAAGACCCTAGAAGGCATAAAACATTAAAGAACCTAGAAACTAGATAAATGCCCAACGTCTTCTTGATCATCCCAAAGTATCTTTTAGGCTTCCAATGTATAGGAAAAGACAAGAACTTTATTGGGGCATGGACTCGCGGATGAGACTCTTGGTCTTCAAATTGCGTCCCTTCGATATCTACAAGACTAGTCGAGCGACTTGTCGAGCTCGGATGCGGGCTGATCTCCTTGGTCGAGTGAGCTCGTCTTCGATGCGAGCGGCATTATCAATCTGGCCTACATCACCGATTCATCTCATGCTAGCATGGGTTCTCCATCATGGGGACCATGTTGTGCTGATCCTGGGTGTGTAGCCAAATTTTCGTACCCATTTTTCTTGAGTGGAAGCATAAATTGTATGATTATTACATTCCCTTTAACTACGAAAACCTGAACTGCTATGGCCTGTCCCGTCCCTAAACCCCTATAAATCAGTCTCTAATAACTACTGGCGATGGGCATTCTGGCTGTCAGCAGCAGTCGCCTTCCACTTACTGCTAAAAAGACCAGCGACTGTTTTCTGGTGCCCGTCGCTCGATTTCCATAAGTACATTTGTAAGTTCTCTGAATTTATGAATTCTTGGTTCATTAACAGACACGTAGCATTATGAATTCTCTGAACTTATACGTCGTTGGCGACTGGACATAAACTTCGTCAGAGGATGATGTGAGAGATATTGGATGCTGTGCCGATCGACGAGGTTGATGGTGGCAGTATTCACAAAGGGTTTGCTCGTTACTCACCGAGGTATGCAGACACGCCCCCGAGAGACGGGAAATCGTCAGCTTAGATTGTTACATAAAGCATTGTTTGGCTCTCTGTATTGTTCTTTTCTCGTCTGTAATCGAGGCCTGAAATCGATGATGGGATCGATGAAAAAATAAAGCCAGGGATTGTTAAGTCCCTTAGATCTGGAAGGTAAAGCGTGTAGCTGAGTCCCTAAGTTTGAAGAAATGTGCTATATTCTGAAATAATCACCAATAATAATCTTGCAATTTGCCGTTGCTGTTTGTTACCATTTTTGAGATTTCTAGTTTTATGGTACACAAATATGGCATACTGTTCCGTGCTGGTAATTTTTTAAAACTTTAGTAACTTGTAGGACCCGTTTATAATAATACTTGGTGCATAATGAGTTGGTAAGTTACCGACACTTTTACTAAAGTACAATGCTATTAAATCAAAACTATAAGCTATTTCATCAAATTATCAAAATTTATTTTAGTAGGTTTATTAATGTGTTAAAGTTTCTAACTTTATGCTATATTACCCACCTTAATTTGAGTCGCTTATATGGTGTTGGAATTACCAAGTATTTCAATAATTATGAACATTCATTCGCGTCACTTACCAACATGTTAGAGTTATTAATTTATATAATTATCGATTATTCTCTTCCAACTAATTTAAACTTACCAACTTTTATTGGAGTACTTTATAATGTTCATTTGCTCGCTTCAAAATTACCAACCTCTCTTAATTACCAACATTGTTTGTCTAACTTACCAACCTCTTAAAATATTACTGACACATAAAATTATCAAAGTGATTTATCAACTTTTCTTTGATTAAGCTGCAAACCAATTTTAGCTTATGAGCTCTTATTTGAGCCACTCACCACATCTATATGATTGTTTTTATTTTGGTAAAGACATCTATATGATTGTTTCTAATTGTTAATTTCACTAATAACTTATGGTATTAATTTCCCTTGCTTTCTTATAATTACTAATGAGTTGTATATAATTATACAAAGTTGCCATCCTTACTTTGATATATTCACCGACTTTTCTACAACCAAATTATTTACTAGGTTTAGTTTACCAATTCTTATTTAGTAATTTAACAATGTTTAATTGGTCGCTTTACAGTACCGACTCAAACAATAATTTACCAATATAATTTAAGCTTACTACAATGTTAAAGTCACTATCATATGAAATTCCTAACCTTGATATAAGTGATTTACCAACTCTAGTCGATTTGGTTACCAACTAGTTTTAGTTTACCAACTCTTTTTTAAGCCTCTTACCGATATTTATTGGTTGCTTCGAGGAAACCAATTGTGACAATTTATCAAATTGCGTAGTTCAGCGACGTGTTAAAGAGTTACTAATTTTTATACGAAATTATCAATATTAATTTGAGTGATTTATTAACTATTTTCTAATTACATATTAGTCTTTATTACTTCCAAGGCCAAAATAGATTTTCTCCTTGTTGCCAAAAATAGAATTGAGAGTCATTTGAAAAGAGCTTAAAGAGCATTTTAATGCATGCCAAGTCCATCTTGATTGATTTTTAGATATTACTTAATCAAAATCTTGTAGCTCACATGTTTTTTTTTCCTTTTAGTCGGTAACTCCCACAGCCTTCGTACGCTCAGACGTTGACACATAATTCACATGAAATTTTTTCATAATATGAATTATGATGGGAAAGTAAAAAACAAAAAACTTTTTGCTAGTTTTGGGGGAGTTAAACAAACGGAATAATCTAAAGTGGCGTTGAAATAGAAGTCGTTCTTTTTCGGTTTATCCTGAAACGTGGATGTCAAGAAAATATCTAATACACCCAAAACAGTGAAGGAGGAAACTTCACTGATAGAGAATAATGACAGGAGTGGAGGTTCCAAGAGCGAAGCTTGGAAGCCAAGGACTGGAGGTAAAATCAGTGCAAGCCCATATCTTTTTCAGTGCCCATTACAAATATTTCCAAGAAATGATTAATTTTTCTTTTCTGGAGTCTGCGTGTACTGGAAGGGCTAAGACTTTTCATTGACGTGTTTCTTGATAACGATGTCTCTAGAAGGAGAAGATTAAGAGAATATTTTCCAGAATAATTTTCATTGTTATATATTAGTGATATTTATAGTACATATATAAGGATAGTAACAACTAAAAATATGGAGAAAATCTCAACTAATTGACTGCTATCTACAATAATGAAAAAGCTGAAATTATGGAGGATAATTTGAAATTTGAATTTTAAACTGATTCTCTTATACACCCCCTTAAGATGGAGTTTCCATCGAAAATGCCAATCTTGACTCGAAGTGTTTGCATGCGCTTTTTTGATAGTGGCTTGGTAAGGATGTCCACTAGTTGGTGTGAGAGACTCGCAATCGTCCATCTTTTACGAGCTCACGAATGAAGTGGTAATCAATTGCAGTGTGCTTCATGCGAGAGTGGAAGACCGGATTGGCGCACACATAAGTAGCCCCAATGTTGTCATAGTATATCATGGGTGTTTCAAGTGAGTGTATGCCTAGTTCGGTGAGTAAGTTTTGAACCCAAAGTAATTCCGATGAGATAGCGGCAACTGCTCTATATTCAACTTCTGTTGATGATCGAGCGACAGACCGCTGTTTGCGGGAGCTCTAAGAGATAGGATTGGCACCAAGATAAACAATGAAGCCGGATGTGGAAGTCTTGTCATCTGAGTCACCAGCCCAATCTGCATCAGAATAAGCATGTAAAATGGGCATTGTATATTGCCGCAAGTGAAGCCCATGGAATAAGGTACCTTTAAGATATCGAAGAAGGCGTTTGGCAGCAGACCAATGATGTAATGTTGGCTTGTGCATGAACTGAGATAATTTGTTGACAATGAACGAAATATCGGGTCGAGTGATTAGGAGGTATTGAAGGGCACTGACTAGGCTACGAAATTCAGTTGCGGATGTGTACCCCGAATTATCATTAAGTGTAAGCGTATTACCAGTTGCCATTGGAGATCCAACATCCTTTGCTTCGGCCATTTTATGCTTTTCGAGTAGATCCCGTATATATTTATGTTGCGAGAGCAAAAGACCCTTCTTGATGGGAAGTACTTCAATTCCAAGGAAATAGCCTAAGGTCCCCAAATCTTTGACCGAAAAACACTTGGATAATGTTGCAATGAAATCATTGAGAAACCGAGTGATGTTGCTCGTAATGAAAAGATCATCAACATATACCAAGAAATATGCCTCTATGCCATTGTGTGAGTAGATAAAAAGGGAGCTATCGGCCTTAGAATTAGTAAATGAATTGGCTATTAGAAATGTACTTAACTCGTTGTACCAAGCGCAAAGAGCTTGTTTGAGCCCGTAGATAGCTTTCCTAAGTTTGCACACATGGTCGGGTTTTGCGGGGTCTTTGAAACCAGGAGATTGTTCCATAAACAATTCATCTTGTAACGTTCTTTGCAAAAACGCATTGTTTACATCCATTTGGCATAGTGACCAATTTCAAGTTAGTGCCAGAGTGAGGATAATGCGGATTGTTGTAGGTTTGACAACCGAGTTGAAGGTTTTTTTGAAGTCAATTCCTGATCTTTGGTGAAATCCTTTAGCAATTTGGTGAAATCCTTTAGCGACAAGACATGCCTTGTATCTCTCAATGCTGCCATCGGATCAACGCTTGATCTCGTAGACCCACCTACAACCAACAATATTCATGAAAGAATTTTTTGGGGTTAGTTCCCAAGTTCCACTTCGAATTAAGGCATTGATTTCCTCGGACATAGCGGAGCACCATTGAGGATCACTCAAAGCTTGAGTAAGTCCACTTGCTTCATAGGTTTGAGGTAGGGGATATTTTGTGGTGAGTATATGCATTTGTTTAGGCTTGAAAATGATGTTTTGAGAGTGTGTGATCATGTTATAAGTGCGGGTGGGGCGATTCAGGTTTGGCATGTTTGGGGGTGGTTCAGTTAAGGGTGTGGAGTTGTTACTTGGTGAGGTTTGAGGTGTGATGTTGGTAGTACATGCATCAAATAGAGGTATATGTGTGGTGTGAGAGGAGAGATCACGTACTGAGTTATCGGGTGGGTTGGCTGGTAGAACTTGCACGTTGGCTGGGCTACTAGGAAGAGCCCTTGTCACAGCTGTTAGTGTGTGCGGAGCAGGAGCAATATATGGCACAATAGGCAACTGAAGAAGAGGAGTTTTGACCAAGAATGTGAGGGAGGACTTGGGTAAGTTCAAAGAGGGATATGAGAAGACGGTTTCATCAAAAATAACGTGACGTGAGGGGAATATGTTTTTGGTAGTAGGATCAAAACATTTGTACGCACTTTAAGTTAAAGAATAACCAAGAAAAATACATGAGTAGGAGCGAGATAAAAGCTTGTTGTTTGTGTATGACCGAAGCCATGGGTAGCAAAGGCATCCAAAAATTCGAAGTTTTAGGTAGTTCGAGGATTTGTTGAAGAGGCGGTGATATAGAGATTGAAGATTAAGGATATCTGTAGATAGGCGATTTATGAGATATGTGACGCTTTGAAAGGCATAGGTCCAAAAAGTGGGGGGTAGGCCAGCTTTATGTAGAAGGATTAATCCGATTTCGACGATGTACCGGTAACGCCTTTCAGCGGTGCCGTTATGTTGTGGGGTGTATGGAAGTGTGGTTAGGTGTGAAATTCTGTGTTTTGCTAAAAATGGTTTAAGTTTAATGAATTCCCTGCCCCCTTCAAAATAAAAAGTGCATAATTTTTGTTGAGATTGTTTTTGGACAAGTGTTTTGAACTGTTCAAAAATAGATGCAACATCAGATTTGTTGCGGATGGGACAAAAATAAATATAACGGGTGAAATGATCAACAAAAATAACATAATAACAGAAACCATCAATAGATGAAGTAGATGTCGGACCCCAAACGTCTGTGTACAATAAGTCAAGTGGATGTCTACCTTCTAAAGTAGAAAAATGAAATGGTAGTTTATGACTTTTATTGTAATGACAAGAAGCACGTGATCACTTCTTTCCTAGACTAGACTCATTTGATGACGGAAGTGAAAAATGCTTAATGAGATGACCTAATCTATTGTGCCACATAGTTGCTCGCGTCCGCTTACCAACCAAAACTGTGTGTGAGACATGTGGTTGCCAAGAGGATGGCAGCCACCAATAAACGCCGTCTCTAAGTTCTCCTCAAAGTAGCGTCGCCCCCATGCGAAGTTCCTTCATCAAAAAATGAGAGGCAAAGAATTCAATCGAGGCTCGGTTAGTGCGACAAAATTGTGAAATCGAAATTAATTTTTTTGTGATGTGAGGAGTGCGTAAAACATTAGAAAATTGAAAAGGAACTATGTGGGTAATTTAATGTGGTAGAATCAATGTGAGTGATACTCAAACCTGAGCCAATCCCAATGACTATCTCATCCGGACCTTCATACTCACTATGCAGAGATAAATTAGCAAGATCACTTGTAATATGATGTGAGGCTCCCGAATCAATCAACCAACCCGCTTCTCGAGTTGAACTTGGGCCAACTGCAACATTTGCAACCAGAGCACGGATTGTGTCTCGAATACGAAAACAATTTTTCGCGGAGTGTCCTGCACAATCACAATATTGACAAACAGGCCGAGAGCTATTGTGCTATGGAGACCGTGAGTCATTGCTTCTGTGATCTCTCAGATGGTCTGAATTACGGGAGCCAAGGGAATTTCTGGAGTCTCCAGCAGGCTGTCCAGAACGGCTAGAATTGTTCCATCGAGATGGGGCTCTCGGACCTCGAGTATTTCAAGTGCTAAAATTGGCTGTTACCGGTAGGACTTTAGCTGCCATTTCTTCATGTCGAAGGAACATTTCATGGGCGACTAATTTGTCATAAAGTTCCTCAAAAGTAATTGTGTGTTCACGAGCACAAATCGCTGCTGCGATTTCACAGTATTTCGGTCCTAATCCTCGGAGAGCGTGGATGACAAGGTCATCATCATGGAGAGGTGAATCAATCATTGCCAACTCATCTGCAATAGATTTTAGTTGTTATAAAAAATCAGAAATAGAACGAGAGTTGCATTTAAGTGTTGATAATTGGTCATTGAGATGCATGACACGGGATCGAGATTTGCTTGCGTAAAGTGTTGCAAGTTTGTTCCATGAGCTTTGAGATGTTGCATAAGAGGCAATTAGGGGAATGATGGCTTCGAAAGTGGAAGCAAAAATCCCATTGAGCAAGAGTTGATCTTGTCTAATCCAATAAAAATGGGTGGCATTCTGGACTGTTTGATTGCCGCGGGTGATCTCTTCCTGTGGGCAAGGACATGTTCCGTCGATGATTCCTTTAAGGTCATATCCGACTAGCAAGGACATGAATTGAGCGCTCCAAGAAGCATAGTTGGTGGAAGTCGGCTTCATGGGAAGCTGCGCACCAACAGAGATTGCAATAAGATGATTCCTTTAAGGTCATATCCGACTAGCAAGGACATAAATTGAGCGCTCCAAGAAGCATAGTTGGTGGAAGACAGCTTCATGGGAAGCTACGCACCAACAAAAATTGCAATAAGCCTGGTTGAAGTGGCTGCAAGAATTTCAAGAAGGATTGTTTCAGAAGCAGAGTCTGTGGTAGTCATGGCTAGGAGCAGACAAGGGATGAGAGAGGCTATTAGGAGCAAATACACTCCGATACCATAAAGGAGAAGATTAAGAGAATATTTTCCAGAATGATTTTCATTGCTGTATATTAGTGATATTTATAATATATGTACAAGGATGGTAACAACTAAAAATATGGAGAAAATCTCAACTAATTGACAGCTATCTACAATAATGAGAAGGCTGAAATTATGGAGGATAATTTGAAATTTGAATTTTAAACTGATTCTCTTACGGTCTTTGTAGTCAATGTGTAAAGTTTCGAACTTGAGCCCCGGGTAATGAGTAGAATTGTCTGCTACACATCCACTGAGACAATAGGGGGCTTTTTGCGGTGCTGCAAGTATTGAAATTGGAAATATGGTTTCTGCTTTGTGTCTACAACGGAAGCAGATGTCTTATCCAGACAAGTCAACTCGACACGGTTCAGGTGTGCTCGAGTGTGACTCTACTTGAATCGAGTGTTCAAGGTTGGAGTTCGGACACTCGACTTGAGCTCGATCTAGCTTGATTTTTCAAATTAAGTGAGCTCAATTCATGAAGAATTTGGTATGCTCAACTACTCTTGACTTGATTTGATCTAAGTTCGAGTTTAAAAGTTAATAAGCTCAAGAATAAACTGGTGTTCTCAAAGTCCAAAATGAAAAAAGAACTAACATTATGCATGTTATTTCTTTCACGGATAACTGAAAAACTCTAATATCGAACTACTTGAGCAAGCTCATGAGCTGCTCACGCTAAGAATTTTAAGCTCGAGCTCAATGTTATTTGGCATTTGAGCACACAGATAACAAAGGAATCAAGTCAAGCAGGACTAATCTGCTAGCTGAGATTGAGCAGATCACTAGTACCAATGCACATTTGTGTGCCCACCCTACATCCGAGTTTTTGAACTTTAACGGCAATGTTCAGCTTGGAAATATGAATAGCATTTCCCCTGATATACACGTTCTGAAAATGGTAAGTGGTAAACTCACCTCTTTTTTTACCACAGGTATCCAAGTTGGGGTTTGGATGCATGGGCTTGACTGTTGTCTACAACTCTCCACTTTCTGAAGAGGACGGCTTATCGCACGTGAGTCGCCTTCTTTGATACAGCTGACGTGTATGGACCAAATGCTAATGAAGTTCTGGTGGGGAAAGGTACACATCTCTGCATAAGCAGGGACCTTTGCTTTTGACCAATCAATTGGTTGTGCCAATTCGCCCAGTTCATATCCCAAGAGCAAAAATTACTTTTCTTCTACTTGAGATCAAATTGGCTAAAAAGGACTCTGCATGTTTTTCTTTCTTTATTTTGACGAGCCTGAAAGAGGTTACATCCTGAGGGAGGTTTAGGTATATGGGTTTAATTTAGCTTCTCCCCTTTTTATACTACGAATTTAAACCTTCTCAGATCACTTCTATGGTCATGGAATCGAAGATAATGAGAGAAAGAAGGAAAAGAAGAAAATGTTTGCCTAGGACAAATGTTCTCCTTCAAATTGGTTTTTCCAGAGATAGGGAATCTGATCTTCATATGGAAGGCTTGATTTAATGATATTGTGATTCAATTTAGGCCTTGAAGCAGCTACCAAGAGAAAATATTCAGCTGGCCTCCAAATTCGGTAAGAGCGGATGCTCCTAAGATGGTGGTTAAGGGTACCCCTGAATATGTGCGATCGTGTTGCAAAGTTAGCATGAAGCGCCTAACTGTGGAATACATTGATCTGTATTATCAACATCAAGTCGACACTCCAATTCCCATTTTATAAGAACTGTAATGGGTGTTCCTCCTTTTACATTTCTAGTTCATGTTTCCCATCCTATGTCTTTTGGTCATTGATTTTCTCTTAAAAAATTATATCCCATCCCTTCTGAAGCCATGCATTTCGTGGTACATAGATGGGAGAACTTAAGAAACTGGTGGAAGAGGGGAAAATAAAGTATATTGGTCTGTCAAAGGAAAGCCCAGACACGATTAGACGAGCTCATGCAGTTCATCCCACAATGTCATATATTTTGGGATGATGTGATGGACCGAACTTAATTATAAATACATGTTATATGAGACATAGAGTACTTTAAGTGAGTGTGATGGGGGATCGTAATGACCAACATTCATGCAATAGCGAGGGTAGTTTCGGAACACTTTAGCATATTGTTTGTGAGTTTGTTAAATGTGTTATAATTTAGACTGGTTTGACTTGATCTAGTGGAGTAAGTGTTAAGATTAGGTGCACAAATACAATTAAATAGAAAGTAAATGTGAGAAAAAGAAATCGAGACACAATTTATCATAGTCTACGCTTAAACTAGAGTTACGTCTGGCAGAGGGTTTAATTATAATTAGTACCCCTCACCTCTCTGTTAAAACTCTCAATTATAAGAAAAAGAAATTATATATACTCAATAGTTAATCATGGATCCAAACCCAAGTTATAAAGGCCCTCTTCGTGGGGGTGCTGCCCCCTACGACCCCTTGCCCGGTCATAGGGAAGCAGGACCCCGTGCTTTCTTGTGGATGGGTATGAATCACGCCCAAAAATAAGTTGATACAAGTCTACCCAACTAATAAAGTTAAGAACTTTATTCTATGGCCGTGATCTTTCCCATGTCAATGTCGCATCTTTTCTCTGTTTGCGTTCGTTGAAGTCCATGATATGTGATCCCGGAGCAGTGCTGAAATTCTTCACTAGGATTTTCGTCTAAACCCCACATATGCCCAAAGCAGTCACCTACATGTTTTAGTACCAGAGACCTCGGTGCAACCTTAAGCTTTTAGATGGACTGGCAGTTTTTTCATATGTATTGTACATCCATTTCCTAATTTTGTTTCAATACATGTATCAAAGTTGGTTCGCATGCATTGGCTTGAGCAGTTCCTACGATACTATCGTTTCCAAGGAGGATGGCGTTGCCATAATAAGGCATGCTCGTAGCAAGGGAATCACTTTCTTTGATCCGGATGTGTATGGAGCAATTGTTAATGAAGTTCTGGTTGGGATAGCATATATACCTCGAATTCTCGAGTTTTGCTGCAACCCCAGTTCAATTCATTTAATTTATTTGCGTGCATCGTATCAAAAATTAGTTTTTTTTTTTCATTTTGCTTCCATCAGTTCATTTCCTAAGAAAAAAGGAAGAAATGAAAGAAAAAGTTATTCACATACAGGGAAACGGGATTATATATGGCGATAGAGTTGACATTGAAGTTGGAGACCGTGATGTCATTATTTTTGTGCAGCATTTTCATCTGTCGTTCTTCTTACCGTTCTACTATTTTTTTAAGGTCATGAAGCGATTGCTAAGAGAAAATATTCGGCTAGGCACAAAGTTTGGTTTAGTAAGGTCCAACTATTCTAACGTCATAGTTAAGGGCAAGCCTGAATATGTGCGTTCTGCGTTCTTGCTGTGAAGATGGTTTGAAGCACATTTATCTGTATCAGCATCATCAAGTGGACACATCACGTCCAATTGAAGAAACTCCAGGTGTCTTTTTCTTTCGTCTACATATGTACTATCCTTTTAACCTTTCGGTGATCTAGTTCATTTTAAAGAAGTAGATTATCCCAAGGAAACACCAAAAGAATACATTTTTTTTACTTATTTTTATGGGATAAACAAACAAAATATGTAATGCGGCGTTGAAATTTGAAAGTGCTTTTATTACCCTTTCGGCCTGAAACGTGGATGTCAATAGAAAAATAAAAGAAAAAACTCAATGACTCTGCTGACATACCCGCTTTATGTCATGCCCGCAAGGCAAGTCCACTCCAGTCGAAAGATTGGAACGACCGATGTCCAAACTGTCTCCGCTTGCATACTCGCATGCGTCATGCCCCTCATACTGTTCTCAAGACATATAATCTCTCCAAGCAACTGGGCAATTCTGAGATCGCACGGACCCTCTGCCCGAAAAGCAGAAGCAGATATCCTCAACACACCGATAGGAAACAATGGCAGGAGTGGAGGTTCCAAGGGTGAAGCTTGGAAGCCAAGGACTGGAGGTAACATCAACGCAATCCCAGATCTTTTTTAGTGCCCGTTACATGCTTTTTTCAAGAAATGATTAGTTGCTTTTTCTTGATTGTGCGTGTACTGAAAGGGGTGAACCGTTTATTGTTCTGCTTCTTGATGACGATGTCTCTGTGGTCGATGTGTAGATCAGTTGATGTTTTTTTATGAATTTTTGGGGTGGTTTGGGACGTGGGCATTGGATTTATGATGTAAGTTTCGAACTTCAGCCGTGGGTAATGAGTAGAATTCTCTGCTACACATCCACTGGTACAATAGGGGCTTTTTGCGGTGCTGCAAGTGTTGAAATTGGATATCCGGTTTCTTATTTGTGTCTATAATGGAAGCAGAGGTCTTATTCAGCCAAGTCAACTCGACACAGTTCAGGTGTGCTCGAGTTTGACTCTACTTGAATCGAGTGTTCAAGGTTGGAGTCTGGGCAGTCCTTAAAAACTCGACTTAAGCTCGATCTAGCTTGAATTTTCAAAGAAACAGAGCTCAATCCATGAAGAATTTGGAATGCTCAACTACTCATCACTTGATTTAGTCTAAACTCAAGTTGAAGTCATTGAGCTCGAGCATAAACTCGTGTTCTCAAAGTAGGAACAAAGAAATAACATTATGCATGATTTTCTTTTATGTATAACAGAAAAACTCCAATTTCAAACCACTCCAGCAAGCTCGTGAGCTGCTCATGTTAAGAATTTTAAGCTGTAGCTCAATGCTATTTGGTATTTGAGCACACATATACCAAAGGAATTAAGTCAAGCAGGACTAATCTGCTAGTTGAGAATGAGCAGATCACTATTACCATGACACATTTGTGTCCCCACCCTACATCAGAGTTTTTGAACTTTAATGGCAATGTTCAGCTTGGAAATATGAACAGAATTTTGCCTGATACACACGTTTTGAAAATGTTAAGTGGTAAACTCACCTCTTTTTTTACCACAGGTATCCAAGTTGGGGTTTGCATGCATGGGCTTGACTGGTGCCTACAACTCTCCACTTTCCAAAGAAGACGGCATCACCATAATTAAGCATGCTTATAGCAAGGGAGTCACCTTCTTTGATACAACCGACGTGTATGGAGCAAATGCTAATGAAGTTCTGGTGGGAATGGTACTTATCTTTGCATAAGCAGCGACATTTGCTTTTTACCAATCAATGGGTTGTGCCAATTCGTCCAGTTCGTATCTCAAGAGCAAAAGTTACTATTCTTCTACTTAAGATCAAATTGGCTGAAAAAGACTCTGCCTCTTTTTCTTTCCTTGTTTTGAGGAGCCTGAAAGAGGTTGCATCTTGAGGGAGGGTTAGGTATATGGAATTTGATTTATCTTCTCCCCTGCTTATTACGAACTTAACCCTTCTCAGATCACTTTAGTCATGTACTCAAAGATAGTTAAAAGTAGGAAAAGAAGAAATTAATTGCCTTGGACAAATGTTCTCCTGCTGATTGGTTTTTCCAGAGATAGGGGAATCTCATCTTCGTATGGCAACCTTGATTTCATGATATTGCGACTTGCATTAGGCCTTGAAGCAGCTCCCGAGAGAAAATATTCAGCTTGCTTGTCACGCTCCAAACCCCCGTCCAGCCCGCGACATCCCACTTCGGGGCAAAATAGTACGATATCCCAGGTTATCGCCGACCTCATTTGTAATCATCAGAGATTTAATTGAACAACGGAAACCACAAATCACCCGGACAATTGAAACTGGGGAGAATAGGGAGAGTAGACATATTCTTTTCTCATTCAAACTTGTACCATAATATTCACAATCTTACAAATCTTAATATACATGTGCACACTGTATTAAAACCATCGAGATCAAAAAGGACCGATGACCTGGCATTCTACCCTAGAAAATGGTACTCGCCAAAAGCCTAACTTTTGCACCTTTACACTATCCCCTACGCCCCTTACTCGGAGTCCACTCTGAATCTGACTCCTCATCATTCGAATCCGAACTCCCTTGAATGATTTGCTCCTCTGAGGACTCCGGCTCTGCCTCGATCTCAATCGGGTGATTAATGTCACCCGACTCCGCCGGAACTTCATTCTGATTTTCCTCCCACAATCCATCAAAGAAATTGTATTCCGGCACGTAGTTAGGATCCATATACTACTCAAACGGAAGTACATACTCCGGTTCCTCCTCAGGCTCCTCAAACTCGTTGGGCTCGTCCTCGGGTTCCACCTCCTCTGGTTCTTCCTCGAGGATCGGTTCTAAGTCTATGTCCATTGGATTACCTTCAGCTTGCGACACTTCGGGCTCGAGTTCATGCTCAACCCCTGAAGATCCCTGGGCTGCAGGCGTTGAATGCAACCCAGACTGAGCTAAACTAGTCTCTACACTAGTCAACTCCCCATCTATCGAGGGTATAGCAGAAGGGTTCTAATCCCCAACTAAATCCACTGGATGCAACCCAGATTGAGCTAAACTAGTATCTGCACTGGTCAATTCCCCATCTATCGGGGGTATAGCAAAAGGGTCCTAATCCCCAACTAAATCAAATAGAACATCAAAACCTCTAATGGGACCGAACTCGTCAACTCCATCATTGAAGAACCAAGCGGTGTATACATGGGGCTCCTACAAGGATAATCCTACTTCTACAAAAACCGTGGTAGTGCGCTTAATCCAGGTCATGTTATCTCCCATAGGAAACTCTGCAACTTCATACTCGGTGTGCACTGGTACCTCAAAACGCTCTGGTGGCGATGGCGGAAGATTCATGGCTCAGGTCGGGGTTCTAAAAAATGTTGGTTGAAATAACCATAAGACTATATCTCAGTAAGTACACCCCTAAACCCCACCTAGGCTATCACGTACCTCTAGACAATCACGAAACACAATCACACACACACTAAAACGTTACATAGCAAGCACTTTACGTACAATCACAAGCATGCATAAATCTCATGTCATGCACTCATTCCATTCTCATTATCCCTTTTCCACATTCCTCACCAATGACCCGCATTATAGTACACGCCTTAGGCTCACTATGACCACTTATCACAACATTTCAGGGCCCGCGTTAACGTATATGCCTCAAGCCATGTTTCTTGCCCGCGTTGAAGTACACGCATCAGGCTCAACACCTACCAACTACTGCGCAACCCACGTTAAAGTACATACCTCAGGCTGGCAATCTTCCGGTAATACCGGGCATCATCTCGCGTTGAAGTACACGCCTCAGGATGGCACAATTCCCACGATCACACACACCATGCCACATTTTTTTAGTCATGCACATGCTCCACACGCAACTAGCCCATCGCACGTGGTCCATGCACGCATCAATTCACAAGCAAAACATGCTCACCCAACATTTGACATGGCCCATTTGACAATCGAATCAGTCTGACCCAAACGTGCACACAACAGGCATATTTCAATCATATAATTACACAACCACACACGCAATTTCATCATCCTAATCCAATCATAGTTCCAACACACATTAAACACATAATCTGCCATTTTTCTCTAACCAAACGGCTTCAAATCAATTCTGGTCCTTCACGACACTTTCTCCCCACTAATTGCCAGTTCTAAAAATCCTACTTGCGTCCCGATCGGCCCATCACAGCCCAATGAACAGTCATCCACAGCCCACTATTGTCCTCAAAATTTCCAATAAAATTTTTCCCAAATTCAATCATAGGCCCGCTAATCAATCCCGTTCCTAAACCGTACAATTTCCGCACTCAAATAAACCCGATTTCTCCTAAAAATCATCTGTTAATGCCCGAAGTCCTAAATTGGGTTTAGAGCGTGACTTACCTAGTTCTAGACTATCGCGGTTAGAATGGAAAGCGACGGCACCAAATCAGGAACAGCGGCGAACGGCGGTGCAGCTTGGCGTAGCGATCGATGTGAGGGCGGCATGAGGCGGACGGCGAGGGAGAGAATGATCGGAGAGAGAGAGAGAGAGAGAGAGAGGTTCACGGTGGGGGGGGGGGGGGGAAAATGGCCGAATGGGGAGAGAGAAAAGAGAGAGAGAGAGAGAAGATAAGGCTTGGTCAATCTCGGTGACCAAGTTTTGACCCAAAAGCAAAAATGACCAAAATGCCCCTCCCTTTTTTAATCCAACGGTCGAGATTCGATCTAATCTTGAAATCAACGGTTAGGATTGAATCTTGCTTGAAAAATATCCAAGGGCATTGTGTCTTTACCAAAAATTGAGGGCAAAATGACCAAAACGCCCTTGCCTTATTAAACTAATCCTTTATTAATTTCCAAGAGTAAAATGGTCACTTTCTCCGTTTCTTGTCGAAATCGAATTTTTCTGAAAGAATGGAGACAATCCAAAATTGTACGTTCCATCCGCAATGTCGTCCTAACGTCCCGTTGTGACTTCCAAATTTTTCCGATGTCCAAAATGGGCTCAATTAAATAATCAAATTTTATTAAACGCAACTCGAGCGTTTTTCAAACTAATGGGTGGCTTATTGGGAAAATTCGCATCTTCGACCCGTGGCTAATACTAAATCAAGTCACGTGCAATTTATTCAAACCGTAACGACTTTGATTGTCATTTAAAACAGTGAAGATCAATTACTAGATCCGAGGGGTACGATCGTCCGGTATAGGTTCGAGATCATTCGTCAAGTCATTTCGTGGTCCGACGGAATCACCCGCGATCCACTATTATAACAATGGCGAATTGACCCCTGACTATCTTTGGATCGGCCAACAGTGGCTCAAAATATCACATCAGCGATTTCATAATTGAAAATCAATTCACAATCGAATTTTCTTTAGTCGTGCGAATTTACTTCCCCTATTAGCGTTTCCCTATTGGTTAGCATATCAGAAATAATCAGTTCCGGGCGAGAATTTACTACGAGTACATTTCATAAAACTCAGTATTTTATAAATCCCAAATGAACTAATTTTCAGGATGTCACATTGCCACTAAGTTCGGTTTAACGAGAGTGGAAGCTTCTAAGGTGGTGGTTAAGGGTAACCCTAAATTTGTGCGGTCATGTTGCGAAGCTAGCTTGAAGCGCCTAGGTGTGGAATACATTGATCTGTATTATCAGCATCGAGTGGACACTTCAATTCCCATTGAAGAAACTATGAGTGCTTCTTTTGCAATTTTTTCCTTGGGTACCCCCTTCTTTTGCATTTCTAGTGCATGGTTACCATCTTGTGTTCTTTTGGTGATTGATTTTTCTCTTGAAAAATTATATTCCATCCCGTCTGAAGCCATGCGTTTCCTGGTACATAGATGGGAGAACTTACGAAACTTGTGGAAGAGGGGAAAATTAAGTATATCGGTCTGTCTGAGGCGAGCCCAGACACGATTAGACGAGCTCATGCAGTTCATCCCATTACGGCAGTACAAATGGAGTGGTCTCTTTGGACTCGTGATATTGAGGAGGAGATAATTCCGTTATGCGGGTTAGTTAGTCCACAGTAGCATCTTTTACTTCATTTTCTTTGGGGTAAGAAAAAAGTTTAGGAGTATATCTCCCTTCAGCCCACGAAATCACGCGACTTCTACATGACCTCTAAAATAACTTTATGTTGCGGCCACACGTGCAGTGCTGACATTCTTTATGATGTTTTCTGATCCAAAAGTGCTGTCCTGATGTTGCTAAATGCCAGGGGTCCTGGTATTGGAATAGTTCCATACGGTCCGCTTGGCCGTGGCTTCTTTGGTGGCAAAGCTGTCCTTGAAAGCTTGCCTTCAGACAGTAGGCTGGTATGTAGCCATTTCATTTGGCATAGAAGTTCCGTTTTCAAGCTCTAGTACTTGAGTCTCCGATGGAAATACTCTGTGATTTGAAGACACTATTTTGATTCAGTTGGCTTAGAAACCAAAAAAAATTGTGCTGGCCCCCAAAAAGTATCTTATGAATGTTGTGAAAGAAGTGGAAGAGAAATTTTATATATTTCAATGAAAATAGTGAAGAGTACATGGAACCTATTTATAAGCTTAAATAGATTACAATCTAAGGAAATCAGATCAAATATGCATAATCAAAATAGATACAGAGAATCGAAGGAAATAATCTAAATATCCCTAGAATATACCTAAATATCTCTAACACTCCCCCTCAAGCTGAAGCATACATATTAATCATGCCCTACCTGTTACAAAATATATTCTATCCTCCCATCATCTATAATATTAGTAAAAATGTCTGCAAGTTGTTCACCATTCCTAATATGATTGGGAAAGATCACTCTACTTTGCAGCTTCTCTTGAATAAAATGACAATCAATCTTAATGTGTTTTATTTTCTCATGAAACACAGAGTTGGAAGCTATATGTATTGCTGCCTTATTATCACACCATAGAGACACAGGAACTGAAGCTTTAAAGCCTGACTCAGTCAATAGCTATTGAATCCACACTAATTCACATGTCACTTATACTATGATTCTATATTCTGACTCGGCATTAGAGCAGCCAATAACACTCTGTTTCTTATTCCCCTATGACACTAGATTTCGTTCAACCAAGGTACAGTAGCCAATGGTTGATCTCCTATCATCTAGAGACCCTACCCAATCAACATCAAAGAATCCTTCAACTCTGTTATAACCATGGTTTTAGTAAACAGTTCCTTTCCCTGTAGCCTTCTTCAAGTACCTCAAAATCCCAATAGCTGCATCCCAGTAAGATGTACGAGGGGAAGATAGAAATTGACTTACCACACGAACTGGAAAAGTAATGTCTAGTCGAGTAATTATGAGATAATTTAGCTTATCTACCAGTCTTCAATAGCTCTCAAGATTATCAACAATCTTTCTTCCCTTGGCAACCAGTGCAACTCCTTGTTCTTTTTTTTTTTTGGTTGAAAACTCTTTGTTCAATAGGTGAATCAAGACGCTTTGATCCCAGCATGCTTGTCTCAGTGAGCAAATCCAAGACATATTTTTGCTATGATAGGACGATACCTTTCTATCAATGTGCCACCTCAAGTCCTAGGAAATACTTCAACTTTCCCAAGTCTTTAATCTAAAACTGTTGCTAAAGATAGACCTTTAATTCAGCTATATCAACCAAGTCATTTCCCATGATAATGATATTATCAACATACACAATCAAGAACAACTTGTCTCCCCCTAACTGTTTATTAAAGAAAAAGTGATCATTTTCACAATTAGATAGTCCAAAAGACAGTACAACCTTAGAAAATCCTCCACATCATGCCTGTATTGATTGCTTCAAACCATACAGAGACTTTTTTAACTTGCAAATTAGTCTCCTAGACTCCCTCGAGCAACAAATCCCGGAGGTTACTCCATATACATCTCCTCATGAAGAGTACCATGCAACAAAGCATTCTTGACATCAAGCTAAAACAAGGGCCAATTATATGGCAGTAAGAGAGATCAAAATAGGAACAAATGTGAACTTGGCAACCTGAGAAAAAATGTCTAAATAGTCAACCATATACACTTGAGCACCTTTCGCAACAAGTCTTATTTTTAAGCGAGCAAGAGAGCAATCAAGATTGACTTTGACAACATATACCTGTTAACAATCAATAGCAGTTTTGCCTAAAGGAAGAGGTACCAAATCCCAAGTTTGATTAACCTATAGGGCCTGTAATTCTTCTTCCATAGTTGTCCTATAGCCAGAGCCTTGTAATGCCTCACTTACAAACTTGGGAACAAGATTTAGTTCAGCAGTAGATAAAAAGGACCAAAAGGATGGGGACACATAAGAGTATGAGATAAATTTTACAACAGAATGTTGAGTACAAGTATGTGTACCTTTGTGATGAGCAATAGGAAGATCGACATCAGACACAAGAAGAGGGTCAAGTAATGGTAGATCTAGAGTTAAAGATTACATAGTAGTGACAGGAGGAAGGGAGAAGTAGTAGCTACTTGAAGATGCCGAGTATATACCTTGAGAGGAGTTGGTTCTTGTGCAAATACTAGTGAAACAGGTGGAACAATTGACCAAATGATGGTCACATGTAAGATTTCATCCACCTCAGGAACAGTAACCAAAACATCAAGATATGGAGTAGAATTAAAGAATGAAACATCAGTATTTATAAAGTACTTCCACAATGATGGAGATAATAATGTTATACCTTTTGAGTATGAGAATAACCAAGAAACACACACTTGACGACCTCGAGATCAAGTTTTGATACTTTGGTCGATGATCACGAATAAAGCAGACACAACCAAAAATATGTGGTGATAAGACAAATAATGATTGATTGGAAAACAAAGTAGAAGGCATGCAATTAATGAGATAACATATAGTCAGGATAGTATCAAACCAAAAGGTTTTGGGGATCTTCATCTCAAATAACATAGACCTAGTGACTTCCAATAAATGCCTCTTCTTCCTTTCAACTACACCTTTTTGTTGTGTTGTATCAAAACAGGAAGATTCATGAATCATACCATGTTGAGTCATAAAGTCTGAAAAAAGTGTGGAAAATTACTCCTTAGCATTATAACAATGCAAAACCTTAACATGCGCATGAAACTGAGTGTGAATTTCAAGAATAAGGGCACAAAATATAGAAAACAATTGTGAACTACTTTTCATTAGATATAGCCAAGTGACTCTGGAATAATCATCAAAAAAAGTAACAAAGTATATAAAACCCAAATTGGAAACCACATGACAAGGACACTAAATATCTTAATGAACTAACGAAAAAGGAGGCACCACTCACTTAGTTACATGAGGCAAGTAACTGACATGATGCAATTTGCTGGGTTGACATGACTCACACTCTAAACTAGAAAGATACTAAAAACTAGAATCTAACTTCTAAAAACTATGCAGTGAAGGATGGCCAAGATGACAACATATCTAATGTAGGGAAGCAACACTAGAGCATGCAATAGATGGAGCAGTTTCAAGCACACACGGCCCCTGCCTTGTGTTCTCTACCGATTGTCCTCTTCGTAACCAGGTCTTGAAAAATAAAAGAATCAAGATAGAATGTCACTGAATACTAAAGTTTTTGGTTGAGGTTAAACAGAAATTATGGGAGATAAAGCATCGAGGATAATGGCAACGAAGGAGTTGGATAAACTGTGCCAACCCCATTCACTTATGTAGATAAGCCATTAGCTAGGGTAACAATGGATGATGATGGAGTAAGAGAGGAAAATATACCCAAAAGACCTAACATATGATCGAAAGCCCCTGAATCAATTATCCAAAGGCAAGAGAGACGCAGCTAAAAGGTATGAAGTAGCTTTACTTGTCCATACCAGAATAGCAATAGAAGAAGCGGGCTGTGAGATATGAAACTGGTTGTACCTAGCAAATTCCTCATCAGACATAATCACTATGTTGCCTTCAGAAGACTAAGGCAAAGGAAAAGAGTCAGTACCGGATGTAATATGTGCAAACTGTTATTGTTGCCCTAGTCTCCTATTTAACTTGTAGCAAAAAATTTTAATGTGACCAGGTTTGCCACGGTGATGAGAAGTCCGAACAACCCCTGAGTTATCAATAGAAACGTGGAACTATCCATAAAGCTGTTGTTGACATTGGCCTCTCCCTATTCCTATGTATCGACCACCACCACAGCTACCATGGCCATTATTGTCCTCTTCGGTTTCCTCCACCACTCCTACCAACACCACCAGTTTGAGATTGGGACACAAGAGCGGAACTATCTACCACATACTTGGTATCCTGATAAGACTCACAATATACCCAAAGAACAGGAGCAAATGTATCTGTGAGTGATGCAATAGTCTCTCCTCTGAAGATCTGAGATCTAACAATTTCATATTATGGACCGAGACCTCTTAGGAATTCCATTATAGCTAATTGTTCTCTCTGGAATTGCATTTGTTGAACATTGGCCAAAATAGGGAGAAGAGCATTCAACTCTTCATTCATCCTCTTGAAATCAACAAAGTACTATGTAATGGAATGCCCCTTCCTCTTAGATTGGTAAAACTCATGTGATAGCTCATAAATCAGTGAAAGATTATTTTGGCCAGAATACAATACATCCAAATACTCCCACAATTCTTTGACTATGTCAACATGAGTTACGAGATCAACTATATTACTCTCTATAGAGTTTAGCATCTGACTAAGAATTCGTGTATCAATAACATCCCCAGTTGCATCATCCTTGAGTTTAGGCCCAGTCAGGTGTATATGCCAATTTCTTCCTATCAAAGTTAACTTCATAATTTTCTTCTATTGTTGAAAGTTGGTGCTACCCCTAAGCTTCTTAATGGTAATTCAATTAGAAGAAGAGGAAATCACCTCAGCTGTTACAGTAATGCTCTTCTCAGGATCAACCATTCTCCAATAAGAAAACTACCACAATATTTTCCTTCAAGCAACTCAACCACAACAGTTGAATCAAACCAACAGTTCAGACATAGAGACAGAGGACCGGATAACATCCTTTACAGTCCCAAAGTTTTCCTAGAGAACCGAGGAGCGTCGTCTTCTTCCTGGGGACGTGTGTTTCCTGTGCCACAATCAGGGTTGCTGCTCAAGCTCCACTCCCTCACGCCGACCCAACGTCACACCTTCCTTCAACATGATTCTGTGATCTAGGCTGTATGGGGCTAGGCACCACTGGACGACGCCGGATCTGGGCCGGGGGCAGTTTTTCTTTATTTAGAGAAAATTTCAATGACAGGAGACAGCTCTAATACCATGTGAAAGAAGTGGAAGAGAGAAATTCTGTGTATTTCATTGTAAATAAAGAAGAGTACATGGAGCCTATTTATAGGATTGAATAGATGGCATTATAAGGAAATCAGATCAGGTATGGATAATCAAGATGGATATGGGAAGTCAAAGTAAATATTCAAAATATACCTAAATATCTCTAACAAATGCAATACTATAACCATGGGAGAAGCGAAAAACTGAGGCTTTATCAGTTGCAACAGCGTGGATTAATATTGGACTCACCGGTGATTGAATGACAACCCACTTAACAAAATTATAGTCCATGGAGACTAATGCGCATGTTCTCTTTGGAAGGCTATGTACCCTCAATTCAAAAAGGAGAACCTGGATAAGAACAGAAACCTTTCTACTCGGATGGATAATCTTTCCAAGAAACACGGGTGCACCCCACCGCAATTAGCTCTAGCATGGGTTCTTGGACAAGGAGACATGGTTGTACCAATCCCTGGTGAGCACTTATAAGCTTCTGCTTCAAGTTAAATCTGCCACTTGTATGATTGTCGCTGCGGTGTAGACGTTTTTGTAAAAAGAAAAAAAAAATGAGCCATCAAGTAGCTGTTGTGTATAAAAACCACACAGGCTTTCTAGTAGGTCTGTGTGGCCTTATGAATTGCCGAGAAGAAGGCATGCATTTATATCATCTTTGTTTCAAGTAAATACTCTCAAAGTGACTTCTAACATAATTCCTTGGAATGTTTGCTGGTTTTCTTCTAACACCAGGGACAATTAAGATTAAGAACTTGGATGACAATATCGGCTCTCTCAAACTAAAGCTTACCGAGGAAGATCTGAAAGAGCTCTCTGATGCTGTACCTGTCAATGAGGTAGCCGGAGATAGAACCTTCGAGAGCACCACTGAAGTGACTTGGAAGTTTGCTAATACACCTTTACCAATTCAGAAAGTCCGAGCCCAAGCTGGCCGGGCAATTTAAGCTTTGGTCCACTGAGCAACAATGTAGTATGGGAGCACTGATAGAGAAAAAGAGAAGATGACTCGTGAACTCTGGCAATGCTTCTGCTCCTATGGCAGCGAATAAATGTGCCATGCCCGTTGGAGAGAGCACTTCTCTCCCTTCATCTCTCCCCTTAAAGCATAAAAATAACATGCGCATGCCTTGTTTTTGGATTGTGATGCCTTTCCGTTTCCATATGATCTTGTCAATTTTCTGTCCCGTTAGGGAAGAGATGGTTTCAACCCAGGAAATTTTAGTCTGCAGCTAGCTCATCAATCATCAAATAATCAAGATTTATGCAGAATCTTACCCTGCGCTTGGATTTCAGTGCTAAGTCTGGAAGTGTCAGGAATATATGATGTCGAATTTGTTTCGGTTTCAACTAAGAAAAAAGATAAGCGAAGAACTAGTGCTTTGTTATCCCTGGGTAATCAAACAGAACTCACTATACAATGCTTGTTGACAAACATTTAACCTTATTCAGACAAAAGAATCTATTTGCTGAAGTTTAAGGGGATGCAATGACTTTTCTTGTAATGGAATAGTTGCATACAGTCGTCTTGGACTTCGCTTTATTACTGTTGCTCCTTTTTCTCCCTTTTTAGCAGAATCTAATTGTTGAAGTTCGCTTTCGGTGACTACTTTACTGAGCGTGTCCAATTCAGCCAGATCATGATTCCTGAGGGTGCAGTTATCCCTCTTCAGACGAGTGGACGAAACGAAATTCCTGATAAAACATAAGGGACGAAAGGCAACAAAAGGAACCGAGTCTTCATGCTTGCTTACTCGCTCGCGTCATCTTGAAAAGGAAACAGTCATTGCAGACTACTGTTATTGATTATGGGATAATGTGATGGACTGCACTTAATTACAAATACATGTTATTATCTGAGACAAAGTGTGAGTACTTTGAGTGTGACAGGGGATCGTAATACAGTGACCGCCATTCATGCAATAGCAAGGGTAGTTTCAAAATATTTTTGTTTTCGAGTTTGCTCAATGTGTCATAATTTAGATGACTCGATCTAGTGAAGTAAGCTGGCACTACGCAGTAATGTTTAGGTGCTCCCAGAGAACCGAGTGACGGTCTACCCAACAAAGAAAGTTAAGAACTTCAACTGCAAGATTCTATGGCAGTGATCTTTCCCCATTTGAATGTTGGATCTTTTCTCTGTTTGTGTCCGCTGAAGTCCACGATATGCGATCCTGGAGCGGTGCTGAAAATCTTCACTAGGATTTTCGCCTATCCCTACAGATGCCCAAAGCACTCACTCGGTGCAACCTTAAGCTTTTAGATGGTCTGGCAGTTTTACATATGTCCTGTACATCCATTTCCTAATTTGGTTTCGGTAAATGTATAGAAGTTGGGGTTCGGCTTGAGTGGTGTCTACGACACTATCATTTCCAAGGAGGATGGCGTTGCCATAATAAAGCATGCTCGTAGCAAGGGAATCACTTTCTTTGATACGGATGTGTATGGAGCAATTGTTAATGAAGTTCTGGTTGGGATGGAATATGTACACCCGAATTCTCAAGTTTTGCCGCGATCCCAGTTCAATTCATTTTATTTATTTGCGCACATCGTATTGAAAGTTAGTTTTTCATTCTGCTTCCGTCAGTTCATTGCCTGAGAAAAAAGGAAGAATGAAGGAAAAAGTTATTCACATACACAGAAACTAGATTATCTATGGTGATAGAGTCGATATTGAAGTTGGAGACCGTGACGTCATTTTTTTCATGTAGCATTTTCATCTGTTTTTCTTCTTACCGTTCTACAATTTTTTTAAGGTCTTGAAGCAACTGCACGGAGAAAATATTCAGCTAGGCACAAAGTTTGGTTTAGTAAGGTCGGACAATTCTAAAGTCATAATTAAGGGCAAGCCTGAAAATGTTTGTTCTTGTTGCGAAGATGGCTTGAAGCGGCTCAATGTGGAACACATTGATATGTATCATCAGCATCTGAGTGAACACATTGTGACATTTCGAAATTCCACCAATTAGAATTTATAAAATAATTGAGTTTTATGAAATGTGCTTGTAGTAAATTCTTGCCCGGAGCTGATCATTCATGGGATGCTAACTATTAGGGAAAGGCTAATAGATGAATTAAATTCGCGCGACTAAAGAAAAATTCGATCGTGAATTAATTTTCGATCATTAAATCACTAAAGTGATATTTTGAGCCACTGTTGGCCAATCCAAAAATAGTTAGGGGTCAATTCGCCACTGTTACAGTAGTGGATCGCGGGTGATTCTGTTGGACCACGAAATGACTTGACGATTGATCCTGAACATATATCAAACGATCGTACCTCTCAAATCAAGTGATTGATCTTCGCGATTTTAATGATAACCGAGGTCATCACGTACCGAATGGACTTGCACGAGACTCGATTCAGTATCAGTCATGAGTCGATTCTGCGAAATTCCCCAGCAAACGGCCCGTTAGCTTGAGAAACACTCAAATTGCGTTTAATAAAATTTAATTATTGAATTTAGCCCAAATTGGATATCGGAAAATTAGGAAATCACGGCGAAACGTTAGAATGATGTTGCAGGAGACACGTGTGATTTTTGGGTGCGCTCAAATACTTCAAAAAAATTCGATTTGGGCAAGAAACGGAGAAAGCGACCAAAATATCCCTAAGATTTATTAAATGGTAAGCTTTAAGGGTAAAGGGCATTTTGGTAATTTTGCCCTAAAATTTTGATTGGACAATTTTACCCTTGGATTTTTGGAAAATTACAATATTACCCTTGGATATTTTTGGGTGAATTCGATCTTAGCCGTCGGTTTCAAGATAAGATCAAATCTGGACCATCGGATTAAAAGTGTGAGACAAGGGCATTTTGGTCATTTCCACAATTGGTCAAAATGGACACTATTTAGTCAAGACCCAATCCACTCCCTCTCTCCTCTCTCCTCTCTCTCTCTCTCTCTATCTCTCAGTCTCATCTCCTTCCCCTCTCTCCCGATTTTCTCTCCACCGTGAGCCACGCCGGACCGCCGCCCGTCGCCGCCGCACGCCGGACCATCGCCGCCACCAAGCCGCCGCCTTGCCGCGCCCGTCTTGCCGCCCACACGCCGCCACCAACCTCACCGCCGTTCCCCTCTCCCTCTCTCATCCCGTGAGGCCGAGACCCACGCTGGACCGCCGTGCCGCCGCCGCAAGTTGCCGAGCTTCGCCGCCGCTCGCCACCGTCCCCGCCGTTCCCGATTGAGTACCACAGCTTTTCGTTCTAGCCGATTCAATCTAAAACTTAGTAAGTCGCGCCCTAAACCCGATTTAGGGCTTCGGGTATCGAAAGATGATTATTTTTGGGGAAAAATCAAATTTATGCCGGTGTGGAATTGTGGGAAATATGATTGGATTCTTATGGCGGGCCTTAGGAATTTATTTTGGAATTTTTGGAGGAAAATTAGAGGTTGAAAATAGGCTGTAAATTACTGTTCACGAGGCTGTGATTGATGGATCGGGACACAAGTTGGATTTTTAGAACCGGCAATTAATTTCGAGAAAATGTCGTGAAGAGCCGAGAGTGTAATTTTGTGATTTGAGGTGCGGAATTTACTGTTCACTAGCTGTGATTGATTGTTTGATGCGTGGATGGTACCGTTAGGTCTGTCTCTGAATTTTATGAAAGTCCCGTGAAGGGCTGAAATCGATTTGACAATGTTTGAGTGCGGAAAAATGCGAAATTGTGCGTGAATGTGCGTTTGAGGTGTGAATGCGTGATTGTGGGTGCAAATGTGTGCACGGAAATTCATGAGAATGTGTGAAAGTGTGAGAATGGGATCGGGTCGAGTATCATAAACTCGGGCAGCGATCACGTAGGTCTGTTGCATTTGGCACAGGTTGAGGCTTAAAAAAGCAAGAATGAGAATCGGTCCGAGGCACGATCAGCTCGGGTGAGACCAAGATTGAACCGAGGCATTATAAGCTCGGGTTCCGATCATGTAGGCCTGTCGCATTTGGTGCGGGCTAAGTTTGGGATTGGGCCTGAGGCGTGTGATGCTCAGGTCGCGATCGGAGCCTGAGGCGTGAATGAGTACACGGGCTGGAAGTTCGGTGATGAATAGTCACAGTGTGCCTGAGGCGTGTACTTCAATGCGGGTCACTGGCGAGTGTTGTGGAAAGAGAAAATAAGAACGGAATGAGTATATGGGATAAGAACTGTACATGCGTATGTTGCATACGATGTGCTGGTGATCGTGTGTGAAATGTCTACTCTGTAATGATTTGGCACGTGTGTAATTGTGTTTTTAATTGTCTAGAGGTATGTGATAGCCTAGGTTGGGTTTAAGGGTGTGCTTACTGAGATGTAATCTCACGGTTGCATCAATCAACAATTTTCAGAACCCCGACCTGAGACATGAACCCTTTACTACCACCACCACCAGTACGTTTTGGATTACTAGTGCACACAAAGTATGAAGTAGCAGAGTTTCTGATGAGTGACAGGATGACATGGATTAGACACACAACGACCGTATATGTAGAGGTAGGATTGCTGTTGTGGGAAACCAACGTATACACGGCTTGATACTTTAGGGACGATGACGGGGATGAGTTTGACCCCATCCGAGGTTTCGACGTTCCAAATTATCTAGTTGGAGATTGGGACCCGGTTGCCATGCCACCAATCGATGGAGAGTTGACTAGTACCGAAGTTAGCTTGGCTCAGTCTGGTCTGCATCCAACACCAGCAGCACAGTGATCTTCCGAAGTAGAACACGAACCCGAACCTAAGGCGTCGCATGCCGAAACTGAGCCGATGGATATAGACTTAGATCATATTCTTGAGGAGAAATAAAACAGGACGTAGGATCTGAAGTAGAACCAGAGGTCGAAGCGGAGAACAATCCTGTTGAGCCCGAAGAGCCGGAAGGAGAACCGGAGTACATACTCTCGTTTGAGCAGTATATGGATCCCAACTTTGAGCCTGAGTTCCATTTCTGGGATGTACTAGCAGAAAATGGTTAGGATGAGGTTCCAATGGAATCAGGCGATATCAATCACCCGATAGTGATCGAGGCGAAGCCGGAGTCCTCGAAGGATCAGACGAGCAAAGAAAGCTCAGAACTGGAAAATGAGGAGTCAGACTCTAAATGGACGCCGAGTAAGAGGCGTAAATGTTAGAGTGTCGGTTGGGAAGCCAAGCTTTGGATGAGAACCATTTTTTAGGGTGAACGCCAGGTCATCGATCCCTTTTGATTTCGATAGTTTCAGTAAGATGTGCACTGGTAGATTAAGGTTTGTATTATTGTAAATATTATGGAACAAGTTTTATCGAGTAATGAAAATGTATATTCTCTCAACTGTCTCCAGTTTTAACTATCAAGGTGTTTATAGTTTCCGTTGCGAATTTAAATATTTGATGTTTGCTGAGGTCGGCGATAACCTAAAATATCGTACTCTTCGACCAAAAGTGGAATGTCACGAGCTCGATGGGGGTTCGGAGCGTGACACACATCACATCCAATTTGAGAAACTCTAAGTGCCTTTTTCTTTCATGTGCATATATACTATCCTTTTAATCTTTCGGTGATCATGTTCATTTTGAAAAAGTATATCATAGCAAGAAAATGCTAAGTTCGGTTCTGCATATGGAAGCACTTAAAAAATTGGTGGAAGAGAGAAAATTTAGTACGTTGGTCTAGCTGAAACCAGTCCAAACACAATTCAAAGAGCTCATGTAGTCCATCTCGTCACGGTAGTATAGATGTAGTGGTCCCTATGGGCTCGTGATGTCAAGAAAGAGATAATTCCATTATGCCAGTTACTACATAAAAAATTCAATAAAAGAAAATGAAGACACCATAACCAATAATTTCCAAAACTTTCATGCACTCAAATGTTGATACGTAATTCATATATAAATTTTTCATAATTTAATTTAAATTTTGATGGGAAACTTAAAAATATACATTTTTTATTTATTTTGATGGGGTAAACAGACAGAATAGGTGGCGTTGAAATTTAAAAGTCGTTTAATTATCCTTGCGACCTGAAACGTGGATGTCAATAGAAAAAAAAAAAACTCAATGACTCTGCTGACATATTCGCGTGCGTCATGCCCGCAATGCAATTCCACTCCAGTCGAAAGATTGGAACGACCGATACCCAAACTGTCTCTGCTTACTTATTCGCATGCGTCATGCCCGTCGTACTGTTCTCCAGACATATATAATCTCTCAGATCGACTGGGCAATTCCGAGATCGCACGGACCCTCAGCACGAAAAGCAGAAGCAGATATGCTCAAAACAGTGAAGGATAAAACTCAACACACCGGTACAAACAATGGCAGGAGTGGAGATTCCAAGAGTGAAGCTTGGAAGCCAGGGACTGGAGGTAATATCAACGCAATCCCAGATCTTTTTTAGTGCCCGTTACATGTATTTCCAAGAATTGATTAGTTGTGCTTCTTGATTGTGCGTGTACCGAAAGGGCTGGACCTTTTGTTGTTGTGCTTCTTGAGGTCGTTCTCTCTGTAGAAAATGTGTAGATGGGTTGATTTCTTTATGGAATTTTTGGGTGGTTAGGGACGTGGGCATTGGATTTATGGATAAAAGTTTCGAACTTGAGCCATGGTTAATGAGTAGAATTGTCTGCTACACATCCACTGATACAATAGGGGCTTTTTGCGGTGCTGCAAGTATTGAAATTAGATATTTGGGTTCTTATTTGTGTCTACAATGGAAGCAGAGGTCTTATCCGGCCAAGTCAACTCGACACAATTCAGGTGTGCTCGAGTTTGACTCTACTTGAATCGAGTATTCATGGTTGGGGTCTGGACACTCGACTTGAGCTCGATCTAGCTTGAATTTTCCAAAGAAACTGAGCTCAATCCATGAAGAATTTGGTATGCTCAGCTAGTCTTGACTTGATTTAGTCTAAGCTCAAGTTAAAGTCATTGAGCTCGAGAATGAACTCGTTTTCTCAAAGTCCAATAGGAACAGAAATAACAGTATGCATGATTTTCTTTTATGTATAACTGCTCCAATTTCAAACTACTTGAGCAAGCTTGTGAGCTGCTCATGTTAAGAATTTAAGCTGGAGCTCAATGGAATTTGGTATTTGAGCACACATATACCAAAGGAATTAAGTCAAGCAGGACTAATCTGCTAGTTGAGATTGTGCAGATCACTATTGCCATGACACATTTTTGTCCCCACCCTACATCAGAGTTTTTGAACTTTAATGGCAATGTTCAGCTTGGAAATATGAACAGCATTTTGCCTGATGTACACGTTTTGAAAATGGTAAGTAGTAAACTAGCCTCTTTTTTTACCACAGGTATCCAAGTTGGGGTTTGGATGCATGGGCTTGACTGGTGCCTACAACTCTCCACTTTCCGAAGAAGACGGCATCACCATAATTAAGGATGCTTATAGCAAGGGAGTCACCTTCTTTGATACAGCCGATGTGTATGGAGCAAATGCTAATGAAGTTCTGGTGGGAAAGGTACTTATCTTTGCATAAGCAGCGACATTTGCTTTTTACCAATCAATGGGTTGTGCCAATTCGTCCAGTTCGTATCTCAGGAGCAAAAGTTACTATTCTTCTACTTAAGATCAAATTGGCTGAAAAAGACTCTGCCTCTTTTTCTTTCCTTGTTTTGAGGAGCCTGAAAGAGGTTGCATCTTGAGGGAGGGTTAGGTATATAATATTTGATTTATCTTCTCCCCTGTTTATTATGAACTTAACCCTTCTCAGATCACTTTAGTCATGTACTCAAAGATAGTTAAAAGTAGGAAAAGAAGAAATTAATTGCCTTGGACAAATGTTCTCCTTCTGATTGGTTTTTCCAGAGATAGGGGAATCTCATCTTCGTATCGCAACCTTGATTTCATGATATTGCGATTTGCTTTAGGCCTTGAAGCAGCTTCCGAGAGAAAATATTCAGCTTGCCACTAAGTTCGGTATAATTAGAGTGGAAGCTTCTAAGATGGTGGTTAAGGGTAACCCTGAATATGTGCGATCATGTTGCGAAGCTAGCTTGAAGCGCCTAGGAGTGGAATACATTGATCTGTATTATCAGCATCGAGTGGACACTTCAATTCCCATTGAAGAAACTGTAAGTGCTTCTTTTGCAATTTTTTCCTTGGGTACCCCTTCTTTTGCATTTCTAGTGCATGTTTACCATCCTGTGTTTTGGTTATTGATTTTTCTCTTGAAAAATTATATTCCATCCCTTCTGAAGCCATGCATTTCCTGGTACATAGATGGGAGAACTTAAGAAACTGGTGGAAGAGGGGAAAATAAAGTATATCGGTCTGTCTGAGGCGAGCCCAGACACGATTAGACGAGCTCATGCAGTTCATCCCATTACAGCAGTACAAATGGAGTGGTCTCTCTGGACTCGTGATATTGAGGTGGAGATAGTTCCATTATGCAGGTTAGTTAGTCCACAGTAGCATCTCTTACTTCTTTATTTATTTATTTGGGGGGGACAAGAAAAAGTAAAGGAGTGTATCTCCCTTTAGCCCACGAAATCGTATGACATGCGTCTTTTATATGACCTCTCAAACAACTTTATGTTGCAGACTCACGTGCAGTGTTGACATTCTTTATAATGTTTCCTGATCCAAAAATGCTGCCTTGATGTTGCTAAATGCCAGGGAGCTTGGCATTGGAATAGTTCCATACAGTCCGCTTGGCCGTGGCTTTTTTGGTGGTAAAGCTGTCGTTGAAAGTTTGCCTTCAGACAGTAATCTGGTATGTAGCCATTTCATTTGGCATAGAAGTTCCATTTTCGAGCTCCAGTTCTTTAGTCTTCGATGGAAATGCTCTGTGATTTGAAGACACTGTCTTGATTCTGTTGGCTTCGGAACCAAAAAAAGTTTTGTTGGTCCCAAAAAGTATCTTTTGAATGTAACTACTATTAATATGGGAGAAGCGGAAAACTAAGACTTTATCAGTTGCAACACCGTGGATTAATATCAGACTCACTGATGATTGAATGGCAACCCACTTTACAAAATTAGAGTCCAGGGAGACTAATGCCCATGTTCTCTTTGGAAGGCCATGCACCCTCGATTCAAAAAGGAGAACCTGGATAAGAACAGAAACCTTTATGCTCGGATGGATAATCTTGCCAAGAAACACAGGTGCACCCCAGCGCAATTAGCTCTAGCATGGGTTCTTGGACAAGGAGACATGATTGTACCAATCCCTGGTGAGCCCTCTATCCAATAAGCTTCTGCTTCAAGTTAAATCTGCCACTTTTATGATTGTCGCTGTGGTGTAGACTTTTTTGTAAAAAAAAAAAGAGAGCCATCAAGTGGCTGTTGTGTATAAAAACCACACAGGCTATCTAGTAGGTCTGTGTGGCCTTATAATTGCCAAGAAGAAGGCATGCATTTATATCGTCTTTGATCCAAGTAAATACTCTCAAAGTGACTCCTAACATAATTCCTTGGAATGTTTGCTGGTTTTCTTCTAACACCAGGGACAACTAAGATTAAGAACTTGGATGACAATATCGGCTCTCTCAAACTGAAGCTTACCGAAGAAGGTCTGAAAGAGATCTCTGATGCTGTACCTGTCAATGAGGTAGCTGGAGGTAGAACCTTCGAGGGCTTCACTCAGGTGACTTGGAAGTTTGCTAATACACCTCTACCAACTCAGAAAGTTTGAGCGCAAGAATTTCAGAGTCTGGTTGGGCAATTTAAGCATTTGTTGAAGTGCAATAATGAAGTATGTGAGTTTACCTTACCAAAAAAAAATAATGAAGTATGTGAGCGCTGATAGAGAAAAAGAGAAGATGTCTTATGAACTTCGGCAATGCTTCTGCCCCTGTGGCAACAAAGTAAATGTGCGGTGCCCCTTGGAGAGAGGACTTCTCTCTGTTTATCTCGGTCCCCTTAAAGCATAAAAATAGCATGCCGTGCCTTGTTTCTGGATTGTGATACCTTTCCATTTTCGTATGATCTTGTCATTTTTCTGTTCCCTTTGGGAAGAATATGGTTTCAACCCAGAAAATTTTGGTCTGCATCTAGTACATCAATCATCAAATAGACAAGATTTATGCAGAAACTTGCCCTACGCTTGGATTTTAATGGTTCAGTGCTATGTCTGAAAGTGTCTGGAATATATGATGTCGAATTCGTTTCGGTTTCAACCACGAAAAAGAAGTTCGACTCTTCATCTTAGTGCCAAAAGGGCCACATTAAACAAAGATTAGGGAAGAACTAGCTAGTGCTTTGTTATCCTGGGGAAATCAAACAGGACTCGCTATACAATAGTTGTTGACAAAAAGTTCACCTTACTAAGACAAAAGAATCTATTTGCTGAAGTTTTAGAGAATGTAATGACTTGTTTAGTAGTGGAATAGTTTCATACAGTCCTCCTGGACTTCGCATTATTATTATTGTTCTTTTTTCTCTCTTTTTAGGCGAATCTATTTGCTGAAGTTTGACTTGGGAGACTGCTTTACTGAGCGTGTCCAATTCTGCCAGATCATGACTTCCTGTTCAAACAAGTGGACATCCTGTTCAAACAAGTGGACATAATGAAATTCCTGATAAAACATAAAGGGGAAATGACAATTGAGTCTCCACAGTCCTATGCTCGCTTACTCACATGCGTCACCTTAAAAGGGAAACAATAATTGCAGACTAACGTTATAGATTATGGGATGATGTGATGGACACTTAATTACTAATGCATGGTGTTATTATATGAGACGTAGTGTGACTACTTTAAGTGAGTGTGATAGGGGATTGTAATACAATGACCACCATTCATGCAATAGCAAGGGTAGTTTCAGAATATTTTAGCACAAAGTTTGAGATTGAAAATTATTAGAGTTCGTTCAATGTGTAATAATTCAGACTGGTTCGACTTGATCTAGTAAAGTAGGTTGGCACTCCGCAGTAATGTTTGGGTGCTCCTAGAAAACCGAGTGACGGTCAACCCAACTAACAAAGTCAAGAACTTCAAATGCAAGATTCTATGGCAGTGATCTTTCCACATGTCAATGTCGGATCTTGTCTCTGTTTGTGGCCGTTGAAGTCCATGATATGTGATCCCGGAGCAGCGCTGAGGATGCCCTACGGCTGCCCAAAGCAGTCCCCTACATGTTTAATTACCGCACACCTCGGTGGAACCTTAAGCTTTTAGATGGATAGGCAGTGTTTCCATATGTCCAGTACATTTATGTCCTCATTTTGTTCTCGATACATGTACCAAAGTTGGGGGCATCGGCTTGAGCGATGTCTACGACAATATCATTTTCAAGGAGCATGGCGTTGCCATAATAATGTATGCTCGTCGCAAGGGAGTCCATTTCTTTGATACCGCATGTACATGGAGCAATTGTTGATGAAGTTCCGGTTGGGATGGTATATGTACCACCGAATTCTCAAGTTTTGCTGCAACCCCAGTTCAATGCATCTTATTTATTTGTGCATCGTATCAAAAGTTAGTTTTGTCATTCTGGTTCCATCAGTTCATTTCATAACACAAAAAGGAAGAAAGGAACGAAAAAGTCATTCGCATATAGGGAAACAAGATAATCTATGGTTATAGAGTTGATATTGAAGTTGGAGACCGTGATGTCATTATTTTTATGCAACATTTTCATCTGTTATTCTGCTTACCGTTTAATTTTTTTAAGGCCTTGAAGTAACTGCCAAGAGAAAATATTCAGCTATACACAAAGTTTGGTATATTAAGGTCGGACTATTCTAACATCATAGTTAAATGCAAGCTTGAATACGTGTGTTCTTGTTGCGAAGCTAGTTTGAAGCGGCTCAATGTGGAATACATTGATCTATATCATCAGTATCGAGTGGACACATCACGTCCAACTGAAGAAATTCTAAGTGACTTTTTCTTTAATGTACATCTTGACTATCCTTTTAATCTTTCGGTGATCTGGTTCATTTCGAAGAAGTAGATCACATAGCAAGAAAATGCTAAACCATATAAGTTCGGTTTTGCAGATGGAACAACCGGAAAAACCAGCGGAAATGTATAAAACAAAGTACATTAGAAGCCAGACAAGACATGATTAAGAGAGCTCACGCAGTCCATCCCGTTACGGCAGTAAAGATGGAGTGGTCTCTATTGACTAGTGCTATCAAGGAGGAGTTAATTCCATTATGCAGCTTTCTGCATATAGCCTTTTCGACTTTGTGAATACCCATGGTATTCTAATTGGTAAGGTGTTTTGATGTCAAAATGCTGACTTAATGTTGTTTCAATGCCAGAGAGCTTAGTATTGGAATGGTTCCTTATACTCTTGGTCTTTGATCCAACGGATACTAAACTTTCTTGAAATTTGAAGTTTTTATACCACACTCAACTTGTGCTCTAAAAGTTCTTTTATTCAGCATTTAATTTGTTTTCCATTATGATGAAATTTAAAAAATAAAGGAAATCTTCATGTCCTCGTTTCCAAAAAAATAGGAACAAAGTACAATGTCCTTTAGCAGGACTATATCTGAAATAACTCATTCTGTCTCCAGAAGGAGCAGAAACACAGAAGCTCAAATTAAAGGCTGAGAAAATAAATGGCAGGATTTGATATTCCAAGAGTGAAGCTAGGAAGCCAAGTACTGGAGGTAAATTTAACAAAACTGAATCCCAAATCTTTGAGTGCCCAGTAACTTTTCCGGGAGCAGCTCGGTCATGCTTACTCTTTTTGTTCATTATATTTCTACTGTAAAATGAGAAATGCTGAACCCTGATCTACACCCTTGTGGGGTCTCAGTCTGGTAAACGTATCTGGGGATTGATCAGAAGTTATCTCGATACTTTCTCTAGCTTCTGAAACTATGGGAGTAAGATTGTTAGTCTAATATTCTGTGTTTGCGCCCACTGAGCTTAGGGCCTGTAAATGAAGGCACAAAAATGCTAATCACTCTTGAGTTTGTTTGTGTTCAGGTATCTAAGTTAGGGCTCGGATGTATGGGCTTGAGTGGCATCTACAACTCTCCACTTTCCAATGAGGACGGCCTCACGATAATAAAGGATGCTTATAGTAATTGAATCACATTTTTTGACACAGCCGATGCATATGGAGCAAATGCAAATGTAGTTTTGGTCAAGAAGGTACATTATTATTCCAGGAAAAGCATTGTGTTTCTGTGACCTTATACATTATCATGCCAGTTATCAAGCGCCTATGATCTGAAGCTCAATATTTGGTCTTTACATTCCTTTTCTTTGGATGAACCTGAAGAGGATACTGTTTTCGTCTTGTGGGAGGCTGAGGTACTAAGGACGAGATGCTTTTATACCCAGTTTTTATGTCAGCACTATTGTTTCAAAAAGCTTATAAATTTGTTATTCTGCTTAATGTGGTTCCATTTTATTTATGGAAATAGAAAGAAAAAAAGTAAAGAAGGAAGGAATTATTGCCTTCTGGAGATGTTTCCCTTCTATTTTTGCTTTCAAGGATACCAATTTTTCTCTATTTAGCGCAGTTGATTTGATGAATTATCATGCAATCATATAATAATTGGAGATTAAGGTGCTTCTGGTTTTAACAACTTCTTGTCGTCATCTGATTCTCTTGGAACTTGATTCCATTGTAACCGTCTTTTAGGCCTTGAAGCAACTCCCAAGAGAAAACATTCAGCTAGCCACAAAGTTCGTCACAGTAAGATTAGACTATTCCAACTTGGTAGTTAAGGGCACCCCTGAATATGTGCGGTCATGTTGCGAAGCCAGTCTAAAGTGCCTTGGTGTGGAATACATTGATCTGTATTACCAGCATCGAGTCAACACATCAGTTCCCATAGAAGAAACTGTAAGTACCGCTTTTGTTGTCTAAATACATTGGCTGAGTTCTTTTCTATCATTTTGACCTTGCATGATGATTTGCTCTGTATAATAGTCTTTCGGCGATTGGTACCTTGAGTGGTTCCTTGAGGACGAATACAGACAAGTGTTGAACCATGTATTTCCTGTTCCACAGATGCACGAATTAAAGAAACTGGTGGAAGAGGGAAAGATAAATTACATTGGTCTATCTGAATCCAGCCCTGCCACGATTAGGAGAGCTCACGTAGTCCATCCAATTACAGCTGTGCAGATGGAGTGGTCTCAGTGGACATGTGATGTCCCGGAGGAGATAGTTCCATTATGCAGGTTAGTCTACAATAGCATCTGCACTTCATTAATTTGCTCGTGCATCTGCCATTTGCACAGGACACAGAAATCTCAAACAACTTTTGGGTTTTTATTTTGGAGCAATCCTCGTGGACTTCTGAAATGTACTCAGTATAATACAACTGCAACTTTCTTCAATGTTCTTCAGTCATGTAGTTTGACTTTGATACGAAAATGACATATGGATGGTGTGACTTGCTAGGGAGCTCGGTAATGGAATAGTTACGTACAGTCCTCTCGGCCATGGCTTCTTTGCTGGCAAAGCTACTGTTGAGAGCTTGCCTTCAGTCAGCTCTCTGGTATGTCCTATCCATCTATTTCAATTAGAAGGACGTAATGCTACTGCAAAAACTTTCTTCTGGAGATGACTTTCAGTCAAATAACTGAACCATTGGTTGAACTAGAAAACTGGCCAGATTGAGCCTTAACAGGTTGTATAATCTTCACTTGATTCTGTTGCTTTTATATATGATCTTTCTGTTGGTTTTAAGACTTGATCTCCTTGAGGGAATTTTCAGATATAACGACTCATGGGCAGTACACATAGAGTAATCAACGCAAGAAAACTCTCTCTTGATAGGTTACGCACCCTAGATTCAGAAATGAGAACCTGGACAACAATAAAATCATCTACTCTAGGATTGAAGATATTGCGAGGAAGCATGGATGTTCAACAGCTCAATTAGCTCTAGCATGGCTTCTTGAAAAAGGAAATAGGTCGTACCAATCCCCGGTGAGTCCTCTATAGCTCGTATGTCGAGTTGAATTACTGAGATGTATGTTTTGTGGTAGAGTGAAGAGAGTGTACCTTTTTCTAATGAAGCCAAAAAAACAGATCCAGAAAATGGTAAAGAGGCCTCATAGAGAGCTGCGGAAAAACCACGCACTGAATCCGCTAAAAAAAATGTGGAAGGAAAAAGAAATTAAAGAAGTGGAAAATGTAAGAAAAGAAAGAAGAAACAATAGAATTACACAAACTCTTCCTGATGTGATCCCTGGGAATGTTTACTGGTTTTTTGTGAAATTCGCTAAAGACAGCAAAGATCATGAACTTAAATGACAACATAGGCTCCTTGTGCGTCAAAATCACTGAAGGCAATAGAGCTACATGGCTCCTTCCGAATTACGTAGGCCTTCATGTGCATAGGATTATGTAGCCGAGAAATGAGACTCCTGGAAAATGTTTGACTGGCTTTCCTTTTTACTTCTCTAGGGACAACGAAGATCAAGAACTTGGATTCCAACATACGCTCCTTGAAAGTGAATCTCATTGAAGAAGATTTGAAAGAGATTTCCGATGCCATGCCCATCGGTGAGGTGGCAGGCAGCAGAGCCTACGACGGTGTGGCTCACGCAATATATAAGTTTGCAAACACACCTCTGCCTACTCAGAAGGTCTAAGCATAACGAGTTCGAGGTTGCGTTCCTAGCCGCCTCTATTCAAGCATTTGTTGACGGCCCTATTCTAGATTAGAGCAGACCTGCAAACTTATTGGCACTGTCCTTTCTTCTCTCCGTCGTCAAAAAGATCATG
Source organism: Syzygium aromaticum (assembly GCA_024500025.1). NCBI lineage: Eukaryota > Viridiplantae > Streptophyta > Magnoliopsida > Myrtales > Myrtaceae > Syzygium > Syzygium aromaticum. The sequence continues at coordinate 35,686,771 of CM044892.1, forward strand.
CTCAATTGCTTATATGTCCGGCCATTTATCTCATGTTTCTAATGCTTTTTTTATGCCTTTTATCTCATGTTTTCCAAGAAAACTGAACTGAACCAAACCGTTAACACCCCTTTATCTATATATTGAGCAAGGTTTCGTTTGTCCAATCTTGAGCTAGAACATCAGGAGGGTAAACAGATGCCAGTTCGACTTAATCATGGATTGGCTTTGCGATTAAAGCGACACTACCACTTTACAAGGGTTTGTGAAGAAGTCGTATGGCTTAACGACAAATTGACATTTTTATCTAATAATCTGAAAATAAAGTCGTAAATATTGGTATGACATGTGCTCAAGGAAAAAAAATCAGCTCACAAATTTCCTTTCTTTTGTAGTGGAACGAGGGCAATGATCGAAGTTTTTATTTTTTTGGGTTATGCAGGGCAATAAATAACAAATTTTGTATATCACAATGACTTATTGCAACGCTGCCCAAACAACTTACTACGATGACCTCGATGAGAATTTTCTGCTTCAATACAAGGACAACGATTAACAAGACATGATCATGGAAAGTGAGGAGGGCGACGAACTCAATCCACTTAATACAAGACATATTCATTGGAGTGTACCGGGTACGTCTACTAATTTGTCTCTCGTAATGAGAGAGAGAGGGGACCTCCATGAAAAATTTCAAGTTAATTTCCATATTAATTGCATAAATTGCGTATCTCATGGATAGACAAATAACATCCAGACTATAAATATTATTGCCTAATTTTATGTCCTAATAAATGCACACAAATTTTCACTTTTTTCCGGCATTTTAACGAAACATGTCAGTTCACTACGTTATCAATAGGATGATTCCGTCTAACAATATTTTTTGCCTCTAAGCCAATAACACCTTCTACATAAGATTTTTAAATAATTTGATTTCACCGTTAAACGCTATTGCCTTTCGAGTTACTCGGAGAGTTATAAAACTTTCTCTAAAAAATGCAACTTAAATAAAAAGAAGAACCTCCTTTATATAGACCACACGAACCGGGCTTCAATGAAAACAAGATATTAAGGAGAAAAAGTTAAGGTAGAGAGCCAAATCACGAGTGCAATGCAACATATGGTAAAACTCCTCAGGACTATTTTGCACTTGCAATATTGCGGAATGTACTCCTGATACAACAGTGATTTCTTACATATGCAGTGAAAGGGCGTTTGGTTTTCTAGATCCATATTCTGATGAGAGAAGTGTTGTCCTATATTTATTGAACCAAAATACACCAAACAAAGGTTACAACTATTATGCTTATTCCGGCAAATGTCACGGCCATGTTGCGTGCAACGGGGCAGTGACACAACAAGATTGCTTTGATTGCACCTATGCAGCTGAAGATCATCTATATAATATATGCGACACAAGCCCGGATGCTCAAATTCACCTTATAGATTGCAGGATTAGATATGAAGATTATCCATTTACAGACTAAATTTTAAGTTTCATGTTCGTCTTGATAATAATCCCTAGCTATAAATCATAAACTTCACATATGCTATACATTGCATTCTATGTTCAAGTTGCAAGCGGACAACAGTTGTACCGTATGGTGTACTCATGTGCTTACGAAAAGGTCTAGTAAAATGTCTAAGTTAAATAAATCTCATAAATTTTTGTTACTATGTAGCTTTTGCTTCACATAAATTTTTGTTATTCACCGACTTATCAAAACATCAAATCTAGCTATTTGTTATTTGGGAGGGAGGCTCGAGGGAGCTAGACTGAGAGAATTTTCTTTTTTAGAGATTGTTGATCCATTTAATATGAAGTGCCGCTCACAGAGAGACTTCTATATGCCTACGGAGAAGACTCCAATATTCTCTTTTTTTAAAAATAATATATGATATATGACTATTCAAATTATTAATACTTGTGAATGCTTTACAATTATGCCTTAAGCAAAACCTTGGTTCGTGAAAAAGTAACATGATATCTCACGTTTTATTTGGCTCCTAATTAGTCTCAAATAGATTAGTGATGACTCTAAAAGAAAGAATAAATTTTCATAATAAACCAAGTTAGCTAACATCATGATCGGTAGATTTTGGAAGAACCCGTGTCAAGTGTGTGAATGCAATCGTTCACTCCCACTTGAAAATCCATTTACCGTCTTGAGGTGAACTACCATTTTCTCTTTCGGGAGGGTTGCAACATTTGTTGCTAAAAGAGAGACTTAGAATCCTTATAGAAGAGCTTAAAGAGCATTGTAATACGTATCGATTTGTGTGAATTGATTTTTATGATTAACTAAATCGAAATTTTGTGACTCACAACGTTTCGTTTTCATTTTAATTAATAACCTTCAAATCTTCACGCACTCAAATGTTAGTACGAAATCCATATATAATTTTTGTAATTCATTTTAAATTTTGACAAGAAAATTAAAAATATATTGTTGTATTTTTTATGGGGGTAAACAAACAGTGTAATGTGGCATTGAAATTTAAAAGTCGTTTTTCCCCTTTCGACCTGAAACGAGGATGTCGATAAAAAGTCAAATGATAATTAAAAGCGAGGCGTAAGGAAAATGGAAAAACCTCAGTGACTCTGCTTGCATACTGGCATGCGTCGTGCCCTAAAGACAAGCCCATTCCGGACGAAGAGCTGGTACGACAGATCTGCAAACTGTCTCTCCATGCTGTTCTGAAGATAAAGATACTCTCCAAACAACTGGGACAATTCTGAGATCGCGCGAATCCTGCCCAAAAGGCAGAAGCAGATACCCTCAAAACAGTGAAGGAGAAACATCAGCACACAGACAACAATGGCAGGAGTGGAGGTTCCAAGAGTGAAGCTTGGAAGCCGGGGACTGGAGGTAAAATCAACCCAATCCCAGATCTATTTTAGTGCCCATTACAAGTATTTCCAAGAAATGATTAGTTGCTTTTCTTGATTGTACGTGTACTGAAAGGGCTAGACTTTTCATTGTTGTGCTTCTTGATGACGGTGTTTCTGTAGAAAATGTGTAGATTGGTTGATTTTTTTATGGATTTTTTGGGTGGTTTGGGACGTGGGCATTGGATTTTTGGATGAAAGTTTCGAACTTGAGCCGTGAGTAATGAGTAGAATCTTCTACTAGGCATTTACTGATACAATGGGTGGTTTTTGCGATGCTGCGAGCATTGAAATTGGATATTTGATTGCTTATTTGTGTCCACAATGGAAGCAGAGGTCTTATACAGCCAAGTCAACTCGAGACAGTTTAGGTGTGCTAGTGTTTGACTCGACTTGGCTCGAGTCTTCAAGGCTGGAGTCTGGACACTGGACTCGAGCTCGATCTAGCTTGATTTCTCAAAGAAACTGAGCTCAATCAATAATGAATTACGTATGCTCAACTACTCTTTACTTGATTTAGTCTAAGCTCAAGTTAAAGTCATTGAGTCTCGAGAAAAAAGTCTCTGAAAGTCTGATCGAAACATCTTTTATCTATAACTGAAAAACTCAAATATCCAACTACTCAAGCGAGCTCCTGAGCTGCTCCCCCTAAGCATTTTTAAGCTCAAGGTCTATGCTATTTGGTTTTTAAGCTCTCGTATACCAAAGGAATCAAGTCAAGCAGGACTAATCTGCTAGTCAAGATAGCTAGTGCCCTGACACATTTGTATCCCACCCTACATCGGAGTATTACAACTTTACTGGCAACATTGTGCCTGAAAATATGAACTGCCTTTTGTCTAAACATGTTCTGAGAAATGGCAAGTGGTAAACTCACTTCTTATTTTTTCCAAAGGTATCGAAGTTGGGCTTTGGATGCATGGGCTTGAGTGGTGTCTACAACTCTCCACTTTCTGAAGAGGACGGTATCACCATAATTAGGGATGCTTATAGCAAGGGAGTCACCTTCTTTGATACAGCCGATGTGTACGGAGCAAATGCTAATGAAGTTCTGGTGGGAAAGGTACAAATCTCTGTATAGGCAGTGACTTTTTCTTTTTACCAATCAATTGGTTGAACCAATTTGTCCTGCTCGTATCTCAAGTGCAAAACTCGGTTTTCTTCCACTTAAGATCAAATTGGCAGAAAAGCACTCTGCATCTTTTCCTTTCCTTTTTTTCGACGAGCCTGAAAGAGGTTACATCCTGAGGGAGGGTGAGCTATATGGGATTTAATTTAGCTTCTCCCCTTTTTAAATTACAAACTTAACCCTTCTCCGATAACCCTTCTTCGATCACTTCTTTGGTCATGTAATCAAAGACAATGTTCTCCTTCTAACTGGTTTTTCCGGAGATAGGAAATCTGATCTTCGTATGGCGAGCTTGATTTAATAATATTGTGATTCGATTTAGGCTTTGAAGCAGCTCCCGAGAGAAAATATTCAGCTGGCCACAAAGTTCGGTATAGTAAGGATAGAAGCTTCTAAGATGGTGGTTAAGGGTACCCCTGAATATGTGCGATCATGTTGCGAAGCTAGTTTGAAGCGCCTAGGTGTGGAATACATTGACCTGTATTATCAGCATCGAGTGGACACATCAATTCCCATTGAAGAAACAGTAAGTGCATCTTTTGCAATTTTTTTCTTGGGTACCCCTTCTTTTGCATTTCAAGTACATGTTTACCATCTTTTGTCTTTTGGTGATTCATTTTCTCTTAAAAATTTATACCCCATCCCATCTGAAGCCATGCATTCCCATTATAGCTGGGAGAACTTAAGAAACTGGTGGAAGAGGGGAAAATAAAGTATATTGGTCTGTCTGAGGCGAGCCCAGACACGATTAGGCGAGCTCATGCAGTTCATCCCATTACGGCGGTACAAATGGAGTGGTCTCTCTGGACTCGTGATATTGAGGAGGAGATAGTTCCATTATGCAGGTTATTTAGTCCATAATAGCATCCTTTACTAAATTAATTCGTTAGTATGTCTTGCTTTAGCCCACAAAAATCGTGCAACATTGGTCTGCTATATGATCTCTCTAACAACTTCATGTCGCAGCTACATATGTAGTGTTGACATTCTTCCTAATCTTTCCTGATCTAAAAATGCTGCTGGATGTTGCTAAATGCCAGGGAGCTTGGTATTGGAATAGTTCCCTACAGTCCGCTTGGCCGTGGCTTTTTTGGTGGCAAAGCTGTCATTGAAAGTTTGCCTTCAGACAGTTTTCTGGTATGTAGCCATTTCATTTGGCATAGAACGTCTGTTTCAAGCTCCATTTATTGAGTCTTCGATGGAAATGCTCTGACATTTTTAGTCAATTTTTTGCTTCAGATAACCTTGGGATCAGAATCTGACCAAAAAGAAAAAAACTATGGGATCAGATTGTGTTTGCCCCAAAAAGTATGTTTTGAATGTAACTACTGTAAACATGGTGAAGCAGAAAACTGAAGGTCTGTTAGTTGCAAAACTGTGGATTAATATAGGACATTCAAAGCACAATCTTCGCACTGGCTGATTGAATGACAACCCTCTTTGCAAAAATTACATTACACGGATACTGATGCCCATGTTCTCTTTGAAAGGCCATGCACCCTCGATTCAAAAAGGAGAACCTGGATAAGAACAAAAACCTTTATACTCAGATGGATAATCTTGCAAAGAAACATGGGTGCACCACAGCACAATTAGCTCTAGCATGGGTTCATGGACAAGGAGACATGGTTGTACCAATCCCTGGTGAGCCCTCTATATGATAAGCTTCTGCTTCAAGTTAAATTTTGCCACTTGTATGATTGTAACTGCAGTGTGGACTTTCTTGAAAGGTAGAAATGAGCCATCATGTAGCTGTTGCGGATAAAAACCACACGGGCTATTTCGTGGGTCTATGTTGCCAGCCCCATGAATTGCCTAAAAGGAAATGGATTTATATCGTCTTCGTTTCAAGTAGACACTTCCAAAGTGCCTCCTAACATGATTCCTTGGAATGTTTGCTGTTTTTTTTTTCCTAACTCCAGGGACAACTAAGATCAAGAACCTGGATGACAATATCGGCTCTTTCAAGGTAGAGCTTACTGAAGAAGATCTGAAGGAGATCTCCGATGCTGTACCCGTCAGTGAAGTAGCCGGCGGTAGATCCTATGAGAGCATGGCTCATGCGTCTTGGAAGTTTGCTAATACACCTCTGCCAACTCATAAAGTCTGAGCCAAAGAATTTCAATGTCTGGCCGATCAATTTAAGCATTTGTCGACTGTGCAGTAATGAAGCATGTGAGCACTGATAGTAGAAAAGAGAAGACGACTTATGAACTTTGGCAATGCCTTCTGCTCCTATGGCATCAAAATAAATGTGCCATGCCCGATGGAGAGAGAACTTCTCTCTCTCTCTCTCTCTCTCTCTCTCTCTATAAATGTGCCATGCCCGATGGAGAGAGAACTTCTCTCTCTCTCTCTCTCTCTCTCTCTCTCTCTCTCTCTCTCTCCTTCTCCTTAAAGCATAAATATAATATGCAATGCCTTATTTTCGGAGTGTGAAGCCTTTCCAGTTTTGCATGATCTTGTTGTTTTACTGTCCCTTTTGGGAAGAAATGGTTTCAACCCAGTAAATTTTAGTCTACAGCCAGTACATGAATCATCCGATGGACAAGATTTATGCAGGGTCTTGCCCTCCGCTTTGCTTTTAATGGTTCGGTGGCAAAGTCCGCAAGTTTGGTGCCAAGAATATATGATGTCGAGCACAATTCGGTTTAAACGCTAAAAGGAAGTTCAATTCTTCGTCTTAGTGTCAAAAGAGCCATATTAAACAAAGAAAAGCAATTCAGCCAAAAAATAAAACAAAGAAAAGCAAAGGACTGGTTCTTTGTTATCCTAGGATAATCAAACAAGGCTCATTGTGCAATACTTCTGACAAAAATTTCGCCTTACTTAGACAAAAGAATCTATTTGAGGTTGCATTCCTGGCCTACTCAGAAGGTCTAAGCATAACGAGTTCGAGGTTGCGTTCCTGGTCGCCCGTATTCAAGCATTTGTGGACAGCCCTACTCTGGATTAGAGCAGACCTGCAAACTTACTGGCACTGTCCTATCTCCTCACTGTCGTCGAAAGGATACTGCTCATATGTCCCGCCTTTTCTCTCATGTTTCTAATGCTTTTTTGGTATGCCTTTTATCACATATTTTCCTAGAAAATCGAGCTGAACCAAACCATTGACATCCCTTTATCCATATATTGAGAAAGGTTTCATTTGGCAAAATTTAATCTCAAGCTAGAACTTCAGAAGGGTAGATAGATGCCAGTTCGACCTAATCATGGACAGGCTTTGCGATTAAAGCGACACCACCGCTTCACAAGAGTTTGTGAAGAAGTCATATGGCTGTGCCGATCTTCAATATCTACTGTTGAAATGTGTAAGCTTGAAGCTTAAGTCGTCAGAACAGCAGGCACTAGGCATTCGTCCTTCACCAGGAAAAAGGAAAGAGTAAACACTACCTCGTCCCCATTTCTCCAATGCAGATCTATTTGCACGTGATATATTGAGAATTCTATCTCAGCAAGCGACAAAAAGTCAGATGAACGAAGAAATAGCCAATCTCAATCACTTTAGAATGAAAGTAGTATAGTTTCAAGGTTTTGGTAAAGAACTCTAATCACATAACTATCATCGTCAATTGATGCTCCAAGGATCTTGTCTTAACGCGAATGACAAATTGACATTTTTACTTGATAATCTGAAATAAAATCGCAATCGGTTCCCGGCCTGGTCCGGTTCCACCCAGGAACCAGGCACCGGACCAAACTACCCTAGGACTAGGAGCCAATCACTTATTGTACATAATTTCCAATAGCTATTGCAATTTGTGTTCAGATCAAGTTTCTTCTTACTTACAACAGTTAGGTATGTACATTTTCCCTCTTTGAAATCTGTCCAAAATTTTTGTAATTTTGTTGTAATTGTTCTAATGGAGAATAGCTCGCAAGCGATAAATTTGTTTGTGTTACTACTAAAGATGATGTAACTTTTTGAAAGTTTCGAGGGAGGAGGACTAAAGTTCAATTAGGGTTTCACTTTACTTTACTTAATTTTTTGAAGAAATTAATAAAAAATTAAATATATATAGTCGGTCCGGTTCCCTATTGGAAGGAAATCGAACCGCCCGAACACCGGTTCCACTTTTAGGAACCCGGAACTAGACCGGCGCTCCAGGAAACCAAACCCAACCAAATGGTTCAGTCCAATCCAAGCGGTTTCTAGTTCGATTGGTCCGTTTTGCTCACTCTTAGTAAATAAATATTGGTATTAAGGACTAAAATTAGCTCACAAATTTCCTTTCTTTTGTAGTGGAACGAGGGCAATGATCGAAGGTTTTACTTTTTTTGGGTTATGCAGGACATTAAATAGCAAATTTTGTATATCACAATGACTTATTGTAACGCTGCCCAAACGACTTACTCCGATAACCTCGATGAGAATATTCTCCTTTAGTACAAGGACAATAATTAACAAGACAAAATCATGGTTAGTGAGGAGGGCGACGAACCCAATCCACTTAACACAAGACATATTCATAGGAGTGTACATCTACAAATTTGTCTCTCATAATGAGAGAGATAGGGGACCTCCATGAAAAATTTCAAGTTAATTTCCACTTTAATTACATAAATTGCGTATTACATGGATAGACAAATAGCATTTAGACTATAAAAATTATTGCCCAAATTTATGTTCGAACAAATGCACACAAATTTTCACATTTTCTGGCATTTTAACGAAACATGTTGGTTCACTATGTTCTTAATAGGATAAGTCCGTTTGACAATATTTTTTGCCTTCAAGCCAATAACAGCTCCTACATAAGTTTTTTTTTTGATAATTTGATTTCTCCATTAAAGGCTATTGCCATGTGAGTAATTCAGAGAGTTATAAAGCTTTTTCTCGTAATTGCAGCTTAAATGAAATATAATATAATCTAAAATGATTACTAAAATATGTTTAGAATGATCCGGAAGAGCCTCCAAATTCATAAACAAAAAGTTGGTGGAGAAACCTATGAGAAGAACCTCTTTTATATACACCACACGAACCGAGCTTCAATGAAAACAAAATATTAAGAAGAAAAGGTTAAGGTAGAAAGCCAAATCATGAATGCAATGCAACATATGGCGAAACTCCTCACTATAGGGCTATTTTGCACTTGCAATTTTGTGGAATGTGCTCCCAATACAACAGTGGTTTTTTATATATGCAGTGAAAGGTCGTTTGGTTTTCCGGATCCATATCCTGATGACAAATATGTTGTCCTAGAGTTATTGTACCAAAATACACCAATCAAAGGTTACAACTGGTATGCTAATTCAGGCAACTGTTATGGTCATGCTGCGTGACACAACCTGATTGCTCCGACTGCATCGACACAGCTGAAAATCAACTAACCAAAATATGCGACACAAGTCGGGGTGCTCAAATTCACCTTACAGATTGCAGGGTTAGATATGAAGATTACCCATTTATAGACTAAATTATATGTTTCATGTCTATCTTGATAATAATCCCTAACTATAAATCATAAACTTCACATATGATATGTTGTATTCTATGTTCAAGTTGAAAGTAGACTACAGTTGTATTGTACGGTGTACTCGCGTGCTTACAAAAAGGTCTAGTAAAATGTCTAAGTTAAATAAATTGCATAAAAGTTTTTGTTATTATATAGCTTTTGCTTCACATAAATTTTCGTTATTCACCGGTTTATTAAAACATCTAATTTAGCTATGTGTGTTTGGGAGGAAGGGTCGAGGGAATTAGATTCAAAGAATTTTGTTTTTTTAGAGAATGCTTATTCATTTAACTTGAAATGCTGCTCATGGAGAGACTTCTATACGCCAATGGAGAAGTCTCCACTCTTCTCTTTTTTTTTTTTTTAAATAATAGATGATATATGACCATTCAACTTTCTAATACTCGTGAACGCTTTACAATAATGCCTTGAGTAGATTTAATTCAACATTGAATCTGTCGCATTGGGATTAAGAGCTCCACCCAACCCAATTCATTAACATTGATAAATTAGAACATTCGATCTTGATAGTTTGAACATGTTGAGAATGTCTCTGAGTTTTGGCCAACAATTTGAACAAGGACCAAAACCAGAAGATGAGGATAGGTCCAAAGAGTGCAAGAACGAACTTTGCTCAGCCATGGTTGGATGGCCGCACATTATTGTGTGGTGTGTGACAGAGATTTATTATTCCAATTACATTCGCAACTTCAGCATAGCGGTAAGAGAGGACATGTTGTTACTATTGATTACCGCGATTGTCCCATATAAGCGAGAATGAATCGATGATTTGTAAAACTATTGTTGGTTCTATTCATTTATTCTCAAGGAAAAAGCATACACGCTTCCATGTTTTCGCGACACTGACCAATCATGTGCACTATATCACCCATAAAAACGAGTATATCCAATAATAGTTATGCGCCAAGATTTAATATTTGTGCTTCAAGGCAATAGGGTTTTACCCCGCTTAACTTAGAGAGGTCATGGAAATTTTTAAGAGGAAAAAAAGTGTTTCAACGAATTGACAAAATTCCTTTCAATTATGAATGGATCAATATGAACCAGCAAAGGTTGTGAATGATCCTTTATCGATTTTGGACAGGACAGTAAATAAGGAGGAATTTAAAAGTACGAACACCGGCAACAATCATTATCAACGGCATAAAGTGCAAGAAAGATAAATTGCTAGAAACTAAAGACAAAGATAAATTTGTAAAAGAACGTTGAGTTATGTAATTGATTTGGGAGTCCTTAAAAAGAGTAAACTTGGGGGTATCTATGACCCACAATTGATGGTTACGCAAACATCAACTAAATTAAATCTCCAAATAACTTCCTAGTCATATATGCGGTTACAAGAAGTTACATTATATCCACTGTCTTGATGATTGCATTGACTCCTCAAGGAAATCAACCATGTGTTCAATAGGCGAATAAAGCTTACAACACCCTTATCTATTCGTAAGTTTTGTCGAATAGCTTCGGCAAACTGTTGGCTTACTAATGCCTTGAAAGTTACATTGTTGTCTGGAAACGTTTTCAAGTATCCATCTATTCTAAATGCATCTATCTGTCAAGGAAATAGCTCCCAAGAGCTTCCATCTCCTCTTTGGGGGTCTTCCTCTCCCTCAATGGGGGTCTACCTCTCCACTTGGTTGGAGTTTTCCCTTTCTTAATTGCATCAACTCCACTTATTTCCTTCTTCATCCACTTCTCACCCAAGGCCCCCCCCCCCCCCCCCCCAATCGAGACGAGGATGATCTGCTCCGTCCGTGCTGTAATATTCTCTGTTAGTTGTGTGCCAGTGAAGAAGTAGATCCGTTCAGCAGCAATTTGGTGGTGCTCGGTGATGTTGGTGCTTGAGTGGCTCCCCGTTTGTACTTTAATTATTGAAGTGTTAGTGAGCGCACACCAAGTGTTTGTTTTATTGCCTACTAGAAAGTCGTCAGTGGAGTGTGGTGTTTTCTTTGGCGGTGGTTGGTGATTGAGGGGTAAATCTTTTTCTGTGGTTAGAGGTTAAGGGAGGCGGGTCACTGCCCCTTCGTAGCCATGAATATTATAGCTCGGAATTATCAAGGTATTGTATGACTACCCAGAGAGAGAGACTTGAAGGCTACGTGCTGATTTTGTAACCCAGATATCGTGTTTCTATCAGAGACAAAATGTGATACTAGTTGGATAGAAACTCTTACGCGACGGATTGGATTTACCCACTCCTTTTCAATTCCTGCGGATAATACAGCTAAAGGTTTAGCTATCATTTGGAAATATCCTGTGGTCTCATCCATTTCCTTTGCAGACAAAAACCAAATTCACACGAAGGTTTCTAACAAAGAAAATCCTGAGCATATATGGTGGCTTTCGTTGGTGCGTGCACCCCTTTATTTTGGTCTTAAGCAAGCATTCTAGGAAGAATTCACTATTCGGGTTTGAAACTTGGGAGAGGACTGGGTTGGAATTGGAGACTTCAATGAGACCATCTATAATTCAAAGGTGTCCAACAGAAGGGGCCCGGGCCCATCTCGTTGCTTCCTAGCGGACTTTATGGATTTAGTGGGCTGTGTTGATCTTGGGTTTAAAGGCAATTCTTATACCTGAGCAAATGGCAGAGGGGGCTTTGCAAGCGTTCGAGAAAAAAACTGGATCGAGCAATCTATTCAACTTCGTGGTGTGAGAAATCCCCTCGGGCAAGGGTTGTCTACCTACCGGCTGTAAATTCGGATCATTCTCCTATTTGGCTGAATTTGACTTCTCTTGAGGGCAATTCACGATGCCCTTTTAAATTTGAAGCCGCTTGGCTACGAGATTGAACCTATGTTAATGTAGCGGAAGAGGCTTGGAACACCGAGGTGGAAGACAATTCAATGGCCTCATGCCATAGGAAACTAAAATCAACAGCGATAGCCCTCAAAAAGTGGAATAACGAACACTTTGGCATTTGCCAACAACGCCTTGAGGATTTGACTTCTTCACTTGATTCCATTCAAAAGGATGATCCTTCAGAAGAGAATAGCAAGAGAGACAAAGAAATCAAAGCGAATATTAATGAGCAGTGGGAGAGATTGGAGATGATGTGGAAGCAAAAATCAAGACAATCGTGGCTATAGGAGAGTGAACGAAATACCAAATTTTTCCATCTCTCTACCACTATTAGAAGGCGCAAAAATTATATCTTAGCAGTGCAAGATGATGGGGGCCGATGGATCACGAATATGAATGAGATCAAAGGCTTTTTTCTATCCAAGTATACAGAGCTTTTCTCGGGATCAACACTTGATCCACACTCTCGCATAGGGGAGTTATTCCCTAAGGCTATTTCTGAAGAGGAAAACTTTGAACTTATGGAGATTCAAACGGCAAATGAAATCTATAGTCCTTAAAGCGATGGCCCCTCTTAAATCACCAAGCTCAGATGGATTTCATGCCATCTTCTATATGAAATGTTGGGACATGGTGAAGGCCCAGGTCATCCAATTTGTATAGCATTTCTTCTGCACCGGACAGTTGCCTCACCTCATTAATCATACTTGCATAGTACTTCTCCCAAAATGGCAAAATGCACATACTTTTACCTAGTTTCACCCCATAAGTTTGTGTAATGTGAGCTACAAACTTATTTCTAAGTTGTTAGCTAATAGACCAAAGGAGTTTCTTAGCCATTTGATTTCATCTCAACAATCGGCTTTTGTTTCGGGTAGAAGTATACAAGAGAACTTAGTTATGGCACAGGAAATCATAGACTCCATGAGAAAGAAACAAAATGGCTGGGCTTTTGTGGGAGTAAAGGTGGATATGTCCAAAGCTTATAATAGAGTTGATTGGAATATTCTCAATACAATACTCCGCAGCAAGGGGTTTTCTTATCACTTTTATAGACTCGTAAATCAGTGTATTTCGACAATTCATTATACTCTGCTCATCAACAATAGACCGGCTAGAGGTCTTGCACCTCAAAAGGGTCTTCGACAAGGTGATCCTATCTCACTATATCTGTTCATAATTTATTCTAAACTTCTATCTCAAATACTCGATCAAGCAGAGGACTCAAAGATGATCATAGGGATAAGAGCAGGGTGGGATAGTCTTTCTCTGACACACCTTATGTACATTGATGACCTGTTGTTATTTGTTCAAGCCACAAAGAGACATGTGAGAGCACTGAAGAAATGCATTGAAATTTACTACTCTTGGTCAAGTCAGAGCTTAAATCCCCAAAAATCGTCTGTTTTCTTCTCAAAAAACACTTCCATAGGAATGAAAATTTTTTGCATGGACGAACTCAACATGAAAAAGATAGATCCTAACGCATTGTACCTTGGCAACCCTCTCTTCAAACGTGAAAACGGTAGGGCTAGATACCAATTCCTTGAATGGAAGGTTAATAACAAACTTAGCCATTGGAAAAGGAAGTCCTTGTCTTGGGAGGGTAGAGTAACGTACATTCGATCGGTTGTTTAGAATAGTTTGATCTATGCTATGCAATCCAATAGGTTGCCAAGAGTCACTTGTGACAAACTCAATACAGCTACTAGGAAATTCTGGCGAGGTGTCCCGGCGGAGAAAAACAGATTCTTCACACCTAAATGTTGGGACTCTTTGTGTAGAAATAAGAAAAGTGGTGGACTAGGTTTCAAACAAATCAGGGATTTCAACGATACTTTGATCCTCAAACTCGGTTGGGAATTGATACAAGATAGAGGCAAATTATGGGTTCAAGTCCTTGAGGGAAAATATCTACGAAGATCCAACTTTTGGAACCATGAGGTTAAGGCATTAGCATCTCCATTATGGAAGGCAATCATGGACACTAGAAAAATATTCAAACTCGGCACTCTTTATCAGGTAGGGGATGGTAAGTCAACTGAGGTCAGTAATCACCCTTGGATTCCACACATACCAAATCATCTTCCTTCTTTTATTGATCCTGATCCTATTTTAAAGCAAAGCTTCAGCAAACTGTTGACGGGTCATTTGTGGATTATTTTGTCCATTTGGTTGCCCTTTAGGTGATGTCGGTCTTGAAAGATTATCTACGGTAATCTGCATGTTAAGCCTATAAAGGATATTTCCCACATTTGGTGGCACAACTACAACGATTGGCCTTATATTTACAACGTTTGTTTTTTGTTGTCCAGTGTGTCGACTAGGTTGACTTGCCAAATTGTTGGTCCCATTTTGATTATTTTGACTAGCATTAATGTGATTATTTTTTATATTCTGGCCTTGATTAGAACATTCAAGCCTTTACATAATTTCAAGGGCATTTGACTACTCTATTCGAAATTATTAGCATCAATAAACGGAGAGGGACTGAGAACATACCATACCATATTACGAATGCATTTACTTATTGTGTTTGGTTGAATGACCCCGGCTTCAAGGAGGCATCATTCATAGCATTGATGACAATTGACTTGAACAAAATCGCATGATCAAAATGTTTTAAACAATGAGAAAATGTACCAAATATGGGCGCTAATAGACTTTTGTGTAATCAAGTATCCAATCCGGAATCTTTGGTTCGTGAAAAAAAGTAAAATGATCTCTTGCATTTCCCTTAGACTCCAATCAGCCTCAAATAGGTTAGTAATGACTCAAAAAAAAAAAAGAACAAATATTCATAATAAACCAAGTTAACCAATGTCGTGATCAGTAGGGTTTGGGAGAACTCGTGTAAAGTACATGAATGGAACCATCCGCTCCCACTTGGAAATCCATTTACCGTGTTAAGGTGAAACGTTGTTTTCTCTTTGAGGAGTGTCGTAACACTTGTTGCTAAAGAAAAAGAATTCGAGTCATTACGGAAGAGCTTAAAAAGCATTGTAGTACATGCTGATTTGTGTGGATTGACTTTTGCGATTAACTAAATTAAACTTTTGCAACTCAAACGTTTCGTTTTCTTTTTTAATCAGTAACTTACAAATCTTCCTGCACTCAAATGTTGGTACGTAATCCATATGTAATTTCTATAATTCATTTTAAATTTTGACAAGAAAATTAAAATATATTATTTTATTTTTTTAAGGAAAATTCAAAATAAGAGCATAAATTGTCCTAATGTTTTCAAATAAGAGTATGAAGTGGACATTGTTTCAAATAAAAGTTTGAAGTGGCCAAATTGTCTCATATAAGAACTTTTGGCCAGTCGGCCAACATGTGACCGTTCCGACAAGGGGTATTTTAGTCAAAAAATGTAAGTATATATTTTTTATTCTTTTTACTTTTCTTTTCCTTTCCTTTTGCTTTTTCTTTTCCTTTCTTTTTTCTTTTTACCTCTTCCCCCGCTTGGCCATCGTTGCCAATGCCCAGCAAAAGTCACTGGGGCAAGGGTGTTTCTCGCCAGATCTAGTGACAAGCCAGGCGAGGGTGACACTTGCCTAATATGGCGAGAGCTTGCTAGCCCAAGCAAGGGCTACATGCCCAAGCAAGGCAACCCTCATCAGCCTAGCCTAAGGCGACCATTGCCTAACGCCGGCGAGGGCGACTGTCAAGTCCGGCAACCTTCGCCGACCATGGATGAGCTGGCGGAGAGAAGAAGAAAAAAAAAAGAAAAGAAAATTAGAAAAAGAAAAAAAGTTAAAAAAATTGGTAAATGATGAAAATACCCTTTGACCATAGAGGTGAAGCTCTTATTGGAAACTCATATAGCCACTTCAGACTCTTATTTAAGACAAGGTTCTTTTATTTGAGAAAACGATGGCACTTCAAATTTTTTTTTAGATAAAGTCCACTTCATGTCCTTATTTGAGAAAATGGGTAAACAAAGAGAATATGTAAGGTGGCATTAAAATTTAAAAGTCATTTTTTGCCCTTTCAATTGATAAAAAGTCAAATGACAATTAAAAGAGAGGTGAAACAAAAATGGGAGACCTCAGTGAGTTTGCTTACATACTAGCATGCGCCGAAGGAAGAATAATAGAAGTGCCAAAACTTTGTCATTCACTCACTTTAATGTCAAAAGTTTTCGTTGACTTACTTAAGTGCCAAATCGGAGGAAAAACGATCACTTAAGTACCAACAGTGAAAAATTCTAACCAAATTAATACGCGGCTTTTATAATTAAAATTTTAATTTGAGTTTGATTTTTAAAAAAAATCAGTTTACATGGCATTTCCATATGTAGATTTCGATTTTTTAAATATTTCTTTTGATTTTTTTTCTTTTTTTCCTTTCTTTCTTCTTCTTCTACCTTTGGCTGATGACCGGACACTAGCCATCTGCCATGGCTGACCTCCTGGCCTTGCTCGAACAAGGCTGCTATCGCCTACCACAGGCAAGGCTCAGCCGACCCTCACAAAGGTGAGGGTAGGCGAGCCCTAGCGAGGGTCATCCTCACCTTGCCTGGGCAAGGCAAGCCCTGGCGAGTACTCCCCTTGCCAGATCTAGTGAGGCCACCATGGCCTAGGCGAGGACCGACCTCACCGGGACTCGCCTTGCCCAAGCGAGGCAAGGCCAACCCTCAACAAATCCGACTAGGCCAACCCTCACTAGATCCGACGAGGCCACTATGGCCTGGGCGAGGGTCGGCCTCGTCAGGGCTCGCCTTACCTCGCTGGGGCTCACCCGCCCTCACCAAGGAGGGTCAGCCGGGCCTCGCTTGTGGCGGGCTATGGCAACCTCGTCTGGGCGAGGCTAGGCCGCCAGTTATGGCCGTTGGCCGGTGGCCGATGTCTGATCAGCAGCCAAAGGTAGAAGAAGAAAAAAAAGAAGGAAAAAAATCAGAAAAAATATTTAAAAATCGAAAAAATATTATTAAACATTATCCCTGTCAACCACGTAGAACTGAGAAATTAATAAAATATGACTACGTTAGATTTCCGAGGATATAAATCAAAATTAGCATTTAAGTAATCGTTTTTTTTAAAAAGTAGCACTTAAATGATCCGAAAAATTTTTTTACGTTAAAGTGTGTGTGTGCCGTACATAAATTTTAGCACTTTTAGTGTTTTTCCGCCGGCATGCACCATGCCTCTAAGACAAGTTCATTCCAGACAAAAAACTGGTATGAAAAATCTACGGTCTCTCCATGCTGTTTTGAAGATAAAGATACTTTCCAAACAAGTGGGACAATTCTGAGATCGCGCGAATCCAGCCCAAAAAGCGAAGCGGGTACCCTTAAAACAGTGAAGGAGAAACATCAGCACACTTCTAGAGAATAATGGCAGGAGCGGAGGTTCCAAGAGTGAAGCTTGGAAGCCAAGGACTGGAGGTAAAATCAACGCAACCCCAGATCATTTTTAGTGCCCATTACAATAATTTCCAAGAAATAAAAGTTGTTTTTCTTGATTTTGCGTGTACTGAAAGGGATGGACTTTTTATTGTTGTGATTCTTGATGACGATGTCTCTGTAGGAAATGTGTAGATGGGTTGATTTCTTTATGGAATTTTTGGGGGGTTTGGGACGTGGGCATTGGATTAATGGATGAAAGTTACGAACTTGAGCAGTGAGTAATGAGTAGAATCCTCTGCTAGGCATTTACTGATACAATGGGGGGTTTTTGCGATGCTGCGAGCATTGAAGATGGATGTTTGATTGCTATATGTGTCCACAATGGAAGTAGAGGTCTTATACAGCCAAGTCAACTCGACACAGTCTAGGTGTGCTCTAGCATGACTCGAATTGAGTCGAGTGTTCAAGGCTGGAGTCTGGACACTGGACTTGAGCTCGATCTAGCTTGATTTTTCAAGGAAACTGAGCTCAATTCACAAAAGAATTTGGTATGCCCAACTACTCTCCGCTCAATTTAGTCAAAGCTCAAGTTGAAGTCATCGAGCTCAAGAATACACTCGTGTTCTGAAAGTCCAATAGAAACAGGAACTAATATTATGAATGTTCTTCTTTTATGTATAACTGAGAAACTCAAATATCCAACTACTCGAGCGAGCTCATGAGCTGCTCGCCCTAAGCATTTTTAAGCTCGAGGTCAATGCTATCTGGTATTTAAGCTCTCGTGTACCAAAGTAATCAAGCCAAGCAGGACTAATCTGCTAGTCAAGATAGCTAGAGCCATGACACATTTGTATCCCACCCTACATCGGAGTTTTACAACTTGACTGGCAACATTGAGACTGAAGATATGAACTGCCTTTTGTCTAAATTACATGTTCTGAGAAATGGTAAGTGGTAAACTCACTTCTTATTTTTTCCACAGGTATCGAAGTTGGGCTTTGGATGCATGGGCTTGAGTGGTGTCTACAACTCTCCACTTTCTGAAGAGGACGGTATCACCATAATTAAGGATGCTTATAGCAAGGGAGTCACCTTCTTTGATACAGCCGATGTGTACGGAGCAAATGCTAGTGAAGTTCTGGTGGGAAAGGTACATATCTCTGCATAGGCAGTGACTTTTTCTATTTACCAATCAATTCGTTGAACAAATTCGTCCTGCTCATATCTCAAGAGCAAAACTCAGTTTTCTTCCACTTAAGATCAAATTGGCTGAAAAGGACTCTGCATCTTCTTCTCTCCTTTTTTCGGACGAGCCTGAAAGAGGTTACATCCTGAGGGAGGGTTAGATATATGGGATTTAATTTAGCTTCTCCCGTTTATATATTAAAAACTTAACCCTTCTCAGATAACCCTTCTCAGATCACTTCTTTGGTCATGTGATCAAAGACAATAAGAGAAAGAAGGAAAATAAGAAATTGTTTGCCTTGGACAAAATGTTCTCCTTCTAATTGGTTTTTCCAGAGATAGGAAATCTGATCTTCGTATGGCAAGCTTGATTAAATAATATTGTGATTCGATTTAGGCTTTGAAGCAACTCCCAAGAGAAAATATTCAGCTGGCCACAAAGTTTGGTATAGTAAGAACGGAAGCTTCTAAGATAGTATTTAAGGGTACCCCTGAATATGTGCGATCGTGTTGCAAAGCTAGTTTGAAGCGCCTAGGTGTGGAATACATTGATCTGTATTATCAGCATCGAGTGGACACATGAATTCCCATTGAAGAAACTGTAAGTGCTTCTTTTGCAATTTTTTTCTTGGGTACCCCTTCTTTGGCATCTCAAGTACATGTTTACCATCTTTTGTCTTTTGGTGATTCATTTTCTCTTGAAAAATTATATCCCATCCCAGCTGAAGACATGCATTTCCCTTCATAGATGGGAGAACTTAAGAAACTGGTGGAAGAGGGGAAAATAAAGTATATTGGTCTGTCTGAGGCGAGCCCAGACACGATTAGGCGAGCTCATGCAGTTCATCCCATTACGGCAGTGCAAATGGAGTGGTCTCTCTGGACTCGTGATATTGAGGAGGAAATAGTTCCATTATGCAGGTTATTCAGTCCACAATAGCATCCTTTGTTAATTCGTTCATATGTCTTCCTTTAGCCCACAGAAATCATGCGACATTGGTCTTCTATATGATATCTCTAACAAATTCATGTCGCAGCTACATTGGCAGTGTTGACATTCTGAATAATGTTTCCTGATCTAAAAATGCTGTCTGGATGTTGCTAAATGCCAGGGAGCTTGGTATTGGAATAGTTCCCTACAGTCCACTTGGCATGGCTTTTTTGGTGGCAAAGCTGTCATTGAAAGTTTTCCTTCAGACAATTATCTGTTATATAGCCATTTCATTTGGCATAGAAGGTCTGTTTCAAGCTCCATTTCTTGAGTCTTCGATGGAAATGCTCTGACATTTTTAGACAATATTTTGCTCCAGTTAACTTTGGGATCAGATTGTATTTGCCCCAAAAAGTATGTTTTGAAAGTGATACTGTAAACATGGTGAAGCAGAAAACTGAGACTGTATTAGTTGCAAAACTGTGGATTAATATAGGACATTCAAAGCACAATCTTCACGTTGGCTGCTTGAATGACGACCCCCTTTGCAAAAATTACATTCCATGGATACTGATGCCCGTGTTCCCTCTGAAAGGCCATGCACCCTCGATTCAAAAAGGAGAACCTGGATAAGAACAAAAACCTTTACACTCGGATGGATAATCTTGCAAAGAAACATGGGTGCACCACAGCACAATTAGCTCTAGCATGGGTTCATGGACAAGGAGACATGGTTGTACCAATCCCCGGTGAGCCCTCTATATGATAAGCTTCTGCTTCAAGTTAAATTCTGCTACTTGTATGATTTTAATTGCGGTGTGGACTTTCTTGAAAGGTAGAAATGAGCCATCATGTAGCTGTTGTGTATAAAAACCACACAGGCTAATTCGTGGGTCTATGTGGTCAGCCCCATGAATTGCCGAGAAGGAAATGGATTTGTATTGTCTTCATTTCAAGTAGACACTATCAAAGTGACTCCTAACATGATTCCTTGGAATGTTTTCCTAACTACAGGGACAACTAAGATCAAGAACCTGGATGACAATATCGGCTCTTTCATGGTAAAGCTTACTGAAGAAGATCTGAAGGAGATCTCTGATGCTGTACCCGTCAGTGAGGTAGCCGGCGGCAGATCCTATGAGAGCATGGCTCATGCGACTTGGAAGTTTGCTAATACACCTCTGCCAACTCGGAAAGTCTGAGCCCAAGAGTTTCAAAGTCTGGCCGATCAATTTAAGCATTTGTCAACTGTGCAGTAATGAAGCATGTGAGCACTGATAGACAAAAAGAGAAGACGACTTATGAACTTTGGCAATGCCTTCTGCTCCTATGGCATCAAAATAAATGTGCCATGCCCGTTGGAGTGCTCTCTCTCTCTCTCTCTCTCTCAGCCAACCCCATCCCCCCCCCCCCCCCCCCCCCCCCCCTCCTTAAAGCATAAAAATAATATGCCTTGCCTTATTTTCGGAGTGAAGCCTTTCCAGTTTTGCATGATCTTGTTGTTTTACTGTCCCTTTTGGGAAGAAATGGTTTCAACCCAGGAAATTTTAGCCTGCAGCTAGTACATGAATCATCAGATAGACAAGATTTATGCAGAATCTTGCCCTCCGCTTTGTTTTTAATGGTTCGGTGGCAAAGTCTGAAGTTTGTTTCCAAGAATATATGATGTCTAGCACATTTCGGTTTGACCACTAAAAGGAAGTTCGACTCTTCATCTTAGTGTCAAAAGAGTCATATTAAACAAATAAAAGCAAAGGACTCGTTCTTTGTTATCCTAGGATAATCAAACAGGACTCATTGTACAATACTTTTGACAAAAATTGAAGTTTAAAAGAGTGCATTAACTTTTATTGTGGTGGTATAGTTGCATACGGTCCTTTTGGATTTTGCATTATCATTATTTTTCTCTCTTTTTGGGCGAATCTATTTGCTAAAGTTTGACATCGGACACTGCTTTATTTAGCATGTCCAATTTAGCTAGATCATGATTCATGAGTAGGGGTGAATGTTTCCAGGTTCATATAGGTTCACTCGGAACTCGGAACCTACTCATGGAAATAGGATCCTCATTTTTTGGAACATGAAACCTACACTATATATCTTGGAACTTGGAACCTACCCTATAGGTTTACAAGTTCCAGGTTCATTGAAATTATTCAATTAATAATATAGGTGGAATAGGTTCCAAGATCGGTTCCAGAGTCTATCTAGGTTCCATCTGTATTATTAATTGAATAATTTCAATGAATTATCACATTTAATAATCACCACTTACTACTACTATCCACTGACCACAACTTAATTTAGATACACAAATAATATAAACATTAACAAGTTATAAAATGAAAGCTCAGACTAATAGTTCCAGATTATACACTCATCATCTGAAGTTATAGAACGCTGCAAGATCACGCGAAAATATAGACAAAAAAAAAACACAAAAAATTTGTTTAAGATTTAAGGTTTCAAGTTTCAGGTTTCACTTACTTAGAACTTGGACTAACCTAGAATCTATCCGTCAAAACAAACTCTCTAATTTTCAAAACCTAGAAGCTACCCTGTATATCTTGGAATTTGGAACCTACAAGTTCCCATTAGTTAGGTTCTCGGGTTCTAAATTCTATCCGAGAACCATGCTCACCCCTATTCATGAGGGTGTATTTATCCCTTTGCAAATGTGTGGACGAAATGAGATTCCTTGATAAAGCATAGGTGAGATAAGGCAACAAAAATATCTGAGTCTCGACAATCCTAATTTGTAACGTGGTAATGAAGAATATTGACAAAAGCTTAGGTAATGAAAATTATTGAGGCTTTGGCGGAGCAAGTTTTGTTACTCCTCAAAGACTCAAACAAGTGGACGTGATGGAACTTCACATGTAATTTTCATAGGGAAAATGGAAGTCTACACCCTGTCTAAGTACGACCACTAATGGATAAAATGCCTCCACATGCTCGCACTTTGGATTGAATCATGTGGTGTAAGTTGACCTTCTTAACCTTTTTCCAATGAAAAATCTCCATGTGCTATTCAAATTCTGAAATATCCCTCTTTCCTAGCATTATGAGAAAAATTGTCAGTGACTCATTAGAGTCTTAAAATATCCACAAAGGTGACCCCAGATATTTCAATAAAGTGATTGATTCTAAAAGTTAGAGGATGGAAATACATTGAGGATATCATATGCTCTGCCTCCAAAAGGAGCCAATCCAGAGTAGCTAAAAATCAAAACACATCAAACTGAGCTATCTAAGATAACACATGCTCCGCCTCCAGAAGGAGCAGTAACACAGAAACTCCATTCAAAAGCTGAGAAAATAAATGGCAGGACTGGAGATTCCAAGAGTGAAGCTGGGAAACCAAGGACTGGAGGTAAATTTAATCAAAACCGAATATCAAATCTTTGAATGCCCATTAAGTTTTTTCGACCGCTGCTCGGTCATCTTACTCTTTTTGTTCATAAAATTCTACTGTTAAATGAGAATGCTGAACTCTGATCTACACCCTCAGGGGGGTCTCCGTCCGGTAAACGTATCTGGGGATTGTCAATGAATGGTTCAGAAGTTACTTTGATACCTTTTTCCAGCTTTTGAAACCATGGAATTAGTTGCCTCATGTTCTCTGTTTGTGTCCATTTAGGTTATGGCCTGTAACTGAAGGCACAAAAATGCTAATCACTCTAGGAGCGTGTTTGTGTTCAGGTATCTAGGTTGGGGTTCGGATGCATGAGCTTGAGTGGTATCTACAACTCTCCACTTTCCGATGAGGACGGCATTGCAGTAATAAAGGACGCTTATAGCAAGGGAATCATGTTCTTTGACACAGCCAATGCGTATGGAGCAAGTGCAAATGAAGTTCTGGTCGGGAAGGTACATTCCGGAAAAGCATTGCGTATCTGTGACCTTGTAATTCCAGTTATCGTGCGCCTATGATCTCAAGCTCAGTATTTGGTCTTTTCATTCATTTTCTTTTGATGAACCGGAAGAGGATACTGTGTACATCTTGAGGGAAGCTGAGTTACTAAGGACGAGATGCTTCTGCACCCCCGTATTTGTGCCGGCACTATTGTTTCAAAAAGCTTATAAATTCATTGTTCTGCTTAATGTTGGTCCACGTTAGTTATGGAAATAGAGGAAACAAGTAAAGGAGGAAGGAATTATCGCCTTCTGGTGATGTTTCCCTTCTATTTTTTCTTTCAAGAATAACGATTTCTTTTTTCATTTAGCAGGGTTGATTTGATGAATTATCATGCAATCATATTTTAGTTGGAGATTAAGGTGCTTCTGGTCTTACTTCACAGCTTCTTGGCATCATCTGATACTCTTCGAACTCGATATGATTGTAATCATCTTTTAGGCCTTGAAGCAACTCCCAAGAGAAAACATTCAGCTAGCCACAAAGTTCGGTATAGTAAGATTAGACTATTCCAACTTGGTAGTTAAGGGCAACCCTGAATACGTGCGGTCATGTTGTGAAGCTAGTTTGAAGCGCCTTGGTGTGGAATACATTGATTTGTATTATCAGCATCGAGTCGACACATCAGTTCCCATAGAAGAAACAGTAAGTATCACATCAGTTGTCTAAGTACATTGGGTCGAGTACATCTTTACTATTTTTTAAACCTTGCATGATGATTTGTTCTGTACAATAGTCCTTCGGTGATTGGTTCTATTGAAGTAAATAATCAAACAGGTTCCTCAAGGACGAATACAGACAAGTGTTGAACCATGTATTTCCTCTTCTATAGATGCACGAATTAAAGAAACTGGTGGAAGAGGGAAAGATAAAGTACATTAGTCTATACGAAGCCAGCCCAGACACGATTAGGAGAGCTCACAGAGTGCACCCAATTACGGCCGCACAGATGGAGTGGTCTCTCTGGACTCATGATATTGAGGACGAGATAGTTCCATTATGCAGGTTAGTGTACAATGGCAATATTGATTTGTTCATGTGTCTACGTTTATCACACGTCACGGAAATCTCAAACAATTTTTGATTTTTCATTTCAAGCAATCCAGTTTCCGACCCCATGGGCTTCCGTAATGTACTTAATTTAAGTACGACTGCTATAATGAATTACCTTTCTTCAACGTTCTTTGGTCATTTAGTTTGACTTTGATGTGAAAATGACGCAGTGATGGTGTGACGTGCAAGGGAGCTCGGTATTGGAATAGTTGCGTACAGTCCTGTTGGCCGTGGCTTCTTTGGTGGCAAAGCTATTGTTGAGCACTTGACTTCACTCAGCTCTCTTGTATGTCCTATTTATCTGTTTCAATTGCAAGAATGTAATGTTACTGCAAAAAACTAATCTTCTGGATATGACTTTCAGTTAAGTAACTGAAACCACAGATTAAACTACAAAACTGGCCATAATCTTCTCTTTATTTTGTTTCATGTGATCTTTCTGTTGGTCTTATATGCCCTCTATACATCTTTATGACATCACAAGACACAATCCCCTTGAGGGAATTTCCAGATATTGTGACTCAAGGGGAACTATGTATTTAGTTGCTGATGCAAGAAAACCCTGTCTTGAAAGGTTGAACACCCTAGATTCAAGAAGGAGAACCTGAACAACAATAAAATCATCTACTCTAGGATTGAAGATCTTGCAAGGAAGCACAGATGTTCAACAGCTCAACTAGCTCTAGCATGGCTTCTTGAACATGGAAACGGGGTTGTACCAATCCCCGGTGAGTCCTCTATAGCTTGTATTTTGAGTCGAATGACTCATGTATGTTTTGTGGTAGAGTAAAGAGAGTGTATTCTTCTAATGAAGCTAAAAAGAAGATCCAAAAAAATGGTAAAGAGGTCCTTATAAAAACATTTGCCGGAAAACCATGCATTCTGAATCCACCAAAAAAAATAGGAAGGAAAAATAACTTAAAGAAGGGGAATATCGATGCCTGTGAGAAAAGAAAAAACAACAGAATGAAACAAACTCTTTGTGATGTGATTCCTGGGAATGTTTATTGGTTTTTTGTGAACTTCGCTTGGCACAACTAAGGTCAAGAACTCAAATAACATAGGCTCCTTGAGCGTGAAAATCGCAGAAGGTAATAGAGCTACATGGCTCATTGCGAATTACGTAGGACTTCATGTGCATAGGATTATGTAGTCAAGAAGTGCACCTGATGAGTCTCCCAGAAATGTTTGACGGGCTTTTCTTTTTCCTTCTCTAGGGACAACTAAGATCAAGAACTTGGATTCCAGCATAGGCTCCTTGAAAGTGAATCTCACTGAAGGAAGATTTGAAAGAGATTCCGATGCCGTACCCATCGGCAAGATGGCAGGCGGCAGAGCATACAACGGCGTGGCTCACGCATTATGGATGTTTGCAAACACATCTCTGCCTACTCAGAAAGTCTAAGCATAACGAGTACGGCTGCCCTACTCTAGCATTTGTGGACCGCTCGATTGTTGATTAGAGAAGACCTGCAAAATTAATAGCACTGTCCTTACCTATCGCTGTTGTCTCAACGATTATGCTCAAATATCCCGCCTTTTATCTCATGTTTCTAACGCTTTTTTTTTTCTGCTTGAATGACCTTCACGTGATATCCCATCCATTGAGCAAGGTTTCATTAGGCAAAATCCAATCTCAAGCTAGAACATCAGGAGGTAGATCGATGCCAGTTCAACTTAATCATGGATCGGCTTTTCGATTAAAGCAATACTACCACTTTACGGGGTCTTGTGAGGAAGTCACGGTTGAGGTGATCTTCAGTATCAATTGTTGAAATGTGTAAGCGTGAAGCTTAAGTCATGAGAATAACAGGTACTAGGCACTGGTCCTTCACCAGCAAAAGAATAGAGTAAACATTACCTTATCCCCAATTCTCCAATGTAGATCTATTTGCACATGATAAATTCAGAATTCAAGTCCATGATCTTTCATATGATATTCATCAATTAATGGGGAAAAGAAGAGTGGGTGTGTCCATTGCTTCGTGGTTGAGAGTTTGGGTTTCAAATCCAAACCACCAAGGAAAAAGCACATTATTAAAAATTGTCCACCAAAGATCCAAACGATCAGCAGAGTGAAAGTGCGAAAATTTAACATAAAATTAGGTAATGAGAAATATTGAAGCTTTGTGAGAGTGAGTTTATTTACTCCTCAATGGCTCAAAGAAGTGGACGTAACAAAAATTCACAATTCTCCATGGGAAAAATGAAAGTACACACAATGTTTTAGTACAGGCAAAATGGGTAAAATCATGTGGTGTAAGCTGATCTTCTGAACCTTTTTACATTGAAAAATCTCCATGTACTATTCAAATGCTGCAATATCCCTCTTTCCTGCATTATGAGCAAAATTGTCGGTGACTCTCATTATAGTCTCAAAACATCCATAAAGTGACCCCAGACTTCTCAATAAAGTGATTGAAAAGCTAACGGATGGAAATACATCGAGGATAACATATACTCTGCTCCAATAGGAGCCAATCCAGAGAAGCTAAAAATCAAAACCCATCAAACTGAGCTATCTAACATAGCACATGCTCTGCCTTCCAGAAGGAGCAGAAACAGAGAAGCTAGAATTAAAAGTTGAGAAAATAAATGGCAGGATGGGAGATTCCAAGACTTAAGCTGGGAAGCCAAGGACTGGAGGTAAATTTAATCAAAACTCAATCCCAAATCTTTGAATGCCCATTAAGTTTTTCCAAGAGCTGCTTGGTCTTGCTTGCTCTTCTTGTTCATTACATTTCTACTATAAAATGAGAATGCCAAACTCTGTCTGCACCTTTGGGGGGATCTCTGGCTGGTAAACGTAGCTGAGGATTGTCAGTGAATGATTCAGAATTTATTTTGATGCTTTTGTTAGTTTCTCAAACCATGGGAATAAGATTATTTTCCTCATTTTCTATGTTTGTGTGCTTTGAGCTCGTGGCCTGTAATTGAATGCACGAAAGTGCTAATCGCTCGAGTTTGTCTGTGTTCAGATATATAAGTTGGGGTTCGGATGTATGGGCTTGAGTGGTGTCTACAACGCTCCACTTTCTGATGAGGACAGCATTGAAATAATAAAGGATGCTTATAGCAAGGGAATCATGTTCTTCGACACGGCCAATGCGTACGGAGCAAATGCTAATGAAGTTCTGGTTGGAAAGGTACAGTGTTATTCCTGGAAAAGCATTGCATTTTGTCACCGTACGTTGTAATGCTGTTATTTTGTGCCTCTGATCTCAAGCTCAGTATTTGGTCTTTCCATTCCTTTCCTTATGATGAACCTGAAGAGGATACTGTACACATCTTGAGGGAGGCTGAGGTCCCAAGGTTGGGATGCTTCTCCACCCCTGTTTTTTATGCGGGCACTATTGTTTCGAAAAGCTTATAAATTCGTTATTCTGCTTAATGGGGGTTCATTTTAGTTAAGGAAATACAGATAACAAGTAAAGAAGGAAGGTTTTATTGCCCTCTGTTGATATTACCCTTCTATTTTGCCTTCATGGACACCAATTTTTCTCCATTTAGCAAGGTTGATTTGATGAATAATGATGCAATTGCATATGAATTGGAGATTAAGGTGCTTCTGGTTTTACTTTGCAGCTTCTTTAAGTCATCCGATACTCTTCGTACTCGATTTAATTGCAATTGTCTTTTAGGCCTTGAAGCAACTCCCAAGAGAAAAACATTCAGCTAGCCACAAAGTTCGGTATAGTAAGATTAGACTTTTCCAACTTGGTAGTTATGGGCACCCCTGAATATGTGCGGTCATGTTGCGAGGCCAGTTTAAAGCGCCTCAGTGTGGAATAAATTGATCTGTATTATCAGCATCGAGTTGACACATCAGTTCCCATAGAAGAAACTGTAAGTAACGTTTTTGTTGTCTGACTGCATTGGCTGAGTACTTCTTTTCTACATTTTAACCTTGCACGATGATTTCCTCTGTACGTTAGTCTTTGGGTGATTGATTCCTTGAGGATGAATACAGACAAGTGTTGAACCATGTACTTCCTGTTCTATAGACGCACGAATTAAAGAAACTGGTGGAAGAGGGAACGATTAAATACATTGGTCTATCTGAAGCAAGCCCTGACACGATTAGGAGAGCTCACGCTGTCCATCCAATTACAGATGTACAGATGGAGTGGTCTCTCTGGACTCGTGACATCGAGGAGGAGAAAGTTCCATTATGCCGGTTAGTCTACATTAGCATCTAAACTTTAATAATTTGCTTGTGCATCTACCTTTAGCACAGGACGCAGAAATCTCTAACACCTTTTGATTTTTCATTTCAAGCAATCCTGTGTCCGACCCCGGGTGCTTCTGTAATAAACTCAATTTAATTACGGCTGCTGTAATGCTAGGGAGCTCGGTATTGGAATAGTTACGTGCAGTCCTCTCGGCCGTGGCTTCTTTGCTGGCAAAGCTATTGTTGAGAGCTTGCCTTCAGCCAGCTCTCTGGTATGTCCTATTTATCTATTTGGAAAATGACACAAACAATCTCTGAACTTTGACTCAATATGCAATTTGATCCCTGAACTTTTAATTTGTTCAATGTAGTCCATGAACTTTAACCCAATGTTCAATATAATCCTTGAACTTTCAATTTATTCAATGTGGTCCCTGAATTTTTTGTACATGTTCAATATAGTCCCTGAACTTTATAAAAATGTTCAATGTAATCATTCCATTAATTCAAGTGCAAGAACTATATTGTATATTTTTATATAGTTTAGAGATCAAATTGAACATTTACTAAAAGTTCAGAGATCAAATTAAATATTTACTAAAAGTTCAGAGACCAAGTTGAACATTGGATTAAAGTTCAGAGACTATATTGAACAAATTAAAAGTTCAAAGATCAAATTGTATATTGAGCCAAAGTTTAGGGACTTTTTATGTCATTATTCCTTATCTATTTCAATTGGCAAAATGAGAAATTATTGCAAAAAAGTATTTTGGGGCACAACTTTCAGTTAAATAACTGAATCATTTGTTGAACTAGAAAACTGGCCAGGTTGAGGCTTTACGGGTTGTGTAATCTTCTCTTGATTATGTTGTTATTCATGTGATCTGTCTATTGGTTTTGTAAGGCTATGTACATCTTTATGACATTGGAAGACACAATCTCCTTGAGGGAATTTCCAGATATGACAGCTCCTGGGGAACTATATATTTAGTAACTGATGCAAGAAAACTCTCTCTTGAAAGGTAACGCACCCTAGATTCAGAAAAGAGAACCAGGACAAGAATAAAATCATCTACTCTAGGATTGAAGAGCTTGCAAGTAAGCATGGATGTACAGCGGCTCAATTAGCTCTAGCATTGCTTCTTGAACAAGGAAATGGGGTCGTACGAATCCCCGGTGAGTCCTCTATAGCTTGTATATTTGGAGTTGAATGACTCACATGTATTCTATGTGGTAGAGTGAACATATTGTACCCTTCTGATGAAGCAAAAATGATCCGGCAAACAGGAAAGAGGTCCTTAAAGGGATTTTTGCAGAAGAACCACGCGTTCTGAACTCCCTAAGAAAAGCGAGGAAGGAAAAAGATATTAAAGAAGGGGATAATTAGAACCTGTGAGAAAAGAAAAGAAAAAACAACAGAATTAAACAAACTCTTTCTGATGTGATTCCTGGGATTGTTTACTGGTTTTCTGTGAACTTTGCTAGGGACAACTAAGATCAAGAACTTAAATGAAAATATAGGCTCCTTGAGAGTAAAATTCACTGAAGAAGATTTGAAAGACATTTCGGAAGCTGTGCCCATCAACGAAGTAGCAGGTGGTAGAACGTATGAGGGTGTGATGCATGCAACATGGAAGTTTGCCAACACGCCTCTCTCTACCAAGAAGCACTAAGCACAAGAAGTTGAAGGTTGTTGTCCTGCCTAGGGGTGAGCGGTTCCAGATTCCAGATTCCAGGTAAGTTCCGCCTAGAACCTAGAACCTACTCTCAGATACAGGTTCCTCAAAATGAGGAATCTAGAACTTACCCGTCGGAACGTGAAACCTGAAACTTACCCTGTCACAGATTTCGGGGTCGGTTTGAGGTTCCAACAGGTTCTTTTTTTTAATTTCGTTTTAAATTAGATAAAACGAAAATAAACGGAATAGTAGATCATCTGAATGATACATACACTATGCCCTGATGTGATATTCAAGGGATATAATGCCAAGTTTACAAATGCCTAGACAGAACTAAACTATAATTGCCCAATACCAATTGAAGGGGAAAGATAGGGTAACTACCTTATTGTCGAAAAATCCTCCAACACAAGCATCAGCATTCCCAAGCTCATTATCTCTAGCAACTCTTAAAGAATCAGTTGGTAAGTCACAGACGGTATCAAAACTTGAACTCTGTTTCGATCTCCCTACAGCCTAGGCCTTCTCAATAGAAAAATTTTAAGTAGGACATCATAAAGATGGCTGAACCACTTAACTACAGTAATAGCATAAGCTACCTAGCAAAAAGCTATGACTAGTTCTTGTCTCAAAATACAAAATCGAGATCTAGGTCCAATATAAATTGCAACATGAGGAGTTACTCTCATCAAGTCAAAAAGATAGTGCCTAAATCAAAACAAAAGAGTAAAATGGAAAGAGGACCTACTTTTTTCTAAATCAAAACAAAAGATAGTGATCTAACGGGTGACTTCACTCCTCAAATCAAAAGCTACTACTAATGACTAAGGCAACAACTTGCTTTTTCTATGGTTCATCAAAAGATACTTCCTACGAGACAATACAGATATACTTTAAAAAGAAAAGATCAAAAGCATGACATAAGGCAAAGTGCTAAAAGGAAGAGATTCTAATCAGCAAATTGCCCATCCATTTTTCTGTCTGTGCTAGTGTCTGCGTTTACAATCAAGGTTTTTCAGCTTTTACAACATCTTTGGCAAATATCTCAAAGCTCCACTGACATGCAAATGCGGCAACTTAAAGCTATTTTTAGGAAGTTGCTCCAGCCAACCAGTTTATCACAACACAACTACATCACAAAGAATTTCAGCATGGCTATTTTATTACACCAAACAGACCATGTAGCTTCACTCAACAAGCAAATATCGAACTTTGATTTTCTCTCATCAAGGGGGAAAAAGTCCACAACTTTCAGTTTTACTACAAAGGTCAATAACTTGGAACAATAGATAGACCATGTTAACAACTACATAGGACATACTTCCATCCGATACTCGAACGCTATTTGGTATCTTTGAGGTCATACAGCTATGAAAGTTTTGTACTGTGAAGTATTTGCTCTCCAGCTTCCAAAAGCTACAACATCCCTTTCTAAAGATGTAGGTGATATTGGGCAATCATACCAAACATCCAACTAAGATAGCTGGTGACAAGCTTACAGGAATCCCGCACACTAGGAAAGCAGGGCTGAAAAAATCCATAAACACGTGCAACAAGTGCAAGGGAGTGCCGATCACTTAAAAATTGGAAAGCATGTGTGCTACATAGAAGAAATAGCACAAAGATGAAACTAAGTCTGGCTTCAAGTCAATCTTGAAGCTCGAGCTGAACCTTTTGATTAAATGTTGAAGACAAACTAACAGGATTTTTCCTTTTCTTTTTCTTCTTGTGGATGAACTAGCATGTCTAATAACCTTAAGGTTTACCAAAAAAAAACAAAAACAGAAAGTCGCTCATGAACACGATACTGTAGTTACTACATGAAAGGAATGAAACTATACAAAAAACTCAATAAAGCCATTAAGCTAACTACTCATACATAAATAAACAAGTGATACAAGCAGATCGTGAGCTTACATCTCTTGTGTTCCAAAGAAATGCACAAAGTACTTTTTTGGGTCAGGAGTTTGGTGCCAATCCTCTGGCCTGCTAATCCGAAGACATAAAAAAAATCATCATTCACGGAGCAACCATCATACAAAAGATGTGCACTGCATCACACTGATTAAATCCAGAAAGTTTCACTTCCAAAGTGTTGAGCAGAAAAAGTACACAATGCGAGCAAGTAAGAAAATCCAAAAAGAACAGCCTCCCCAAACGGAACGGCCGACCACCTATTCACTTCACAACATAAATTAAATCAAACTAAACAATTCTCCAACCGCGAGAAGGCAAAAAAAATAGAAGACAGAAAGTAAAAACTTGTGCTTGAACACCCAAACAAAAATGATAAAAACACGTAATAATTAAAAGGAATACAAAGCAAAAAGCGTGAACCTTGGCAGGCCAAGTAGGGTCGCCCTTGACTTTGGCAAGAACGAGATCGCCCAAACTCAACTGACGCTTACTCTCCCTTTTTGCGCCCTCTAGCTAGAACCGAAAACCCTAGAAAAAGCAGAGACCGTGAACGACCCGGACCGCGGTTGATGAAGACAGAAGAAGAGCCGAGGCGGACGCCGAATGGAGCGAGGAGAGGTGAGACAATCTCGTCGAGTCGTGGGTGTTGGGAGTGGGAGAGAGAGTGCAACGGTGGAGTGACTGAACGTGGTGAAATTTGGGAATAAAACTAAGGAAGTTAGGGTTTTTACTTTTTAGTAAAGGAGAGAGCCGGTTCCGGTTCCGGGTCCAATTCCGATTCTTATAAGAACCGGAACCGACGGTTTCTAAAAAATTGAAACCGGGAACCGGTACCTCTCATCCTAGAAATGGGAATCGAACCTTATCCGCCGGTTCGATTCTTCAGTTCTCAATTCTACCCTGAAATCGTGCTCACCCCTAGTCTTGCCGCCCAATTCAAGCATTTGAAGATCCCGAGATTGCAATGACTGAGGATATATTAAGCGGATACAGAAGGCTATTGAACTTTGGAACTGTTCATTGTTCTCCTTGCCAGCGCAAGAATTGCGGTCGAGCCTTCCATCTCATGTTTCTAATGCTGTTTTTAATGCTTGCGAGACCACGCGAATGTACTTTGCTCGCTGCGGGCTTTGCGATTGAACGGTTAATGCCACGGTAAAAGGTCTCTGTCAAGACTTTATTCCGAGACAACTAAGAGAAACTTTCATTCTTTACTTCAAGCAGAAGGAGCCACTTTATGAAAAATACATGCAACGAACCGATGCTTTATCCATTTCCAGGGGAAATCAGAACAGACAGAGGACAGATTACTTCTTTCACGTGTATTCTGACAAAGCATAAAGCTAAATCTGAGGTGCAAATGACACTAACTGTTCCAAAGCCAGCACAACAAACAAATCAACCCCTGTGCCTTCTCTCTCGTCCTTGAGCAAGCCGGTGACCACCATGAGGTTAGAAAGGAGAGAGACAAAAGAGGAAATGAAGCAAGGACAGAAAAGCAGAAGAGACGCAAACTGTAGGCTTAACTTGAGTGTTAAGGACTTGCTCCCAACAAAAAGCAATCTCTACAAGGTCTTGGCCTTCTCAAATTCTCATCCACCAGCCCATTCTTCTGAACCACCAGCTCCTTCTCACTGGCATCTTCCATCACAGCAACAACACACTGTGAACCTCATGAGCTTTCACCTGATGAAAGCCATCCACAGCTTCACTCAAGCCCTTGGGAAGCTGCTGAGGAGGGTAAGAGCATTTTGAGCCACACAGCTCATTTCAAAACGAGCACTCCCCCCCTCTTCTTCTGCATCTCCATCTCCTGTCATTTAGAAAAAGCGTTAAGAGCATGATGTAGTAGTGCTGACGAAGCCAATCCTCACGAATTAACTCGAAAAAATAGAGAATCCCTGACCCCATCAAATCAACCCCGTCGACATGCCCGTTCTCTATCGCGAACATCAGAAATATTTTTCCAACCCTTTCCTTCTCTACTTCTTCAAACAAAACGGAAAAAGTTAAGTTGAAATTTAATAATTATAATCCAAAAAAAAAAAATGAAGAAGAAGGAATGAAATGCTTCAGTCACTTTCCTCTGGTTTGTTTGTTTAAATTTTTTTTTTGGCTTCAAAGTGTCGATGTGTTTAGTTGAGGGTCAATGCCAAGTCAACCGTTGACTTTCATTCCCGAAAAGAGGACACTTCCCCACGAACTACTTCGTCGTCGTCATTCATCATCGTCGTCGTCGTTCTTGGACACCCTTCCCTTCCTGTACGGAGAAGTCCTGAGCTCCGGCGGAGAGCGAGCGATGGTGGCGCGGCGGTTCCAGGTTCGCCACGGCGGCGCCGACTTCGAAGTCGACTACGACACCGACGACGGCCTCGAAGTCTCTCCCCCTCTCTCTCTCTCTCTCTTTGTCTCCGTCCGGCCGCGAATTTCGAAGTTTCTCTCTTCCGGCTCGCCGCCGATCGTCGTTGTGGGGCTAAGGGCTTTTGCCTCTCTGCGTTTTGCAGGTGTTCAGATACCAGCTCTTCTCCCTCACCGCCGTCCCTCCCGACGAGCAAAGGGTCAGCTCGCCCTCACTGAATCGCTGCGAAAGATCGTTGATTTTTTTTTTTTTGCCCTGAGCTGCTGCAGGCATTGGCGCTTTTAGGGATTTGAGGTGCGATTGCGTGATCGATCGGTTATTTTTGGCTTCGTTTTTAGATCGTTGGAGACGGTGACGACCGGGTCGTCTCCGAGGACTCCGATCTCGCCGCGGTCGCCGGCGGGCTCCGGCTGGTGTCGATCGACGAAGCAGGAGGAGGAGGAGGAGGAGGAGGAGAGAGAGCGGCGGATCAGGTTGCCGGCAGCAGCGCCGAAATGGTCAAGTCGGATGAGGAGCTGGCTCGGTTGTTGCAGGTAGGGATTCGATGTACTTGGATCGCAGTCGTGCAGAGCATTCCCTGAAGTTTGTTGAATGTTGCGTGGGCGGCTTGTGTTCTTCACCTGATAGTTTTGATGTTTCAAGTTCTCTTTCTTGCTTCGTTCCTTTAGGCGGAGGAGGAAGCACTGCTGTTGCAGCAGTTTGTTGTGGGTGAGAGTAGTACTCAAATGGAGGAGAGGTTGAGGCCTTA
This sequence comes from Syzygium aromaticum, assembly GCA_024500025.1. NCBI lineage: Eukaryota > Viridiplantae > Streptophyta > Magnoliopsida > Myrtales > Myrtaceae > Syzygium > Syzygium aromaticum. The sequence continues at coordinate 35,722,363 of CM044892.1, forward strand.
CATCAATCAAGTTCGCCAGGTAATAATTATCTCCATCTGTACTTCGTTCCCTCTCATCCGTGTCGGTGAGAACTATAATCGGCCACTTGACTGAATTAATGCTGTTTCGCGAAATTTAGTATGAGGATCCGAAAGCCCAAGAGGCTGCTCGGAAGACTGTACCTGTGGATGAGCTTGAGGAGAAGGCATTGGTGTCTCTGGCCAAGGTGAGAAGGGTGGTGTGGTTTTGCTTTGAACTCATTACCTTTGAGAACCCGTGGTGTGATTTTGCTTTCACCTCATTACCGTCACAGACCGATTTGCTGATGTTTTCTCTCGCACATAATGAGTATTTTTGTTGCTCTAGCCATTCATGAGTGGTAATCTTAATTTGGTCAGGTGGGGAACTTCAAACCATCCAAAAGTGAACGGGATCTTGCTTTCTTAATACAGCTGCTTTACTGGTTCAAGCGTTCCTTCAGGTGCTTTTTAACGGCTATCCATTGCATTTTTCTGCTTAGTTCTTCTAAATTCTGGATAGTGTATATATTGTGCAGTGATGCTAATATGCAACAGGAGCTGAAGAGTTTTTTCATCATTTCATGTTTGCATCACCTATTTTTATTGTGGTGTAACATTTTTTTGTAGTATTCCTGCCATCGGGCTTTCATATTCATCTGCCTCGTGGGTAGAAAACTTCTTCCATCTATTCATTTAGCGTACAGGGAAGTGATCTTGATACATACATGGACAGACTTCATGGTAGAAGACTCGTTGTATTTTCACGGGTTTTAGTTTGGGATGCCATAGCCATCATGGTCAGCACTGAGGATCTAGATGTCATCATTGTATGCTTAAGTGGAAACAGTCGTCTCAGAAAAACAGACATGGATCTTCATAATCTAAATGTCACTCACGTTGCACCATGGAAATCCCAATTCTATGCACCAGAGCATGCTTTGCACCTACGTTTGGTATGAGGTATAAATTCTGGTTCAGGACTGAGGGATGGCAACTTTGCTTTTTACGCTTGCCAAGCTTAAGCAAATAGTTGTTTAGTTGTCGTTATTGGAGCATGATAGGCACAGAAGGAAGTTGAAAAGGGAAAATTTTGTCATTTAAGGCAGTATATGTCAGAATTAGGATTAATCGTCTTAAGGCAGGTAGAAACATTGAAGGCTGAAACCACCCGCCTAGGTGGCGTCGCTGGAACGGGCGCTCTTCCTCTCGCAAAAGGTTGAGCGTTTGAATCCCGGGCGCCGCAAGATGACTTAACCAGTGGCACGTGTGTGGTGGCTAGCACGTGTCGCCCCCAGGGTTTACCCACCGGCTGTCGGCCGTGCAGAGGTTCCCTGGGTTACCCAAAAAAAAAAACATTGAAGGCTGAAAAAATAAGAAGGGGAAATAATGACATCGTTTACCATGTAAATCTTTTAAGTACTTACCTTTATATCATGGTTTATAGTGATGAAAAGTGCAAAAGACAAATTCCATGTTCCTTAAAGTACTATGAATAGATTATTAACCTGTGTTCTTATATCCTTGTTGCCTGCACAAATCTAATATTTAAACTGGAATATAAGAGGGGTCTGAACTCATCCATTTGTGCAGCTGGGTTAATGCTCCTCCTTGCGAAGGATGTGGTAGTGAAACTGCAGCTCAAGGCATGGGCAGGCCGCTTCCTTCCGAACTTCTTTATGGCGGTTCTCGCGTTGAAATTTACCGGTAGGAAAAGATGATTATCTGATTCCCATCTTATTAAAGCCCCTTTCCCTAAAAAGAAAAAAGAAAAAAAAAAACCCTTCCCTGTTTAATTCAAGATGCTTGTTTCTAGCTGTCTGGATGACAAAAATATTTGAAGCAAATTAACTTGGTGAATGTATTAGTTGTTATACTTGTCTTCTATGGTTCCCTCTGCTAACCTCACCTTTCTCATTCTTTTTTGTTGTCTTTTGCCAATTCTAGCTGCAAACGCTGCTCAAGGATCACACGCTTTCCAAGATACAATGATCCAGTGAAGGTATTTTGGTTTTCTAACCTCAGTAGAAATTAGTTTGATTGCATCCTCCCTTTTCCCATGAGAGAATATTGTACTCTACCACAACTAATTTTTTACCTTTTTCTCTATTGGAAGCTCTTAGAGACAAGAAGAGGCCGTTGTGGGGAGTGGGCAAACTGCTTTACATTCTATTGTCGTGCTTTTGGTTATGAATCCCGTCTGGTTAGTTCTTTCTTTGCTTAATCCTTCAGTCTTTATGATACGGTGGGTCTAAACTTTGTAATTTCTCCTTTATTTCCAAATAAGAAATTAAACAGCCAAAATGCATACTTAGTCTTTAAATATATTGGATTGATTGCAGGTTATGTTATTTAGTGCAGGAAATGCAATTGGTATGGGTCTTGTGATAAATTTGAACAGAAAATTTGGTTTGAGTGTGAACTTGCGTGAATTAAACCTTAGGTCTCTTGCTTTGCCATTGCATTCCCCTGGGTGGATCATCTACAAAATAATATTATGTAAAGACACACTTTGTTGTGTTTAGTATTGTCTAATTAGCCTTAATATGAACTTGTGTGAATTAAAGCTTAGATCATGTATTTTACCATTACGTATTTGGGGATGCATCATCATCTCCAAAATGATAATGTGTCAAGGCACTCTTTCTTGTATTATGTATTGTGTCATATGAGGTCCTAATGGCTCTTCCCCCCTTCGCTGTCTCTTGGTCTTCTGTAGGTTTTAGATTTCACTGACCATGTGTGGACAGAGTGCTTTTTGGTGCATTTGGGAAGGTAGAAACATCATTTACATGCTGCACCTCGTTCATACTTTCTGTGAAGCATAATTTTTTTTTCAACCATCACAAATATTTCCTGTTGTGCATGATTGTACAGATGGATGCATCTTGATCCTTGTGAAGGAGTTTTTGACAAACCTTTGTTATATGAAAAGGGGTAACACAGTTTGATCCCCTTTTGATTGTGACTTCTTCTAAAGTGTCTCTTTGCCCGTTTTCCAATATTAAGTGAACTTTTGCTTTTCATGCTTAATATGCTAGGTGGAATAAGAAATTGGATTATGCATTTGGGATAGCAAAAGATGGAATCTATGATGTCACAAAACGCTACACAAAGAAGTGGCATGAGGTAATTTATCTTTTCGGCAGCATATGGTCCTAACTGGGAGTTTCACCAACATCCACAGTAGATTTTGTTTTTCTGCTTGTATGCAGAGAGCAATATATGATTTACACTCGTATGTTGTGTTATGGTATGGAAAGACAGATTCTCAAAGTAACCCTTTAAATAATAGCACATCACCTGAAAAATAGATGGGTGGTTGATGTGTATTTTGCGAGTAACTTATTGTGATCCTTGAGGGGGTAAATTGAGTCAAGTAGTTGAGAGAATCCGATCGATTGTGCCAAATCAGTTCTTTCTTGGTTTAATGTGCAGGTTTTAACACGGCGAAACTTGATCACAGAGACATCTCTTTCAGCTGTTTTAGCTAAGTTGACGAAAGAATGTCGGAGAAGTTTTACATCGCAGGTGCTTTCTGCCCTTGAAGATCGTGAGAAAAGGGAAATGGAAGCAATTGAGAGAGATCTTCATGCAGCAGATGATGCCTCGGTATCTTTGCCTGGAAGGCAAAGTGGGGACAAGGAATGGCGCGTCTCGAGATCAGAGACTGGTCCAGATGACAATGGCTCTTTGAGTTGCTCATCTTGCCCAGTTCGTGTTTGCTTTGATGAGCATGTAACAAAAATCTATGATGCATTTTCTCCAATCCTCTCTCTCTTGGCAGACAACTCTGTTACTAAGTTTAGAGCTCTTGAAGTTTTTGAGACTTTTAGGGAACTTTTAGAAAAGATGAGTAGATCATCCTTCAAAACAAGGAGAGTGTCACTGGATTCAGCTTCAATTGGGACACCATCATTTGTGCATCAGTTGCTTCCTTCCTTCAGCGAGTTATTTAATGCACTCTCTCTGAAGTGTGAACACGTGGACGGGAAGATTGACATATCTCTGGCTGGCGACCCTGTAAAAACCTCGCTAGCATTACCTGTAGTTCTGGATGCTTTGGAAGATATGATCCATAACCTTAGACAGAGTGACCATTTGGGTAGTGATGTCCTATCCTTGCCACTGTTGAAATCTAATAGAATCCACTCTGGTTCAGTTCTTGCAAGTGGTGAGGAACTTCCTCTTGGAATTGTAAGTGGTGGTTTGCTCTTTGACCTCTTGGGCTTCCTTCACACTTTCACTCTTTGCACCTCAATGTTTCGTTATTAAACTATTCTGATGAACTTTCAGGCCACAGCAGCATTTGATGGTACTCGTGAGACAAAATGGGAAGAACCAAATGGGGGTCGAGGTAAAATGAACTTACTTGTAAGAGTTGTTGGATTGTTTTTTTCTTCAGAACTCTGATGGTGAGATCATGGTGAAAGCATGATCGATAACCAACGAATTTTGTATGGTTGCTGCATTCTGTGTATGTTCTTTCCAACTGTTAGTTTGTGTTTTCATTTGTTAGTTATTGAAATTACTCTTGCAGGTTGTTGGATCATGAATAAAGTACTGGACGGCCAGATGAAAGAGCTCATGGCTTACGAGTTAATGTCTGCCAATGACGCTCCAGAAAGAGATCCAATGAATTGGTGCGCTTCCTTCTGCAGAGTTCTTTGTTGCTGTGGTTTACACAGCTTTAAAAGTATACTTCTGTTATTTGCTAAAACCATGCGTGATGTTCATAAACCATTTAGTCAGCAAAATTCATCTAGTTTTGGTAATTTCCCTAACTGTGTGATCGCATATCACATTCCTCCTGTGAGCGTAAGATGCATCAAAGAATGTCTTAATCTTGTTTCGGTGTTTGATCGTCAGCTCGTCGAATCATCTGTTCAGAGATAATCAATTCCTTCCTCCTCCTGGCATTAATGCCTTAATTATAGGTTCCAAAGAATCCCATTTTAGACGAATTGCTTCTTTTCGGTCACTTCTCAGGGTTGTGGAAGGAAGCAGCGATGGAGGATCCAGTTGGCACGTTTTGGATGAACAAACTTCCCAGCTGTTTAAAAACCGTTTCGAGCGCCGGACATTCAAAATTAAAACAAAAGCCCCAGCATCCAATGCTTTCAGGTACATTGTCAACCAAAAGATTTTTTTCGATAGTTTGAAAGTTAGATCTTATTGATTGTTCACTCGAGGATAACACATCACAGGTTTAGGTTTCTTGCGGTGCGAGATGTTCAATCAACGTCACGGCTGCAGTTAGGAAGCATCGATCTCTATGCTAGATGCAGCTGATGTGCCCAAACACTATCCAACCGGGGCAGTCTCCATATATTGCAGTCGGCCAACCCGTGCCGGAATAAATCAAAGATGATGACCGAAAATTATTGTAATTCTGGAAAGATCAATCTATTCCTGAAGAAATGGTGCCTTTAGTTTCCATTCTCTTCCCTTCCCCGAGAGACCACATGTGTTGCCTAATAGGACAGGACCAGGCATTTAACTACAATGCATTCTGATCTGAATTTAATTTTATTTTATTTTTGGTAAATTGTCAATTACCTATTGCCAAGAAACATGGTCAGCCAGACATATGGATTGGAAAAGCAATCGGCGAAGAAATTTAGCTGAGTCAAAACAGCTCATTTGCATCTGGAACCACAGTTGCTACTGGCTATACACTCGTACAGCTCCAGCTCACTGGCTTCGAATCTACTTGTCAAGTTGTCATCGAGCCATTAAATTATAAAAAGATGGATTGAAAATCACAGCCCTCATTGTTTAATGATTCCTCCCCCCAAATCTTTTGTCCAAATTAGATGTTACGCAACAGATAATTTAAAATGAGTAATATCACGAAAAATTTCAAACTGATAAATTTCACCAAAAATTTCATAATTGAAGCACCTGTAATAAATTTATCGTATGTTAATTTTTATTAAATTTTACTGTCAAATTATTGAGTTAAATGACAGCATTTAACAAATGTACCGGTTTGTGTTTTTACCCTCCAATTATTACAGATATATTAGCTTGTAATTTTTTTATATTAATTCAATTTAACGAAAAGATAAATCTGTCGCAGGTCATCAGTATTGAGTTTTTTGAGATATTAACCCAATTGAAAAAAGGGCATACAGAAATTCTGAAGCAGGAGCAACTACCAAAACGACACCCTCACCCACCTACCAATGTCAACTGGAAAACCTCGGCTTCACCAAATGGCTCACAAAAACAGAAACCACCTAACCTTAATCAACCCAAAAACCATGAAGTTCTCAAATTTCTCAGAGACTGACAAATCTAAATACAGAACAACCGCACCAGATGCAAAGGGACCAAACAAACCAACTCTAACCGCCCCATCACCCTCCGTTCCCCCCGGAAAATGTCCGCCGCCGCCGCCGCCACCTCCTCCCTCTCTTCCTTCTCCGCCGCGTCCCGCCACCGCCGCCGTCTCATCCTGCGCGCCCCCAAGAACCTTAACCTGCGCAACCCTTCCTCCTCAGCTCCTCTAAAGCCCCTCTCCATCAGGGCCCTCTCCTCCCCATCCCCATCCCCTCCCCTCACCCAGGACGACCTCAAGAGGATCGCCGCCGACAAGGCCGTGGGCTACGTCCGCAGCGGCATGGTCCTCGGCCTCGGCACCGGCTCCACCGCCGCCTTCGTCGTGGCCAGGCTCGGCCAGCTCCTCAAGTCCGGCGAGCTGTCGGACATCGTGGGGATCCCGACCTCGAGGCGCACCGAGGAGCAGGCCCGGGGGCTCGGCATCCCGCTCTCGGTCCTCGACGACTACCCGCGGCTCGACCTGGCGATCGACGGCGCCGACGAGGTGGACCCGGATTTGAACCTGGTGAAGGGGAGGGGTGGGGCTCTCCTGAGGGAGAAGATGGTGGAGGCGGCGAGCGAGAAGTTCGTGGTGGTGGCGGATGAGACCAAGCTGGTAAGTGGGCTTGGCGGGAGTGGATTGGCAATGCCGGTTGAGGTAGTGCAGTTCTGCTGGAAGTACAATTTGGTGAGTGATTTTGGAGCTCAGTTACTAGTTTTGTCTTTATGTTCTTGAGTTAATGTTGAAAGTTCTTATCTTTGGGAATGTGTATTGAAATGGAGTTATGTTGGTGTCACTTGCTTGGAAGGATATGGTGATTCTGGAGGTGATTCTGGAGTACAGCGATCGCATTGTGATGTGAGGTTCTTGATTTGAACATAAAGTTTTAACCTTTAGGAATGTGGGTTGAACTGGAGTAGTGTTGGTGTCGCTGGACAGCATTGGTGAAATTTTCGGTTGGTTGATGTGATTTATGTGTTGAATTCGATTTGAAGTTTTCTGGTTTTTATTCCCTGCAGAAGTTTTGTTTTTATGGTAATTCTGCTGTCTATTTTGTCTGATCTTAGTTCACCTGCTTTTGCGATAGAGAATTGAAATACAAGAAATTGGATTAGTCTTGCATGTTTTACAACTTACTCATGACTTGCACCTGCACCTGGCTGCATTGTTCATTTTCAGTGAAGATATGAGGAAACCCCAGCATGCCTTTCGAATTTCTAGTGGAAAGAGGATTGTGGAGTTAAATGCTTTTCTGTTGTTGACGTTTATTAATGTGGTTGTCGGTACGGTTGAGCTCCCTCAAATGCTGAAAATTATGTTGATCTTTTGTGACAACAGGTAAAACTTCAAGAATTGTTCAAGGAAGAAGGCTGCATGGCGAAGCTGAGGTTAAATCAGGACGGGAAGCCCTATGTCACAGATAATTCAAACTATATTGTGGACTTGTACTTTAAAACTCCAATTAAGGACGGTTTAGCAGCGGGGAAGGAAATATCGGCATTCGAAGGGGTGGTCGAACATGGATTGTTTCTTGACATGGCAACAGCAGTGATCATTGCTAGAAAGAATGGCGTAGAAGTAAAATCCAAGTGATATTCCCTTGAAAAGGGTGAGCTTTGAATTTGTATTTTTGTTCACACCTAGAAATTCTTAAGTGGAGACTTAATTGAGTCCGGCAAATGTTGTGGTATATTCGCAGTTTTTAAGCTGCTAACTGCATCAGATCCTCCTTCAAAGGTGAAAATTTTGAAATAAAGCAGATAGACTGCTCTGACAAATTGCTTCAAAGCATTTTTCTCATATGGAAGATTCCAGATTATACCCTCTGTTCTTTTCAGTTTCTTTGCATTTTTTATGTGACTATGATTCCGACGATTTATTGCAAAAATATTGTTATGGCAACTCCAGTTTTGTCATGGATCATCAATCAATTAACAGAAAGAACCAGCAACCTAGAACAGGTTGGCCTGCTTCATGACTATTCGAGTGTTTTAGCATAGCTGTGATTGCTTTTAGCGATGGGGTTTGGGCTCACTAGTAATGACTTGACAGCCAAGTACTCTTTGTTCTCTCTTTCTGATTGATTTGTAATTTAGAGAGCTAAAGAACATGAATTTCTCAGCTGCCTACATTTGGCAGACTTTAGGATGTTAATTGATAAGTGCCTACGCTTATGTTGTCGTTGAGGCCTGAGGATTCATCAACAGAAATCCCCGCTATTCCTGGGATTCTGTAATAAAAAACCTGGGGCCGCCTGCCTTTAGAGGAGCAGGGGCTTAAAAATGACGTAGGGCTTGGGTGCTGAATGTCTGCTTTGTTTGTACATCGCAGTCGGTCAGCTTTGGATTCATCATGGATAACTTTCAGCTAGCACGTCGCTTAAGCGGACTTTTTTGCAATACCATGCTAAATGGCTTGGTGATCATATTGCTGTCTCTCGTCAAAAGAGCGTGCTTCATGCAGCTGAGGAACCTTCGTTTATAGTAATCTGTCGATCATCACAAATGTAAGACTAAGAAAGCGAGCAGATATACAGCTGATAGTGTTTAGCTTTTTAGCTGTTCCATACCTGAGTAACTAACACTGTCAAAAGAATGTAAAACATCAGCTTGCATGAAATGGGATCACATACAAGATAGAACTAGTCTTGCTTTGTTACACTGATGCCTGCTAAATTAAAGATGTGATCTGATAATACAGTACTGGTTATCTTGCTTCTTGAGTAACTTTTTCGTATCTCCATCTACGCGCAGTCATTTTATCGTAAGAAACTCATTATCAATTGAAATGAATAAAAAAACCTTTTATACAGAATGAGCAGCTAGATATTTGACCTATTATGTTGCCATGCATAGGTTGTTTTTCTCACATCAAAGGACCATCTTTGCGGAAGTATGTAATGTCGCCTTTGTATACATCAATTCGGATCTGCCATTTTCCTAACGGCTTGACATTTTTTACTGAAGTAAAGATTCCCAGAAGAGAAAATTATGTAGATGTTAACTTGGGAAGTGTCTCTGCTGCGTTGCCTATCTTTTTCTGTGCATCCAACAATGTGTTGCCTTCAATGAGAAAGCTATATGATTGGTATTAGACAGATTATGCGTCTATGCAGCCAGCTTTTGAGAGAGAGAGAGAGAGAGAGAGAGAGAGAGAGAGAGATTACGCGTTCATAGTCAAAAACATGAGTATACGCTGTCTATTATATATCAATAATGTTACACCTACTCATGTATCTTATTAACACACGAAAGATTTTTTACACCGCATGAAATGAAACTAACACATGAAAGATTTTCTACACCACATAAAATGAAACTAATAAAGAGAATGCATCAACGGCAATAACAACTGTGTATTCAAAACCACGTGTACTTGCGGTATAGACCAGGTAAGAGATGTAGATAGACCCTGTACATCCTAGACCCTGTACATCCCTCTTCTACTTCTTCAGCACCAAAGCAATAGATGTGGTGAGTATGGCCATCCAAACAATCATCCCCGGCAGCATTGAGTGAGCTGAGAGGCCAGGAACAGAGACACTGTCAGAATAGCATTTTGCTGCATATGAAAGACTGTCCAAAGTTTATCAGCAGGATTTGTTCTTTGAGATAGAACAAAACAATTGATTTTTTCTCCTTTGCTCCGTAAAACATTTAACCGGCAGCTCTGGGATACTGTCTGTTTCACGTTGTACCTGACTCACCATACTGTCTACCAATCTCGTGCAACTACCAGGACTTCACAACGACGGTGGACCCAATATGAGTGTGTATGATCCTGGTGTACTATCAGTGGCTGATAATTCTAGTAGAAATTTTCATTTGGAGTGTGATTTAAGGCATTATGTGGACAGGAAGGAAGGAGTTGCTTGCAGGAGTGTGTGACAAAGGTTAGGCCTTGTGTGGGTCAACGGCGTAGGGAGATGAAATTTGAAGAATGGCCAGTATCAAAGTCGTTTTCTCTAAATAAAAATCACGACACTCCAAGTGAAACTTGGAGAAAGATCTGTTGCATGGAGGATACCAGATCACAAGTACAAGTGGTTTGACCTTTCTAACGCAAATGCTTAAACCCCACCAAACCCGAATGAAAAGACGTTTCTTTTTGTCCTGACTCTTGCTGATCAACGCGTCTTCATCGCAAGACTTCTTCAAAGAGAAGCCGTTAAAGGTTTCCTACTCGTGACGCTCATGTGAAAGGGGTTGATTCCAAGATCTAAATTTCCTTTTTGCCTACTTTCACATGCATCTTTCATTCTGTAGCTCTTAATATCTTACGCAGTAGAAATGGTTATAGAAGAAACATTTAAGTAGAGATACGGTGGAAGAAGAGCGTTGTTTAGCTGCCAATCTCACCGTGACTCCCGCTATCTGAGGAAGAATCTGGTGTGCCGGTCGAACTGGAGACTTTGATTCCGAGCTTGGCGCAATCGGCGGCTCCAATAGCACCTTCAATACAGGCAACTTAAATGACCAAACTATATATGGAAACAAGGAACACAGAAGCTAATGAGAGACATTTCATTGTGACTTAAATTCTTGTTATTGTGCTTACATTCGTTGAAGCAAGGGAAAACGCTGATGTTCATCAGATTGCTATAACCGGAATTGCACTGGCATATATGTTCATATGATGTTGATTTTGTGCATGTTCCTCCTCCGCAATAGATCCAGTAGCAAGCTGCGGGAGCAAATGAGTAAAGCAATCTTCAAACTCAGAAAGGAAGTAGTGCAATGAAGAAAATTATGACGAGTGGTTAAGTGGATTACGGTCAAAGAACGACAGGTTGAATGGAACCGGTGGGAGCGGCGGAGGAGCAGGCACGCAAGAGTACTGGAGCGAACCTGCATCAAGAACACATTTGCCCGTTAAAACAACTTTTTGCTATGTACTCGTGTTTTAATTAAAGGTTGAAGTTTTCTCCACTCCGTATCTTGAAGTATGCTAGATAAACATTTCCAGCGAAAGAAAAGCCTAAAACTTGCATATTCGGCATTTGTCAACTTCAACCCCCAAACCCAATAACTTAAGCTTAAGATCTCATGAATTCAAGGAATATAAGTAGCTGCACAGAAGTATTCATATTTGTGTGATAACGTCGGAAGCGAGGTTGGTAAGGAGTCGAGCACCCTCTCTTCCTTGATGTGGGACGATGTCTTAGCAGTCATCTTTGAAAAGGAGCGAGTTTACTCACAATTGGGAATGACACAAGGGAGGAACTTGTAATCGTCTTCATTGTCAAGGCGCGTCCTCTTCCAACCGGCCTCGCACTCACAGATGTAGTTAAAAGGGTAGGTCGAATTCGCTACACAGGTCCCTTTTCCACACTCCACCGCATCGCACGGCTTCACTATATTTGTTTCACAGCAAAAGAGCACATGCACATGTATCAGTACATCTCTGCTTGAGAGAGAGAGAGAGAGAGAGAGAGAGACCGAGAGAGAGAGAGAGAGAGAGAGAGAGAGATGATGATGATGTTAAATACCATCAAAAGGAGTCCAAGGGTATCCCAAAGCAGCAACTGGGAGCAGCACAAGCACAGCTAAGAGAGCTGTTAACTTGGGGGTAGCCATTACTTTTAACAAGCTATATTCGCAAGACCAGGTAGCAGAGCTTTTCTGATAAGATGTATCTTATGCAATAGGCATATATAACAAGAAGTTTTCTCAGTACCCATTAGAAAAGAAAGAACCAACGCATAAGATTTTCAACTCACAGAAGCTTCCCTAGAAAATCTACATCAATTAAAATCTACAAGACGGGTCATAGGGTGTATTACCCCCCACACAAGTCGGTGGAAATTTTCAGAGTATTTTTAGCATATTTTGCGGGTTGGTTTAGTGTTTCAGTCACCTCACAGCCTCCTACTGTTGACATAAAAACAACGGAAAGAAAGAGAAAATGAAAAAACACCAGGTCCAGAAGTTTGGTAGGTTTAGTACGATGTCATTTTCTCCGAGGAAGTGAACAAAATCCAAGCTTTTCGTCTGGTCCGTGGACAAGCCTAGACCTGACAAATGGAACATATCAGGAGATGCGAGACATGGTGCAAAAAGTCAGCACAATGAGATTGCCGGTCCGTTTGTTGCGTTTTGCAATGTGACGGAAGCTTCTTCCATTTCTAGCGTGACAATTCCAGGAAAAAAAGAAAGGAAAGAGTAGTTTAATAGCCGTTATTGAAGTGGTGACATTGACACGGTTTTATGGGCCCTAGTGTTTAGGTGGGATTGAGCTTTGAGTTCTCAGCTGAATCAGATTGGCCTAACTAGCTCTGGGGAAGGAGCGAGGAACACGCGGGTCTCGCGGCTCGGATCCGGGATTCCGAAACTCAAAACGCGAAGATCAAAATTGACGAATTGTGAGAAAAGAAGAATTCAACGAATTTAATGGACCGAAAAAGAAGCGGACTGTGTACCGAGTGATTTCGCAATTGGATCCATCAGTAGCTCGGCAGTTCGCGCTCCTGTACTTGGTACGATTGGAAAACCACATGAGGCCTGCTGTTTCTCATACTTCTTTTCCCAGAATTCTCTTTATTGCTGGTGCGTTGACTGTTGTGTTCGCAGCCTCGTTGGAATGGTTCTTCTCGTCCTTTTCAGAAGTCAAATTTTCTGGTTTTTGAGCATGACTTTGTGTTGCAAAACTACAAAAAACAGGACGGCAAATTGATCACGCATGTACGCTGCGAGCTTCGAGAAGTACTGCTGTCAACATGTTCAATCGAGATGTATGGTGAGAACACCAGGAAAATCGGTGCAAACTTGCGGATTCTAGACCATGCTTTTGCATGACTTCAACATGCCGCTGGGCTTGTGGATAGCTCCTAATTTTTGTACGTCATGTTCAGCACATTGTGTCGAGAAAATATTCAGTGATTGCAAAGTGCGACGTCGATCGTTAAGGTGATGCGATTTTTTGCTCCTGTCCAATAACTGGTTGACATGTGTCTACTAAGGTGAAATAAAAAAATAAAGATTTGATTTTTCTCTTCTTCCTCCTCCGTCGCAAAGCACCACCCCGTCTGGCCACCCCTTCCAATGTCAATTGTGGTAGGCCCAAGCTACATCTATGTCATCGGTCACGGTCGGCTCCATTGTTGCTCGTCTAGATTTGACCTCGCCCATGGCCACAAGCATTGCTCGCCCATCCACTGAAGGCAATGACACTGCAACGAGCTGTGATTAAAGTTTGTCCTTCCATCGACGGCAACGACTACAAGAAACAAAGTCCAGATCTGATTGCCATTACTGTAAATCCGCTTCCGACTGCGAGCGACGAAGTCCAGATCTAGTCTCCACAACAACGATTACAAGCAGCAGAGTCCGAACATGTCCACCTACACTAGTGCGCGTCCAAGTGGGCCACCCCCTCCACTGTCCTTACTCATCCATGGCCGGTGCTTCCAAATTTGGCCCGGGCATACTTTCATATATGGACCCATGGCCATGAGTGACAACGGCTCATTTGGCGCCGATGGCTCGTTTGGCACCGGCAGCCATGAATGGTAGGTGTGAGCATGGTTCATAGTTTCGGGATAGAACCTGGAACCTAAGAACCTATATAGTTCCAGGTTTTACGAGAAAAAGAATATACATCTTTAAACATTCAAACTAAACCTTAACAATTATCATATTAGAAGCGCACATAAACAACTATCTCAACTTATACCCAAAATTCTCTGTTGATATTACTCATCCTATCCATCGATAGTTGTAAAACCTGGAAAAACATAGTCTGGTGAGTAGTATATTTTTCAAAGCAGATTAAACATTTATTATGCATCTATCTAAAAAGATATCATATTCATAAATCCCAAATTCAGTATACAATATGCGTAAAATATATAAAGTGGGTTATATCTTTCCAACAAAACTTGTTACATATCAAATCAATCAACAATAACAAATCAATCTCCATTTTGTTGATCAATTTCTATCAAATCAAAGTCATTTATCAATCTAATGCTTCTTAACGCCAATGACAAAGACGACTAAGTTTTTCGCTTAGCTAGGTTTTCACCTATATCAACCGGTGGCTCATTTTAGATGGACGTCCTAATAATGATATGCATATTTACCCTTCAATGGTCTTAATCATAGCGACATGTGCATAATCCATTAACATCATTCTCCAATAACGCACAAATTAAATCAATTCATCTCAAAACTCAGGTTCATTAATCAAAACACATAACTTTTCACATTTCAATATATTAAATATAATAAATTTCATAAACCAAATTCATAAATAAGGAACTTTTCATAATTTTTTCATAAAAGGTTTCGCAAATCATTTACGGACTATCAGTTCAAACTGTAATAAAAAAATATATCATCATTTCAATAGAAAAAACAGTAACAAATGCTCAATCCAGTTTTATGCATTCAATATGCCCTAAGCGCCACTTTTCTTTCAAAGGAATATCAAACCATGTGATAAATCCTTAATTCACATTATCTCTTTCAATCATTTTCAAGACATGAATTTTACAAAATCAAAAAAAATATATATCATTCACCTGGGAAAGCTTAAAACCAAACTATGACTACTTAAGCCGACGAACTCATATTATTATCAATTAATCGAAAAACGATATCAAAATTGAATAATAAGCTACCTATGCTACTGCTCGACTAAACCAAACTTAATTGCTAACAAAACAACTCCTACATGCCAACAAACCACTTGCCCAAAACAATTCTTCAAAGCTATCTCTATGTTGAGCTTGAGTGCGAAACTTTAGAAATTCGTTTGATCAAACCGTAATTCAGAATCGATTTTCATTAGATCCTACAACAACGCGTGTCGTTTTCATAAAACTCCTCAGTTTAACATCTCCTAGATCGAATCTCGCAGTTCAAAATTCTCATATCTTCAAATTTATGACTTTTAACTCCAACAATTACTCCGATTACACAAATAAAGGGTTCAAATACTTACCGAACACTGCAAGTGGAGTTTGTCCGGCTTGTCGAGACGTCCGGAGGTGAATTTTTTTTGTTTTTCTCTCGTTCTGCGGTTCTTGTTGCCTCTGTATTACTCTACGAATCCCCCCCTGTTCTCTCCTCTGTTTTAGGCGGTAAAGCTAAATTTCTAAGGCTAGAATTGTAAAGGTTTTGGGCTGGGCTGGGCCTATTATTACACATTGTGAGCCTCATTGTCTTGAGAACAGAGTAGCTCTTCATGCACTCTCATGTTTACGAGAAAAAAGGAAGTCTATCAGCTCATTTTCTCATCCTTAAATCCCTCTTTTCCTTGGTCGATCTGGTTAAAAGTAGAAAACATCGATCCGTTGCCCGTGTAATTGCTGTCATACTTATATCTAGATGTTGCATAACTCCAACTCCTAACAATGACACCATTTCAATCTAATGTTTTGCATTTCCTGCGTAGGAGAAGAACGAAAGTGCTCGAGTCGGAGTTCAAAAAAATGCCAGGAGCAAAAGGGCATCCTTATCTGTTTTCCCTATTGATACACGTGTTTAGTGGAATGTGAACTCACCCCGTTGGTGTACATAGCCGTTCGCGCTAATAAATCATAATACACGCGACACCCACTAGGATCAGCTATGGTCTTGTCCTATGTCGAACAATGGCTACGGACCGAGACTCAATCAAGTTGCATTAAAAAAATGAATTCCTAGACACTTCTTCAGTTTCTGCAATGCAGAAAAGGAGTTTCGGATGATGACAACCTTACAAGTTATGAGCTTCAGGAGAATGGCAAATGGCAAGACAGGAAGTGAAAACTATTTGCAGGCCTCAACCGAACACTAAATTGATTAATCACTCGTGTCCACACTGCCCAAGTCAAACCAGGACAAAAATCATTATAGACAACAAAAGCTAATGAATTCAAGAGCTTCATGAGTTTCTATAAGTACCAAAGTCATAGTACACAGCAATTCAGAAAGAGGGTGTATGTTAATTCTGTTTCTGTTCCATTTTGTCGTACTCGGAAGATGGGAAAGGCAAGCAGATGGATCCGAAACTTCTTGTTAGGGAAAAGGGATGAGAAAGATAACAAGAAGATCAATACTTCTATTTTATCCATGTATGTGACCACTAGCAGCAGTTTACCACCACCAGCTCCGAAAATAAAAAGGCGATGGAGCTTCGGGAAATCCCCAGCCAAAGGCAAGGCGCACAAGCTCTCGAGGTCGATGGACTCAGCCGAGACCACTCAGCAAGTGATGCAAGCAAAGACTGAGTTTCAGCTTCAGCGTGATCGCCCGTTGGCATTGTTGGCCATAGCCAGTGATAAACATGCAGCTGCGACGAAAATACAGGCCGCCTTTCGCTCTTACTTGGTAAGTATCATTGTTCATCCAGTAATTCTTGTTATAGCCATTTCTAATATGTCAATTAAGATAAAGCAATTCATGTCGCCTAGATGTAAGGATCCTTGTGCTGTGTTGCAGAAATTTGAATGCATTTTGTTATACCAATCATAGCTTTAAACATTTTTTTTTTTGGGTAAAGTCCTAGCTTTAAACATTTAGTATCATCTGATACCAAAAATTGCAGGCAAGGAAAGCATTATGTGCTTTAAGGAGTTTAGTCAAGCTACAAGCCCTTGTGAGAGGTTTCCTGGTGAGGAAGCAAACTACAGCCACTATACGGTGCATGCACGCATTAATGTCAATTCAAGTTCGAGCCCGTGTTCAAAGGATCCAGATGGCGGAGGAAGCGCAAGTCGTGGTTCCTAAGCTGTCATCAGTCCATAGAAATTCATCCCAGGATGGTGACAACAGAAAAGTACAGAAAGTATGTGACAATCTCATTTTCACGCACAAAACGCAATTCAAAACTTTTAAGTTTGTACATTCCTTCAGAGATTGTATTTAGTGATGATGGATTCGTTTTAGAATAACATAGTGATCTGCAATTCGGTAGTATAATTAGTGACGAATCTTGACAATACTCCTGAGTAAACAGGAGCCACTGGATAGAAATCTGATAGAGTCATGCCAAGTCTCAAAGAGCAAGAGTGGCTACTTCAATCGCCCAAAGGTGGAAAGAAGAATAGAGCAAGGCTTTACCACTTACTTTTCCAGAGACGTCTCGGTAGTGAGACAAGGACAACAGTACGAGGAATACTTCTTTTCCTCGGCACAAAACACCCCCCGAGACGATCGGTCTGTCATCACGAAAACGAGATCAACAAGAGCTCCTTTCACTTTTCATCACACAGATACTGCGGACTCTGCATCTCAGAATTGTGCATTGGTGCCGCATTACATGGCAAAAACAGAGTCGTCGAGGGCGAAAACCAGGTCACAGAGTGAACCGAAGCAGCGGCCCAAGCAAAGTGCGCGACGGAAGAGCAAGCGGACCCCATCGGTGGATGGTACAAGCATACAGCTTGAGACTCAGTCAAGAGACTTCGCTCCAGGGGCGAAACTCGCTTCTCGAGAAAATCAAGAACCGTGGTTCGTGAAGCTCTATAAGTCAAGGAGATCATTGAAGGACAGCGAGAGTGATACGACCACCAGCAACTATAGCAGATCTCTTATAGCTTACGAGGTATGATTTCAATTGAAGCACAGTCACATCACTACATACATGACTTTTACTCGATACTTTATTAACAAAGAGCTTGAACTTTTTGGATACGCTTGCTGTAGCCGCATTTGGCTGTGTTCTGAAGAAGGCGTAAAGCATATTTCGGAGACCCGAGTGTCGTGTCATTGTGGCAAAGGAGGTGGCTTTGCACATGAGAACGCAGAAGATATTTCTTTGGTCACCAAGAAATTCAGATATGAACTGTAATTGTGTGGAGCATATAGAAAAGCCATTACCACTGTTACATGGTCAACCTAGACAAATGCCCATAACTGGTAAAAATCTGCAATTCTACGATACCAAATCAAAAGATTTTCTGTGCATTAATGCTGACTTCATGGATGGTGCACCTAACTACTAATCATTCTGTATCCAATTTCCATCAATGCATCTGCCTGCTCATACACACTGACACGCATTTGAGAGAGAGAGAGAGAGAGAGAGAGAGAGAGGTCATATTTGCAAGGACTCGCCCTAGCCAGTATTTCATTCTAACAAGTAAATGAGATTCAATACGTACACTACAGTGGAACTAACGTCACTGTCAGCTTAGATTTGAACAATTGATCTAGACGATACCAAGTGGAAGGTCATAAAATGGAGTGGCAAAACTGTAAGTGCCCGGAACTCTAACCTAAATACTCGTTTAGTCTGCCTAAGTGCCTAGTGCCTCCTGTATGCATCCCCATCGACAAGCTTCTATAATCCCACTCTGATCAACTACAACTAACAATTATGCTACGCGTGGCATTGGTTCTATTGAACTAATCTTCTGGTTTCAAAGTATTCTGCTTGAAGCTCTTGGTTATCCAAATGGCAGTTTCCCTAGGGGAAACTTTTCCAGGCCCGAATGGCTTGAGGAGCACGTTAAGCTCGTCATACCTTTCCTGCAGCAACAACCTCGCACTAAACTCAAGCAGCCCTTCCAAAGCCTCGGCCCTTTGCTGGTATGATGATGTGTCAAACCGGCGCCGCCGCGAGTCGCACGAAGTGCGACTTGATGCCCCTGCAGTTGCATTTTGGTTAGAAGAGTCACTTCCATCCTCCTTCTCAACCTGAAACATGCTTCTCTGAATCCCCTGCCAGAGATCAGAAGAAGCGGGCTTTCTAGAAGATTTGTTGCAAATCTGAACCATGCATTTGTCCTTCGTTATTGATCCGTCTGCATAATGCGGGGAGCCAGAGGAACCTTGGGCAGACGTTGAAGAAGTTCTCCGAATAGATAAGAAGGGTTCTTCACACGAAGATAGTGGAAATTCAGCTATCTTGTCTATTCGTGGTGAGTTGACAGATACATCAGGAGACTTCAGATGATGGAGAACATTATCATTGGGCAGCGGGAAAGATGCTCTGCGAGCTGCAGGGACAGGATTCTTCGGAGCACGTGAAACTGGAAGCTGAAAAACAATGGACAAAGAGTAAAGCATAAAGTCAAAGACCTAAAAATTGTTAACCATAAGTACTGAACAGTGACTCAAGCATTTAAATGGTGCATGTAAATGAAAGGAGGGTTTCTGATTTTACTGATTCACGCTTCCTCAGTGGTTCTGTTCTGTTTTTTGGAGTGGCAGAAGCTTTTGCAGGACTTATTTTTGGGTTTTTGACAACACTGGATGCTTTTGAATAAATTGGCTTGCAAATCACTGTGCCTTGTGTGCTTCCAATTGACAGTTCTTCAAATCTCTCATTTAAATAACTAGGAACATATCTTCCTTCAGTGGAACAAACAGAATCATGCTCGGCACCAGATATACTCGGATTCAAGGCCCTATTATTGCTGGACAAGTTCTGGTATTTCCTGTAAGCCCGAGCATCTTCTGGCCACTGGGCAGGCAATGTATTGCGTCTGGGGCAATTGATTTTCATTTGTATTTTGAGAACATAAGGCTGAAGATGTCGGTTACCAAGCAGTTCAGCAGCCTGAAGGGGATAAAAATTAACTTCAATAGGAGAAGGGATGCTAACAGATTCATGAAGCGAACACGCAAATTCCATTCTCTATATCCCATAACCAGAACATATGCAGGGCAGACATAATGAGGGCTGGTAACTAGGTACTCCGTGCAATATTTAATGATTGTGTGTTACATCTCTTCAAATTTTGAGTTCCACTAACAATAAGACGAGTGGAAGACTTTCAGAAAGGTTTGCTGGAATTGAAATATCTGCAAGATCGGCGAGTTTTAAAGTTCTTTATCTTGTCCCGCTTCAGCAGGGTTTTGTAAATTTCTTATTTGCCGCCTGCAATGACTAAAAATTTTGCATCCGCCACAGAGTCCATGTTATGCATTTACAATGTAATCTGCTGTTCTATCTCAAATAGAAGGAAAAAAAGAGACCTCCTCAAGAAAGTGAAGAATTAATTGACTTGTTGCTCCATATTAAACTAGGAAATACTGAATGTACAGCTGCAAAGATAACGGTCAATCAAGCAGAAACTTGCATGATGAACAGGTTGGCTACATGTTTGAGATCAGCAAAGAATAAGGTATCTGTATGCATGCACTTGAGAGAGCTATATTTAGAGAGAAACCACATACACTTGGCCTGACTTCTGGATTTTTCCGCAGCATGTTTTTGATAAGACTCCGGCTGAAATTGAAAATGAGCAATAATATTAGATTTATCATAATACCGGGGAACACAATACCCATTACTTTAGGACTTACAATGCCCCAGAATATTTTGTAGGAAGTGGAGCCACTATGGACTTGTTGATTTTGTTTATCAGTGCTTGCATATCCTGCGAAAGCACACACCAAATTTGAGAAATGTTTGAGAAATGCAGCACACCCATGGTATAAAGGAAATTCTGGGGCACATAGCAAATACAAAGCTAGCAGAATTAGATTGCGGTAAATTCAGGAGAGAAATTGGAGCACAATCAAAAAGTTCTCCTTGGTCCCTTAATTTTGAAATTCACTGTACCAATTTGATATAGGTTTGATGTAATAATAGCACAAACAGGCACTACCAACTTTCTCAGGAAGAAAATATGGCTTTTAGCACTTACGAATGCTTTAAATGCAGGCTTATGTGCAGTCATTTCATACATGCAGCATCCTGACCAATAGATACACCAGCAGAATTAACAATAAAATACAAAGGAGGGTAACAATAGTAGTTCCTGCTCTTGTCCTGGTTAAAAATAAGGAAAAGGGCATTCAAGCAGGTACACAGAGCTTACCGAGAGACCAAATGTCGGATTTAGAACCATAAGGAATATCAGCAAGAAGCTCTGGACACATGTAGCTGGGAGTTCCCACGACCTGAGTAACAGATAATGATTCGAAAGAGAAAGTAAATAAGGAACTATGCTATTCCAGGGCGATGTATCGTATAGAATTGGTAGCTAGCAAAGTTCCAGTTCCATTGTTCAGTGGCTATCTGGTTTGTTGTTTGCAGCAGCTGTTCTGCTAAGTCTTAATAACTGCTTCCACGATCATTTTATATACAACTCACTTGCTAGCTTAACCAAAAGAAAAAGGAACTATGCTACATCAACTCGTGGAAGTTTGGTTTGATGAGAGACGGCAAAACATACTGAGGAAGCAAGATCATCAGAAGTGAGCATCTTGGCAAGTCCAAAATCACCTGTACACAAGTTTTATCACTGATTGTTCAGCAGACAATTATGACGTTCTCTAAGCGAATAATAGAAGAATAGAATCACTTACCTAGACGTATATCCTGGTCTTTTGTCAAGAATATATTGGAGCACTAAAGAAACCACAGAACAGAATCAGTATGAATAACATTAGAACATTGCAATACAGTCACAAATTACACAGATATGGCTCAAACCTTGACATCTCTATGAAGGATGTGATTCATGTGTAAGTAGTCAAGCGCCATGAGGAGCTGCACAAGCCACTTGCATAGTTTCTGGAAGGACAACAAACAACTAATGAATAGGACTGTCAGAACATAATGTGGCAAGAACTGCATTGTTAACTATCATAAAGGTAAACTTAAGGCTGCACCAACGAAAACAGAACAAAAGTGGAAACCTCTTCAGAGAAAAGAATGCCATTAGCCTTTTTGATAGCTTCAGCCCTGTAGCACACAGCCAATAAGTGAGCAAGTATCCAAGATTGTGCAATGATTCAGCTTATGACTTAATCAGATCAATCATCTGAACTTCAGAAAGGGAGAGCTTACATATCTCCTCCTTCGCAATAACCTATTATTATGCAGACATAGCAACCCTGAGACAGAGGCATTTTCGAACTAAAGTGAGGCCCCATATACAAAAGCAAATGCTAGAGTCACGAAAGGAAAAGTAAAATAACCAAAGCGCATATATACTTAGGTTGAGCTGTGGAGGACTAATACTTAAAAGCTTCATCAGAAAAGACATTGTGCAAGGAGTCGATGGATATTCTTAACATTTATTTCCAGAAGATAAGTGCAAAATCAGATATAACTTGATTTGTCATAAGGCGGAGAACTAATGCATACTATACAGCAATATACATTATACTTAGAACATAAATGATCGGTGAATTTTTACCTTCTCCACCCATGAATCTTTATACTCAACAATAAATGGATTCCGCATTTTAGAAATAAGCTCCATCTGCAAAAAGCATAGAAAAGGTTAAGATAAAGATAGACAAGCCAACTTAAAACCAAAAATTGAAGTTTCCACTTCTAGTAAAGCAACTGAAAGTATCTTCAGCACACATGTACTCAGTTAATCGTCTTCGAAAGGCTACACGCTAGAAAAATAAGTTGTCAGAGTTCCTAATAGTCCGAGCGACGTTTAGCTCAAACAGTTTCTCAAACACGTAATAGTCAAAGTACATTATCAGAAATACACTTCGCCTCCAGCTAATCATTATATTCAGTAACAAATTTTCTCCAGTGAACGCCACTCAATCATACTGCTCAACAACTAGAAGTTAGATTAACAAGAAACCCTCATAAATATAGCATGAATAGACAAGGAAACGTTAGTCTGACAGCAATGGGGTGGCTTTAAGAAGGACAAATATGAATAGCAGCAAAGAGTATAAACTTAGGAACAAAAAATTAAAAAAAAAAAAAACCAACCTCCTGATGTGCGGATCTACGGGTCCTATCAGTTTGCCGAGCAAGACGAATCTTTTTCAACACATACCTTAATGACATACAGACAAGCAGAAAAGAATGACCAAAGAATCAGACATCCTAGGTACAGATATACAAATAAATGAATGCTGGTCCTGCAAATTTTTTTTGTTTTTGAAAGACTAGACAAAAGGAAATAAACAAGAGCAATTGTTGAATAGCCCTCACTTCTTTTTTTCATGTTTATGCCTCACGAGAAGAGCAGAACCAAAAGCTCCTTTGCCGATTTGCTCTAGTATTTCATATTGCTCCATGTTGATTATACCTCTAATGCCTGCATTTACCAGAAAGGTGAACAGAAAATGTGAGTTTCGATATCAGACGAGATCTTCCGTTCCCAATGCCAGAAAAAACGCTCGGAAAACTTCTCGTCATCCAAGCAAACAAGACACCTGGGCAAACTCACAGATCAATGAATAAGCATAAGTCATGTAGCTGGAAAAAAATGATGAGAAAGTGTGACACTACTAGAAAATCTGTAGCAGAAGTAAAATCGCTAGTAAGTGGTAACACCCTTTCTTCAGAAATTAGTGGCTAGAAATGAGAGACACTATAACTTTCCAGCTCAAAGAATTAAATGCCTCAACGGGTCCGTTCAAATCGTTGCAAGAAGCCAAGCACAGAGCAGAAATCTCTACCTGGACCCTCACATTAGCCAATGTAAATGGGCTTAATGGCTAGAAATAAAAATATCATAGCTTTCTAACTCAAAAGAATTAACTGCCTCGTGAGTAAACATTATCTCAACGGCGCTACATCGAACGGGTTCGTTCACATCGTCGCAAGCAGCCAAGAGCAGAGCAGAAATCTTTACCAGAACACTCACATCAGCAACCGCGAATGGCCTCGTCCGACTCAGCTAGCAGGAAGCTATCACGGGTATCCCGAAAAATGTCTTCCAAAACCGGCAGCGTCTCTTTCCCTTTCGTTACCTACATTTCTCACCAAGAAACACGCCCGTTGAAAGCAATGCCGCGCTGAGCAGAACAAAAAGAAAAAAGAGACAGACAGCGAGACGGTCGCAAGCAGCCAACCGACACGAGTCTCCAAACTACAAACACCCTCATCAAGTAAAACATTCTAAAGATAAAGAAAGGAGGCAGATTCAAAAGAGAAGAGAGCCAATGCCTTTTGACTAGCTGCCCGAACATCGAGCAACCCCAACAAAGCAAGAACCCAGAGAGCGAAAACCAAATCTCCAGGACACGAGCGGCGGGAGCCAAGCAAAGCGCAGCAGCAGCAGCAGCAAAATGCGGCTCCGGGAACACAAGGCGCTCTCCAGATTCAAAATCCCGCTCAAACCCAGAACGCCAAAGCACCCAAGCTCGCAGATTCGGCACAGAACAGGAGGAGAAGCGGAGGGAAGGAGCGGGGAATGCACATTGCGGGGGACGGATCGAAGGGAGCGAAAGGAGGAGCAGCAGCAGAGGAAGGAGGGGAGGGAGGGAGGAGAGAATCTGGGACAGAGCTGCTACATTTGCAGGGGAAGGTGGGGGAGGAGGAGGAAGCGACAACGCTGCGTGGTACGGCGGAGGAAGAGGAGGAGGATGAGGGGAAGGTGCAGGCGCAGCTGCAGGGGCCTCGCCATTGGTGGCTCGCCGGAGCGACACGACAAAGCCTCTAGAGAGAGAAAGATGAGAGAGAGAGTTGGGCTGAGGGAAGCTCGGCTACATCATGGGCATGCGGTAATAATCCCAAGAGGACGAAACAAAGACCCCCAACAGTGAAGTGATAGAGAGAGAGAGAGAGCAGAGTAGAGAGAGAGAGACAGACAGACAGGAAGATCGATGGTAATAGTGAGAGAGAGGTCACGGAAGCAGACAAAAGTGAGCGTAGATTTCTATGTTTTGAGGCTTTCCACAAAAAAGAAAAAATTTCGGATATTTGAATTATTCAATTTCAATTTTTTAATTTAATTTGGGTTAATTGAATTGGATTGGATTAAATTAAGATGAGAGAGAGAGAGAGGTCAGGAACAACTTCTTTCTTTTTTTTTATTTTTGCGCTTTTTTTTTTAAATAGCCTCTCGTAGATAGATAGGATAGCTTCGGATCGGGGCCATGTGACCGTAAAATTTATCGACCAAATGTCCGCTCTCGAGCAATAATTTCCTAGATAGCTAGAGACAAAAAAAACGAAAAAAAAAAGGATCGCCGCGCTCGTCGTCCACTCCCGTCTAGGCATGGCCACTGTTCGGAACCAGTTGGCCGATTCGTAGCCATGTGTGAATCGGAATCAAAACCGCCCCTAGCAGTTCCGGTTTTGAATCGACTAGTTCCGATTCGTAATTTAAAAATTTTAAAAATAAATTATGAAATAAAAAATAATGAATTATTCAATATAAATTGTAACCAAAATGTAAATTGTAGGAGTGATTGGTTCCCCGGTTCAATCCAGTTCTACTCGGAACCGGAAATCAAACCGATAAGACCAGTCCCTTAATTTTAGAACTAGGAACCGGACCGGCAAAACATAGAATCAGAAGCCAAACCATTGGCCCGGTCCGGTTCTAGGAAGTCTAATGAAACCCTTTGCTCTTAACTAGCAAAGGATCGTAGCCACAAAAGGCATATAACTTCACATGCTCATGGCATGGCTCGGATTTTATACACAACCCCTTTGATGGTCTCTTCATTCTCATTCGATGTGGGACTCTTGGCATTTACATAAAGACAAGCCAAAAGTTTCACATTGAAGGTGTTCAAGGCAAACTGAGAGTCCTACATCGAATAGGAACGAAGAGACATTAGAATCATTGTGTATAAAACCCAAATCAAGCCTTGTAATTAGAATTGAATATACCCAAGCCAAGTATTGTAATTAGAGATCGATGCACTTACATTGTATGGCAATTAGAGTTTAAATTATTTTATAAAAAAAATTAAATAATGAATTTTTTTTAAAATTTCATTATTATTATTTTTTTAAATAATTTGGAACTGGAACCTGAACCGGCGGTTTCAGGCCGGTTCCAAAATTGTCGGAACTGGGCAAGTTCCGGTTTCGGTTTCCAACCGTGGGCCTAGTCAACGGGCCGGGCTTAGGTTTGACCGGGCCGGTTCCGGGCCAAAATTGGCCCGTGGCCATGACTACTCCCGTCCTTCTAATTTAGCAATAAAAAAAAGGGCTTTACGATTAAATTTGTATAAAAATAAAAATAATAGATAGGAATGATCTCTCTCTCTGGCTTCTGTCTCATATCTTGGCTTTGGGGCAATGCACATTAAGCTCGGTCAACCGTTTGACTAATTGGAGATGTGGAGGAGCTGACGGAGAGGGGAGGGAGGGGGGAGGGCCTTTCTCGAGAGTAACCTTTGCCAGCCTTTTTTTTGTTCCGACTCTTCTCTTTTTGCCACCAACCAAATTAATTTCAACTTTCTTTCCTCCCGATCCCTTTCCACGGCTTCCGGAAAAACGTTTACCCCGGCACTGGCACGTCCCGTCCAACCCGGGCGCTGCCTCGTAACGACGGCCTTGCCCGTCGACCACCGGAGTCCGGGATCAAAGGGTGGGAATCTCGCCATGAACGGCTCGTTCCTCTTTTCTGTTCATTTGTAGTAAGAAACGTGCTATCTATACACATTGGGAAAAAGTAAGAGCGAATAACTTTGACCAAATTCCTCCTTTTTTTGACCTCTTTTTTTTATTTTTTATTTTTTGGGTGGTGGGGGAAGGAAGGAGAAAGAAGCGTACGAGACCGACCAACTTTTTCGCGCCCTTCCCCATGACCGCGACTTCGATCCGCGCGGCCCAACTTCCCCGCCATCAATCACTGAGGGCCAACCCCTCCCCACGGCGAAATTACCGAACCCCCCCTCGTTCCCCATCGAAATATCGACATTGACCCCGATTTGTTTCGTGTTTTTTTTTAAACCCTCGTTAAGTCGTTGACTTCGTTTCCCCCCTCCTTCGCTCCACCGTTTCACTCCGTTGAGTTGACTCCTGAATCCTCGGGAACAAGTGGGCCCCCCCCCCCCCCAACCCCGCTCCGTTGATTTGTTTCGTGTTTTTTTTTAAGTTAAGAGTTCGATGGGTAATTTTACAAATGTCTTGGCGACCATCATGCCATGGCTCGAAAATAGAAACTTTTTTGACAGGGGGATATAAATTCATGCATACATAATTCAAAAGTAGGAATCAAAGTTCCTTTTCATAACACGAGATGTTCAAATCTTCAGCTTGGTTAGAGTTTATGAGTACATACAAATCATCATGCCCGCATCCTAACCTTACGTCAAGTGAGAAAGACCTCAACTTAAATACAAAATATAGCTCATATTGACCAACCGCTTAATTATCTAATCAGTAGCTTTCCGAATCGCAGCCCTCTTAAGGTTGCCTCACCGGTTGAACACCCAAAATGGGGCCATTTAGATTGTGCTCCTCTCACACAAATACTCGATTATGTTTTCTTGGCTTCTCGAGACTTTCCCATTTTCTAATCTATAACGCAGCAATCATTCCCAATCTCAAGCACATACGTCCACGACGTGCAACCTTAATGATTATCTCATATGTTGGTTGGCATGCGATGACAAAACATTGGACAATGTTCATGGCCACCATCATTTTGAATGCGCACCCCACACGCTCACGTGTAGCCTCCTAGGGATAACTAAGCAATGGAGCATACGTTATATCATACAGTCTGCTTCCATAGAGACTTTTATCATAGTCGTAGTACTTTATAGAAACGGGGCCGATGTGCATCTTTCATTATATATGGACCACTTAAGAGGAAAATAGAGGAATGCACCAATGGTAACATGATGTGCATGCCCTTCAATCCAAGGTTTTATGTCGAGGCATAGTGAAAGATCTCTCTCTCTCTCTCTCTCTCTCTCTCTCTCTCTCTCTCTCTCTCTCTCTCTCTTCTCTTGTATCCTTTTTCTCTTTGGCATATGATGGTGTGTTGGCATGTTTTCTTTCTCGTGGCAATTATAGTTGAGAACCCACCTTCCAAGCGGTTAGAGATGGATGCCCTTTTGGCTTATCTATCGACAAGGGGAGAGACCCATGATTGCTAGCGGTGGTGCGGATGTTCTCTTTCCATTCGTTTGGGGGGAGAGAACAAATCACCTTTTGCACGAGAAGCGTGAATGAGAAGTTTCCTTGGAGTGTTTGGAAAGATAGTGCTCTTTTGCCAACCATGTTGAGATTCTATTACATGTTCAATAGAAATTTGATCGATCCATGAATAAATTAAACTGTAAATATGCGTATGTCTAGACAACGCAACTAGAGTTGTTTTATTACTGTCCGTGGACAGAACGTATGTGAATCCAATGTCCATCTAGAGTCCAACGAGTTGATGAAACCTAGACACTCAAAATCGCCTCGAGGCGATTATGCATTCAAATCCCGGCATAAGTACCTTTCGTGAGAGGGACGTCCTTTGCTTAATTACTAGGAAACTAGAACAAAAACCCTATGACATGAGCTCCGATGTGGCAAATAGGAATCATCAGCCAACACATTCGATTACGTTTGTTTTAAAACGTCCAACTCAAAAACTTATGCTTAGAACCGGAGATAGACTATGTATATGTAAAGGCATACAAACCCCATATACAAAATATTTTAAAACTCCTCTCATGGACAAGTTGAATTTAGGAGCGACAAGTCAAAATTCGCAAATCGAGAGGTCATACATACGAAATAAAATGAGGCAGAACCAAACTCCAATATCAAGTCAGAAAGTGCAACTCAAAAGCTTACGAAAAAGGCATATAAATTTTTTGGACAAGCGGTGCGAATGTTTTTGCTGTTTATGACGGTCAACAAATAGACAGTTGGCAATTTAATTGGGTTTGCTCGCAAATTAGATGCCACATCTTGGGGAAGAGCCGTTGCTATCATGGCACGAGCGATGGAAAACCCGACCAAGTACCTTTGGCCGATTTCAATTACTCCATCTTCGTTGAAAGCTTACGCGGTTTGGTCGTTGCCTAATTCTCCCATTTTGGGAAAAAGAATAGTTGATGACCTCCACCCACATGAAAACGAGCCAAAGCAATTTCAATATAGCCTTTTTCGAGATAATGACAAATACGGTGTCACACCCCAAACCCCATCGAGCTCACGACATCTCACTCCGGTCGAATAGTTGCAACGTCCCAGGAACATTGCCGACCCAACCCAAACATCAGAGCCACATGCGGAAGCAGATAAAAAAAATAAACCCAGACTAAAAAGATGACGATGGGGTGGATCACAAGAACAATCAAACAACAACAACAACATTTGTATACAATACCATACCGTATCACTGCATTGAACATACAAACATCACATTACTGACATATTTAACAAATAAGCATCCACAGCCACCGACTTAACAAAAAGAATCAGAGGTCTAGTTAACTTAACTTCACTATAGGTCGACATATTCTAACCAACCCCTAAAATAGTTTAGGGAAAGCCTACCGGTCGTCTTCCTTCCAATCTGCTCCTGATTCATCTAGCTTGATCCTCCGGAAGATCTCTTGGACATCGCCTGCAACTCCACTGAGCATTATGGTGGCTCTTCGTCCTTAAAAAAAAAAGAGGAGGCGGGCTCCCTAGGTTTACGGTAGAGGATCTGAAAGTGGTGGTTATACAATCATGATACGAATCTCAATAAGTATACAACCCCAAACCCCACATAGGCTCTCAAGTACCGCTAGACAAAAACACACATAATACACAATCTACCACCAAACTAACAAACACACACAATCTTACCTGGAATTCTTCATGCACATCCCTGCACATTAGACAGTAATACAGCCAACATATCACAACAATGAATCGCAGTCGTGCACATGCCTCAATTATAAGACAAAACCTACTTGGGTACGTCTCATACCGTACCTAACAGTTTTTACCCTATAATTAAGCATTACCTCATGCGATACAAACACACTCGCATACTAACTCACACCAAGCGTCACTTTCTCAAAACCTCACACGTCAAATCCAGTCCAGCTCATTCTCAACTTTTCCACCACTACCGCGCCCGCGTAAAACACACCAGGCCAACGGTCTTTTGACCTCGTTAGGCATCGTCACCCCGTCGAGCCAAGCATCGTCACCTCGTCCGAGACGATATCGTCCCGTGAAACGTACACACTTCAGGACGGAAGCCTACCCTCATATTTCCTTCATTACCGTGTCCGCATAAAACGTATCAAGCCAACGGTTTTCAGACCTCGTCAGGCATTGTCACCTCGTCAGGCTGGGTATCGTCACCTCGTCAGGGACGGCATTGTCCCGCGTAACACGCCTCAGGATGGAACCATACTCCAGCGTAAACGAACACGCCTCAGAATATCACTTTTTCAATCATTCTAATCATCTCATATCATCGAGCCACTTGTATCACATGGCTACACACAACACCATCACGCAATCACGCCACACAGCCACACATACTCGACACACGGTCTCATTGCACGGTCACCCCACCACACTCTCACAGCCACACAATCACACATACGAGCTCATTCAAGCATTAAACTACTTGTCAAAATGCCACGATAACACCGAATAATGCTTGAGAGAGAGAAAAATCGAGAATATATAAAATCGGGTCCAAACTGGACAGTTACGTAGTGACAGAAATCCATTTAAAATAAATAGTAAACCAACTCCAAAAATTATGAAATTTGGATATGTTGTACAAAAC
This sequence comes from Syzygium aromaticum, assembly GCA_024500025.1. Taxonomy (NCBI): domain Eukaryota; kingdom Viridiplantae; phylum Streptophyta; class Magnoliopsida; order Myrtales; family Myrtaceae; genus Syzygium; species Syzygium aromaticum. The sequence continues at coordinate 35,753,031 of CM044892.1, forward strand.
ATCTGGATGAACATTTTTCATGAGAACACAAAATCCATTCCTGTCTAGAACCACCTCTTTTTGTCACTTGAAGATAGACGAAAATTAACCCGTCCAGTCAGTCGCCTAATCATCAAAATACATCTTAACCAGTATCCAAATTACTTTGGAAAGTCTTGAAATTTTTATATGTTATAGACACAAGTGCCCCTAACAATTTTTGTGAATGAAGTATTTTGAAAATAGGTCTAGAAAAATTTATAGAAAATCGGAGAGACCAGAAGGTTGAGTGAACAATAAATCCGGCAGACTGAATTCGGTCCAAAAATGGATTTACGAATGGCACTAAATGATCTCCAAAAATTTTCCAGATTTAATATATGTGAAACTTTAAGATGTTATAAACAACTTTCATGAAGAATACTTCCTCAAATTCGGGCCACACAAGCCACAGTAAAAATAGCAAAATCTAGCGATGCGGCAGCAACCTTACCGGAAATCAACCAATATGCACCACCGAGCAAACCAAGCACCACCAGCCACTAAATCAACTATCCACAGCCCTTAAATCATCCCTAACATGTCCAACAATACCTGAGGTCCTAAGGAAGGTTTGAGGAAGTCACTTACTTAAGAAAAATAGGACAACAAGGCTGAATAGGGGCTGGAATAGGCGGTCTAGTAGCAGCAACAGCAACAGCGTCGCCAACGGCCAGGCGGCGGCGAGCTGGCGGCCGACCAAGGTGGCTCATGCACAGGGGAGAGGGGAGAGAGAGAATCGGTTCGGTGGGGGGGTGAGGAGAGACAAAGAGACTTGAATTACGAGAGAGAGAGAGAGAGAGAGAGAGAAGGAAATGAATATAAATATTTACCCCTCATTAATTAATCTCAAAACCCCCACCGAAAATTATCAAAATACCCCTCTAACTACCCTCCGATCCAATGGCCAAGATTTGATCTTATCCAAAATCCGACGGTCTACATTTAACCTTATCCAAAAAGTCAAAGGGCAAAAAGGTAATTACTCAAAAAGGGAGAGGGGCATTCTTGTCCTTCAAATTTTCGGCCATACCGGGTAATTCTCAATCCCCCGACTTAATCCAGTCCTTGAAATTCATTGGCAATCCCAGGGGCAAAATGGTTATTTTTCCGATCCCAAACCGAAATTCATTTTTTTGCAGAAATGAGTGGCCCCAAGGTTGGCCACACCAAAAACGCCATCGGCCGCTAAAAATTGTTACTTTCAAAATTCTCAATTCCCGGGCCCGCATTCCAAGAAATGACTAGAATCGAACAATAGCGACTTTAGCTTATCTCTGACTAGCAGGTGGCTTATTGGAATTCCGCGCTCTCTACCTGTGACCGATACTAAGTCAAATTACGTTTAAGTTTACTCTACCCAAAACGACCTCGGTTGTCATATAATTGCGAGGGTCTGTCGCTAGTTCTCTTCGGACACGATCAATCAAATAGATTAGTCTCTGTTGGCCCAAAACATTCCCTTGTCAATCCTGGTGGTCGACGGTCGAACTAAGGTCGAGTTCTTTGATTATGCGAACTCAATCCCGTAATGGCCTTATCCCTAAGTTAGCATCCCGAGAATACGCAGTTCCGGGGAAGATCTCGCTATAAGTGCATTGACCAAAATATTCATTTCATAAATCCCGGGAAAGGATTGAAAATTCAAACTGTTGCATACGGTCCATAAACTTTGACTGAATATGTAATGTGGTTCATAAACTTTTAATTTATTCAATATGATCCATAAATTTTAGTCAAATGTATAATGTAATATCTAAAGTTTTAATTTGTTCGGTGCACCACACTTATGACGCATGTTTAAATTAGTCCCTGAATTAAATGAAAATATTCGATGTTGTCATTCCATTAATTCAAATTCAGGGATAATATTAAATATTTTTATATAGTCCAAGGACTAGAATGAACGTGTATCAAAAATTTAAGAATCATATTGAACAAATTGAAAATTCAGGTATGGCATTGCATATTAGGCTAAAGTTCATGGATCACTTTAAAAAAATTTGAAGTTCAGGGACCAGATTACATATTAAGCCAAAGTTAAAATACCATACGCATCATTTTCCCAACCTTTTTTTTTTCTTTAGATCTCTTGCTTATAAGTGATGTCTCGAACCCGCTTTCTCGTATCAGGTCAAGTCTACATTTTGTATTCGATAAACTGCCCATGCTAGAACAAGGGGATTTCGAATGGAACTTCTTCCTACCGACTTGACCGAGAAAGGGGTCATCCCGAACTGAGCACTGAACATAGACATCCCATCCTCTTTTTGGCGCACGAGAGGGTCGTGACCTTCTTTACCAACTTGGCTGAACTTTGCTTTACATGAATCAGAAGAGGTTTCATGGTCTCCTAAAGTTGTCCTTGCATTTGGAGTCATTCATTAAATCAGAATTCCTTCTCTTCTGCCAAAGATTACAACAGTAGGCCAAACATAGGGCCCAATTACACCTTTTGCCATGTGAAGTGAATACTGAAGCTTACTGTTCAGTGGCTGATGGTTGGGGAAAGTGCTTAATTTTATGCCTTGGAGTTAGAGATAATCTTCCGGTTAATCACCATTTTTTTTAAGATTCAAGCCGATTAATTCCAATTCAAAAAAGGCCCCGTGAAAAGCTTCTTGTCCGGGCTAATCACAATCTTGACAAATAATAAGACCCAGGACGGGAGTTATTTTTTTCCTTTGGCATTCGCGGTTAAAAATTTATTTCATTTTTCAATTTGGTCGTGAATCTCGTTTCTTATCACATTGTTCAAATGTCGTACTTTTATCGTACCAAATGATTTTCTCATTTTTTTTCCCTCCAAAATCATTGACTCCTTCACTAAATCATGGCTTAATGATGAATCTCTCCACACATTGGCTCTGAAGCATCACAACACATTCTATTCATGGACCACCTCCTTCTTTTTGGTAATTTCCGGACAACTCCAAAAAAAATTGCCCAAGATTCCGAGCCTCGTGCAAAAGGACGAAAACCCTTTTGCCCCCCAATAAATTAATTTTGTCAAAACCGAAAGAAAAAAGACAAAAAAAATAAAAAAAAAAAGAAAAAGAAACACAAAACATATGTCCTGGCAAAAGACGACAAGGAGAGGATCCTGTGGCTATCGGCAATGTCACGAGATCCGAGGGCAGCACCTAGCAAAAAAAAAACTCGGTTGGCTGGTGACATTTGCAATTTTCATTACACCAAAAAAAGAAAAATTAGAAAATTAGAAAAAAAAAAATCGAAAAGTTGAAAAAATAGAAAAATAAAATAGAGAAATTTATTTTTATGTTTTTGGCCCTTTTAGATTCATGGATCTAATTTCCACCCCTCAAAAACAGAAAACAAAAAATTCTCACCAGTCCCTATTTTAATTTTTTCTTCCATTATGACCCCACCACATTCTTGCAAGAAATTAGATAAGGGGAGGGTTTCGGTGGGGCCACGTGTGTCTGTGCGTGGGGCCCCCCCCTTGTGGTTTCTCCCTCCCTCCCTTATTTCCTATGTTATTTTTTTGTTTTATCTTGTTTGGACTTTGTTGGAAGCATCGCATTGGTTGTCGGTGAGGCTTGTATAGGCTTTGATTAAGCTTAATCGGGGGAGACAATCCTCATTAAAGCGAGTCACCACGAGCGTCAAGGTGCCAGGTTCGATTCTTGCTCGACGTAGCACGAGCAGACATGCAGGAATCTAAGACTTCGTCTCTTGTCATCCTAGGTACGAGAGACTATTATACCTGCCTATCTAGAGATAGTTAACCGAAACAGATGTAAACACCCAAAAGGCTTAATATTCTTTCCAAATTTTTTTCTTACCTAAAGAGAGGAAACACTGAGAGAACATTAGGACGAGCCCCCGTTATACCGGAGAGTCATTTTCTCGTGTTTTCTCTTTGAGCCTTTTAAGATCTTGCTCAGGACCATCCCTCCCTCCCTCCCTCATTGCCTATGTTAATTTTTTTTCCTTATTTGGACTTTACTGGAAGCATCGCATTGGCTGTTGGTGGGGCCTGTATAGGCTTTGATTAAGCTTAACAAGGGGAGACAATCCTCATTAAAGCAAGTCACCGCGAGTGTCGAGGTCCTGGGTTTGATTCTTGCTTGACGTAGTTTCTCCAGATTGAGTCAAATGAAAGATGTAATTTCCTGCAAATTCGTTAGTCCGGGCGTGTACAGCCTCGCCTGCCTCTGATTAGACCAAGAAATAGATTCAAGTCGGCATGAATAGTTGGTCTGGAATACGACCTAAACCGATGCGTGAGAAAGAGTAGAAGAAACTCGGGTTTTCGATCTCTTCACCGTTAGGGTTAGGCACACGAACACAACGAAATAGAGAATAGAAAAGGCGAGGAAGAAATATCGAGACACAATGTTTCATCTTAATTTACCCTTAAACTAGAGTTACATCCAATAGACGATTTCACTATAATTAACATCTCTCACATCTCAGTTACAACTTTTAATTAAAAAGAAAGATATTATATATACTCGATAACTATTTATAGGCCCAAGTCCAAACCGCCAATAAAATACGGCTAAAACTATAAAAGCTCTCAAGCATTGCGGGGGCAACGCCCATCGTGGCAGCCATCCTGAATCCCCACCCGTCCCGTACCTTTCTGTTTATAGGGAATATGAATCACGTCCCAACATTCATGGGATCAATATATTTAATGGGATCGAAAAACAAACTGATGTTAAGCAACGGAAAAAGCTCTCCAGAGGAGTTAGAATGGTCGAATAGATCATCGATTTTCGCAAAAGTTGCGTCTCCTTGTCATGCATCCGGGGCGAATCATCTAGAAAACAAGTCTAGGAAATGAACGCGGCAAGAAGTTTGATGTCCAAACGCTAAAGTTTTCTTCCCATGGATCCGCAGGACAAAAAGGGTGACAAAAAGGAGTGGCAAAGCAACTACTCGAACGTGACCCGAAGACCAGAAAGTGCCGCCCCACCATTATCTCAAAGCGATTTCCAATGTTTCCGAACAACTTCACATCAAAAAGCTTTCGAGACGAGTCAACGTCGCGTTATCATCCCCCACCTTTGGCCCTCCTTTAATCACGAAGAACGAGTATGATTTCAGTAGGTAAAATCTAGACCGACGGAACGCCTCTCCAACGTCGTCAATCAAGCAAGACGCGAGTCAAATCCCGAGCAGGTATATCAGCACGCAACGTCGTGGAGGATCGAACCCGCGAAGCTTCCGACAGATCTTGCCTTTGTCCTTGTGTTCTTTGTAGACTATAGTTGCCATCATTATCGTCCATAGCATCATTACTTCGCACCGACACCATCCCAACCACAAATATTTTGTGTTTTCTCTTGGTATCTAGCGGGCTCGTGCGAATCCATCACTTCCAAGCACGAAACTTCACATGCATTGCTCCTTCCACGCAGTCGCACGGCGACACACGACACGACGTCTTTTCTCTTAGCAAATGAATGGGAAAAGTAGTGTTTCCTCACGACGATAAAGCTCTCAAGACCATCGGTTTTGGTTACCCACGAGACATAATCAATGGAATGTTGTGTTCAAGCAATGGTTATTTTCGCATTCGAGATGAACTAATACTCCGCCCTCTACTCGCAATAAGTAATTGCTAGACCGTCCATAAGTGCAGGCTCTCGAACTCACTCAGGACCCTCTAAATCAGAGATTCAACTAGTACATCGCGTCTCGTCGCTCCTCTTCGGTCTCGTCGAAACCCTCTTGTGTGGTGGAAGTATTGTCATTGCATCTTGTTGTGGTCATAATCTGTCTATGTTTTGGTATATGGACTACCAAAATCAAATTTTGCAACCAAGAGTCACTTGGGCTGTTTATCTGGGCTAGGGCCCAAAACCAAACGGTTGGGCCTCTGATGTCTCCTCCTCCTCCTATCCATTTTCTTGGGCTACATGTAGCTAATGGATAATATTCTCCCTTTGCAAATTTCTTTTAAAAATATAAAATTTACCAAATCACGTGATCTAACATGCAATATGCAGTCCGTCTCTATTCTTTATAAGAAAGTGTTTTATGTATCGGTCACGTCACACAGCCTGTTACGACATAACAAGCCGATCACGTTACCCACACCCCGTACGCTGCATCTCATCAATAATGTAGGCACTTAATTTTCGCGACCCTAGCTTTCAGTCGGGCTATGGCACCGCCCGGGTGTAATTATCACGCGAAATACCTTCCCTCTCTAGACCCACTAAATTCTCGATTCAGCCTTACTTTAATTTTTTTTTTTTGGTGGGTCAAAAACCTTGCTTTAATTTCATAGGAAAATGACACAAATAGTTCATGAACTTTGACCCAATGTGCAATTTGATTCATGAACTTTTAATTTGTTCAATGTAGTCCCTGAACTTTAACATAATGTTCAATTTTTTTGTAAGAACTATGTTGAACATTTTCAAATAGTTCAAGGACTAAATTGAACACATATTAAAAGTTCAAGGATCACATTGAACAAATTAAAAGTTCAGGGATCAAATTGAACATTAGGTTAAAGTTCAGGAACTAAATTGAACAAATTAAAAATTCATAGATCAAATTGCATGTTGAGTCAAAATTTAGAAATAATTTGTGTCATTATCCCTAATTTCATTTGGTATTATTGTGTCATTATTATTTTGCCCCTTCAAGCTGATCATGGCTGCGTACGAGAGCCAAAAAGAGGTCAAAATGAGGGCCAAACTCAAAGCCCCGGCCACCCCTCGGGAAAACGGCCGAAAAGGACAGTCAGACGGAGGGCCGCGCTCGATCACGTTGACTTCTGAGTGATTGGTCGACCTCCGTGCCGTTGGATGAGCGCGGGCGCACGTGGGGGCCTCCGCAGGCGCAATTTTCCACCTCTCCGATTCGGTCTTGATGTCGTGGGGAAGGAATCCAGGGAGTGGCCGCCCAGGGTATGGGGCAGTGCGCCCGCGCCAGGATCGCACGCATGACGCCGATGTGTTCGCGGGACGGTTGATCAACGCGGGGGAGGAGAGGAAGGGGTGGGGCCCCGGTGGGGCCTCAGGAAGGCTCGCTGTACTGTATTTGGCGCGTCTGACGGCCCTGTCATGTGGTGGAGGCCTAGCGGAGACAGAATTATTATGTCGCTGAGCTGTCGATGCGTAAGTTGAAAGAAAAAATTGTTTTCTTTTTAAATCATCAAATTCTACGGAAATAAAGGACAAATAATTCCTTATTTCAAAAAAATAATTGAATAATAAATCACATTAGTCTCCTACAAATACAGGGCAGTGAGTACTATAGAAACGTGTCGAAGATATCACTTGTAACATTCTAATTTCTATTGACATTTTTCACCCATTGACATTGAGCGCCGAAAATTAAATTTTTCGAGACTTAACGTGGTTATCACAAGCTATGACTTCAATGTCGATGTATTACACTGACGAGGTCACGTGAATGGCTAGCACAATTGATGCTACTTATGTAATCGAATTTTATATATATATCAATTGATTGACAATCTACGTTCTTGATGGTTCATGGAGGAAGCTTGTAAAAATGGGATATTTGAAATTGTCATGTTCATACGTGTAGCTAAGACTTTGGGTTTGTTTGGTTTAGCATTTGGGATTTAAAGTCTCATGGCTAAATGCAAATGGCGTTTGGCAATATTTTTGGAGCACTTTGGGAAAATACAATTGCATTTCCAAAGACTCCTAAAATCCTAGCCTAAGATAGGTCTCGAGGCACTTTGACAAATTGTATTTTCGGAATGCAAGGTGCACTGTTCATACACACTATTCATCTTCCCGAGGAATCGAACCGGAGGACAGCCACCACCGCATGAGGGGTTCGGCCATCGTCGCCTGAGATTTGGGTCGTGTGACCTAAGCGCTGCTTGAGGTCAGGTGACCCCCAGATGGCGGTGGCCGGACCCGCACAACCTAGGCGATGCCTAGGTTAGGCAACCTCAGGCCGCCTTGCTTGAGGTTGCACGACCTAGGCAACGTCGCATGAGGTCACCCGACCTCAGGCGAGGCTAGTCAGCGGTCAGATCTGGTTGGCAGAGGTTGGCCAACGGCCGTTTTGGCCTGCCAACGGCGGCTAAGTTTTTTCTGGATTTTTTTTTTAAATATTAGCAAAGTCTCTTACAAAATTAGTTTTTACTAAACGGTATTTAGATCAAAGTTGCTTTCAAATGTGATTTTAAAATACACATTACCCAACACTACTTGTATTTCGCAGAACCCTTTTAGCTTAAAAACCTTTGCATTTTGCCAAAGACATTTCCCCAAAGCCGAACCAAACAAGCCCTTTATTTCCCAAATGGCAAATGTGGCCTCTCAAAATTTGAATGTATTGGATATTACATTCAAATCGAATGCTTGATGAACAAGATAGGACTTGAATTAGAAAAAAGATTGGATATTATTAGAAATATCATCCATCAACGAGGAACAATTGGTAAATATAATCGATGTGAGATCGTTATTAACTCATTATCACTCATTTTCGCAAGGATGTCCAAAGTAAAATCACAGATATTATTATTCAGTTCTCATTCGATAAAATTAACACGTTAGTGTCTATCTTATAGTTTTGGGTTAATACCACGAAAAACTCTAAATTGATATACCTGTGATAATTTTACCATAAACTATTTTTTTGACCACAAAAAACCCCAAATTGGTACACCTGTAACAAATTTACTCCGAACTATTTTTTTGACCACCAAAAATCTCAAACTGGTACACTTGTGACAATTTTACCCCGAACTATTTCTTTGACCACCAAAAACCCCACACTGGTACACCTGTGACAATTTTACTCTCGAACTAATTTTTGATCACTAAAAACTCTAAATTGATATATTTGTGACAAATTTACCCTCTTTTAGTGTCCGTTAAGTTATATTAATGTCACAAAAAATCACAAATTGGTAAACTTGTGACAAACAGAGGGCTAAAACTCAAAACCGGTACATATGTCAATTACCATGTGTCATTAAACTTAGCAATTTGACAGTAAATTTAACAGAAACTAACGGAGGGTAAATTTGTCACAAGTGTACCAGTTTAGGATTTTTGGTGGCCAAAAAATTAGTTCGGGGGTAAAATTATCACAGGTATATCAGTGTGGAGTTTTTGATGGTTAAAAAAATAGTTCGGGGTAAAATTGTCACAAATATACCAGTTTAGGGTTTTTTGTAGTAAAAAAAATAATTTGGGGTAAATTTGTCACAAATATACTAGTTTGGGATTTTTCGTGGTATTAACCCTATAAATTTTTATATCATAACTTATCTTTGTGCTAGTATCTCATACTATAACTGAAAATCTTCTTTTCATCTCACTTTTTAGGGCTTTGGTGTAATAATAAGGCTATAAATGGAATTTGATTTTTCTTTTCTCTTTTTTCACAGTCCATCAAGTATTTCACTACCTATTTAAAAAGAAGAAAATAGAGTCAATCACAGTTTGTCTCATTACTTGGTAAACTAATTTTGTAAATCAGTTTTAGCAAGTCTAATATTAGTACGAAGAATGATGAGACTAACACAAAATTAGAAACTATATATTAAGAAAAGATTCAATCAAAATTGATAGCTCCTGCTCATGTTTATGTGTTTTTTTTTTGCGTGAAAACATTATCAGAATTTGATATAGCAAAGAGTATCTAATGTTTTAGATATGAACATGTATTACACTTCACAGTTACTTAATAAGTACTAAGCAATGGTGAAAATATTGTTTTTAGGATAAGAATAGTTAGTCATACACAAATCACCAAGTCATCCTTTCAACATTGAAGCAAAACCAATATAGACTAAATTGGTGATGACATTAAGTCCTTGTTCTAACTTTGAAAATTACCTATCGATCTTTCAAGAGGAATAACAATTAGTTGCAAAATTCGAGATAATTCTTCTCTGCTACTAGAAAAATAGACAATTAGTTTCGTGCAACCTTAAAAAAAATTGCTAGACATAATAGATAAATATAATGCACAACTTTATAGCCATCCATGAATTTGTTGACAGTACTCCCAAATGCATATCTAAGGTGAGAACCAGAGCAAGTACAATATAAGTTTAACATGATAGTAGCTTGTATGGATATACTATCAATAAACTTTGCATTGAGTGAAAAAATTAATTAAATCAAAAGGGTTGATATTATTCAAAATGAAGGGAATCAATTTCAATTAACATAGCAATTATCATTTTCTTAGCCAAAAATAAAATAAAACAAATTGCGTTGTCTTCCACAATCTCTAATGCATGTCTGTTGTGTTGCAACTATTGCAAAAAGCAGGAAAATGAACTTTTCTATTCTTCACTTTCCCGGGCGCGCACGAGTGGCATTGTAAAGTAATGAGAGAATCGTGCGTGACTTTGGAAAGATAATACAATTCTCATTTCTCAAGCCTGTCGGTGCACATGCTGCAACTTTATACTGACATTGTCCTCGGAAGGGAAAATCATATACATAAAATAGAAACAAAGGGAAGAACATAACAAAAAGGGGCTGCTACTACTCAAATCTTTGCAGAGAGAAAAAGGCCAGCTGGCCTAGCCTGCCACTTTATGATTATTATCGTCATGACTGCACACCAAAAACATGCGAAAGAAGAAAAAAATGAATAAAACTCTCTTTCTCAGGACTTAAAACTCAAAATTAGCAGCTGGAGCTACCTGATTGGCCACGCCATTGTCACCACATTGCGCGGCCGATGAATCGTCGTGACTGCCGGCCTCCGGCAAGGCCAGGCGGCTCTCCGGCGGGGCCTGGTCGGCGGGCGGCGCAGCAGCGGCGAGGAGCTTTCCTTGGCTGTACAAGTGGCTCAGTTGGTGGAAGTAAGGGCATGTCCTTGAGTCGAGAGACCTCTTCTTGTCGTTGTCTTTGGTCTTTCGGAAGTACTTGTTTATGTTCTCCCACTTCTCTTTGCACCTCTTGGCACTCCTCTCGTAGCCCAGCTCCAACATCTTCTGTGAGATTCTCTCCCAAAGTGGAGCTTTGTTGTTGTTGTTCGACCCTTCCAATTTGTGATCTTCGTTATAAGTACCGCCATAGAGACTGCACCTAAGGGTTATGAGCGCTTGGACTTCATCTCTTGGCCATCTCTTTCCAAGGTCCTGATCTTTGGCCGCATTTGGATATGAGTTTTGTGACCCATGATTGGTCTTTTGATGGGGGTTGAGAGGGTTAGGGTTTTGCGGAGTCATTGTGGTCAAAGTTGGTGGGTTGGACCTGGATTCAGTTTGAGCCATTGCTGCTGAAGCTGAACTTGGGTCTTGCTTGGTGGGTGTGCTTTGGAGGGAGGAAGAACAAGTGGATTGATTGTGATTTTCCAGAGAAGACGAAGTGGGAACTTCAACAACATGGCTTTGCTTGTGCGTGCCCATCTGGGAAGTGCTAGAATTGTCATTAGGGTTTGAGGAGTTGGGCTCAGCCAAGGAGCATGGACTTGAAGAGTTGGATGGCAAATGCGGGTTGTGATCATCATCACCGTCGAAGGAAGTGAACTTCTTGAGGAACTCAATGATGGTGGCCTGTCTGTTACCTGCAATGGCCTGCTCATGCGCCCTGGCATCAAGCTCCTTGTTCATCCTCTCCATCTCCTGCCTCTTCCATGCCTCCTCTCTCTCCACCATCTCCTTCTCTCTCCTCACCATGTCCTCAAGCAGCTGCTTGTGCATCTCCTCCTGCTGTGCCATCAACCTGTGGACAACACTCTCACATAAGCCCTTGAACAGCTCATACTTCAGCAGTCTCTCCTCTTGTGATCGCTTCCTCTTCTTGCCCTTTGAGGATGACCTGTTGATGTGGTCCTCATCATCTGTTGCTACCTTTTTGTAAATGTCCTCCGATGCATCATTCACTGTCGCACGCAATTCATTTCTTGAATTGGTGCCATCGAAGTTCTGAATCATCTGACCAGCCATCTTGTCTTCTTCTTCTCCTTCTCTGAGCTTTCCCACCTTATTATCAGTGCTCTTGTCAGCTGCAAGTAGTTGAGGATTGTTCTGGTGATCTCCATGATTACTATTGCACAGCTCTTCAAGCTCACTCAGCAACCTGTCGTTCTTGGGATAACTAACACTAGTGGGTGTATATGATCTGATACTTTCTTCTTCAAATTTTGCCTTGCAGTTCTCAGCACTCCTTCTGAAGCCAAGCTCTGCAAGCTTCCTGCATGCAACCCACTTCAAAATATGAATACGCGCAGACCTTACTTCTTGTTTAGTGGGCCATGAGAGTTTATTCCTCCATTTGTTTAACTTTAGGCACTATCTCTGTTTAGTTATTTCTTTGGGGGGAGGTAATTTTTTAAGCTTGAAGATCCCTATACAAGCTGCTGCTTGCTTTTTCTTTGGTTTCAGGAAGAAACTGAACCAGTCATCAACTAGATTATGAGCCTCAGTTCGTCAAACCCATTCGGAAAGTCCAAAAAGACTATGAAATTGATGCATGCATGTGTGACACATATGCACACGCGGACAAACACATGCACAGAAGAAACCTACTTGTGTCTCTCTTTCTTTTCCAATTTGGTAAGAAAAAAAAATTCGATTTGTATTTACCTGGATACATGTTCCCAAGTGAATTCAGGGAACCAATTCTCCATGCTAGATCTGATTTTGAACAGCGCAAGCACTTCATCACTAGTCCACTGGTGATCGTCATCAACAGTGGCTGCTTCTGCCAATTTGGATCTGTCTCTCTGATCAATGCCCAAATTCACAGGGACCAAGCTGTTCTCCCCATCTATCTCTTCATGGATGATGTCCTTCTGGGCTATGGGTGGTTGGTGCAGCGGTTGCAGGAAATGGGGAGGCGGCTGCTGCAGATGATGGTGGTGGTGGTGGTGGTGAGGAGGGTAGAGATCGAAGGCAGGGAAATTCAAAGAAGCGAGAGGCGGTGGCGGCGGTGGGGGTGAAGAGGCGTGTTGAAGTGGGAAAGAGAGAGGGAGAGAGAGTGATGAAGCTCTTGAGGAGGCTATGAACTGGTGAAACTGGTCTGGCACTCCATCAAACATCTTTGTGTTTCAGCTCTATCTAACTCCACCCCTCTCTCTCTCTCTCTCTCTCCCCAGCTCTGCTCACTGTAAATTGGCAAAGTGATACCAAGAAAACTACAAAGAAAGGCCTCTCTCTCTCCCTCTCCCTCTCTCTCTCTCTCTCTCTCTCTCTCTCTCTCTCTCTTATTTATTTATCAAGGATTTTGTCCTGTTGGGGCAAAGAAATGGTAACCCACCACGCTCTTTCAGCAGGAGGTGAAGAAGTCGGGATTGAGGAAAGGGGACAACAACTTGTCATCAAGATTCAAATCATCTGTGCTGTCAAATCACCATTCTCGCTCTTCCACCGCCAAGGAACTAGGGGGGAGAAGCGCGTGCGGGAAGCAGCAGCATCCGCGAGAGTGGGGGATGGGAGAAGCGATAAGTTTGAAATATAGGTATGTACGTGGGTACATATGGAGGTGTTTTGGGGGGGGTATCTCGGTCCCTAGAATCCTATGCAGCAGGGAGGGTGCTGATGATGGTGCAATTAACGGCAATTGTATGGCAGGACACGTGATCTCATGCAGAGACTGGGACCAATTTAATTGAATTCCCCCTTGCCGAGGGTGGTGCTGCTACTCTGCTGCTCCGGTCTGTGGAATGCCCGGTGCACCCTCGGTTGTCGAAGCCCTCCTTCCCCCCTCCCTCGGGGAAGGTATATCGATCGGGCTGCGCTTATGCCGCGTGACATGCTGGCCAGACTTGATCCGTGTGGGCTACGCGGATAGATTCGCCCGCCTGGCCATGACAGCTCGCATGCGGATATGAACGAACGGTTACTGTGCAACGGCAGTGAGCCATGCGGCCATGCTCGACATGGGTCGGGGCTGAGTCAGGCTCGCCCGACTTGGATCTTTATTCGGAAATGGCTCGAATAGCAAGTTAGGCCTGCTCTATGCACCGCAAAAAAACAAGGATTTAGCCACGGAAAATTAGAAACGAATTTTTTTTTTGTTGCTAATTTGCGACGAAAAAAAATGTCGTCGCTAATTTGCGATGAAATTTGCCACGAAAAAAAATTCGTCGCTAATTTGTGACGGAATTAGCGATGAATTTTTTTTTCATTGTTAACTTGCGACGAAAAAAAATGTCGTCGCTAATTTGCGATGGAATTTACCACGAAAAAAAATACTTTGCTAATTTATGACGGAATTAGCGACGAATTTTTTTTCCGTTGTTAATTTGCGACGGAATTTGCCACGAAAAAAAAATTCATCGCTAATTTGTGACGAAAAAAAATCCGTCATTAGTTTGCGATGAAAAATTATTTGTTGCTAATTTGCAATGGAGTTAGCGACTTATTTTGTCTTGTCGCTTATTTTGCGACGGAATTTGCAACGACAAATAAATTCATTGCTAAATTACGACGGAAAATAAATTAGTTGCTAATTATCCCCCTCGCTACTTGTAATATACCCCTACCCCTAATTTCTCCCTCTCCGTGCTAATTCTTCATATCCCTCATCGCTGTTCTCCCTCTCTCTCCCTCTTTCATTTTTCTCGATAAACCTCTCTGTGCGCGTGCAAATCAATTTCGGTAAAGTTTTTCTGCCGATAAGTGTCATGGCTAATTGGCGACGAAGACGGTCGTTGCAAAACTATTCATTGTTGGATTCGAATTTTTTTTATTTTATTGACTTTTTTTTTCTCTTTTTTTTCCCTAACTTCTAAGTTCGTCGCCGGCCATGGGCGAGACCGTTGGACCTCGCCGCACAGATCTGCGACGAGGTCGAGCAGCGACCATGGCGAGGCCACTCGGCCTTGCCCGTGGTTGCCGCTAGACCTCGCCACACAGATCTGCAGCGAGGTTGTGCGGTAGCCACGAGCGAGGCCGTTGGACCTCGCCGCATAGATCTGCGGCTAAGTCGACTGGCAGCCATGGCAAGGTTGCTTGGCCTTGCCCAGATCTGGGCGAGGTCCAACGGCCTCACCCGTGGCTGCCGCTCGACCTCACTGCCTAGATTTGGGCGGCGAGGTCCAACTCACCAGTCTCAACCAAGCAATCGGTGAAAAATATAATGAAAAAAAAATTTCGAAACAAAAATTATTTTAAAAAAAAATATGAAGTCATTTTTTTTAGGTACGTATCCATTTGAAAGTCTCGTAGATGAAGTGAACGTTGCAATTCTCATCAAATTGATCACTTTTTACTATAAAGATTTTAGTCAAATACTTGGGTAAGTCTTATTGACATGATAATTTTTTTCATTTTTTTAATTTCAAAGTAATTGTTTCATCAAAAACAAAATTTTAATTTTTAGAATTTTCTGGTTTTAGTTAAGAATATTAAACAATAGATATGATATTTTTAATATTTTATGATATTTTTTTATTTTTATATAGACACAATGCAAAGAGACAGGGCTTTGATTTATAATAAAAACTTACCTGGACGTCGAGGATTGACCGATGAGTTTCGTACTAGGTTGGAACTATTTTTGGACTTTATTAGTAGTAAATATGAATTAACGAATAGAAATAAGTTACAATATTCGTGTAACAAGTGCAGTAGTAGTAAATTTCATGTATGTGATAAAGTTGGAGAACAACTTTGTAGATTTGAGTTTACTCCGAAATATTATAATTGGACTTGCCATGGTGAATCATTTATATCTGATGAAGGATATCGAATAAGTGACCAATTTTCTGTTAGGGAAGAATGTAACTATTATGACCAATTGAATCCATACCAGAAGATGGTGATTGATGCAGCTGGTCAGAATTTTGTTTCAAATTCGAACCATACAAATACTAGTTTTACTCTTACACTTGAACAATTAGAAGAGATAGGAGTAACAGATTTTGATGAGAATGTGTGTAGTGAAACTTTTCCATCTAATCAGTTCTGGGAAGTGTTGAAAGCAGTAGATGAACCTTTATAGGCAGGTTATGACAACCACACTCAATTATCAGTGACAGCAAGATTGTTAAATATCAAGGCATAACATAATGTGTCTGAGAATTACTTCAACTCTTTTGTTGAAATAATGCGAGAAACAATGCCTCGTGATAACATCATACCAAGTGATTTTTACGATATGAAAAAGTTAGTGGATAACTTAGATCTTTCAGTTGAAAGGATTGATGTATGTAGTAGGGGTTATATGTTATATTGAAGAGATAATGAAAATGCAGAATCTTGCAAATTCTGTAGCCAACCTAGGTACAAGATTAACAGGAGGTAGGGTCGTAATCGGAAGCATCAACTATGCAAGCAAATGTTTTATCTGCCCTTAATCCCCAGATTGCAAAGGTTTTATGCGTCTCAAGCCACTGCTGAACACATGACTTGGCATGCAAATCACGAAATAGAAGAGGGTATAATGTGTCATCCTTTAGATGCGGAGGCATAGAAACATTTTGATAGAACATACCAAGAGTTTGCGATAGAGCCTCCAAACATCAGGTTAGGTCTCAGTACTAATGGATTTGCCCCATTTGGGAAATCAGGAAAAAGTTATTTATGTTGGCTAGTTATCTTAACTCCGTACAATCTTCTACCAGATATGTGCATGAAGACACCTTATATGTTTTTGACATTCATCATGACTGGCCCGCAAAATCTGAAAAAGTTGATAGATGTTTATATGCATCCATTAATTGAAGAGTTACAACGACTATAGGATGAATGTGTCATTATGTATGATGTTTCTACTTATGAAACATTTGTAATGAAGGCTGCTCTTCTTTGGACGATAAATGAATTTCCAACTTATGGAATATTATCTGGAAGGAGTACAACTAGGATCTTAGGATGTCCGATATGTTTGGAGAGATCAAAGTCATTCAGATTAAGACATGGTAAGAAGTTCAGTTATTTTGACTGTCACAAATAATTTTTACCGACGAATCATACATTCAGAAGGAATAAAAAAGAGTTCATCAATAATAGGATTGAAAGAACACCTTCACCATTGATGTTGACTGGTGATCAAATTTGAGAGCGAGTACAAGACTTTCCAACTGTTGTTAAAAACCCTCATGGCACAACCATTGCGTACAAAAGTACACATAAGTGGACTAAACGCAGTATATTTGGAATCTACCATATTGGAAAGCCCATCTTATTTATTATAATCTTAACGTCATGCACATTGAAAAGAATATTTTCGATAATGTTATAAATGCTGTGATGGATGTCACTGGAAAAATAAAAAATAACTTAACTGTAAGAAAAGATATGAGAAATATTTGTGATCGACTAATACTAGATGTGGATGCAAGTAGCAGGGGACCAAAACTAAAAGCAGTTTATACATTGGATAAGGAGTAAAGATAAGTTATTTGTCAATAGTTGAAATTTGTGCGGTTTCCTGATAGATATATTTTGAACATCGAGAGATGTGTTGATTTAAACGAATGCAAGTTGACAGGATTAAAGAGTCATGATTGTCACATATTTATGAAAAGACTAATTCTAAGAGCTTTCAAGGAACTTCTACCAAACTTTGTATGGGTGTCATTACAGAGTTAAGTAATTTTCTTCATGATATTTGCTCAATAGTGTTAAAAGCATCACACATGGAGAAACTAGAGAGAGACATTCAAATTATTCTTTGCAACTTAGAAAGAATATTTCCTCTATCGTTTTTTGATTTAATGGAGTATCTCTTAGTTCATTTGCCTTATGAGGCCAAAGTTATAGGTCCCGTCCAATTTCAATGGATGTATCCATTTAAGAGATAAAAAAAAATTTAAAATAAATTTCAAAATACTTTATTATATATTATGTTCTGATAAATTTCTTTCTATTGCAACTGGATTCTTATATCATTTGAAGAAAAAAGTGAAGAATAATGCATGTGTTGAAGTTTCAATTTGTAATGCATATATTGTGGAAGAAGTGATAACATTTGCATCATACTATTTTGAGTTGCACGTGCAATGCAAGAGGCGGAGAGCGAGAAGAAATGATGAGGGTCCCATTGATCCCAATTGCAAATCATTCTCTATGTTTAATTATCTCGGTTGACCAAGCGGCGTATGTAAGTTTCGTTGCTTAACAAGCGAAAAATGACAGGTAGCCCATACATATATTTTACTGAACTGTCTAGAAGTGGAGCCATACTTCAAGTAAGTGTATATTTGCAAATATATGTATTGCGTGTCAAATATTTACTAATATATAAATGCAAATTGTTAATAGGATTTTTCAAACTTCAATGTATGGACTACCACCAAATGAGTTTGACCGTTTGTGCGATGAACAATTTGTAGCATGGTTCAAAACATATGTAAGTCGCCTATGGACCAAAACCAAGTTATTAATATTTTATACATCATTTATTAAAAAATATATTATTAACTTTGTATGTGTGATCTTAGGTTCACAGTAATCATGATCAAGTTGAAGAACAAGGATTGTTATATCATCTGTCATAGAGTCCAAAGTCAAGAGTATGAACTTGGCCAGAATATTTCATAAACGAGTATAATTTTCACACTCAAGAATATGGAATGGGAAAAGCCACAATAAATAGTGGGTGTGTGTTCGGTCATTCAATGATGGCAATTCAAAATATGATTTTTATGGCTTGTTGGAAAAAATCATAGAGATAGAGTTCCCCAAACCATTAATGCGGGTTGTGTTATTTAAGTGCATGTGGTTCGATTCCGTCAAAAAAATGAAGGTGCATACGAAGTTTAATTTGATTGAAATAAATCACAAAAAATGTATACGAAATATGAATCATTTGTGTTGGCACAACAAGTAATTCAAGTATATTATGCATTATATCTTAGTTTGAAACGTGACAAAACTAATTGGTAAGTTATATGTAAAACCAAAGTACGAAGAAATCGAGGAACATCGAAAGGATACAGCATATTAACAAGAAAAAGTTTGTAACACGGTCGAAACTGATGAATATAACATTCCAACTTTACGAGATCCATGCAGAGCAATGATAGATGTAGATCTAACTGAAATTCGCGAATCAAATTTAGAAAGTGTTGCAGAATCTGATTTTGAAATAGAGAATGAAGATGAAAATGATGATGATGATGATGATGCTCATAAAGAAGATGAAGGTGAATATGAAGACGAAGGTGATGATGAAGATTTTTTAGATTTTTTACTAATTATGTTGTAATTATTATTATTACGATATGAGTTTATTGTTGTTGTCATAATTATTAGTTTTTTTGTTGTCGTTGTCGTTGTTGTTATTATTATTATTATTATTATTCTTATTATTGTAATTGTTGTTGTTGTTGATTATTATTATTATTATTATTGTTATTATTATTATTATTATTGTTACTGAAACGTTATTGTCAAGAAATTCGTCACTAAATGGCGACAAGTGAAACACTATTCATGCGATAACATTTGCGATATTTTATTTTCCATTGGATTGGGATCGTCGTTAAGTGTCAAAATTAGCGACGACATTTGCGACATTTTTATTTGTTAAATTATTAAAAGGTCATCGCTAATTTTGTCGGAAAATTTTTTATTTGATGAATTGTTAATATGAAAGATCGTCGCCGTCGCTATTCCGTCGCAAATTAGTAATTGTTTTTAGCCACGAATTTAAGTCTTTCGGCACCTTACCCTAGTAATTGTTTTTCTGTGGCTAAATCCGCGGTAAATTAGTCATGGATTTAGCCACAGATTAAAAAAAATTAGTTGTGTGTGTAGGAGAGGAGAATTGAAATTCGTAACTAAATCCGTGCCAAATTAGCCACGGATCATTAAAAAAACAATTAGTCGCGTGGGAAGAGGAGAATTGAAATTCGTGACTAAATCTGTGGCTAATTTGTGACGGATTTAGCCATGAATCTTGAGTCTCCTCACCCACATACACGAACAATTTATTTTTTTCAAATTTGTGGCTAAATCCATGGCAAATTAGCTATGGATTTAGCCACGAATTTGAAAAAAACAAATTATTCGTGTATGTATGTGAGGAGAATGGAAATTTGTTGCTAAATTTGTGGCTAATTAGCCACGGATTTAGCCACGAAATTGAAAAAAATAAATTGTTCGTGTGTCGAGGTGAGGAGAATGGAAATTCGTGGCTAAATCCGTGGCAAATTAGCCATGGATTTGGAAAATACAAATTGTTCGTGTGTGGGGGTGAGGAGAATGGAAATTCATGGCTAAATCCGTGATAAATTAGTCATGCATTTCGCCACGAATTTGAAAAAAAAAATTGTGCCTGTGTAGGGGTAAGGAGAATGGAAATTCGTGGCTAAATCCGTGGCAAATTAGTCACGGATTTAGCCACGAATTTGAAAAAAACAAATTGTTCTTGTGTGGGGGTGAGGAGAATGGAAATTCGTGGCTTAATCCGTGGCAAATTAGCCACGGAAAAAATATTAGGGTTTGCCACGACAATTTTGTAGTTGGATTTGAATTTGCAACAACAAAATTAAAATTCGTGGCTAATATCATGGCAAATTAGCCACGGATTCAACTTCGTGACTAATATTAGCCACAAATTTTAATCCGTGGCTAATTTCGCTGGAAATTACCAAAACAGCGTCGTCTTCATTTGCGGGTGTTAGGCTTTTTTGTCATAAGCTTCTCTGTCTCGATCACAAAGTTAGGGTTTTCTCCCTCTTCTTTGTCTCTGTCTATTCTCTCTCGATTGATCGATTCTCGGTGAGCTTCAAATTCGGCATTCTTTAACGTGATTTCTTCTTGGACAGAGGAACCCTTCAACGGCAGATGCTGGGAAGCATGAGGACCCAGTGCGCGAGGATCCAGACCCAACGCAACCGCTTCCTCCGGACTTAGGACAACCGCGAGGATCCATCTAATGAGGATCGTTGTCCGAAGGTACGTTCTCCAAATTTTTTTCACTTTTGGTCTCGGGCAAGCACTGTGGACGGAAGGCGGAGATTGTTCGGATGATGATTATGTGGACATTTGCTTCTATTGGATGAATTGTGTTGGGTCTGCTACTTTTGCAGAATTTGTGATGAATTGGGTTGAAATTTGGTCGGATTTGAGTTGAAATTTGGGATGAAATTTGATTGAAATTAGCTGAAATTTGGTCGGTAAAGTGAAAACGGCTCGCTGATCAAAAGTCACTGCTTATAGCTGTAATGCAAGTCATTTTTTGACGTTTCGAAGTCATTTACATGGGTTTTTGAGTCAAAAACCATTCTGGATGAACAGTGAAATCTGCGTGGTTTGAATTTTTTTTTTTTTTTTTTTTTTTTTTTGTGTGTTTCGGAGTTGTTTCATTATTGTTTTGTTTATATCTAGGTTTGAATATTGAAACCAATCAAAATTAATGCACAATAGCATGTTTAATATACATAAACTTGTCAAGAATTTTAAAATCAACATTAATGCACAAAATTAGGCCATATACATGAATAAATATGTAAAATCAACATATGCACTGCTTTGGAAATCCATGCTGACTTTGAATTGCTTACCATCAGAATAAAATTTCGTGTAAATTAAGATCACGGGTTGTGACAAAATCGCAAGTTGTTTTGGGATTAGATTTATCGTTGTTAGTGATTAGTGTATTTACAGGTTGCGGTCCCTGTTTGATTTAGAGTTGTCTATATTACTGTGTTGATTGGATTTGTCCTTGCTTTTAACAATTTAGAACATACACACGGTGTATAGGTTGTGCATGTTGTTTGGGTTGGATTCTGTCTTGTTTTGTTTGAATGACATTCGGATTTGGATGCGTGTTTGACATGAATTGGATTCATCCATTGTGGGACTCTTAGGCTGTTTTGTTTGGCACAGTGTAGAGGTTGTGGAACTCTTGCGCTTTTAACAATGTTTGCGTGTTTGACGTGAATTGGATTCATCCATTGTGGTATATTACTGTTTTGTTTATGTCATTCGGATTTGGATTCCGTACTGTGCATCGTGTATATTTTGAATGACTACAATGGAGTAGAGTAGTTGTCTATCAACGATGCGACTTGAGGGCGGTCGCAGAAATTTTTATGTTTTCAAAACCAAAAAGATATATGTATATGTAAATTAGAAAATTCTACTTAATCGAGGAATTTGGTACCAAAAGGGTGATGTGGGAGTTGCTAACTCTTAGCTTACATTTAATCGAATCCTTGGATCTAGATATTTAGTCTTAAGAGATCAATTGACCCTAGGTGATTAGTTGACTTCCCTCTAACAACTAAGGATTTTATGTTCCCAGTTGACCTACTAATAATTTGTGGCGATTCTTAGGCTCCGTTCATTTTACAAAAAGCAAATTTCAAGAAAACGTTTCCTAGATTTTCCAACATTCGTTTCACAGAAAATGAGTTTTCTTCTCAACATCATGTTGCTTCACTAATGTTTTCTTCTTACATAATAATCACCAGAAAAGAGCTAATATTTAAGTGCTTAATGAATGTTTTTGTAGACAGTTACCATAACTGTTATTTGTGGCAAAATACGGGCTAAAGAAGCTTGTAGACAATTCCGGATAGCTTGCTTTTTATTAGGGGCGATAGTAAGTTTGTTTCATTTTCTCAAGTTTATCTCTTGCTCTAAAAAATAAAATGGTAAGCTTCATGATGTATGTCATTATGTGTCCCTAATACATGTTCATATTTTTAACATATTTGTCTAACCTTACAACTTGTTAGTATAAATGTTGAGGTCACATACATCGTGGTGTAGTTTTAAAAAGAAGACCAAGCCCTTTCCCTTCCTCGTCCTCGTTCTCATCCCCGTTCCTTTCCTTTTCCCCTGTTCTTTCATTTAACCCTCAACCAGTACATGCTGATGGACACATTAGCCCTTCCTCCATCTTTAAATGTGAACTGAATTTACTTCAGTTCCATCGCCTTCGGTTCCACCTTTCTTCAGTGCAACACTTGAATGATGAAGAAGATAGCCGATTTATGATATGCCCATTTGGAGATTCATAAGTATTTCATTTTTTTAAGTGTATGTAAATTATTATGGATGTCAATTGAATTGTTCGTATGCTTAATTGTCCATATCATTATATCGTTATAACCTATTTGCAGATTTATGAATGCTACGTATGTTGTGAGGAAACTTAATAAAATAATCAATAACTATTGGATAGGGTAGTATACTAGTTGGACCACGCTCCAAAAGAAGTAAATGAATTATAGTGGAATGAGTTCAAGGTAAGTTTTGTCATTTTATTTTCTCACAAACTAATTCGGTTTAGCATATTGAGTGCACAATTGTTTTTCCTATTGATTGTAGCAGAATTTCAGGTGGGATGAAACGGAAGAGAAAGAAGATAGATGAATTTTTAAGAAGAAAGCCGGTGATCACATGCAAAATTTGATGAATAGAGCAAAGAGAAGTCAAGAAAAGCCGGATTTTATCACAGCTGACAATTGGACGAAAATTAAATGAACTTGGGACACTGAAAAACATAAGCAAATCAGTGAACAAAATATGAAGAATCGAGTTTCTAGTTCTAGTGAAGGGTTTGTCACATATGCTGAAAGCTATATCAACATCGAGGAGCATAGAAAAAGAATGGTAAGTTTGTTTTTATTTGTTGTAAGTTAATTCAATGATTACTCATTTATGTTTATATTTTGTAGGCTGATGAATTGGGGACAAAACCTATATTTATAGCTATATTTGAACACACATTTCAGAAAAAAAGATAAGACATGGACTGGCGATCGAGCAAAAGCTATTAAGGTATGTAAGGTTATATTTTGTAGTTATATATGAAGTTATTTTATTTTAATTTATATTGTTAATGTATGACAAATATGATAAATTTGTAATGAGCACTACTACTAGTGGTGGTGATGGTGTTCATGCGTTCGAGTCATCGGTTGATAGTATGACATTATGGGTGGAGGCATCGGGTAAAATGAGAAGGTGTCAAATATTTGGGATGAGATTCTTGTCAAGGATATATACAACGTCAGCTGCTGCAACTTCATCCTCCAATGTGGTTTTTTTAAGGAGGACACAACATAAGAAGCAAATGACCCAAGAATTGAACCAGCTGAAACATTTATTTGTACAGAAGGACGAAGAAATAAGAGGAGTGGAACAGCATTTGCAATTGATCATGAGACACCTCAACCTCGATCAGATGATGTTCCTCCTGTACCTCCTACTAATCCAGTAGATGATGGGCACAATGATGAGCGACACAATGATAATGAGATTGCTGCTGATGATGATCCTTGCTAGTTAAAATTTCCAAACTCGAAGGTAAGCTTGCTTCAGCATTATCTATTTTTTTATAGGACAAGTTATTAGTTGTTGCATCATGTATCGATTCTGTTAAAAGTTCAACAACTATTCTTGTCTTGACTGTAATTCTATCAATGTTAAATATAAATTCCATAATTGCTGTTAATTAGATTTGAAATCGAAATCGTCTCTAAACAACATTCGTCGCAGACTTCGTCGCTAAATTATTCATTAAAATTCGTCGCCAAATTCGTTTCAGAATAGTGTTCGTGGCAAAAGTTAAAATTTTTCGTGGCAAATTAGTGACGAATTTTGTCACGAATAAGTACGCCGCAAAATACAAACCAAAAAAAAAATTTTGTGGCAAATTAGTCACGAATTTTGCTACGAAATGTGTTCGTGGCAAATTACCCACGAATTTTGCCACGAATAAGTTTGTTGCAAAATACTAACAAAAAAAAAATTGGTGGCACGAATACAGTTCGTGGCAAATTAGCCACGAATAATTAGCGACGAACTTTTTTTCGTTACAAATTAACGATTAAAATTGAAATTTTCGGTCGCAAAATTTTGCAATGACTTATTAGCGACGAATTTTTTTCTGTTGCAAATTCGTTTAGCGACGAATTTTGCCAAATTTTTCGTGGCAAAATTCGTCGCTAAAATCAACTTTTTTGTAGTGATGGGCCAGGCCTAGGCCTGCAATGCTCTCCTATCAACATTGGCATGGTATCTCTCTATTCTCGTGTTGCAACCGATGGGATTTCGGCCAACTTCTGTACACGAAACTTAAGTCCCCCTTCTTAGTCGGGCCGATATCGTGGAAAGCATAGGGGATTAGAAAGTCATTCTTTCCTCGAGGCTCAGCCGCTCAGCCCAGAACATCGCCTCGAGCAACAAGAAGGTGCAACTGAAAGTTGATACGATGTCGTCATGTCATGCGATGAAAAACATTACGCAGTAAATCATTTTCGTGCACTTTAAGGTCTAATTTTTCATGTGTAGATAATTCTACCCAAGGGGAGCAAATGGAAAATAGGTCAATGACAGCATCAAAAGGCCAAAGAAGAGGAGAGAATTACCATACGAAGATGCAGAGATCTGGCGCCAACTTACCTGAACAAAAAACAGCATTTTTACCAGGAAAAGAACAGATCAACCTTGGCAAAAGTGTCTTTCTTTTCCAACCAAAAGAGTTGTCTAAGATTGGCAAAAGTGTCTTTCTTTTCCAACCAAAAGAGTTGTCTATTCATCAATCTTAGGAAAGATCGATTCCCCAAAACATGATACCAAGAGCAACCTCTTTGTCATGGTGCTGCTGCTGTGCTGTCTGAACCGTCCAACATGAGAGCATGTGCACCTCAGAATTTTTTAATCCATTTCAGGTAACGAGATGATGAGCACAAGCCGGTACAAAATTTGTCTCCTTTCCTTGTCAAGCCATTGGAGTATAGCATCACTTGTCAAAGATCTATAAAGACAAAATGTTCTGTTTTTGAAAAATAGCGAAAAGGTACCTCGCCTTTTACTTGATACCCACTTATATACCTCTGCTTTTGAAAATACGCATGAGTTTTACCTTTGGAGGCCACTTTATACTTTTGCATTAATCATCCTAGTGCCCCCTATTCACGAAATGCAATTTTGTTCCAAAAATGCCCATCCCCACAAATCCTGAAGATTCTTGCACACGCCCATAACGCTCAATACCAACTAAAAACCAAATCACCCCAAGCCCCAAACTCCTAAGCGAGATGCTAAGATGACCTTCCAACGAGGGTAATTTGGTTTTTTCGATGTGGTATTGCTTAGAGGTACGGCGATGGCATTTTCGTGAAAATATACGTATTTACGAGATCATTGGGTCCAAAATAAGGTGTATTTGTTTTTGTATTTTCCCTCCCTTTTGGATACACGTGAACTTACCAAGGCATTGTTTGTGTACAATGTCGCCAGCATGCAGTAATAATTTTATCAGTATCAATGGGAAAAGGTGGGTTCTGAATTCTCTGCATAAAGAGTGTCGTTTGGAGAAATTAAGAGAATCAATATTGAACTGATACTATTGCTAGCGATTTGCCCAAGGTAGTTTGAGTTATTTAATAAAACCAAAGAAAATTTTCGCATGATTGATTTTACATGATTATCTATATTGTTATATAAGGTAAGGAGAATCTCATACTTCAAAGGGATCGCAATTCTTTTTTTTTTCTTTTTCAAAATATCTATCTGCCGGTTATTTTATAATACTTTATTAATCGATAGATGCGTAAAATAATAATCCCATTTTATATTTCATGTGTTTTCATTGTGGAATTTGAATATTTTTCATCTGATAACCGGCCATAATCTTTTTTTCAAATCTCAAAATAATTTTCTCGTTCTGCATATATGTGCACTACTTCCATGTGGTGTCAATGAACTTTTTTCAGTCATCAATAATTCAAATGGTTCGGAATAAGGCGGTCTTTTAAAATTTTTCTAAATGTCAATTTTTGCCAAGCATTTTTTGTTAGTAAATTTTGTTGGGGTGTGTTTTATACTCCTCATCAATAGAAAAGCACGAGGGTCCCACTTCTCAGTGAGTGGGCGGGAGTCTGGGGGGCCGCCTAGGTAGGGCTCATTGAGGACAGTGTCCCTGCGATGTCAGAGAGCTTTTATAGTTTGAGATGTATTTTATTGATAGTTTGAACTTGAGCCCATGAATATCTACTAAGTATATATAATTCATTTCTCTAGTACTTGAGGAATGTAAAAAAGAGGAGAGATGTGATAAATATAATGGAATCAGTACTGGACGTAGCCCTAGTTTAAAAGTGAATTAGGATAAGACTGTGTGTCGATTTTTCTTCTTCACTTTTACTCTTTGTTTTATTGTGTTTGTATGACTAATCCTAATAATTTTCATTATAACATCGTAATCATCAAAATGGAAGCCTTGTTATCCATTTACGAGAAAAAGCTGCACTTTTTTCACAGGCCAAGAACTGGGCCTCACCACTATGTTGGGCTAGTTTTGGGCTCTTATGCATCTTCTTCAACTCCTCTTCATTGCACGCGCATAAATTATCATCTAACACTATTCCATCGAGACATTTATGAACCACAAGAACATATTTCGACTCTACTTTTAGTCATTTCATTTCAGATGACTTGAACTGTCACGAAGAAATACAAGCCCTAAATTGACCCCGTAGGTGTAATGTAAGGATAAGATCATAGCGGGATCGTGTAGGCCAGAAACCAGCCTCTTATCTCATTCATGCAATTGCAAAATCAAACTTCATTTTGTTATCGACTTAGGTATCGAGGGTCCATTTGAGATTCAATCATAGAAAATCCTCTTAGTCTTCACTCAGCTTATCTTCTCCTAGGTGTGCTCAGTGTCGAATCTTTCGGGAGAATTATTAATTGCACTCAGACCACAGACGCTCAGAGAATGTTAACCGTTGGATCATGTGGATCCCATGTGAGATCCCCAAGTTAAATTAATTAAACTGGATGCATGAGATAACTTCTTGGTCTTTCGGCCCAAGCCTAAAACCAGCCCAGCAAATCAATATGCAATTACCAACTCTATGCAATTGCCATATCAAAGTAACAATGACCACACCAACCCCTTCAAAATGGAAACTGATACGGCCAGATGAGACAAATTGGGACAACCCAATTCACATGTAACCAAGACAATGACCAAGAAAAATGGACATGGCTTTGTCAGTACAACTTCATCTTATGTTGATTAATTTGAGCTGTACCAATCATTTCATTGTTTGGCAACAATTAAATAACCTTCAATGTCCCAATTCATTGCACAGGAAAGAGACAGGATGCCATATCACCTTCCATCTTTCTCTTTGGAATTCCGTCCACGAGAAACAGATCTTAGCTGTTGCTTAAACCACATACGCCTTTCCAAATTTGACCATAACAAGCTCAAATGATTTGTGCCAGCTATAATTCGAGTGGTCTAAATCAGAGTCATTTAAGTCATGCATGTGAGTGTCATGCATTTGCAAGCCCCTTATGGTTCAGCTTAACTGTAATGGAGATATGAGAGGTTGATGGTCAATTCAGAAGAGAGAGAGAGAGAGAGAGATGGTGAAAAGATTCATGGTGATGGATGCGTGGATGAGTGAAGCTGAAGAAGCTTCAGGCTTGTTGGAAGAGCTAGAGAGCAAGGTCAAGAAGTAGAATCCTCGAGCTGTGCAGGCTCAGAAACACCACTAAATCCAAACTTCGTGAGCTTGGGACGAAGCTTGATCGCCTTGAGTCTCTCCTTCACAATCCTCCCTGAAAACCCATTTTATACACTCTCTCTCTTGGAGTGTGTGTGTGTTTCTGCTTTAGACTGCTCTTCAATTTCCTGAAGGAATTAGTTTATCTGTTTATGCCTCTCCTTGAATGACCATCTGGTGTTTCGAGTAAAAGAATACTATTGGGAATCATGAGCCTTAGTTCATTTCTTTTGGGTCTGAATGAACCTTAGCTCGGAAGCCTTTATTCTTTTATTAGAGATGGGCATGGCTATAGACAGACCAGCTTTCAGATTTTGTTAGTAGGAAATTACTTCGATAAAGCTTCCTAATTTCTTGGTTATTGAAACTCTCGCTTACAATGGAGCATTCCAGGGAAACAAAAGATTCACATGGACCAACTTGTCCACATTTTCATATTAGACCTTTGCTTTATCTGCTTGTTGAAGAATGGGAAACAAGAGGAAACTTCCGAGCACACACGGACATTGATTATGTTGCCAATGCCAGCATGAGTATTTCTTCAATTGCAGTATTTCTGCAGAACTGACGAAGATTTAGGTTGGCGATGGAAAATGCTGTTGGATATTCAGCTGCGAACAAGAGAAATGGCAGTCAGTCTCCTCATGTCAGCATTTCCAAGCAGGTATGACATGCATGGTGTCAACTTGTTTTGAGGTTTATAAAGTTGATAGACTGATGGCAATTGTTACATTAGTTGGTCCAATAAGGTAGAATTGTCAAGGTTGGCTGTACATAATGCTGCGGCAATGATTTCCCTATAGGAGCTAAGCAGCAAACTATTTTCTTACTTCCTTTAGAGCTATAGTTCTAAAACCAATAACTTTGGCAAAAAGAAGAAAAGTAGACAGGTAGATCTGTGAAACTTGTTTAATTTTTGGAGGCTTCACATCGTGTATATTTTATCTTCTTTGAGAATTGCAAAAAAGTCGATCTCCCTTACTTCAAAACGACTACAAAGCACCAACAACCTTGTGGTATCATTCAGATCATCTAAGTTCTTAATTACAGTGTAGTTAAGTGACTACAATCATGTGGCAGGCTAAGATAAATGCTTCCTTTGCTTGAGGTATAGGAAAAATGTAAGGTCAAGCTGTTAACATATGACCTTGCCATTTCTTTATCTCAGCTTTTGCATTTTTATTGCATCCAGGCCTCGAGACTTACATTCTGCAGACTCCAAAGAAACCAGTCAATCTACCAGCCTTTATAATCAAGGTGCACTTTATTTTTATCGAATCATCATACTTGCTAAAGCTCTGCCACATAAACTGTTTTTCCATATTAAACTGGAAGCAGAAACGCTTATATTTGATACGAAACTGAGCGATCTCGAACAGCAGTTTCCTGAATGAGTTACTGGAACAAATTATAGTAAGCAGACACCAGAAAACTTGTCTCCTGGGATGACAACTTAAATGACCTTAATATTTTGGCTCATGAATGAGAGAGAGACAATGATGTTTTTGGTTTCTTGATTTTACTTTTCCTGTTGCCATTGATTCACCTTTCACAATTGCTTATATGAATCTGCCAAATCAAGCAATGAGCCTTGTCTTGATCTTGAATTTTTCGATAATCTTAAGTGGACTAACTGACTTGGTATGCAGATGAGATGGCAGCCTCATCTTCGAAAGATGACCCAGAGATGCTTGAACATCTTTTGGTAAGCCATCATCCTATTCTAACCGCCAAGTAATTTATCCTCTGCACGTCTTGTGTTCCTTTGGCTCATCCTTTTTCACTGCTTCGTTCTTGACAGTCGGATAATGCATCTCAAATTCATAAGCAGGTACTTTTTGGCTGGACAAAGAAATAAAATTTCAATCTATATAAGCTTGTTTATATAATCAAATGCCTGCATTCATCGTGTGCAGGACTCTATCACTGCGAAGAGTTGGCTGTGGAAAACTTGTTGGATCATATGTTCAATTCTTGGAGCAACCGCACTTCTCTTTACATTGTTTGTTGTCTGTGCAATAATATGAGATACCATCAACAATTCAATACACCTGGAATTTGTCTTTAACATGAATCTCCTTCACGCTGATGCTGCGGCTCTGTAGGTAATTTGTGAGCTTGGAAGGTAAAAGTATATAGAATAGATCTATATGGCATTAGGAAAGAAAACAAAAGGTTACGGAAAAATCATATCTGATGACTGTCACATCATCTCTCTGGACAAACTGAGCGATGATATCAATGATAGGGTGGCTCTAATAGCATTTATTGTAGCATGAACAGATTACTCTTGTCTCTTGTTGACAATTTTGCGAGCGATTCTCTTACTATTGTTAAGTTCATTGATCGGCAAAAAATTGGTCTTCTATGTATTGATTATCGAAACTTTAAAGTAGGAGAACGTTGGATCCAATCATCGAGCCATCTTCCATTTGCATTGCATATCAGATTAACGGCTATTCATTCTTCATCAATTTTCCTCTTGGCAAATGCCACGGTTTTGTTTTTCTGTTTAAGACCAAGACGAGATCTCCGAGTTTCCAAGTGCCCTCTGGTAGATAGAATGAAGAAACCTCAGGTTTCAACATAATTTTTGGGACTGTCATGCGATTTGATTGTTCCACGTCTATTGTGTTGTTTAGGTCCAGCTGTTAAATCCAGTTGAAGCGTTTTTTGTGAGGTTGAGAAGAGACAAAAAGCATCTTCTAGTGATTTCCTTCAGCCTGCTAAGTCAACTGAATTTATTCTGCGATAATGCTAATGCAAAGATCTTGCTTTCCCAGATAGCTGACACATTATGGTATCAACATTCCATACTGTTGTGGGTGGATTTGCTGCAATCAGAACCCAGTCTCCCTAATCAAGAGTCAAATCAATGTCCAGTGATTATCAATTTATCACACAATTCATCAGCTCAAAGAGTTGTTCTTGGACAATTGTTCTTCCATTTTCTTTAAGTATATATAAGCAAAATGGATGGATCCTTAACTGTATTTTGGTGTTCACTCAAAGTCACATGAAACAGAAAGAACAGACTAAATGCTGTCATAACACAAGGCATCTACTAACTCAAATTTGACATCCTGTTCAGAGCATCTTCTTTTCTTTTTCTGTGTTCCCTTTTGGGCTTAAAGACAAGCTACTAGTGACGGGAACGACTATTCTGTTCACAGTTCATCAAAATATGCAGGAAGAGAAAAGGGTAAAATGGAGGGAAATTTCCTTTTTCTGCATAGTTTTTCGGACTTTATCCCATCCAGGCCAGACAAACTCAAACTCAAACTCACCAAGAAAACCTTCTGCACAGGAAACACGCAATGTTTGGTACTAATTGCCCTAACACCCATGAAAAAAGATAAGGTGGACAACATTAAACACCCCACTAAGCAAATGCCAAACCCATGAAACAGACAAAATTGAGAACAGAACCAACAGAAAAATGACATCACAAAACATAAAAAAGATTTTTTTTTTAGTATTTTTGGGTGCCCCATTATCTCTTTTTAGTGGCAATAATTATTCCATTAGCAAAAAAATAATTCCCACTAAATCAACCGCAATAGCCTCCAAAATTTCACTACCGACAGAATCTTTTTAAGCCTTCAATTACCTGACAAAACCCTCTCGTAGCATCTCTTCTTGGCCAGATACCCCCCCCCCTCCCCCGAAAGCCTAACTTTCTCTCTCTAAACTATTTAGCACTGTATCCACTTACGTGTCTCCTTCTCTCTCTACCTGAGGAGAGCGTTGGTACGTTAAAAACTACAACATTCTGTGATTCAGACACATCCTACGCCATAAAGTTTCGAACTTTGCCCCAGCTTTTTGGGCTGCCGGCACCTGTCCATGGCTTCTTCCGTTGCTTTTCCGGCGGCTTCCGTGGCCCGGACCCGGAAAGGAAATGGCGAATTCTCGCTATCGGGTCGTGGCCGGCAGCTGCGGAAGGTGCCGCAGAGGCTGTGCGTTCGGTCTTCGCTGGACTCAAATGTTTCAGACATGAGCGTTAATGGTATGCGAGCTCAAATTTCATTCTCTTTTTGGGTGCTAAGCTGCTCTAATTCTAGTTTTCTGGGATCAATTTACTTTTTTTCGCTTATGGTTCTAGTGTGTTGCGTTTGATTAGGCTAAAGGAACTTTTTTTTTTCGAATTTTGTGTCCTGAAGTAATTTCAAGAGAGGGCCCTGTTATTGATTTCAATGGATTTTACGAAATTCAAGGCGAAACTTTTTCATATTATACTCAGATTAATTGTTGAGGGACTGGGAGTATATCTTACCGTCCATTTCTATCATGAAGATGAGCTGATAAGAGTGAGAGTCAAGGTGTTGGTTAAAAATGATTGCCAGTGCTGTGGTGTCTAATTAGTTCAAGCCATCTATGGAGGAAGGAGAATGTGTGCATTATTTGATTGATGATTGTAAGTTGGGTTGATGATCTAGGACTTGTAGTAATTTAAATCCGACTGTGCAAATCGCTGGTTTTCTCTGCAGCTCCAAAGGGCTTGTTCCCTCCAGAGCCTGAACATTACAGGGGGCCGAAGCTGAAAGTGGCAATCATAGGAGCAGGGCTTGCGGGTATGTCGACTGCAGTCGAGCTTTTGGATCAAGGCCACGAGGTTTGCTTTTCTTTGTTCTCGAGTCCTCCCAATATGCACCTGTGATGGTTACTTGTTGGTTGCCAGCACTTGGTTCTTCACCCCTTGAAGAACATCAGCTTGATATTTTATATTATATGATCTCAAAGCAATGAGGAATCAAATTAAAGTTGGACTTTGAGTGGATTACAGAAGCATGCTTTGTTCTAGAAAATTTAAGTATTTGTTTATGTTAGCATTGCTTCATTTGGGAGTCATATGCATAACTAGTGGTTAATGTTCTTTGGATATCTTATGATGATATTTTGGATGTTTGTAATCACATCTTGAATTTTCAGGTGGATATATATGATTCAAGGTCCTTCATTGGTGGGAAAGTCGGTTCATTCGTTGATAAACGTGGAAACCACATCGAAATGGGTCTGCATGTCTTTTTTGGCTGCTACAACAATCTTTTTCGTTTGATGAAGAAGGTGAACATATTTTATTTTCTTATAACGAGAATGTGAAATGATAACGCGTTTCTTGAAACTGGTCTTATCTTTTTGCTTGGAACTAATGATCCTTGAAGTAGAGTAAGTTTGAAACATTTTTAAGTAAGTTAAAGTACAGAAATTCTATGGTTTCCGATGATTTCTCTTTCATTTTCTCTTCAACATAGGTGGGTGCAGAGCAAAATTTGCTTGTGAAGGATCACACCCATACCTTTGTGAACAAAGGTGGTGAAATTGGCGGTATGGTTTGACCTTTCAAAATTGACAATAATTTGCTTCTTCCAGTTTCATAGCAGAATTGATTTCATGATATGACCTTTACATTGTGGTGATATATAGATGACTTTACATTGTGGTGATATATAGATGAATTATTTTGGAGTAAAACTTCATGCATTGATTTTTTGTCAGAACTTGATTTTCGGTTTCCTGTTGGAGCTCCACTGCACGGGATTCGTGCATTCTTGACGACAAATCAACTGAAGGTAATGTTTCAGGAACAATACATTTATGAATATTTCTCTTTCTTCGTGATGCTTTCTAATACTGCCCGGATTTCCATTATGCTGTGATTTACTTGCATTTGAATTTATTGACGAAATAATCTAAAAATGAGTGTCTTGTAATCTTCTTTCGAGCTTTGACAAAAAAAAAATCTTCTTTTGAGCGAATTTTACTCTCAAACGGTTTAAAAATCAAGTTTTGCTTTGCACGATATGCGTCAACTACCTGCAGCAGTGGTCACCAAATTGGGCTTTGATTCATAACAAAACGGTTTTTCTGGGACACGAGTTCACAGATGACGTAAGCACTCTTTCTTCAATAATTGCATGCAGATTTATGATAAAGCCAGAAATGCCGTTGCTCTTGCACTGAGTCCAGTTGTGAGGGCTCTAGTCGATCCAGATGGAGCGCTGAAGGACATACGTGATTTGGATAGTGTAAGATGATAAACTTAGTGGTTTATCCTTTTGGATTATCTTCTCATTTTCATCAAATGTGAATCATGAGTTCCAGAATTCTGTAGAGGAATTTCTCATGCATTTTGTTTAGTTACATCTCCAGAGTTTCTTCTTTCCTTGGAACTTCATAAAATTTCTTCCTGTTCTCCATGATAGTTTTACTCAATAATGTTTTAGTTGTTGCTTAATTGCTATGATTTCTGGTGCCTCTTGCAGGTAAGCTTCTCTGATTGGTTTATGTCCAAGGGCGGCACACGGATGAGCATACAGAGAATGTGGGATCCTGTTGCCTATGCCCTTGGATTTATCGACTGTGACAACATCAGCGCTCGTTGTATGCTCACAATATTTGCTTTGTTTGCCACCAAAACAGAGGCTTCTCTACTACGCATGCTCAAGGGCTCTCCAGACGTTTACTTGAGCGGTCCAATTAGGAAGTACATTACAGACAGAGGAGGCAGGTATATGCATCTTTTCAAAAGATCCTTTGAAAGCAAGTAATTGGCAATATTTTTTCCCTTAATCTAGAATCTCTCTCTGCTAGAACAGGTTCCATCTTAGGTGGGGATGCAGAGAGATACTCTATGATAAATCGGCTGATGGAGAGACATACATTGCAGGACTTGCTATGTCTAAAGTAATGTGATCACCTCCTGCCCTTAAGTTGGAATGCCTATGGTACTAGTTCATGCATTTAGAGACATTTTCTATGACTAGTTTGTCAACTACATGATTTGTGAAGCTCTTTTTTCCTGACATTATCTTGCTTCAACTCAGACCAAGAGAAGTCTGCTTGATATGTCTGACCAATTTTTGCATTACTTGCGTATGTTTCCTTGCGAAGAAATACTCCAAAGAAAGGAAAGAAGTGTACCAAGCCATCATCAAATAGACCTGAATTAAGCCAATGAAAGGTCTTCCTAAAATTGTTCAATTTAATAAGATGACAACTTCTTGACCAATAAGCTTTCAGACAATTCTCTTTGACTATGCATGAGTTATAGATTTGCATTTTTCACTGCTGATAATTTTCAAGTATCCTTCAAATTGGTCAAGCGAAATGTTATTAAGTTGGTTTATTTCATTTAAGCATTTAGTGTGATAGCATCCATCTCTCGCTACAATATGAATGACCTTCCACTGCTAACAAACATTGATGGCATTTTCACAAACTGCATATGGTTTTCATGGGTGTGCATCTCTTATTTTTCTCAGGCTAATATAAGTCTTGTGGAAATTTGTTTCTCAGGCTACCAATAAAAAAGTTGTGAAAGCTGATGCTTATGTAGCAGGTCTGTAATTAGATCTACTCTCTAGATATTTACCTTTTCCCTTTAGATTTATGAACCATATATCATTTGATTCCTCCGCCTGAATGGCAGCGTGTGATGTGCCTGGCATCAAGAGACTTCTTCCAACAAAATGGAGGGAATGGGAATTCTTTGATAATATTTATCAGCTAGTTGGCGTGCCTGTTGTCACAGTGCAGCTTCGGTACAATGGCTGGGTAACAGAGTTGCAGGATCTAGAGAGGTCAAGGTAATCTTCTGTGTAACTGTGAACGTGAGTTTTGCAAAAATAACGTGGTCTCTTACTAGAGCTGGCTGCACCAACCCAAATTTCCACTCTCCTATACTTTATAAGAGCATATTACCGACATGCTTAACTGAGAGTTGATAGGCTATTGAGGAAAGCTGCCGGGTTAGACAACCTTCTCTACACTCCAGATGCGGATTTCTCTTGCTTCGCAGACCTAGCACTCGCTTCTCCAGAAGATTACTACATTGAGGGACAAGGTTCCTTGCTCCAGTAAGAAAATTTTCATTTTTATTGACAACTGTTTACAAAACTCATTTTCTTTGAGATCTGCTGTTCTGAAAATGGATCTTGTTAGGTTTACAATATCCAAGTACTTTTATGGTCGTAAAGAAGTGCCTTTATATTGTTAGGACTATGTGCATATTTTCATTAGTTCAGGATGGGTGATCTCTCTCTCTCTCTCTCTCTCTCTTTCTCTCTCTCTCATACGCGCGCACACACACACACACAGAGCTTACAAAATCTGTAGTAGAGAAAAGAAAACATTTTATGGGAAAATGAATTTCTTTATCAACACTTTACTTAATATGCTAAAGGTTCCTCTTGGGTTATTTGTTCTCATAATCTTAACTATTTCTTAGACCAAACTAATATATCAGTTAAACTTAATATATAGGTCTTTTGCATGCTCATGAAACATAGAATGTCGTTTATATTTGATTGCGAACAAATATTTAGTCTCCTGGGTGCATGTGCCATGACTGATTTAAATCTGTTTTATTCCAGATGTGTTCTGACACCGGGTGATCCATATATGCCTTTGCCGAATGATGAGATCATCAAAAGAGTCTCTAAGCAGGTTCGTCTTTTGGAAGCCCAATCTTTCTTTGAATGACAGCCCTGCACCTTTAACAGGGAACAAGCAGGCTTTGTTCTATTAACCTGGAATTACCATGAATTGTTGTTGATGTTTAAGCATGCCTTATTTAATTCCTCTAAGGCGCTATTTTGGTTCGGAACTTTTGCGAACTTCTCTTATTGCCATGCCATAAACGCTTGGCATGTTTTCATCTGTTAAGTTTATGGCCTCCTTTTGTATCAGGTCCTCACATTGTTCCCGTCATCTCAAGGCTTAGAAGTCACTTGGTCATCTGTCGTTAAAATCGGGCAATCTCTCTACCGAGAAGGTCCCGGTAAAGATCCATTCAGACCTGATCAGAAGACACCCATCAACAACTTTTTCCTCGCCGGCTCATACACAAAGCAGGTGATTTTACTTTTTCTTAGCTTGATGTGAGCTTAATGGCTGATTTTGTTACGTAAAATCGAGAAAACGTGGCTTAAGAATTTGCTCATGCAGGATTACATCGATAGCATGGAAGGCGCCACCTTATCCGGGAGGCAGGCTTCAGCATACATATGCGATGCTGGGGAAGAGCTGGTGGCTCTGCGAAAGAAGATAGCCACCGCTATCGATTCTCAAGTCCAAGCGAACGCTCTTTATACCAAGGACGAGCTAAGTCTTGTCTAATACGTAGGCCATTGATTTTACATGGATGAGAAAGGTGACATAGCCGGAGGCGCATTGATCATGATTTAAACTGCATCCTGAACATTGTACAAGTAGGAAGCATCCATATATCATGAAACCGATAGCGTAACGGGCATTGTATTTGGGGCTTTTTCAATGAAAGAAATTGGTGGGGTTTGATCATTTGGTGAAAGTTCCTGCTGCAAGTGACTTTCCGAAATCCAAGCTAGATGGCCCTGTTTCATTAGTGTGCTCATGACCCTGTTAGGATACATTGGGGTATAATTTCGATGCGAGGTCTTCGAACTCATGGGTCGGGAATCTCGAGTCGATCCCGGCCCATAAGGACTTTGTGCATGGACGGTCTCGCTCTATCGAGCCCGGTCTCGATAGCCCTCTTTGAGGTTGAAAGGGAAGATTCTTTCGTGCGCTCAGTCCATTCAAGATCAATACACCCGAACCATTCAATCAGATTGATTCGACAAGAGATGTCAAGATTCGCCCGTCCATTGGCTCATATTAAGCTCACCCGAGCCCAGTAACTTGTCGTCGAAGCAGAATCCTACGTCAAACCATTAGTCCAGTACGCCAATGGATGCTCACGTGGAACATGGCCCATGAAGATCATCAAGGAATGCTAAGTCCAACCAAAAGGAGGAAAAAGAAACTCAAAAGATGCTGCATCACCTGTGCTCTTTCTCTAGTCAAACATATATGATTCTACAAGAAAACAATAAATCTGATCAGTTTGACGTTCCCGGAACATGGCCGAATCGTCTCGAACCTGGAGCTATCGACGCGGTCGCGATCATCCCCGGATCGTCGGGTCCAACATTACATTAATTTCAAGGAAGAACCAT
This sequence comes from Syzygium aromaticum, assembly GCA_024500025.1. Lineage (NCBI taxonomy): Eukaryota > Viridiplantae > Streptophyta > Magnoliopsida > Myrtales > Myrtaceae > Syzygium > Syzygium aromaticum. The sequence continues at coordinate 35,791,406 of CM044892.1, forward strand.
AAGCTACGCCACATATATGATGCTGCATCACCTGCCCTCTTTCTCTAGTCAAATTATATGATTCTACAAGAAAGCAATAAATCTGTTCAGTTGACGTTCCCGGAACATGGCCGAATCGGCTCGAACCTGGAGCTATCGATGCGGTAGCGATCTCCACCGCGCCCCCCCCCATCGCCAAGTCCAACGTTACATTAATTTCAAGGAAGAATCATGAGCTACACCACATATATCAGCAGCACTGTACTCTGTCAAACACACATTTTTCTGTACTCAAACGTGATTTTCCTACATCGCCCTGATATTCTCAATATCTGATGGATTGGAATTGGATGCAGCATGAGAAAACGTGATCCCCACGTGATCTCGCCTTGTACAAGCCGTCGTCACCGTGCATTTAGAAAATCTCAGGAAAATTCATCGGGTGATGACGGGGATGACGGGGACTGATGAGGGGGTTCTCATTCAAGCCTCGATCTTGGACTTCAGAGGCCCAAGAGACTTGCAAGATTAAAGCATGTTCAATGCTTCTTTCTTTATAAAGATTTAATCAGTCGTACAAGTTCAATTTAATCTATAATCATGCGCTGCACAATGTGGAATGGCTCTCGGTTTTGTCAAATTATACCGATTCTTTAATTGAGGGGATATTATTCAAATCGATATCATAGATTTCTTCCGATTGTTTACGGAACGTTTGGTATAGAAGGTATCGTACTGCATCTTTTTGTATTGGGTATTCAAGAAAAGGGCGATGTCAAAAGACCTTAGTACATAATCGGGCAACAACCGGGGCGGCATCCTAAGTCAATACATGGTGATTGTCGCGAGTTTCGTAAGCAATGTCATGGATGACTTGTACTGGAACGATTTTAGGGAACGGGATTTGCGTTTTGAAAACCCTTGAAGGGCCGTACCACATGCACCGTTTCGCCTCGGACGCCGGATCGTTTGCTACTTGTTAATGTGCTCCTCATTATGCGCACCGCCAAGCCGGATTCGAGACTCTGATCAGCCTGAGAGCGTCCCGACCGGCCCGACACTCGGAACTCGCCGCGATCGTCCGCTCCTCCCCTCGGGTCCCCCCTCTCTCTCTCTCTCTCTCTCTCTAGGGATAGATCCACCAGAAAGCCCTACACATGCACACAAAACACACGATGAGCAACACATGCGGGGGTGTGGAGAGAAAGAGAGAGAGAGAGAGAGGGGATGATGCCATCCCCACATGCAATTAAAATCGACGTGTCCTCGGCGCATGTGGGACGAGAAAGTTGCAGGTTCGACGAGAGCGCCCCCGACCCACGTACAGCTCCATTTAATAAGCCTCAGCTCCTCTCCAGAAGCCAATTTGTAGGGACGGCAAAACCTATTAAAAACTTCAATTTATGCTCCACACATATATCCTAAACTTGTCCTAAATTTATATATGTGTGACACGTGTATCTTCCATCAAAATTCCGTCAATAATGACAGCTAAACATCTGCCTACATTGATCGTTGTTGACATAGTGCTCGCGTGGCTTAAATGAAATAAAAACAACATTATTTTGGCTAAAATAAATGTGTTGCATAAGTACATATTTTGGATTTTTTATGTCACGAGAAAAAGTTGAAGGTGACTATGTCACAATGGGCATAATTTGGGATTTTTGATATCACAAAATAAAATATTAGGGTAAAGTGTCCTAGTGAGCATAATTTGAAGCATGAGTGATCGTTTCTCGATTCGATCGAGTTCCAAGGTGGAACCCAGAGCCAGACTAGTTCCCAAAATTGTAAAATTGACGACCGGCGATCCCGGTCCAGTCCAATGGAACGGGTCACTAAGGGTTTAATTCACTTTTTTCTAATTTTTGGCAATGAAGTTCAATCTTAATCTATGTCAATGAAGTTCATTCATTTAAGGTTTAGTTTATATTTTACTAATTTTTTAAAGAAATAAAAAATATATGCGTGGTCAGCCGACCGGTTCCACTTTTATGAACTGGGAATCAGACCAAGACTCTCGGAAATTGGACTCAACAGTCTAGTTCAGTCCAGTCCTAACAATTCCCTATTTGAGAGGTCCGTTTTGCATACCCATAATTTGGAGTTTTTATGTGGTTTTTTCCCTCTCTACTTTTAACTCGTGAAACATGACGTGGTTGTCCAATTGCGTTTTTATCTTTAAACGACATTTTTATAATCCGTGATTTAAATGTGGAAATCGAACCAATTGATGGAACGAGAATTTTCATTTTCTCGGGCCGACATGTAAGGTGAAAAAAACAGAAAACCCTATTATTCTCTATGATTAGTCATACAATCCCATTAGTTAAAAAATGAAAACTGATCTCATAGTTTTAGGGGTACCTTAATCTTCTTTTTCTTCTGAAAAAGCATGCTTAATCACTTGTCCTACATATAAAAGAAACGTGACTAGTCGACTATTATGTCGAACGTGTGTGAACACGGCTACTTTAGAACGAAACTCACGCCACGTTTGGGAGGTCGAGGGAAAGAAAAATGTAGGTACAGAACACGCATTTTTTAAAGAATATTTCCTCTATTCTTCCTCACAATAGGAAGTCTATGAACATATTACCAAACCAGCTAATTAAATAGCTAAATTCGTGTTGACCGACCTTTGAAATAAAAGAAAAAATATATCGGAAGTCCTAAAACTTCTCACAAAAGTGCAATTAATTCATAAAACTTTCAAAAAGTGCAACCAAGCCCTTCAATTAACTCTGCCCAACTCTTTTTCTTAGGATTTGTTGCGCCAACTTAACAAATTTTAAAATTTTAGGATTCAATTGAAATTTTATGACAAGTTTTAAGACTTTGATTGTACTTTTTGAAAATTTTAGAATTCAATTATATTTTCGCGATAAGTTTTAGGAATTTAAATGCACTTATTCCTAAAATAATGATGACTTCGACGCACGGCTGGATGTGACTCCCCCACCTCTCCCTCATATCATACGACAAGAGTTAAGAGTTTGACAACCTCACCTGGTCGACATCGTGCCATTTGATGTCCTCGGCACACAAAAACGTGAGCCATGCGGCGGACATTGGCCTGCCTTTCTGGCCGCCACAACCTCGAGCCACTGTTCGATCGAAACAACACATGCCCCCGTCCCGCAACCATCCACACAACAAGAGCTCGAGGCCGGGGAGGGAGTCCATTGAACCGAGACGATTTCTCTGGTAGAGTGGTGTTTCTTTTCTGTAGAAACAGCACGGTATCCAGCAGCTCTCGCAAGACATAGCTTGTCTTTCAAGTAATGAAATTTTGGATTTATGATCAAATACAGTTGCCATTGTGTCGGCAGCCGAAGTAACCAGAGAGCGAAGGGTAAAATGACCTTCCACATAAGCTTTGGGCAAGCAGACAGAGACAGTTCATTTTCAGCCATTCAGCGAGTGATGGTCAGAATGAGTTTCTGATGTGGGAAGGCATGCCCAAGTCAGTCCAAAACTTTTTCTGTAAACCAGCAAGTTCTAAACTGATGATCCAACTTTTAAACATCATGAGCACACGTAAGGAAAGAAGCATTGATGTTCAACCCTCTATCAGCCAAAAAGGGTTATGGTAGCAATCGCAGCATGATTGAACAAATGACATCAACGTCTGGCTGCAGAAGAACAAAGGATAAAAAGCATTCAAATTCCAAAACACCATTGCTATCCACATGATCTGAGGCTTTCAACATGCTTTCCTCCTCGGTTTAAGGGCCATTTATAAGATGACAGAGATGTGGGTGTGTCTGTCAGATTGTCAGTTTAGGATAAAACTATCCTGACCCTGGACCACCTTCCTAATTCCAGTTAGTCTTTATCAAGTTCATTGCAGGTTGGAGTAGGAAGGGTTAGAACTCTCAACCAGAAGACCCTCTTCCAGATTCGTTAAGAAGCTCTCTATACCTTCACGAAAATGGAACCATTCAATTCATGAAAGACTTCGTGCATGGCCTACACGAACCTAACCAAACATGCCAACTTCGCTCCTCTTCCACCAACTGCCCCATAAGATAACTACGTGCATCAGAAGGTAAAAATCATTGTACAACTGATGGTCAAAGTTGGAACGATGCACGTGTTGGTGATCAGCTTTCACACTACGACACAGGTCAAAATTTATCAACTGATCTAATTAATCGAACCTTTCACAATCACAGAACAATCGTGTCTTCCTTCCATTGGCTCCAGGAACAATACAATCCCTACCAGAAACCCATGATCTTTTTCCTTCTTTTTAATCAACCTTTGGTGTGATTTCGACATCACGCGCAGATCAAGCCAACATAAACGCATGTTTCGATCCTTTTTTATTACATGTTAAAGCTGCCAAAACGAGAGGATTCCAAGCACTTGTCTCCAGTTTTAGGGCTTTCGTACAGTCCTGCCGAATTTGTACGGCGTTTTACGTAACCAGAGGACGACGGATCAAAACCAAAAACCTCCGCAAGTGTCGGCTTTAACGTCGTTTTACGAGATGATCTGTTTCCAATTAATAAAAGTTTGCATGCACCAGAGATCGCTATCAAAGTGGGCAAAGTTGCGAGACAACAACAGGGGCTTTGGTCTCCAATGGAGAGATGTCTCGATAAGAGCTGTCGCTAACCGAAGCTAAAGTAATTTTTGCAAGATAATGATGATCACTTTACAGCTTGGGTGAACATATTTATATATAGCTTCGTTTGGAGTGTTGCTTTGGAAAGTGGGTGGTGAGAAAGTGCATGCATGAGTCAAAAACGGAGGAAAGTATAAAAAAAATTCTAAATGTTTTACATTAGTGTCAATTTAATCCTAAATTTTTTTTTGATGTCAATTTACTCTTAAACCTTTTTGCATTGATGCTAATTTAATCTTAAACCTTTTTTTGATGTCAATTCAGTCCTAAACATTTTCCATTAGTATCAATTCAATTATAAACTTTTTTGTCTTTGTGCCAATTCAATTTTTCTGGCCAATTTTAGTAGGATTTTTTGACATAGACGCCGGCCAGTCACTGGTACTGACATGGACAACTTTAATAATATTTTCATATTTTTTGAATTTTTATTTATTTCTTTTCTTTTCTTTTTCCTCCCACCTTTCTCTAGTCGGTCGCCGGACCGGCGATTGGCCAAAGGCCAGCAAGGTCCTTGCCGGCCACTAGCAAGGCTTGCCCTCGCCCAGCCATGGCGAGGTTGCGCCAGTAGCCGGCGGTCCTCGCCGTCCTCTAGTCGGTCGTCGATCCAACGATCGGCTGGAGGAAGAGGGAGGGGAGGAAAATAAATAAATAATATAATATAATATAATATAATATTAGTTAAAGTTATCCACGTCAGTGCTAGTGATCGGTCACCTACCGACCGGTATCTATGTCAGCAAAATCCAGCTAAAATTGGCTGGAATGACTGAATTGGCACAAAGACAAAAAAGTTTAGAACTGAATTGACACAAATATAAAAGTTTAGGACTAAATTGACATCAAAAAAAGGTTTAAGACTATATTAGCATAAATACAAAAGGTTTAGGACTGAATTGGCACAAAAAAAATTTATGACTAAATTGGCACATATACAAAAGGTTTAAGACTTTTTTGACACTTTTTCCGTAAAAAAGACAGAATATCACGTAAGTGCTTGTGCAAGTAATTTGATATGAAAGCTTGCTTTTGGAATGAGATTCAGGGAGGATATTCAGTGAAATGTATGTATATGTGCAAGTAAGGCGTTTAGTGTGATGTGTAACACTAGAAGTCTTTGTTCCTTTTTGTTCGAGTTATTTCGATATTTGGAGCCGAATGGAATTGAATCGAAACCGTCTCTCTCTTCACAAGGATGAGTGCATGCTTTCACTTTGGAAATCACTTGGGATATAGCACGTTAGTTACGTAGCCCTTGCGTGTACGCCCGTCCTCGCTCCTAGAGCGTAGGCATGAGAAAATTGAGACGAAACTCGTATTTAGCATGTGCACTCAAAACGTTGAAAATTAGGACACCTACACATCGTGATATAGGACATAACTACAAATCCGCCAACTAAGTTCATGGGATCGGGGGCACGATTGATTATATATCATGATGTTATGACAATGCGCGAGTCAGCAGCACCTTGAGCGTGATATTTCACTAATTCCTTATAAAAAAAAAAGTAAAAATAAAAAAACCCTTTTGCACGCGATAGAGAGGCATTTCTCTATCATCACAAGAATTATCAAAATATCATGATAAAAGAATCTTCGTTGTCATCAAGGAGCATTTTCCAAGTCAACTCAAGAAAATTAAAAACGGAATAAGGATAAATACGTATCTGTAAATATCGAGGTATAGAATCTCGATGCCCCCCAATTAAAGAGAGATTTTTTTAGGATTCTCGAATCACGACATTTCACGTCCGCTCAAACCCACCACCGCATGCATCTCGTAACACTTTACATGCAATAATTGAGCGAAGAATACCCAAACATATCTATCTGGAAGAGCACCCAAATCCTTGTGTCGTCAGATCTAGAGATCTTCATGTCCCTTAAAGAGGCCAACAGGTCCAGATGCCAAGTTGATGAAGCCACATGTTGAGTAAAGGCGCGAGGGTACATAGATCAGTACAATTGATCGCAATGTGTACGTCCATGCATGCGTTCCCCAACTACACCTGTCGTGAGCCCTCTCCGTCTTGTCCATTTTCAGCTCTACATCACCCCAACACACAGCCTTTTTGGAGGGGTCGCGCTTGTGGGATCGCTCTAAAAGTACAAAAAATCTTTCCACGTTCAAACCACTTTTGAACGAGCATATTCTGATTAAAGAGAGGGATATTATAGAGATGCGTAAGCTTTCCAATACATGAAAGATACATTGATTGATATATATATATATATATATATATATATATATATATATATATATATCCAAATTATGATGGGTCTAGTCATTGCCTGTCTTCTCATGCAATACCCTACCACGTCGGCGATTTTCGATAAAAATTGAATGGAAGAACAATATTGGACTTTTACGTAAGAGTTTCAGACTAAATTGAAAAAATTAAAAAATTTAGGACTGAATTAAAATTCATATAATAAATTTAAAACTGATTGAACAAATTCGCTACCATCTCTCAGATGAGAAATCCGGACCCTCTATTTAATGGACAATATGGATAATTAGAGCAAACTTGAACGACAGGCACCATCATTAAAACCAAATTTGAGAAATATACAAAAGTACCAAGCCAAAGTGATGTTGATGTGCTGGTTGTGCCTAAAATGCACTAACACACATTACTTTGCATTAGATACACACATCACACCATCATTCTCTTAAAAATAGAAATGCTAGCATATAGAATTTACTTCCTCATGTACAAATTTCAAGGGGTGCACTCTCTGGTGCAAAGCTTGAATCCATCTGCACGTTTATTTTCAGGGAAATTAAGATATGTGGGATCTCATTTTTTTCAATGAAAATCTTTATAAATGTCAAAAACAATTTGGTGATTGGTCAAATGCCAGCATTAACGTGGGCTACCCAAGTCACGAATCTCTTGGCATCCGAGGGCAAAAGTCCTGATTGGGTTTGTAGTTGAAGTGCGCACTATCATGCCCTCTCCACCACCCCCTTCCGCTAACTCAGTTTAACTACTATTATTAAGAGCAAAATTAGATCGAAGATAATGAACTGGTTTAAGGTTCTTGTCCCCAATAATAGTAGCTGTTGACCCACCAGCTCAGGGAAAGCTTGCAAGAAACCCTGAATTAGCACAAAGTTTAGTTGAAGCCATGGTAATGGCCGCCCCATAGTAAAAAGGACAAAAGAACAGCCAGATTTGAAAATGCTACCACTGATCAAACATCTAAAAAATTTATGTTGTTTGGCCTGCTTTGGACGGGTACAAGGAAAACTCAGCGTGGAATCTTCGTTGCACCTTTGTAATTTGTGATGAATCGCGATACAAAGAGAGTGTCGCCTTATGGATTGTATAAGTAGGCAGAAATTAGAAATTCTATTTTTTTTCTTCTTTTTGATGTAACTGGTGTTGGTCAGAAAATAATATTCTTGAATGGATTCATTTTGCAACTGCCACCATAATTCAAATTTGATCACCTAACATTTGCCTTTGGTTTTCCCAAATTCAATGCATCTCTTTTACTTATACCTAATTTGGAACTTTAGGACCTAGAAAAATTAGATTTGAGTGCAGTATATCTTTACCGTAATCTGTCTTAATAATCTATTACAAAATCCATGAAGCTGGTTTCATATTGAATCACGAGCATGTAAGTGCGGATCGGGTGCGCTGTAAAAGTTCCAGCTTCGGCTCTAGTCATAAATTTTATGAGATGCGTAAAATTAAATAGGCACATCATTAATTGAAATTTACTTATTTATTCAAAAAACAACATAGATCATAAAACGACCCCTTGTATGCTAGAAAAAGCTCGACCCCGGGAGAATCATACCATACATCAGTCTCTGTCGATCTATCTATCCTTTTATTCATTGGTGATATTGTTCTACTACCTGGGCAAAGAGGAAAGTTTCCAGACTCTTGCCTTTCCAATTTACCCTCTAAAGAGGAAAAATACACAACGTTTTTTTTTTGTCAATGCTGTGAAATCTACTGTTGTTAGTCTACAATGAAAATTGGAAGGGTCAGCTACGAAAGAGAGTTCCCTTTTTGTTTTTTGGTCAGAAGCTACGAAAGAGAGTTCAAAAGAGGCGTAAATGGGTCGAACAAACAGAAAGAAGCAAAGAGAAAATGACCTTTCAAGAAGTCAGTCAATAGGAGCCAAATCTGTTTGTCATGTTCCTTTCCTGTTCATGTGGTTTTTGCTTCTTTTTTTTTTTTTTTTTTGGGTCGAACCTCTGTTCATGGGGTTGGGTTGCCGTTTGGCTTCTCTATGTTTTGCTTCATGAATTTGACATTATTGAACTTGCAAGAAATAAAAATACTTCTTGCCCTTTAGCTCTCACCTCAACTCTCTCTCTCTCTGAGACAGCCAGTTGATCATTTGCATCTCTCTCTCTCTCTCTCTCTCTCTCTCTAACCAAAAGTCCCTAGAAAGCAAGAACTTTTGCATGATAAACAGCCTGTTGTTTTGCATATCCTTGGCGTGTCAGGAAAATTAGAAGGAAAAGCTTAAAGGACAGGAGCTGCAAGAAAGGAGAGACCTCGGACTTGGAGATTGGAGAATGAATGGTCTCGCGCACGTCGAACCAGACCCCTCTGAGTTTGTAGAAGTTGATCCCACCGGAAGATATGGCAGGGTACTCCAAATTCCCCTCTCTCGCGTCTTTTGAATCTGAATCTGTGTCTGATCTTCTAGATTGAGAGATTGATTTGAGTTTTTTCTTTGTTGCAGTACAATGAGATCCTCGGGAAAGGAGCTTCAAAGACAGTGTATGTATTCGAAGTCGTCTCCTGTATTCTCAAACTTTCCGAATGACCCATTTCGTTTTTCCTTCAAAGTTTTTTGAACCTTTTTGTTCAGAAACCATCCATTTCCATTTTAGATTCTGCAAATTTTTGCTTTTTAAGGTTTTTCTCTGAGCTCCGACAAATGGGTCATTGTTAGATTGAGGATTGGTTTGGGAAATTAGTGATTTTTTTCACCCTTTTCTGATGCAGTTATAGAGCATTTGACGAGTATGATGGCATAGAGGTTGCTTGGAATCAGGTCAAGCTTTATGACTTCTTGCAGAGTCCTGAAGATCTCGAGAGGCTCTACTGTGAAATCCATCTCCTGAAGACGCTGAAGCACAAAAACATAATGAAGTTCTACACTTCTTGGGTTGACACTGCCAATAGGAACATCAACTTTGTCACTGAAATGTTCACTTCTGGGACTCTGAGGCAGTGAGTATCTCGTGGGATTCTGGTGATTTTTCTGAAAGGGCTGCTCACGATCCCCAATTGAAATTTTCTTCTTATTTTTGGTTTATTTTTTCCCAAATATATTACAGGTATAGGTTAAAGCATAGGAGAGTTAACACTAGGGCAGTGAAGCATTGGTGCAGACAGATCTTGAAGGGACTTCTCTATCTTCACAACCACAACCCGCCTGTGATCCACAGGGATCTCAAATGTGACAACATTTTTGTCAATGGAAACCAAGGAGAAGTGAAGATTGGAGATCTTGGTTTAGCGGCAATTCTACGGAAATCTCACGCCGATCATTGTGTAGGTACATCCTAATATTCCATCTGTCGTATAGATATGGTCGATAGCTGCCATGGGAGTCAAATTATCGATAAGAAAGGTGGAATTTTTATTGTTCTGGAGTATTCTTGTTCAATGAATGTCTAGGGTAGTGGGCTAGGACAATTGTCGGTTCTTATGTTTGAGGTGAATATCTCAGGGACGCCAGAGTTTATGGCTCCAGAAGTTTATGAAGAGGCTTACAACGAATTAGTAGACATATACTCATTCGGGATGTGCGTATTGGAAATGGTCGCGTTTGAGTACCCATATAGTGAATGTACACACCCTGCTCAGATCTACAAGAAAGTTATCTCCGTAAGAAATCAGTCTTTCTCACTTTATTTTGTCATCATGCCCTTTACTTTAGAGTGTTTTTGAGGAAAAGTAGATTCAATTATGAATGCTGATGTCTTTACTTTAGGGAAAAAAGCCAGATGCTCTGTATAAAGTGAAGGATCCAGAAGTGCGACAGTTCGTCGAGAAATGCTTAGCTACGGTATCTCTTAGACTTTCAGCTAGGGAGCTTTTGGATGACCCTTTTCTTCGAGTTGATGAACCTGAATCAGATTTGAGATCACGGGACTATGGGAGAGAAGTTGATGAGATGGGACCTATGTTTAGGGAACCATACTTGCCTTGCAGCGATGGATTGTATAGTAATGGGTATTGTAATGGTTATGGTTATACACCTGCAAATCAATGGGGTTATCACCCGGCTGAGCTTGAATCCAGCGGAATGGAACTCTTCGAGTGCCATGACAATGATCATCCCGCAAATGTTGACATCAGCATCAAAGGCAAGAAAAGAGAAGATGGGAGCATATTCTTAAGACTCAGAATTGCAGATAAAGATGGTTAGAAGCGTCAAACTGTCTTTTTATTTTCAGCCATACTTATTTTCCATTTTTTCTGCTGACCAATTCAACTTTATCTTGCTTTATTCTGGACAGGTCCTATCCGGAACATATATTTCCCTTTTGACATCGAAATAGATACAGCATTAAGTGTAGCTACAGAAATGGTTGCTGAATTGGATCTAAACGACCAAGATGCGACTAAGATTGCTGATATGATTGATGGGGAGATGTCTTCTTTGGTTCCAGAGTGGAGGCCAGGGACTGGAATCGAGGAAACACCACGGTTTGCAAACCAAAAGTTTTGTGAGAACTGTGCATCCAACCGCACCTCCACTGGCTCCTTTGTGGATTTTTTATCGCATCACCCTGAGTTCACAAATTTGCAGATGCAGTGCTGCAAGAATGGATGTGCTTCAATGCATGGTAGGTTCGAGGAGATAACCTACCAAGCTGGCAGTCCAGAGCATCTCACGAGAGATGGTGCACCAAATGTGTGGAGCACATCAGAGGGCTCAGATTATCATGACATCTGGGATCAGCGGGAAAGTCGTGAACTCAGTTCGGCAGGACCCTCTGAACCTAGTCACACTGATGAAGAGGGTGAAAGGTTGGATGTATCAGTTTCAAAGGAAACTGGGACGTCGATGAAATCAGAAGATAAAGTCCCATTTAGTGCTGGAGAATCTATTCTACAAGCAACTGGTTCATGCTCGTCATCAGCATGTCCGTCTTTTTGCCATGATCTTTTAGATGATTATGAGAATGTGGTCCAGCATGAAGTAAGATGGCTGAAAGCGAAGTATCAGATGCAGTTGAGAGGAGTCAAAGACCTACAACTTGGACAGACTTCGAAAGTTTCAGCTCACTCTAACCGGGAAGTGAAAACAATTAACGTGGTTTCACCGACTGTGGTTCAACCTTTAAGTACACAGTTGCAGGATGGAGTTTCACAGAACTTCCCTGCTTGTAACGAGCATTTGACTTCAGATTGCCCTCACTCCATGTATGACGTTAGCCCCAATTTGGATACCCGAAGGGCCCGAAATTGTGAGGCGGATAATGACTCCTCAAGAGAGGTAGCAACGGCCACCGCTGAGAGTTTCTACCCCATGTCATTGCTTCCACACACGCTCCATAGGACGACATCCCTCCCTGTTGACGCTGTTCATATATAGGTTCCTAAGGCACTTCTCATTCTTGTACAAGTCTAATACATCCCTAGAGAGACTGCAATTGTCGGATCCACCATTTTTCAGCCGTATAATGATGTTAGAAAAGCAATGCCAATATCTATCGAGATGCAATCCTTTAAATTAGCCGTTTGCCAAGTTCATTGCCATGTCTGGTCTGGTTATATCCAAGGTCTCATTCATTTCTTTCGCCCGCCTTAAAAGTCAGATTAATTATATATTTGCCAGGGTAATGCTGCTTTTAACCTTGGGCAAGAAAAGTAAGCAGCATGGTCAGTCTTATTCTAAAATGTTTTTTGGTCGTTCCTTCAATGAGCAAGGTAAGGGGGACTACTACAAAACGTGTGCTGAACTATCAATGCACGAGGAAAATTTCCTTTCATGGGTACTTTTGGAACCAATCATGCATAGAGCCTCCCATCATTGCACATGCACAACTATGGTCATGTAATCATAACTGTGCCAATATCATGTGTTCTGTCAAATTCATGGACCCATCTGGTATGCCATAAGCATTGCTGTGCTTTAAGATTATCTCGTCCCTTATTTGTCCCCAAAGCTGATCACATACAGAGAGGCTCTGTCCATGCCTGTCACGAGTTGGAGAGTTGAAAACACGGAGGAGCATTGGATCTGGATGTGATGATGAGACTGAATTATTTGCTTTATTCCCCATCTTTATAAGGGACCACAAGCCCTCGTGCCAATAATTTAGAGATGGGGCTTTTCTTCTTTTTGAAGAGAGAGAGGGAGAGGGAGAGAGAGAGAGAGAGCATAATAGAGTGGGCCCCCAATTAAAAGCATCATGTAACCATGCATACTCAAAAAAATTAAAATCAAACAAAAGGTGTCAACATTCTGGCTTGACCCACGAGAAAAAGTTGAATTGAGGGTGGGGCTGGTCCACCGCCTTGCAAGAAGACTTCCTCTTCATCTTGAGGGCTTGGACTTTGGACGCGCACGCGTGTTGAAATCACACGTTTGCAAGTCATTGTCAGGACCGGGTTGTGGAGCGCTGTCATCAATACGAGAATTGGACTCCCTTTTTGGGTCAAGAACTTTGAAAAACTGAAGCTTTTTGCGTTCATCTTGGGGGATAAGAAAGAGGCTTGGTGGTGGGGGAGATTGCGCGTGGTCTCCGGAGAGGAATGAAGTCGGAGGCCAAGTTGCATGGGGGAAGAAGAGTCAGCACCCAAATTAGAAAGTTAAAAGGGATATACGAATTCAATTTTGGGTGACATGGTCTAACACGGTGGATTCAGCTGTGATCATTAGCTGACCATCTTCACTTTTGGGGGATATTGATAAAAGTTTGCAAGGCAAAACAAGAAAAGAAGAAGAAAGAGCAACAGAAACGTGCGATGGCATGCACATTTTGAACTCTTGTGGAGGATTCAAGGGTCATGTTGAGTTGGTTTTACCTAGAAAGAGGGGATTGGATAGTTAATGACAGATGAAGATGGACATAATCCACGAGGCATTATCATCAAACACAAAGTGGCAGGCAGGGTCAACTTTGCAAGGCAGGGCCCAACTGATTGAAATGCGAGAAGATTGAGAGATAGATGAGACGACGTTACCTTTTCTGAGTGCTGTTATGGGGTTGTTGACAGTGACATGAAGTTGATCTTAACTACATAAAGACAGAGTCAGAGAAACAAGCGTCGAGACGCGTCGAGCCGGGATTCGGAAATTAGCACAGTAACCGTGCGACCGGAATTCAATCGGGTGTTAAACATGACTTACATGTATAAAGATCAAGCTACGGTCTATTTACATCACAAATATATTGATTTATGAATCGGTTATTTTAAATGCATCTAAAATTACTTTCGAATGGTATCCTTACAACATAATAACAATATTGATGGATGCGATGAGAGAATCCCTTGAGGGTCGATAGTGAAAAAATCGTTCAAAAAGTCATAAACCTATTGCACTTTTATCAATTCAGTCATAAACTTTGAATTTTATCAATTGAATCCATTTGACCAGAAATTACTAACATGGATACCGGCCGTCCTACGTGGCACAATCCGCGCTAACATGGACAGTTAATATTTTATCGATTTTTTAATTATTTTTTTCTAATTTCTTTCTTTCTTTTTCTTTTTGCCCATGACCGGCCATAGGCGATGGTCGGTCATCAACCATGCCAAACAGGTTAGCCTTACCTGGGCGATGGTTGCCATCACCCGCCAAAGGCAAGGCCCATCCAAGCAAGCCTGGACGAGGCTGGCCTCGCTTGGCCAGGCCTCGCTTGTGGCAGGAGACGATGACTCTCGCCCAAGCGAGGCCAGCCTACCTAGCCATGGCTGGCCACTGGTAAAAGAAAGGAGAAAAGAAAAGTAAATAAATATATTTGTAAAAATCATCTACGTCAGTGCCTATCATACTATATAGGAAGGCCGACATTCATATCAGCGAATTTCAATCAAAATTGACCATATGAAACTCAATTGGAAAAATTGAAAAGGTTAGAAATGAATCAACAAAAATACAGTTGATTTAGGACTTTTCAAATGATTTTCCCCGTCAACAGTTGGTATGTTGATTATGATTGCTTCTTTTCAGGAATTTGATGGTTTTGGTCGGCACCCCGCGTTCAATTCATGCAAGATAAGGAAGCTATTCGATAGTCGGGATTGTGAAAACCATGGGAAATACAAAGCCCTATATGTCGAAAGCATTCAAAGTCAATGATTCGTGAATCATAGTGGATCCTAGAGATCTGTAAATTTCAAACCATCTGAACCAAGCAATGGTCTTAAAACTTCAAAAAGAAGGGGAGGGGGAAATATTAGGCTGGTTACACAGAGTTTTTGTTTAGTACTACATTTGGAGGATCCTGGTACCATCACAAAACAGAGAAGAACAAGGAAAAGCAGACAATTTCTTGCAGGCCTAGGAGTTGAATTTTGTTCTGGCATCGAACTTGTTTGAGGTCTGAGTTAGAAATAGACCAAACAAAGAGCTTCGTGTACTCCCGAAAGATCGAAGTGGAAGCCTTTTTGGCTCTACCTGATTTGGACTAAGGGCACTCAAATCACTGGGAAAACAGATGCAGATCAACCCGCCCAACTTCTGTTGACTCAGAACACCACACTCAGTGTGAGTGATAGGAAACGATGGGACTTTGGACCCATCAGTTTCTGGCTTAGTGAGGTCCACTTTAACATTCCCAAAATGTAAGTGAGGTGTTGGAAAAGCCAGACGTGCAATCCACCAACACTGCTCACAACCATCACAAAGTGCCAAACCTTCAATAAAGCTTAAAGCATTGAGACATTTCTTGGGGAAGTTCATGACATGCACAAGAACGGTGGTGAAAGTTAGGCATGGGTCTAGTCCTTGCAAATGACAAATAATTGATGCTCGCTGCCACGTAATTTCCCTATTCTTGATGATATTGGAGTGTTCCAATTAAAAAGAGCAGGATCAAGAGTCATTTCTAGGGTCCTTTTCTTTCAAAGGCCTACTCTGATGCAGACATGCCAACATAGTTGTCATTAGCTACTTCAGGAAATCCCATAAATCTGGCAAGAAAATCAAGATACGAAAACTTCCTTCTGTATCTCATAAGCTCAAACCTCTGAAGATACAACTCACAAGCATTGAAGTCATGGAGCTGGTTGGGAGATATTAAAAGCCTGTGCCTTTGCAGTTCGATTACAAAAATTTAACAGTATTTTTTACCTACTCATTCTGTATACTATACAGGACCTATTCTATACAAATAACTCCAAGCATGCAACTTTGACTCGGATCATACCTCTAACAAAAGCAATTGAAACCTCATCATATATGTTATAAAGGCCTCAGTAATGCGTAATCTTCGAGAAGCTCCCTCTCTGATAGTGTGTCATTTTCATTTTGAGGGGTCCACAACACCTCAACTGCCTGCATGACCAACAAAGAGACGTCAGAAGGCGAATGAAGAGATCCTCGGGTAGATATTCACAGAAATTTCTATTTTCTTACTAGTATTTTGCTAGAGGGGATGGACCCAAGTTTCTGCAAGGCTTCTTTCAGATCTCCACCACCATTAATGGAAGGCAATTTATGGACTCCTTCAGCAGCCACTAAGATGGTTATCTGAAAAGAAAGAAAATTGTAAGCAACAAAAGAGGATTGAAAGATAATGGGAACATAAGAGCCAAGTAAAAACTCTTTAATTAATCCACACATTGAGCTCTTAAATCTAATTTTGAAAATTCTCAAACTCATGTAAAAAGCTGTACAGAACAAAATGCAGGTAACAGCAGTAATTAATATACTGTAAGGCAATAAAACTAAAAACTACAAGCCTCGTGATGCATGATCATGATGCTTGCAGTCATAGTTCTAAATGAAAAAGGTAGATTCACTGGAGCTTATACAGATTTAACATCTTTCAAAGTTCTTGACTAAAAGGTTGATTCCTGAAGCATATACAGATTTAACATCTTAGGCTCCGTTGAGGTGATGAAGATGTGTACGTGGGTTACGCAACCAATCTCATCAAAGTGACTACTACAACCTTTTGCGATGTACTTCAACCAGACAAAGAACCATCACTGGTTTTGGATGGCTTTAAGCTTCCAAAACAAGAAAAATAGGCCATGCTCATAATGTGGTTTTCAGAGCCAAGGTAAAGCAAAGTCCAATAACATAATA
Organism: Syzygium aromaticum; assembly: GCA_024500025.1. Classification (NCBI taxonomy): domain Eukaryota; kingdom Viridiplantae; phylum Streptophyta; class Magnoliopsida; order Myrtales; family Myrtaceae; genus Syzygium; species Syzygium aromaticum. Next base: position 35,808,279 of record CM044892.1, read on the forward strand.
ACACTCGATGACCAGCAGGGATGTCAACTCTGAAAATGGCAGCAAAATCCATACATTATTTTTTGAAGAGCACCAACATCACTACAAGTTTCGAAAATTCCCTAAGATCTCAATGATCAATCTTATAAATCTTACAGACTTGCGATAAAATCTGTCACATAAGGACTGTAAGAGCATATAAACCAAAAAATCTGATAGCTGAATTATATAGTTCTAAGGCTTAATGATTTCTTGATTACGTCAACTCAGCTAATTAAGAACGTGAAGTTATAGATCAAATAATACAAGGAAATGAAAACTGCTAGGAACAATGACACACATAAAAGAACAGTTGGATAATGGAAGATCTTTATCAAAAATCCAGTGCAGGAACTTACCACTATGTACTCATTGCTAAATCCACTAGATCTCTGGCTGGCGGTACTTTGCTTTCTTATGTTGTTCACATTAACAAGTGTCTCTTCATCAAACTTCCCTCGCTCTTCAATTGACAGCTGATTGAAACGTTTCTCCCCATCCTCCATGCTCCGCTTCACATCCACCTAAATAAAGATCCGATTGCAGGAAAAATTTAGTGTAAAGACATCAATTCAAAGCGTTGAAAAAAAAACTCAGACAGGAAATTGGGAATCAGAGTTGCTACAAGCTAGATACCCAAGCAGCAGTGTAGACCCAATATAAGAAGCCTATCAAGCAAAGATTTTCTAATATCTCATGTGGCAAATTAGGATAAGCAAGAGTTCTTCTGTCCTGTGCACCAAGCTAGAATTATCATGTAGATGTTTTTGCTTTGTGTTAGAGGGTTTATAGTAACCTTATGATCCCTAGTTCTTTCTTTTGAAGAGAAAATTCAACTAAGGTAGCACTAATGGTTCTGGTGCGTCGAGCATCACAACTGCACAATCCTATCGTAAAGAACAGGCCTTCTTCCAGCAAGACAGTGCATACCAACTAAAAGCTTAAGCTTATCCTGGCTGGGGAAACACAAGTGTCATAGCGGCTGGATTGATTACTGACTCGATATAGATATTTTTCGTGTTTAATAATGCCTACAAATATGATTATAATCACAATCACTATGCTCCACGTGTTGCAAGATTCCCTATTCTCAATTTGCTAAAACTTCTACATCAGTGAAAGTTCCAGATGATGGATTTAACTTACGGATGAATAACCAGAGATGCAGTAATCAGGATGCCGGAGCAAGGCAAGTGTCGTCTCTGCACGAAGATTTTCCAATAAGTACAATTCAATAATATTTAATAACCAAAGTGCATAGACATGAGTGCTCAATCCCCTCGCAACTCGGAATCATTGCTCAAAGAGAGGGGAAAAAACTAAAAAAATAGCGCTTTGTATAAGACACTCAATCCCATCATAGCCCAGATGCGGACACCCTTATGTGAGTGTCCGAATGGAAAATACAAGTTCCGTCAATTTCCCAATGCTGACTGCATGATATTAAAGATCCTCTACATCATTTCAAAATAAGCATGAAAGACTATTGAGAGACACATTAATCCCTACATTTCAGTCCCTTCATCCATTTGATTGTTTGGTCAGACACTGGGAAACAGACAATTTAACTACCAAACAACTTTAATGGAGATGTTAGGAAAAAGAACTTCAAAAATTAAACCATTTTAGAGTTCATTCGAACCTAGCAGATGTTAGGAAAAGGCATCAATTGTGAAAAAGGCAGAGAGGAAGAATTAGAAAATTTACCAGTCAGGACATAGCTAAGACCCTGAGATGAGGATGTATCTGCAATATCCGCTATCTTATTAAGATCTCTTTGAAGTGACCTTCCCATGCCCAACAATCCAACCTGCACAAAATGACCTGGGGAAACTCAAAAGCCAAAAGGGACTAGATAACTCCATACTTACAAATATTCATAGTGCCTAAAGAAGCTAGTAGATGGTGGACTACCAATATTAGACTACCAAAATACATCACCTCAACCCTTTTGCCTGCTCCACTCACATGAAAGAAAAATGAAATACCTCTTCCACACGAGTTGTACAGGTCATTCCAATTTAGCCTCAACAAGAAGGCATTTGTTTCAAATTTGAAACCGCCCAGCTCATTGCAGATAATCCAAAGTTAGTTCCAATTCCAGCGTCCATAGCATTTGCTTGCACTTCGATCGAGCAATCTAGGGGCAATCCCAACTATTCCTCCTCTTACTCGCACCTTGACTAATCAAAATTGTCAACTCATCTTTCTGAATTCCTTAGCAAACACATCCTAACAACACATGGTAATTCTAAGCTTAATCACATTTTTCCCCCCAAGAACAGTAGGACCTTGATCACAACCACACAACCATTAAGTCCACAGAAACATGATCAGAGCGCAGTTCTCGAAGAAAAGTTTTTTATGCATGTGTACTATATCAGAGATAGAATCTAGACCCCCTTCATTTTGACACATTTGAAGGGTGGCCTTTTGCACTTCTATTTCAGCAATTGCAATGCATATACTATCCATATTCGCTTCAATGTCTATTCCATCCATCTTTTACTAATCCTAGCATGTCAACAATTAGGTTGCCAAGTATGATGGTGCCATCAAACCCAAACGAAGACGGACAGGAGGGATTAATGCAAATATGAACAACACAGACAGTAACTTTGAAGTCCAATTGCAAAGGGCCACTATACAAATACCCCACATGGCGTTCCACCATTTCACTCCTACATCAACAATGGTGATTCATGAGTAAATTCGCCCCTCATCTAAAGCTGATAAACTCCACCTAGTTACCCAGTCCAAATGAAACTCGGAACCACAAACAATTGCAAACCACGAAGCATTTCAACAAACACCAAACAATCGGTCGTACCTGAAGCTTGAGCACAGTCGTTTTCTCCGTCGCGGTGAGCACACCACCCTCAGACCGATCCGAGAGAAACCCCGAGACCAGAAGAAACGCAGCGAAGCCCATAAGTATCAAGAAGAAGCTCGACCCCGCGCCCACTCCAACCCCAACCGCCGGTCCCACGTAGGCTCCGCCAAACGGCGAAGGGGCGTAATACGGAGCCGAGTACGAATAGCCAGGGCTGGGCGTCCTCGTCGTATAGCTCCTCGAAGACGACGAGGAGGACGACGAGGAGGACGAGCGCGAGGAAAACGAGCTCCCGCCCATCCTCCCGCCGGAAGCGGCCAATGCGGAGTTAGGATCATAGGCGAGCAACAACCCGAGCAGGATCGCGGCGACCGCGGGCCTCTTGAGCGACTCCAGGGCCCTGGCGATCGAGCTCAGGACGGCCTCGAGCGGATTCCGCCGGTCCCCCGCGCCCGGAGGAGAGCTCCCGGGGCGGCCCCCGCCCGCGGGGCACCGGGCGCCGGCGAGGTCGCCGCGGCGGGCGGGCTCGGCGCCGGAGCTCCGCGCCGCCGCCGGCGGGGCGCGGTTCCCGAGGCGAACAACGCGGCGGCGAGGAGGAAGGGGCGGCGGCGGCGGCGGCTTGCGACCCCACCCGGGAAGGCGCGGCTGGAAGAGGAAGAGGGTCGCCGCCGTGGCCATGGCTTCGGCTTGGGATCGATGGCGGGTGCGGAAGGAGCCAATGCCTTCGAAGAAGAAGAAGAAGGAGGAGGAGGAGAGAAGAAGAAGCGAACTTTGATCCAAGATATATTTTTTTATTTTTTTTTATTTTTTTTGGTGAGAATGGGAAAGGAGTGGAGAGGAGCCGCGGGGGGCTGGCTTTGTGGTGGTGCTTGGCCGGAGAGAAGGGAACACGAATGAACCTCATCTCTCCATGGCAATGAGATTTCCAATTCATCGTGCGCCCGTCTCCGAAATGACCAGATAAAATCCATAAATACATCAAAATAATAAATAAAAAAAGAAGAAGAAATTGACATGGAAACGGTTCCGGACTTTGGTTTAGCGCCGCAGCGTAGCCCATGAAACTCTTACTCCGTTGAAGATGGTCTTTGAACTTTGGTCCCGACCTGCAATGTCGGGCCCCAAACTTTTTGATCTGTGCAGTGAGCTCCCTGGGCTTATAGTACGCGTACGATTCCGCCCCTGCATCATGTGAAAATATTTAATACCGTCTCTAAGCTTGAATCTAGGGAAGAATAATATTGAATATGAATATAGGGACCGGATTGAACGTTCCGTGAATAAATTAAAAGTCTGAAAACGACATTGTGCGCTGGGCTAAAGTTTGAAGACTGCATCGAACAAATTAAAAGTCTACGAAGGACATTGAATTATTCGTCCCCAATGCGGCCTCTGGACCTTTAATTCACCGCTTATTCCTGAATTTTACTCTAACGCTTAATGCCGTCCTTGAATTTTTTCAACTTGGTCCCTAAAGTTTCGGTACATGCTCGATTTAGTCGCCGGACAATATAAAAATGTTCGGCGTTATGCCTGAACATGAGTTAATTCTGGGACTAAATCAAAACATATATAAAAAGTTTCATGGACTATATGGGGATCGCATGCTTGGACCATCTTTTAATTAACAATGAAAATGGAAATAGAACAAGGCCAAGATTGCGTTTTTCCAGGGTCAATGGCGAAGACGACGATGGACCCAGTTGTGCCCGCTGAGGTTTGGGCCTCCGGTAGCCCAGCAAGAAGATCTATGGAGGAGCTCCTTCGCTGACGCGGTGAGAAGGCCCAGAAAGTTTGCGACTTTGCAGGATCTTTTGCGCTGTGGGGAAAAACCCTAATGCTATAAAATTCGAAGGGGATCCGCCGCGAACCCGCATCGTCGTCTTCGGACCCTGCACCTGCGCCTGCTGAGGTTACCGCTTCGGCGCCGACCAAAAGCACCAGGGAGGAAGAGGCAAGTCATGGCGGACAAGGCGGTGACCATCAGGACCCGCAAGTTCATGACCAACAGGCTTCTCTCCAGGAAGCAGTTCGTGAGTCTCCCTCGCTCTCTCTCTCTCTCTCTCTCTCTGGAACGAGCTTGTTTTGTGGTGTTTGCGCATCATCAGAGCGCAAGATTGGATTCGTGAATGCGGCATTTAGGATTTGGGTAGATGGGATGGGTGGGACACTCTGGAAGGGCCATTGGGTCTGCGCTAGTTTGGTTCCCTGGACAGGGTTTTGGGTTGGGCTGAAATGGTTTCGAGGGTCTTGAAGATAAGCCACGGAGGTTTGTATGTACGTGGAAAGTCTACTGATTTGTAGGTGAAGGGGAACATCATTAGCTTTGAAGCGCCATGGATGATCGCAGGGATTAGAAATTAACCAGGAGAAATGAATGGTAGAGTGATACGATTTGCAGCATTTGTTTTCGTTGGTCGAAACAAGAGGTGGGTTAGTTTAGGATGATTTAGAGTTTTTCAAAAGCAAAAGATGCCGTGTGATTTGATAGTAATGGAGTAGGGAATGGGAGCGAAACAAGCTCCTTCATTTTGCAGAAATATGGAGTCGCAGAAGGTCGGAGTGTTAAATTGCATTGATCAAACCTTTTTCCTGACTGCTGATGTTTTGATTCCCATTGCTCTGTAGGTCATTGATGTACTTCATCCCGGAAGACCCAATGTCTCCAAGGTAATTAAATGTTAGTTCGACAGTCATATTCTGCTTGGTCTGGCGCGTGTGCCACAAACATTGGAGATATTCAGCCAGAGAGTTGTTTGCTAAATGGAGGTATTTTTTTAGGCGGAGCTGAAGGAGAAGCTTGGAAGGATGTACGATGTGAAGGACCCAAACTCGATCTTTGTGTTCAAGTTCCGGACTCATTTTGGAGGTGGGAAATCTACTGGCTTTGGTTTGATCTATGACTCAGTTGAGACTGCCAAGAAGTATGAGCCCAAGTACAGACTCATCAGGGTAATTTTCCTCGTGTCATCCAATCTTTCGTGGTCACTCTTTCTCCTCATGTCATCTAATCTTTTGTGGTTCCTCTTTCTCCTCATCTGTTGAATCGAAATTGTACTCCGGCCAACTGAATTGCTAGTTTTTCCTTGCTGAAGTGATTATCTATATATAATGGAGTTTAGAATACCTTGGCCCTATGCAGTAGACATGTTTCTGGGACAACCCAACTTGCTGGGCTCCCATCCCTTTATAAACCGTAACAATGTAGCTGATTAAGCTTATCTTCTTTAGGCAGGATTTCTGTGTAGAAGGTTCTGCAGTGAAAGCCCTGCAAGCTACTTGATAATTGAAACATAACCATTATATGTTTGGGAAAATTATCTTTAGTATTCAGGACTCTGCAATTTACCTGTTGAATGCGGAACATAAGTTCTTTGCATATGGTGGTTTGGAATGAAATAGTGCACTTGATTTTCTTAGGGATGTAGTCCTTTTATTTTACTTGTAGACGGCCTCCGTAGCCAAACTTTAGTCATGAGTGAGCTGAGTAAAGAAGGTAATTTTGCATGGCAGAACGGACTTGATACCAAGGTAGAGAAGTCGAGAAAGCAAATGAAGGAAAGGAAGAACAGAGCCAAGAAGATCCGTGGAATAAAGAAGGTAATTTCGGATCTATGTTTCTTTCTGGTTTCTTGGTCCCGGATGGTCTTGTTGATTCTTAATCTTCCCTACTCCTGTGCAGACTAAAGCTGGTGATGCTGCCAAGGCAGGGAAGAAGAAGTGAGGCGTCTAGAGTCTTGTTGATTCTGAAGCCTAGGAGATGGGAGTCAATTTCAATTGCGATTATGTTCTCTTGTTAGGGAGGTAGCTATATGGAGTGAATTGTTTTGTTTCTGCTGTTTAACCCGGTGTTTAGTTGGTTTACGAATTTTTGACTGTTCTGTGGCGGACAAAAGTTTTAGAAACAGAGATCAAGAAAGCTTTTGAGAGAATTTTCTTTGCGTTTGTTAAAGTTGTTTTTGAAATCAAAGCTCGTGTAATTTTTGGTCTTCGGGAAAGGACTCCCCTCGTTTCTTTGCTCTTTTTACTATAAATAATATCCCTCGGACCGGTTGAGATGTTCTATGCTCGATGCGTGTTTTGAGACTTAAGTAGCATATCTTAGCCGACCACCCTAGGAAGTTGATGATAACCAAAGCTTGTTTGTAAAATTAGATCCCAATACGACGGTCTATTTAACAGCGGCGCATTTTGTCATCTTCTCCGGCGTTGGGTATATTCTTTGGAATAATTGTGTACATCGAATAACAAAGTATATGAAAATAACACAGGATGGGGGTTGGCCTATCACCGCTCCTGCCCGTGCGGCATGACACCACGGGGCGCGGATATCATGTGCCCCATGTCCTTTCCTAGGCCACGATCGGTGTGGGGACAACGGCCACCCGCTCGTTCTGGATCAATAGATCGTCAGAAAGAACGTATGGTAACAAGAAAAGAAATGGATAGTGTTGAGTTGCACCAATCTCCTTTTGTGAAGTTGAGTTTGGTCAACGCGCTCAGCAAACCTTCATCAGAAGGGGGTGATTATCAAGCAAGAGGGAGAGCATGGCAAAAAATTGGACATTCAGGCAGGCGTTCCAGGATAAAGGGAAATCAGCCCTCCGATTTGTTGTGGGATGTTGTCCATTGTTGTCACGGGGTCCGATTTGATGCAGGTGGGCCATGTCTGATTCTCAATGTGGTTTCTTTTGGCCTTATGTAGTCCAATCTGTTGCTTTGGAGATGGTTAGCAAGAATCAGAAGCAATACCATTCACGCTAACGAGAAATTGCACCATACAAGCAAGTGTCACGGACCGAAGTGATGTAGGGATTCTCCCGTGCTCACGTATCATTGGGAGTGAAGCTTAAGGTTGGCGGAGTAAAGAGTGAATAGTGCATAAAAGATGATATAACTGAATCGTAAGAGTGACATTATGGCATTTATGTTATGAGTTTTACGATTGAATGATTTTAACTTCAGCTCTGAAGGCAAAATTAGCCTCTCATGCATAAACTAATTAGGAGCTGATGATAAGATCATGGCAAATCGAAATCAGTTACTATGCCTAGAGCGTTCTGCATGTCTTGCTCGAGCGACTGAACGTCCAAACAAAAATAGACGTAATACGATCCAATACGAGCATGCTATTTGCCATACCGTTCTCTTGAACAACTATAGAATGAAGGCCGGCATTATAAAATGAAGGCCGGCCTTGTGTTCTCGGTTCACCAGGCGCTACGCAAGCTATTTCACAGCCAAAGATTTGTCGGCCGCATGACAAAAGCATCCAAAAATACTTCGGTCTAAGAAGCTTTGCTTCGGCAGTATCTATCTCAGCCAATACTTGGCTCTAGTAGGATCACGCCTGTCTTTTTAACGAACGAAGGCCAACCCCTAAGGGTCACGCTCAATTCAAAATCAACTTCACTCCTCTCTCTCTTTAACTTTTCTTTTGGTTGGCGACTAGGATACGGTCTCCAACTCTAATATCGTAGGTGCCGGAAGGGAGCGGAAGAGATACCGCCCGTAGTACAGCTCCATATGAATGCGATGAACAAGCAACAGTTTTTTTTTTTATTATTATATGTTTCTTTTCTTTTACCAACAGACTTTGAAATCTTTGCAAAGTATGTCCTGCTTGGGCACAGCCCTGTTCTGAGGCTCTGAGGACAAACGAGAAGGCTCCACTTCGCGAGGCAAAGCTAAAAGGGCAAACGAGCGAGGAACTACTATTGATCCAGACTATTCAGCAGTTTGTTTCTTCTCAACGCATTTGTAAGAAATCAAGAACACCATCCCCCCAATTGTATTGTTGCTCCTCAATCTGCCCAAAAGAATCTTCCCCAAATCAGGAACAAGCCGAACTGAAATCGCATGTACTGCTAGTGTACAAGGGCTCGGACTCGAGGAATGAAACTCGAATATCTAACTAGCATTCGGAGCAAATTCAGTAGCAGCATTGAGTTAACTACTAAGCTTTTCTCATCTCCCTCAAAGAGGATAACCAATCAATAAACGGAGAATAGATGGTCGCATCACGATTCCTCAGAAAGAGATATCTAGCAGCATCATGTAAAATGAGCAGGGCAAGTTCATACGGTGCCCTCACCCATCGTCCAATAGAGTCTATAATTAGGTACTGTCAAAACTTTGAACTATCACTCCATCCAGACTCCCTCCATGGAATAGCAAACAAAAACAAGAACAGCATACAACTATTGGCAGATAAAAGCAATCAGAAAAAAGGCCATCTAACCAAATCACAGGAAACTAAAGGCCGTAGCCACAAGAATGCAGAGGCAAGATAGAAGTAATAATGTAACACTCATATCATATATGAACTCATTAATTATAAGCATTAGCCAAGAAGTTATAGCATCAGATTTTGGCAAGACAAAAATGACAAGATCGAAATTATAAATGCCATAACAACCGAAACTGTCACCAGGACCATGTAAGAACAAATTTAAACAAACTATAGGACTGAAGTAGTAACATGCCCCTCTTTCCACGCACCAAATTTCCTAGCCGTGATTAAATTAGACTATTTATGTAGCCCAGCTATTCATTGTAGAATTCGCAATTGCAGGCATAAAACAATTGCCGCACAGTGTAACGAGCAATTTACAATTCACCAAGTTGTCCAACAATTCCACAACTTCTATAATGCGGAGCTAACAATAATTAGACCTATAAGTTGTCATTGTAAACAATGCAAACTGAATTTGAGGGCTAATATTACACATTAAGTGCTAAACGTCAAAATGACTCGAATGCATGATGTCAATGCATCAAACGGAAGAATAAATTCCACCAACAAGTCACAGGGCAGAAGGCGCGATGCAGAGAAGCACCAGAAACTATAAATACTATCATCTGTACTAGTCACATGCCGTAAGGCGCATCCATCCTCTACATAAACAGTGTGACATGCTTATGAAATTTCATCTCCCACATGCTATAAGCGTAACAAGGAAGTATATGCTCATTTGTAGAATACACGTTTAAGCATGGAAGGCACCAAGACAACTCAAAGATCTTCCAGAATATGACAAACCAAGGATAACAATGCAACTCCAGCTCTATTTCCAGCCAAGTCCTTCTTGTATTCACTGTAAAGTTAGGCTAGAACATAATTGCAGATCGTACAGGTTTTCAACAAAGCTGATGCAAACTAAAGGAAATTGGAATCCCAAAACCCATGAATCTAATCAACCGCCACAAAACATAAGAACTAGCATGAACTACAGACAGTTCAGAAATCCGACAGGACAGATCCTACCAGGAAAGTTAGAGCAATTCCATTATTTCATCTACCAGTGTTGATTCATAGTAGCCATTATCTACATAACCCAGGAAAACATGGCCAATCTATCGGAGGCTAAATAATTAGAAATAATTATTGACCAACTGCCCTATCATCTTTCGAAGAAAGGTGAAACCGAAATCTCAACTGGCCACTACACTATCAAGTGTCAACTATTTATCAATGCCCAATCAATTTCGCGAAACTTGAGTGGGTAAAACAAGAAAACTCAAACTCACTTACAACTGACATCTCATGAAATTGAAAACCCCAGTGGCTAATACCTTAAATCACCCTCCTCCGCTGGAGCGCAGCTCCTCTATAGTGGCCTTGATATGATCCTGCACCAACTCCAACCGCTTCGAGTACACCTCCAACTCCATTATCTGCTGCTTCCTCCACCTCTCGTCCGCAATTTCGCCGGTGCTGCCCACTCCGAATCCCAATCCACAACTGAACGGCAGCGGATTCAACGCCGCCGCAACATACCCAAACCCTCCTCTTGATCCCCCACCGCCAAATCCCCCGCCCATCGCGGCCCCGCTCAACAACTCCTTAAACAAGGGAGATAAGCAGCTCCTCACAGTATCCTCGATCACCCCGGCGACATTGGGATTCGCGCTCGCATTCGCATTCGCATTCAGATTCAAATTCTGATTTGCATGATTCGATACGGTGGGACCATCAACCCCTAAATTCCTCTCCTCCACCTTCACCTGCTGTAGGTGCACCTGCACCTGCTGTGCATGAGGCTGTGGGTGCGGAGGACGCTGCCTTTTGCGCGACTTTGCGGGCGTGGTCGTCGGATCGAAAAAAGGGTTAGGGTTAGGAGTGCTGAAAAGGTGATTATTGAAATTAGGGTTTCGAACGGTGTCGTCCTCGTCGTCGATGGGATCGTTGTTAGAGCCGGGAGCGGCGGCGGCGACGTTGGGCCAGATCCTGCGGGAGATCTCGAAGGTGGCCTGGTCGTGGGGGCTCTTGAAGGCGAAGTCCTTGCCGGAGCTCATCCTGCCGATCACGTTCCGGTACTTCTTCTTAAGCCGGCGGAGCTTCTCGACGAGCTGGTTCTTGTTGAAATCGAGCTGGAGCTTGGACTTGATCTGGTCGTAGAACGCGGCGGTGTCGTGGTGGCCGCCGGAGGGAGCCCCGCCGCGCTGCGTGGTGTAGTCGAGGAACCCGCGGAGGAGCTCGATCTCGTCCTCGTCGGTCCAGAGGCGCTGGAACAGGGGCTTGGCGACGGTCACGGCGGGGGACGGCCGCTTCAGCTCGGAGGGGGAGATGGTGCCGACGATCGGGGGGACGGGGGAGGCGGCGGGGGCGGCGATGGAGACGGCGGAGGCGGAGGAGGAGGGGGGCTGGGGGGCAGCGGGAGGGGGGACGACGGCGGGGAGGGGATCGGGGCGGAGTGGGGCGGGGACGGCGACGGTGACGGCGGAGGAGGAGGAGGAGGCGGAGGGGAGGGGGAGGGGGAGGGGGAGGGGGAGGAGGGCGTCGAGTGGGGTGGCGGTGGGGAGGGAGGAGGAGGTGGAGGCGGAGTTGGAGTCGTCGTCGAAGACGTCGTCGTCGTCGTCGTCGGGGAGGACGGCGCGGTTGGGGACGAGCTCCTCCTCCTCCTCGTCGGCGTCGTCGTCGTCGTCGTCCTGGCTGTCGTCGTCGTCGTCGAGGTCCTCCTCGTCGGGGAAGACCGCGGCGCCGTCCTGCTCGGAGGCCATGGCGATGGACGGCGGTTGAGGGCCGAGGGTTGGGGGGAGGTTCGATGCAGACGATGATGGATGATGGATCGGTAGGAGGAGGGGAGCGTTGTCTAGAGAGAGAGAGAGAGAGAGAGAGCGAGTTGACGGTGGGGAGTGGGGGTGGAATGGTTGGGTGGGGGGGCTGGTGGGTTTCCGTGTAGGACCGGGTGGGTGCGGTCCCGTGCGTGCCATTAGCGCCACCCCTACCCGCCCACAACTTTTCCCCCCCTTTTTCCTCCCCCGCCCCACCTTCTTTTTATTTATCCATCTCTCTATCTATTATTATTATTATTATTAAGAAAATTTTAAATAAAAGTACGGAATGAACCCGTTTTCTCAAATAAATACATGAAACGACCGTGTTAATCTCAAATAAGAGCTTGAAATGTCGGTGCAAGATGACCTTTCTTGGGCGAGGCGACCTTTACCCTCGCCCAGATCTGGCAAGGGCGACCCTTGCCCAGCCCTCTTTAGGCATCGGTGGTGGCTGCCCGTCATTGGCAAAGAAGAAAGAGAAAATAGAAAAGAAAGGAAGAAAGAAAAAAAAAGTTCAAAAAAAAGGTAGAGGATAAAAATGCCTTTGAACATTCGGTAAGCGAAGCCACTTTTGAAAGTCGCTTTTAGGTCATTATTTGCAAAAAAAAAAAAAAATTCGCTTCATATCCTTATTAGAGAAAATGAGCGTATTTCGTATTCTTATTCTTATTTGATACGAATGACTGTCGGACAGTTCATGCGTTTCGGGGCCTTGGTAGTTGGTGCACGAACAGCAAGAACAAGTCCGTGATCGAAACCATAGGGCAGTAATTAGGCTCAGGGAATCGTGCTGGAGATGGCCCCAGCCAAGCCCGTATCACCTTCATTTGCTTGTCTCTTTTTACTGCTACGTGGAGCTGAACACGATGGGCCGTGCAGAGGATGAGTGAAATCTGACCATGAACGCAGGGGACGACAGCCCATGTCCATCTCTTGGATACGTGTGATCTTGATGAGGAATGCGTGATTTTTCGTTCCAAGTCCGCCATCTTTCTCAATGTGAAAAAATGGAGGGAATGAACTGTCCTTGTTCTTCTTGGTCTTCTCCATTATTTCTTGGCAAATTGAAAAAAAAAAAAAAAGATGGAAGAAGGCAAAAAAATATTCTCCAAATTATATTTACCGTGATACATTTGTTTTTTTTAAACTTTTTGTATGACACTAGAAACTCCAAACTATACCCGCCGCGACACATTTACTTTAAACTTTTTTTTGGTGACGTGAGAATAAAAACCTTAAATTTATATTTACGTGGAATATTTATCTTCCGTCATTTTTATTTCACTTAAGCCAAGCGGGTGTCATGTCAGTACTATTTACTTATTGATATTTAACTAAATAGATTTTTAACGGTTCTTATGGATAAGATTTTGACGAAGAATAAATATATTGTGTAATAAGGAGATTTTTCTGTCAAAAAAAAAAAGACGTTAGAACAAACGTGTCATGACGGGAATAGTCCAAAGTTTTTAGCAGAATTGCAGAAATGCGGAGAGCGCAGGGACTGAATGGCTTGCAAACGTCACACGTTCCTCCCACCTTATCCAACCACACAAAACTCTCCTCCTCAACACAGCATATGCTCTTCTTCCTTCTTCTTCTTCTTCTTCCTCTTCCTCTCCCCCGTGGATTCTCTCTCTCTCTCTCTCTCTCTCTCTCTCTCTCCTCGTACACCTCCTCTGCAAACCCAACATCAAGAACTCCTCAGTGAACTCCCACCCACACCAGCACCAGCAAGAACTAGACCCAGCTCATCAATGGCTTCTGCAACCACTAGACCCACCTTCTCCTTCCACCTCTCCTCCACCAACCCCAAAGTCACCCACCACCACTCCCTCTCCGCCACCGCCACCAGGACCCCCAAGAAGCTCCACCTGACGGCTAGGCCAAACCCGAACCCGAACCCGCCATTCCCGCTCCGCTCCATCGACGTCTCCAAAGAAGACAAGCCCACCTCTAGCCAGGAGCCGCCCGCCCCGGCCGCCGCCCCGCCCGCGCCACCGCCCCCGCCGCCCGCCCCCCAGGAGCAGGAAGGCCCGCCCCCCGACGACCAGACGTTCGACAAGCGGCGCCTGGAGGAGAAGTTCGCGGTGCTGAACACGGGGATCTACGAGTGCAGGTCGTGCGGGTACATGTACGACGAGTCGGTGGGGGACCCGTCGTACCCGATCCCGCCGGGCCTGCCGTTCGCGCAGATGCCGGAGGACTGGAGGTGCCCCACGTGCGGGGCGGCCAAGAGCTTCTTCGTGAGCAAGAGCGTCGAGATCGCGGGGTTCGCGGAGAACCAGCAGTACGGGCTCGGCGGCAACTCCCTCACCTCCGGCCAGAAGGCTGTGCTGATCTACGGCAGCTTGTTCCTCTTCTTCGTCCTCTTCTTGTCCGGCTACTTCTTGCAATGAGTCCGAAAAGTGAATTCAGGGTTTACTGGTTTTTGTAGCGACTTTGCTCTTCTTCTTCTCCTCGCTTCGGGGGTTAAGAGAGACCATTGTATGTTTGTGCAAAAAAAATAGAATTGAAAGAGTTCAATAAAAGAGTTGGGCAATTGTGCTCCTAGCACCGTTATATATAGCCGTTCTATGTGGGTAAGTTCAGCTCAAACTTGTTGATGTAGGAACCGCAACTGAGAATTTCATCTCCACCAAAAATATTGCTTTGATTTCAAAGCATATTAATTCAACCGAGAGAGGACTTACTTGATCCATGATTTGTGTTTTGATCTCACAATCACAAATTCGAAAGCTAATGATAAAAAATGAGTCGCCAAAACGGGGTAATTTCGCTCAAAACTCAAACTATATTATTAGATTCATTCGATTTCGAACCCATAGCTGATGATAGAACTAGACTCTTTTAGGGTTATAGTTGATGGTTCTTTCCCGGTTTTCAAATACCCATGGATCCGGTGTTGATCGACTGGCTTCATATAATTCAGACACTCGTTTCGAGTAGCGGAATGCACAGCCGACCCGACTAGGCTGATGTTCCGGCTAGTTGGCTCTTAACTGCTAAGGTGACTCACGATCTCATTGTATCATCTTACAAGTGCCCAGTAACGATCAAATGCATCTATCACACGAGGCTAATCTTCCAAAGACTAGAGGACTTTCGACTGTAATGGGACACAGCCGCAAGTCGAGTAGTGTCTCTGCTTGCAATTCTAGGGGTTTAAAGAGAATTGCAAAGTGTTTTCACTTCCCCATGGCGTTTAGGCAAAAGCCAAGTTCAAGAGACATAAACCAT
Source organism: Syzygium aromaticum (assembly GCA_024500025.1). Taxonomy (NCBI): domain Eukaryota; kingdom Viridiplantae; phylum Streptophyta; class Magnoliopsida; order Myrtales; family Myrtaceae; genus Syzygium; species Syzygium aromaticum. The sequence continues at coordinate 35,823,430 of CM044892.1, forward strand.
CCACTGTCAACTACTTGCCCATCGATCCCGATTTCCCAACAACACCGAAGATGATCTGCAATTTTGCCGATTATAATAACCCTAGAACCACCATCCCTGAAAATGAATAACAGACAACAGTATTTTACAACCCTGGAGAACTAAATAAATCCTACAGATGACCATCACCTGCACGTATGATGCAGTAGTGCCGTCCAACGGCCAAGAAATCTTAGGTCCCGTCATGAGCAGGAATGCCTCCTCTGCAGCAGTTATGGAGTGCTGATTATAAATATAGATCTCCGGCAGAATAAGTAGAGGTTGGTCAAGTTTCTGTATCCACAATTGCCTCAATGAATCAATCAGCGGGTGATTTTCTCAGAATTACCCGCCAGGAAGTGGTGCGAGAACTGGAGCTTACGAGGCTTGATATCCCATTAAGCTGAAGGATTCCACTGTTCTCTCTGGTTTAGACATGTTTCGTGAAACACTGTCGCTTCATTGAAGACAGACCATTGAGATGCCAGGGAGCTTTATGGAGGAGGAAGTTCGTACACGTTTTGACTGGATGGCTGGTTTTCCATATCCGACATCTCATTTGACACCCGTTTCTTCACCTGATAGACCAATTTTACCTGCCTCTCTGATGCTCCTCCAGCAACAGCTCCTTGTCGTTCCCTATGTACTCCATTTCCAGCACTCACTTTCTTGATCCATTTGGTGGGTGGAGGTGGCGGTGGGCCCGCATTTTGCATAGCCTGCTCGGGTGTGAGTGAAGAATGCCCAAGATCGGGAGTCCTTAGTAACATAGGGACATTTTGTTTAATTTTGACACTTTCTTCGATTGCCAAAGCAGACATTCCATTCCTCAAATTCCTATACTGCTCTTGATTTTGAGACCTATCCATTGTCCTCGCATTCTGTTTGCTTCCTTGCCAACCATTTGATGAAGGTGGATATCTCGAATTACCAACCGTGCCTTGATTGGAGTTGTGATTCCCATAGTACTGGTGAGGATCTTCACTGAAGCCCCTTTCGTACCCAGAGGGACCAGCTGGTCTCGGTCTGTTAACTGCATAATATCCCGGAAAGTTTCGATTGCGTGGTGGTTCCAAGATGCCAGAGGATTGATTGTTGTTGAACTTGATATTTAGTGTACTCTTGACAAGACGATGAGCTGCTTCTCCCAGCATTGGACCGACCATTGCTCCAGGTACCGATGGCCTGCAAGAATACAAGCACTGCATTTAGATGGGGAGAGAAAAAAAAGAAGCGTCTCTAAACACAAACAACACGGGAAAAGGTTCTCCAAAGATTCCACAAACACACTCAATAGCCTGCAGGAGTAACCAAATTTTTTTTTCCAATATGTCCCTGGTTTCAAGTTCATTCTCAACTGCAAAATCTATTGCACCACAAGTCTCTAAATTGATACAAACCATCAATCCAGCAGCAGAAATACAAAACAAATGGACAGGTATATCAACCGAGATAGCAAGATAATCAGAATTCATTCTCACCTTTCTCTTCCATTGTGGCGCCTACTACTGTTATCTTCGTGCCATAACACAGGGAATGGCTTGAAATCCAAAGGTCCTAAAACCTATAAAAAAGTGAACAAGTGAGCCATCCATTTTCTTGTCACGACATCCAATATAAAGAGACCTAAACATCAATTTGGAAAAGGTTCTCCTATATGAAATAACCTGCGCTTTTCAACTGTATTGATATTTTATAGAAATGTTGAAAGGGAAAAAGCCTCATGTAACATCAAACACAAAGCCCTACATAATGCACATAATATTTTTCCAATTACATTGTATACATTGAGAACAAAATACAAATATTTGCTTTTAGATTAACATATATGAACCAGTAAGAGCATCATGTACCTTTGGAGGAATGACAACACCATCAGGCGGTCTGGGGATGTGCTTGTGGTTTGGCGGATTGAGATAAGTAACATTACTGTAAAGCAACAGGGATTGTGAATAATTCGAGTTTGTCGCACAAGAATCACAAAAGCAAATAAGAAACTTACTATATTTGATTGTTCACAATATCCTCCAATCCATGGATAGGTGAAGGAATTACATTGGTAAATACATTCCTCTCACTTAGCCAGAGGTATCCGTTCATTCCACCGCTGTAAAAGATTTGCAAAAAATGAACGCAGCAGAATTTAAAGTTACCCAATGGCAGCCTCGAAAAATTTACACACAAAATTCTATGCAAGAAACAGGCTTACTGACCTAAAATTTGTGTCAATTGGTACAGGATATCTTTCATATGGCCCTAACTGATAGCTTAATTGGTAGCACGAATAAACTTGTACTGACAAAGGATGAAACCCATGAACATAGAGCAAATCCAACATCACACTATTTCGAAGTTGCTCCTCCTTCTATACCAACCAAGTCAAACTGTAAGCATTCTCAAGTATCATGAGACAGAAAATTGAATTTACAAAGGAGTTGCAGATAACAATGCCACCTAAGAAAATCATGAGCTTATGTTTGAAACAAAGAAAATCAAAAGGCAGAAACGGCATCCATGACTCTTGGAGTTCAACAAGGTCAGCCTACAAAATTCCACCTCCAAAGAACATGATACTCCTTGCCACAACCCTAAGCTAAGCTCAGTATTGATCAAGTAATGGTCTCCAAATAAGTAGGAAAATATCCTTGCCACAACATTTTCATTCGACCACACATGCTTAGTATTCCCGGACCAAAACCTCAGAATGCGCACTCATTAAAGAAACTCATTTATCCAATATGAGTCTTGCAAAAGAGCATCTTGAATAAATGTTAATACACAATAGAAAATGTCAAAGTTAAAGAAAGATAGAAAGAAGCTATGACAGTCCAGTCAAGTGAAGAAAAATAAAATTCAAGACAAGAATTTTCTCACTGTTAAAGAGACTTCTAGTTTCCTAGTTTCAGTGAGCAATTTCTTCTCGTCGATGAATGGCAATTTGGCAACACCCTGATTCAAGAAAGAAATACTTTACATTATTCACACACGATAGCCACAGCAAGAACAATGTCGGGACAAGTTAGATCATACCTGCCATGCAAATTTCTTTCCATTCATGTCAATCTCGAAATCTGTCAACATAATAACAAGGAAAAGTTGTGAGAGAGAGACAGAGAATTGCATCGATAAGCATCACCTGATCCTGCTTAGTATACCTGAAGGATAAAAGTCAAGGATTGGTGAGGAAGGATCCGTCATCAATTTCCTGTACTGTTCTGGCAGAGCACTTGCGCTGCAACAACAGATATGAGCTGTCTAAGCAGAAAATATTAAGCACAAAAAGGACTCGTATAACGGTCCTCAACATTATGAAAAGCAGAATAAAACAAAAAGAAACCTTGCAGATGGTAAGGTTCCCATGAGCTGATCAAATGGTTTAAAAGGCTCTCCCAAGAAGAATGTGATCTCCAGAACAGCTAAATCCTTGAGATCAGAAGCAAAGGGAGCATAATGGAATGGATAGTACCTGAATGAGCATGTATGCAACTTACAATAATTCAGATATAAAAAAAACTAATAAACAACTAGCCTAGCATGACAAACCAAATTGCAACTGATGTTAACAGTAGCATTGACAGTAAGGAAATCGTAGTGTGGTAGGTCGATAAATTTTGAGTAAAGCTACCCAGAAAATGAAGCATGCAGGATTCATCTGACTAAACAAAATAACATCCCAGCAGTAGGCCTTCAGAGTATTGTCCACTGTGCACAGTTTACAAGCGCGCTCTAAGGCAATGGAATTCAGATAATTGGTTTTAAAGGCATGTATAGATGGATCAGTATTGTTTCATGCAGACCTTACTGGTAAAACTCACCATTGCCAGGATCGAACACCTTGGAAATAATACCAACAGACCCAACATAAACCTTCGACATATTTCAAAACCTACAAAGCAGAATTGCCATCAGCCATTAACCTCGATACAAAGCTGCAGTTGTAATAGTTAGAGAGGTAGGAAACTACTAGCAATCTAGAACTTCACGAACAAGAGAAATCAACAGTTATCCAGGGGCAAATGTACTGAGAAGGCCACGCAATCTAGAAGAGGAACTGCGGTGAAACTGAAGCATCTAACAACAAGGAAGTCGTCCAATTAATAAGTCCGTGACATATATTTACAATGCTTAAGAGGTAGGAAAATACTAGCAATCTAGAACTTCACGAACGAGAGAAATTATCAGTTATCCAAGGGCAACTGAAGATTCTGACAATGAGAAGTCCATGACACATATTTACAATAGATAGCTACCGTCAACATGAAAAATCCCAGTGATTATTATACCCACAAAAATATCAAGCCACAAGGAAGCTCCCACTCTTGTCTATTACCATCAAATTTGGCACCTAGTGGCATATGGATTTGAACCATGCACAGACCAACTCAACTACATAAGCAACTACCTGAAATACTTCAAAACATCTATTTACTATATTAGGATCCAGATAGTACCATCTTAGTTCACCAAAAACACTTTTGAACAAATGATGGAGCCAGAATATTCGAGCTTAGTTCCTCAAATCCTTGGAGTCAGAACATTCTAGCTTAGTTGACCAATACCATTTCACGCAACAATAGAAAGAAAAGCCAATGCCCTAATATCAACATTTCTTCCATTTATCTAACTGTCATATTTAAAATTGTCTCAGATAAGCAGAAAAATAAATTAGCCTCGTTCAAAGTCCAAATGCAGTCGACTAAATGCTATTCAGATCCTTCTCCCATAGAAATCACCAAGCAAAACATTGGCTGTGAAAACTATCGGGTACACTACTAGATAAATCAATCCCCACAAGAAGGAACACTTCATACAGAACTTCCACATCCACACAGATTTGCAATTCAAGTAAACATCTAAACGTAAAAGTACTGCTATTAAGACATTCAGAGTCTGAAGACTGCTCTACCGTCCAAACAAACTAAATCCATGTTACAGAAATTAAAATCAAGCGGAGTAAGCACAGAACACTTCAAAACATATAAATTCTAAGTTACCAAGACAATATAAAACCAAAATAATTACGATAAATAATACTGCTATTAAATAGAGTAAACTGAAAGCTTCAAGATACAAAAAAACACGTACCGTTTCCTTCTTAACTCTCTCTATCTCATCCGGAGTTGACACATGAAATTTCTCTGCATAATACCTTTCCCTGTATCCAGGCTCCCCTAATCTAACCTGGCTTCAAATAATAGTGTATCAAATTTAAGAATTGATTATTCAGCATGTAAAGCTTCTCATGTTTTACTTTGAGATATTAATAATGTAACTGACAATGGATATAACTCATCCACAAGAATAACATATCAAAAGTCAAATTTCTCAATTTGTGTGGCCACTCAGAAGTGTAAAAGATAGGTCATTCTCTTCAAAACATTTAAAAATTAGCATCTTTACTGGTAACATGTCCACTTGAGAACATACAATAAAAGGAATCACAGTTCAATTGTACAACCTGTGAAACTTAGCTTCTCCCATCTGCTTTTCCAAAAGAAAAAAAAGACACAAGAAAAGATGAACATAGGAAAAATGCTATGCCCCCCCCCCCAAAAAAAAAAAAAAAAAAAAAAAAAAGCAGCATCAATACCATTCAAGCTCGTGTATGGTACACACTGGACTCCATAAAATTTCACTCATCACAGAATATTATTGTTTCGGTTAGACAGCGCAAGAATTAAATAATGCTATGAACAGAGAGTGGGAGTAACCAAAACCATGAAGATACAAAAGGAGCCACTTAAAGATTAATTCATTCAACTAGTTAAGTGCTCATCTTTCGGTTGCACCTAATCTCTTCATTAAATCCTAACATCCAATCAGAGAACTAAATTAAACTCCCGCCCAAACAAAACTGCATCATCATTATTCATTACAGAAATCATGACTTGCCACATTTCAATTGCCTTTGATCAGCAGAAAGTGTGAAACAGAAGATATTCATGTACCACACACATTAAGGTGAAAATCAACTCTTTGCATACCTTGTCAATAGCTGGACTTTGTAATTCTTCCGATGACTCTCTTCTTGATCTAGATCTCATTTCTTCATTATTCTCTAGTGCCTAGAGAAATGTCAAGCGCAAAGTTAATTAGGACTGAATGATGGCGTTTGTACTCACTAGTCCGTACCAAAAGTGTCACATGCCTCAATTGTTCATGAGTCCTGAACAGCTATTTTCAATGGAATTAGGAAAAAAAAAAAAACTATTTCCACTCCACTTGTTCCACGAATAACACCAAAAGAAGCTAAAAGCATTTGGATCATTCTTCAAATTCTCCATCACATGCTGCATTACAAAGAGATTGAATTTATAGCATTCACCAATGACCAAAAATATCAAAGGTACCTGCTGTATGCGAGCCCGCTTTTGAAAAATTTGATCTTCATGAACAGCAACAGATTGGATAAAATGTTCTACTCTGTCTAACAAGACCTGAACATTAAAAAGAAATTAAACTCTTCATCAAAGACTGCCAATACGTTAAATTTTACAAGAAATGAATAGACTCATGGATTCACACAACCGTCACAAACTAAGTAGTGTTGGATTTTCTACCAAAACCAAAAAAGAAATCATGAAAAGACAGACTCTGCATGGACTAACTGATTCAAGATTTTTAGTAAATAATATCAAATTTGCCAGAGTTAAAACAAAAATATAAGCAAAAGCCCAAAAAAGTATATGTCTCTCCAAAATCATACTGACAGTAGATAGTATTAGCAGCTAAATATTACAAGAAAAGCCTGGTGGAAAGCACATTTTAAAGAAGAAATAAGCTCTTCAACAAACAAGGACTTATCACCCAAAAAACTAGAATTAGAGCAACCAACTCAAGAAATCATCATCCCACCACAAATATTACCCAACCGGAAACTGCATATCAAAGGATGCCTAATGAAATCTACCTCGCCTGCTTCAGTAAGGTAACCTCCCATGGCAGCGAACTCCCTCTTATAAACCACCATTAGTAAACTGATAGCACCCTGAAGAAACAGAAAGATGCACAATGAACATTCTAAGTCCACATAAATAGCGAGCACACAGAATAAACCAAGCAAAACCACCAGGTTATTATGAAATCGTGTCTGTGTTAGGCAAAAAGCTGTAAACATCTAAGGTCGCGATTGCTGGTACTCAGAATAGCGATCAAAGGACCTAGATGTGACATACCTCCCTAATCTCCAAAGTAGGCATATGTGGAAGGAAGTCATTGCCAACGAAGAAACATAGGAATACAAAATCATCCACTATCCTTTCAAAATCAATCTCAAACGGAGGGTCCGGTATGTCCAGATCATGCTGCAAGTACTCCCGCAGTACCCAAATGTTGAGGAACTGCCACATTACAAACAGTCACGCAAAGGAAAGGCAGGGAGAAGGAGCATGAACATGAAATCAGAGTTCAACAAACCTGATATTTCTTCTTGTGGATGGGAACATCATTTACCATTTCATTACCAACCTTGCCACGACATTCAGCAGCAAGATGACCCACTTGGCCGCACTGAAAACACTTTTCCTGTTGTCCTGGGAAAGTGACCACCTGCAGATTTATTGAAAAAAGAAAAAAGCCAGAAAATGAGATCCTGCTGAATCCCACAACCCATAATGGAAAATTGGATAATCTATATACCTCTCTGAGAATTGAAAAGTGAATCTCATGTGTTGCTAATGAAAGCATAATCAGGTCAGCATCCTGATTACAGTGAAGCATATTAGATAATCGACGCATAGTAACTCAGAGGAATCTAAAGTAACCAGCCGAGAAGAGGGAAAGCTACTACTACAGAGGCAGAGTGCAAAACAAATATTTACCAGGCCATAAAGACAGTGCCGAGTGTTCGGATCAAAACCAGGACGGTTCCTTTGCAATCGTATATATGACATAATCTTGTGCTCTCCTTCCCCAGGAACATTTGCATCAGAAAGCATAACCTTCAAGAATCATCCAATGCAGCCGCATAAATAAATTTAGAGAGAAAGAATCCTGAAAACAGAGTTTTACCCCGGTAGAGATGAATTACTCCATGGGCCAGGAATTCTCCAATGTCAAAGGTACTAAGAAAGCAGGTGCAAAACAAGATGTCGCTCAAACCTTTGTCTGCTGCCAGCCAGGATAATGATTTAATCTCACTTGTATATAATATTGCAGTGCAACAGAAAGAACTGCCATGAATTGTGTGCCAGGAGTAATGACATTAGAGTCGCAGGTTTCTGGCTTTTCCTTGGGAGCGAGAATTTGTCCCTCAGCCTCAAATTCTTTCCTCAACCGTTCCTCTTCAGCTTCCTGCTTGATCGAAGTAGAGATCAAAATCTTCCAAACAATGTGATCATCACAATTATAGCGGCAACTTGAGAAATCTTACCGCATCAGCTGCATCTTTTGCGGCCCTAAAACGCCGAGAACGCTGTTGATTCATTTTAGCTCTCGGCGCGACTCCATCTGCATATTTTTCAGTTAGATTAATCTGCGTGGTTGATATGGAGGATAATACAATACCGAAGCTTACCCATTGCCAGGTAAAGAAGCTTTCTAGGACGAACCATTGAGTAGACATGATCAATATAATCAAATATTGCCTTAAAGACGTCATCGTAGCTAGCAGGAGGAGGCTGCACAATCACATAAATTTAACATCAGAGGAATTCTACGAGGAAGTAAAGCGCAGATGATACATCAAGACAAAAATATATTGCAAAGTCTTAACTCGGGGGACAAGATAAGGAAATTTTACACGTGAAGCTTCATATATGGTAGTATAAAATTACTATAACGTACGCCATGTGCCCAGGGGCATTAGCTCTCACTAATTCCCACCTTAGGTCGGTCATTGCTACAGCCTGCTTTACTTAGCACAGAAGAATCCCGACAACGCTAAATTACATTTCCTAGTGAACGTGGCTACTGCAAACCCTTCGCATCCCCGAAGCATCAATGTTTGCAGCCCTCAGTTCCAACTACTCTCTCTCTCCCTCATTTCGTCACTCAAAAAACAAATACAAGCGAAAATCGCCAGAACCGCGCAGAAGCATCCATCCGCCAGCACAAACCTAACATCCTCCGACATCTTGCCTCAATCATAAGCATCCCCAAGCACTATATCCACGCGAAGCCAATCTCTCTCTCCCGGCACATTCCACAAAATGAACTCGCATGCACACCTAACGCACGGCATGACAAGACTCAATTTTGAACATTCACCCTCCTACCCTCTTAGAAAAAACGATCAACCGCGCTATTCATCTCAACATCTAGTCGGCCCCCGGCCAAAAGGAAAAACCTTTCGACAATTACAGCTCAAGACCGCCCGAAATTCACGCGAAACCCGAGAACACAAGCCGCGGCGCGGCGGCCGAAGGGGGAGAAACGCGAACGCACCCTGCCCTCGGGGTGGAAGCAAGGATGGATGATCCCGTTCATGTCGAGGTACAGGTTGTCGAACTCCATCCCGTTAGGGTTGGGCCTCGAGGGGTCGATCGGCCGGGCGACGCCGCCGGAGTCGACGAGCGGCTCCTCCTCGACGACGTCGGCGATCGAGCTCGGGTACCGATCGGCGAGCCACCGGTAGAAGGCGGGGACGCCCATGGCGGTGCGGCGCCGGTCTTCTTCGGGCCGAGCGGGGGGGCCGAGCTTCGCTCTGGCGAGTCAACACGGCGAGAGAGAAGGGAGAAGAGAGAGAGAGAGAGGAGGGGGGAAGGAATTGAGACGGTTCGAGATCTGGGTATGGGCGGTGATGTTGGCGCGAGGGTGGGTCAAAGGTGGTGCGGGGAGGGGCGAGGACTGTCGACGTGGCACCCCGTGGGGGACGGTGATTTGGGGCTTGTTTGGCTGCTCGGACCTGGTTGTTCTTGGATTGTGAGACGTACGTTCAGGTGGTCCCGAGCACGACCATCGAAGGTTCGAGGAGAGATAAACGGAAGGAATTCTTTGTCCCCGGTACGGTGGAGCGCTCTCTTAACTTTTCTCCTTATTCCTTTCCTCCCGGAAAGAAAAACAGTGGGGAGGGACTTAGGGAGCTTGTGAGTGGACCGAGGTAGGCTTCACGTCAGTTTCAATTGGATGCTACCGGATAAGTAGATACAGTAGCCTCCTGTGTCTAGAATGACACCGGGGAGCTCTACTCTCGTTTGGCTGGCCTATGCTTCGCACAATGACTTATAACTGTCTTGCCAACCGAATTGGACTTCGCCTCCCACAAATTAACTCTGGCTCAAAATATCGTCCGTCACAACACGTCTCCTATCGAGCCTCATAATTTCATCATTTGGCCTACATGCAACCTGTCTTAATTACTTCTGTTCGGCAAGATACATGTCATGTAGCAATCCTCGGACCATTTCACAGAAGATCAACTGACGAGATATTTCAAGAGAATATTTATTACGTAATTTCAAATAACCATAACGTTGCAAATGCCTGATTTGGCTTTATGCATCAAATATATTCTAAAAATGGCAATCACTTTCCAAAAAATGTCATGTCTGTGATGTTTCTCTGTAGCACAAAACACTAATACCCAAGACATAAGTTTCCAAATCATACAAGAGATAAAACACTACTGGCCTAACAATCCAAAACAAAACAACCAAAGCTGCTTCGAGAGAAAAAAAACTCAAAAAGCCTATCAATTTAGGAAAAAGAATATCAACATCGAGTGAAAAAACTACCTTAATTAATACTTGACTTAACTAAGCTTTATTCGGCATGAAATGACCGACATTCCTTTGAAAAGCTGCTCAAAATAAGGGAAAGCTTGTTGCCCATCGTGCAAAGTGACATCTCGCGCACCGAAACTAAAACGGCTCATTTAAACTCTCGTAACGCTTGTTTCAAGTGGGCCCGAAGTCATTTTGGAGACATCCAAAATTACGCGAGACCGTACCGTTCTTTTTCAATCTCGCATAGAGACACGACAAAGGTAAGAGTATCAATAGGGCAAGAGGGCTTGGAGAAGGAACGTCTCTCCATAGGCTCCAGGATAGTGAAGGGGAGAGTAAAACAAACTGCATGCCAATAAGTAGGAGACCGTTCTTGCGTTTTTTATATATATAAACTCGTAAGAGGCATCTTTTGATGTAATGGCAGTATATATCATTGAAAATTCAATGTTTAGTATGCTCAAATAAGAGCACTAATAAGATAGGTGATCTTCAGAGAGAGTGTCTACTTGTACGCCCAATGATAAAATGGCAAGGCCCAAATATGAGACTGGTCAAAGTAAACGAAACATAAAATAAGCAAATCCGTAGATGTCACAAATGATAAGAGAGTGGGACCCCTCGATATGGGTTAATGAAGAATGGGACTTATGTTACCCATCTTTTACATTTAAGAAGTTATGTTCTCACATAATTCCTAAAATGAGGCCACCAAATAATACGTGCCGATTTGAGTTTGACATCTCCAGTGAAATCTTCAATATAATCCTAGATAATGCCAATGCAAGCACCTCCCTAATCTGTCGTCTAGTCTACCAGCTAAATCTCGCTTGCAATAGGATTTTCTTCCATTTGTGGTCTGTGTGCCAATGTATTGACTTATGTGTGCAAGATGGCCTCCACCAGTGATAATCCTGTGGCTAATATACATGGGAGGGTTCAATGCATTAGATTCGCCTTATTGAGGCATCAAGAGTCGGAGGTTCTGTTCATTGCACATGTAAGACGTGGTAAAAAATTTCCTTTGGACATAAGAAAGAGGTGTGCTTTGTTAAGGAAACCTCCCAATAGATTTTGAAGTTGATAAAACTATTCATGTGAATTCTATAAGTTTGATATATACTCTAAAGTATTTTGATACAGGTAGACATATTCTAAAAATGACAGTTCCAATATTTCGAAAGAACTAAACTTTCTGGATACTCGGACTTCATGAAGCCTAGAAGGAAGACTTCAGACGTTATAGGATTCAAAACACAAACCTCAGACTTTACTAATAAAGTCATTCAAACTTCATAGAGTAATTCAGACTCTACTTTTAAAAGGTTCAGACCTTACTCAAGACCTACACTAATTTAAGTTCTAAATGTGAAGCAAGAACCATAAGTTATCTAGACTCTGAAACTATTTAAAACGAACATAACGGCTAGTGATCTAGCGTGGATTTCAAAAAAAAAAAATCTTGATTGACTCAATCTTAAAAGACTATAATTTATTGACAATCAAACATTAAGACAGGTATATATCTTACAACGGATAAAACTCTACTTATGGAGATCAAGATTCTGGTTGTATGGGTGACCAAATTCAGCAGAATTTAGATTTTGTCAATCAACGACTACTCAATCAATTTTATACAAAATCTGTCCAAATTGAAGATTGGAAGATGATCCTCTGAAAACTGTCTAACAGCTAGTTTGGAAGTGGAGGAGTATAAAAGAAGATTAACGATGAGCAAAAGATACATAACGAAGTTAAGAATCAACAAGTCCAAAATCTGAGCATACTTCGATTCTATTACTTGTCTTTCCTAAGCTAAATACTAAGATCTTGAAAGACATTTTGTAAGATTGATTATATGAGATAGAGAGTTTAATCATTATAGAAGTGATATCACTCAGAACCTATAATCTCTTTGGTCATACAGTGGAATCCAACCAGTAAGCTGTCAACGTAAAAGAGTGGACATAGGTTTGATCTAAGCCGAACCACTATAATCTTTTGTGTGCAGTTTTTCTATACCTAAACTTCTATTATATATATATACTGTACACTAGCACATTTGTCACAAAATCTTATTAGAATCTGATTGTTTTTCAGACTTTAATCTTGATCATTTATTTCCACTTTAAAAATTGATCAAAAGTTTTAGATCACCTATTTACCTCCTCTAAGTGATCCTTGCTAAATGCGTCACACTTCAACGTACAATATGGACATTTGAGGAGATGGGTATGCTGAAGCTCTCTATTCTACCACTCATAGCAGAAGTGCCGGTCTCCAGCAACAGCCCAACAAGATTGGAGGGTTGCTAAAGTTTTCAGCAATTTCTTTTAGGTTTTTTCAATGATATGATCGATGTTTTGAGCACCAACGATTATCCATTAAGCAATCGTGCCCTTCTATTTTTATACCTCATGCCAGTTAAATTGACGAACAAGGAGGATGATCCCTTCTTCGATGAAGTAGTAGAGCCCATTAATGTGAAATTCCTCAAAAATTACAAGGACATTCTGCTTGTTCTTTTGCAGTCATTGTCATTAATTCAAGGTTCAAGTTAGAGGGGCTCGAAACTCTTATTATTCCATAATATACAAATTTGTCACTAGCTGAGGAGGTCCACGAGCAACACATAATTACAATGGCAATGAGTTGGCTCCGAAACATATATGCTACATAAGTTGGTCGGTCGCTGCGACGAGCTTTAAACCATGGATGGAGAACTTGCCCTCATAGATGTAGTCTGTGCTAGGCAAGAAAAACACCCAAAGCCTTCCACTAGGTCTTCGGCTTCATCTGCTAATAAGTTGGAGGCCAACTAGGGAATAAAACAACCCAATCCACTGATAGAGAGTTTGTGAAAACAACGTTGACATTTGGAAACAATGATTTGAGATAGCGGAATAGGCTCTCCACCACTTTTGAGATTCTCTCCACCATGACTCGCGACTTACTCACTCCACCGGTATCTACAGTACTACTGGAGTTTCATGTTCCACACTAGCCAGCAATTCTTGGAAGATAATAGTTCCGGTCTATCTAATTGAAAAAATTAGCAATGATTGTTGAATGGCATGAATGGTTTTTGCAAGAATTGACTCCATGAGAACCTGCCTAACGTGAATATGAGGACAATGACGACATTGTCTCGCGCGAATTATGCCAAGGAATCAGTTTAAGCGCACTTCAAATTATTTGAAAATCTACTTGCGATTGCAATATGGTTTTAATGAATGATAGTTCCCCATTAATTTTTCTCAATTGATTTCTTTGTTATTTCTAATATTTTTTTAAAAAAGTGATTCTTGCAATCTTTTTCGGAATAAATAATTAGCAAATTAATTTTTTTTTAAAATTATCATGCTCGGGCTTGGCAGGTGGACCGCAGGGCCCGTTGCCCAGTGCTAGGCCCAAGAACCGGCCTGACCTGCTTTGGGCCGCGTAATTTTGCGCCGGTCCAGGTTTTGGGCCTACCGGTTTTTTTCGTTGCACCCCTAACTTTCACCATCCAACTTGTAGTCGCATCGTGATTGGGTGGTGATATCCACTTCAAATTATATGCGCTTATTTTACAGAAAATCAAGATTTGAGAAAAATTCCCGAAAAATAATTAGTTGTCGCTTTGAAAAATTAGTCAATTGAAACTACTTTCATTGTCAACGTCAATTTATATCTAACTATTTCTGTGGATGATGAATACATTTTCAGTTCATTTATTTTTTTTCCAAATCTTAAATTTTCCGTGAAAAAAATTGCACCGAAAGCGTTTAAGGCCATCTTTCTTTAAAACGACTAGCTTGGAAATTGACCAGTTTGCCGAGCTACTGGCAATTGGCCTGCACGCTTCTTTTCGGCCCAACATTTGAGTTTACCATGCCTGGCAACTTGCAAAAAACCGGCTGGTGATTTTGAAATTAATATTTCGAAAAAAAAAATTGGTCTTCTTATTATTTCAGAAAAATTAAATTCTTATAATTTTGAAATTAGTAATTTCTTCGAAATGATAAAAATGCCTGAAAATATTCGAAATTTTTACTGATCATTGTGATTTAGTGCCTTTTGTTATTTTAGAAAAATTAAGTTCTTCTAATGTTAAAATCATTAATTTTTGTGCAATAATAGAAATGTTCACAACTCTTTGAATTTCTACCGACCATCACCGATAAGTGATGACGATAGGCCTTCGTTGCACGAACGATTTGTGAACTTTGGATCTCTCGAGTCTGCACCGAGCGGGTTTTGAGATATGTGATTTTAGGGAGTGTTTGTTTCGGAGAAAATGAATGATTTGAAAAATATTTTCCTTCAAATGATCGCTCGTATTGCTCTAATGTTTAGACATAAATCTTTATTGATAGTGCAAATATTTTCCATTGACGTAAGCAATATAATCAATAGACATGACCAACTATGGAGTGATATAACCTAATTTGGACCAACGGCATTAGCAAACACAATCTTATTAGTTGGCTAGTTTGCAGAGATAGACTACCTACAACAGGAATTATCACACAATGGATGCTTTCAGTTGATATCCAGTGTAATTTCTATAAGGCCGATATTGAAGAAAGAGCACATTTGTTATTCCAGTGCGAGTGGACAAGTAGCATATGGCATTGTATCCTAGCAAAACATGGGATTAGGTGCCCTTTTAAGAGGATAGAATGATGAACTTCAATTGATGATTATGGCAGCAAATGGCAAAGACTCGGCGGCAAGACTCCTCAAGTTGTCCTTCCTAGCTACAATATATATATTAAATTTGGATGGAGCGCAATAGTAAACGGTTTCAAAACAAGACAACCGGCTTTCATATTCTTTTGATTAAGGTATATAAAAATGTTAGAGGTAGAGCTTTACTCTACCAAAAAATAAGACCTTCCTAGATAAATGTTGTAATGGCTATTATATATTCCCAAACAATATATTCTTAAGCTGTTGTACTTTATCTAATTTTTTTTTTGGGTCTGAAAAATACTTTTATTTCATCTGATTTATAATACTTACGTTCACACCAAAAAAAGTAACATAATCACTTATTTTTAGGAAAATATTTTTTAGATTATTCATTTTTCTGTAAAATAAATGGCGCCTTAACCTATACGGTTATTTTTAAGCCTCGATTTGCAATTATTTATTTAACCAATCTTTACTCCCAAAAATAAGTACAAGGGGACCACCTCCTAGGGTAGCAAGATGAATGTAGATGTCAAACCGGCCACGTTCACCTGAGTCTCTTTCTCCGGTACGCAAATGATGTAATGCTCGAGTTTGTCAGTCAAACTTTTTTTTTTCTGTTTTTTTTGGTCGTGGCCATTAATTAAAAAAACAAAAATAGAGAGAATACAGCGGACTTCTCCTGTATTTTCATGAATATATTAATACGTCGAAATTTTCTTGACTAAATACAATATTCTATAAAATTACAATAATTCCGGACAATTGATTTGTTCCGATCAAACTGCCGGGACGATAATCTGTGATACAGAGAAGCGAATTTTTCGTATCTTCTTTCGTTCCACCACGGCCTTTGTGATTTCGACATTAGACTTGTAACCATCATCGATGTTGAAAGGTCGGTCCAGTAATTATTATGGTCGACCGAGGGGCTTGATTTAAAAAAATTATATAATTCGAAGTCTTCACCCCGCAAAACCACAAAGTTAATAGCAATACGTTGACCAACAGACGAGATTATTCGGGTCGTCACCTTCGCCGTATTACTTTACACAGGAGTCGACATAATCGCAGTTCGCAAGGAAGATCACCTGGAGCTCGCGTTCAAAGCTTCTCTCTTCATTGCTTCTTCTTCTCTGAGAAGGTAAAAAGCTCCTCCTGACGAATCTGGCCTCTCTCTCTCGGCCGCCAAGAACGCCGGTCGCAAGCTCGCTGTCTCATTGCTCTATGTTTCTTTTTCTTTCTTTGGGTCGAAGTTTTGTTGTTCGTCGGAAAAACTTGCACCGCTTGATTTAACAGTGCGTTCCGATACAGGACTGTCTAGATTAATGTAGAAATTTTGTAAAGCTCTAATACCATGTTAAATTTTTGAGAATTTTGCGGAAATATGGTGTGATATCGATGATAGTTTGTGGTTTTTGTGATGTGTGGAAGTATCTGTGTAGTATATTTGGTAGGGGATGGAATGATACAAGCCTATTTACAGGCCATCTCAACCGACTCTAGAGGCTTCTGTCGACTCATATTCCTATCCTCTAAGTATATGTACTTCTTTCCTAAGCACGTGTAGACTAGTTTGTTCTAGGATTTTCCAAGTTCTTGACTTTGTCCACCGACTTGGACTTCCGCTGCTTGCTTTTTCTTGCTGCTCACATCCATCTAGAGTAGTCTTTGGACTAAGAGATTTCTTTATCAAAAATGGATCACAATTTCCAACAATTAAACTATCTATTGCGCTTTGGAGAGATGGAACCCTTCGCCGATTCGCAGCAAACCATGCGGCTCGATTGCACTAGCGTTCGCATGTTTGTTTGTTTGTTTTTGTGTCTTTGGAACTGAAGTGCATGTGGTGTGTCCCGTCTCGTCGTCGAGCTTGTTCCTGTTCTCTTTTGCTGCTGAAGAAAAGCTTCGCATGCAAGTTTTCTCTCTGTGCTCGCTCTTTCTTGCTCTGATACAGTGCGCGCACTGAGCTTTGCGAGGGGCCCAGTACTGCGTTCTGTGTGCGTGCTCTTTACACGCGCGCGTTCTACGCAAGCTCGCGTCGAAGTTCTCATCGGTGTCAATTCGCTTCGTGCTATGCTCGCTCACATGCTGATGTGGTTGGAGGCACGATTGTGTGGCGATTCACGCAAAAATGGCTAGCAACTTCTTTGCTTCCTTCTAAAAATAAAGATGTACCTACTTTATTTATAAGAATCAAGTCGTGTTTCTCTCTCTTATACTTTGGTGCCGAGAGAAGTGGCTGTTTCAGATTGTGCAGTGACGAACATGGCTGAAGGGAACTCCCCTATCGCGAAAGATGTGACGGAGGTAAGCGGTGTTGTATCCCCTTTAGCACCATTCGTGTGAATAGCTGCTAGTGCTGTATCTGATCGAGTGCTGTTTCTTCTGCAGATAATTGGCAAGACGCCCCTAGTGTACCTTAACCATGTGGTGGAGGGTTGTGTCGCCCGAATCGCTGCGAAGCTCGAAATGATGGAGCCCTGCTCAAGTGTCAAAGACAGGTTTGTGATTGGAATTTGAATGCTGTATTGTTCATTCATCTCCAGTCAAATTACAGATGCCTCGTGAAGCTAGGGGGTTGGCACTTGTCGAAAGAAGCATGAATTCAATCGCCATCCCTGGTCTATATATTATTGCATGGATGAAAACAATTTCTTCAGGGATGTGATTTGCTCTGATGAATTGCAATCACAGCCAATGCCTTTGTCCTTGCTTGTAGGATTGGATATAGCATGATTGCAGATGCTGAGGAAAAGGGTCTCATTAAGCCGGGAGAGGTTAGCTTTAGCTGTTCAAGTTTCTTCATGTAGACCATCCATCTGTAAAAGCTATTCAGCTGGATAAGAGCTCATTCTTGTCTATTGGATTCTCAATGAAATGGCATGGCAAGTCCGTTACAATCATGTTGGAAAGCATCTCATTCTCTATATACACCTTGCCCTCTTGGGAGACAAACTATTCGTGCGATCCAAGTTTGTTGAATAAAGACCGATGGATTTGACAATCAAATAAGACACTAGTGTGTTTTGAATCCTCATTCGTTTAGTACATCAACTGCTCCACAAAATTGCAAATTTTCAAGTCTCTGTCTGATACACTTAGCAAAACAAGAAAATGTCTCTTCATTTGCCAAGTGAAACTGAGGAACTGACCAAACTTCCACTGTTGCGATGTCTTCAAGAGTGTTCTGATTGAGCCTACCAGTGGCAACACCGGAATAGGGCTGGCATTTATGGCTGCTGCTAAGGGTTATAAGCTTCTAATTTCTATGCCTGCTTCAATGAGCCTTGAAAGAAGAACCATTCTCCGCGCTTTTGGAGCTGAGGTGATCCTCACAGATCCAGCCAGGGCCATGAAAGGCGCTGTTAAAAAGGCTGAAGAGATCGTGGAAAGAACACCCAATGCATACATGCTTCAGCAATTTGAAAACCCTGCTAATCCCAAGGTATATAGTTCACACACTTAAGGTATAATAACATAAATGGTCCCTGAACTTTCACTTAACATGCGATGTGGTCTCTAAATTTTAACTCAATCGCAATATGGTCTTTGAACTTTTAATTTGTTCAATGTGGTCCTTAGGCTTTTCGGTACATATTTAATTAAGTCCCAAGAATATCTGAAAATGTTTGATGTTGTCCTCGAACTTGAATTAATGGAAGGTCAACATTGAACATTTTCAAACTAAATTGAGCATATACTAAATAGACACCACGGTAAACAAGTTAAAAGTTGGTCGGAAAAGGTTAAGTTCTTCCTGCTTTTGTAGATCCATTATGAAACAACCGGACCAGAGATCTGGAAAGGCTCGGGAGGCAAAGTTGATGCCCTCGTTTCTGGGATAGGAACTGGAGGCACAATAACCGGAGCAGGAAGATATCTGAAGGAGCAGAACCCAGAGATCAAGGTGCGCATTTCTATCTCCTAGTTAATGCATCTTGGCAACCTCACCGTTTCTCATGTTTCTCCTTCATTTCTTCCGTGTTGCATTTAGCTCTATGGCGTGGAACCTGCGGAAAGTGCAGTATTATCGGGTGGCAATCCTGGTAAGTCATGATCTTCGTTATGCTCTCGGATCCCTTTGTAACTGGGAGAGTGATATTACATCGATTTTAACTTTTCCTCGTGTACTTTCTCTTTTCCTTCTCCACTAATTGAAGGCCTTCGATGGGGAATCATACCTTGCGTTTGGGTTTTGATTGTGCTTCTCTTGTTAGTCTGCCTCTGGGATGCACGATTAATATAAAGCGAGCAGAAATTAGGAATGGCTATCCTGATTTTCTAAGGATACAGGTAGAGTAGTTATTTAATTAAGTTGGAATAAGTGCACTGGAAGTTTTAAAACTTATTACGAAAATGCAATTTAGTTATAAAACTTATAAAAAGTGTAATCAAGTTCTAAAACTTATTAAATGAGTGCAATCAAATCATTCAGTTAATTCCGTTCAACTTGGCTAACCAAAAATGCTAATGTGGCTTTTTTTTAATATTTCCTCTCTCTTACGTGGCGATGACGTAACTGAAACATGAAACATAAGGTTAAAACGATGTCTTATTAGTCCAAATTTGATTTTTAATATAATTTTTATTTGAATTAAATTAAAAAATAAGCTAAATAGAAAAAGGAAGGTTATGTGAGAAACTAGGCAGGGAGAGTGGGGGATGGCCGGCGAGAATCACCGGCCCGGCCAGTGGCTACCGACCCCTTACCAACGATGGTGGGGTGGCAGCTTCTTTGCCGCCTGGTTTCTCACATCTTTTTTTTTTTTTTTTTTAATTTACCCTTTTTTAATTTAATTTAAATAAAATTTATATTAAAATAAGATTTTGATCAAAACGGCGCTGTTTTAGCCATGTCATTGCCACATATGATAGAGACAATAATAAAAAAAGTTACGACATAATTTCCGTCAACCAAGTTGGATAAAGTTAACGGAAGAACTCGATTGCACTTTTTGTAACTTTAGGACTTAATTATATTTTCGTGACAAGTTTTAAGATTTTCAGTGCACTTATCCCAATTATGTTTAAAGAAAGCAACTGCTTGCCCCTAAATTAACTTCATTGAAAGATTGATATGATCAACGAACCGTAGATTTTGATCATCCGTATCCTTTTCCTCGCTTGATGGTGCAGCTCCCACATACCTTGGTTCTGCCTGGACAGCCTTTTATTTTGTCACTAGAACATGTGAATTTGCTTCATTTGTGTGGGAAATAAATTAATGCTTAGACTTTCTACCCTCTCAAATGTTGTGATATTCAGCATCGTTCTATTTTAATTTCATGGATTATACAAAATAAATTGCCGAAGGTCCGCATAAAATACAAGGCATCGGTGCTGGCTTCATCCCTGGAGTGCTTGATGTGAAATTACTTGACGAAGTTGTTCAAGTAAGTCTTTATCGATACAAGAAGACAAGTTTGTGCTATCTTCTTTCTGTTTTCTGGTCCTGCCATCATGTTCAGTTATCCTCGTTCCTAAATTTCATGACATCCAAGCTGTAGGACAAGGGCAAAAGCACAAAACATGCGAACAGAAAGTCTGCTCTCTAGCTGATGTCCATCTTACTACCTGATAGAGTCATCATTTCTATTCATCAAAATGACGGCGACTCTTCAATTGCACGTTCTTTTTTCGATTTGCATACCGTTAGCCAACGATCTTTGTGATGTAAATGTGGTTCCTTTCAAGTGGTACATGACAGTGAGGGACTGCATAACTCTGTTCCTTCGGTTCCTGCTATCTCAATCAATGCATTGACCGCCACTCGAAGGGCCAAGTAAAATGCACTTCCACCAACTTGTACATCTAGTTCACGAGCAAACTGGCTTGTTTTGGAAATTCTTCATTCACAATTTCATCATTGTTGAGGGAACTTCTGCTCTAAATGCTAAAACAGCTACTATTGGTTTTTCCCTCCAATTTTTTCCATCACCTCGTTCTTGGTCCAGATACCAGAAGTTTACCTAGGATGAAAAAGCTCTCGGAAATTCAGTTTCACAAAAAGACAGAGATCAATTCTCATCTCATTCCGTATATCTTTATATATCAAGCTTCCGAACATAATGTGACCTCCATTGAGCAATTCACAGCGGCTATTACAGGATTATCTTTCTGACTTTGCAGGTATCAAGTGAAGAAGCTATTGAAACTGCCAAGCTTCTTGCAGTGAAGGAGGGTTTGCTGGTAAAGTGACTTGTCTATCATTGGACATTGAGACTTCAGAACCCCAAGCTGGGAAACATTTCTTGCGATATGACATGATCATGGCACTTTGAGTTTTCTGCTGCTTGCTTTTCAAGCGGCTTCTTAGTAATTTTATCATTTTCACTTTGCAGGTCGGGATATCGTCAGGTGCAGCTGCTGCAGCTGCAATTAATATTGCAAAGAGGCCAGAAAATTCAGGAAAGCTCATTGTGGTGAGTTTATTTGCTTTTGTTGGACATCATGAGCAGAATATCAAGTATTTTACAAGTGACTTTGCAATAACATAGCTGTGGAAGCATGCATATCATCTTGTTCTGCGAGCCTGGCTTACTTAAGTTTTCTTCAGCTTGATGTCGACTTTCTGTTGAATGAAACTACTCATATTTTCCTTCTCTAAATGATAAAAAAACCGTTTTAAGCTGTTCATGCTCTTCTTCAGCAGCAAGCAACCATTCGATCATACTTATACTAAACACGAACACTGCTCAGGTGGTCTTCCCGAGCTTTGGAGAGCGTTATTTGTCTACTGTGCTGTTTCAATCCGAGAAGCAGGAGGCAGAGAATATGCTCTATGAACCTTGACTAATTTCCTCAATGTGTTGACATGCTTTGATTTGGTTTAATTGACACATCAAGAAGAAATTCTGGCCACCACATTCTGATGGAGAATTGTCCTCTGTGACAAGTACACAATAACGCGCTGCGGGGGGCATGTATGTTTCTTTTTGTTCCCCCCTTCAGTTTTTTTCTTTCCTTGTGCAAATAAAACTGATCAGGCTGGCCGCGGAGAGTTAAGTTCGTACTGTACTCTTCCGACTATGTAAACTTTCGTGCGAGTTTTCATAATCGTCTTGTGAGTCTAACCTTCCGCGTTCGGTGAAGGGGAAAGGTGACGATTCATAGGTAGGATCTACTCTTTGACTTGCTCCACCGGCCATGCTTTCTGTAATCGAATTAGCCATATGCATAAAGCTGATAGCAGTTCCATCTCATACTACATGAAGAAGTAACGTTCAGATCTTGATGAACATGACTATATCAGAGCTAATTCTCATACATATATGTAGATAACCCAGTGACTTGTAAATGTAGATCAGTCTATTAGCTTTTGGTACGAGTCTAGAATAGAGAGAAAGATGCCAAGAGAAAAATCTGGACTTTTAGGCTCTGTATGAAACTGGCTCCAAAATCGGTTCGATTCTCGAGTGATTCTTCACTTAAAGCCGGGAACTAGACTAGTTCCTACTGGATCGAAACACGCTGATTCCAATAGGAACCTGGAATCAGATCGATTTTCAAGGTAGTCCTATTTGATTCCCAAGTAGAATCGGTCTGGTTGCACAGCCTTAGCATGCACGACTCATGAACTTTGGATCGCTCGAGTTTGTTCGGGGTAGGTTTTAAGAGATGTGATTTTAGGGTGCGTTTATTTTGCGAAAAATGAATGATCTAAAATATTTTCGTAAAATTAATTGCTTTTATTGCTTATAAAAATGAGTAGACAAAAAATATTTTCATCGTTTACTAAAATATTTAGACATAAATCATTATCAATAATGGAAATGTTTTTCATTAACGTAAATAAAGAAGCAATTACTATTAAAAAATATTTTTCAAATTATTTATTTCCACGAAATAAACGGAGCCTTAATCTTTACGTTTAATTTTGACTCTCAATATGCAATTATTTATTTTTCCTATCTTTATTCCGAAAATTTAAAATGCAAGACCATCTCCTATAATACCAAGATGAATGCAGACGTCAAACCGGCCACCTGCGCTGGAGTCTCCCTGCCCAGTACGCAAATGATGCAATGCTCTGTCTATATATTTATTTACTGAGTTTGACAGTCAAATTTTTTATTTTTCTTTTTTTTTTTTATCTTGGCTAATAATAATAATAATAATAAAAGAGAGAATACAGCGGACTTCCCCTGTATTTCCATGAATATATTAATACGTCGAAATTTTCTTGACCAAATATAAAAATTCCAAAAAATTACAACGATTCTGATTAATTAATTTGTTCCAATCAAGCTATCGAGATAGATAATTTGCGATTAAAGTCGAGCAAAGTCATCGTAACTTTCTTGATTCAAAGATGGCTTATGTGATTTCAAAATCAGGCTTGTGACCATCGTCTGTCTGTCCATGTCGATATGTCGGTTCAATAAGTATTACCATCGGCCAAGGGACTTAATTGAAAAATCTATATAATTTGAGGACTCGATTGCACAAACTACAAAGTTAACAGCAAATATGTTGACTTTTAGTCTGCTCTCTTGCTAATGTCCATCTTACTACCTCATACAGTCACAATTCCTTGTCCTCTAAATGACGACAAGTTTTCAATTGCACATGTTTTCCATGACCTGCATACCAATTAGCCAACGATCTTCGCGGTGTAAATGTGGTTCCTATCAAGTGGTACAGGGATCACATAACTCTTAGGACAAACTCATGCGCTTTCCATCTCTTAAAAGAACGATTGGCACTAGTACACCTTCTGCTCTCTTCCTTCGATTCCTGCAATCTGACATGGTTAGATCATGTGTCATCGTCAATTCATAAACTGCCACCGGAAGGCCCAAGTTAAATGACTTCTATGAACTAGTAAAGCTACTTCACAAGCAAACTAGCTTATTTTGGAGGGAGAATAATAGCAGAAGTGCCAAAACTTATGTACGGCGATCACTTTAATGTCAAAAGTTTTCGGCGGCTCATTTAAATGCCAAACCGAAGGAAAAACAATTACTTAAGTACTAACGGCAAAAAATTTCTGTCAAATTAATACGTGGCTTTTATAATTAAAATTTTAATGTGAGTTGGATTTTTTTTAAAAAAATAAGTCTACGTGGCATTTTCACATGTACATTTAGATTTTTTAAATATTTTTTTTTTCTTCTTCTTCCTCCAGTTACTAGCGGTGGCCGGAGGCCGGCCACGGCCGACCGCTCGGCCTCGCCCGCCACAAGCGAAGCCCGACCGACCCTCACCTGGGTGAGGGTAGGCAAGCCCTAGCGAGGGTCGACCTAGCCTCGCATGGGCGAGGGTAAGCCCCGACGAGGCCACGGCAGCCTCGTCGGACTGGTAAGGCGAGGCCGACCCTTGCCAGATCTGGCGAGGTCAGCCATCACCATGGCCACGGTAGCCTTGTGAGGCGTCACCTTCTCCCAAGCAACGGCCGGCCTTACTGGATCTAGCGAGGGTCGGCCTCGCCTCGCCAGGGCTTGCCCTCACCAAGGCGAGGCTGACCTTCGCTAGATCCAACGAGGCTGACCATTGCTTGGGGGAAGGCGATGCCCCGTGAGACCGCCGTGGCCACGGCGTTGGCCAGCCTCGCCAGATCTGGCAAGGGTCGGCCTAGCCTCGCTGGGCGAGGGCGAGCCCCGGCAAGGCCGTTGTGGTTTGGGTGACGGCTGGCCTCGTTAAATCTGGCGAGGAGAGCCCTCGTCGAGGCTCACCCTCACCCCAGCGAGGCTAGGTCGACCCTCGTAGGGGTTCACCCACCCTCGCCCAGGTGAGGGTCAGCCGGGCCTCTCCTGTGGTAGGCGACGGTGGCCTCGTTCGGGTGAGGCCAAGCGGTTGGCCATGGCTGGCCTCCGGTCATCGGCGATGACTGAAGGTAGAAGAAGAAGAAAGAGAAGAAAAAAAAATCAGAAAAAATATTTAAAAAATCCAAGTGTACATGCTAAACTACATTGTTTTGATGTGTATATACTGACTAAATCTCTGGTGAGCCACATTAGCTTCAAAAATTAACGAAAAAATGTCATGTTGGATGTCTGACTAAAATGACCAGAGTTGGTCCTAAAGTGATCATTTTTAAAAAAAAATTTTTTTGGTAAGAATCATTTTTTTTTACACTGAAGTTATCCAAAAAAAACTTTTAGTATTAAAATGAGCGCCGTACACAAGTTTTGCCACTTCTGCTGTTCTTCTCCCTTATTTTGGATAATCTTCATCCATAATTTCAGCAGCATTGATGGAATTTTTGCTCTAAATGCTAAAACAGCTACTATTAGTGTTTCCCTCCAATTTTTTCCGTCACCTCGATCTAAGCCCAGCACCAGAAGTTCACCTTGGATGAAGTAGCCCTTGGAGATTAAATTTTCATCGAAGACAAAGCCGAATTCTCATCATCTGTCTGTATATCATTGTATATCAAGCTTATAAACTTAATTTGACCTCTACTGAATAATATCACAGGCTATTACAGGATTGTCTTTCTGACTTTACAGATATCAAGCGAAGAAGCTATTGAAACTGCCAGGCTTCGTGCAGTGGAGGAGGGTTTGCTGGTAAAGTGATTTGTCGATCACGAGGCATTGAGACTTCAGACTCCCAACCTAGGAAACAATGCGCACGCTGACTAATGTTCATATTCAACCCCTTTCTCGGGATATATCATGATCGTGGCAGTTTAGAGTTTTCTGCTGCTTGCTTTTCAAATGGCTTCTTTGTGATTTTATCTGTTGCACTTTGCAGGTCGGAATATCATCAGCTGCAGCCGCTTTGCAAGGAGGCCAGACAATTCTGGAAAGCTCATTGTGGTGAGTTTGCATTTATTGGACATCATAAGCAGAATATATCATGCATTTTACAAGTGAATTCACAATAACTTAGCTACGTAACCAGGGTTCCTCTAGGTCCTTGGTGTTTGGTTAAGGGGTAACCTCATCAAAGGAAGGAAGCCAAAGCTCCTACGAGAGCCTCCATGGCCTGTCCTCATCCTGTCGGTCGGGCTCTACGGATGCGCTCTTTATTTTAACATACCGATACTTGAACGCCTCGCACCCTTAATCCCCCATGTATCTTTTTCTTCTCCATGAAGAGAGAATTCTCTCATAAAGTTTTACATTTCTAGGGATCCCGAGATCCGGATGAGACCCAAGATAAAGCCTTTTCAGGACTTGCTTAGGTCCGATATATTCATGTTTTGTGAGTGTGGCTTACTTGAGTATTGTTCAGCTTGATGTTGACATTCTGTTGAATAAAACTATTCTGCTTTCCTTTATTCAAGAGACTAAAAACCATTTCTTCCTGCTCATACTTTTCTTCAGCAGCAAGCAGCCATTCGATCATCCTTATACTAAATGTTAACCCTGCTCAGGTTGTCTTTGCAAGCTTTGGAGAGCGTTACATGTCTGCTGCGCTTTTTCAATCCGTGAAGCAGGAGGCAGAGAATATGCTCTATGATCCTTGACTAATTTCCTCAACCTGCTGACGTTCTTTCATCTGGTTTAGCTGACAGTATTGACACATCAAGAACAAATTCCAGCCGGTCCTTTCTAATGGAGAGTTGTCCTCGTGACAAGTATTTGACAATTTGCTACGGAGATATGTACGTTTTTTCGTTTCCCCCTTCAATTTTTTTACTTGTGCAAATCGAACTGCTCAGGCAGGCCTTAGAGCCTGATATTCGCGCTGGACTTTTCCAACCACGTAAATTTTCATGTGAGGTTTCATAACTGCCTTGTAGGTCTAACCTCCTGCGCGTTTGGTGATTTACTCTTTTACTTACTCCGCTTGCCATGCTTTCTGTCAATCGAATTCACCGTACCATTTGCAGAAGTTCTCCCATATGCCCAAAAAGAAAAAAAAAAAGAAATAGTACTTTGATATGCATAAAGGAAGGAACTAGTTCCATCACCTTGGTTGGCGGTTCCCATTCCATGATAGCCCGGATCTTGGCCGGGTCCATTTGCACTTATCCATTTGTCTGTCCCCAGAAGTATTCTAGAATATATAAGAATCAGTAATGGTCAATTGTTTAGAGACAATCCATTTCTCTAGGCCGTGACACTTGAAATATCGATCAGCCTAGTAGCTTTTGGCAGCAAGGCCAAAATTTTCAGACTTCAATATGCCTTCAACCCAAAAGGCCATCAGATTGGTACTTATCGGTCTGCAGGGACGACGCCAGTTGACAAGAAACTGCACGAGCACAAATCCTGCAAAGTCCCCTTCAAACAGGCATACTTTCTCAGCAATCCATCTCTTGTGAACCCGGCCTTCTCCAACACTCTCTGAGAAGCCTTATTGTCCACCCCGACAAAGGCTTGAATCCTCAAGACATCAGGGAAATCCCTGAACACCTGGGACAACGCCATTCTCATTGCTCGGGTTGCCACGCCCTTCCCCCAGCATTCCCAACTTCCTCCCGGCACCTGTCATGCCCCAACCCGGGCCAGACGGGATGAAAGCGGTCCCTGACGCACGCCAAACAGCACCTAGGGTGCGGTATGCAGACGTTCCTGATGGTGGCCAGGGCCTCCTCTCTCGAGGCCGGCGTCTTCCATCTCAAGAACCTCGTGACCTGGTCATCAGATATCCTGAAGGGATGAGACTTACTGCTGATGCTGAACTCCGAAGCTCGTATGGTCTTTCTCTGCAATTGGCAATTATCTGGTAGCTAAAGAAGAGAATCCACTTCTTTCTTTTGTCATTCCTAAAATCAGCAAACTGTAGACGCGAGCAAAGTTGGAATAGCGACAACAACGCAGACCCCAATAAACCGCACTTACCACCGAAAGATTCGACTACAGAATTGGGTAGGGGCCGCGCGTACGCAGGCCCCCTCTGCCACAAATTATGACGTAGGCTCGGCCACTTGGGCCGACCTTGGGCTAGCACCCCTCCAGAGTGCAATGGAGGTCACTAGGCCCAGGCCATGAGCCTTATTGATCGCCCATTGACCCCGTCCAGGTAAGTGAGTTGCTTTATGTCCGGCCCTTGGTTTTGTACCTGTCAAAATCTCCTGCTGGTTCACCTGCTGCTCCGTGTGGGACAGAGAGAGAGAGAGATGGAGAGAGAGATGGAGATGGAGATGGAGGAATAGCTCAAATTTTGGGGTCTTTTAGGGTATGACAATGGTTTTTCAGGGGGCTCTTTTGGCTGGTTGAAGGCGAGAAGAATCAAAAGTGTGTTTCTTGCAAACAAGGGACTTACCAAGAGTCGTGATCTTGATTGATTGTAATTGATATTGTAATATTCAATTACTTTGTATAACATTAAGTATAACTTATAAATAGATTCGTGTATTCTTCATTATGGATACATCGAAAGATACAGAAATTTCATATTTATCTTTTCTATATTATTCTTATTTAAATATTAGAGCCAGACAAGTCCATCAAGTTGTAGCAAACCGGACGAGTTCAAACTATTTTCATTGCTTGTCTCAAAAAACGAACACCACCATGAGAGCCGCTCTCAAGCAAGATAGATTTTGCAATTTCTTTGCCATTGGATCTCGGCAGCCGCCAATATAATATGAGCCCAAATTATAAAAGCCATCTAGCGTTGTAAGGCAACGAGCCGAGTTGGCCCCCATATCCTCAATCCCTCATGAGGGAGGGGAAACCCATGCCTTCCTATCCGAGTGGTATGGACTTTTAGCTCCATCAAAATGTCTCTTTTATTCGGGATACGCTAAGTGACCCATCACGAGAAATTTCAGACCATATTGCTATGATGGCCCTCACTTATAATGACAGTGCTTTGCGTTCTCACTTTTGGCAATTTACCACTTTGTCTTTGAGTAAGTTGTGATCTCTTTAGGGATTGCAGCTGCGGCTGCGGCTGCGATAAAGTTGAGAAAGCGGCCAGAATATTTAGGTAAATTGGTCATTGCAAGTGTTAATTCCTTTGCATTTTGTTCCTCTGCAACGCCTCAGGTTAAAAAGGGATACTTTTATTTCTTCCTCGATGATTGGGCGTTTTGTCTTTGATCCAACACTTTGCTCTCCTGCTAATTCCCACCTTCAATCTCCGCCTGCACCATGTTGCCTCTCAAGTCGTTATTCTGGTCCCGACTTTCTGCATCTCTGTAGGTTGTTTTTCTAGTTTCACAGAGCATTATCTTTCGACCGCCCTTTTCAATTTGATCAGGAACGAGGCTTAGAACATGACTTTCGATTAGAGTTACAATAGCCACAAATCGGTTCGGTGTTAGTTTGAAATAAACAGGTCACCTAGTCATGGAGATCTCAACTTGTGTACTGAAATGTCTGGCTACGTGGTTCGAAGTGCTGATGCCATTCCAAGCACATCATGACGACTCTGATCTCACTCCCAGTAATGACTTGCTTTGTATTCGGGATTCAGTATGTTAAGATGTTGGCTAGAATTTATTTGTCAATGCAACACTTCACATAATCTTTTCCCCTTTCCTTCAATCCGAGGGACTCAGCGTACAATCTTAACATGCAATCTTTGGCGGCCAGGGCCTCCTCTCTTTCATCTCAGGAACCTGGTGACCTGGTCATCACCTAGGAATGAAGGGAATTCGTTAGCGTCAGCAATCTTGAAGGGGAGGCCGAACTCTAAAGCTGGTATGGTCTTTCTCTGCAATTGGCAATCTTTTTTTATCTGGTAGCGAAAGAAAAGAACCCACTTCTTTCATGATTCCAAAATTCAACAAAATGAAGCTGCCAGAAAGTGTTGGATTAGAGATGTAAACAGAGACCAACGGGAGTCGTGCGAACCAGTAAAAGATTGGACTGCAGAATTGGGTAGGGGCCGCGCGAACGCAGGACCCCCGCTGCCACAAATTATGACGTAGGCTCGGCCGCTTGGGCCGACCTTGGGCTGGCACCCCTCCAAAGTGCAATGGAGGTCACTAGACCCAGGCCATGAGCTTTCTTGATCGCCCATTGACCCCGTCCAGGTAAGTGATTTGATCATCGTCCGGGCCTTGCTTTCGTACCGGTCAAACTCTCACTGATTCACCTGCTACTCCGTGTGGGACAAAGAGAGAGATGGAGTGAAGCAGCCGGTCAAAATTTGGGGTCTTTTAGGGAATAGCAATGGTTTTTCAGGGACTCGTTGGGTGGTCGAAGACGAGAAGAATCAAAAGGGCGTTTCTTGCGAACAGGGGACTTCCTAAGAGTCGTGATTGTGCTGTTGTAGTTTGCAGCGGTTGCTTTTTGGCTGATTCACCGTGAGGAAGAGAGAAAAGGGTGAAGAAAAAAGAAAGCGAAAGAGCGTGTAAATGAAGGATGTCCGGTCCAAACTTCTCTGGGTATTTCATCAGCTTGTTTGAGCAGCTCAATATAGTTCTTACATAGATGTCTGCGAGCAGCCAACTTCCTCGCTATGACAATCCTTAGGTTAATTATCTCACACCATAAACGAAGTCGAATTCCAACTAGTAAAAGTACCGAATCCTGCCTATTTTGCTCTTGGGGTCTTCTTGTGTTTTTCTTTGGGGGGGGGGGGGGGGGGCTTCTTCTTGGGAGCAGAGACTCTGGCACTTTGTCAGAGAGCCGTTCTGACGATTCTGAGCAACGTCCTACTGCTGACAATGGTAGAACCAATGGCTACTTAAGGATTTTAATGGAGAACAGTCATATGAAGATGGATGGCTATATATTGAATCCAAGAAAAATAGGTGGGTACAGTGGAAACGAATAAAACGAATAAAACATGTATTTCTGATGTCAATTTTTGTATAGTGCTAATATTAGTAATCAGTGATAAGAGCAAGTATAATAGCAGGACGTGAGTCTTAATAATGTGATCAATTGGAAATGTAGTCCTCGATGACTACTTCTCTTGAAGATTACTGATAAATTCCAACTTTGTTGTGGTGGTTAGTGTTGCTAGTAGATGTAAACTTGAGAATAAAGCCGAACAATTATATATACATGTTTGCAATATCTTTTATGTCTTCACTATTATCAATACTTGCTCATTGTCATCACTATCTGTTCATCAGCAGCACGTGCACCTGATATCTATATTTTATTTCTGCTACTATTTAAAGGTTTTTTTTTTGTCGGACTAATGTTTAAAGTTTAATTTGTTATATTTCATAATTTTTTCATATTTCTCAAACAACCTATTTACCCCCTCCGGGTTGTATTGTTAGCACCCACAATATGGACATTCATTTATTAAATGAACATTTTCGTTGCAGTTGGAACAATCGAATAACTTTCCACCAATAGATCCAATGAAGTTTCTAGCACAATTATTTCCATCTAATCCTTTCCTTGGTGCTTGGAAATGAATTTCTTTCTACTTCATTTTCCTTATATCCCAAACTTGATTTGTTGTAACGAGGAATTTGAATGCGAAGACTGTGCTTAAGTGTCTTTAAACCCACAGAGAATCCTGTGCAGACTTTTGACAAGTTCTCCTCAAGAGAAGCACATTCATTTTGAAAAAGTTCACATTCACTTTTGACAGTATCAAGTTCCTTTTGCAGAATTATAAGTTCCTCTTTTACCCAACATTTTTGTGTGACTAGGCTTTTTGGATTCGTAGCAAACAATGTTATTCTATTTGTTTTCATTTTTTGCTTTGGAGAATCTCCTCCGAGAATCTCATTTGTCTGTTTCTTTGAAGCTTTTTCCTTTTCTCATCAGGTTTTTGAACCTTCTTGTTAGGAGTATCATGTCTTCATCATCTTCATCTTCAGATGATGTCAGTTCAACCGCATCATTTTAATCAGCTTTGAAAGTAATGACTTTCTTACCTTTTATGCTAATTTCTTCGCTCAAATTCTCTGCTTCATAGGACAGTGGGGGTCCTATCTGTTCATCCAGGGATATGGGTTGGATTCTCATTATTTCATAGACTGATGTCTTCATGTGACTTTACTCCTTTCGAAGTGCCCTCATGAGTTTGTTTACTTTTCAATATCAGTGAAGATTTTTCCCTAATTGGCAAGACCATTTACAACTTTTGTGAATCTCGTGAACATTTGTATGTTGGTCTCATTAGACTTCATCTTGAACATCTTTTAGTTTCCAAAACGTATGTTCATCTTTGTTTCCCATACTTGAACCGTTCCTTCAACTGTAATTAAGAGTCTCTCCCAGATTTCTTTAGCTATGACATATGAAGAAATTCTATTAAACTTGGATGGAGAAAGAGCACAATACATAAATGCTTTGTTTTAGCAATTTGGGCTCGTCTTCTTTGTGACTTCTGTAAAGTGGTTCCTATCAAGTGGTGCAGAGATCGCATAACTCTTAGGAAAAATTCATGCGCTTTCCATCTCTTAACGATTGGCACTAGTACACCTTTTGCTTTGTTCCTTTGATTCCTGCCATCTGACAAGGTTAGATCATGTGTCATTGTCAATTCATTTACTGCCACTTGAAGGACCAAGTTAAATGACTTTTATGTACTAGTAAAGCTACTTCACAAGCTAGCTTATTTTGGAAAATCTTCATTCACAATTTAAGCAGCATTGATGGACTTTTTGCTCTAATTGCTAAAACAGCTACTATTGGTATTTCCCACCAATTTTTTACATCACCACGTTCTAGGCCCAGTACCAGAAGTTTACCTTGGATGAAAGCTCCCGGAGATTCAATTTTCATTGAAGACAGCCAAATTCTCATATGTTTGTATATCAACCTTCTGAACTTAATGTGACCTCTACTGAGTAATTTCACAGCAGCTATTACAGAATGTCTTTCTGACTTTGCAGATATCAAGCGAAGAAGCTATTGAAACTGCCAAGCTTCTTGCAGTGAAGGAGGTTTGCTGGAAAAGTGACTTGTCTATCATGAGGCATTGAGACTTCGGACCCCCAACCCAGGAAACAATGCGCACACTGACTAATATCCATATTCAACTTATCTCCTGGGAAATGTGGAGATCGTGGCAATTCAGAGTTTTCTGCCGCGTGCTTTTTAGTTGGCTTCTTTGTGATTCTTTCTGTTGCACATTGCAGGCCGGAGTATCATCAGGTGCAGTTGCCGCAGCTGCAATCAATCTTGCAAAGAGGCCAGAAAATTCTGGAAATCTCATTGTGGTGAGTTAATTTGCATTTATTGGACATCATAAGCAGAATATCATGCATTTTACAAGTGAGTTCGCAGTAACTTAGCTATGTAGGCAGCATAAATTCTTGTTTAGCGAGTGTGGCTTACTTGAATATTGTTCAGCTGGATGTTGACCATCTGTTGAATAAAACTATTCTGGTTTCCTCTTTTAAAAAGACTAAAAACCATTTCTACCTGTTCATACTCTTCTTCAGCAGCAAGCAGCCATTCGATCATATACTTATACTAGATATTAACCCTGCTCAGGTGGTCTTTGCAAGCTTTGGAGAGCGTTATTTGTCTACTTCGATTTTTCAATCTGTGAAGCAGGAGGCAGAGAATACGCTTTATGAACCTTGACTAATTTCCTCAACGTGTCCACATACTTTCATCTGATTTAACTGACACATCAAGAACAAATTCCAGCCGGCCCTTTCTAATGAAGAATTGTCCCCGTGACAAGTATTTAACAACGTGCTACGGGGACATATATGTTCTTCGCTTCCCGCTTGAGTTTCTTTTTTACTTGCGCAAATCAAACTGCTCGGGCAGGCCTTAGAGCCAGATATTCGTGCTTACTCTTCTGACCACGTAAACTTTCGTGTGAGCTTTCATAACTGTCTTGTAAGTATAGCCTTCTGCGTTTGGTGGAGAACGGGGAGGGTGGCAATTAATAGTTCGTACTTACTCTTTTACTTCCTCCACTGACCATGCTTTCTGTCAATCGAATTCACCATACCATTAAGTTCTTCCATGTGCCCAAAAAAAGAAAAAAAAAGAAAGAGTTCTTTCATATGCATAAAGCTGATAGCAGTTTCATTTCACACTCCATGAAGAAGTAACATTGAGATCACGATGAACATGACTATTTAGGAGCTACTTCTGGTACATGAATGTAGATAACTTAGTGACTTGAAAATATGGATCAGCCTATTACCTTTTGGCAGCAAGGCGAAAATTTTCAGCTTCAATATGCCGTTGAGACTCGACCCGAAAGGCCATCGGATTGGTTCTTATCAGTCTGAAGGGACGACGTCGGTGGACAAGAAACTGTACAGGTACAAATCCTGCAAAGTCCCCTTCAAATAGGCATACTTTCTCAGCAACCCATCTCTTGTGAACCCGGCCTTCTCCAACACTCTCTGGGATGCCCTATTGTCCGCCCCGACAAAGGCTTGAATCCTCAAGACACCAGGGAAATCCCCGAACAACTGGGACAGCGCCATTCTCACCGCTCGGGTCGCCACGCCCTTCCCCCACCACTCCCTGGCCATGCCGTACCCGATGTCCGCCCGGCACCTGTCGTCCCCTGACGCGGGCCAGACGGAGATGAACCCGACACAGCGGTCCCCGACGCACACCGCACGGCGCCAAGGGTGCGGTATGCAGACGTCCCTGATGGTGGCCAGGGCCTCCTCTCTCGAGGTCAACGTCTTCCATCTCAGGAACCTCGTGACCTGGTCGTCCCCTGCGAACGAAAGGAAGTCGTCAGCGTCGGAAATCCTGAAGGGACGGAGACTCACGGCCGATGGGTCTACTGTCTCCATCGCAAGACATAAAAACTACGATTTCTCTGATGCCGAACTCTAAAGCTCATTTGTTCATTTTATATCTGGTAGCGAAAGAAGAGAACCCACTTCCTTAATTATTCCGAAAATCAGCAAAGATGAAGCTGCCAGGAAAGTAGAATTTGGGACATAAACTAAGACGACGAGGAGAAGATGACCAGGATAAGCGGCTTGGGGTTATCGAAGTGACAAGCTCAACTGCAGAAATGGGCAGGGGCCGCGCGAACGCAGGCCCCCACTGCCACAAATTATGACGTAGGTTCGGCCACTCGGGCCGACCTTGAGCTAGCACCCCTCCCGGGTGCAATGGAGGACAGTAGGCCCAGGCCATGAGCTTTCGTGATCGCCCATTGACCCCGTCCAGGTAAGTGATTTGCCCTGTGCCCGGGCCTTGATTTTGTACCGGTCAAACTCTCTTGCTGATTAAGCAGTCGCTCTGTGTGGGACAAAGAGAGAGAGATATGGAGGAGTCGGTCAAAATTTGGGGTCTTCTAGGGAATAGCAATGGTTTTGCAGGGGGGGCTCATTGGGAGGTCGAAGGCGAGAAAAATCATTGGTTTGTTTCTTTGGCTGATTCACCATGAGGAAGAGAGAAAAGGGTGAGAAAATAAAGAGTGGTATTTGATCAGTTTCCTTGGACAGTTGAAATAGTTCTAGATGCATGTCAACTTCCTCTCTTTTACAATCCTTAGGTTGACTAACTCACACCATAAAAGAAGGCAAATTCCAAGTAGTGAGAGGATCAAACACTACTTTTGTTGCTCTTGGGGTCAATAAACTTGCTCCTGGGGTCTTCTTGTTTCTTCTTGGGAGCAGGGGCTCTTTGTTCTTAGTTGGTTGTTAATGAGTGCGCAGCCCAGACGCCAAGACTGACGAGTGAGTGAAAATCACGAATTGAACTTTTCTCACGTACATTATGTTACGAAATTCAAATCGGCATAAGTATAAAATTACAAACAATACAGAATTGTAAAGAAACGAAATTGCAATAACAAAATTGGAATTGATACAAATGAGTACCGAGATCTATATTCGACACAATTTCCTTAAAACAGATTCGTTTCCTTCAACACGTGTCCGAGATTTCGCGAATGTCTGTCTCCCAGGAAATAATAGTAGACGGCTAAGAAGTAATCAGCATTTCAAGGCTTTTGGCGAACTTGAACAATTTGCGAAAATGAACACTATCGAAAATAATGCAAAATGCAGAGAGCTTGAAGCAGAGGAAGAATGATTTCGATAAAATAGAATAGAGGGGAGAGCCTTTTCGGGAATAATAACGGCTAATTAAATCCGTTGTTACAAAATCAATTCGGGAATAACGACCGATTAAATTTGCCATTATAAAATTAATTCCATAACAACACAATTTAACGCGCTATTAATCATACGTTACAAATTTGTAACAGTTTGAGTTGAAAAATTAAATTAGAAGGGAAGCAAAATTGGGTTTGTTGCGAGACCCACTTTTCGATCCTACAATCGTGTATACGGAAAGTGTGCTTGTGTTCAGCTCGTCGAGCATTGGATTTGCACCCTTTGACTTGCACACAAGGCATAGTGTTTGTACTACGATAATTATCACTTCGAATGAGTGTAACTGTATATAAAGCACTTCATTGCCTTTTTCTTTTCCAACGTGGGACTAGTATTTTTTCACTTCCCACTTTCAATTCAAAAATGTTCTTTGAGCATTAATTTCTTCTTGATTTACTCATAAATTTATCTCATATTTTCAACATATAAAACATTGACAATGACTTTATCTTAATATATGCTAAGTCAATGCTGCTTTGCATATCGCTGTGAGAGAGACAGAGAGACAGAGACAGAGAGAGAAACCCGAGTTCCAAAGCCTTTGAATACATTATGGGCGGCCGGCTCGGCCCCCAGAGAAGAAGTGGAAAAGCAATGGTCAAAGCACGCAAGCTTCGAATTCTGTAAATGAATCTTCAACTTCCTCTTATTTAATTACAGAAGCAACTTTTGGTTTGTCTTCTTAAGCTCTCTGACCTTAACGTGCCCGAGTTTCGTCCTCCCCGTCACTCTCTACCTAATCCTCCTTACTGGGTCCAATCCAATATCCTCTATTTAAACTTGCATAGCTCGAATAGCTTTCCCCTGCAGAGCGCTTGGCGAGGCATACTGTGTTTTCTGATCACTGGTGAGTTCGTGAATAAAACAGCGAATTGCCATGTTTTGATTGCTGCCGCTTTTGCTGCTTCTGCTCTTGTTTATGGGTGCCCTTTGAAGTTTGTGAGAGTTTCCCGGAGCTTTTAATCAGATTTGATCTTTTGAAAACAAAAAAAAAGTTCTGGTTTAACATATGGGTGTTGATCAAAATCCTGCCGAGCTTATTTTGAAACCTGATTTCTCAAAATGCTGGTGCTTTGTTGCTAGACGCTAAGTATGAGAAGACTATACTTTCAGAAAAAGAAGTAAGGCATACTGTGGAGTCAGTTGCTTCTCAAAGTCTTTTAATTTCTTAAATGCTCAGTTTATATAGGTGTAGATATTCTCGTAGAGGACGTGAAATTCATGGAATTGTGTGTTTTCACTGCTTTTTCATCAAAGTCGACAGTCGATGAATTTCGTCCGTGTCTTTTTTCCCCCCTTTTACGTGTATGATTGAGCTGATTTAAGCGTTCCGATTGTTGCTGCAAGTTGGCTTCGTCCGATATCGTTTGCTTGCCCTTCGTGCTGGAGTGATGTGGTTTAGTAGAAGCATGGCCTTGGCTGCTGTTTAGTGGAATAAGCAATATATATAACGCAAAATGCAATGATAAAATGACAAACGAGATCAGTCCATTGGTTGTCGCTTCTCAATCGACTTTCGATAGAAAGACTTATCTTGCAATATATTTTCTTGTTGGCTTCTAGATTGTTGCAAAAACACGACATGGAGGGACAATGTGCTATCAAGAGAGATGCCACCGAGGTAATCTCTCTCTATGAATGCCATTTTCTCAATGTCATTATGATTCTCTCACAAAGTTCCCGTTGGTCGTGTTCTATCCACTTAATGTGTTTCTCATTGTATCGTGCAGTTAATAGGCAACACACCAATGGTTTATCTTAATAATGTTGTGGAAGGCTGTGTAGCTCGCATCGCTGTGAAGCTTGAGACTATGGAGCCTTGTTCTAGCGTTAAAGATAGGCAAGCAACAATAATCCCTCTGTTACTGCTGGCTTGCATCAATTAGCACACTCTGATAGATATTTGTGGATACAATTTACACAGGATCGCACTTAGCATGATCCAAGATGCAGAGGAAAAAGGACTGATAGCTCCTGGAAAGGTGAATAGAATATTCCATGGGGCTAAAAGTTTCATTCTGAACATTTACACCGCCACTGTTGTTGCCTATGTTTAACTTACTGATTTTGGAAAATGGTTTTTATGGATGTATGGCGATTGAAGACCGTCCTTATTGAAGTCACCAGCGGTAACACCGGCATTGGTTTGGCTTTTATTGCTGCCATTAAGGGCTACAAACTTATCCTTGTCATGCCAGCTTCATTTAGTATTGAGAGAAGAATTCTGATGCGAGCTTTTGGAGCTGAGGTATACATCACAGATCCGGCCAAGGGATTAGATGGGGTCCTTCAAAAGGCTGAGGAGATCCAGGACAGGACACCGAATAGTCACGTGTTCCGGCAGTTTGAGAATCCTGCGAATCCGAAGGTTCTTTATTTTAATTGTTGATTTTCTTCTGCCTGATTATTCTTAATTAATCTGTATATCCATTTATGTCCGCAATTCGAAGGATGGAAGAGTTGGTTTGCGATTTTGTCTGTAGGTTCATTATGAAACTACTGGCCCAGAAATTTGGAAGGACTCAGGAGGAAAGGTGGATGCCTTCGTTTCAGGAATAGGGACAGGAGGAACCGTAACTGGCACGGGCAAATATCTCAAGGAAAAAAACCCGGAGATCAAGGTCAGCTCGAATTCCAATCGCGTGTTCAGTTAGTTTCACAGAGATAAATGACTGCTAATTATATGTCTTTGTTTACTCTCTCATTTACATCCAGGTGTATGGTGTCGAGCCAGTTGAAAGTGCAGTCCTGAGTGGCGGAAATCCAGGTGAGTGCATGGATTTATCTTCTCTCCTCTCGGACTTGTCTTTGCTGTAGTTGGAACTCTGTGCAGTACAACTTTGGATATCACTGAGTTAGGAGCTAGTTCTTTCCTTTTCCTTCTTTCTTCTTTTTTTGCGGGGCAGGGCGGGTGACTGTTATATCCTCAGTAGTGATGGTTGGCAAAAAGCACGAAGAAATGGCATTGTGCTATGTGGGAGACAAATTTCACCTTTGTTTTCATCCTCCTGTCCAGATCATTGCTACCGACTTTTTAATATGTATCAACTGTTTCTGGTCCATTAGTTGATGTCTGAAACACATCACAGGCAAGCACTTGATACAAGGAATTGGTGCTGGTTTCATCCCACCAGTTTTGGACGTCGGCTTGCTCGACGAAGTCCTCCAAGTAAGTTTCGACTATTAGGCTGAAAATTTGGTTGGATGATCCGCCTTGCTGTCAAGTTGAGGATACTTTCCTTAACTGATTAAATTACATGACATTTTGTGGCTCCAGATATCAAGTGAGGAAGCTATTGAGACTACTAAGCTTCTTGCCCTGAAAGAGGGTCTATTGGTACTGACTTTTAACTCTGTCATAACCCGTCTTCTTTTTCTGGATGCACGAAGTTACCTGTCGCGAGAAAATTTCGGACTATATTGCTGTGATGGCAACTGCCTTTTGGGTTCTCACCTTTGGCAATCTTCCCCTTTGTCTTTGAGTAGGTAGGGATCTCTTCAGGGGCTGCGGCTGCAGCTGCAATAAAGTTGGGAAAGCGGCCGGAGTATGCAGGAAAACTGATCGTTGTAAGTCTGAACTTCTTTGCATTTTGTTCCTCTGCAACACCTCAAGCTAGAAAGAGACACTATTATTTCTTCCTTGATGATTTGGTGTTCGTCTTTGATCTGATTGCTGCTCCTCCAGTGGATATTGACGGACTCTTTGCTCTCCTCCTAATTCCCTCCTTCAATTTCCGCATGCACAGAGTTGCCTCTCATGCCATTATTCCTACTTTCTCCCTCTCTGCAGGTTGTTTTCCCTAGTTTCGGAGAGCGATATCTTTCGACTGCCCTTTTTGATTCAATCAGGAACGAGGCTCAGAACATGACTTTCGATTAGAGTGACAGTAGCCATAAATCTGTCCAACGTTAGTGTGAAATAAACTGGTCGCCCATTCATGGAGATCACAAGCTATCTACTGGAATGTCAGCTACGGGTTTCCACATGCCGATGCCATTCCGAGCACAATATGACAACTCCGATCTCGCTTCCAGGAATGACTTGCTTTTGTTCGAGATTCAGCATGTTAAGATGTTTGATGAAACTTATTTGTCAATGAAACACTTTATATGATCTTTTTCCCTCTCTTGCAATCTTGGGGACTTCAGCATCTGAATAAGATATCTGTAATTTCCTATGAACTCTATTCGATTCCATGCTTTGGTCCGGTTCTATTTTCTAACTTTCAATGCCGTAATACCGAAAAAACTCATACAGATGAAACCCGAGCTTCTGATTCGTCGCCTGTACTTCATAATACCAAATGACTTTATATTAATCTACAAGCAACTTAGCAGATATTCTGTGAAGGAAGCTTAGCTTTATCAGCAGAAGACTGATAAAGCACATTGGCACAGGCGGTTGTAGTGGAGAACTCATGTAGTTCTATGAACTTGTTCTGCATATAATCCGGTGGATGAACTTAGCCTTTCCAAATTGTTTAGACTTATGAAAATCAAGATGGCGAAGGAGGTGAATATTGATCCTTTCTATATATATGAACTCGAAGATATGATAATTATCACGAAGAGTCAACAGTCCGTGTTCACATGTCCAATATAGATATGAGAAGTCGTGCTATCACAACACATTATTTTTTTGTGTTGAACATACCAAAAAAAAAAAAAACACACTTGGGCATGTTGATTTCGTGTCAATTAATGTTATTTTTGGAATATCAAAAAAAATTATTCAAAAAGTCTTATATTTATTATACTTTTGTCAATTTAGTCGTAAACATTTTAATTTTGTCAATTTAGCTTTATATATTTTCACATTTTGTTAATTGAGTACATCCGATTAATTTTAGCCGGAAATCGCTGACATGGATGCTAGGCATCTCATGTGACATGAGCGGCGCTAGCGCGAATAATTTTTAATGATATTTCTATTTTTTTGGAATTATCTATTTTTTTCTTTTTTTTGTTTCATTTTTTTCTTCCCTTCTTCCTCTTTTAGCCGATCGCCGATGCATGGCAATTGGCTAGAGGCGAAGGCCGGCGAGGTACCTTGCCCACCTTGCCAGCCTCTAGTAAAGCTGTGACATTCCGAATTTCGACCCATTTTTTAGATTTATAAAACGTGTAATTCGTTAGTGTGTTTATAACAAAATCTTGCTCGAAAACTAATCAGTCTCGGTTATTGTTTTTAAATTGAGATTTTGCTAGAATCGTATTTGATTGAATTTGGCCGTTATTTAGAGCCCGAACTTTGGTGTATAATTTTTCGGAGTTCTGCGACGAATTTAATTGGACGGTGTTGATATTATTGTAGCCAGCTTTGATATTACTCGAAATAGGTGAAAAATGAATTTTTGACCAGATGCGGATTTAGACTAATAGACTTTCCTCGTAGTATGTTTTATCTAGTGTACGTGGACCAAATCCTAATTTATTATTTAGAATTTTCGGAAACCGTTGGATCGTTTTCGAATTTGAATCGTGGCTGTCGGATCGCACTTGAGCGCGATGTGACCATTTTCTCTCTCTCTCCTACCCTTTTTCTCGCCGACTCCCCTCCCCCTTGCGTCTGACCCACCCCCACCAAAATCCTTCGCTCTCCTCTCCTCTCCCTCTTTCTTTTCTTTTCTTTTTCTTTTTCTTTTCTTCCTTCTTCTTCTCCTTCGCTGCTTCTGCTCCTGCGTGTCCTCTGCTTTTGGCTTCTGGTTCCTGCTCCTCCTTGCTGCCAACGCCGACCGCCCCTCGCTGGGACCAGCTCCGCTGTGCACCGCCATCCATCTCGTGCTGTCGTCGCCTCGGAACCGCCGTCGTCAGACCACCTGAGTTGCACGTAGGTTGTGTCCTCGCTGGTCCGCCCGTCGGACCAGCTACCGCCGAGCGCCGCTCCTCCCTGCGATCGAGCCATGGCCCACCCAGCTCCATCTTAGGCCATGCGACACCGCCCCCAGCTGCCCGGAACCTCTCGTCGCCGAGCTCACCCCCAACCCAACTTCGCTTGCCGCTAGAACTAACTCCGCCGCTCATTGCCGCCATCCAAGCCGCCTAGCTGCCACCACCCGTTGCCATTTCCGCTAGGAACAACCCCCAAGTAGCTCGACCAGCCATCACAGCCCCCGCTTCTTCGTCGCTTCCGTTCGCCGCCGTCCGTCGGCCGCCGAACCCAAGCCAGAAACCACCGCAGACAGCTACGCCGCCGCCGTCGTCCTCGCGCCTTCACCGGCATTAGCCGAGTAAGTTAACTCATAATCCCGTGTTTAGGGTATTAAACTTACTTAGAGTAGTTTAGATTATGTTTAGGTTAATTTATTAATTATTTAAGTAGGATTAGTAATAGGTTATCAGTGTTTTAGCGATAGGTTATCGATTTTGATTCGATAGGTTATTACTAGTTATGTGATAAGCTATCGCGTATTTGTTGATAAGTTATCACTATTTTAATGATAAGTTTTCAATTATTTTATTATTATTGATTATTTTATTAAATAAAATTTATTTCGGAATTAAATATTATTTTATTATTAAATGATAAATTCCGAATTTAAATATTAATATTTTATTATTAAATAATTAATTTCCAAAAATAATAATATTTGATTTTCGAAAAATTTCTAGGGTCAAATTGTAATGCCAATATTGATTTTCATTGTATAAGTTGGCGTATTTAGAAAATGATTTGAATGATTATGATTCGAGAAAATATTTTTGAATTTTTGAAAATAAATTATGTTCGGATTTAAATGTTAATATATTATTAGTAAATAATTAATTTCCGAATTTATTTATTATTATTTAGGAAAATCTTTAATTTCAAATTATGATTTCTATACTTGATTGGTGGCAATTATGCCGTGAATCGTCATATTAATTTGATTTATGATAAATTGTTTTGAATGGAAGTTTTCAAGAAAATTTATGAGATTTTTGGAATTAAACTATTATTTGGTTATGCCAAGAAATGATAGTGTGGTTGATAAACGTGTTTGGCATCGAAGCTTGCAAGTATTTATTGACTGTTTGCATGTGTAACCACTTGATTTGCTATGCAGTATTATGCGAGCACTATTCATGGACGTATGGGCTAATTGAAAAGATAATAATTGGCCGGAATGCTTGTGTGCTCATGTTGTCACACGTCGAAACCATCTTGCTATGCATCGACGATGCCCGATTTATCGGATGCTTGGGGATTATTTGGATTGCCGATACGCCAGATGCTTTGTCGCGACCCGAGACCGGACTCGATACTCCTTATGGGATGCCATTTTACTGTGTATCATTTGATGTTGCCGTATTGGAATGCCATCATCCTGTGTATCGTTTGACGTAGCCGTGCTCGACGAGGCAGGATGGAGCCCGGTTATACCGGAAGACTGCCATCTTGCTGCGTATTGCTTAATGTGTAGTGGCCCCGAGAAAGCGTAATAACTAGAATACGTGTGATGTATAGTGCCTGATTATGTGGTAGAAAGCGTAATAACTAGAATACGTGTGATGTATAGTGCCTGATTATGTGGTAGAAATTACTAGGCATGGTATAGGACGTGCTCAAATGGATTCTATCTTATAATCGAGATACGTGCGTCTGTGATGCATTGATGCATAGAAAATCTCTTTAAATGCTTTGAGTATGTGACATATTCATTTCATCAACGAGTATACCAAGACGAGGTAAAGATGCCTATGATTGCTTAATGATGTTGGTGTTGATGTTGTATTACCTGGTTAGAGACCTTCGTGTGAGTTGGCCTCCTAAGCGGGACTTAGGCTGTTAACTTATTGAGACTTTCGTCTCATTTATTGTTGTTAATCCCTTTTTTAAGGTCCTTAGCATGTTGATGCACCCAGTTTAGTTCAGGGTGTCTGAAAGCTGGCTTTTTGGGATTAATTTTTGGTGGAGTAAATTGACCCCGGCTTGATATCTTTTTATTGGCTTTTTGTGGAATCACCCGAAGTGGGCTTGTAAGAATG
This sequence comes from Syzygium aromaticum, assembly GCA_024500025.1. NCBI lineage: Eukaryota > Viridiplantae > Streptophyta > Magnoliopsida > Myrtales > Myrtaceae > Syzygium > Syzygium aromaticum. The sequence goes on from CM044892.1 coordinate 35,867,638, forward strand.
TTCCCAGGGGTTAATCAAGTAAGAATCAAAATAGTGTTGCTTGACTGTTGTGATTTGTTTCCTAACTATCCCTATTTGTTATTGTCCGGGGATTTTTGTGATCGCTTCCACATGCGTAATTAAAAGATAAAATGAAGGGTTGGCGACGAGTCCTAGGATGTCACATCTTGACAACCATAGTGGGATGTTGCGCGTCCGTAAGGTTTGGGGCGTGGCATCCCCGTTACGAATTGGTACCAGAGCAAGGTCAGCTCGATCTAAATTTGGTCGAGACCTTGAGTGATAAGGTACGATGAGTTTTGAGATAGTGAGTTAGAAAGACACTAAGTGTTTGTGCTTGAGTGCTAGATTTCTCGTTTTTCAGCAGATTGTTCATTATTTTTTAATTCCTTATTAGAATTGGAAAGCATGTTTTTGTAAAGATCCTGCGAGATAAACAATCATGAACCGATGGCTCCTAAGAGGAGGGCCAAGCTAGGTCAGGCTGGTGTCAGAAGGAGAGCATCAGGGGATCCTAGATTGTACCAGATCTTGCAGGCTTTAGAGACCTTAGTAGGGCAACAGGCTCAGAATCAAGCCGCCGCCGCTGTGCCTGCACCTGCACCTGTACTTACACCTGTGCCTGTAAATGTTTCATTAGCCGGCAATGGAAATGGAAATCAGCCCATGCACAAGTTGATGGAGCAATTTCTAAAGCTCAAACCACCCAAGTTCACTGGTGCGGGTGATCTTGAGGATGCAACCCTCTAAATCAAGGAGTTGGAAAAGGCTTTTACTTTGCTGAGATGTACGGATGAAGATAAGGTGACACTGGCAATCTACCAATTGCAAGGTAATGCCAATACTTGATAGGAAGCTACCAAAAGCAGGGTATTTCTCGAAGGTACGGCCTGGGTGTGGGGTGCCTTTGTGGATGTTTTTTACAACAAGTATTTCTTAGACTATGCTAAGGAGCAGAAGATGAATGAGTTTCAGTGTCTCCGACAGAACCAGCTGTCGGTAGACCAGTACGAGGCAAAGTTTGCTGAACTGTCCCAGTATGCCCCAAGATTGATTGAAGACCCAGTAGATAAGGCAAGAAGGTTTAGGGATGAGCTGAAACCTGAGATTAAGGACCAATTGGTGCTCCTGAACTATGATAAGCTATATGAGATAGTGCAATTAATTGAGAGAAACTTGGCTGAGAGGACAGCCGCGTCTGGATCACGATTTATGCCAAACAAGGATAACTATCAGTTTGGGAAGAAACCGATAGCAGGAAGTGGATTTCTCATCCCTCCTAACAAGAAAGGTGGCGTGAGGAAATCAGTGTACAACAACAATAATGACCCATGTCGATCCTATGGAAGATACCATGGATCAGCCTCATGTCCTATGAGGACGGAAGCTTGCTTTGGATGTGACTAACCCGATCACCACGTCAGTCAAGGGGTTTTTGAGGTCAAAAGCCCCTTTCAAATGCTTAACCAAACACCCCCAGAGAGAGAGAGAGATAGAGAGAGAGAGAGAGAGAGATATGGAGGAGTCGGTCAAAATTTGGGGTCTTTCAGGGAATATCGATGGTTTTCAGGTGGCTCACGGGTGGTCGAAGGCGAGAAGAATCAAAAGGGCGTTTCTTGTGAACGGGGGGGACTTGCTAAGTGTCGTGCTTGTACTATTGTAGTTCGCAGTGGTTGCTTTTTGGCTGATTCACCATGAGGAAGAGAGAGAAGGGCGAAGATAAAAAGTGATATTTGATCAGTTTGTTTGAACACTTAAAATAGTTCTAGATGGATTTCTGCAAGCAGTCGACTTCCTCTCTATGACAATCCTTAGGTCGATTAACTTTCGCCATAGATGAAGTCAAATTCCAAATTGTGAGAGGATCAAACGCTGCTTATGTTGCTCTTGGGGTCGATAAACTTGTTCTCGGGGTCCTTCTTGTTTCTTCTTCGGAGCAGGGGCTCTTGTTCTTAGCTGGTTGTCGTTCAGTGCGCAGCCCAGATCTCAAGACTGAGTAGTGAGTGAAAATCATGAATTGAACTTTTCTCACGTACACAAAACATTGACAGTGACTTCATCTTAACAAATGCTAAGTCGATGCTGCTCTGCGTATCGTTGTGAGAGAGAGAGAGAGAGAGAGAGAGAGAGAGCGAGAGAGCAGAGTCCCAAAGCCTTCGAATATTTTAGGCGGCCGGCTCGGCCCACAAACGAAGCAATGGTGAAAGCCCGAAAGCTTCGAAATCTGTGAATGAATCCTCAACTTGCTCTCGTTTAATTGCAGAAGCAACTTTTGGTTTGTCTTCTTATACTCTCTGACCTTTGCGTGCCCCAGTTTCCTCCTCCCCGTCACTCTCTGCCTTATCTTCCTTACTGGGGCCAATCCAATTTCCTCTATTTAAACTTGCAGAACTCGAATAGCTTTCCCCTGCAGAGTGATTTGGCGGGGCACACTGCGTTTTCTGATCACCGGTGAGTTCGTGAATAAAACAGCGGATTGCCATGTTTGGATTGCTGCCGCTTTTGCTGCTTCTGCTCTTGTTTATGGGTGCCCCCTGAAGTTTGTGCTAGTTTCTGCAGCTTTTTACCAGATTTGTTCTTTTGTGGAAAAAAAAATCAAGCGGAAACATATGGGTGTTGATCAAAATCGTGCCGAGCTGATGTTTTTTTTTTTTTTTTGGTAAGGATGCCGAGCTTATGTTGAAACCTGATATCTCAAAAAGTTGGTGCTTTGTTACTAGACATTAAGTATGAGAAGATTATACCTTCAGTATAAGAAGTAAGGCATAGTGTGTAGTCAGTTGCTTCTCAAAGTCTTTTAATTTCTTAAATGCTTAGTCGAAATAGGTGTAGATATTCTCCCGGTGGATGTGAAAGTCAGGGAATCGTGTGTTTTCACTGCTCTTTCATCAAAGTTGACAGTCGATGAATTTCGTCCATGTCCTTTTCCCCCCTTTTACGCCTATGATTGAGCTGATTTAAGTGTTCCAATTGTTGCTGCAAGTTGGCTTCGTCCAACATCGTTTGCTTGCCCTTCGTGATGGAGTGATGTGGTTTAGTAGAACCATGGCCATGGCTATTGTTCCGTGGAATAAGCAATATATAGAACGCAAAATGCATTGATGGAATGACAAAAAAGATCAGTCCCTTGGTTGTTGCTTCTCAATTGACTTCCGATCGAAAGACTTATCTCGCAATGTATTTTCTTGTTGGCTTCTAGATTGTTGCGAAAACTCAACATGGAGGGACAGTGTGCTATCAAGAGAGATGTCACCGAGGTAAACTCTCTATGAATGCCATCTTCTCAATGTCATTGTGATTCTCTCACAAAGTTCATGTTGGTCCTGTGCTATCCACTTAACGTGTTTCTCATTGTATGGTGCAGCTAATAGGCAACACTCCAATGGTTTATCTCAATAATGTTGTGGAAGGCTGTGTAGCTCGCATCGCTGCGAAGCTTGAGACTATGGAGCCTTGTTCTAGCGTTAAAGATAGGCAAGCAACAATAATCCCTCTGTTACTGCTGGCTTGCATCAATTAGCACACTCTGATAGATATTTGTGGATACAATTTACACAGGATCGCACTTAGCATGATCCAAGATGCAGAGGAAAAAGGACTGATAGCTCCTGGAAAGGTGAATAGAATATTCCATGGGGCTAAAAGTTTCATTCTGAACATTTACACGGCCACTGTTGTTGCCCATATTTAACTTACTGATTTTGGAAAATGGTTTTTGATGGATGTATGGCAATTGAAGACCGTCCTTATCGAAATCACCAGCGGTAACACTGGCATCGGTTTGGCTTTTATTGCTGCCATTAAGGGCTACAAACTTATCCTTGTCATGCCGGCTTCATATAGTATTGAGAGAAGAATTCTGATGCGAGCTTTTGGAGCTGAGGTATATATCACAGATCCAGCCAAGGGATTAGATGGGGTCCTTCAAAAGGCTGAGGAGATCCAGGACAGGACGCCGAATAGTCACGTGCTCCAGCAGTTTGAGAATCCTGCGAATCCGAAGGTTCTTTATTTTAATTGTCGATTTTCTTATGCCTGATTACTCTTAATTAGTCTGTATATCCATTTATGTCCGCAATTCGAAGGATGGAAGAGTTTGTTCGCGATTTTGTCTGTAGGTTCATTATGAAACTACTGGCCCAGAAATTTGGAAGGACTCAGGAGGAAAGGTGGATGCCTTTGTTTCAGGAATAGGGACAGGAGGAACCGTAACTGGCGCGGGCAAATATCTCAAGGAAAAAAACTCAGAGATCAAGGTCAGCTCGAATTCCAATCACGTGTTCAGTTAGTTTCAGAGAGATAAATGACCGCTAATTATGTCTTTGTTTACTCTCTGATTTACATCCAGGTGTATGGTGTCGAGCCAGTTGAAAGTGCTGTCCTGAATGGCGGAAATCCAGGTGAGCGCATGGATTTATCTTCTCTCCGCTCTGACTCGCCTTGCTGTTGTTGAAACTCTGTGCAGTACAACTTTGGATATCGCTGAGTTAGGAGCTAGTTCTTTCCTTTTCCTTCTTTCTTCTTTTTGGTGGGGCGGGGCGGGTGACTGTTATATCCTCAGTAGCGATGGTAGCACGGGCAAAAAGCATTAAAAAATGGCATTGTGCTATGTGGGAGGCAAATTTCACCTTGTTTTTCATCCTCCTGTCCAGATCATTGCTACCGACTTTTTGATATGTATCAACAGTTTTTGGTCCATTGGTTGATGTCTGAAACATATCATAGGCAAGCACTTGATACAAGGAATTGGTGCTGGTTTCATCCCGCCAGTTTTGGACGTCGGCTTGCTCGACGAAGTCCTCCAAGTAAGTTCCGAACATTGGGCTGGAAATTTGGTTAGACTATCCTCCTTGCTGTCAAGTTGAGGATACTTTCGTTAATTGATTAAATACAAGACGTTTTGTGGCTCCAGATATCAAGTGAGGAAGCTATTGAGACTACTAAGCTTCTTGCCCTGAAAGAGGGTCTATTGGTACTGACTTTTAACTCTGTCATAACCCGTCTTCTTTTTCTGGATGCACGAAGTTACCTGTCGCGAGAAAATTTCGGACCATATTGCTGTGATGGCAACTGCCTTTTGCGTTCTCACCTTTGGCAATCTTCCACTTTGTCTTTGAGTAGGTAGGGATCTCTTCAGGGGCTGCGGCTGCAGCTGCAATAAAGTTGGGAAAGCGGCCGGAGTATGCAGGAAAACTGATCGTTGTAAGTCTGAACTTCTTTGCATTTTGTTCCTCTGCAATGCCTCAAGCTAAAAAGACACTATTATTTCTTCCTTGATGATTTGTTGTTCATCTTTGATCCGACTCTTTTCTGTCCTCCTAATTCCCACCTTCAATTTCCGCATACACAGAGCTGCCTCTCATGCTGTTATTCCGACTTTCTCCCTCTCTGCAGGTTGTTTTCCCTAGTTTCGGAGAGCGTTATCTTTCGACCGCCCTTTTCGATTCGATCAGGAACGAGGCTCAGAACATGACTTTTGATTAGAGTGACAACAGCCACAAATCGGTCCGATGTTAGCGTGGAATAAACAGGTCGCCTGTTCATGGAGATCTCCAGTTCTCTACTGAAATGTTGGCTACGGGTTTCCACATGCCGATGCCATTTCGAGCACAATAGGACAACTCTGGTCTCGCTCCCAGGAATGACTTGCTTTTGTTCGAGATTCAGCATGTTAAGATGTTTGATGGAACTTAATTGTCAATGAGACACTTTACATGATCTTTTCCCCTCTCTTGCAATCTTGGGGACTTCAGCATCTGAACAAGATTGTCTGTAATTTCCTATGAACTCTATTCGATTCCATGCTTTGGTCCGGTTCCATTTTCGAACTTTCAATGCCGTAATACCAAAAAAAACTCGTGCAGATGAAACCCGAGCTTCTGATTTGTCGCCTGCACTTCATAATCATGTTTTGGGTACCAAATGACTTTACATTAATCTTGGAAGCAACTCAGCAGATATTCTATGAGGGAATCTTGTCTTTATCAGCGGAAGACTGATAAAGCACAGGCAGTTATGAACTCGTTCTGCATGTGATCCTTTCCATATACATGAAACTCATCTTTGCCCTCGTCTACATCAGCTATTTTCCAGTTTAAATTGACCGAATTGACTCAATTGGCAAAACATAAAAATATTTAGGAATTAATTGACAAAATTGATAGATTTCCTACTGAATTGACAAAGGTGTAATAAGTTTGAGACTTTTATTTTTGACAAATTTTCCCGGAATTTCCGATATCTACTTTAATAATCATGCCGTGTTAAATTCTAATCACCATTTCTCTCAAACCCGCTCAAACCTAAAGTAGGGATGCACAGCCTCGAGCAATTAAGTAGATCTATCGACCATCTAAATTTCCAAAAGAGGAAAATCTCAAATTTGAGGACAAGGAAGATTCTACTGTTCAGTATATATTAGGGAAAAAAAAGACATAAATAGGTTTTTCATGTCAGAAAAATCCATACGTGCAGATAGAAAATTTGTTTTTTTACATGATAATTTATCCAAAAATTTGCTCGATGACGTAGAAAGGAATTAGCTTTCTTGAAAATTTATCTTTTCAACGAAATGAACATTTATGAAAGTAAGACAATTAAAAAAAAACTAATGCCTTTAATATACATGGGAAATTTGCAATAAACAAAAATTATACATGGAGAATTTTTAACTAGGAAAAACTAAAAAAAAAGAAGAAAAGGAAATAAATTTGGAATCACCATTTTAAATTGCAATTTAATAATTGAGAATAATTTTGTCTTTTTCTGAAGGGTTAATACCATGAAAAATCTTAAACTGGTACGGCTGTGACAAATTTACCACTAACTAATTTTTTAATAATAAAAAATCTCAAATTGGTACACATGTAACAGATTTATTCTAAACTATTTTTTTAACCATTAAAAACCTTCAAATTGGTACATTTGTGATAAGTTTTTCCCTCCATTGAATTGAATTAATATCACTAAAAATCACAAAATTGTACACTCGTATCCCAAGCCGGTACACTCTTTAACTGTCACGTGTCATCCAATTCAAAAATTTGACGGTAAAATTTAACGGAAACTAATGGAAGATAAAATTATCAAAGGTGTATCAGTTTGTAATTTTTTGTAATCAAAAAATTAATTTACGATAAATTTATCATAAATATATTAATTTTAAATTTTTTGAGATATTAACCTTTTTACGAAAATCGAGTGGATTTAGCCATAAAGCTGTGAAAATAGCGCCATCCTTAAAAACTGATGGCGCCCACCGATCGGCTCGGCTCGGCTCGGGCGAAACTCCGTCTTCTTCTTCTCGCCGCTCTCATTCTAAAACCCTCGGACCCTTCTCCCCAGTGGCCGCGAGAGAGAGAGAGAGAGAGAGATGGAGCCGGCGAGGCAGCTGCCGGAGCAGGCGGCGCCCGTCTTCAGGGAAGGCGTGACGCTGACGCTCGCCCGGTGGTCGGCCCTCCAGATGGCGGTGGAGAACGAGTGGGGCGGCCGCAGCTCCCGGCAGAGGGCCGACGAGCTCGCCCGCGACATCTTCGCCTGGTACACCCAGTCCAAAGGTACACGTGGGGCTTCCCGTTTTGATCTTGCTGCTGCTGCTGGGATCGTTCTTCTTCGTGGTGAATCGGGGAGGGGGTGGTGGTTAGTTTTTAATCTTTGCTTTTGTTCCCTTTTTGATCCGATCAGAGCCGCTTTACATCGACGATTTGGAGGATCTCCTGTACGAGGCCATGATTTCTCTGAACACCGTGGCCGAAGACGGCAGCGTCGAGGAGGTACGCGCCTTTCCTCCTTCTCCCCCCCGCCGCCCGATCGGCTGCGGGGTGTGCCGGTGCGGTTTGGTCGCGCGGCGGGGCGGACCTCGCGTCCGATGTTGGTTTGGCTGATGGAACACGGTTGTGCGCTGCAGGTGGCTGAGAAATTGATGATCTTGCACGAGGAATGCCTGGAAGGGAACTTGGCGGCTGTTGAGAAACTGAGGGAGGCTTCTTTGAAGAGAGTGGCGCCTGCGCATGTCAAGCAGGTAATTCTTGCGGGAAGCTTTGCCTGCGTACCGTAGGCTCCTTGTTGTTTTTCTTGTTTTGAGGTGATCGGCGATTGCTTGATGATGGGGGTATTGCATTGGTTGGAAAAATGGTTGAAGAAAGTGGGTCATCGATGTCGATAGTATCTCTGAAGAGGAAGTGATTAGACTGTGTTATTCTGAATTGTAAAGTGCCTCGGAGGCGGAGCAAAGTAATGTAGCTCATGCCTTATTTTCAGCAAGGCGTGCATATATTCACAAACCCTTTGGGACAAAGAATTAAGAAAACAGCGGATAAAGTTTTCACGTGGAATTTTACTTTGGTCAGACTGGGAAGAGGATGAACTCAATAAGATGAATCTTTTTCGATATGTTTTGCTCAGTCTTCTGGCCAACTTCATCTTTTGCAAGGAGATGCGTATAGCTTCGTACTTCATGCTTGTTCTGAGCAGAACTTTTTCCATTCACTTCATACTTGCTCTCTCTATAGCTGTGGTCGACATTGAGTGTTTGCCGAGTGTGCTAACATGCACTTGTTGAGCCATGTACAATCCTGTCTTGGTCGAGACTTCAGACGTCCTTGATGGAACTTGATTTGGTTTCTGCTTGCTTGTCTTTAATTTTCTAGTTGGGAGCATATTAAAGGAGAGAGTGAGGAGGAGCTGCAGAAGGGCCGTTTATGTATTACTGTGACGCTAAGATTCTATTGGGTGGCGTCCCCTACATTTCGGTTTTTCCCCCCTTCTCTATTGTTGATGCTTGGAGTCCGTTTTCTTTGTTTTGAGATCTTGGCGAGGGAAATGTCTTCTTGTATCACCATTCCATATACTTTGGTCTTTTTAGCATGCTATGTAATTCGGGGTGTCTTCAAGTTGAAGTGCTCATTGAAGGTTTGGCATTTGAAGACTATGAATCAGTGAAGGTTTGGCATTTGAAGACTATGTAACTGATATTCTGATTCATAATGAGGGTTGCCGATGCTTCTCTTAGGGCTATACATGAAATTTATTGTATCATGTGCAGGTTATTACCTAGGAATACACTCAACCAGGGGATGTATGTATATTATATTCTAGGAAACATTATCTGCATGAGCACACTGTGTATTGTATATGATTCTCTGTGAAGTGCATCTTCATATTGACGGAGACATTTATCTCACATTGGAGACCACTGTATATGTCGAACCTGCCAGAGTTGTATATGATTCTCTGTCACAAATCCTCCTTGACACAACTTCATGTCTATATAGGTTGTTGAAGGAGAAGAAGAAGAAGAAGAAGAAGAAGACAGCAATACCGAAGACATGACCATGGACGATTCGCCATACATGATGGTGGACGCACCAAAATCTCAGTTGAGCCCAACTCCAGTCAACAAAGCCGGAGACGAGGGGTGGCCACCCCAGACGGCTGATGCAGATGGATGGACGGTGGTTGGTTCAAGAAAAAGTAGGGCTAAAAAGTAGTAAGGCCAAAACTTGTCTAAGGTTCTGCGAGTATGTATGGTGTAATTGTTGCTACTTCTCTTCTTACCAAGTTAAAAAATGATCCTTGAGAGTAGATATTTTCTCACCATCGTTGGAGATTCTACCGGCACAAACCGAAATTTCGTCAGAGATTCTATCGTCACAAACCGGAAATTTTGTATCTTGTTTTGATTACATAACATACGAACGAGAAGCTCTCTCCCTCTCATTCATTTTCACTGATGCGCTCTCAAAGTCTTCTCCCCCTTCTCAGTGACAGTTCAGGGATGAAGCTAACATTTGTTGATGATACTTGATATAAGCGGTCGACGAGGAGAAGGAGAAGATGAACATTTTCCATCGATGTAATGTAACATTACAGATTCATCAATGATCCATTGATGGAACGGTGCACCACATGTTTTCGGAAAGTTAGACAACCTTTATGAAAAGCATGAGCCAGTTCTAATGCTAAAGGAAACACACGGTACATAGTTTGCCAGTTCAGGCAGTTTCAGGGAAAAAACTAAGCTGTTGTCTTCTACATTTTGGACATCCATGCCGGTAGATCTTAACTGTATATCGGATAGGAGATTCGTGAACTTATATGTCGGGGACTTTATCCTTCTCATTCGGGTTTTTGTCGGAAATGTTGAGTTGGGCCGCTGCCGCCACTGTTGCGGCAACCTCCGTGGGATGCATGGTCAGGAATCGGTCATTACTCATCTCAGCAGCCGTGACCCCTTCCACATCTGCACGGGTCACCGGCTTATCCGAAGGCAATTTCGATGGAGCACCCTGCATAGAACAGTCTGGCATTTCGTTACCATAAGTCATTACGTTACTAGGAAAATTTGCCTCTGCCAGAATGCCAATTTCTAACCCAATGCTGAAAACTACGAGAGTAACGTCGAATCGATTACCTATAAAACATCAGCCAATTTTGTCTTCTCCTCAGCCCGGGTCGTCCTTGCATTGAGAGTCACGGCCGACTGCGCGGCAGCTGCGACCCCCCCCCCCCGGGAGCAATGGTGGTACGGCCCATCGCTCTCACTTCTGCAGCTTGTATAGTGGCAGCATCACTCCGCTCTACAGGCTTGTCTCTAACTGTCAGAACGGCAGCTTCCAGGGCTTCTCCAATCGTGATTGGACCACCACTGTCGCCGACACTGTCGCCAGTCGGTTTGTTTTTGTTTTCAGGCACAAGGGGGCCAGAAACCAGGGGAACCCGCTGCGAGTATTGACCTAGGACCTGCGTTAGGCGGCCGCAACAAACGAATGAACGACGGGTCATAAAACCGTAAGGCACTTAGATTATTCAGCAAAGCTTCCTAGATGATCTCAATCGCGTCAATGACAATCCTGACATCTCACAGTTTATTTCGTGTGTTGAACTTCTATTACGAACTTGTCATACACTACAGAATCTAAACGTTTCAACGACTATGTTAGAATAAAACTACTCGGACTGTTCACTTGAAAGTTTGAAACCATACCTGTCCCCCAATGGACTCGGTGATGACGTGCCGACCCGGAAGATCCGATGCGACGACGTTCACTCCCTGCTCCGCCACCATCTCGTTCATGCTGTTATGCCCGACCATGCCGGCATCCTCGTTCTGCGTGGCCGCCGACCACATCGCCCATGCGGCCACGCCCTTCTGGACCTGGCCGAGCGTGAGGTTCTCCGTCGCCTGCATCAGAGCGGCGTCCTTCAGTGCCACCGGCTTGTCCGCAAGCTCGCCTTCGACGGAGGCGAACATGTCGCCATATTTGACCGGCTCTTGTTGCCGTTGAGCCCTCCTGCGCGGCTGTTCTTGGCTCATTTCGGAGGTGGGTATTCGCTGATCAGAGGACTCGAAGGGGACTCGGATAATTTATCAGGAGTTTGATTCGTTTTTCTATTATCTTTTGGGGACTCGGCGAGGCTTTGAGGTGGACTTAAAGGACGGCATGCAAACATGCAACAGGAGGCGTTCGGAAGAGAAACGGTGACATGCAACAATCACGTATGCAAGAGATGACGATTACCAAAAAGAACACACTCTTTTCATCGTGTCATGACAGTTCCCATGAAAGCTTGCTAACCTTAACTGTGTCGAATAATACAATCACACGTGCAGAAATTCTAGGAGTCGGATCAGAAATAACAACAGCATCAGACAGGCATGACCTTCAACCGCTAAGTGCGGAAACTAGATCGAATTGAAATTACTGGAAGTCGACATTGTTGAACTTATCAACCTCACATGGAAGCATGGTCTGGGGCCAAATTGGTAGTAACAACGCAAAAGACAAACTTCTTGTTTAACCAATCAGAAGTATATGGAAAGATATATTTAACAGGATACAAGCAAAATGCAGAAAAATCAGCTCCAGACATCTCAAAAGTTCAGCTTCATCAGTTGATATGATTAGCCTCCAGGAATTACCCAAGAGATCTCTACAGGTCCTGAAATATGAGAGTCATTCAACATTAGTCTTTAGGTTTCTCTCCAATGAAAGACTCCTCGTCGTCATCGTCGTCGTCATCCGCTCCTTCGGGGAGAGGACAGCCTTGGTAGGAATTATTGTCAACGCAATACTGCAAAAGCTTTTCCCAATGAGGGTCCTGGATAAAGCAAAGAATCATGGTCAGTCATGAACATTGCACGATGTCCACCCTTGTTGCGGTAATAAGTTGTCAGTACAAGCAATACACAATGCATAACCTTCAAACATCTCAAATTGGGTCAGGTGCAGTTACCTTGCTAACAATGTGAGGGTTCCCGATGATGACAAGCAGAGACCGAGCGCGGGTTACTGCAACATTGAATCTCCTTGGGTTGCTCAAGAATCCGAGACAATGAGCTCTGTCAAACTCAGTATGCTTCAATGTCGATCGGACGGTGGAAACTATGATGACCTCTCTCTCTTGACCCTGAAACTGTTCAACACTCCCCACCTTGACACCCGACATATCATATGTTTCGAGCACCTTTTTTATTTTCACCACTTGCTGCTGATATGGTGTTATTACCCCAATGTCGGCTTCACTCATACTCGAACTGTCTGTCAACTTTTGGATGAAGTCGACGACTTTACTTGCTTCGATTCGATTGAACCATGATGGGTTATTACCCTCTCTCTCGTCACAGCCTTGTATGCCAATAAATAGAACGGGGAACTCCTTGTTTGGAAGCAGATCGAAAGATGAGATCACAGAAGAGGAGTTTTCCTTACATGCTAATAATTGCCCTTCATAGAAGAGCTTTGACGGAAGATTGATAATGGCAGGGTGGCACCGGTAGTTTCTCACCAGTTTTGTCACAAATCCTATGTCCTCATTCAGGTAGAATTTGTGTTCAAAGAGCCTCTCTAGGAAAGATTTTCCCAATCCACGAGCCTCGGCATCTTTGGAATGTATAACGGGGCCTAGTTGCTTCGGGTCTCCAGCAAGTACAACCACCGTTTCGTTCCGACAAAGGTTGGCAACAGGAACCATGCATTCAGGCTCTGAGGCTTGCCCGGCCTCATCCAGAAAAATATGGGAAAAGTGATGAGATTCTATGCCTTCTGTGTGAAGAAGGGATGAGCTTGTATAAGTAGATATGATGATCCTATAGCGCATTAAAGCCTCCAGAGGAGGACATCTGAAGACAGACTCCACGAAATAGCAATAGCGGATATGTTCTGCCTGAAGATCGTGATAAGGACGACTGGTAGCATTCAGCCTGAAGATCTCACTCTCTTTGACTTGGGCAACCTCATTTGTGATTAGTTTTTCCAGTATGTGATCTGCAGCACTGTTGGAAGCAGCACAAATAAGAACCCTTGAACTTCTCCGTGCTTTGTATACCTGCAAAATCGCTTCGACCAAGGTCATTGTTTTACCGGTTCCTGGAGGCCCGAAAATCACATAGGGAGGAGCACCTTTGCAACCAAGAATCATCTGAATGCAACGCATTTGCTCCTCGTTCAAATTAGAAGTAAAAGGCACAAAGGGTGCCTCTTCGATCGACCTTCTGCCCGTTGAAACTGTTGGAAACAGAATTTCATTTCCTAAACGCTCCGCAGCTTCGATGGCTTGATACAATCGCCTCATGTTTACCCGATTACAAGCAAATTGAACACTGTAAGAGTTTTTGTTAAGATGACGATCATGAAACTCATCCGCAAATCTTAAAAGCACTTCATCAGCTTGGACGCGTTGAATGTGGCCCTGAACAGTGCTCCATCAATCAGTAATTTTCAATGAACAAGCAAGTCACTGGACACCGAGGCATCCGCCAAGAAGACTAATATCAACTAAAAACATAGCAATAAAAGGCACAAGAGCATCGACTATCTCGGGTACTTGTAACATTAACAGCTAATTAGGTTTTATACTCCGACAGCTTTTCAAGAAAAACCTTCAAGGAGATAAAAGAAGATAGAGCATCTATTTTCTCTTTCCTGAGCAGGGGAAAAATTCAAAGCTCCCGCACAGGGTAATTCTTGGTGATCACACCTCTACTTTCTCTTATCCCTTGTGAGGTGAACTTTCATCCTCCAGCAAAAGTACACAGTATGCATTATAAATGAAAAATGCAAAAAAATTTAATGCATAGATGGTTTGAAAGATACTATACAAGATGATCAACAAACCTTATAGGGAATAGTATTAAGCGCAACTTCATAAGCAAGCTTCACCAAGACAACATCGCCTTGTGAAAGTGAAGGCCTCTTCTCAGCAAGCCCAGGAACCACCAAAGATAGAAGATGAGCGCCCTTCCTTGTCATTTGGACACACTCCATGTTATGGCGCCTCATTTCTTTCTGAGATGAAAAAAATAGGAGTGCTATCATGATTTAGATCGCGAGAATAAAGAATACTTGTTCAACGGTTCTTAAGTATCATTGTTACCTCCGAGTACAGCTCTTCAATGATAACCAATGCATTGAAGTAAGCTGAGTAGTTCTCAGTTGTCAAACCTTCATCAAGAACATTGGGGACCTGGTCATTCATATATAACTCCCTGAACTTCTTCGGGATGGGGTACTCTGGAAGCACATGAGACCTAGATCTTTGGGTTTGTTCCCTCGCAGGACGCGATGGAACCGCAAACTCACAGTTTTCCATGTTGAACTGTTTCCTTCTCGGAACTCTTGAGTATGACCTGTTTGGAGCCAGAGACTGAGAGATCTTATCCTCAGCCAATAGAAAGACTACACGTTCAATCCTAGCATCCTCCACGTCAAAATGGACGATGGCTTGCTGCAAGCCCATATCCTTCGGCTTGCAGGATAACCAAATCGTTAGAGTCTGATGTGGCTGCAAAACTCTATCCTCCAATTCAGAACTTTGACGAAACGCTCGAACATATGCGTCGTCTGAATTGAGAGATGGCGGTTCCACGAGAGACAACGTAAACGAGTCTGTAGGATTCGATGAGAAAATCCTGATCCCCCAGAGTTCCACCTCGTCACTACTGGTATTCTCCATGGTAATCGGACACTTGGAAGTTTCTCCTACGAGAACATGTTGAGGCTTCTGATCAATTAAAGGAAATGGAACTGATATAAGTACCGGTCCCTCTTCATCTGGTTCATAATCACTTGCATGCTGGTAATTCTCTCCGATAGTTCCCATCGGCGACCAAACTTTTGACCCTGCAGGAGATCCTGATCACATGCCAAGAATGGTAAGCGAGCATTTTACGAAGCAAGGCAGTTCCAGCTACCCGGTTTTGTCCATTCAAAATTAAATTTTATATATAACCCCGGACAGATATAATGATTAAACAGGTATGCCCATGATTTCGAGCTTCAGAAACTACGATTATGACAGATAGAAACATATCCAATGTGATCAGTTCATAAATGCAAATGCTAATGAATACAGAAACACAACTAATTGACGATAACTAAGCATTTCCTTAATGAGCAAGATCAACTAAATGAATCTTTTATGCCAGCGCGCATGCGCCTTATCTAGTGCCATGTTCACGCTGCACAGTACCAAACCATAATTTGAACACCAAAATGAAAACCATTTGGATTAGACCTTCAGAGCATTCGAATGGGGGTTATGTATTTACTAACCAAGTGCTCTCTTGATCCAAAGAAAGCCCAGAATCACTGTAAGTCCACGCTCCAACAAGGACCCTTTAAACCCATCAAAGTTATAATCTGTTCCCCACGAGGCACAGATTTGCCTCCAGCTACTATGTTGTTCAGCATGATCAAAAGGCAAAGTACAAACAATCAACCAGAACTGCGTGTTACTACGTTGAAAGGCAAATCAAACCTACGAAATCCGTATCAAAAACCAAACTCTGATGGACATAACAAGAAAATAACGAAAACCCACCTTTGATCAGACAAAAAGAAGGCGTCAGGAAGGGACTCTTCAGAGTAATTGTCGAGACGAAGACAATGACGCCGGACTGAACGCTAAAAATCAGATCTTTTTAACGAAAATACACAGGCACGAACTTCTTGGAGAAGGCAGAAACAGTGAATGCAAGTCAAATGACGGTCAATGGTCGTCGATAATTCTCTCTCTTCTCTCTTTAGTCTCTAGTCTCTACTCTCTCGCTGTATGATGATGATGATGAAGCGCTCAAAATTGTTCATCGACTTTGGTCATCAACCGGACGAAGCCTACCGAGTGCAGGAGGAGTGAATTTGTAAGGGCCAGGTGAACGAATCGTTTCATGCTTCTTTCATTTGACAGAACCAGGAAAAAAGGTTGTTTCCGTTTAGGAAAACCAAAAACCTCCTCTGATGGGCTGAGTCCGGACAGCGTCCCGCTCTTGCCACGTCAGCTCCGCAGGGGCCCACCGCACGCGTGGCGGGACATGATTGGATTTGATGGTCGAATGCAAGGGCATATTATATTCCTTGATATATCTCTGAACCGTCTAATCTAATTTATCTTTTAGGATGAATCTAAAAAATTGCATTTTATTTTGCACATCCATGACCAATTACAGTAATTTATAATTGGGTGAGTCTTGCTTAGATAGTATCATAATAAAGACTTTATGAGTAAGGAAATGAAATCCTGATTCCTCCACCTTCCTAAGTTGCCCTCCTCCTCAGGGAAACTATAACTATCTACACACTGCTTTACTCTACCCCTTTTGACAGTTTAATTCTCACTTTATATTCGTTTGTTCTTTCCTCCCTCCATTTTCCCCCCAAAATCTTAATTATATTCTCTGTGAAAAGAATTCTAGCCTTAATTTGCTAATTCTAATGCATAACGATTGGTAAGTAATCCACATATTTATTAGATTATTAGGATAAGTGTATCGAAGTCTTAAAACTTATCACGACAGTACAATTGAGTCATAAAATTTTCCAAAAGTGTAATTAAGCCCTAAAACTTATTAAATTGGTGCAATCAAATCTTTTCGTTAACCTCATCCAATTTGACTAACGGAAAATGCCGACGTGGCTTTTGTTATATTATTTTTTCCTCTTTCCCATGTGGCGATTACGTGATTAAAACATGAAACATAATATTAAAACGATGTCATTTTCGTCAAAATCTAATTATTCAATAAAATTGTATTTAAATTACATAAAAAATAATCAAAATTTATTTTTAAAAATCAAAAAAGGAGAAAGAAGCAGGCAAGGGCGGGCCCTTGCCGCTGCCACACAATTATTGGGAAGGGCCAATGATAGAGGGGGAATGATCGGTGAGGATCGTCGAGCTCCGAGCAAGCGCTGGCGACCCTTGCCTACAATTAGTGAGTTAACGATTTTAGCGGCAGTAGCGAGTTCTACAAGTCGCATGCTTTTTCCTCCTTTTTTATTTAAATTTTGCTTATATTTAATATAATAAAAACGAATTTTGTATTAAAAAATTAATTTTTACCAAAATGACGTCATTTTAGCTACATAGGAGAAAGAAAATAAAAAGAAAATCATGTTAGTATTTTCCGTTAACCAAATTAGACAAAATTAACAGAAGGACTTGATTACACTAGTTTGACAATTATAAGATTTAATTGCATTTTTTGAAAGTTTTATGACTCAATTGCATTTTTGTGACAAGTTTTAGAATTTCTCGTGCACTTATCATTAAATTATTCTTATTTTGTTGATTTTTTCCTTTATGATTACATTCGTTTCAGTGCCTGTCATCGATTTTGTATGGATAGTGTCATTAAAAAGAGAATTCAACATGCTATAGCAATTACATTATTTCATTTAATTTTACAGGCCAGTGCCGATACTAGTCTCCCGCTTAGTCCTTCACGAGTCATTACTTGCTTCTTACACAACTACTTGAAACTAGGAAGATGTTCACTATCCCAACATACATGCCCAGGTGGGCGAGCAAGACACAACAAGAAGATGGTAACGAAGCATTTCAGGACTTTGAGAAGTAGAAACCCTCTAACTTATACACAAGTGATAGTTCTGCTGTCTAATACAAATCCAAATTCAGCACTTGTAAGCACAGAAACATTGCTTCGGAACAGGAGGTGCGGTATAAAGATCGCACATGCCTCGTCCATTGAACCGGTTCCTGCAATCCTCCCAGCATCTGTCGCCGCCTTTGCAGGTCCAAACTTTGTAGCAATCTTTTGCCTCTGCTAAGGGAACCCTTTTCTCATCTGTGGGCATTAAAAAGCTCCGACCATAAGACAAAGCCCGTTTTATGTACACTAGTTACACGTTACAAGAAGTGGGGTGCTTTTGAATTTGAGAACTTCGTCTCTGAGACAGTTGAGATCTTTCCATTGATACTGGTGTTAATTCAAGAGCAGACTTCCTATCACTTTACTTATGAACAGGATTGCTAGAACTCCAAAGAAGATTAGCTCTCTAATATTGGAAAAAATATCGATCTCATCTTCTGTTTGCTGCTAGAAGACAGTACCCCTCAATTCTACACAAACATGCATGATTTGCTTGCAAAATTATACTTGTGTTTTTCCCTACATTTGCAGATCTCATGCATAAAGTTACTAAGACAGCAGCAATCTAAAAGCTAAAGCTGTCATCTTTCTTGCACTGGGTAATGCAGTAAGTAGATAAGTGCTCAAATATCAACTACAAGAGGAAGCATCAAACAATCTGGCCCAAAGTTCTGGCGGAAGTTAAAAAAGAGGTACCACACGAGAGGACGAGCAAGAGGAAGAAGCACAAAGTGAAGTATTTAGCCATTTCTGCTAATGCTGAGAGATGCCGAACTTTGTAGGACTTTTGAGGAGCACACCTTCTGTTGTATTTCTCAGAGGAGATTGTACCATTATGTACTGTCAGTCTTGCAATGGTAAATGCTTAAAGAGCAAGCTTTCCCTTAGTGGAGTATGACCCTATCAATGGATATGGATAATCAGTGCATGTGCATTATTATTTCTTTAATCTACAAAGTAGAAAGCTACACTAAAGAGGGTGATGGTGGATGATTCGATAATGGGTATTAACCAGAAAAGTCTTCTAGATTTGGAGATGTTTAATCTTTCAATGAAAATGGAGACAGTGCACACAGCATCTTTTGATGCACGCATCCTCTTTAAAAAGTTTTGCTCTTGTAAAGAATTTATGGGCCTAGTTCTATGACGAAATCATCGTGACATAATTGGGATTCGTAACTACCGACTTTTGCTATGCCCAATGGATAGTTTATATGAAATTTTGTGAGATCACTGCTACCTGTTCTAAAAATTTAAACTATTAGATGAACGTGAATTTTGACTAAAGCGTGGAAATATATAATTTGGGATATAAATTGAAGCCTGGAAATATTTGAATTTAGCACCTTTTTCTATGATAACCATGTGAATTTTTTTGGGACTACTGTCAACTATTTTAAAAACTTAAGTTATTAACTAAAGATGTAGTTTCCTTACCAAAAAAAAAAAAACTAAAGATGTAGTTTAATATTTAAATATTTTAAGTGTATCAATGGAATCAAGTTTTATCCTAGTGAGAAATATGAGTGAGTGGAAGAAAGAAGCAATGCTTAATGCCTGCCGATGGATCATAGCTGTGAAAAGTAAAACGGCATTATTGATCCTGCTGATTCTTGATTTGCAATTGGCTTCAGTTCATCACAATTACTCTAACCAACATCTTCTTGGAAACAAGTTAAGCAGTAACCGGAGATTGAGACAACAGTAATCAGCTCTCATGGATCTACTGCAGAGACAACAGGGACCAGCCTTTGGTGGCTAGACTTCTAGTTCTCTTGCGAACTGCAGAGATAATCAAGCCTTTCGTGTGCGCACGAGAGAGAGAGAGAGAGAGAGAGAGAGAGAGAGATTTCTGATCTTTAGAATGGTCTTGAATTCATACAAGAAGAAATTCAGATGCACAGCCTGATCTGCAGACTGCAAAAGGAAGTGACATTCCTGGTTCCATAGAGGGATTGAACCAGGGGATCTGGAGATGTACCTAACTGTAGGCTACAAAGTGCTCGTGCAGTGTTTTAATTTAGACTAACAAAAATATGGAGGGTGGTCTCATCGGCTGAAGTTGGGAAATGTCTCGTAGCTACAAGCTACAAGCCTAAATAATACGATCCAGACTAGATGTTCTCAATTCTTGCAACCCAAAACTGTAAAAGAAAAAGACAAACGACATGGTTCAGCATTTTGATTCAACCAAATGGCACACACTAGGGATGCCTCGACGGCTCACTGCTTATAAGAGTCCTAGAACTCATTGACCTGTATAAACCACACTGAATTGGGATTGAAAGGTCTCATTGGCAGATGGGAGAAATATGCCGCATATATAAATGGCAAAATCTGCATCTCATTCATCTTCGTAAACTCTATCAACTTCCACTGTGATATCAAGAGTCGGAATAGGAAGACAGAGAATTGAAACTACAAAGCAGAATTCAGCAACTCATTTCGCATGAGACAGAAACTACAGCACATGGGGATTCTAAAGAGTTCATAGCTGGACAGCATACATGTGTGGGAGATCAATGAAATGATAAACCAGATGCATATTGCGCCCTGACAAATTCCACTGACTTTCTTCAAGTGTAACATCAAAGATCAGAGAGAAAGACCCAAAAAATTGAAACTACAATTCGCAATCAAATTTATGGTACAAATCCCTCAACTGTCAAGCTGCAAAAGCTGTTTACTTCCGATCTAGCATTTGTACATCGTCCGCCGGATGGTGAAGCCTCTCCCAGGATCTGTCAAAGAGCAATACAGCAATACACCCTGCAAAAATGGGTGGATGCCGCAGGCTTCATTCTTGCTCCGAATGTTCTACAGTCCCAATATTCTACACCTTAAACCTTTTGAACTCAAACCAAATCTCATAGTGGTTAAAGAGCAAGCTGTCATGCGTGTTCTTGCCAACATACTCAAGCCCTAAGCTTGTGAGCCTCTTTGTACACTCCTCACCTCCCAATCGTGAGCAGAATTTTATGTTGTGTGAAACAAATATGCGTCCTTCGTGAGGTTTCAGCTTGCCCACCAATCTCTCCAGCCCAACCCATACAAGCTTATCAGGCATGTGCAAGAACACAGCACTAGCATATATCAGATCATATGTACTTCCAGAACCAAACTTGGTGAAGTCCATATCCTCGCCCCGCACAATTAAAGGGCGTTTATGCAGCAGACCACGTGAAGGAAGCTCGTATCTGAATGCAGCCATTAAAGAAAGCTCATCCCTCTCTAGGCAGTGAAAGTGATCAGGATCTAAGAAACTAATGAAATGCAAGCCTACCCGGAGCGTCCCACATCCAATCTCAAGAACACGTGAGCCAGGTTTAAGGTGCACGGCCTCCGCGAGAAATTCAAACACATCGCGACCCCCTGCCCAAGGCTCACCATAGTAGCTATGATGCTCTTCAACGAGAAGCTCCCCGGGACAAGGAAGGGCAGTATGGTTGCTTGCATCTGGCTCTTCGTAATGGGATATGCCCTTGAATCTGGATATTTGAAGACAATAGTCATATCTTTGAAAGCATGATGATACAAATAAAAGAAGATGTATGGTAACATATCCGCCAGGTGCAAGAGGTTACTTAGTGAAAAATGCAAATTTACACTATAATGGGTAATAGTACGTGTGACATACCCTGTGGAGATGACAACCTACTTCAAAGTTTCAGATAAAAACTCGTCTAATCTTCCATCAAGTTTATTTCACATCAACAAGAATGGAACAATCTATAATACATCAATCTCTGTTCAAGATCCAACATCAAGGAAAAGCATACAGTCAAAAGCATATTCTGGAGCCGAAGCATAAAGAAAAAGCAACCAAATGCTACTGTATATGGGCTCCCAACTTAATTCTACAAATCTCAGCAAAAGCCGGTACACAGATTCATTCATACAAAATAAAGGCTGCAAATTCAAGACACGAAATGATGGCACGACCCAAGACTACATCTGCAGCTGCAAAATAACCGCCGGGAGATACATAAAATCCGACAAGACACTGCGCACCATCGTTTGAACTCAGCATGACATACCCGAGCAACAGACATATCAAATTTTGATCACATTGGTCAAGACTCAAGTTACTCTAGCAACGAGATGGCAGCACGGGACGCGCGAATGGCCACCCGCATTGACACGAACGATCACTTTTAGCACACCGCAACAGCATAAAGCATCTCACTTGCGCACAGCAGAGAAAAACAAGCAAATTACTGGTTAAGATCTTCGAGCTGTTGAGCCCTGGTGCGAGGGTTGATCCCCTTGCGGAGCACGTTGTCCTGCATATGCAACCCGTTGGCCCGGATCTGATCCCGCACCCACTCTATATCCGCCTCCGTCGTCTTGAACCCGCCCCCAGCGCCGCCGCCGCCGGGCGCGGCGGCCCCGGCGGGGGAGGCGGCGGGGAAGGAGCAGGAGGAGAGGGAGAAGAAGAGGAAGAAGAGGAAGACGGAGGCGCCGAGGACAGAGAGCACGAGGACGGGGACCGTGACGACGACGGCACCTCGCTGGGAAGCCATGGCTGCGAGCTGGATGTGGCGCTGGCTCGGGAGATTTTTCTAGGGATTTTTGTCGCTCCGTTCGTTGTTTTTGGGGACAATTTGGTCTCCTTATTTTCGGCGGAAAATTAGTTTCTGTCTTTTTTTTTTTTCTTTTTTCCATTTTTGGCCACCGAATTATGTTTTCCTTTTCAATTTGATCCTTTTCGCAAGAAAGGCTTGATGGGAATGCGACGATCGTGCTAACGTCCCACGCGACCGATGAGAACTTTACAAATGAGGTGAATTACTTTTTTCTTGGAAAAGGTCCATCTGACGACGAAAACAGAGAAAAGAAAAAATTTCATCGGCCGATGGTCGGATCGTCGCTAGGCTCGAGCAGCAAGACTAGATTTACTTACGTCGTACCCACGAATGGAAAGACTAAGGAGGGCCGGAGGGTCGCTCGATCTTCGCGGTAGTTTTGGGATGAGAACCCTGTGGAACCGAGCAAATATGGTGCTCGCCGTGATGGCTAGTGCCAATGAAACTCTCATCATCAGATCCAAAGGCTGATTCCAAGCTAAGTAGGACGGTCTTGCCACGTAGGCGGTAGGATACTTTATTCTGCGCTCGTCACGTGTTTGGGTGGGCCCCACTGATCAATCCCTTGTTCTTATTCACAGTTTCTTTCTTCTCTTTTCCTTTCTTTTTTCTTTTTTCCTTTTTTTCGCTTTGGCCTATGGCCGGAGGCAAGGATCGCTCTCTCCCGATCCAGCGAGGGCATGGGCAAGGACGAAAGATTTATGAGTGGACTGACGACAGAGGAGGGATTGTCGGTAAAAAAGCGATTGGACAATTAGGTTATGTTGAAAGCATCGATCGAGTTGGTGGCGGAGCTGCAGGCCCTATGGAAATAAACGTTGCTTGTGCAAAGGAGAAGAAGAAGAAGTGGAAAGGAGGGAGAGAAAGCGAAAGAGACGGAAGGAGAAGGAGGTGAATAACGAAGAGACAAAATTTGAAACTTGAGCTCCACTTGAATACATGACGATTAATGAGTGGAGTGTCCTTTCGTTTACGTGGCAAGACTGACTCACCTAATATTTTTTCTCGAAACTCTCTTTCGATCTCTCCTCTTTCTCTCTCTCTTTCAAATTTGCATTCATATATATATTTATTTTTTTCATCTCAGCAGTTAGTCCTAATCGGCGTTGATAATAATGCTTGCGCTTTCCGTTCAAATATTCGACGGTAGGATAAAATTAACCAAAAAACATAAAAGAAAAGAGAAGGACTCAATTGAAAAGAAAAAATTTTAGACCCCGACTTTAAATAATTTTACGAAAGTTCATCGCTGAAAACAGAAAAAGGGAAAAAATTTGTAAGACACTGAAATAGGCGGTCGGTCTCACCTTAATAAGGGATTTACCCTCTTCAATCTCGTTCGACTCTCTTCAGTTTCGTGCCCTCCTTCCCTCCTCGCGACTGCACCGGAGCCACCACCGCACGCGGCGGCGATCGATTTTGGCCCTCCACCTCTCCCCCCTCCCTCCGCCGCTTCCGTTTCTCCATGCGTAGCTCGTGAGTCTCCGATTCCTCCCAACTGTTTCATCTCTCCTCTCTGGTCGTTAGCTTTTTCCTTCGGTGCAATGCACGGCGCGCGAGACGCGGCAGCCCGTTTAGGGCACGCGGCCCGCGCGAATCTCGCTCGATCGAGCTGGAGTCGAGGGAACGAGACGCCGCCGCGCGCGCCTGGCGAGAACTTGATTAGCATGCTGCGGATTGAGGTTGAGGTTGAGGTTGCGGTTGAGCCGCGGGGTTTGGGTTTCGAAGGGGCTATGGTGTGTGGGTTGTGTGGCTGAATCGCTCTGTTTCGTTATTCATGTCTGGCTCTGCAGCTCGCGGTGAATTGCCGCAAATAGTTGGCGCTTAGTGGCCCGCTAGTTTATCTGGGTTATCATTTCTGGGCGGCATCATGGGCACTGGCTTAGTTTTAGCGCAGGCTCTAGGTGATGGGTTTACCCCAGGAAGGTTAAATTTTGTGGATAGGGAGGACGGCCTACAAGTGAAAGATAGCTTGTCGACTCAAGAGAGTGAGGGGAAACCATGGCATTTCATTCAATTTAATTCCTCTTTCGAAGGCTATCCTCGACTCATACTATAATCTTCCTGTTTTTCTATGCTATGCTATTCGTTAGCTCTTTGGTAGAGTTTCTCTATCTGCTCCGTGGCATTTAATTCAGGGCTTGAAGATGGTTATAAATCTTGTAAATCGAATAAAGAGTGTGTGAAATCATGAGCTTTAAGTGTGACTGGAGCTTCAGTTTTCGGCATCGAAAGACTTATCTGTGCTCAATCCGAGGCATGCATTGCTTTGACTGTTTGATGTGTCTGATTTTAGGGTTTACTTGAATTGCCTGTATCAATTAATTATTGCCTCCTGTCTTATGGTGTATTTGAACCATTTTAAATTCCAATGATCTTGAGAATGAAGTTGGCCCATTTCTCCTTTTTATTTGCATTTTTCCTTTGAATATCAGTATTTTAATCTTCCTGATTTTCCTCTCTTCATTAGCTCTCAGGTGCAATATCTATATTTTCTCAGCGATATTCAGTTTAAGGCTTGAATCTTGTAGCTGTTTGCAATAATCTTGTGAAAAAGGTGTTCACTTGAAAAACTTTTGAAGGCTTGGGGATTTTCCCCTCTAGAATTCTAGTACATAGTACATTACGTTGTTCCTGTCAAACATCATTACTCTCTAGTCGATGGTGTAGTTCAGCTTGGGACTTGGTTCAAATTTTAGCATAATTTTTTTTAACCTGAGTTCAGCTCCTTATTTTGCATGTTTCCACCAGTAGACAAGCCCCTTACATAATTTGATATATGGACTATGCACCTTTTATGTTCTCTTTGATTGAATAGTGATTATCAAGTTTGGCTGGATTTGACCATAAAAAAAAGTTTGGCTGGTGGTGTACTTCCTTTCTCAATAGCTTGAAACTAGTGACATTAGTTTGTTCAAGCTTGAACTTCTAATTGTTGTCTATGACTCTTTTGGTGTTTTCAAACAACTAAATCTGGTCACGCTTAGAATGTCCGCTGGTTCATGTTTTGCAGGGACAAGTAATGGAGGATTTAAAACATAAATCTAGGAAGGATGCAGAATCAAAGAAAGCTCATCGAGATCATGATCATGATCGGGAAAGAGAAAGGGAGAGGAATGGGGAGAGACATCGAGAAAAGGAGAAGGAAAAGAAAGAGCGCGACAGTCGACGTTTTGAAAGGGAGAAGAGTAGTGATTCTGATGAGAGGTATGAGAGAGAAAGAGAAAGGGAGCGAGAGAAGGATAAGTATAGAGAAAGGGAAAAGGATAGAGTAAAGAGTCGTGACCGTGAGAAGGATAAATCTAGAGAAAAGAAGAGGGATAGGGAAAGGGATAGAGAAAGAGAGGATAGAGAGAAGGAGAGGGAGAAGGAGAAGAGAGAGAGGGCAAGGGAGAAGGAGAGGGAGAGAGAAAAGGAGAAGAGGGAACGCGAGAGGGAAGATAGGGAGAGAAGTAGAGAAAGAGAGAAGAGGGAACGTGAGAAGGAGAAAGAGAAGGAGAAGGAGAGAGAGAAGGAGAGGGAGAGGGAGAGAAGGATACGAGAAAGGGAAAAGCGTCGGGAAGTTGATAGTGATTATAGTGAAGATGATTCCCAGGAGCACGACAAGAAACGTCGAAGGAGAGATGATGATGAAAATTATGAAGAAAGAGATCGTGAAAAGGGTCGGAGCAGGGGAAGCAAGCGCCGTGAGAACAACGAAGATAGCCCGAGGAGGACTGATGAGGAGGATCCAGAGAATAAAGACGATAAGCCCACTCGAGAAGAGGAATTAGAGGATGAGCAAAAGAAATTGGATGAGGAGATGGAAAAGAGGAGGAGAAGAGTTCAAGAGTGGCAGGAGCTGAGGAGAAAGAAGGAAGAGATGGAGAGGGAAAAGCGTGGTGAAGTGAATGTGGAAGAAGAAGAAAAATCTGGAAAGGCATGGACTCTTGAAGGAGAATCTGACGATGAGGAGGCTGCTCCCACAATGAAACCAGATATGGATGTGGCCGAAGATGAACTTACTGATGATAAAACTGGGGATGCTATGGTGGTGGATTCTGAGAATGGAGAAATTGCTCCAGATTTAGAAGAAAGGGAAAATGGTGCTGGTGGAGATGAGGAAATTGATCCACTGGATGCCTTCATGAATGATTTGGTGTTACCTGAAGTGGAGAAGCTGAATAATGCCATGCCTACTTCAACTGCTGCTGACGATAATTCAGACATGAAGAGAAAAGATAAGAAAAATAATATTAGTAATGGAAAACTGGCGAGGAATGGTCCAAGTAAGTCTATGGGAAGAATTATCCAGGGGGAGGATTCCGAATCTGACCATGGAGATCTTGAGAATGAAGGAGATCCTTTAGAAGATGAAGATGATGATGAGTTCATGAAAAGGGTCAAGAAGACAAAAGCTGAAAAACTTTCCATAGTTGACCATTCTAAGATTGATTATAAACCATTTCGCAAGAACTTTTATATTGAAGTAAAGGAGATCTCAAGGATGAGTGCTGAAGAGGTAGCTGTGTACAGAAAACAACTGGAATTGAAGCTTCATGGAAAAGATGTGCCAAGACCTGTTAAAACATGGCACCAGACAGGACTCACGAGTAAAATTCTGGAGACTATAAAAAAGCTTAATTATGAGAAGCCAATGCAAATTCAAGCTCAGGCTATCCCGGTAATCATGAGCGGTCGGGACTGCATCGGTATTGCAAAAACTGGTTCAGGCAAAACCCTTGCATTTGTGCTGCCAATGTTGAGGCACATCAAGGACCAGCCACCTGTTGTAGCTGGAGATGGGCCAATCGGTCTGGTGATGGCACCTACGAGAGAGCTTGTCCAGCAGATACACAGTGATATAAAGAAGTTTGCCAAAGGAATTGGTGTCAGATGTGTGCCTGTTTATGGAGGTTCTGGTGTTGCCCAGCAAATTAGTGAGTTAAAGCGGGGTACTGAGATTGTTGTCTGTACCCCAGGTAGGATGATTGACATTCTTTGCACTAGCGGGGGGAAGATAACGAATCTGCGTAGGGTCACATACTTGGTCATGGATGAAGCAGATAGAATGTTTGACATGGGTTTTGAACCTCAGATCACTAGAATTGTCCAAAATATCCGTCCAGACCGTCAAACTGTTCTATTTTCTGCCACTTTTCCTCGTCAGGTTGAGATTCTGGCCCGTAGAGTCTTGAACAAACCTGTAGAAATTCAGGTTGGTGGCAGGAGTGTTGTGAACAAGGACATAACCCAGTTAGTCGAGGTGAGACCGGAAAGTGAAAGGTTCCTGAGACTGTTAGAATTGCTTGGTGAATGGTATGAGAAGGGAAAGATCTTAATATTTGTTCATACCCAGGCGAAATGTGATGATTTGTTTAGAGATATGCTAAGACATGGGTATCCGTGTCTTTCACTTCATGGAGCCAAAGATCAAACAGACAGGGAGTCCACAATAAATGATTTCAAGAGCAACGTATGCAATTTACTGATTGCTACTAGCATTGCTGCCAGGGGACTCGATGTGAAGGAGCTTGAACTGGTGATTAATTTTGATGTTCCTAATCATTATGAAGATTATGTCCACCGAGTTGGTCGGACAGGTCGAGCTGGTCGTAAAGGCTGTGCTATAACATTCATATCAGAGGATGAGGCTAGATATGCACCAGATCTTGTCAAGGCCTTGGAACTTTCTGAACAAGTAGTTCCTGATGATCTAAAAGCCCTTGCCGATGCTTTCATGGCTAAAGTGAATCAGGGGCTTGAGCAAGCTCACGGGACTGGTTATGGCGGAAGTGGTTTTAAGTTCAATGAAGAGGAGGATGAAGTTAGGCGAGCGGCCAAAAAGGCACAGGCCAAAGAATATGGCTTTGATGAAGACAAGTCTGATTCGGATGATGATGATGATGGGGTCCGGAAGGCAGGTGGTGACATCTCACAGCAGGCTGCCCTTCAATTAGCTGCCCTTGCTGCGGCTTCCAGAGCCAGCACAGCTTCAAATGTGACTCCTAGCACAGTTGGTCAGATACCAAATGTACTTCCTGCTGCCCTTCCCAGTATTCTTGGTTCCACAACTTCTGCAGTTCTACCAGGGACTCTGCCCGCTTTGCCCACTGACGGGGCTGCCCGTGCTGCAGCCATAGCTGCGGCCATCAATCTACAGCATAATCTTGCAAAGATTCAAGCTGATGCCATGCCCGAGCACTATGAGGCTGAGTTGGAGATAAATGATTTTCCTCAGAATGCTCGGTGGAAAGTCACCCACAAGGAAACTTTGGGCCCTATTTCAGAATGGACTGGTGCAGCCATTACCACCAGGGGTCAGTTTTTCCCTCCTGGCAAACCACCAGCTCATGGAGAGCGGAAGCTCTACTTATTCATTGAAGGTCCTACCGAACAATCTGTCAAGAGAGCTAAAGCAGAATTGAAACGTGTTTTGGAGGACGTCACCAATGCGGCACTATCACTTCCAGGTGGAGCCCAACCAGGCAGATATTCAGTTATTTAAGTGTAAGGACACAATAGACAGCTATGTCTTACTCAATGTGTTTTTGGCTATATTAATTTACAATGATTATAAAGCTCTTTTGCTAGAAGAGACAGGATGACCTGGTTTTCTCGAACATTATATCTCCCATTCCTATTAGTTGAATTTCTTCTTTAGGTTATGAGTTGTACTTAGGGGACTCTTGTGATTCTTTTCCCCTTTTGATTCCCTTTTTTGTTTGTTTATCTTGCGGAGCATGGGATGTAAGTCTGTGATGGCGTGTGCCAGTCCCTGCCAAGCGCAATTCCTGTTGTGACTGAGAGACTGATTAGTTCCATGGTGCGACTTCTTTTTCGACACTTATTCGATTGAAAGCATCTAGAGCTTGTAATGCAATCTAACTTTTGTCTCTGTTATACTTTTTACTGTTCCCCAATACTCTGATTTATCATTACTCAGTCATGCTTTTGCAGATTTGAGGACGCTGGTTGCCTGCTCACGGGGTTGTGCATCTTAAATTATGAAGATATGAATGTGCATGCCAGCCACTCTACCAGTACTATCATGGAGAATGGGCATATGCATGTTAATAGTTTGAGGGTTGTGATTCTTGAATGAGTAGAGATGGTGTTTCTCCGTAACCGTCGGTTCGTACTTTTTTTGAAGGAGAAGATATGGCGGTTCTGTGCCGGGAGTGTCCCTCTCCTTCTTATGGTGCAGGTATGCTGGAGGTGACTGAAGAATTCTTCTGCTGGCGAGTCACCATTTCTCATTGTGTACCAGCATTATGATTTTTACACAGCCTTCTTTGCTCTTTTGAGCTGGAGGAGAATATGACTGTACAGAGGTTGCCCCATGTATCTTCTCCTTTCTGACATCCACATGTGAATCGCTAGAACAGTAGCATATACTTAAGCTGAGATTGAACAACAGCAAGAAATGTCATGAATTACAGTTACATCCTTGTCATTAAGTTCTTTTGCCGATTTGTTTTATCGAGCTTCGACTCGAGAGGTCTGACCATAGAAGATGAAAATAGTACCCCGTGCAATGATTTAATAATCCGCACAAGATATCATCACAGCCTTTAGTTAGTGTAGTTGCCAACTTTCCAGGAAAGGGGATGAAAAGATGTTATTCAATTCGGGTTCTGCTGCAGATGGCTCGTGGCCCAGCCGGTTGGCCCTGTAATTTTTAGTGGCTGGACCCTCAGATGTTGCTTTTCGGGTGCTGGAAAGGACAGGGCATCATTTCAAGTCGTCGGACCTTCGCTTTTGTACAGTGTTTCTGTAAGGACCGGGCATTAAGAAACTTTCGAGCTTGGATGAATCACCGTCGGTGACTACTCCGGCTTCGGACCGTTCCCTAGTCAATTCTTTTCTCAGCTATAGTATAGTATGCCAGCATCATTGTTCGATTTTTCTTTCCTGTCCGTCGTCATTCTAGTATTGCTCCGATCCTTTGCCCGCTATTCGTGATAAGGTATTTGCAGGCGATTAGCTATAGCAGAGAGCTACATGATTCGAGCCATCCGGACCCTTTATTTATAGACATAATTGGAACTTGGTCCTTGGAGCGATGATGCTCCGGGAATTATATATTGATGATCAGTAACGATTATCGCAATCGGCAAGAGGGTCATTGCTTTGTTTGTCGGGTGTGTTAGTCAATATCAGGCTCATTATAAAAGAGATAGCTTTTCAAGGGGGTGGGTCTTGCACGTTCAGCTTGGTCACCTTTTACGCTTTCCTCGACACGTTCGGTTTAGCTTATTTTGTGGTCATTCGTTGACACTGATTTTTCTATTTCCATACGAAGAAATAGATCTCGGCTTTGGATATCTCTCCCCCCTCCCCTCTCACTCGTGCCGAGATTACTTATCTCAGCTTCTCCCTTTGGATGAAGTTCGACTCTGAAGAAAGAAAATGAAACTAAGATGCCATTAAGTCAGACATTCTTTCCTTGGAAAAGCCATCGCGAACTCTTGATCAAAGGAGCAATTCGAGAGACGAGCTTCGTGTTCTCCTGCTCGAGAAAGCAAGGCTTTCCAGCTTCATTTAGCCATATGCCAACAAACAGTCCAAGTCAATTCTCAAGATGGACAATTTATTAATTGCAGAACCTCCATAGTCCCTGTATCTAAATGGTCAATCGGTGTTGCTGTTCGATCGTACCATCTGTAAAGTCCGACGGACTGGCCTGGGCCTACCCTAGCCGTAAGGGCCTTCAAGGCCGGAGGGGTACCGTCTAGCGGTCTCTGGTTTTGGCTACAAAGGATGAGTAACGTAGCGACTCCGACTCGGCAAGGTTCTAGTAACCAAAAAAATAAAAAAAATAATAAGAAAGAAAGATGATGGTGTTGGGCGGAAATAAGTGTACGATGCCAAATCTATCTAGAAGATATTTCATTTCACGCTGAAAGTATTAATGTGCACGATGTTCTTGGACAACGAAGTCAGACATGTCATGGAGATAGGGACGGGGACAAGTCAGTGCCCGCATGCCCCCGGTCTCAAAGAGTAGCCTTATCCTCTCCTTTTTCCCTATATGAAGATGATAATAGAGCGAAAGTCAAGGGTTTTTAAAGTGTCACTTGAATTTCAAAGATGAGTTTTGTTTGGAATATAAATACACTTTTCAACTGGAAAATCCAATTTGAATATCTAAGGGTGCGTTTGGTTCGGCTTTGAAGGAAAGCCTTTAGGAGAATGCAAAGAACTTTAGATGATAGAGATTTTTTAAAACGTAAATAGTTTTTGGTAAAGTGTAATTTAAAAATACATTGGGAAGAAACTTTGATTTCAATACCATTTGAAAAAAACTACACTCTATGAAGGGCTTTTGCTAATTTCATTCGTTTAAAAAAAGTTCACAAACGTTTCCTACAAGACTTAGTCGCCGGCCAGCCTTGCCTAAGGTTGCACGACTGGTCAGGGCTGCGTGACCCAAGCGACCATCACCTAAGGTCAAGTGGTTGCTCAACCTCGGCGTCGCCTAGGTTGTGGTGACTCCAAGCAACACCGCCTGAGGTCGTGCGACCTCAAGTGAGGTTGGCCAATACTAGATTGACATTTCGGCAGTCAGATTTGGCCACACTGATGAGGTTGTGTGAGGTGGAGACTTTTCCAAAATTATGAAAGTTAAGCTTAGGTAAAATTGAAAGGACAAAAATGTATTTGTATTCCGAAAATGCTTAAAGCTCAAAGCATTTTCGAATCTGCATTGAGCTATAGGCCTTTAGAGGCCTTTAAAAATTCAATTGCATCTTTCCAAAAGTTTTGCCTAGGTTTGGGAAAGTGTTCCCAAAACCGTAAGTCTTTATTCTATCAAGTGTTGTAAATATCTCATATCAAAGAAGCCGTCATTAAAGTCCAGATAAGTGGGTTAGATATATTTTACTTAAAATGATATCCACATTTCCTTCTATTGCAATTGAGTGACGTGTATTAGGCTCTAATTATTTCACGAAATATAAATGATTTAAAAAACCTTTTCATAGAAATAATCGCTTATGTTATTTAAAATAATTAATTAATAAAAATATTTTCATTATTGATAATAATTTAGTTTTAAACATTTTCATAGAAAATGAAAATATTTTGCATTCAATTATTTTTTGTAAATGATACAAATGTTTATTTTTTGAAAGATATTTTCTAAATCATTTATTTTCCGTGAGAACAAACACACTCTTAGTATAATTGTTATGGCCCCTAAAAAAAAATCCCAGCATTAGGTCTAGTCCCAATTCAGTTTCGATTTTTTTTTTTTAAGTCCAGTCTCAAATTTGCCCCAAATTTTATTTTGTAATCACTAGCTTTCAATTTATTATCAAATCTATCCCCATGTTCTAGTTCAACTTGATATGGCATTTTCACGTTGATAACAAATCCACATTACCATGGTGACATGGAAAATCATCTCCAAAATGAAACCATCATAGGAGATGAAAATTATGGACGACTAATGACAATTTTTGGATAGAGGGTTAACAGGGACAAATTTGGAACTAGAATAAAAATTGGCCGTTTTTCCCTTAAACAAAAAAATTTGGAGTATATTTGGAACTTGACCTAAATTGGGTTTTTTCTAGATAAAGAAAAGTTCGGGGAAAATTTGGACTCGAGGGTTTTTTCTAGAAAAAAAGCGTTCAAGATGAAATCGGGACCGGACTTGAAGTTTCGGGGGGTTTTTCTGGGAATTACGCTTTTTTTTTTTGGGTCTGAAAGTTGGTATAGTGTAATAATGTTTGGTTTAAAGTTAGCAAAAGGGATAGCCGGCGGCAACAAAAGCCTATTTTGCTTCGTAGGAGAAAGAATATCCCATAGAAGCAAAGGGACATTCGCCTTGTCCAAATTCCTAAGCAAAGGAAGTTTGAACAAGGAGAATCCATTAACTGCCTATTCATCCGGCCATGTCTAAAACAAATTGAAATAAGAAAAGCTTTTTTTTTGTTATTTTTAAGAAAGAGTACCCTATAATTTAATTTCTAATTCTTGCTATTCAACAAGGCGACCATGATTTTCTCAAAATAGAGAAAACCGTCCGAAAAGTTCTAAATCTATTATAGGAGTGGTTATATTCAAATCTAAACTTTTAGTTTGGTCAATTTAATCTTAAACCTTTTGACGATCTGTTAACATAATCTATCCGAACTAATTTCGATCGAGAATCGCTAACGTGGCAGTCGACTCAGAGCGGGCCGTACTATGTCGCACGGCCGGAGCAAAAGGAACAGAGATCGCCCACGCGGAGCGGGGGGGCAAGATACCGTATAGCCTACGCCAGCATCGCGGACGATCGAGCGCCGGGAGGGTGAAAAGACGAGACGGGGCTCCCCCGGCCTCTAAAATCTCGAAGAAAGAAAAACCGGGTCAAAGGGGGACACGCCCGCGATAAATCCGATACACCTTCACGCCTCCCCTCCCTCTCTGCCTCCGTCTCCCTGTCTCTCTCTCTCTCTCTCTCTCTCCCTCTCTCTCTTCTCCTCCTCCTGCGTCAAGCTCAGCTGCGCTTTCTCTCTCTTCTCGCTCGCTCGCGCGCCAATATCGGAGGACAGCTAGCAGCTGCAGCTCCTCCTCCTCCTCCTCCTCCTCCTCCAGCGGCGCGCCAGCAAGACGGTCGCCCCCGCGGCCTCCTACTTCGTCGCCCGCCTGCAGGTTAGTTAGGGTTTTCCCTCTCCCCCGCATCTGGCCGCGCCGCGCCGTGCCTTCTCCCCGCGTCTCCGCCGTCCGCCGGACATCGGTGAGAGCCGGCCGGTTCTCCTTCTTCTTCTTCTTCTTCTTCTTCTTGTTTTTGATCCGATGGTTGGGTTTGGCTCGGCCCGGACGAGCGGCGGCGCTTCGATCATAGGATCGGTTTTGGCCTGATTCGCTGCGCGCAGATCAGTTGGTTTCTCGATTGGTTCTGGTGGGGGAAATGTGGATTTGGCGCGAGCGGGGAGAGTGAGGGCCGGGGATCAGAGCGTGCCGTGCTCTGGTGTTTTCCTTTTTTCCTTTTTCTATTCTTTTTTTGTGCCGGTGGCTCAGGGGAGGGGGAGGTGGGGGGAAATGGCTGCGGTAGGAAGTTTTGGGATGGAGAGGTTTTGTGTGAGCGCCGAAAGAAATTGAGCGGAGGGTTGGGGTGATTGTGATTTGGGTTTCGGAGAGTTTGGGGTCTGTGAGGTAGACTTCGGTGTTTTTATCTCTTCTCTGGGCCTTTCTATGGCGTCGGTCGCCGAGGACGACGAAGTTGTCGCCTGTCACGGTAAATCCAACGGAGTGGAGCTCTAGTTCGCGTGTCTTTGCGCGCATGATCTGGAGCGAGAGTGGTCTTGTTAACCCATCGAGAATGCTTAGCATAATCTGAGAAGTTCCTAATGCATGGCTTTATTGTGGAAATTGATGCTGCTGGTCTCCGCATGTGTGTGTGTGTGTCGTGAAAATTTCAAATTGTTGACTCTTTGATTACATAATCATGTGATTTCAAACAAGTACGGGAAAAATTCTCTCCTTTTTTTTG
This sequence comes from Syzygium aromaticum, assembly GCA_024500025.1. Taxonomy (NCBI): domain Eukaryota; kingdom Viridiplantae; phylum Streptophyta; class Magnoliopsida; order Myrtales; family Myrtaceae; genus Syzygium; species Syzygium aromaticum. The sequence goes on from CM044892.1 coordinate 35,902,577, forward strand.
TTTTTGTGATAAGTAGGAAAACTTGTCTTTTGTTCATCTGTGCATGTTGCTTTTCCAGGAGTTGCTCCCTTTCCTTATGTTACTACGTTTGTAGAAACTGTGAAGCCGAGCTGCATGGAGATGAAATATAGGCTTTACTTTTATGCTCCCTTTCCTCTCTTCTCTATGACATAACGATTGTTGGAATCTTCATTGGATAGACTGGATTTCGGCGGTAGAATAGGTAGCCTGGATAACTCAATTTTTTTTAAAGGTCCAGGTTGTTGTGCTCTTCTCAAATCTCTGTATAAGCAATGAGTATTCAAGTATGTCAGATAATACCAAGGTACCAGTCTAGAGGATGTCTGGAGAGGTCAACTACTGGACATTTCTTAACCAAATTTCTCATGCATAACTCAAATTCGATTGAGAAAATTCCAAGATTCATCCTTGAATTTTACTATGGTTGATATTGGAGGATAGAAGAAAAGCTTACCATAGAAGATACTGTAAAGAAGATTTCCATTTAATAATTTGTGTATTTCAATTGCAGAGGATCCTGCGATGCACCGTGTGGGTAGTGCAGGAAACGCGGCCAGTTCTACCCGCCCTCGCAAAGAGAAGAGGTTTACATATGTGTTGAATTATGCGGATGACTCAAAGGTTAGTAGCATCGATCCTTTCTTTTAATTGATATGCATTTTAGGGTTTTATTTTCTCAAATTTGACAATTTGTGTGCTTTGCTTAGGTTGGACCCATGTTCGTCTAGTTGATGGAATTTTTAGTTTATGAGTGTAGAAAATTTGAGTTAAAAGTATCAGTTGGCATAATGTAGACATCTGTAGACGAAGTTTTTGGGGGAACTCAAAGAGCTTTGTTTATTAGATATGAGTTACTAGTAGTAATGTTCACTTGTTATATTGATTTTCAACTATAGCAAGAAATGTCATGTTGAGCGCATGCCTAGTTTCAATCTTTGTCTTTTAATGTTTCTTTAGAGAACCTTTTTGTGTGCCCCTTACTATTACCATCACAAATGTTGAGTTTGCAGACAACTGTATCTTCTTGCATTTGATTTGGGCAGTTCTTCCCCCTTAGTAACAAAGAGATGCAGTTATATGATATGCCAGAATCAAACTTCTGCTGCTGATGCCAAATAAATTTTGTTTACTCAGTTATGGCAAACAACTTTAAAACCTCGTCTTTGTTGTTTTTTCTCTGAATGCAGCATTGTGCAGGTATAAATTGTTTAGCCTTATGGAAGTCAACATCAGATGGGGGTGATTACCTTTTTACTGGGAGCCGTGACGGTATTTTGAAGAGATGGGCATTGGACGAAAGCGCGGCTACTTGCTCGGCTACATTTGAGTCACATGTCGATTGGGTGAGGTCTTTTTTTTTCCCTTTCTTATTAGTTGCAACAATTTCCTTTGGTTTAACTAGAAAAATGTGTTGCTAGTTCCTGGGCTGTTTATTTTGGATGGGTTGTTCATCAACAGATTCTGCATTAATGATGGAGAACAATGGCGACAACCTTTGAAGACTTACAGAAGTTGTGCCAAATAAAGATTTGCTGTTTATTTTCTAAATAATCAATAATCTTCTTAAGCGATTGGGTCTATTAGGATTTTAATAAGTTTCCCTTTCTTACTTGGAATTGGATTAATGTTTCCTTTTCTATTTAATAGTTGGTATGTTTTTCCAAGTTTTATTAGGATATATTAGGTTTCTTATTTTTACTCGGAGCAATACTTTAGAGAGTCTTTATATATGGTTGTAATTCTTCTTTTGAATAGAGATGATGATTGTTTGAATTTGGCAATTTCATTTCTTTGGAATTGTGTGATACATTTCGACTCTTTGGTGTGATACTTAAGAAACCATAGGTGTGATGCTGAGGAAGCTTTTCGTGTGAAGTTTAAAGATTTGTTCTTTGTTTTGGGACTCGTCGTCCTATATTCCTAGTTGGGAAATAATAAACCTTATATATCCTAATGAAACTAGTAAAACACATATCCACTACCAACTAGGAAAAGGGAACTTATTAAAATCCTAATTGACTCCAATCACTTGAGAAATTCCTGATTAAACAAAGAAAATAAACAGCAAATCCTCATTTGGTACACGTTTTGCATGTGTTCAATAGTTGTTGCCATTGTTCTCCATCGTTTAACTTGGGTTTGTTCTTTAGAATTTTTTTATGCAATTGAATTTTTACATAGTACTTGGACATCCTTGTGCCCCCAAAGATGATTAGGAGACATGAGAATGTATCAGTAAATATGACGCCATGGTTTTACAAAACCAATATAACATCAGTAAGTATTGGTTTTGCAGGTTAATGATGCCGTCCTTGCGGGTGATAACACCCTTGTCTCTTGTTCTTCAGACACAACTCTAAAGGTAATATCGAGTTGATTATCGTTATCCCTGTAATATGCATGTGATATTGAGTGATTTTTTTAGTTCTGTGATTAGTCTTTTCTTTATATATTTTCCGTTGTGATTTTGAAAACAACAGACCTGGAATTGCTTGTCTGAGGGAGCTTGTACGGGGACTCTTCGTCACCACTCTGACTACGTCACTTGTCTTGCTACAGCAGTAAACAATGTAATTTCCTTGACAATATCTCTGTGATATAGTGCTGAAAGGTCCCCTGACCTGCAGCCATATAAGTCTTAACCGAACAAGTTCAAATTAAGCATTGGTCCTTACCGCTTATGTATTAGGGAAGCCAGTTTCTGATTGTTCTGTAGTGTCATGCATTTTAGAGCAATGTTGTTGCCTCTGGTGGCCTTGGTGGGGAGGTCTTCATCTGGGATCTTGAAGCTGCACTTGCCCCGGCCTCAAAGTCTAGTGATCAGATGGATGATGATTGTTCCAATGGCATCAGTACTAGTGGGAATTCTCTACCTGTTAGTGGTTTACGTAGCATCAGTTCAAGCAACAGCATTTCTACTCACCCCAGTCAGTCTCCCGGCTATGTTCCAACTGCGGCTAAAGGTCATAAGGAGTCGGTTTATGCACTTGCTATGAATGGAAGTGGAGCGCTTCTTGTTTCTGGTGGGACTGAAAAGGTATATTTTTGTCTGTGATGCTTATTGAGAATTCGTCATGTTCCTTCACTGGATGTTTTCAGTTTAGAGTTGATAGTAGTCGAATGTTATAGGAGGGCCTATTCCAATGGGACTCAAAGTTGAGTATCTGCCTTTAAAATTCAGTTTTTTAATCACTAAGACTGCTTGTAATAAATTATCAATTGCTGCATTTTATTTCCATATACATGATTTTTTTGCTCGTTCCCATTTTAAGTGCTTGTACTGAATTTCAGCAGAAAGAAAAGTGCTCATTGTGTATAGAGATGAAATTGATTTTGCAATAACGGATATCATTTGATTTTCCTTCAGGTTGTGCGTGTTTGGGATCCAAGAAGTGGTTCTAAGACTATGAAGCTTAAAGGGCACACAGATAATATTAGAGCTCTACTTCTTGATTCTTCTGGCCGGTTAGTTTTATGTAGTATTGACTTCTATATGGAGATGTTCCTTGAGATATTTGGCATCTTATTTTGCACATTAGGATTTGTGTTAGTTTATCAAACTAAAGGCAGAAGGTTGTGTTGGAATGGAGAATTAGGAATGATGTAGATGTTTTGCTTCACATTTTTAGCAATCCTCATCCTTAAGGGGTAATAGGAGGCTCGGGATACTTATAATTCTTTGTTTCTCCTCTCTCTCGCTCTCTCGCTCGCTCTCTCCTTTTGGAGGACTGGCGGTTGGAGCAGGCTATGTCTATGGTAGTTGTGCAAATAGTGTGTTTTATCTTTGCTGAGGCATGCTGTATATGAGACGGTCTATAATTTCATATACTTGCAAGTTTGGCTTGTCTTGTTGGATGCAGATGCCTTCTCAATGTTTTATTCTCATTACAATTGTGTTAAGTTTGAGTCTTGGTATTTCAAATTTGCAGGTTTTGTTTGTCAGGATCCTCTGATTCTATGATCAGGTGGGCATATGATTTCCTTTATTTCTCTTTCATGTCATAGCTGTGATATGTTGATTCATGTGGATGTAGGGTGTTGGTGTTATGACAACTTCATGTTTTGGAACTCTAGGATATGCTTCGGAATGTTGCTTTCCTGTAGGGATAGGTAGTAGTGGCATGGCTAGATAGTTGATGGGTACTTTATTATGTACCCTAACTGGCTATTATGTGGGCGAGAGTGAACTGTATTTTATTTTGTCCTTACATAGTATCATTTGTTTTATTGTGTCTGTGTCATCTCCCCCCTTTTTGATAACAAGAAAGATATACTTCATGCTTGTAAAGCCTGTGTCGAATGCCTACTATTATAAACAATTCTTCTTATGTACTTTGAAAACATCAACTGGTAGGTGACTTTATCATGTCGCTGGGATCATGTCCTGCCAATCAAAGTCTATCTGAGAAATTTTATTCAAGTCGAATCTCCTGAACCTTGTTAACACGAGTCTACTGGGAAGTCACTTCTTATTGGAGTATGCTCAGTGTATTGTCTCGCATTCTCAAACCGTCTTAAACAAGTTTTTTTTATTTTATCCTTGATTGAACATGAAATTTCTTCAAGACATGCTTCTTTTGAGTTTGATTAGTCTTGAAGTTGAAGATACATTTCTATAAATTATGATTCTCTTGTAATCCAAGAATTACTAGTTGATAGTTTTTCAATCTTCTGGCAGCTTGGCATGTGCAAAGACATGCAGTTTTGCTCTGTCAAAACTCGAGATTTTGGGAGATGATATATCATGGTTTAATTAAAAGTGTATGGAATCTAATCAAAGGGAGGTATAAGGGCTCTAGCTCCCTTCTCTAGTAGTATATTTGTTTTGTTGGTATTATGCGGTTTTTTGGGTTGGGTGTAAGATACTATAGGCTTTTGACCAAATCCTTTCTCTCCCCTTTGCCTCCGAATGAGCTTGCTCACTTGAGTGGAAACCAATTTGCACAAAAGTGAGCTCATCAAAATGAAACAGAGAGGCGCAAGAGCAAGCTCATTGATGTAGTTTGCAGTTGGCACATCCGATGGTGTGTTGCAGAGCCCAATTGACTTCTGATGGTGTGTTGCAAATCTTGTACCTGTGATTGTTCTGTGTCCCAATAGTCTTTTGGTGTAAACTATATGATACTTTTGTCATAGAGAAAAATTTAAATTGCAAACTTATGCTGGTTTCTTTAGGTAAATGGTATGTTGATCTTATCGTTCATTTTTCTCCTAGACTGTGGGATCTTGGTCAGCAGCGATGTATTCATTCCTATGCTGTGCATACTGATTCAGTTTGGGCCCTTGCCAGTACTCCGACATTTAGTCATGTCTATAGTGGTGGCCGAGACATGTCGGTGCGTATAGTTTCTTTGAGCATCTTTGACCACAAATATGAAATTTTCTTTTCTTTTGCATGCCCTGCTGGCATTTCTAATAGTGATAGTGATGACTAGATGTCTTTATCCGCAGTTGTACTTGACCGACTTGGCAACAAGAGAGAGTCTTTTACTTTGCACGGAGGAACACCCTGTCTTGCAATTGGCATTGCATGATGACAGTATATGGATTGCGACAACAGATTCTTCCGTACATAGATGGCCTATTGAAGGACGTAACCCACAAAAAATTTTTCAAAGAGGCGGTTCATTCTTGGCTGGGAATTTGTCCTTCTCAAGAGCAAGAGTGTCTCTAGAAGGATCTACCCCTGTAAATGATTCTCCTCCTTTCTACCTTAGCTAATTATGCAAAGATTCTGTTCCAGGCTGAGGTTGTAAAACTTAGCAATTGCAGCCTTGTGATCTTATGGTTCTTATGCATTTTTTGCCATTTGGCAAATATCATACTCTTAGTTAAGCTATGGTTTTGTTGTAGTCATTTTGCATTTGATGCTTATGAATGTCGACCTTTGAGTGGAGATGTGTCCAGTTCCTCCTTATGAATTTAGGTTATTTGCACGACTTCTTCATATAGGTGGGTTTAGTTGCAGTGTGATCTTATTAGACTTAAATAATCTGCAACCAGTCCTGATCGATTCTTAATTCATAAGGAGATATTTTTTTGTGCTCTGTACTCGATTTGTGGCCATTTTACTGGTCATTTAAAACTCATATTGATATTGAAGAAAATTATGCAAGCTCAGATATGAAAGACGTGGAAAGAAAATTTCTTCCTTACTTTATCCTGTGATATATGCGGTTTCATTGGTTTTGTTTCCTTCAACAACATTTGTATTTGTTTACATGTGTATTCCTTTTGTATTAAATTATCAGGTTTACATTTAAAGTAAGACTAGAAGTTGTAAAGTTAAGAAAGGACAATTACATTTTTCCTTTGAGAAGTTTGCATAAATTTATCTCCTCCTGTTGTTTGCATTCTCATTTCGCTCATTGCTGGCAATTGTTCTGCGTCTGATTATCTAATTTATGAATTACTGACAAACGAATGGTTGATGGTACAGGCTCCTGTATATAAAGAACCGAAGCTTACAATCCGGGGTAATCCTGGAATAGTGCAACATGAAATTTTGAATAACAGAAGGCATGTTTTGACCAAGGTGAATATATTATGTAATACCCTGTTTTATTCTTTTTAATAGTCACTGCAGTTGTTTGTTATGCGTTTGTTTGAATTGTTGGTCCTAATGGGCTTTTTATTTTCCCGATAGGATTCAGTGGGTTCAGTGAAACTATGGGAGATTACAAGAGGCATTGTGGTGGAGGATTATGGAAAGGTCGGATTAGTGATTTCTTTCTCCATAGTTTGATTTAGCTTAATTTGTTAAAATTTAGTGTGTTATTCTCGCGATTGGCTTTTTAAAATTTCACTTGTATTTTTTTTAATTGATTTCACACTTTCTGTGTGGTACCTTCAGTATGATTCTTGGTTTTGATGCTTTTGATATAATATTCTGATGTTAGGTATCTTTTGAGGAGAAAAAAGAAGAATTATTTGAGATGGTAAGAACTGTATCGCTACCCCTATGATTTGTAGTTCTGCCATACTATAGGATGGTGGTTAGTTACTAGTGTGTGCTTTGTCAGGTAAGCATTCCTCCGTGGTTCACTATTGATACCAGGCTGGGTAGCTTGTCTGTCCATTTGGATACTCCACAATGTTTTTCTGCGGAGATGTATTCAGTAGATCTCAACATATCTGGGAAGCCAGAAGATGATAAGGTGAAATATGTGCTGGTTTCCTTATCTCTATTCTGTATGTTAGACATTGTGCTTGTATATTGTCCAGTGATAGTGGTTTCTCTATTATTATCTTTCTTCTTTGGGCTGAATATTGTTGATGTACACATTTAATGTGAGCCCTGTTTGGTTTAGTGCTGCTGATTCTGTTCCGAGAGGAAAGAGGTAGTGAAAGTGGGGTGCACTGTCTGAAAATTGTGGCCCCTGCTCTTTCTTTTTAAAACATTTTAATTGTGCAGGTAAATTTAGGTAGAGAAACTCTTAAAGGTCTCTTGGCTCATTGGTTGACCAGAAGACGGCAAAAAAGTGGGCCCCAGGCTTCAGCAAATGGCGATATATTACCTGGGAGGGATGTTGCTGCCAGGACTCTTAGCCATTCAAGGATAGAAGTAGATGGCAATGCCGAAAATGATTCCTCAGTGTACCCTCCCTTCGAATTTCCAACTGTCTCGCCCCCATCCATCATCACTGAAGGTTCTCATGGAGGTCCGTGGAGAAAAAGAATTACTGATCCAGATGGAACTGAAGATGAAAAAGACTTTCCTTGGTGGTGTCTGGACTGTGTCTTGAATAATCGCTTGCCTCCTAGAGAAAATACCAAGTAACTTTCTTTCATCAATCATCATGTGCCCGGCAGTCCACTAGTGTATCAATTTTACCTGCTTGACAAGATACCATTGATGTACAGCAATTGTGTGTTTTCGTGTACCGGCCAGTTCTAGCCATTAGTAAAATTTTTACCAATCTATGCACTAGTAGTCATGCATTTGTTAATATAGATTATGTGCAGGCCTTTTTTATGTAATTCTGCCAATGTGAAATCTGTTGAATTGTTTGCTGTTTGTTTGCTGTTGGATGTTTTGTTGATTCTTGCTCCTTATGTTGCATTTAATGGGAAAAGAAAACTTTGAATGGATGCTTACAACCTCCAAACCAAGGGGGATTTTATCAATGTAAATGTTTTTAGTGCCACTTGTGCATTTCAAACTTGGTTGGGTGATTTTGGCTCTGCAAGCTGTCCTACACAACCTTCCAGAACTAAGAGTCTTCTAGAGTTGTGATACTTATTCAGAGGTTCTGCATCTACTCCTTGGGCAGTCTAGGTTATTTTTGCTCTCTACTTCATTTGTCTATTTATTACCGATTTTCGAAACCTCTCTTTCGTTTTTTTTTTTCGGTTCATTAGCTTGAAGGTAGATGAAGAATTTTCTTAGAAAAAATTAGTTAAATTGGAAGAGCTGCACTATTCTTAATGGATATGCTAAAATGTTCTTTTTTCCCCTTTTGATATTGAGATGGTGTCAAATGCTTGTCTGATGCTATTTATACAGGTGTAGCTTTTACCTGCATCCGTGTGAAGGTGCAACTGTTCAGATCCTTACACAAGGGAAACTGAGCGCTCCTAGGATATTGAGGATACATAAAGTAAGTTTATCGAATGGAGCATGATGAACTTAGTTATGTGTTGCATTAACACTTGTTGGGTCTGATAAATGAGTAATGCTGCGAAGATTTTGTGCCCTTTTGTTACTTAAAAATACAAAACCTGAGGGGAACTTCTGAGCCAGGTGAATCAGTATTTACTGTGGATAACTTGGTATCTTTCTTATGTGGCTGTCTGCTGCTGGTGTTGCATGTTAGTATGCTTCATCCTGTTAAATATGCTTTACTCATATGTGCTGCTGTTATGGACGAATTGGCTGTTGGAGGCGGGGTGAGACCTAGCATGGCAGCGCTGACCTATGATCTACTTTCATAAACTTGGGTCCAGCCGGGCACTACTTGATTTTGAACTAATGCAGATACTTTCTTGACTAGTTATGCCATGTTTGCCTGTCTTCTTTAATGTCTTGTGCAGAAATGAGATACAATCTACTTATTGTTTATGAAGGTTGTCAATTATGTAATCGAGAAGATGGTTCTCGAGAAACCACTGGACAATGTGAACACTGAAGGAACGTTGCCTCCTGGAGGACATTTGCCACATTCATCAGCCGGAGACATATCTTTCCGGTCTGGATTGAAGCCATGGCAGAAGCTTAGGCCTTCTATAGAGATTTTGTGCAATAACCAGGCAAGTGGATATATACAGTTGGCAGTGAAACCATCCTCTGATCATTTCCTTTTGGCTTTTAAAGCTCGTTGATTTTGTTAGGAACACTATTCTAACTCAGGTGGAATTTGTACATTACGCTATCTGATTCTTCATGGACCTTTTGTCTTTTGAGGATCCATTTGTTGTTGGTCAATGCCTAGATGTGAGGCATGTTTAAACGGCAGACTCATTTCTTGCCCTATCAAGGGTACCTGAATTTGGGCAACTTCTTGATGACAGAAGAAAGTCCTCTGCTTTGAGCTTTGAATGTGTTTTGTGGATTTAGAGTATCATTATTACAATTTATGTTGTGGTGTTGCTCTGTGACACTAGTTGCGAACATCTATTCTAGTTTTTGTGCTTTTGATGATGTATAATGATAGAATCTTGTCAACTTGCTGACATCTAGACTTCACACCAACTTTTGATCCGATTATTGCGTTAGTTGCTATTAACATTGCGATTGGGTATAAACTTCTGCGTCAATCTTGGTTCCCTCCAGGTGTTGTCCCCAGACATGAGCCTAGCCACTGTCAGAGCATATATTTGGAAGAAACCCGAAGACTTGGTTCTTAACTACAGGGTGGTTCAAGGCAAATGATCTGGTTTGATCCTACAATAGGGTGAGTTCTGACCTCATGCTTCGCATAATAATGGATCTTCTGATCCTATTTGCTCAAAACATGGATCTCGCTTGTGGTCGTGGTGCCAGTGTTTGCATCCTATGGTCTACAAATATGATAAAATGATTGGCTCTTGTCTGTGTTCAGTTATCCTTCTTTTTCCGTGACTAATGCTTGATAGTTGAAGTGAAGTCTTGCTATGGTGTTAATAAACAGCTTAACCTCTATTTCTGCTCAAAACACAGAACACGGACTTTTGGATACTGTACTTTGAATAATCATATATACAGCATTTAAGGCTAGTTCACCCAAGAAAGGAGGCGAGAAATACTTGAATGTGTTGTATTCTATAGTCTGTTCATCATTTTGAAGTCCAGTTTTTGTTTTGAAGAGAATAGTAACTACTACATGGGGTGGATGAAGTTATCTTATTCTGTTACTTTTTACTAGTTGCAGGGTGGCTATGCATATGCAGTGGAATATGTTCCAGGGTAAATTTTGGTGGAAGGAGTTTGATATTTGTTGCAAACTTGACATGGCCAGGAGTGTGCTGGGTCTTTTGTACATTTGTGGACCGATTGATTGCTGACTTTGGCATAGTCCTCTCGATGCACAAGAACGCTATGGTCACCATTTACCCATACTACAATTATGAACTTCATCTGAGCTGCTCACGAGCATGTGCCATCGTAACTATATATTATGGGATGCATCTTCACGCCTTTGCTCAAGGAGTTGAGAACTCTGGACAGGTAGGAAAATTTCCTTAGAAGAGCCGACTTAGGGATTGCAAAATCTTTGCAGACTTGTAGCTAGGTGCAACCCTAGCCATAGAAATTTTCTTGTGATTTTGTTAGTTTGTTCCTGAAATAAAACGACTTACATTTATAGAGAAATGGACATTTCATATAACGTATTGCTACTATTCTTTTTTACCTTTCATGATGTATCTGTGCTACTTTCTGCTGTAAGCATGAATGACAAGATCGAGTGTGAGAGGGTTCCGATGTAATCTATGGAAGGGGGAAATTTTGTGTTGTTTTCATCGTGAAGCTCGAGTGACATTGTTGCTGTCGTCCCAAGTTTATTTTGATCGTGCGGCCTTCTTGTTGTGGTTGATCTTGTGGCTAAGCAGATCCGCTTCTTGTTACGGTTCTGCCCCTCCTTCGTCTTCTGTTTTGTTCTGTTTTTCCTTTGGACGGTGCAAAAAACTATTTGGGACAATACTAAATACGTGGGATGGAGTGTGAATTAACGCAAGTATACTCGAGCGGGTGTTTTGTAAACTGGTGGATGAGGCAGTGTCGACGCCAGTCGCATCTGGGCCGCACTTATTGTTGTAGGGTTCTCATGGCAAGTCCGAAAAAGAGTACATTTGCTTCACGCGAGTGAAAAGCGTCAGACGAGAGGAGGCACATATTTTTGGACTCTGAATGTATTTCTTTGAATTGCAACTTGACTGAGCATGGTATTATCTTTCATTGCATTTTCAGTTTTGGCAAGAAACAGCAACTCCTCTCTCTCTCTCTCTCTCTCTCTCTCTCCCTCAATGTTCCTTCGAGGGACTGGTGTCTCTATTCTGTTTGGGTTGGAACATGATTCTACTTGCATCACCTGACTCTTCGATGTTTGCTCTCAAGCTGGTGTCGAATACAAGTCATATGCGAATAAAGTAACCCAACTCTCTCTTCTTTAAAATTACATCCATGTACATTTTAGAGAAAAGAAAAGAGAGTTGGGTTGTGGATCCATACCAAAACTGAAAATGCAATGGAAGACAATATTTTCAAGTCATGCTTGTTTTATAAGCGATACGAGCGATCATTTTAAATAGAAAATGCTTTTTAAATCATTTATTTTTCGCGAAATAAATGGAGTTGTAGCATTAATACGTTGTTTTTTTAATGGGTTTGGATTGGACAGTGACAATCATCTTATTAAAAATGTAAACGAAGTCAGGCTCATCTTGGGATTCAGATGGTGGCATCTTCAAGCCTAGGAAAAACTGGAAAAAAAGAGAAGAAAAGAAAATATTGGACTTCATGGAGCTGCTCTTTTCCTATATAACTCTTTCGGCTTTGACAAGGTTCATGCCTTTGCCTAACGTACATTTGTGGTTTTCCCCCTAAGGCACCGGGCCAAATCAATGTGCGAGAACCTTGGTGACAAGGGAAAGGCATGACAAGAATTTTGGCCTTCAATCGAAAAACAGAACCAGCTTGTGTGATTGATAGGCCAACCTAGTGGTCTTAAATCTTGTTCATGTCTCTCATTTGCTGTTATATAGTTTAGGCCCTCTTTAGCATCAACAATTTTTGTTTCAAGATGGAAAGCCAACTTCAGGTTAGTCAAGATTCAGATGACTGATCCAAACATGAGATCGTTTGCATGTGAGGAGAATTAACTTTGCAAGTTATATCTAGACCATATCAATACGCTTCGTATCCTCTAAGTCAATATCGAAAGATCTAAAGCGAACTCTCTTTTTGTTGCTCCATCTTTTTTAAAGAAACATGAGGGTGAGGTCAGCCTCCTCGTGCTGGAAACATGTGATTATTATAATCTTAGAGGAATTTTAAAGGCGAGGGTGGTCTTCTGTGCACAATCTGATCAGGAGCTAATATCGCTCCCTTAATGAAGGCCATAGCAGGCCGAAACTTATGTCGAAGTGATATGCATTTCTCGCTCAACGTACGAGATGTATGAGCTAAATTGAGCGTGGTACAATCAATTACAGGATGGTGATTTGCCGTACTCTCATTGGAAATGATCTAGCAAACGAAGTTTGGTTTGGTAATCCGGCTCATTAGGCCCCGCATGGCTTGTCCTCAATCAGGAAACTTTTGGCCGGCGACACTTGTCTGTCAGGCTAGAGCTTTACCAGAAAAAATGGAAACGCTCCCACCCTCCCTCTAGAGCTTTACCAGGAAATATGGAAACCTAATTCTGTCTCTCTCAACACAACCATCCGATTAGTTGCAAGTGCCAACAAAGAACCACATCAGCTAACTTCCAAACAATGGTTTCCCTCTCAAAGTACTGTTCTCTCTCTCTTTCTCATCAACCATTTCAGTTCTCTTGTTGCTGCAATCTATTCCACATTAATTTTCACTTTATTTGCTCCATTTCTTGTCCACCCTATAAACATAGCATTTCTACAAATTGTATCTTCTAGATAGTATTATGATACCATTTTACTTTGAGGGTGCACCTCAAGTTTCAATTGCTTTTTGCATTTTAGATGCTTTCTCAGTTTTTCTGTTGTTTCTTTTGGGCCAAGAATGGAATGCGTAATTCTTCTGGTTTAGAGTGTTCCGAGGAACCTTGTGACTGAACTCCCCAAGGCCCCTTAGTGACTTCCTAGGACTTTTGAGCTCTCTGACAAGTGTAGTTCTTGGTGGATTTCAAACTTTCTAGGTTGCTGAGTTTGGAAAAGTGAAAAAAAGGGTGCAACAGTTGTATCACTGCTATGACATTATTGGTTACTTTCTGGGTGTTGCCTTATTTAGTGTTGAATTCGGAATGCAGGCCACTGTGTAGAGTGCAAGCGAGAAGTTCAGTTGGTGGTGACTCAACAGTGTCATCATCTCCTGAACTGGTTGTATTCAATGGAGCTCCTCCCGCTGAGGAGAGAGAGAAAATTGGTCCTTTGACTGGAGGAAATGACTATGAAGTTTCTAAGATCGAGGTGGTGAAGAAGAAGAAGAAGGTGGAGAAAGAAGCAGAAACTACCTCTGTTTTGGAAAGCTTGGAGGTGTTGTGGGATGATGCGTATGGAACATGTAGTGTGAAGGATTATCTTGACTTCTCAAGGGATATGATTAGGCCTGACGGAGGTCCACCTCGTTGGTTTTGCCCTGTTGAGTGTGGACAGCATTTGAATAATTCTCCAGATCTTTTGTTTTTGCCCGGTAATGCCTAGCTTCTAGCTTGAATGGGTGCAAAACTGGAAATTTTTCTGTAGGGCTATAAGCAGATGACTGGAATTCTAGTTTCAACAGTATTCTTGTAGCTTTTACAAAGTGATTAATGTACTTGTGTATCCATTGATACCCCTGTACTATATTATATATTGGAGCCTAATTTTGAGAATCTTAGGCAAAACAATACTAGTATAGCAGAATTTTTCATACATAAGTAGTGTTTCCTGCAGGACTTGATGGCACTGGATTGGGCCTCATTTTGCACCATAAAGCACTGTGTAGATGAGTTTGTATGTGCCATCTTTTTGGGGTTGTGAATTGTGTTGCAATGGAAAGTAATGATAATGTTTGTTTCTGTGATTCTATTTGACTTATGACCAAGAATTGTAATGCAGAAACCTTAAAACTGCAGGGCTTTTGAAGTTCAATGCTTGCATATCCCTGTCTATGATCGGACTCCATTTGAAGGTTTCTCCCTTTCAAATACTTTTAATTGCTGTGCACGATGACATCAACTTATGGTGGAGTGGAATGTTTTTGAGCTGTGTCATAAAAATGCAAAGGGTGGCGGTGCATTCATATCATCTTACAATTCTCACTTTTCACTCCGCTTAGACCCACGTGCATGGATATCATACTTACTCCTTGCTTCAAGCTATAATCAATACTCGATCTCCGTGGTTCCTTCTCAAACTTATGATGTTGGTAATGATGCACACTTCTAAATGTGGTTCACAAGCCTTTTAAATGGTGAGGACTTTCTTCTAAATACTCAACTAATGTTATAAGAATGAAATAGCATGCAAGACTAACTGAGAACTTGATGTTGTATCTACACGTTAGATCTGGTGAAATTTGTCGAGGAAACTGTTACAGCTGAGTATGCCTCATCTCCACATAAGCCCATTTTTCTTGTTGGGGATTCCTTTGGAGGTTGCCTGGCACTTGCTGTGGCTGCTCATAATCCTACCATCGACCTGGTAGTCTTATTAGTGAATCCAGGTGAATTTTCAGATTAGCAAGCAAGTCTTGAATTGAGCATATTCTCCTGGCTACAAGCCTTCTTTGAGACACTGAGGAAGTCTGTTCTTTTCTCCATCATGTAGCTACGTCATTTGGCAGTTCACAGCTGCAGCCACTGTTACCTTTATTGGAAGCTATGCCCGATGGACTCCATTTCACGGTCCCCTATCTTCTAAGCTTTGTTTTGGGTATGTTATGCTACTTTCATGTCTTTGTGGAAAATGATGATATGTCACATGCTCTCAGAATTGTCCATTATGTGATATGATCTTTCTTTCTGAATCAGGTGACCCAATGAAGATGGCAACTGTCAATATTGATAATATGCTTCCCCCGAGAGTGGCACTTGAACAATTGTCTGTCAACCTCACTACTTTGCTGTCTAGTCTCTTAGTAAGTAGCATTTTTTTGGCCAAAAAATTGCTTATTTCCTTTTCTCGTTTATCTTTTATTGCTAGAAATTTTACAAGAGAATGTATAGCAGGCTTTCTACTAGGCTTATATTCTAAACTTTTTCTTTGTTTTTGTACTTTGCTGGGCGCTTTCCTGATTATCAGGGGACCCAACAATCAATTCCCTTTTTCAGGTTTTCACTGATATAATACCCAAGGAAACTCTTCTTTGGAAACTGTAGTTGATTAAATCAGCTGCCTCTTATACTAATTCTCGTCTTCATGCTGTCAAGGCTGAAGTTCTTCTCCTCGCCAGGTTTTTCCTCCTCCACACTTTGTCAAGATGATGACATGATTGTCAGATTGTGTAGCAAATTATTTTGATTAGGTTTCCGCTTTATTTGGTTGCTTCTGTATATGTTGAACCATTGGCAATATCTACTTTTCACTACTCTCGATGAGTCCTTTCAAATGAGTTTTGATGATATTGTCATTCTGACTCTTGCTCAACAGCTGGACAAAATTACCTGCCTAATTCTGAACTTATTAATATAAATATACACTGTCATGTAAAGTACCTTCAGTTTAGATAAGCAGGAATATGTCCTTTGGCAATATGTAGTGGCACAGGCAATCGTTTGGCAATATTGTTATTTTTCCTGTTTCTACTCGTAAATAGTTTTAAAGTTTCTACCAGCGCATTGGTATATGCCACCATGCATGAGCATCGCAACATGCATGTATTTACACTAGGCATGCACATAACTATAGATGAATGCATCATGCATGCGTGCAATGTGATTATGAATCGGGAGTTGTTTTTCCACTGGAGGGACAATAGTGTTTCAGATTTAAGCATAGTTACAAATTGTTGCATTATCTCAAAAGTTTTTATTGATTCAGTGGCAAGGATAGCATCCTTCCTAGTCGAGATGAAGCGCAAAGGCTTACGAATTCATTGAAGAACTCCAGAGTTCGTTTCTTCAAAGACAATGGACATCCACTTCTATGGGTAGGTAAAATATGTGTTATTTCGATGTTGCAAAGCTCGAGGAGTTACTTGTTTTAAGAGACTTTTAGCTAAAGGAGCTTTTTATGAAGATAGCTCATTTCAAAATATCGTTAGGCACTTATAATGAGATATCATTATGATAGGCTTCAACAGTGCTTGGATAGTAAAATTTAACACTACAACTTGTTTGCTAAGATGGAAATCGCATGTTTAGTCAAGTTACGTATGTATTTGCATCAGCCGCTCTTACGTAATCAACTAATTCTGAGTTTGCCACATCACTGAATAAACTAAAAATAAAATTACTTACTATTTCTAGTAATTTAATCAACTAATTTCGAGTTTGAAACTTTGAGTCATCACAATGAACCAATTTGACTGCGGCACTTTTAAGTCCAGAGGCATGCGACATTGTTATCTTTCATTGATCTACTTAGCAGACAGAATTGGCAAGCAGCACATCATTTTGTAATTCTAGTGACTGATGACAGATCTTGAGCTTAGCTCCTTTAGAGATTTGGAATGAAGAAAAATTAAGTTTCCTGTTGATTTTATGCAACTTATGAATGCGATCTTGCAATTTCATGAAATCTACAATCTTCCTCACAATGTTATTTATTTATTTTGGTGAGGTACTGCGCTTTTTTAGTACATGTCATGATGAAACTGCATCACTCTTCAAAGTGTCACTCTCCCTGCTCATTAACTTAGCATTGATTTCAGGAGAACTTACCTATAGAAGACTGCTTTATTTCTCTATATTCAGCTGCCTGTTTGTTGACCAGTAATTAGACTGAGATTGCAGGACGATGGTATTAATTTGCTGACCATCATCAAAGGTACCCACACATATTGGCGAACGGGTAGGCATGATTACGTCTTGGATTTCCTGCCTCCTAGTATGTCAGAATACAGACTAGCATTCAATCAAATAATCGGGTAAATCTGCAAACAAATTTTTCAGCATGTCTTTTATTGGTCTTTCCTGATTGGAATAAAACGAGTTGTTTCTAGATTTGACCTGAAACAGATTTTTGTTAAGCTAGCCATGACTAAATAATTTTTCTGTACTTTATGAATTGTAACTAATATATTCCTATATCTTCTAAGTCTGTGTATGAATTCCTACATTATTCGGCAAATGTTTCAAACTAGACAGTTGGGTTGTCATGTTTATTGTAACTGATTATTTGCTACTTCACTTGCCATTTGTTTTGCTACATCCATTTCAATATTGATCTGCAGCATTAGTGCATTATTTTATTACCAGCTGATGCGTGAAATCCTAGGGCGAAGTCATTCTTGTCCTGTGATTTGTAAAAGGAACACCTGTCACTGATAGTCAAGTTCTTAATTTGAATGTCATTTGTGATTGAAAATATGTCTAGTATTGCCAATTCTAATGCTATCAGTGCCATCACTGAGCCCAGCGCAAACATGGATGGGTCATACCTTTCCACAAATGCTTATTTTACATGCCGATTCATTAATTGCAACCGGTCAATCTTAGTCTGATGCTGTGGTCGGATAAATGCAGACTATTTCGCAATGCATCTAGTTCGGCATTATTCTCAACTTCAGAAAATGGGAAGAAAGATAGTGAGAGGCCTTTCAGGGGGTTCCTTCAGAAGGACTGGTGTTGTTAGTCGGTTATCACATGTTGATGGGACTTGAGCCTTATTCACTTGTTGAAGAATTCTTGAGAGAGAAGACCATTATTGTGCGTGGGGTAGCTCATCCGGAGTTGTTCTCCGGAAAGATGGAAAATCCATCTTCTGAATTTAGTCTGTTTGATTGGATGAAAGTCTTCGGAGCAGTTCCTGTAACGGGAAGCAACCTCTTCAGATTGTTTTCGACCAAATCTCATGTTCTACTTTATCCAGGTGGTATACGTGAGGCTCTCCATTATAAGGTGAGTAAGTACCTTACTTCCAGTTTAATTAGTTCTCTTGTGCAGTGTAGCTACTGTATCTGATCCTGTTTTAACCCGACTGATCTTTTTTTTTTTTTTTTTTGATAACCCAGGGAACCCCCGCACGGCCGACAGCCGGGGAGTAAACCCTGGAGGCGACACGCCCGACTGATCTTATTAATAATGTAATCATCCAAGAAATCTTGTGAAAAATAATTTTGCAAATAGAACATGGGTCGAGGCTATGAGGTAAGAAGGACCTTCCACAACATAAGTTTTATGAGTGAAGATGTATAGCCATGTGCAGAAGAAGATTCGAAATGGCAGCCGGCAAGCGGTTGCGATTGCGTTGTCACATACTATAGCCATTTAGCTCAGATGGTGGCGGCAACTGCTGGTGGTGGCAGTGGTCTAGCCGGTGGTGGTGACATGGGGCGGTTAAGAAGTTAAGTGAGTCTTAAGTGATAATCACTTTATGTAGGTAACTACACATTTTCTCTTAAGGGCATTAAATACAAGATGTGAAGATTATATATCGATTCAGCGACACAAATTTTTAGTTGTTCGTCATATAAAGTATTTAGGAGCACGAGTAACTTGGTCTTGCCATTGCCTCTTAGAGTGTATGTTTCTGGAGGATTCATATGTAACGATTATAGAGTTACTCGTAATTACCATATTTTCAATAAAATTATGCTTGTTAAGTTCAGCTCGGCACTATCATGTTTCATTGGTAGGGTGAAGAATGCAAGTTATTCTGGCCAGACCAGCCAGAATTTGTGAGAATGGCTGCACGGTTTGGCGCCACAATAGTACCATTTGCAACCGTGGGAGAGGATGACATCACGGAAGTAAGCTCTTCCATTTCTGCATTAAAGTTTGGTATTTGGCTCTTGACCCTGCAATCAATACTCAAATAGCATTTTATTTCTACTTGAAAAAATGACACAAATAGTCCATGAATTTTAACCCAATGTACATTTTGGTCCCTGAACTTTTAATTTTTTCAATGTAGTCCCTAAATTTTAATCTAATATGCAATATGGTCCCTAAACTTTGGGTGCATGTTCAATTCAGTCCATGAACTATATGAAAATGTTCAATAGAGTCCATTTCGTTAATTCAAGTTCAGGGATTACATTAAATATTTTCATATAGTTCATAGACTGAATTGAACATGTATCAAAAGTTCAGGAATGACATTGAATAAATTAAAAGTTTAGGGACTACATTGAATATTAGCCTAAAGTTCAAGGACTACATTGAACAAATTAAAAGTTTAGGAGCAAAATTGCACATTAACCAAAGTTTGGGGACTGTTTGTGTCATTATCCCTTTCTACTTCTTGGGGTTTGTCACTATTGCATATACAGCTCAGCACTTATATTCCTTCTGCTTTACACCTTTGGAGTTCGAGTTTAATCTTTCAACTATTTTCAGCTAGTTTAGTTAAAATACATGCATGGTTGATAAATTTGGCTGAATTAAGTATGGTTTTGATGCATTTTCCTCGTGAACTTTTGATCTGACCAACGTTGTCTAATGTTTTCAAATTAAAAGAGTCATAAGGCAAGTCTAGAAATAAACCCGGGTTTATGATGTACTTCAGCATTGCATTCTGATGATGATGTGATTATTACTTTGAACGGGCAGCTGGTACTTGATTGCAATGATCTGATGAAGATTCCATTTGTCAATAACTGCATCAGAGAATCTACTCGCAGCGCTTTACGAGCGAGGTAGCTTCCTAACCATGACCTTCAATAGATTGTGTATAGATTTTGTTTGGATGGCCTTTGAAATTATAAAATCACTTAGCATACTGCGAAATTCTTCTGAAACTCATACGAATTATGTCCTGTTTGTTAGGGAGGATGAAGCACTTTCTATTCCAGTGGTTTTGCCAAGGATACCTGGCCGCTTGTACTATCCGTTTGGGAAGCCCATAGGGACAAGGGGGAGATATGAATCACTGAAGGACAGAGAAAACTCAAACGAGTTGTACCTGCAGGTAAAATCCGGAGTCGAAAGCTGCATAGCGTATCTGCTCAAGAAGCGAGAGGAGGACCCTTATCAGAATATATCTGATAGAACTATACATAGAGCCTTACATTCTCCTTCACATGAAGTTGCGGCATTTGAGCCCTGATAATCCGTGATGGCTTTCGAAATAGTTTGGGCCTCATGCATTTCATTTAGAGTGACCGGCCTACGTCTCGGCTGAACATGAACATTTGTAAACACCATTCCTTTATATCTAATTTCCTATTGTAAAATACAGAGTCTTCTTTCATCGATATCTAGATGTTTAGCGCTCTTTGGGTAAAATCTGAAGAAGACTATCAATATATTTCTAAAGCAACAAGCCCGAAATATCTGGAAGCATTTCAATTGATGGATATCGTAATCCTTGATATCATGGAATTAGATTCTTCAAAACTATATTCGGATCTGGAAAAAGGAATCTTTATCGGGCAAAGAAATGTGGGTTGGGTATACTAGCACCTCTGAAACCAAGTATCTGCCTAAGCAATTTTATTCTAGCGGATTTCTTTCTCACTCAATTAACTTTGTGCTACTTACCTCATTGGAAAATTCTTATTTAGGTATTGTACATCGATCGCAGTTAAGATCGATCCGATACTCCTACATAGGCAAAAAATCAACTATAAACCAAAGCAGCAAGTCTTGTAGTAAATAAACAAGAGCGTTACATAAGCTCGAACCTGACGAAATTCTGAAAGTCTGATCTTATTTGAGAGTAGTTCCTAAGCTGGCTTGCTGATTATAATCTCCTCAACTTTATAAATTCCACCAAAGAACTTTCAGTTTATTTGGCAGAAATTTCATTGTCCTAACATGTGGACCTCGATTCCAAGCTTGAGATTAACATATGAATTCATGATAGATTCAGAGTTATCCACTCCGGAAGGCAAAAGGCATTGAAGATAAGGTTCCATCTGCTTTAGCATCTACTCTTCCCGTCGTTCGGGTTGGATAAATATCAGCAATCGCAGGTGAGGGTAGCATTAGGATTGATCAGACGTCTTCTGTCTCACCTTTGTTGAAAGTGCGGACTGCTGAATCGTTCAAAGGTGAGTTATCCTGTCTATTTACAAATATTTATCTGGTAGATTTGGCAAGACTATCCAGTCATGGACTCCTGTTTCGCTTAACATGTGTTTGTTGACCGTTAAAAGTTGGACTTCACCCTTTATTGAGTGCTCGAACAAGATTCCTCCATCATTTTTTTCTTTCGGTGAAAAGAATTCCAAGAATAGATGAGACGGAAGATTCGAAAAACTAGCATATGATACGATTCTTACTCAATCAACATACTAGAATCTAATGCTCCTGCTGAATACTAGATGAACTTCTATAAAAGGAGAGAATAACAACCCTTATAAGTGAGAGAGCTTTAGTAGTTTTAGCCCAAGTTCGCAAGTCTCCTAAGACTCCGGTCTAACTTATGGCAGGGTATCGTTATTCCTACAGAAGCCATAACCCCCACGATCAATTCGATCCATGGGAAACTGAAAGGAGCCACAACTCCAAGCAGCTGTACCGTCCAGCCCCTGATGAATTCGAGGGAAGAAGAATGATTGCTGGTGACCCTTATCAAAACCCAGGGACCTATGTCATGAAAATCGAAACAACCGTTGAATGCGTCCGTCCATCTATGTTCTCTGAATCCTACAAACAATGCTCTCCCCCAAGGTATGAGCACCGCCCGAGTTATGGAGTAGTCAATAACAAGCGGCACGGGCCTTCGATCCCTAGCAATGACTGGCCGCCTGTGGTAGAGGAATCCTTCAACAAGATCCAGACTGAAGTGAGCCAACCATCTGGGTTCGGTGCTCCATTGGCCCCGTACCAGCTCAGGATCCCTGTCTCCGCCGGTTATTATGGCACTACCGGCAACCGGCTGCCTTTGGAAGAGGAATTTCCCAACAAGATCCAGACTGAAGTGAGCAAACCATCTGGGTATGTTGCTCCAAGGGCTCCATACCAGGTCAGGATCCCTGTCTCTGCAGGTTATTATGGCACTACCGGCAGCGCTCAGGATAGTGACCATGAGAAGGAACGGCACAAGCCTATCACCAATACCATGAAGGGCGAGGAAACTGACTGTGGTGACCTTAAAGCTGGCAAAATTCTGAAACCACCAGTGACAACAGAAGGGGTTTATGGGGCTAGGCCTGGTCATCCCACAGGGCTTGTGCTACCAAGTCACCATATATCATCTGAGAGAGAGCGAACCAGCCAACCGCCAGCTACGATCATGGCTGGACATTGGGAGAGGCGTGTTCCCAATATGGAGCTCAGCAAACCAATGAACGACATAGACACAGCAGTGGAGTACCTCAAGAAAGTTCTGAATCCATCCTCTGTCAATGCCATCACGGACGAAGTCCCTGATCGTGGTCACTATAAAGGTGATAAAATTCCGAAACTGCCTGTAGCCACGGAAGGTGGTACTGCCGTTACGCCTGGCCATCCAACAGAGTCCATTTTGCCAAATAATTATACCTCGTCTGAGAGAGGAGAGAGGACCATTCAACCACTTTCTATGACCATGACAGGAGGTAGGGAGAGGCGTAGTCATGTTATGGGGCTTGAACCGATGAATGAAACAGGCAAGATAATGGAGTTCTCAAAGGAAGCTGTGAAGCCCTCGTCAGGCAGTAAAGTTCCCCAAAAAGATTCGATCCCTGAAACAATCGACAGCAAGGAAGCCAGAAGGCGATATGGGAATGCCAAATCCTCATCAGAGCAGAATTCAACAGGTTACACCACTACTATTGACAGTCAGGAGGCTGCGAGGAGGTACAAGGGAGAGTTTGTGTGAAATCAAGATTTGGATTGATCACCTATCCCCTTTAGCAAGTAACTTGCATATGCGTGCACTTGATAATATGCTTACTCTAAATAAACTGTGTTGCAATAAGCATTGTGTTGAAGCTAAGCTCAGACAGGTAGTTTGCATAACTCTAGTTTGAGAGCAGAACATCTAAACCGTGATGGCCGAGGCTATTTTAGTGTCCCTCCTAGCCATTTCGTTGAGTATTAGGAACCGCTAGTTTACCTGGGCCTTTGAGTTCTTGCAAAAACTAATCAAATTGGAACAATTAACTACTAACTAGTAATACAACTGACCAGATGAATTTGAAACTATTTAGCATTCTTCAAGAAAGTATGCATAACAATCTTAATATTGTGAAAGAAGCGATCAACATTGTGATAGATTGGTTTCATTTGGAAACAAACTGCTGCAAGTTTCGAGACTTTAAACTTGAGTCTCATCTTTGAATTCATGCAACTGTAGAAGAAAAACAGAACAAATCTAAGCAAAATTGAAACCGAAGCCTTGGAGGAAAACATAAAATCAGTCAAAAAAACATCCTATATACAAATCGCTCTTACAAACACGAACACTCTTTTCTCTCTTATCTATTTCTCTCAATCTCTGAACACGAAGCTCTCTCAGTGTGTTTCCTCATTTTCTTTCGAACTCAATCTGGTATTACATAACCAACGCGGCGGTTTGCACAGTAAATAAAAAATTTTCATATGCTAGTGAACATCCTCTATGTGTTCCTTACACACACACACACATATATATATATATGAACGATAATTGTGCCTGTGATCTGAGGTGCCTCGGAATGGGAAGTGTTGGGACTCATAGCAAGGGGCAGTTTGCATTGGACAGCTTTATCTTTCAGGACAGCATAGATTCGTTAGAGGATTCCCCAAAACTGTACCCATTTTGCGGCTTAGGCAACTCCAACTTTGGATGGGACAAGCTCGGAACAAATGACACCATATGCGGGAAATTGGGCTTGGGCTTGGGGAGGAGAGCTGTCCTTCGAAAATACACGGGAGACTAAAGAAAGAGTATCGTATTGCTTGCCTTCATAGAATACCCATTTTACTTAACTTTGGGGACGATGCGCAAGTAGGTAGCCGTTCAACTGTTCAGATGACACTAATGATATCTAATGTAAGCAAGTACATAGTTAACGTCATGGGCATGAACATCAATGGAAAACGCCTAAATAGAGTTTGTAGCTTTCTGAATGAGACCGGACCGCACCTGTTGGGTTTGTCTTCGACTCGGGAAGTCATCATAGTATTCTTGTTCAAAATGCCCGTAATGCCGTGAAAGAAGAAATGACTTGATATTTCTTGAGGAATTACTCTTGGCAACCTAATCCTCCTCAATCGGGCAAATTGGACCTGTCCTATGAAGAGCCTTGTGGGAATTATACATATCCAACGATGACGTATCACTCTTTCTTTGCCACTCACAACGTGTTCCAAACCTATAATTGTGGTTTTTACTTGATGCTCGTGTCCATGTACGACGGAGGAGTCAGTCTACTTGGAGCATTTCAACAGGCAAATTATCGATTCTTATGTCACTTCCGAGCATTAAGGGCTTCTTTTGTGTAGGAAGTATGCGAATCCAATTGAGAAGTAAAGAAGTAACTATAAAAAACGAAAATGAAACCTAAATGTCCTGTATGCAGTTATTTTTTTTTCCTTTTTTTAATAAGCGATTTAATAAAATAGAAACTTTCGGCAAGTTTGTTTATTGAGCTCCATGGATATGAAAATGGGCTATGTTTGAGCTTCGGGAACAAAGCATTCAGGCAATTCTTCACAATTTAGCAGCAAGTGACCAGCTTCGGGCAATAGCTTAGCCGACCAATTTCAATTGAGTATTTTTGAATTTGAATAAATTATAAGGATAAATTGTTGATATTTTGGAATAGGCGAGTGTAAACTTGACTCTTGCTTGCTATTATATGGGCACTCTTCCTTGGAAACTGTGACGACTTGTGATCATCCAAGTGAATCTACTATAAAATTCCTGTGGTTGTACAAAACTGCACTGTCTGCTGTTTGCTTAAGTCATAGCATTTGCGGAACCTACATATATTTAGCTTTTCAGCAACATAACTGTTGATGCTTAAAGTAGGAGAGAAAATAATAATAAAATATTTATGGTTGGTCAACTCAATTAGGATTGAATGATGTGTATTTATAATAGCGATCCGTTATAGTCTGGGCACAATTAGAAACATAACCATAGAAAGACTATATAAAACATATAAACTACGCATTTATAATAACCACACAACAGATTCTTTTCACTCGAACCTTCAGGCTTTTTTCGCCACTGTATCCCAAATGCATGTGCCACAATTAAGATTTTCGAACAAATACATCCAACCTCATTACGGCAAAACACGTCATTGTCTTCCCTTGGAGCTCATATTGGCTATTATGCTTGATTTCTCTTATTATCGTTAGGAAAGCTCGAATGACTTCATAAACTTCATCCTCTAAAGTATACCAACACAAGGCTAAATCCACAACACTTAAGAAAATCATATTCTTTTTCAATTCTAGAATATGTCACATTCTAGTTAATGTTCTTACCATACTATCATGCATTTTGATTTTGACATTGCCAAAACCAACAACATCGTACTCAGCATTGTTCTTCAACTGCAACTTGCCACTATTCATGCATTGATACGTAGTAAGTCAATTTCTATTTAGTGTAGAGTGATACTACTAAAATCCATAATTCATCTATCAAACGATGAATCCTCAATGACAAACAATACATAATCATCACTAGCCGAGTCGTGTTGATCTTGTAGCTAAGTGGATTTGTTGCTTGTTGCGGTTTAGCTTCTCCTTCTTCCTCTTTTTTAATCTGTTTTTCCTTTCGATGGCGCAGAATGCTATTTGGACCATACTAAATATGTAAGACGAAATGTTATTTAGCTAAGAATACTTGAGCAGGGTCTTGAATAAAATGGTAAATAAGGTTGTGTCCATGCTAGTCGCATCTGGGCAATCTTTTAAATAACTATTTCTAATGCGGATACATACCGTTTTCCAGTTCTCCACACCAATATAAAAACAGAAAAAATTACGGCAGGCCTTTGTTTGCTTTTTGGCACCTCTCAGAAAGTTTGCATATTCAAAATTCGTTGACTTTAATTGTTGCGTTTTCAAGCGATCAAACTATAAAATATACATAATAAAAAAATAAATTAGACAAAAAATTTACATAGTTTGGTTGGTACAATCTAAGGGAAGAGCAATATAATACTCCACTATAGATAAAACGATACAATAAAAATTATAATTATATTCGAGTTATTTAAACACTCTAAGTATTTCCAAAATCCAATTACACTTAATAACTAACATAATATTTAGCCCCACAATTTTCACGAATTAATCTCTCAATCTCACAAATCTGACAACAAGATCAATTTGGTTCAATACTTTTGGATTGCTTCAGGGTGTAATTCACAAGAAGTCGCCTCTTGGATGCTCTTCACAACAAAGATACGTATTATAAATAGGCAATAGTTAAACCCAAAATAGGAAATCCCTTCTAGGAAATGAAGCCACTTAATTAAGAAACCTATTCAAATCATGAAACCTACTCGGATTATGAAAGTTTCCTTTTCATGCTCAATCTCTAAAGATATTTTCAACATTAACCATGATAGCATCTCTCTTGTTACTTGGTTTTGGTTCAAAACTCCCGGAAGTTATCTCTTGTCTTTGCAAGGACTTTCTGATGACATGGGACAATTACAGAGCCAAAAAAACAGGAAGCAACTAAACCCAGAAATGATAAGAAATCGCAGCAATGGCATTCATGTGCATAGTACATTCGGCCGCCCTATGGCACATTCGGCTATCGGTGACAAAATTTGTTTTCAACTGATATTCTTTCTTTTTGTTTTTTTCTATCGTGTCCTTAAGGGATTTGGCCGGGACAATGACAATCTTTTGACAAAATCTAAATGAAGTTTCGTTTATTTCAATAGTTAGGTGGCGACATCTTACAAGCCTAAGAAGAACCGAAAAAGGAAAAGAACGAAAACTACGACGGACTTTTGGCTCCATGAGGCTGCTCCTATATTCCTCTTTCGGCTTTGACAAAGTGGATGCCTTTGGCAAGCATACATTTGTTCTTTACCTTGACGCATGGGCCAAATCAATGAGAGAGACACTTAGCTGATAGGGAAAGGCATGACATGAACTTGGCATTCTGTCAAAACACAGCCAGTTTGTGCTCGGCAATTCTTCTTTGATCGATAGTCCAAACTAGTGGTCTTAATTCTTTGTTCATATCTCTCATTTACTATCATTTTGTTTAGGCCCTCTTTGGTGTCGATTATAAGATCTCTTTTTTTAAGATGGAAAAATCAACCTTAGGTTAGTCAGGACTCAATGACTCATGGGAAATCTTGAGATATGCTCTCATAGATTATTATCTTTAGAGTGCGTTTATTTTACCAAAATGGATGATTTTGAAAATATTTTTCTAAAAATAATCGCTTGTATCACTTATAAAAACAAACAAACGGAAAATATTTCCATTGTCTATGAAAATGTTTAGATATAAATTATTATCCATAATTAAAATATTTTTCATTGATTAAGGCTCTTTTTGTTTTGCAAAAAAAAATGATTTGAAAAATATATTTTTAAAAATATCGCTTGCATCGGATATTGGTCTCCGGGTAAACCTGAAACTGAAAATGACATTGTCCAGGCTTTTCATTTTGCTATGGTGGGCTCTATTTTCTTTCTCTTTTCATCATTTTTCAATTTCTTGAATTTTATTTTTAGGAAAAGAAAAACTTGAGAACGGCGTTTACGTGAACGAAATCCCAGCCTCTCCGGGACAAGCGCGGCTTGCACTTCTCATTCAATTATCAGTTTTTGAACTTTTTACCTTACAACCGAAGAGGACAGGGTGGACCCTTGTCTGTCAGCACTCCGAGGTGTGAGCCTAGAGCTCTTACCAAGAAAAAAATGGAAACTCCCTCTCTCTCTCTCTCTCTCTCTCTCTCTCTCTCTCCTCCCCACGACCTTCCGATTAGTTGCAACTGCCAGCAAAGAACCAGCCCCAGCTAACTTCCAAACAATGGTTTCCCTCTCAAAGTACTTTTCTTTCTCTCTCTTTCTCATCACCTCTTTCATTTTTCTTGTTGCTGCATTGTGTTCCACATTAATTTTGACACACTATTTATTTGCTCCAGTTCTGTCAACCGTATAACCACAAGATTTCTAGAATTGTACATTCTAGATAGTATTAGAAAACCATTTTGCTTTGAGGGTGCACCTCAAGTTTCGATTTTCCTTTTCCTTCTAGATGTTTTCTTAGTTTTTCTGTTGCTTATTTTGGGCCAAGAATGGAATATGGGATTCTTTTTGGTTTAGTGTTTTCCGAGGAACCTTCTGACTGAACTTTCCAAGGCCTCTCAGTGACTAAACTGGACTCTTGAGTTCTTTTACAAGTGTGGTTCTTGGTGGAGATCAAACTTTCTAACTTGCTGAGTTTGGAAAAGGGAAAAAAGGGTGCAATCTTTGTATCACTGCTATGACATCATCAGTTACTTTCCGGGTGTCGCCTTATTTGGTGATGAATTCGCAATTTAGGCCTCGGTGTAGAGTGCAAGCGAGCAGTTCAGTTGGTGGTGACTCAACAGTGTCATCATCTCCTAAATTGGTTGTGTTGAATGGAGCTCCTCCTGTTGAGGAGACAGAGAAAATTGGTCCTTCGACTGGAGGAAATCAATATGTAGTTTCGAAGATTGAGGTGGTAGAGAAGAAGGTGGAGAAAGAAGCAAACAGTAATGTTGTTTTGAAAACCTTGAAGGTGTTGTGGGATGATGTGTATGGAACTAAGAGTGTGAAGGACTATCTTGACTGTGCAAGGGATATGATCAGGCCTGACAGAGGTCCGCCCCGTTGGTTTTGCCCTGTTGAGTGTGGACATCCTTTGAATGATTCTCCAGTTCTTCTTTTTTTGCCCGGTAATGCCTGGCTTCTTGCTTGACTGGAAATTTTACAGCAGGGGTATAAGGAGATGACTGGAATTCTAGTTTTACTTTAAGAAGTGAATATAATGTGCTCGTGCATCAATTGACACCCAGGTGCTATGTTCTATAGGAGCCTAATTTTGTGGATCTCAAGTAGAATATGCCGATGTTTTAAAACGTTATTAATGTTTCCGACAGGAATTGATGGCACTGGATTGGGCCTCATCTTGCATCATAAAGCACTGGGGAGGTGAGTTTGTATGTCCAGCATTTTGGGGTCGAATTACATTACAAGGGAAAGAAATAATGCATGAGAAGCCTGTTTGTTTCTCTGAATCTGTTGTACTTATGACCAAGCATCTTAATGCAGATACCTTAAAACTGCAGGGCTTTTGAAGTACGATGCTTGCATATCCCTGTTTATGATGTGACTCCATTTGAAGGTATCTCCCTTTCAAAGCCTTTTAGTTGCTGTGCATGCTGACAACTGAGGGTGGAGTGGAATGTTCTTGAGCGGTGTTGTAAACATGCAAAGGGTGGTGGTGCATTCATGTCATTTTACAATCATCCTTTTCACTCCATTTAGTCCCATATGCACAGATATTGTCCTTATCTGTTGCTTCGAGCTATATTCAATACTTGATCCCCGCCGTTCCTTCTCAAACTTATGGTGTTATTATTGACTCACACTGCTAAATATGGGTTTACAAGCCTTTTAAAGGGTGAAGACTTTCTTCTAAATACTCAACTGACGTTATAAGAAATGAAATAGTATGCACTGACAAAGAGCTTATGTGATCCGTTGTATTTACACTTGTTAGGTCTGGTGAAATTCGTTGAGAAAACCGTTAAAGCTGAGTATGCCTCATCTCCACATAAGCCTATTTATCTTGTTGGGGATTCCTTTGGAGGATGCCTTGCACTTGCTGTGGCTGCTCGTAATCCTACCATCGACCTGGTAGTCTTATTAGTGAATCCAGGTTGGTTTTTAAATTGGCAAGAAAATCAAGAATTGGGTGGGTACATTCTTCTGGATTACAAGCCTTTTTTGAGACTGAGGAAGCCTGTTGTTTTCTCCATAATGTTAGCTACGTCATTTGGCCGTTCACAGCTGCAGCCACTGTTACCGTTATTGGAAGCTATGCCCGACAATCTCCATTTCATGCTCCCCTATCTTCTAAACTTTGTTGTGGGTATGATATGCTACTTTCAGGTCTTTGTGTAAAATGATGATATGTGACAATGTTCTCAGAGTTCTCCATAGTAAGATTTGATATCTTTCTGAATCAGGTGACCCAGTGAAGATTGCAACCGCCAATATTGATAATATGCTTCCCCCGAGAGTGGTACTTGAACAATTGTCCGTCAATCTCACTTCTTTGCTGCCTCGTCTCTCGGTAAGTGGCATTTTCTCTGCCGGGATTTGCTTATTTTCTTTTCTTGTTTATCTTTATTGCTCAAAACTGTACAATAGATGTATAGCTGGCCTTCTAATAGGCTTCTACGCTAAACCTTTTCCTGGTTTTTGTCCTCTGCTGGGCTGTTTCTTGATTATCTCGAGACCCAATAATCAATTCCCTGTTTCAGGGTTTTGCTGATATGATAACCAGGGAAACTCTTCTTTGGAAACTGAAGTTGCTTAAATCAGCTGCCTCTTATACTAATTCTCGTCTTCATGCCGTCAAAGCCGAAGTGCTTCTTCTTGCCAGGTTTTTGCTTCTCCATGCTTTGTCAAGATGATAAAATGATTGTGAGATTGTGTAGCAAAATGTTTTGTGCTTAGGCTTCAATTTAATTGGATGCTCTCATATATGTGCAACCATTGCCAATATATTTACTCACTTCTCCTATATTTTATTTGTTTGCTCCTCGTGATTCCTATAGGATGGGTTTTGATGATATTGTCATTCTGACTCTTTCTCAACAGCAGGAGAAATAAGCTG
The DNA here is from genome assembly GCA_024500025.1 of Syzygium aromaticum. NCBI lineage: Eukaryota > Viridiplantae > Streptophyta > Magnoliopsida > Myrtales > Myrtaceae > Syzygium > Syzygium aromaticum. Next base: position 35,933,567 of record CM044892.1, read on the forward strand.
CCTAATTCCCAGTTTATAGATATGAATATACACAGTCATGTGACGTACTTCTATTTTAGATAATCAGGCATCTGTCCTTTGGCAATATGTCATGGCACAGGCATTCGTTTGAATTGGTTTCACTTCATAGCAGGGGTAGCAGCCATTTTCCTATTTCTTTGCGTGAGTAGTTTTGAAGTTTCTCTCAGCACATTAGTATATGTTCCATGCAAGAGCATCAAAACATACATGTATATACGAAGCATGAACGTAATCATAAATAAATGCATCATGCATGCATGCACATGGGAATGTGATTATTAATGGGCAGTTGTTTTTCTACTAGGGAGACAATGTCTATCTGATTTAAGCATAGTTACAAGTAGTTGCATTTTCTCAGAGGCTTCTATTGATTCAGTGGCAAAGATAACATGCTTCCTAGTCGGGATGAAGCCCAAAGGCTTACAAAATCGTTGAAGAACTGCAGAGTTCGTTACTTCAAAGACAATGGACATGTACTTCTATTGGTAGGGGAAATCTATGTTATTTCAATGTTGTAAAGCTAGAGTTGCTTGCTTTAAGAGACTTTAAGCTCAAAGAGCTTTTTATAAATATAGCTCAATCTAAAATATAGTTTGGCACTTATATTGAGTTATCCTTAAAAGAGGATTCAACAGTGCTTGGATAGTAAAAATCAACACTACAGCTTTTTTCTGAGATTGGAAACGTCTTTAATCAAGTTAAGTGTGTTTTGTGCATCAGCCCCTCTTATTTAATTAACTAATTTCGAGTTTGTCATATCATTCAATTAAACTGATTGTACCAACAATTACTATTTCTAGTGCTGCTCATGATACTTTTGAGACTTTGAATCACAATGAACCAAATTGACTGTGGCACTTATAAGTCCAAAGGCATGCAATATCATCCACATTCATTGGTCTTCTTAGCAAATAGAAACGGCAAGCAGAACATTATTGTGTAATTCTAGTGCCTGATGACAGATCTCAAGCTTAGGTCCTTTGGAAATTTGGAACATAGGAAAATTAAATTTCCTGTTGATTTTATGCAAAATATACATGCGATCTTACAATTTTGTGAAATCTATTGTCTCTCTCATAGTTCTATTTATTTATTTGGCTGACGTAGTGCTCTTTTTGAATACATGTCATGATGAAACTGCATGGCTCTTCAAAATATCACTCCCTGCTCATAAACTTCGCATTGCATTTCAGGAGATTTGTCTATAAATGTCTCTTTATTGTGCTGGCTGTTTGTCCACCAGTAATTAGAATGAGATTGCAGGAAGATGGTATTAATTTGCTGAGCGTCATCAAAGGTACCAACACATACCGTCGAACAAAGAGGCATGATCATGTCTTGGATTTCCTGCCTCCAAGTATGTCAGAATACAAACTAGTATTCAATCAAATAATGGGGTAATTCTGCAAACAAAAACTTCTGCTTGATGTTTATTGCTCTTTCCTGATTTTTTTTTTGGACATCTTTCCTGAATCGAACCTAATATTTTCCTATATCTTCTAAGTCTGTTTGAAGACCTAAATTATTCAGCAAATGTTTCAAACCTGATAATTGGGGTTGTCAAGCTTTTGGTGTCTGATTATTTGGTACTTCACTTTCTATTTCTTTTGCTACATCTCTTTCAAAATTGATCCGCTGCATTGGTGCATGATTTTGATTTCATCACCAGCTGATGCCTAAAACCTCAGGTTAAAGCCATTCTCGTCCTGTGATATGCAAAAGAAACACGTTGTGACACCTAAAGTTCTAACTTGAATGTCATTTGTTTATCGAAAAATATGATCTATTATTACCAACTCTAACACCATCAGTGGCCTCCTTGGGTCCAGCACAAAGATGGATGGTCATACTTTTTCCACAAACGCTCATTTTACATGCTGATTCATTGATTGCAACCAGTCAATCTTAGTCCGATGCTGTGGTTGGATAAATACAGACTATTTTGCAATGCATCCGGTTCGGTATTATTCTCAACATTGGAAGATGGGAAAATAGTGAGAGGCCTTTCGGGAGTTCCTTCTGAAGGACCGGTGTTGTTGGTCGGCTATCACATGTTGATGGGACTTGAGATTTATTCAATTGTTGAAGAATTCTTGAGAGAGAAGAACGTTATGGTGCGCGGGGTAGCTCACCCAATGTTGTTCTCCAGAAGAATGGAAAATCCATTTTCTGAATTTGGTCTCTTTGATTGGATGAAAGTATTCGGAGCAGTTCCTGTAACGGGAAGCAACCTCTTCAAATTGCTTTCGACCAAATCTCACGTTCTACTTTATCCTGGGGGTGCACGCGAGGCTCTTCATCGTAAGGTGTGTAAGTACATTACTTCAGTTCAATTAATTCTCTTTTCCAGTGCAACTAGCGAACCAGATATAGTTTTAACCCAAATGGTCTTATTAATAATGTAATCATTTGAGAAATCTTGGTGAAAAATAACTTTTCAAATAGAAGTTCTTTGTCTCGAGGCTATAAGGTAAGAAGTATCTTCCGCAACATAAGTTCCATGAGTGAAGATGTAAAGCCACGTGGAGAAGGAGAACTCAAAATGGCGGCTGAAAGTGGTTGTGGTAGCAATGTCGGATTCTGTAGCCAATTAGCTCAGATGTTGGTGGTAGTGGTGCCGATACTGGTGGTGGCAGCGGTCTAGCCAATGCTGTTGTCGCCCGGTGGGGGGGGGGGAGAGATCAGAAGCTAAGTCTTAAATGATAACAATATTTGCGTAGTTAAGTGCGCATTTTCTAGTTAGGGGCATTAAACGCCAATCGACGGTTTCTTTTCAGAGACAAAAATTCTTAGTTGTACATTATATAGATTGTGTGGAGTACGAGTAATCTGGTCTGGCGTTCACCTCTTAAATTGTTCGTTTCCGGAGGTTTCATATATATATATATATAGATTTAAGAGTTTCTTGTAATCAGTACTAAGCTTTTGCTTGTGCATCTTTTCAATGAAGTAATGCCTTGAAAAGTTAACCTCAACACTATCAGGTTCCATTTGTAGGGCGAAGTGTACAAGTTATTCTGGCCAGAACAACCAGAATTTGTGAGAATGGCTGCACGGTTTGGCGCCACCATAGTACCATTTGGAACCGTGGGAGTGGATGATATCACAGAAGTAAGTTCTCTCTATTTATGCATTAAAGTTTGTATTCAGCATGCTCCTCTGTAAAGATTGGGAAGTCAAAACTCGCACAGCATTTTATCTCTACTTCTGGGGGGTTTGGGATGATTGCCCATTCCGCTCAACCCCTCTACCCCTTCTGCTTTATTACCTTCATCGGAGTTCAAGTGTGATCTTTCAACTATTTTCAGCTAATTTAGTCAATTACATGCATGGTTGTATGAATTTGGCTGAATGAAATACCGTTTTGATGCATTTTTCCTGCGAACTTTCGCATTGACCATTGCTGCCTATTATATTTATATTGAACGAGCCACAAAGCAAGTTTAAAAATAAAAATGAGCATGCTCGTTTATATGACATACTTTAGCATGCTGACAATGATGTGATTATTACTTTCAACGGGCAGATGGTACTTGATTATGATGATCTGATGAAGATTCCAGTTGTCAATGACTACATCAGAGACATTAATCGCCGTTCTATACGAGTGAGGTAGCTCCCTACCCATGACCTTCGAAAGATTCTGTAAACAGATTTTGTATGGATGACCTTTTAAATCAGAAATAAACTTAGCATGCCATGAATTATGTCCTGTTTGCTAGGGAGGGTCAGAGCGGAGAGGTTGCAAATGAAGAAAATTTCATTCCAGGGATTTTGCCAAGGATACCCGGCCGCTTGTACTTTCTGTTTGGGAAGCCCATAGAGACAAGGGGGAGATATGAATCACTGAAGGACAGAGAAAATGCAAACGAGTTGTACTTGCAGGTAAAATCAAGTGTCGAAAGCTGCATTGCCTATTTGCTCGAGAAGCGAGAGGAGGACCCTTATCGAAGTATATTTGATAGAACCATACATAGAGTGTTAAATTCTCCTTTACATGAAATTCCGGCATTTGAGCCTTGATAATTCGTGGTGATTGCTGAGATTGTTTTGGCCTTATGTATTTCATTTTAGAGTGACCAGCTTTTGTCTCGGCCAAATATTGACATCTGTAAGCACATTCGAGTATATCCATCTTCCAGTTGTTTGAAAATGCAATATATTTTGTTGGGATTTAGATGGTTAGCGGCTCTTTGGAGTAACCTAAAGAAGACAATCTGTATTATCCTAAAGCAACAAGCGAGGAAAATCTGAAAGCATATTAGTCGATGGGTAGAGTATTCCTTGAAATCATGGAATAAGATCCTTCGAACTTCGAGATGCGGAATAAGGTATGGTTGCGCCACCACTACTGACAGTCAGGAGGCTGCGAGGGGGTACAAGGGACGGTTATTGTGAAAGCGAGATTTGGATTGATCAGCTATAACCTTTAGCAAGTAAACTAACATATTTGTGCACTTGTATTTGTGTTTTCCCTAAATGAACTCTGTTGCAATAAGCATTGTGGGAGGCAAAGTTCAGACAAGTAGTTTGCATAACTGTAGCTTGTCAGCAGAATATGTCGAAACGCGGTAAACAAGGCTGTTTTGGTGTTTCCCTTCTTGCCATTTCGTAGTGTCAGAAGGAACCTCTAGTTTACATGCGCCTTTGAGGTCTAGCAAAAAGTAATCAAATCGGAACTATTAGCGTCTAACTAGTGACGCAACTGACCAGACGAATTGGAAACTGTTTATCATTCTTCGAGAAAGGATGCAATGCCGTTCTTAATATTGTGCAAGTAGTGATCAACATTATGACAGATTGGTTTTATTTGAGAACAAACTGTTCTGTTGCAAGTTTGGGAACTTTAAACGTTGAGTCGCATCTTCGATTCATGTCGCTGTAGAAGATAGAGAACAAACCTGATCCTTGAAGGAAAATATAAAATCACTGAGATATTTTTGGCTCGTGACTGAGATTTACATATTCACATAAGGAATGACTGCACGAACATGTCCAAGATCCGTCATAAACGCCTTCCGCTTCCACCAGCAAGTGACAAACTTAGAGCGACTACTGACCAGAAATGTGATGGCAGCAATTCCTATTCGAAGCTAATAACTCTCCTTCACAACATACTTCAGACTTTTGCATCTGCTGCAATAACCGCAAAGATCATTAAAAAGATGGACATTTATATAGGACAAATGGTATCCAAGAGCTAACATAATCTCGAGTACTGTATTCCAATTCATCGCATTATATATGGGAGGAAGAAAGAATAAATTGAGTACTCATGTCTCTTTCTTTTTCTTTTGAGATATATTGAGTCGACTTTCCAAAAGGAAACCATACATTAAATCTTTTGTATTTACGACATGAAAACTAATTACATCAATATTCAATAACTTATGTGAACTAATTACATCGGTCTGGAATTTTTTTGTGACGCGAAAATTAGTTTATGGTAAATGTGGCACAAATCTACTGGTTCAGAATAATATTAGTTTGGGATAAATGTAGTATGGAGCTACTTGTTTAGGAATTTTGGTGATATCAACGCATTAAAATATTCTTAAATTTTTGCATGCACATGAGTCTGCCTTTTTTGCTAGTAATTAACTAATTAAGTAATCAAAATAAGTAATTTGCTCGCAATTGTAAGAAAGTTTTCACATTCGTAAGAGTAATTATGAAACTATCAGATAATAGCATTAGTTTTTTCATGTGATCAATAAGGTTTCATGAGGAAAATCAACAACTTTGAACTTATTGACTGTTAGCATGAGTAATTTGCTTGATGATCTTGCCCATACGCAATGGAGGGTCAAGCCTAAGTGGAGCATTTCAACAGATGAATTATCGGTTCTTGTCTGACTTCAGAGCATTGAGAGCTTCTTTTGCAGAGGAAGTGTGTACATTTCAATGAGAACAAAAGAAAAACCAAAATGAAAATGAAACATAAAAGTCATGGATGCAGTTTTCTTCTGCATTACCAAGTGATACAATAGACAGAAACCTTCAGGAAGATCGTTTCTTGAGGTCCATGGATGTGAAAATGGACTGTACATGAGCTTTAGAAGCAATTTTTTCAGATAAATCTTCATGAATGCCCTTGATTTCCAGCAACAAGTGACTGGCTTATCGCAATAGCTGTGCTGATGAGGGAGTCAAAAAGAAACATAAGACATCCGATCTTCCATGCCTGCATGAGCTGTTGCATTTAGCTGAAACAGCAAAATCATTGCAACACTTGCTCCTCTATTGTATGTGAACCAATCCAAAAGCAGAATTACAACCTCAAAATCTTGCGGAAAAAAAAAACCATTGTAAGCCCATTCCTCTTACTGAAATGAATGGTATATGTAGATTATTACCCAAGTGACAGAATCATAATTTCGCAAGATCAATATAACGAAAACACGATTCCCGAAATTTCACAGCCGTACTAAATTTATATTCTCTTTCCTTCTCCCGCAACAAACTAGTGCCTATATTTTGTCCAGCTTAACCATGCGTGAGCTTTACCTATTGAGGTCTTTCCATGTTTACTGTAGCAGTTCTTATCCATTTTGGTTTTTACAGCCCTCAAAATGTACAAGCCTATTGGACAAGTAGATCACACGATAAACACCATCATTAACTTCATTGCGTCTACTTCCGAAAGTGCCAAGTCTTTCAAAGTGCAGAAGCATGTTGGACTTTTGGCTCCACGTAATTAACTGCTAGGAAAAGGCACGAGATGAATAAGGCATTCAACCAAGACAGAACCATTTTATGTTCGGCAATTCTTGTTTTATAAAACAGTGGTCTTAAATCTTGTTCGTACTTCTCGTTTACTGTTATTTTGTTTAGGCCCTTTTTAGCATCAATGATGAGATTTTCGTTCTGTAAGATGAGAAAAGCCAACTTTAGGTTAGTCAAAACTCGATGACTCATCGGCATATGCTCCCATATATTATTTTTCTCAATCTGGTATGATTATCTTTACTCGACAATTTTCTTGAGAAAAAAGAAGAAAATGATTTCATAATACCACGAGAAGTGGATTTTCGCGTTCATAAGAGCATTTTTTAAGACGAGAATGCTGAACCTATACGACTCGAATGATTGACCAAACATGAGATAGCGTGCATGCGTGGAGAATTAAATCTGCAAGGTTTGTCTAGACCATATATGCCTGCTCCTGAAACTATATTTTCCGAATTAGGAGTACATGTCAATCAATGCAGGCGAACTTATAATATTGGTCTTTGGGTAAACCTGAAACTGAAAATCACGAAAAGACATTGCATGGTCCGGACCTCCACGGCTGTCACGCACCTCTCCCCATTCATTGGTGAGCTCCAATTTTCACATTTGCTCTCTCCCCTCCGTTGCTCTCTCTTCTCCGTTACACTCTCTGTATCCACCTGCTCCTCTGCTGCAGTCTCTCTCCCTACCGAGAATCCAAGAAGACGAAGCAAGGATCCAGAATGTTTGAAGATCCACGAGAGAGGCCCAAGAGAGAGAGAGAGAGAGTGACAATGCAGCAAATCCAGGAGAGTTTCTGGAGATAAAAATGAGTCCCTCTGAGTAGAATCCGAACCGAGAAAGAAGGACGAAGGAGAGCAACAAGGAAGGCTGCTTCGGTTCGGGTAAATCCGGAAAATGGCCTCGTCAGCGGGATCAAGACCGAGAAGAGATAGAGAGAGGGAGAGGGCTCGGCCTGGTGGTCAGTAAATCTGGAAAAAAAACTTTAGCTGGTGGAGAGGGAGTGATGGTGGCCAGCAACGAAGAAGAAAATGCGGGTGCGAAAGAACTCGACAAATGGAGCAAGAGAGGGAGAGGGTGATGCTGCTTGGCCCCAGTCAGCAAATGCTGGAGAAGCTCAGGCTTCCGGCGAAATCCGAAGAGGGGGGACAGAGCATGAGCTTCGGTCACAGCAAACAGAGAAGAGGGAAAGAGAGAGAGAGACAGGAGCAGAGGAGAAGGTAGAGAGTGACGGAGACGGAGACGAGAGGAGAGAGCCCCCACTTTGGACACGTGGCGAAGCTGACGTGCATGTCCAGGACAATGCGATATATTTTCTCGAAAAGGACATTGTCCAACCTTTTCATTTTGCCATTGTGGGGTGGCCTGGATGTTCTCTCTTTCTTTCATTATCTCCCTAACGAGCGCGGCTTGCACTTCTTATTCACTGATCAGTTTTGAACGTTTTAAGTGGACAACCGAAGAGGACAAGACGGACCCGTGTCTGTCGGTGCTATGGAGTGTGTGGCTAGAGCTTTACCAGGAAAAAAATGGGAACTCTCTCCACGACCATCCGATTAGTTGCAAGTGCCAACAAAGAACCAGACCCAGCTAACTTCCAAACAATGGTTCCCCTCTCCAAGTACTTTCCTTTCTCTCCCTTTCTCATCACCACCTTTCAGTTTCCTTGTTACTGCATTCTTATCCACATTAATTTTCGCTCATTATTTATTTGCTCCATTTGTTATCCATCGTGTAACCACAAGATTTCTGGAATCCAGAAAGTATTAAGATACCATTTTGCTTTGAGGGTGCACCTCCAGTGTCAATTTTTATTTCCTTTTTGAAGCTTTCTCAGTGTCTCTGTTGATTATTCTAGGCCAAGAATGGAATGTGTGATTCTTTTGGTTTAGAATGTTCCGAGGAACCTTCTGGACAAACCCCCCAAGGTCTCGTGAGCTCTTTCACAAGTGTAGTTCTTGGTGGCGTTCAAATTTTCTAAGTTGCTGAGTTTGGAAAAGGGAAAAAAAGGGTGCAATCTTTGTGTCACTGCTATGACATCATCGGTTACTTTCCAGGCATCACCATATTTGGTGTTGAATTCGAAATTTAGGCCTCAGTATAGAGTGCAAGCGAGCAGTTCAGTCGGTGGTGACTCAACAGTGTCATCATCTCCTGAATTGGTTGTGTTGAATGGAGCTCCTCCTGCTGAGGAGAGAGAGAAACTGGGTCCTTTGACTGGAGGAAATGGATATGCAGTTTCGCAGATTGGGGTGGTGAAGAAAAGGAAGAAGGTGGACAAAGAACTAAAAAGTACTGCTGTTTTGGAAAGCTTGGAGGTGTTGTGGGATGATGCGTATGGAACTAAGAGTGTGAAGGATGCTCTTGAGTGCGCGAGAGTTATAATTAGGCCTGACGGAGGTCCGCCCCGTTGGTTTTGCCCTGTTGAGTGTGGACAGCCTTTAAATGATTCTCCAGTTCTGTTGTTTTTGCCCGGTAAATCCTTTTTTCTCACTTGAATGGGTGCAAAACTGGAAATTTACTCCAGATTATAAGGATATGAATGGAATTCTAAGTTCAACAATATGCTTATAGCTTTTAAGAAGTGATTATAATGTAATCGGGCATCAATTGATAACCATGTGCTACATGTTATAGGAGCCTCATTTTTGAAACTCAAGTAAAATAAGACTAGCATTGCCAAATTATTGATGCATAAGTACTGTTTCCTGCAGGACTTGATGGCACAGGGTTTGGCCTCATCTCGCACCATAAAGCACTGGGGAGGTGAGTTTATATGTTCCGTCATTTTGGGGTCGTGAATTGCGTTACAAGGGAAAGTAAGATGCACAAGAAGCAATGTTTGTTTCTGTATTCGATTTGTACTTATGACCAAGCATTTTAATGCAGAAAACTTAAAACTGCAGGGCTTTTGAAGTTCGATGCTTGCATATCCCGGTTTATGATCGGACTCCATTTGAAGGTATTGCCCTTTCAAAGCTTTTTAATTTCTGTGCATGAGCCAAAAACTTAGGGTTGAGTGGAATGTTTTTGAGCTGTGTTGTAAACATGAAAAGGGCTGCAGTGCATTCATGTCATTTTACAATTCTCGCTTTTCTCTCCATTTAGTCCCATATGCACAGATATTACCTTATCTGTCCCATCAAGCTATATGCAATAGTCAATCCCTGCCATTCCATCTCAAAGTTATGATGTTATTGACGATGCACACTTCTAAATGTGGGTTTACAAGCCTTTTAAATGATGAAGTCTTCCTTCTAAATACTCAAGTAACGTTATGAGGAATGAAATAGCATGCAATACTAACTGAGAACTTGACAAAGAGATTTTGTAATCTGTTGTACCTATGCATGTTAGATCTGGTGACATTCGTTGAGAAAACTATCAAAGCTGAGTATGCCTCATCTCCACATAAGCCAATTTATCTAGTTGGAGATTCCTTTGGAGGATGCCTGGCACTTGCTGTGGCTGCTCGTAATCCTACCATCGACCTGGTAGTCATATTAGTGAATCCAGGTGAGTTTTCAGATGGGAAAAAAGTCATGAAATGGGTCTATTTTTCTGGTTTACAAGCCTTCTTGAAGACTCTGAGGAAGTCTGTTGTTTTCTCCGTCATGCTAGCTACATCATTTGGCCGTTCACAGCTGCAGCCACTGTTACCTTTATTGGAAGCTATGCCTGATGGACTCCATTTCACGATCCCCTATCTTCTAAGCTTTATTATGGGTATGATATGCACCTTTCAAGTCTATGTGTAAAATGATGATATGTCGTACTGCTCTCAGAGTTGTCCATAACGAGATTTTATTTTTCTTTCTGAATCAGGTGACCCAGTGAAGATGGCAACTGTCAATATTGATAATATGCTTCCCCCGAGAGTGGCACTTGAACAATTGTCTGCCAACCTCACTTCTTTGCTGCCTACTCTCTCAGTTAGTAGCATTTTCTCTGCCAGAGATTTGCTTATTTTCTTTCTCGTTTGTCTTTACTGCTCGAAAATTTACAATAACTGGATAGCAGGTTTCTTCTAGGCTTATATTCTAAACTTTTTTCTTGGTTTTTGTCCTCTGCTGGGCTCTTTCTTGATTATCTTGAGACCCGATTATTAATTCCCTGTTTCAGGGTTTGGCTGATATAATACCCAGGGAAACACTTCTTTGGAAGCTGAAGTTGCTTAAATCAGCTGCCTCTTATACTAATTCTCGTCTTCATGCTGTCAAAGCTGAAGTGCTAATTCTTGCCAGGTTTTTGCTCCTCCAGACTTTGTCAAGATTCATATTGTGTACCAAATGATTTTTGATTCGTTTCCGCTTTATTTGGTAGCTCCTACATATGTGCAACCATTGCCAATATCTTCTTTCTCAACTTTTCCTATAGTACGGGTTTTGATGCTGTTGTCATTCCAACTCTTGCTCAACAGCTGGACAAAATAAGCTGTCTAATTCTAATCTTATAGTATGAATATACACTGTCATGTAAAGTACTTCCAGTTTGGATAAGCAGTTATCTGTCCTTTGGCAATTAGTAGCGGCACAAGCATTCGTTTGGCTTGGTATTTCTTCATTGTATAAATAATAGCCATTTTCCTGTTTCTGTCCGTGAAATAATTTTAAGGTGTCTATCAGCACATTAGTGTATGCTACCATGCATTAGCATCGCAACATGCATGTATTTATACAAGCATGCACATAATTGTAGATAATGATGCATGCGCATGGATATGTGAGTATGAGTCGGGAGTTGTTTTTCCACTGGAGAGACAATAGTGAATCAGATTTAAGCATAGTTACAAATTGTTGTATTTTCTCAAAAGTTTCCATTTATTCAGTGGCAAGGATAACATGCTTCCTAGTCATGATGAAGCCCAAAGGCTTACAAACTCATTGAAGAACTGCAGAGTTCGTCACTTTAAAGACAATGGGCATACGCCTCTATTGGTAGGTGAAATCTATGTTATTTCAATGTTGTAAAGCTTGAGAAGTTACTTGTTTTAAGAGACTTTAGGTTAAGAGAGCTTTTTATGCAATTAGCTCATTTTAAAATATCGTTAGGCACTTAAATTGAGATATCCTTATGATAGGCTTTGACAGTGCTTGGATCGTAAAAATTAACACTACAATTGTTGCTGAAATTAATGTTTAATCAAGTTAAGTGTGTTTTGTGCACCAGCCCCTCTAATTTAATAAACTAATTTCAAGTTTGTCATTCACTGAATAAACTGATTATAATAAAATTACATTATTTCTAGTGCTGCTCAAATATTTTGAGACTTTGAGTCATCACAATGAACCAATTTGACTGCAGCTTTTATAAGTCCAGAGGCATGCAATATCATCGTCTTTCATTGGTCTACATAGCAAATAGAATTGGCAAGCAGGACATCATTGTGTAATTCTAGTGGCTGATAACAGATCTCAAGCTTAGCTCCTTTAGTGACTTGGAAAGGAGGAAGATACATTCAATCTTGCAATTTCACGAAATCTATAATCTCTCTTATGGTGTTAGCTTTTTTATTTGAGTGAGGTAGTGCTCCTTTTAAATAGGGAAAAAGCCACAAAATGTCCCAAATGCCCACTATAATACATTTACCCTGAACTTATTTTTGTAACATCAAAAACCCCAAAACTATGTCCACTACGACACATTTATCCTAAACTTTTTCGTGTGACATAGAAAACCCCAACTTGTACCTATGTGACACATTTACCCTCCGTCAAGATTCTGCTAGATGAATTTTCAGTCAAAACAATGTCATTTTTATTTCACTTAAGCCATATGGGCTTCATGTCAATACTGTTTGCTTTCTAGTGTACATGTAAGCAGATTTGTGATGGTTTCCATTGACAGAATTTTGACGAAGGATAAATATGTCACATAGGTACAAGTATGGGATTTTTGGTGTCATAGGGTAAATGTGTCACAATGAACATAGTTTAGGGTTTTTTGTGGCTTTTGCCCTTTTAAATACATATCATGATGAAAGTGCATGGCTCTTCAAAACGTCACTCTCCCTGATCATAAACTTAGCATTGAGTTTCAGGAGATATTATCTCTAAAAGACTGCTTTATTTCTCTATATTGTGCTGCCTGTTTGTTGACCAGTAATCAGACTGAGATTGAGATTGCAGGAAGATGGTATAAATTTGCTGACCGTCACCAAAGGTACCCACACATACCGTCGAAGGAGGAGGCATGATTACGTCTCAGATTTCCTGCCTCCTAGTATGTCAGAATACAAAGTTGCATTCAATCAAGTTGTCGGGTAATTCTGCAAACAAATGGTTCTGCGTGTCTTTTTTTGCTCTTTCCTGATTGGAGTAGACCGAGTTGTTTCTAGATATGACCTCAACCAGATTTTTTTTAAGCTAGCCGTGACAGCTTAATGTTTCTGTGCTATCTGAATTGAAACTAATGTTTTCCTATATCTTTTAAGTCTGTTTACGAAGATCTAAGTTATTCAGCAAATGTTTCAAACTAGATAATTGGGTTGTCATGTTTTTCGTATCTATTTGCTACTTCACTTTCTATTTCTCTTGCAACATCTCATTGAAGATTGATCTGCAGTATTAATGCATGAATTTATCACCAGCTGATGCCCGAAATCTCAGGGCAAGGTCATGCTCGTCCTGTGATTTGCCAAAGAAGCACCAGTCATTGCTACCCAAAGTGTTTACTTTTTAATGTCATTTGTTGATGGTAACACACGATCTATTATTACCAATTTTAATGCTATCAGGGGCCCGATTGAGCCCAGCACATAATGGATGGGTCATACCCTTCCACAAACACTGATTCATTAATTGCAACCTGTCAATCTTAGTCTGATGCTGTGGTCGGATAAATGCAGACTTCTTCGCAATGCATCTAGTTCGGTATTATTCTCAACTTTGGAAGATGGGAAGATAGTAAGAGGTCTTTCAGGGGTTCCTTCTGAAGGACTGATGTTGTTAGTCGGTTATCGCATGTTGATGGGACTAGAGCTGTATTCAATTGTTGAAGAATTCTTGAGAGAGAAGAACGTTATTGTGCGCAGGATAGCTCATCCGATATTGTTCTCTGGAAAAATAGCAAATTCATCTTCTGAATTTAATCTAATTGATTGGGTAAAAGTATTTGGAGCAGTTCCTGTAATCGGAAGCAACCTCTTTAAATTGTTTTCAACCAAGTCTCATGTTCTGCTTTATCCTGGCGGTGCACACGAGGCTCTCCATTATAAGGTGTGTAAGTACCTTACATTCAGTTCAATTAGTTCTCTTGTGCAGTGTTGTTAACAACTGGATTTGATCTTGATTTAACCCAATTGGTCTTATTAATAATGTAATCAGACAAATCTTTTAAACATAATTTCTCAAATAGAATTTCCTCAGGTCCAGGCTATAAGGTAAGAAGGATCTTCCACAGCATAAGTTTTACTAGTGAAGATGTAAAGCCATCTGGAGAAGGACAATTCATAATGACGGCCTGGCAGTGGTTGTGGTAGAGATGTCAGATACTGTAGCCAATTAGCTCATATGGTGGGGGTAGTGGTCGCAATTGCAGTTGGTGGCAGCGGTCTATTTGATGGTGGTGATGGGGGGTGGATAAGAAGCTAAGTGAGTGATAATCAGTTTGTGTAAATGAGAACTCATTTTCTGTTAAGTGGGTTAAACACCATATAAGTATAATACATAAATATTGACGGTTTCTCTTCAGAGACAAATTTTCAGTTGTACTTATATAGAGTATTAAGGAGTGTGAGTAATTTGACCTCGCCATTGCCTCTTGGAGTGTTTGTTTCCAGAGGTTTTATATGCATTGATTAAGAGTTACTCGTAATCACCACTAAGCTTTTGCTTGTGCATCTTTACAATAAAATTATGCCTTGTAAAGTTCGCCTCAGCTCTATCATCTTCCATTTGTCAGGTGAAGAATACAAGTTATTCTGGCCAGACCACCCAGAATTTGTGAGAATGGCTGCAAGGTTTGGCGCCACAATAGTACCATTTGGAACCATGGGAGAGGATGACATCACAGATGTAAGCTAGCTCTATTTCTGCATTAAAGTTAGGTGTTCAGTTCTTGACTCTCTGCCAAGGTTTGGAATTAAAAAACTTGCATAATATTTATTTCTACCTCTGGGGTTTGTCACTATTGGTGACCCCCTCTATTCCTTCCGCTTTACGCATTCCATGGAGTTCGAGTTTAATCTTCAACTATTTTCAGCTAATTTAGTTAATAACATGCATAATTGTATCAATTTGGCTGAATCATATACAGTTATGATGCATCTGTCTTGGCGAACTTTTGCATTGATCATTGCCGTCTGCTATTTTAAATTAAAATTGTCATAAAGCAAGTCTAAAACTAAAAATGAGCCTCCCCGTTTATATGATGTACTTCTGCATTCCATTCTGAACGGGCAGTTGGTACTTGATTACAATGATCTGATGAAGATTCCATTTTTCAATGACTACATCAGAGAATCTAGTCGCAACGCTATACGAGCGAGGTAGGTCCCCTACCCACAACCTTCAAAAGATTGTGTATAGATTTTGTATGGATGGCCTTTGAAATTATGAAATCGCTTAGCATACTGTGAGATTCTTCGAACATCGACATGAATTATGTCCTGTTTCTTAGGGAGGATGAATCACTTAATTTTCCAGGGATTTTGCCAAAGATACCTGGCCGCTTTTACTACCTGTTTGGGAAACCCATAGAGACAAGAGGGAGATATTAATCACTGAAGGACACAGAAAACGCAAACGAGTTGTACTCACAGGTAAAATCTGGAGTGGAAAGCTGCATCGCGTATTTGCTCAAGAAGCGAGAGGAGGACCCCTATCGAAGTATATTTGACAGAACCGTACATAGAGCGCTACATTCTCCTTTACACGAAATTCCGACATTTGAGCTCTGATAATGGGTGGTGGTTGTCCAAATAGTTTTGGTCTTTTGAATTTCATTTAGAGTGACATAAACATTTGTAAACACCATTATTGTATAACTATTCTCCAGTTGTGATTTTATTTGAGCAACTCCTGAGCCGAATAGCTGATCATAATCTAGTCATCTTTTTAGTTGCTCCTAACCTGTGGATCTTAATTCCAAGCTTGAGAGATACACATGAATCCATGAAAGATTTAGAGACAGGCCCTTGCTTTTGTTCAAAAAATCTCAGCTCTTCCCTGACACGGTAGGGCTGTCTCGTGACACGTGTCGCGACCTAAGAGTCTCAGATTAATCCGACGTGGAATTACAAGGGTACACAATATTTTCTCGATAGGACTCTAGTCTAACTTATGGTGGGTTATGGTTACTCTTATGGAATCTTTAACCCCTATGGCCATCGATGGCGGCTGGCTTCATACAAAGACAACCACAAAAAAAGAAATGAAAACAATTACAACATCAAATATAATTTTAGTAGCACTCCTCCTTTGCACTCTTGTTGCCCTCAAGCTCTCCGGAACATGTGCAAGCTAAGCAGATTTGCTGCTTGTTTCGGTTTACCTTCTCCTTCATCTCCTATTCTATTCTGTTTTCCTTTCGATGTTGCAGAATGCTATATGGGACATACTAAACATGCAGTATGAAATGTGAATTAACGTAAGAATACTTGAGCGGTGTTCTGATAAAATGGTACATAAGGCAGTGTTGAGCTAGCCGCATCTGGGCCACTTATCGGCATGGGACCCTCACAAGTGAAGGGCATGACTGGTCAACCGCACGGCGCGATCGAGGAAGGTTGTGCTCTGTGGAATAATTGTTTTCTGATGCCGATACTTACTTTTGTCCGAGTTCTCATGGCAAATCTGAAGAAGAGCACATTTGCTTCACCGAGTGAAAAGCATAAGACCAAGGAGAAGGTACTTATTTGTGGATTGTGAATGTATTTCTTTGAATTGCAACTTCACTATACAGAGATCGAGTGTTTCTCTTTTTCTGTTTGGGTTTGGACATGATTCTACTTACATCACGCCAAATCCGATGGCAGCAAAACATTTCACAGGATTTTGATTGTTTTTGGGCGCCTCCATCGTCCGGGGTGAGTTTCATCCATTTCCAAAAAACGTGGACATTGTCGAACTGTGCAGAGTTGTTTAGTAGATTGTGCAACACAATAATTGGGCAAAGACTACCGTTATTAATTCAGAATTGGATACTGAGGAGAACATGCATATCAGTGTGCGCGAAAAGGAGCCGATTGTTCTGTAATTTTTATTTCCATGGAGAAAAGATTACAAACTGGACTTGCATTATGGGACACTGTTTCTCCAAACCACAGCTGGGATATTACAACTTCTAGCTTCTCCTGTTTTTTCTGGGATCAGATTCGAAGTGGCTTTTGTTGGCAAAGATTTGGCCGGCCGATTAGCTCGGCCCTTATTTAAGGCTAAATTTGCCACTTTAGGGCCTTACTTGATACAAAGTTTTCTCCGGACTTTCTTTCAAAAAAGCGACCCCACTTTAGGCCTTCACTTGAAATATTCATTTTCCCTTACGGTAATGACTTTCATGTGCATACTACATTCGGCTGCATTATGGACTGTGCTAAGTGTTAACAATTACAGGACAAGATTGTTAATTTGTAACAGGTGACAAAATTTCAGCCCAACTGATGTGTCTCTCATTAGTTTAATTATGTCGTTTGTTTATGGGTTTTGGACGGGACAATGGCAATCTTTCAACAAAATCTAGGAGAAGTTGCGGTTATTTCAAGAGTCAGATGGCGACATCCTCAAGCCTAGAAAAAAACTGAGAAAAGAAAAGAAAAGAAAAGAAACTTCCATTGGACTTTTGGCCCCATGTATCTTGCTGATAGGGAAAGACATGACAAGATTTGGCATTCAATCAAGACAGAACCATTTGTGTTCGGCAATTCTTGTTTTATTGATGGTCCAAACCAGTGGCCTTAAATCTTGTACGTCTCTCTAATTTGCTGCTATTTTGATTAGGCCGTCTTTAGCATCAATGATAAGATCTTTTCTTAAGATGGAAAAGGCAACTCTAGATTAGTCCAAATTCGATTGCTTATAGGCAATTCTAGAGATATGCTCTCACGTATCATTCTAAATCTCGTCTCATTTTCTTTACTCAAAAATTTTCACAAGAAAAAGAAGGAAATAATTTCACAATCCCAAAAAAGTAGATTTTTGTTCATAAGAGCTTTTCTTAGAACGAAATTCCAAACATTTACTCAGGCTGCGTTTGTTTCGGAAAAATGAAACGATTTGGAAAATATTTTCCTAAAAATGATTGATTGTATCGATTAAAATAATTAGTTAATGAAAAATATTTTCATTATCAATAATAATTTATATCTAAATATTTTCGTTGATGATCAAAAAGTTTTTGTCAATTCATTTTTATAGCGATATGAGCAAACATTTTTAAGAAAATGCTATCCAAATCGTTTATTTTTTGCAAAACAAGCATGAGATCCCTTGCATATGTGGAGAAATAAAACGGCATGGTTCGTCTAAACCGTAGACATCTGCTTCTTATCTGTTAAGCTAATATTTGAGAGAATTAACGAGAGTTTTTCCTTTATCTTGTTAGAGCTGTCTTTTTTAGATAGAAATTAAATAAACTTCAAATACAATTAAAAAAGAGGTCTGGCACCTATCCTTATGCAGTAAATTTTGCCCATAATATAAAATCTTTCGTTATAAGTATATTTTCCAAATTAGGAGTAAATGTCAATTAATGACAAGCAAGCTTTATGATCAACACACACACACACACTCTCTCTGCCCCCTCCACGACCGTCCGATTAGTTGCAAGTGCCAACAAAGAGCCAGACCCAGCTAACTTCCAAACAGTGGTTTCCATCTCCAAGTCTTTCAGTTTTCTTGTTGCTGCATTCTTTTCCACATTAATTTTCACTCGCAATTTATTTGTTCCATTTCTTGTCCATGGTATAACCACAAGATTTCTGTTATCAGGATAAAATCAAGACACCATTTTGCTTCGAGGGTGCACCTCAAGTTTCTTATTTTGTTTTTTTTTTTTTTTTGGCTTTTAGATGCTTTCTCGGTGTCTCTGCCGTTCATTTTGGGCCAAGAATGGAAGTCGTGATTGTTCCGGTTTAGAGTGTTCCGAGGAACCTTCTGACTAAACTCCTCAAGGTCCCTCGGTGACTTATCAGGAGCCCTTTAACAAGTGTAGTTCTTGGTGGAGATCAAATTTTCTAAGTCGCTGAAATTGGAAAGAGGGAAGAAAAGGGTGCAATCTTTGTATCACTGCCATGACATCATCAGTTACTTTCCGGGTGTCGCCTTATTTGCCGTTGAATTCGCAATTCAGGCCTCGGTGCAGAGTGCAAGCGAGCAGTTCGGTTGGTGGTGACTCAACAGTGTCATCATCTCCTGAATTGGTTGTGTTGAATGGAGCTCCTCCTGTTGAGGAGAGAGAGAAACTTGGTCCTTTGACTGGAGGAAATGGATATGCAGTTTCCAAGATTGAGGTGGTAGAGAAGGAGAAGAAGGTGAAGAAAGAAGCAAAGGAAAGCTTGGAGGGGTTGTGGGATGATGCGTATGGAACTGAGAGTGTGAAGGATTATCTTGAGTGCGCAAGGTATATGATTAGGCCTGACGGAGGTCCGCCCCGTTGGTTTTGCCCCGTTGAGTGTGGACATCCTTTAAATGATTCTCCAGTTCTTTTGTTTTTGCCCGGTAATTCCTTTTTTCTCGCTTGAATGGGTGCAAAACTGGAAGTTTTACTCCAGATAATAAGGAGATGACCGGAATTCTAGTTTCAACAATACGCTTTTATCTTTTAAGAAGTGATTATAATTTAATCGTGCATCAATTGATAACCATGTGCTATATGATATAGGAGCCTCATTTGTGAATCTCAAGTAAACTAAGACTAGTATTGCCGAATTATTGATGCATAAGTACTGTTTCCTGCAGGACTTGATGGCACTGGATTGGGCCTCATCTTGCACCATAAAGCACTGGGGAGGTGAGTTTGAATGTTCCATCATTTTGGGGTCGTGAATTGCGTTACAAGGGAAAGTAACAATGCACAAGAAGCAATGTTTGTTTCTATATGCTATTTGTTTTTATGACCAAGCATTTTAATGCAGAAAACTTAAAACTGCAGGGCTTTTGAAGTTCGAGGCTTACATATCCCTGTTTATGATCGGACTCCGTTTGAAGGTATCACCCTTTCAAAGCTTTTTAATTGCTGTGCATGGGACAATAACTTAGGGTTGAGTGGATTGTTTTTGAGCTGTATTGAAAACATGCAAAGGTCTGCGGTGCATTCATCTCATTTACAATTCTCGCTTTTCACTTCATTTAGTCCCATTTGCACCAATATTACCTTATATGTCACATCAAGCTATACACAATAGTCCATCCTTGCCGTTCCATCTCAAACTTATGATGTTATTGATGATGCACACTTCTAAATGTGGGTTTACAAGCCTTTTAAATTGTAAAGTCTTTCTTCTAATACTCAAGTAACGTTATAACTTATAAGAAATGAAATAGCATGCAATACTAACTGAGAACTTGATTGAAGAGATTTTGTAATCTGTTATATCTATACATGTTAGATCTGGTGACATTCATTGAGAAAACTGTTAAAGCTGAGTGTGCCTCATCTCCACATAAGCCCATTTATCTTGTTGGAGATTCCTTTGGAGGATGCCTGGCACTTGCCGTGGCTGCTTGTAATCCTACCATCGACCTGGTAGTCATATTAGTGAATCCAGGTGAGTTTTCAGATGGGAAAAAAGTCATGAAATGGGTCTATTTTTCTGGTTTACAAGCCTTCTTGAAGACTCTGAGGAAGTCTGTTGTTTTCTCCGTCATGCTAGCTACATCATTTGGCCGTTCACAGCTGCAGCCACTGTTACCTTTACTGGAAGCTATGCCTGATGGACTCCATTTCACGGTCCCCTATCTTCTGAGCTTTGTTGTGGGTAGGACATGCTACTTTCAAGTCTATGTGGAAAATGATGATATGTCATACTTCTCTCAGAGTTGTCGTTAATAAGATTTTATATTCTTTCTGAATCAGGTGATCTAGTGAAGATGGCAACGGTCAATATTGATAACATGCTTCCCCCAAGAGTGGCACTTGAACAATTGTCTGTCAACCTCACTTCTTTGCTGCCTCATCTGTCAGTAAGTAGCATATTCTCTGCTGGAGATTTGATTATTCTTTCTTCTTTTATCTTCACTGCTCGAAAATTTACAATAGATGTGTAGCAGGCTTCTACTAGGCTTATAGTCTAATCTTTTTTCTTGGTTATGTTTTTTGCTGGGCTCTTTCTTGATTATCTTGAGACCCGATAATCAATTCCCTGTTTCAGGGTTTGGCTGATATAATACCCAGGGAAACGCTTCTTTGGAAACTGAAGTTGCTTAAATCAGCTGCCTCTTATACTAATTCTCGTCTTCATGCTGTCAAAGCCGAAGTGCTAGTCCTTGCCAGGTTTTTGCTCCTCCACAATTTGTCAAGATGATGACATGATTGTCAGATTGTGTAACAAATGATTTTTATTCGCTTTCCACTTTATTTGGTTGCTCCTTTATATGTGCAAGCATTGCCAAAATCTTCTTCTCTTCTCTTACTATAGTATGAGTTTTGATGCGATTGTCATTCTGACTCTTGCTCAATAGCTGGACAAAATAAGCTGCCTCATTCTAATCTTATAGTATGAGAATCACTGTCATGTAAGTACTTCTAGTTTAGATAAGCAGTTATATGTTCTTTGGTAATTAGTAGTAGCACAGACATTCATTTGGCTTGGTATCTCTTCATTGTATGGGTAATAGCCACTTTCCTGCTTCTGTCCGTGAATAGCTTTGAAGATTTCATTAGCACGTTAGTATATGGTACCATTCATGAGCATCGCAACATGCATGTATTTACGCAAGTATGCACATAACTGTAGATAAATGGATGTATGCACGCACATGGATATGTAATTCGAGAAATGGTTTTGATTGTCCATCCTTTTGATTTGATAGAATATTAACATATAAGGCATCCTCCGGATATGAATCAAGAGTTGTTTTTCCACTGAAAAGACAATAGTGAATCAGATTTAAGCATAGTTACAAATTGTTTATTTTCTCAAAGTTTCTATTGATTTAGTGGCAAGGATAACATGCTTCCTAGTCATGATGAAGCCCAAAGGCTTACAAACTCATTGAAGAACTGCAGAGTTCGTTACTTCAAAGACAATGGACATACACTTTTATTGGTAGGTAAAATTTATCTTATTTCAATGTTGTCAAGCTTTAGGAGTTACTTGCTCTAAGAGACTTTAAGCTAAGAGAGCCTTTCATGAAGATAACTCATTTAAAATATCGTTAGGCACTTCAACTGAGATATCCTTATGATAGGCTTTGACAGTGCTTGGATAGTAAAAATTAAACTACAAACTTGTTTGCTGAGATGAAAATCTCATGTTTAATCAAGTTAAGTGTGTATTGTGCATCAGCCCCGTTTATTTCATCTACTACAAGTTTGTCATTTCACTGAATAAAATGATTATAATAAATTTACTTACTATTTCTAGTACTGCTCAAAATTTTTGAGACCTTGAGTCATCACAATGAACCAATTTGACTGCGGCACTTATAAGTCCAAAGCAGGCAATGTCATCATCTTTCATTGGTCTACTAAGCAAATAGAATTGGCAAGCAGAACATCATTGTGTAATTCCAGTTGCCGATGTCAGATCTTAAGCTTAGCTCCTTTGGAGATTTAGAAAGGAGGAAATATAATGCGATCCAGCAATTTCATGAAATCTATAATCTCCCTCATGGTGTTAGCTTTTTTATTTGGGTGAGGTAGTGCTCTTTTTGAATACTTACCACAATGGAAGTGTATGGCTCTTCAAACTGTCACTCTCCCTAATCATAAACTTAGCATTGAGTTTCAGGAGATTTCATCTATAAAAGAATGCTTTATTTCTCTATATTGTGCTGCCTGTTTGTTGACCAGTAATTAGACTGACATTGCAGGAAGATGGCATTAATTTGCTGACCGTCATCAAAGGTACCCACACATACCGTCGAAGGAGGAGGCGTGATTACGTCTTGGATTTCCTGCCTCCTAGTATGTCAGAATACAAACTAGCATTCAATCAAGTTATTGGGTAATTCTGCAAACCAATGCTTCTGCATGTCTCTTATTGCTCTTTCCTGATTGGAGTAGAATGAGTTGTTTCTAGAAATGACTTCAACCAGATTTCTTTAAGCTAGCCATGACGGCTTAATGTTTCTGTGCTTTCTAAATTGAGACTAATGTTTTCCTGTATCTCTTAAGTCTTTTTATGAAGATCTAAGTTATTCAGCAAATTTTCAAGCTAGATAATTGGGTTGTTCATGTTTTTTGTGTCTAATTATTTGCTACCTTACTTTCTATATCTTTTGTAACATCTCATTGAAAATTGATCTGCAGTATTAGTGCATGATTTTATCACCTACTGATGCCTGAAGATCTCAGGGTGAGGCCATTCTCGTCCTGTGATTTGCCCAAGAAGACCAGTGGTTGATACCTAGAGTTCTTAATTTTGAACGTCATTTGTTGATCGTAAAACACAATCTATTATTATCAATTCTAATGCTATCAGTGGCCTGCTTGAGCCCAGCACAAAATGGATGGGTCATACCCTTCCACAAACGCTGATTCATTAGCTGCAACCAGTCAATCTTAGTCTGATGCTGTGGCTGGATAAATGCAGACCATTTCGCAATGCATCTAGTTCAGCATTATTCTCAACTTTGGAAGATGGGAAGATAGTGAGAGGTCTTTCCGGGGTTCCTTCTGAAGGACCGGTGTTGTTAGTCGGCTATCACATGTTGCTGGGCCTTGAGGTGTTTTCACTTGTTGAAGAATTCTTGAGAGAGAAGAATGTTATTGTGCGCGGGATAGCTCATCCGTTGCTGTTCTCTGGAAAAATGGAAAATTTATCTTCTGAATTTGATCTAATGGATTGGATAAAAGTATTTGGAGCAGTTCCTGTAACCGGAAGTAACCTCTTTAAATTGTTCTCAACCAAATCTCATGTTCTACTTTATCCTGGCGGTTCACGTGAGGCTGGTCATTATAAGGTGTGTAAGTACCTTACATTCAGTTCAGTTAGTTCTCTTGTGCAGTGTAGCTACCAGATCAGATCTTGTTTTAACCCAGCTGGTCTTATATATAATGTAATCAGACAAATCATTTGAAAAATAATTTTGCAAATAGAATTTCCATGCTATAAGGTAAGAAGGATCTTCTGCAGCATAAGTTTTACAAGTGAAGATGTAAAGCCACGTGGAGAAGGAGAATTCATAACGTCTGCCGGGCAGTGGTTGGGGTAGCCATGTCAGATACTGTAGCCAATTAGCTCATATGCTGGTGGTAGGGTGGCAATTGCTGTTGGTGGCAGTGGTCTAGCCGATGGTGGTAATTGGGGGTGGATAAGAAGCTGAGCGAGTTATAAGTGAAAATCATTTTGCATGAATAAGAACGCATTTTCTGTTAAGGGGGTTAAACACCAGATGAGAATAATATATAAATATTGACAGTTTTTCTTCAGAGGCAAATTTTCAGTTGTATTTATATAAAGTGTTAAAAAGCACGAGTAATTTGGTCTTGCATTGCCTCTTAGAGTGTTCGTTCTGAGGTTTCTTATGTATTTAATTAAAGGGGTACTTGTAATCACGACTAAGCTTTTGCTTGTGCATCTTTACAATAAAATTATGCCTTGTAAAGTTCACCTCAGATCTATCATGTTCCGTTTGAAGGGTGAAGAATACAAGTTGTTCTGGCCAGACCAACCAGAATTTGTGAGAATGGCTGCACGGTTTGGCGCCACAATAGTACCATTTGGAACTGTGGGAGAGGATGACATCACAGAAGTAAGCTCTCTCTAGTGTCTATGTCTGGATTAAAATTTGGTATTTAGCTCTCCACTCTCTGCAAAGGTTGGGAATTTAAAACTTACAGAGCATTTTTTTTCTACTTCTGGGGGTTTGTCACTATTTTACATACCTGTCACCCCTTCTGTTCCTTCTGCTTTACACCTTCTTCGGAGTTCAAGTTTAATCTTGCCACTATTTTCAGCTAATTTAGTTAATTACGTGCATGCTTGTATAAATTTGGCAGAATCATATACAGTTTTGATGCATATTTCTTGCAAACTTTTGCATTGACTATTGCTGTCATTATTTTAAATTAAATGAGTCCTACAGCAAGTCTAAAAATAAAAATGAGCCTCCCCATTTATATGACATACTTCAGCATTGCATTCTGATGATGATGTGATCGTTACTTTGAATGGGCAGTTGGTAGTTGATAACAATGATCTGATGAAGATTCCATTGGTCAATGACTACATCAGAGAATCTAGTCGCAACGCTATACGAGTGAGGTAGCTCTCTACCCATGACCTTCAAAAGATGATGTGTATAGATTTTGTATGGATGGCCTTTGAAATTATAAAATCGTTTACCACATTGAAATTCTTTTTACATTGACATGAATTATGTCCTGTTTTTTAGGGAGGATGAAGCACTTAATATTCCAGTGATTTTGCCAAGGATACCTGGCCGCTTTTACTATCTGTTTGGGAAGCCCATAGAGACAAGGGGGAGATATGAATCACTGAAGGACAGAGAAAACGCAAACGAGTTGTACTTGCAGGTAAAATCCGGAGTGGAAAGCTGCATCGCGTATTTGCTCAAGAAGCGAGAGGAGGACCCTTATCGAAATATGTTTGATAGAACTGTACATAGAGCATTACATTCTCCTTTACACGAAATTCCGGCATTTGATCCTTGATAATGGGTGGTGGTTGTCCAAATAGTTTTGGTCTTTTGTATTTCATTTAGAGTGACATAAACATTTGTAAACATTCGTGTATATCTAATTTCCAGTTCTGTTCTTCTTTGAGAGTAACGCCTGAGCCGAGTTGCTGACTATGATTTACTCATCTTTATAAATTGCACCAACGAAATTTAAGTTCATTGGGCAGAAATTTAATTGCTCCTAACCTGTGGACCTTAGTTCCAAGCTTGAGACATACATACGAATCTATGATAGATTTAGAGTAATCCACTCTTAAAGGCACAAGCATTAAAGCTCAGTTTCCAACTGCTGTCGCATCTCTTCTTCCACTCTTTCTGATTGGATAAATATCAGCATTCAGGTGAGAGTAGCATTAGGATTAATAAGAAGTCTTCTGTCTCTCCTTGTCGAAAGTGCGGACTGCTTAATTGTTCAAAGGTGAGTTATCCTACCTTATTAGATATTCTTCATTAGTGGATTAGGCACAACTATCCTGTCAAGGACTCCTGTTTTCATTAACAGGAAGTGTTTGGGGACCGTAATAATCTGATGGACTTCTCCCTTTATCGAGTGCTAAAACAAGATTCCTCAATCTTATCTTTCCGTTAAAAAAATTCCAAGAATGGATGAAAGGTTCCAAAAATTAGCATATGATACGATACTATTTCAATCAACATACTTGAATCTCATTGCATCTGCTCAATACTAGAAGAACTTCTAGAAAAGGAGAGGATAACATTCCTTCAAGGGAGAGAGTTCTAGTGGTTTTAGCTCAGGTAGGAAGCCTTCTAAGGCCCTAGTCTAACTTATGGCCGGTTATAATTACTACTATAGAATGTATAACCCCTATGATGGATTCAATCCACCGAAAACTGATAGGAGCCACAGCTCCGAGCAGCTGTGCTGTCCAGCCTTCAATGATGCCGAGGAAAGAAGATTTATTGCTGGTGACCCTTGTCAAAACCTAGGGACCTATGTCATGAAAATAGAGACAACCGTTGAATGTATCCATCCATCCACATTCTCTGAATATCACAAGCAATGCTCGCTGCCGAGGTATGAGCACCCGAGTTGTGGAGGAGTCAAGGACAAGCTGCATGGGCCTTTTATCAAGAGCAATGACCAGGTGCCTGCGGTCAGGGCTTCTTCAACAAGATCCGAAATGAAGCGAGCCAACCTTATGGGTTCGGTGCTCCACAGACCCCATAGCAGCTCAGGATACCTGTCTCAAGTTATTATGGCATTACCTGTAACCATGGCGATAGTGATCATGAGAAGGAAAGGCATGAGCCTATTACCAATACCATTAAGGGGACAAAGAACCTGCTCGTGATAACCTTAAAGCGATAAAATTCTGAAACCACCGGCGACAACAGAAGCTGGTAATGGTGCTAGGCCTGTTCATCCAACAGCGTTGGTGCTAGCGAGTCACCATACCTGATCTAAGAGAGGGCGAACTATCCAACCGCCATCTGTGATCATTACCGGATGTTGGGAGAGGTATGGTCCTAATATGGGGTTAAGCCCACCAATGAACGACATAGGCACAGCCATGGGGTATTTGAAGAAAGCTGTCGATCCATCCTCTATCAATACCATTAAGGACGAACTTCCCAATCGCGGTTACCTTCATGGTGATAAAATCTTTGAAACCACCCGTGGCCACAGCAGGTGGTCTGTAGCTAGGCCTGGCCATTTAACAGGGTCTATGCTGCTGAATTATTATCTCGTTCGAGAGAGAAGAGAGGACCATTCAACCGCCATCTATGACCATGACAATATGTTGGGAGAGGCGTAGTCATGGTATGGGGCTCGAGCCAATGAATGGAACAGGCAAGACAAGGGAGTACTCAAAGGAAGCTGTGAAGCCTACCTCAGTCAGTACAGTTCCCTAAAGAGACTCGATTCCCAAAACAATCAACGGCGAGGAAGCCACAAGGCAATATGAGGATGGCAACCCCTCACCAGAGCTGTATGCGACTGGTTTCACCACCACTATCGACAGTTGGGAGGCTGCGAGGAGGTACCAGGGAAAGTTTGTTTGAAAGCGTGATTTGGATTGATCAGCTATCACCTTTGGCAAGTAAAGTAGCATATGCGTGCACTTGATAGTGTGCTTGCTCTCTATAATTTGTGCTGCGATAAGCATTGTGGGAACTGGGAAGCAAAGCTCAGACAAGTGGTTTGCATAACTCTAGCTTGTTAGCAGAATATGTCGAAACGTGATAACCGAGGCTGTTTTAGTGTTGCCTCCTTGCCATTTCGTTGTGTTACAAGGAACCTCTAGTTTACTTGCGCGACAATTAGCTTCTAACTAATACTACAACTAACCAGATGAATTTTAAATTGTTTATCAATCTTCGAGAAAGTATGCAATAGCGTTCTCAATATTGTGAAAGAAGTGATCAACATTATGACAGATTAGTTCTATTAGGGAACAAACTATTGCAAGTTTGGAGACGTTAAACGGCAAGTCTCATCTTCGAATTCACACCACTGTAGAAGAGAGAGAGAACAAACCTAAGCATTGTTGAAACCGACTCCTTTGAGGAAATTGTAAAATCACCGAGATATTTCTGGCTCCTGTCTGAGCTTGATCTCTTCACATAAGGAATGACTATGCACAAACAAGTCCACGGTCCGTTACTCATCGTAAATGCCTTCCATTTCCACCAGCAAAGTGACAAACTTATAGCAGTAATGCACCAGAAATACAATAGCAGAAATCCCAATTCAAAACTAATAATTTTGCTTCACAAAATGTAACGTCACCGATGCATGCCATTTGTTTGAGAAATTCTTTTTGGCTCCTATCTTTGTGCCGTAAATGCTATTCGTTATATGAAATCTTCTGGTTAGAAGTATATTTTTCGTATTAGGGGTACAGCGAACGTGAACATGGCTGAATAGTACCAATGGAATCTTTTGGTTGGAACTTAGATACTTTTCATGATCGAATTCTATTTTCTTTCTCTTATCATTATCTCTTGATATTTTGAATTATATCTTTAGGAAAATTACACCTGAAAATGGCATCACGTGAATGAAATCACAAAAAACAATCTCTCCGCAAAAGCGACCCTTGCACTTCACACAAAGTAAGGGGTTAATACCATAAAAAAACTATAAACCGGTA
Source organism: Syzygium aromaticum (assembly GCA_024500025.1). Classification (NCBI taxonomy): domain Eukaryota; kingdom Viridiplantae; phylum Streptophyta; class Magnoliopsida; order Myrtales; family Myrtaceae; genus Syzygium; species Syzygium aromaticum. The sequence goes on from CM044892.1 coordinate 35,962,239, forward strand.
CAATTTTGACAATTTTACTCAAAACTAATTTTTTGATTAAAAAAGCCCCAAATTAGTATACCTGTGACAATTTTACCCCAAACTAATATTTTGATCACTAAAAATCCCAAACTGGTATATTTGTGACAAATTTATATTTTGTTAGTTTCCGTTAAATTGGATTTATACAACAAAAAATCACAAATTGGACAAACGAAAAGTAAAACATAAAACTAGCATATCAAATAACTGCCGTGAATTATTTAACAAAGCAATTTGACAATAGAATTTAACGAAAATAAGTTATGGGTAAATTTATTATAAATGTACCAGTTTAAAATTTTTAGTGATCAAAAAATTAGTTTTAAATAAAATTATCATCGGTGTATTAATTTAAGATTTTTCGAAGTATTATCCAGAGTAAAAGTGAATCAGTTTGAACTTTTACTGTACAACAGTGGAGGACGAGGCAGACCCTTGTCTGTCGGCACCCTGGACTGCGCGTGGCCAGAGCTTTATCGGCAAAAATGAGAAACGGTCGCCCCTCTCGTTTTTGCCTCTCCTCCACGACCACACATTTTACTTGCAAGTGCCAGCAAAGAACCAGACCCCGCCAACTTCCAAACAGCGGGTTCCCTCTCGAAGTACTTTTCTCTGTCTGTCTTTTTCAGTCGTAATTCGGTGACGCATTCAATTCCACGTTAATTTCCACTCGCTATTTATTTGCTCCATCTCTTATCCACCGTATAACCACAAGATTTATAGAATTGCATCCTCTAGATAGTATTAAGATGCCATTTTGCTTCGAGGGTGCACCTCAAGTTTCAGTTTTCTTTTTCCCTTTCAGATGCTTTCTCAGTTTCTCTGTTGTGTTTATTTTGAGCCAAGAACGGAATGTGTTCTTTGGTTTAGAGTGTTCCGAGGAACCTTCTGACTGAACTCCCCAAGGCCCTTCAGTGACTTAGTTGGAGCTCTTTTATAAGTGGAGTTCTTGGTGGAGTTCAAAATTTTCTAAGTTGCTGAGTTTGGAAAAGGGAAAAAAAGGGTGCAATCTTTGTATGACTGCTATGACATCATCGGTTACTTTCCGGGTGTCGCCTTATTTGGTGTTGAATTCGCAATTTAGGTGTCGGTGTAGAGTGCGAGCGAGGAGTTCAGGTGGTGGTGACTCAACATTGTCATCATCTCCTGAATTGGTTGTGTCGAATGGAGCTTCTTCTGTGGAGGAGAGAGAGAAAATTGGTCCTTTGACTGGAGGAAATGGATATGCAGTTTCGAAGATTGAGGTAGTGGAGGAGAAGAAAAAGGTGGAGAAAGAAGCAAAATGTTCCGCTGCTTTGGAAGGCTTGGAGGTGTTGTGGGATGATGCGTATGGATCAAAGAGTGTGAAGGATTATCTTGACTGCTCGAGGGATATGATTAGGCCAGACGGAGGTCCGCCCCGTTGGTTTTGCCCTGTTGAGTGTGGACAGCCTTTGAATAATTCTCCAGTTCTTTTGTTTTTGCCTGGTAATGCCTAGCTTCTCGCTTGAATTGGTGCAAAACTAGAAATTTAACTGCAGGGGCGTGCAGAGATGACTGGAATTCTGGTTTCAATGATATTCTTGTAGCTTTTAAGAAGTGATTATGCAGTACTCGTGCATCAACTTATACCCATGTGCTATATTATATAGGAGCCTAAATTTGTGATTCTTAAGAAAAATAATACTTGTATTGCCGAATTTTAATACATAAGTGCTGTTTCCTGCAGGACTTGATGGCACTGGATTAGGCCTCATCTTGCACCATAAAGCACTGGGGAGGTGAGTTTGTATGTCCCATCACTATGGGGTTGTAAATTTCATTACAAGGGAAAGTAATGATGCACGAGAAGCCATGTTTTTAGTTCTGTGATTCTATTATGACCAAGCATTTTAATGCTGAAACCATGAAACTGCAGGGCTTTTGAAGTTCGATGCTTGCATATCCCTGTTTACGATCGGACTCCATTTGAAGGTATCTCCCTTTCAAATCCTTTTAATTGCTGTGCATGATGACAACAACTTATGGTGGAGTGGAATGCTTTTGAGCTGTGTCGTAAAAATGCAAATGGCAGTGGTGCATTCACGTCATTCTTCAGTTCTTCACATATTTTCCTTATCTGTGGCTTCAAGCTGTATTCAATACTCGATCCATGCCGTTCCTTGTCAAACTTGTTATGTTATTGATGATCCACAGTTCTCAAAGTGGGTTTACAAGCCCTTTAAATGGTGAAAACTTTCTTCTAAATACTCAACAAATGTTACAAGAAATAAAATAACACACAATACTGAGTACTTGACAAAAGCCTTTGTAATCTATTGTATCTACACATTTTAGATCTGGTGAAATTCGTCGAGAAAACTGTTAAAGCTGAGTCTGCCTCATCTCCACGTAAGCCCATTTATCTTGTTGGTGATTCCTTTGGAGGATGCCTTGCACTTGCTGTGGCTGCTCGTAATCCTACCATTGACCTGGTAGTCTTATTAGCGAATCCAGGTGAGTGTTCAGATGGGCAAGCAAGTCATAAATTGGGCATATTTTCCTGGATTACAAGCCTTCTTTGAGACTCTGAGGAAGTCTGTTGTTTTCTCCGTCATGTTAGCTACATCATTTGGCCGTTCGCAGCTGCAGCCACTGTTACCTTTATTGGAAGCTATGCCCGACGGACTCCATTTCACGGTCCCCTATCTTCTAAGCTTCGTTATGGGTATGATATGCTACTTTCAATTCTCTAATCATAAAAATGTTACATCACAATGCCCTCAAACTTGCCCATAAGATTTGATTTTTCTTTCTAAGTCAGGTGACCCAGTGAAGATGGCAACTGTCAATATTGATAATATCCTTCTCCCAAGAGAGGCACTCAAACAACTGTCTGTCAACCTCACTTCTTTGCTGCCTCGTCTCTCAGTAAGTAGTGTTCTCTGCTGGGAAATTGCTTATTCTCTTTTCTTATTAATCTTTATTGCTTAAAATTTTACAATATATGTATAGCAGGCTTTTTACTAGGCTTGTATTCTAAACATTTTCTTGGTTTTCGTCCTTTGTTGGGCTCTTTCTTGATTATCTTGATACCCAATAATCAATTTCCTGTCTCAGGGTTTGGCTGATATAATACCGAAGGAAACTCTTCTTTGGAAACTGAAGTTGCTTAAATCAGCTGCCTCTTATACCAATTCTCGTCTTTATGCTGTCAATGCTGAAGTGCTTCTCCTTGCCAGGTTTTCACTCCTCCAACTTTGTCAAGTTGATGACATGATTGTTAGATTGCGTAGTAAATCACTTTTGATTAGGTTTCTGCTTTATTTGGTAGCTCCAATATCTGTGCAATTATTGCCAATTTCTTCTTTTCACTGCTCTTGATGAGTCCTATACAAGGGTTTTGATGATATTGTCATTCTGACTTTTGCTCAACAACTATAAAAAATAAGCTGCCTAATTCTCAGCTTATAGATATGAATATACACTGTCTTGTAAATTACTTCTTGTTTATATAAGTAGGTATATGTCTTTTGGCAATACATAGTGGCATATTTATTAGTTTGGCTTGATATTGCTTCATAGTATGGAAAGAGCCATTTCCTGTTTCTATGTGGATAGTTTTGAAGCTTCTATTAGCACATTAATATATGCGACCATGCATGAGCATTGCAACATGCATGCATTTACACAAGCATGCATATAATTATAGATAAATGGATCATTCATGCATGCATATGGGGATGTGATTATGAATGGGGAGCTCTTTTTCCACTGGAATGACAACAATGTGTCAGATTTGAGCATAGTTACAAAATGTTGCATTTTCTCAAAATTTCTATTGATTCAGTGGCAAGGATAGCATGCTTCCTAGTCGAGATGAAGCCCAAAGGCTTATGAACTCATTGAAGAACTGCAGAGTTCGTTACTTCAAAGACAATGGACATACACTTCTATTGGTAGGTGAAACTCATGTTATTTTAATGTTGTAAAGGTTGAGGAGTCACTTGTTTTGAGAGACTTTAAGCTAAAAGAGCTTTTTGTGAGGGTAGCTCATTTTTAAAATATCGTTCAACACTTATATTGGCATATCCTTGTGATAGGCTTTGACAGTTCTTGGATAGTGAAAATTAATACTACAACTTATTTGCTGAGATGGAAATTGCAGGTTTAATCAAGTTAAGTGCGTGTATTGCGCATCAGCCCCTCTTATTAATCAACTAATCTCGAGTTTGGCATATCAAAAATAAACTTATAGTAACAAAATTACTTACTATTTCTAGTTCTGCTCGAGATATTTTGAAACTTTGAGTAATCACAATGAACTGATTTGACTGTGACCCTTATAAGTCCAAAGGCGTGCGATATTATCACCTTTTATTGATCTGCTTAGCAAATAGAATTGGAAAGCAGAACATTATTGTGTAATTCTAGCGGCTGATGACAGATCTTAAGCTTAGCTCCTTTGGAGAATTGGAACAGAGGAAAATTAAGTTTTCTGTTGATTTTTTGCAAAATATAAATGTGATCTTGCAATTTCATGAAATCTACAATCTCTCTCACGTGTTATCTATTTATTCAGTTGAGGCAGTGCTTTCTTTGAATACATGTCATGATGAAACTGCATGGCTCTTCAAAATGTCACTCTCCCTGAAACTTATCATTGAGTTCAGGAGATTTTATCTATACAAGACTGCATTATTTTTCTATATTGTTCTGCCAATATTTTGAACAGTAATTGGACTGAGATTGCAGGAAGATGGTATTAACTTGCTGACCGTCCTCAAAGGTACCAACACATACCGTCGAACGAGGAGGCATGATTACGTCTTGGATTTTCTGCCTCCTAGTATGTCAGAATACAAAGTAGCATTCAATCAAGTTGTCGGGTAATTCTGCAAACAAATGCTTCTGCATGTCCTTTTTTGCTTTTTCCTGATTGGAATAGAATAAGTTGTTTCTAGATTGACCTCAACCAGATTTTTGTTAACAGCTCAATATCTCCGTTCTTCCTGAATTTAAACTGATCTTTCCTATATCTTTTAAGTCTGTTTATGAAGATATAAATTATTCAGCAAATGTTTGAAGCTAGATAATAGGTTTGTCATGTTTTTCATAGCTGATTTTTGCTTCTTGACTTTCTCTTTCTTTTGCTACATCTCTTTCAAAATTGATCTGCAGCATTAGTGCATGATTTTATCACCAGCTGATACCTGAAATCTCTGGGTGAAGCCATTCTCGTCCTGTGATTTGCAAAAGAAACACCAGTTGTTTGATACCTAAAGTTCTTAAGTTGAATGTCATTTGTTAATCGGAATATATGATCTATTAATGCCAATTCTAATGCTATATGCGGCCTCGTCAAGCCCAGCACAAGTATGGATGGGTCATACTTTTCCACAAATGCTCATATTACATGCTGATCCATTAATTGCAACCAGTCAATGTTAGTCTGATACCGTGCTTGGATAAATGCAGACTATTTCGCTATGCATCTAGTTCGGTATTATTCTCAACTTTAGATGATGGGAAGATAGTGAGAGACCTTTCAGGGGTTCCTTCTGAAGGACCGGTGTTGTTAGTTGGTTATCACATGTTGATGGGACTTGAGCTTCATTCACTTGTTGAAGAATTCTTAAGAGAGAAAAACATTATTGTGCGGGGGATAGCTCATTCGGAGTTGTTCTCTGGAAAAGTGGAAAATTTATCTACCGAATTTGGTCTCATTGATTGGATGAAAGTAATGGGAGCACTACCTGCAATGGGAAGCAACCTCTTCAAATTGTTTCAAACCAAATCTCATGTTCTACTTTATCCTGGTGGTACGCGCGAGGCTTTCCATTATAAGGTGTGTAAGTACCTTACTTTCAGTTCAATTAGTTCTCTTGTGCAATGTAACTACGGTATGTGATCTTGTATTAACCCAATTGGTCTTATTAATAATGTAATCATCAGAGAAATCTGGTGAAAGATAATTTTTCAATAGAATTTGCATGTGTCGAGGCTATAAGGTAATAAGAATTTTCTGCAGCATAAGTTTTATGAGTGAAGATGTAAAGCCATGTGGAGAAGGAGAATTCAAAATGGCGGCCAGGCAGTAATTGCGGTAGCGATGTCAGATACTTCTGCCAATTAGCTCAGACGGTGGTGGTAGTGGTGGCAACCGCTGGTGGTGGCGGCAACCGCTGGTGGTGGCAGGGGTCCAGCCAATGGTGGTGAAGGGGGGTGGATAAGAAGCTAAATGAGTCTTAAGTGATATTCAATTTGTGTAGTGAAGTATGCATTTTCTGTTAAGGGTGTTAAACCCAGATGAGGACTATTTCTTTTGCTAGACGCAAATTTTTCCTTAGCACATTATATAAAGTATCTAAGAGCACAAGTAATTTGGTCTTGCCATTGCCTCTTAGACTGCTCGTTTCTATAGGTTTGATATGTATTCTTAAAGAGTTACTTGTAATCACTCCTGCGCTTTTGCTTATGCGTCTTTTTAATAATATTATGCTTTTGTAAAGTTCACCTCAGTGCTATCATGTTCCTTTTGTAGGGTGAAGAATACAAGTTATTCTGGCCTGACCAACCAGAATTTGTGAGAATGGCTGCACGGTTTGGTGCCACGATAGTACCATTTGGAACTGTAGGAGAGGATGACATGACAGAAGTAAACTCTCTATATTTCTTTATAAAAGTTTGGTATTTAGCTCTTGACTCTCAGCAAAGGTTGGGAATTTAAAACTTGCATAGCATTTTGTTTCTGCTTCTGGGGTTTTGTCACTATTTTACACACCAGTCACCCCCTCTGTTCCTTCTGCTCTACACCTTCTTCAGAGTTCAAGTTTAATCTTGCAACTATTTTCAAGTAATTTAGTTAATTACGTGCATGGTTGTATAAATTTGGCTGAAACATATACAGTTTTGCTGTCTATTACTTTGAATTATGAATCATAAAGCAAGTCCAAAAATGAAAATGAGCCTCCCCATATATATGATGTACTTCTGCATTCCATTCTGACAATATGTGTTATTACTTTGAACGGGCAGTTGGTACTTGATTACAATGATCTGATGAATATTCCGTTTGTCAATGACTACATCAAAGAATCTACTCGCAACGCTATACGAGTGAGGTAGCTCACTACCCATGACCTTCAAAAGATTGTGTATATTTTGTATGGATGGCCTTTGAAATTATAAAATCGCTTAGCATACTGTGAAATTCTTCTGACATTGACATAAATTATGTCCTGTTTCTTAGGGAGGATGAAAAACTTGCTATTCCAGTGGTTTTGCCAAGGATACCTGGCCGCTTGTACTATCTGTTTGGGAAGCCCATAGAGACAAGGGGGAGATATGAATCACTGAAGGACAGAGAAAACGCAAACGAGTTGTACTTGCAGGTAAAATCCGAAGTCGAAAGCTGCATCGCCTATTTGCTCAAGAAGCGAGAGGAGGACCCTTACCGAAGTATATTTGATAGAACCGTACAGAGGGCATTACATTCTCCTCTACATGAAATTCCAGCATTTGAGCCCTGATAAAGGGTGGTGGATGTCCAAATTGTTTAGGCTTTATGTATATAACATTTAGAGTGAATGGCCTTTGTCTCGGCCAAACATAAACATTTGTAAATAGCATTCGTGTATATCTAATTTCTAGTTGTTGGAAAATGCAGTTTCTTCCTTTGTTGATATTTAGATACTTAGCGCACTTTGGATTAACCTGAAGAAGACAGTCCATATATTCTTAAAGAAACAAGTGAGAAAAATCTGAAAGCATTTTAGTTGGTGGGAATCGTATTCCTTGAAATCATGGAATTAGAATTTTCGACTTTTTCTTCACATCTGGATAAAGGAAACTTTATCAGGCAAAGAAATGTGGGTTAGGTACCTCTGAAGCCAGGCATCTGCTTAAGCAATCTTATTCTGGCAGATTTCTTTCTCAGTCATTAAACTATGTGCTACTTTCTATACTGTTTAACTCATTTTGAAAATTCTTTGTTAGATTTTGTACATCGTGTCACAGTTAAGATCAATCCGCTACTCCTTGATGGGCAAAAAATCAACTATCAGCCGAAGCAGCAAGTCATGTGGTAAATACAGAGTTTTACATAAGCTCTACCTGTGGAACATTTCATGGATGGATGACTAAGACAATTTCTGAAAGTCCGATTTTTTTAGAGAAATTCCAAAGCTGATTTGTTGATTATAATCTTCTCATCTTCATATATTCCACCAAAGAAGTTGCAGTTTATTCGGCAGAAATTCAGTTGTCCTAACATGTGGACCTCGATTCCAAGCTTGAGTGTTCCATATGGACCCATGATAGATTCAGAGTTATCCACTCTGAAAGGCACAGGCATTGAAGCTCGGGTTTGATCTGCTTTAGCAGACATTCTTCCCTTCTTTCTGGTTGGATAATTGTTAGAAATATGTCTTGAGTTTAAGCACGAAAATAAAACTTTTCTTATTTAAGTTGTTTAATTTAAGTGGTTCCTAGTTTGAGTAGATTTCCTAATTTGGGGTTGTCTATTTTTGAATCTATTTCTTTTCTATATAAGAAGTGAGTCTTCTTCATGAAGAGTATCTAAGAGGCTACTCCTTATTGAATTACATGATGAAGCAATTTGAGAGTCTTGAAATAAAATTTGTTGATTTCTCTGTGACAAGTGATTATTTTGTAAGAAATTGTGAAGGCTAATTAATGCATACGTTATTAGGTGTAATTGGGACCTGAAAAATGCTGAAAGTGTTTGAGTTACTTGACTATAGTTGTATTCTTCGTTATATGACTTGATTTATTGTAAATTCATGCTACTCACCTTGTGGTTTTAGTCACACCGACCGAACCACATAAATTTGACTTCGTTCATTTGGCGGAAAATTTTCTCCTAGAAAATATTTTTCGGGTTTTCCAGTGTTCAGGGGGCGGAAAACGTTTTCCGTGGGAAAACATTTTCCTCCCCCCTCACAAAATAGCCTAAGTTTATGAAAAATGACTTCCGTTTCTGAAAAGCGGAAATCATTTTCCGCCAAACTCCTCCTTCCCCTCTTCAGTCGCCGGACGCCGCCGGTCGCCTGCCGCCAGCCGCCGCCGCCACCGCTGGCAAAAAATATTTTCCGAATCTTTTTCATATTGGTTGTCGAACACCGAAAAATTATGTTTCGGGAAAATATTTTCCAGGAAAATGACTTTCGGGAAAATATTTTCCAAAAACACAATATTTTCCACCAAACGAACGGAGAATATCCGGTTCATTTTCTTGTTTTGCTTATTTATAGTTCGATTGCTTATTTCCCCAACAATAATATCAGCATTCACAGTTGAGGATAGCTTTAGGATTGATAACAAAGTCTGTCTCAACTTGTCCAAAGTGCCGACTGCTGAATTGTTCAAAGGTGAGTTGTCTATTTATATTTTCTTATCTGGTAGATTTGGCAAGACTATCCGGTCAAGGATTCCTATTTTTCCCTAACAGGAAGTGTTTGATGACCATTTAAAGCTGATGGACTTCACCCTTTATGGAGTGCTCGAACAAGATTCCCAGTCATCTTATCTTTCGGTGAAAGAATTCCAAGAACAGATGAGACAGAAGATTCGAAAAAAGTAGCATATGATACGATGCTTTTCAATCCACACGCTAGAATCTTATGCTTTTGCTGAATGCTAGGTGAACTATAAAATGAATGAATAACGTCGCTTGTAAGTGAGGGCTTTAGCAGTTTTATCCCAAGTAGGGAGTCTTCCAAGACTCTTAAGTCTTACTCATGGCGGGTTATGACAACTGTTACAGAAGCCATAACCCCTATGATGGATTCGATCAATGGAAAGCCAAAAGGAGCCACGACTCCGAGCAGCTGCGCCGTCCAGCCCTTGATGAATCTGAGGGAAGAAGAATGATTGCTGTTGACCCTTATCAAAACCCAGGGACCTATGTCATGAAAATCGAAACGACTGTTGAAAGCGTCCATCCATCCATGTTCTCTGAATCCTACAGACAATGCTCTCCCCCGAGGTACAAGCACCACCCGAGTTATGGAGTAGTCCACAAGCTGCACGGGTCTTCGATCCCGAGCAATGACCAGCCACCTGGGGTCGAGGAACTCTTGTTGGTCGCTGAGGAACTCTTCAACAATTTTGAAAACGAAGTGAGCCGACCGTCTGGGTTCGGTGCTACACGGTCCCCACACCAGCTCAGGATCCCTGTCTCCTCATGTTATTATGACACTCCCGGCGGCGATGGGGATAGTGACCAAGAGAAGGAAAGACACAAGCCTACTACCAAAACCATTAAGGACAAAGACCGTAAAGCTGATAAAATTCTGAAACCACCGGTGACAACAGAAGGTGGTAATAGGCCTAGGCGAGGTCATCCTACAGGGTCCATGTTACCAAATCACCATATCTCGCCTGAGAGAGAGCGAACCATCCAACCGCCATCTCTGATCATGACTGGACGTCGGGAGCGGCGTGGTCATGATATGGGGCTAGACCCGATGAATGAAATAGGCAAGACAATGGAGTACTCAAAGGAAGCTGCGAAGCCTTCGTTAGGCAGTGCAGTTCCCAAAAGAGATTCGATCCCCGAAACAATCGACAGCAACGAAGCCAGAAGGCGATATGGGAATATCAAATCCTCACCAGAGATGAATTCGACTGTTTACACCACTACTATCGACAGTCGGGAGGCTGCGAGGAAGTACGGGGGAGAGTTTGTGTGAAAGCAAGATTTGGATTGATCTCCTTTCCCCTTTAGCAAGTAACTTGCATATCCATGCACTTGATAAGGTGCTTACTCTAAATTAACTGTGTTGCAATAGCCATTGTGTTGAAGCAAAGCTCAGACAAGCTGTTTGCATAACTCTAGTTTGTGAGCAGAATATGTAAACTGTGATGGCCAAGGCTACTTTAGGGCCCATTCGGCAAGTTGTCAAATAATGAAAATTTCTGTTTTTTTATTTTCAGAATCTGTTTTGAAACAGAAATCCATTTGATAAATTTTTTGTTCCCGGACACAAATTTGCAAAAAATTGTTTCCAGAATCAATTTTGGAATAGAATCAAGAAGTAAAAAAAAGAAGCTTCATAATTATGGGAACAAGAATCAGAATTGGAAAAAAAAAAAAAATTTCCTTCTTCTTCTTTCCCGTTCTTTACTATTCTTCTTCTTCTTTAATTCTTTTCGCCTAGCTAGCCACCAGCAACCGGCAACATAGGCGAGGTCCGACAAGGGCGTCACGGCCCTCACCAACCACAGGCAAGGGCTAGACCCTCGCGGCCTGGGCAAGGGTCGCCCTCGCCAACCTTTTCCAACTCTCGCCCTCGCCAGCAAGGGCTGCCCTCAAGTCTCGCGGCCTAGGCCAGGGCAGCAGCGAAAATCCAGCCCTCGCCCAGGCTATGTGCCTTGAGGGCAACCCTCGCCTACTCAAGCAAGAGCTGGAAAAGGCCGGCAAGGGCAACCCTCGCCCAAGCCATGAGGGTCCAACCCAAGCCTTGAGGGTCCAACCCTCACAAGATCCAGTGAGGGCCACAACGCCCTTGCCAGCCCTAGCCTATGACCGGTCGCTAACTATGGCCAATGACTAAACCATGGCCAAGAAGGAGGAGAAGAAAAAAACGAAAATTAAAATTAAAATATTTAAAAATATTATTAATAAAAAGAAATTTTATGTCGTTACCAAACGCATTTTTATTCTTTTTCTATTTCAGGAATATAAATTTCGAACCATTACCAAACACCTTCAAAAACTCAGAATCAATTCCTAAGCATAGAATAAAAAAAATCATTTTTTAAAAGAATCAATTTTTAAGCACAAAATCATTGTCATGCGTACCCTTAGTGTCCCTTCTAGCCACTTCGTTGAGTATTAGGAACCGCTAGGCAAAAAGTTATCATATTGGAACAATTAACTACTAACTAGTAATACAACTGACCAGATGAATTAGAAACTACGCAGTACTCTTTAAGAAAGTGTGCAATAGCATACGTAATATTGTGAAAGAAGCGATCAACGTTGTGATAGATTGATTTCATTTCGAAACAGACTGTTGCAAGTTTCAATACGTTAAAACTCGAGTCTCATCTTTCAATTCATGCAACTGTGGAAGAACAAGAGAACAAATCTGAGCACTGTCGAAAGAACAAGAGAACAAATCTGAGCACTGTCGAAACCGAACCCTTAAAGGAAGATATAAAACGACCAAAATATTTCTGCCATTTGTTCTCAGAACTGACCAGAAAATGACAAACTTACGGCAACAACTGACCAGAAATGTGGTAGGGGAAATTCCGATTCAACACTAATAACTCTTCTTCACAAAATCCTCCAGAATTTTGCATTTGTTGCAATAACTGCATAATATCATAAAAAATGGACATTCATTTGCGATAAGTGGTGTCCAAAATTTAGTGTAATCTTCCGGTTCATGTCATTATATAAGAAGGAATATGGAACAAATTGAGTATTGAATGGTGTGTTTGTTTCAGGAAAAGTATTTTTCGAGAATTCGTTTTCCGAACTTTCAGTCGTTTGATTCGTTGAAAATGATTAGTCAACCAAAAACACTTTCCGGTCAAGAAAAATATTAATGTATAAATTTAGAAAAGTGAATTTCCTAATCTAAGAAGGAGAAAATACTTTCCGGAATTGTTTCCCTTTACTCTTTTAATATTTTATTCTTTTCTTTCTTTTTTTCTTTTTTTCTTTTTCTTTTTATTTTAAAAAATAAAAAATATTTAAAAATTCGAATTTTTGTTTTGCATGAGATAAAATCATGGGATTGAAATTATTTTCCAAATGAGATTCAAACACCAAAAAATGTTTTCAATCATAAATTATCAAATAAAGGAAAACTAACCATTTTCCTGAAAAATGATTTCCAAAAAATATTTTTCAAAAACATTACATTTTCTGTTAAACAAATACACCCGAAGTCTCTTTCTAACTACTGGGGTTTGCCCCAGTGGCCACTCTTTCTATTTCGGAATAAGGAAGTGGAAAGTTCGATTCTCTAATTTATTATGGGAGTTAGGGGTGAGGACGTTTAGTTTCAAATGTGAGTTTCGATTCTCACATTCTTAAAAAAGACAAAATAAAAGTCTGAGAGTAAATTATGAGTGAGGAGAATAGACAAAAAAAAAAGGTCTCTTTCCTTCGTGATAATTATCAGTTAACTTTCAAAAAGAAAACTATACAATTAATTCAGATAATATACTTTATTGTCTCTACTTCTGGGGTGCATTAGCTAGAGGAAAATCGGATACATCTTTAAATGTCTACATGAGTTGTTGGACACAATTCCATTCGACATAATTTATTATGAGTGAGAATGGCAAAATCAGAACAGCTTGAGATAGTATACATAATCCATTTTGAAGTACATTATAAAAAGCAACTAGAAAACTCAACAAGAATGACAAAAGCACATCCAAATCTAGTGTGTTTCCTCATTTGCTCTTTCATTGCCACCAAACCCTTTGAATTCTATGGCTTCAGCATCAAATTCATCCCAATAGACCAATTCGACAAAACGCTTTCCTGATAATCTCACCTTGGAAAAAAGATAACAAAAAATCTACGAGATATCTAGAGCTCGTGTGCACCAACTTGAGTTATCCATGGCTTCTTCAAGTTCAATAGATCGGGAGGAGTCAACAAAACATGGCCCCAATGCGCTGAAACCTTCAGTCGCTAAGCATCCCCCTATTGGGTATTACATAACCACCATGATGGTCGGCACGCCATCTTATTCTCCCAATTTGGTGGTCGATACTGGTAGCGATGATACATGGATACAATGCGAAGGATGCACTACTCATTTTTAATTAAGGCAAGGTAACTTAGACAGAAGTAAATCACTAGTTTATCAGCCCTTACCTTGTGAAGATCCTCTGTGTTCCTTACATATGTATAAATGATAGTCGTGCCTATGATACGAGTTATCTCGGAGCCGGAAGTTATAGCAAGGGACAAATAGGATCAGTTACCTTTATCTTTCAAGATAGTAATAGAACTGTCAAAGAATTCCCAAAAGCCGTGTTCGGTTGCGGCCAAGACAACTACAATATGCCATGGCGCTGGCTTGGAGAAAATAACACTATATCTGGAGTATTAGGCTTGGGATTGGGAAAGAGGTCTATTTTTACACAATATGCCAATGAGACTAAAGGACGTGTCTCGTATTGCTTGCCCTCGTGGTACGCCCATCATGGTACCTGTACGTTACTCAATTTTGGGGACGATGCGCAAATAAGCCGCCATCCTAGGTCAGTTGTTCAGACGACAGCCCTTATTCCTAATGTGACCAGGTACATGGTTAACCTCACGGGCATCAGCATCAACGGAAAGAGCCTAAAAATTGGACCTGACGCTTTCCAACGTTTTTATATCGACTTGGGAAGTCCTCACAGTGTTCTTGTTCAGATTGCCTATAATGCCGTGAAAGGACAAATAACCCAATATTTCAGTAAGAACTATTTTTGGAGTCCTAAGGCTCCTCAACCAGGCGATTTGGACCTATGCTATGAAGTGCCTCGTGGGAATTATACATATCCGACGATGACATATCATTTCGCAGGAGCCAATCTTTTCCTTGCTGCAGAAAATGTGTTCCAAATCTTTGATGATGGATTTTGCTTGATGATCATATGCCCATACGTGACGGAGGAGTGAATCTGCTTCATGCGTTTCAACAAGTGAATTGCCGGTTCTTGTTCGACATTGGAGTATTGAGAGCTTCTTTTGTACAGGAAGTGTGTGAACTTACTTGAGGAGAAACGGCAAAGACAAATTGTCTAGGAAAATGAAACCTTAAATTCGTGTATGCAGTTCTCCTGTATAAGTAAGTGATTTGATAAAAAGATACTTTCAGCAAGTTCGTGTCTTCATCAATGCCCTTGACTATGGCAATATATAGCTGAGCTCACTAATGGGATTACTAAAAAAAGTCCTCAACCTATTGTTTTTATGCCAATTTAATCCAAAACATTTCAATTGTATCAATTGAGTCATAAATTTTTACGCGTTTTGCCAATTGAGTCCATCTAGCTAATTTTGATTAGAAATCACTAACGTAGATGCTGAATGTCTTACGTGGCATGACTAGCTTAGAACGTCCAACGGTAATGTGGACGTTTTTTTTTATTTTGTTTGTAATTAATATATTTCTTTTCTTTTCTTTGCTTTTGCTTCTTTTCTTCTTCTTTTTTCGTAGTGGCCAACGAGGGTTGCAGGGCACTCATTGGCCGCTGGGCAAGGGCAGTGCAGCCCTAACCAGCTACTGGCAAGGGCCACAACGCCCCTCGCTGACCACAATAAAAAAAAAAAGAATGAAAACAAAAAAAAGGAAAAACAAAAAATATTAAAATATTTTTAAAAATTCTCCACGTCAATATCGACTGTGTCACATACAATGACGACTATCCATGTTAGCAATTTCTTGCCATAATTAACCAGATTGACTCAAATGGCAAAATCTAAAAATGTTTATGATTCAATTAGCATAATTGAAAAATTTATAACTAATTGGTACAAAGATAATAGGTTTATGACTTTTTGGATAATTTTCGAGCTCATCGGTTGATTAATTTTGAACTTGGAACTAATTATTATTCTTTACATGACTATCTTACCCATCTATCTCTGATGGACTTTTAAAAGGATTAACCGTCAATAATTCGGAACAGGAGAGGCTAAAATTGACTCTTGCTTGCTTTTATTAGAATAAGTTACTATCTCTATAAAGCACTCACAAAACATCCTTTGTGCGAATTGCTCTTACAAATACAGACATTCTTTTTCCTCTTGTCCATTTCTCTCAATCTCTCAAAATGAAGCTCTCTCAATGTGAAGCTTCTTCCCTACATCATTTGAGCTTATGGAGAAAACAACTCTAATGACAAATGACATATTCATAGACTTGTAAACCGCCCTTGCTTGACTAACGTTGTGGGGATCTGTCACCGCCCACGACCCGCGCAGGTGGAGTTCATGTGTTCACAATTTCATGAAACTCGTATTTAATCTGTGCATTAACTAGAGGGAGATTCAACACTCTCCACCATGTTTGCATGAGATGCTGCATTCATTTCTTTTTATTATTGAGCAAGAACGGCAAAAGCAGAGTGGGATACTGTATCAAATCCTTTTTGAAGTACATTACACACGAAGAAAATTGAAGACTCAACTAAAATGACAAAATCACATCTGACTCTTGTGCGTTTCCTCCTTTTCTTTCTCATTACCACCAGGCCGTTCGGAACCTAATGGCTTCAGCATGAAGCTCACTGCAATAGACCGATTTAATACAATGCTCTTTCCTGAGGAAACAACGCCCCACCTCGAAGGATGCACTAATTGTTTTTCCATCGGGAACTTCAGTGGAGGTAAATCGAAACATTGGTAATTATCTTATGAAGGTCCCGTGTTCCTTAAATATGTATAAATGATAGTTGGGCCTATGATCTGAGGTACCTTGGAATGGGAACTCATGAGACTTATAGCAAGGGGCAAGTTGGATCGAACACTTTTATCTTACGTCAAAGATATGTCATCCTTAAACCGTGTTCGGCTTAGACAACTCCAACTTTCCATGGGACTGCCTCGGAGAAAATAACACCATTTGCGATGGCTTGAGCTTGGACTGGGCTTGGGCTTGGGAAGGAGGTCTATTCTTACGAAATAAGGAAATTAAAGACTCAAAGTGGGGTCAAATTCTCAAAATGAACCCAAAGTAAATATTGTATCAAATAAAGGCCCGAAGTGCTCAATCAGTCTCAAATAAGGACCCGAAGTACTTAAAAAGTCTCAAATAAAGACCTGGGTCCCTGGCCAGCCAAAATACCTGCCGACCGGTGAGAAAGTTACTGTTCCGTCAGCGGAACAGTAACTTTTTAATTTTTTTATTTTCTTTCTATTTTTTTTCTTTTCCTTTTTCTTTTTTTTTTTTTTTCTTTTCTTCCTCCGTCGAACATAGCCGAGACTGGCGAAGGTCGCCGGCCTCAGGCGAGGTCACCCTCACCGACGTCAGGCGAGGCCGGCCTCGCCCGTTGCAGGCAAGGTCGAGTTTCGCCGGCGTCGGGTAAGGCCGGCCTCGCCAATTGCAGGCGAGGCTCAACCTCGCCGACAACTGGCAAGGTCGCCCTCACCTGAGGCCGGCGAGGTCGAGCCTCGCCAGATCTGGCGAGGCTCCACCTTGCCGACCTCGCTCAATGCCGACGAGGCTCGACCTCGCCTGCAACTGGCGAGGTCGGCCTCGCTCGACGCTGGCGAGGCCGGCCCTCGCTCGACGTCGGCGAGGGCGGCCTCGCCTGAGGCCAGCGACCTCCGTTGGCCCCTATTATGACCGGCGGAGGAAAAAAAGAAAAAAAAAGGAAAAGGAAAAGAAAAAAAACATAAAGAAAATAAAAAAAAATTAAAAAGTTACTGTTCCGGTGACGGAACAATAACTTTCTCACCAACCGACAGGTATTTTGGCCGGCTAGGGACTTAGGTTCTTATTTGAGACTTTTTAAGCACTTCGGGTCATTATTTGATATTAATTAAGCACTTCATACCCTTATTTGACACAATGTTCACTTTGGGCCCCTTTTTGAAAATTTGATCCTACTTGAGGTCCTTAATTAGAATTTTTCCTACGAAATATGCCCTTGAGACTAATGATAGTGTACTTGCCTGCCTTCAAATCAGGAAGTTCGTATGGTATTCTCATTCAAACTGCCTAGAATACCATGAAAGAAGAAACAAGCCACATTGAGGAATTACTCTTGGCATCCTAGCTATTTAATGTTTCCAAATAATGTCCACATTGATAGCACACTGTAGTTGTTCTCTCTCTGCAGATAGATATTAGCATGCAGCCATAAATTCCATAGCTTTCAAAAATCACAAAATACTCGCAGAACGCAATCTCTTTGCTAGCTCAAAAAATTATGCTTTTTCAAAAGGGATGAAGTGGAACTACCCAAAAAAAAATTGTCTTGCAATTAGCACACAAAGACAAATCTACAGATGAAGCAAAAGATAAAAGGTTAAATAGTAGAAGGTAATTGTGACACAAATGGTTCCTGAATTTTAGTCCAAATGCAATGTGATCTCTAAACTTTTAATTTATTTAATGTGATCCCTAAATTTTAACTCGATATGCAATATAGTCTCTCAACTTTTAATTTGTTCAATATGGTATCTGGACTTTTGATAGATGTTCAATATAATCTCTTAACTATACGAAAATGTTCAATATTGTCCTTCTATTAATTCAATATCAAGGATAGCATTAGACATTTTTATATAATCCAGAGATTAAATTGAACATATACCAAAAAATTCAAGAACCACATTGAACAAATTAAAAGATAAGGAACCATATTACACATGTTGTTAAAGTTTTGGGATCATTTTTGTCATTTCCCCTTAATATAACTAGTAAAAATTGTTGTGAACTTTGTTAATACCATAAAGTATTCATCAAGTTATTTGATGGTAACCTCTAATTTTTTAATCTAAGTTCGAGAAGCATTGAAGGGCCGAGGAGGATAATGCTTTGATACAAACTTGTCTAATTATCTGATGGGTTGTTTGTGTGAGAGTGGTGCTATGTTATTATGTTGTCATGTTTTATGACTTCATATTATTCTTCACATTTTTATGGATAATGCAGGGCCACGGGTATAAAGACTAGTTACATAGGGCGCGGACGATAACTATTCTATTTTCCTATTTTTTTTCATTTTTTTGTTCCCAAAAATAGGTTTGGCAACCAACTTCATTTTTTTACTTTTGGGACAATTTTTTAGCCCAAAAATAAGTTTGGAACACGAATGAGAAGCGGATTTTTTTTACTTTTTTATTTTTGGAATAAAAATAGAAATAATAACTCTTTTTATCGTTTCCCCTCACCACCCGCCGACCGCCGCCACTACCCGCCAAGTACAAAAATTTAAGAATAACCTATCAAACGAATTTCTGTTTCAAAAATAAAAATTTTGTGTCACTATCAAATGTTAATTTATGCTCAAAAACTCATTTAAGGAATAGAAGAAATTGGTCCGGGGAAAAGAATCATTCCTGCCCCTAGAAGCCCATAAACCTTGCAAAACCCATGAACAAGTTAAGTTGATACTTTTGGTGTGTACGGGCAGCATGGCTCAAAGCAGTTTTCATGTGATTGGTAGGATTTAAACAAGTGACCTCCATTTTGTGAGTTTGAAATCTCCAAACACCTTAATCAGTTGCATCAATCCTAAGAGTTAATTCTATTTTAATAATGACAGGCCTTTGAAATAAAAGAGATACAAAGATATATCGAGAAGCAGTGGAAGGCTGAGAATGATATGCTTTGATTTATTGTGGAGTTATATTTTTAGGAGAAGAAAAACGAAATGGACACTTATCTGTGTTTTAGTCGTGGTGTATTATTACGTTTTATCACTCTAAAAAGTTGTTGACGACGTGTACTCCCACTGCGTGTATCATACTTCGTTTTTGTTCTCTTAGAAAATGGTAGCAATCGCTGTAAATTCAAGAAGAGAGGAGATTCTCGAAAGGACCTAATTTTCGAAAGAATTGAAATAAATTCTATGGTTAATCCCACGAAAAACTCCAAATATGTATACTTATGATAAATTTACCTCAAACTAATTTTTTTAATTATAAAAAACCCCAAACCGTTACACTTGTGATAAATTTACCCCAAATTAATTTTTTGACAATCAAAAACCCCACATTGATAAATTTATGACAAATTTAATCTCCATTAAATTGGATTAATACTATGAAAAAACATAAACTAGTAAATCCGTGACAAATATAGGGGTAAAACCCTGAACCAGCACACCCGTCAATTGTCATGTGTCATTCAACTTTATAAATTTGACGGTAAAATTTAACGAAAATTACCGGATGGTAAATTTATCACAGGTGTACCATTTTGGTGTTTTTTCGTAGTATTTACCCTAAATTATAATTTAATATACAAAACAGTGTTGGTTTTAGAACTGTGTGAAATTGACAAATTGGAACAAGTGTCGACATAATGATTTGAGTGGAAGTTAGATATCTTAGCTACAGGATGAGTTGACTTTGAAAAATGAAATTTTCACAATAAGTATGGATCATTAATTATTGTCTTTGATTTTGGAGGGTATTAATGAGGGGGAAATCCGATACCTGGATCATATGCGCATGAGGTATTAATTAGAGGGAAATCCGACATATCTTCATCATCTATGCATGATCCTTGCCATTTAATCTGTTCTCGAAATGATTTATTTGGAGTGAGAAAGGTAGAATAATAGCACAACATGGAGATTCTTATAAGATCAATTGTGAAGCAGGAAAATGATATAAACAGTCTCTGAATTTTAACTCAATTTATAATTTGATTTCTGAACTTTTAATTTTTCAATGTGGTACACGAACTTTAACCTAATGTTAAATGTGGTCTCTGAATTTTCAATTTGTTTAATGTGGTCCCTGAACTTTTGGTACATGTTCAATATAGTCCCTGAACTTTATAAAAATTTTCAATATAGTCCTTCCATTGATTCAAGTTCGGGGACTATATTGTATATTTTCATATAGTTTGAGGACTAAATTGAACATGTACTAAAAATTCAGGGATTACATTGAATAAATTAAAAATTCAAGGATCATATTGAACATTAAGATAAAGTTCAGGGACTACATTAAACAAATTAAAATTTTAGGGATTAAATTGTATATTGAGTCAAAGTTCAAGGACCAAATGCGTCATTATCCCACTGTGAAGCACAAGCTAACACAACCAGCAGAAAAAAAAAACTCAGAAATAATGACAATGTCTCTGCTAATTAACTCTAGTGACTTTCCTCATTTGCTTTCTCAACACCACCAAGCCATTCGGAACCTGTGGTTTGAGTATCAAACTTATCCTCCCTATAAACCAAACTTATCCCTATAAACCAATTTGACACAACGCTCTTTCCTAGATATCTCACCCCCCCAAGGAGAAAGATACCAAAAAATCTCTAAAATATCTCAAGCTCATGTGTACCCACTCGAATCCACGATTTCTTCGAGTTCCATAGGTTGGAAGGATTCAATAAAACACAAACCCAATGCACTACAACCAGCGATAGCTCTGAGTGATCTCTTTTATTACATAACCCGCTTGTCTGTTGGCACACCTCCATATTCTACAAACTTGGTGGTGGATGCGGGTTGTGTGGATACATAGATGCAATGTCAAAGATGCAGCCATTGCTTTCCCCTTGAGGCAAGGTAACTTCGACAAAAGTCGATCAAAATCAATCAGACCCTTACCTTGTGATGATCCCCTTTGTGTTCCTCATCTATGTCGAAACAAAATTTGCATGTACCATCAGACGATCACTAAATGTTCATATCGCGGGGGATAGCTCGGATTAGACACCTTGTTCTTTAATAGTTCGGAATCCCTCAAAAGATTTCCCAACACCGTTTTCGGTTGCGACCTAGATAATTATAACATCAGTTGGGGAACGAACGGACAAAATAACACCATAGCTGGTGTATTTGGGTTGGGATTGGGAAAGCGATCTATCTTTATGCAATATGTAAACGAGACTAAATATCGCATATCATATTGCTTGCCATCATTTTACTCTCGTGGCACTCATACCTATCTCCAATTCGGGGATGACGCGCAAATAGGAAGATGCTCTGGGATCCTAACAACAAGATTGATTCCTAACGTAACTAGTTACGCGGTTGAACTTATTGGTATCAGTATCGACCGGAAGCACCTAAACATTGATCCAGCTGCTTTTCGGATGAGACCGGACCGCACAGGCAGGTTTATGTTGGACTTGGGATTGCCTCGTACAGTTCCTGTTCAAAAGGCCTATGACGTCGTAAAATTGGAAATAATCCAATATTTCTCCGATCGTTATTCTTGGCATCCTCTCCCTCCTCAACCAGGCTCCTTCCAATTGTGCTATAAATATCCTCATCGCAATTCCACAGCTCCAAGCATGACATACCATTTCAGAGGAGCTAATCATTTTCTCCCCTCGAAAAATGTATTTCTGATAATATTCAATACAAGCTTCTGCTTGACGGCGATGCCCATAAATGATCGAGGGCCCAGCATACCTGGAGCACTTCAACATGCGAGTCTTCGTTTTCTTTTCGATTTTAGAGCGTTTACCGCTTCTTTTGTAGCCGAATTGTGTCAGTAACGGATAATGTCCTCTATGCGCACTATCAATAAGCATCCAATAAAGAAAACTTTTCATTAAGTTGGTTTCTTTATATATGCAAAATGTTTATTCTTTGCCTTCTCGAGAGAACACTAAGCCCACCTTTTTTGTTGCCGATTATGTGAATAGACTAATATACGCTTTGCCAAATAGCAATTAAAACCAGTCATTGAATGGGGGCTTTTCCTCTTGGTACTTAGTTTTGTTTATCCTGGGTCAGTTATTAACTGCGACACGAAGAACTAGGAAATGAAACTCTTTGAAAAATTGTCCCTTGAAGCGAGTTAGATGAGGCTGATCAACCACAGGTGACAATGTACGTGGCTCGAATCCTGAGACACAAGCGTGCAGATTTCATGTTAAATGCTGTTTGTTACGAGACTCCCATCTTCCCTGAAGCTACCGAGTGTCATGAACCACAGGGATTATTAATTATATGAAAAATCCGCACACACATTTATTGTGTGCACGAGCCGTGGCATTTAGTTTCTTCTCAACATAATTTATTAGGAGGGAGAAAAATTTATTACAAGTGTCATAACTTTTGTATATCATTTTGATTGCAAAACTTTTCGTCAGATCATTCAAGTGCCAAATTGAAAAGAAAAAAAAAAGTCATTTAAATGCCTCTGTCAACAAGTTTTGGCCAAAAGTCCTATGTGGCATTTGCTATTAAATGTTTATTCCAACGTCGTTATTTAAACTAATTATATATAATTACGTGGCTTTATGATAAAAAAGAAAAGCCAACTTGGAAATCCTGGCTCTTTCTCTTCTGTTTAACCAGACGACATCATTTCTCTTGGTTGGTCTTCATCTTTCTCGAGCTCTTGGGTACAGATGTTGAGTCAGGTTACCGGCGAGCCACATCGATTCAAAAAAAAATTATAAAATATTGCCATGTCAGATTTTTGACGTCCCAAATTATAGTTAATACTTAAGTGATCATTTTTTTTGTTATTTCAAAGTGGTACCTAAGTGATCTGGAAAAAAGTTTTGGTACCAAAATGAGCACTATAAGAAATTATAGCACCTGTAGTGTTCTTTTCTCGAGAAAAGGCGAACTATAGAAGCATGGTCGGTTTTTATATAGTCTCTTCTGAATTACATTCAAACACAACAACCAAAAACTCGAAAACGATGAAAAATATGAGAGAATCTTGGAGATATCTCAAGCTCGGGTCCACCAACTTGAATTGACCACTTCTTTGAGTTCATCAGAGCGCGACGAGACAACCGAATTTGAGCTTAATATGTTACAACCTCAAATCGCCAGTTATCACCTTGATTACTTTTTTATATGGTCCCTTCTGAATTACATTCGAACACAAACAACTAGAAACTCGGAAACGATGACACCATCTTTTCTCAGTTGCTTCTCATGTGTGCCAACTTGAATCCACAATTTCTTGTAGTTGAGCGAACGCAAAGGACTCATGGGAAACGTAGCCCCCGATGCTCTTCAACCTCCGATCGCTAGGCATGGCCTTGGTTATTACTTCGAGCACCTTGTCGGTTGGCACACCTCCACATGTTTGGAACTTAGCAAGATAGGAAATAATCCTTCAGTGTCTCCAGGGAGCACCTAAACACAGATTCATCAGTTTCCTGAGCAAGACCAAACCACACGGGCGGGTTTATTCTGGACACGGGAAGTCCTAAAACTGTTCTCGTTCGAATGGTTTGTAACCAGGAAATGATCCAATATTTCATAAGGAAATATTATTGGCATCCTAGTGGTTTTCCTCCTGAACGGGGCAGATTTGACTTCTGCTACATCATGCCTCGAGGCAAATTTGAAGGCGCCAATCTTTCTTCTCGACGCAATAAAAGGTTTTCGAACTCTTCAATCGGGGCTTTGCTTGATGGTCCGGCCCATGAATGATCGAGGACCGAGCATGCTTGGAGCATTTCAACGAATAAATTATCTTTCGTGTTCGAATTTAGAGCAATTTACGGCTTCTTTTGAACCCGAAGTGTATCGATTCAATTGAGAACCAAACAATCAATTTAAGGAAAAATAAATAAAGATGAACCTTCATTAGGGTCTTTTTTGTTATATGTTTACTACTCTTTAATCTTTGCCTTCCATAAATGTACATGTTTGCCTCCAAATTGGATTTCACAGTCCATCCTTCCACGATGAAGGCAACAAGGAGTAAAGCTTCCACCATTTTCACCTTCCCATGCTAATGTCCATCTCTTTCCTTTTAGTTGTAGTTTGTATAAAGAAGTTTATAGGTACAAAATACATTCTCGTCGCCTTCAAGCCCTCCAAAACCTATGGCTTCGGCATTAAGATTAGCTTGATCGATAAAACGTTATTTCCAATCTAAAATTTTGCCGAATTACATGTAAATGTTGTAATACTTCCCCTCACATTGCTAGACTTGGGCTTAGGAATGAAGCATGGAAATACATAATTAGGGATGCAAATAGGAGCTTTGCCAAAATTTGAACTTAGGATTTCTTACATTGGTACCTCATATGAAAAATCCAACTCAAAAGCATAAGTCAATAGGTGAATCATGACTACATGTATATAAGATATACTATAATAACATGTATAAGCGATGTGACGCTATAATTAAATGTTCTAATACCTAGAGAATCTGACGCTCCACAAAAGATAACAAATAACCAAGCAAATTATTGAAGAATCCACACTTTACATCCTATAGTATTGGATCATATATTACCTTTTGCATTAAGAAATCACACTTTGGATGGTGTAATATTAGATTGAATCTCTTTATAACCTTTTTTTTTTTTGCTAAAAATCTCTTTATAACCTCTCTTTTCCAATTTCGTGGACCTTGATCATAGACGCCACTCGAACTTCTTGTTCCATCGAGTTTACCTTGTGCAAGTCGGGCTCTTCGTACGTCGAGTTCAATCTGGCGGGCCGGGCTAAGTCCAAAGTAAGAGCATGGCATTTGGGCAGGCTTTGCCGGCTCATGTTCACTTGACTATTGAAATGCATTTTCATTTCACGTTGGTATCGCTAAATTAGAGAAAAATTCGTTATCTGGTAAGGCTTGCAAGCCGGATTAAGCCATCGAATTGGCCAAGTTGGCCTTGTTCTAAGTCCCCGTAATTCATGGATCCAACCTTTGATCAGATTCGGCTGGCCCGAGTATCGGGTTGGGCCCAGCGAAACTCGAAATTACCCAAATTTGACACCAAGGCAAACTAGCCCGTTGTCACCTCTATAGACTCTAGTCAAGTGTATTTGATCACACACCGGATAAATCTTGCATAATTCATTAACCCCTTATAATCGTGGACTTTAGCTTATGATATATTAAAATAAAGGGATAATGACACAAGCAGTCCCTAAACTTTAATCTAATGTGCAATTTGACTCATGAACTTTTAATTTATTCAATTTAGTCCCTGAACTTTAAACTAACATTCAATGTGGTCCCTGATTTATTTTGTTTAATGTTATCCCTGAACTTTTGGTACATATTCAATTCAGTCCCTGAACTATATGAAAATATTCGATGCAGTACAAGTACCAAAAGTTCAGGAATGACATTAAACAAATGAAAAGTTCAGGAACACATTACATATTGGATTAAGATTCATGAATTATATTAAACAAATTAATGCTCAAATAAATGAAAAGTTCAGGTACCGTTTGTATCATTTTGTCTAAAATAAATGTCCTTGCCCTTTTCCAATTCTACATTTTCTTTAAAAAAGAAAACATTTTAATGCTCAAATGCGAGTGGGAGAGTATCGCTGAATGGCGTGAAATATCAAATCCGCTCGCTCAATTCTGCTGCCAAGTTTCCAAATTTCTTCAGATTTTCTCCTTCGTGTTCTCGCGGAGGGTGATTCGGCTTCGATTTCGCGTCTCCCTCGGGAATTTCTCCGTCGCTTTCTCGGGAACATCTCCGGAGGACTGATCGGACAAGGCGAGAACACCGAAGGCAACTTAGGCAAGCTTTTGACTTCTTATCCGCTGAGTTCAGATCGCTTCCATGTGATCCGTCCTGCTACTTGAGGTAGAGCTGGTTTCGCTTCCTTTCGTTCATGGCGTTGTTATTGCGCCGACTTGAGTCGTGTTGCAGCCGGTTGCTGATAAAGATGCATTTGAGTGTCCCGCGATGCGCTTAATTTGAACCCTCCAGCCGCGAAATGCTGGACAGATGTAAAGGCGATTGATGCGGATTTGTTTGAATGAGGAGTGGTGAACCCATTTGTAATTCCTTCTATTGTTACCAAATTCTCTTCCTTTTCCGTTTTTCTCTAGGTTTTCTAGGCATGAAAATGGAGGAATGCGGGAAATTTTATGTTTGTCGAGCTGACTATTCTGAGAATTAGATCAAAGCCGTGGGTTTCAGGACTTAAAAGGGAGATGATGCTGTAGCTGGTTGTCCTTGTTTATATATTTACTAAAGTCTCGCTAGTTATAGTTAGTAATTATCGGTTGCCGGTCGGAAGCAATGCTCCAAGTATTTGCCGGGGCAGTTGCTGGGGCTCTGGAAAAAGACATATGCTTTTCATTTGCTTTCTTGTTGTTTCCTAGTTTGTTAACTATGACGATTAGGGAGTACTTCTGGGATGCTGTCTGATTGTTTGTGAAGAATTCATGCATGCCGATGGGCTCGTTCAAATTCTTTGCATATGTAGAGTAGTGTATACCGTTAAACCCTTTTTCGTTTTTTGTGTAGTTACTCCAGTAGTCAGAGTTTAACTTTGCACGGCGTAGCAATCTTAGGCAGTGCTTAGTTAGTATGAGTTGGTGAGATGCTGCAACTTGCCGTCTCACTTTTTAGCTCCGCACGATTGGCTGAGAACCTCCTTTAAACATGCAATGCATGATGTTTGTTTCCTTTATTTGCCGTTTTTGTTGTGTTAAGATAGGAAATTTGATCACAATGTCTCTGTTGACAATGATAATTAGTTGAAATGCAGTTTTTTGACAGCCAGTTTCTGCAATGAATTTAGCAAAGTTTCAAAAAAGTAAGAGCGAGACGATAAGATCCACGAAATCTTCATTGATTTTGAGAATGATCGATGTATTGTTTTACTGTGTCTGGATGGCTCTTGTAATAGTGTTTGCCAAATTTACTGTTTCCTGCAGACTTGGATATCTAAAAAGCAGGAATTTGAACCTGCTGTCCTTGCATATGCCATCTTTCATATCAGTTTAAATGTGTATAACTCTTAATGAATGATAGTGTACAACTCCCACTCAATGCATAAATTACATCATACACATAGGTATGTATAAAAACCAGCTGCAAGAATTGGCTCAGAGAAGCTGCTTCAACTTGCCATCTTATTCTTGCATCCGGGAGGGACCTGATCATGCCCCTCGATTTAAAGCTACAGTCAACTTCAATGGAGAGACTTTTGAAAGCCCTACTTTCTGCTCTACGCTAAGGCAAGCAGAACATTCAGCAGCCGAGGTAGCTCTAACCGCACTTGCCACAAAGGGTCCATCTAGAGCATTGGCTGCAAAAGTTTTGGTATGTAGTAAACGGAAGATTTAGTTTCTGTCTTAGGTTACATTATTTTACTTTCTTCATCTGGAACCTTAATCAAATGAACTACTTCGATTTGGCTATTTCTCAAACACTTCATGCGGTTAAACAGACTAAATACACTAATAAATTGTTTGCTCTAGATATGCCTGTATCATTATCATATGGGTTTGCTGCGCAGGATGAAACTGGAGTTTACAAGAATTTGCTTCAGGAGACAGCTCACAGAGCTGGTTTGAACCTGCCTGCTTATTCTACTATTCGATCTGGACCAGGCCATGTTCCTAGTTTCTCTTGTACTGTTGAGCTAGCTGGAAAGAGCTTTACTGGGCAACCAGCTAGAACAAAGAAACAAGCTCAGAAAAATGCTGCCATGGCTGCTTGGTCTGCCTTGAGAAAAAGTAAGCGATTCTTTTCATGTACCCTTTTTTCTCCCTTCGTGTCCTTCCTACCCTTTTTTCAGGGACCTCCGATGATGAGCACTAGTAGAATGCCTATGAAATTTTGCGTAATAGCTAACTTTTATAGCCCGGTGCAGTGTCTCGGGAGTCAATGTCTTCCTGTTCTTCGTCTGCTCCGCTGGATTCTAAAGCTAGTGAAGAACAGGAACAGGTTATCGTTGCTCGTTTCCTTTCAAGTTTACCACCATCAGAGTCAGAGTCGAAAGAAGTGCAAAAAAGACAAATAAGATCAGTCAAATCCAATGTACGCAGCCCGTATTCAAGAAGCTTCTGTCCTTTGCAGTATCAAAACTGGGCATACTCAAGTTTTCCCCATCAGATGGTAATGTGTCATATGTGGGAGCAAGAAAAGCTTTTTCAACAGCAGCTTCACTTGGTGAGGCTTCCCATTCCTTCTACTATATCATCGCCTCAGATTCTTCCCAACGTGCAATCTGTGATTAACCCAGACAGCTGCCAGCATTTTCCAGCGAGGCAGTTTTGTTCTCCTGTCTTGGGGCCCAGAATTGCGATTGCCACATCGGTCCCATCATTTTGTTTCTCAAACCAAGTGATTCCTGATTCAATGAGCAGCAGACCCAGATTGACCATTCAAGAGATTCAGGAAGAACAAGTCGAAGAATCATCGGGCTTTCCAACAACCGTAACTTCAGATTCACTTGTTCTTAGAAGCAGCGGAAGTGAGTCAAGAATATCGGGGCAGGATCCTTGGAATGTCATAGAGAAAGCTCGGTTGCAAACTAAGGATACATTTAATTCTTCTACCCTACATCACGGACCTCAGTATCCTCCAAGAGCAAGTTTAGTTAGATGCTTGAGTCCACCTTCTGCAGTGGAATCCACAATGAATCGATCAAGTGGCAGTGTACCTGTAGTACATTACAGACCCCATAAGCATACTCCTCCAAGAATGAGAACGGGAGCTAATTCATATTCGGCTAGGCCAAAACCCGCAGGACGCAATGTTGAAGCATTGCGTCCTCATTTCTTGGCACCCCCTGTTCGAATCCGTTCTGTTGTACCAGTGTGTTCAGCTCCACCATCAGGAAGAACGCCGATTTCCAGGCCAGACGATGGGTCGAATGTCTCCGGAAATCGAATGGCAGAGCCGGAAGAGGTGGTGAGTTTGGAGCTAGGCAGACTCCAATTATGAGAAGGAAACAGATTCTAGAGCGAACATATAAATTCTTCCTTCTAATAGCTTTTCTCTTAGGAGCATTCATGCTTCTTGTAAGTTAAAATAAATCTTGTAATGTTGTCTCCTCTATGGGAACGCAAAAATCTTATGACTGCAAAGTCTGAGGAAATTATCCCTCTTTTCTCCCATTTCGTCAAATGTCTACAGTATTTAATCACGAATATCTAAATGCAAAAAAGTGCAAAGTCAACAAAAATGTGATAGATAATGGCACAAGTAGTTTATGGACTTTGGCTCAATGTGTAATGTATTCTCCAAGCTTTTATTTTATTCAATATGATATCTGAACTTTAGTCTTATATATAATCTCATTTACGTATCATTGGAAATCTGATTACTTTGATAAACCAATTCCATAAATCCATTTTAGCATCCCTAGTATATTACTAAGTTTCTTATGTCCTTAAATTCTTCAATGGCAGCGGATATCAAGTTTCTCATTGGTACATGAAATTGCTGCATTTAGGATATACGAATCGCAATTCTTTGCACTTTGTCACGGATCATACAATAATCTCTTCAGCTCAATTGGCGACTTCTTTAACCAAAATTATGTCACTGTGACTTCGTAAAGACAATAATTAATGCCAAACATATGTTTTAGATTAGTCATTTTGAATGGACCGGGAGGGTTTGGAGAGATTGACAGACAATGAAAATCAGTACACAGCATATGGGCAAGGTATGTTCGTGCCTGACAAATCGTGTCATTCAGCCAATCATATGATGATTATGCTTATGCATTTGGATATGAGATGCACTATATTCGCAAAAATGACAGATTCAATAATATTTGGTTCCAAAAAGAAAATTTTAAGTACCATGACTATCTATTCTGTGGGCCGGCATAGAATGCACAAAAAGCACATATGCTGATCTATGGGCTCCGCATTATTACCCCTTGCAATTGCCTCTGAAATTTCGACCAAAAAAAAAAAATTGCCTCTGAAAAGTTCTTACCAAACCTTTCACTTTGTTAAAAAAATTTAAAATGGAGAGACAAGAAAAGAATAAAACCAAAGAAAAATTATGCTTCCCAGTCAAAAAGCATTATAGTTTTGGACCATTCCCTGCCTGTAAATTTACTTGTCTCCCCTAAAGCATACATAACTAGATGTCTCCCAATTGTTATGTACCTGTTAAAAGCATCGTTTGTTCTTGTAAAACATATATGTTCTTACTCTACACTCAAGAAAAATATGTTCGTATGCATAATACACATCTTTTGGATTTTCTCTAAATTTTGGTGGTTTAGTTTTGAGCTTATAAAATACAAAACCCAAATTTTAAAAATGAACTAAAATGTTTTTGGCTTGCTTAAATTTGATTTATTTTACTTTTTTCCTCCTTTCCCCTGTTTCTTCTTCCTTCAATTTTGTGGGATGTCCCTAGCTTGCTCGGGGATGGAAGCGGGATGGGTTTGGGACAATAAATCTAGTCCCCAGACCATCTCGTCAATATTTTTATCATTTGTCGATCACATTTCAAATCCGTTATAAATTCTAACATGAAATTTCAAATCTGTCTCATTAAAGTTGTCAAACCCTATTGGCTACCCGCACACTCGCCGTTTTACTACCTTAATACGCACGTATCTTACACTCAATACATGACAAAACATGTCAAGTTTGCAAGTTTGTCAAGTTTGCAAGTTTGTCAAGTTTGCAAGCACAGCCCTTAATTAAAAAATTCATCCATTCCAAATCTCCAATTTGAATACTAGTAGAATGAAAGATATAACATTAAAAAAAAATTAGAGACCAATAATCATAAAAATCTGAAATCTAACAATATTAGAACGAGAACTTAGGCTTTCAACAGTAATCGTTACCGAAAATGTTAAACTATAGTTAATTTTCTTCAGGGGTTGATGAAATTGTCTAAGAAACATTAAGTATCTTAATAGAGCAAGAGTAGTTTGATAAATAATCTAGAGAGTTAATTTTTTTTCCGTTCATTCTTAGAGGTGAAACAAGTAAATATTTTCTTAAAAATAATCATTTGTTTCACCTCTAAGAATGAACGAAAAAAAAATTAACTATTTACGAAATTACTCACGCATAAATTATTGTCTAATTATTTCAAGCGATATAAACAATCAAATTAAAAAAAAGACTTTCCAAATCATTTATTTCTCGTAAAATACCGGAGCTCGTACTTTCAATTTACTTGTAAAATAAATTTTAAAATATGTTCCAAACTCTTATGGTTAAAATGATTATGTAAATTTGCTAAATTACTAAACACCAGAAAAATAAGGTCACATTTCCCAGACCAGAGAAAAAACGGTGAGTCGTACCACGTCTATAAATCTGGGCACGCCACGCTTAAACCCTAGACCCTTCTCGTCTTCTCCTGCTGGGCGTCTGGTTCTTCTTCTTAGGCGACGCAGCTCCGGGTACTCTCCAACTTCTCCGTGCTCTGCGAAACCCTAAAGGCTCCTCTCTTTGCACCGCGTTCTTTGCCCATTTGCGTGTTCAAGCTGCGCTGCTGAGCAATACTGTAGGCATTCGTTAGGATTCTATGTGGGCAAACTTTGTAATGCGTGTTGTTTTGGCTCTTGAGCAGCAAAGGGTCGATTTTGAGCCCTTTTTTTTTTTTGGTTGACTGGGCTGCGACTTCTGTTTTGCTAGCTAGTGTGCGCATAGGGATGAGCATGCATGTCTCGGTGATCGAATATGTGTTGTGATTGATTGTGGGCCTGTTGGGTGGTTGCTGTTGAGATGAGTTGTTTGGCCGTCCTGTGGAATCTTGTTTTGGATGAGTTGCCTGAGCAAATCGATGGCTCTGTTTTTTCAGGTGGTCTTGGGGTCCGGCATTTGGTTTCACAATGCTCGTGTTGTTCGAGACGCCGGCGGGCTTTGCCCTGTTTAAAGTGTTGGATGAAGGGAAGCTCTCGAAGGTCGAGGTGATTTGTTTCTTCGTGTTTGCTCGGTTGCTGTTCTCTACTGATTATAACGCGTGATTTTCGGCGTGAGCTTGAATTGAGGATTTTGGTTTTGTGATAATTTCGAGAGTCACACACGACTCAAGCCCTATCTTTTACTTGTTGATTTCTCTAATGGAGATTGTACGAGTTAATGTCCTTCGATCTTGCTAAGTTTCCTGTTTTTACTGTTGCCAGGACTTGTGGAAGGATTTCTCATCTGCTGAATCTGCTAGAAAGGTGCCCTCTCTGTCTCCGTTGTCACTTTGCCAGGAACATAAATGATGCACGTAGTTAGTGTGTTTATTTTCATTGATAGTCCGTTGATTGCAAACGAGTACTTGATCACCAGGGCTTTCAGGGTCTGATTAATTCGATTGGTAGTCTCACCAAAATTGTTGCCTTGCTTCATTGCAGCCTTTCACAATGGACTTGACAATTGTTTTCTCTGTGGATATCAGGTTGTTAAGCTGAAAGCTTTTTCAAAGTTTGAAAATACGGCAGAAGCTCTATCAGCTGCAACCTGTTTGATTGAGAGCAAACCTTACAAAGGTCTCCGTAAATTCTTACGTGCTCACTGTGATGGGGAAAATTTGGCCGTGGCTGATTCAAAGCTTGGAAATGCTATTAAAGAGAAGTTGGTATGCAGATGCTTTGATGCTTAGTGTGATCCTGTTACCGTTGTTAGCTTGTTTCCTTTTGTTTTTCCTAAAACCTGGGAGATTATTTCCTTGCAGCAAATTGAATGTGTCCACAATAATGCTGTTATGGAGTTGATGCGAGGTGTGAGGAGTCAGCTGACTGAACTCATTTCGGGTCTAGCTGTCCAGGATCTGGCTCCAATGAGTCTGGGTTTATCTCATAGCCTGTCTAGATACAAGCTGAAGTTTAGTGCTGATAAGGTGTGTTTTTTTTTACTAATTCGTATACGTGTGTTGGATTAACTATGGTTCTTGATGTTTATTGATCTGTGACAACCTCATCTATTGACCATCATTGTTGCATGGTCTTTGCTTTATCTGGTTATGGCCGGTTTTGACTTATCAGAAAAAATTGTTGTAAGGATAATGAAGATATCAATTTTTTTGCTTTATGGCTAGTATTGATATATGGAAAAAAATTGTATGTTAGGATATTGAAAATTTCAATTGATTTTTTTATCTGAATCACTTATTAGATGGTCTTTAGTGAAATGGGAATTGGCTTTTTTGGTTAGGTGGTTATATATTGTTATTTGAGGTCTCATAGATTGCCATTGAACGATCTGAGAAGTGCACTTAATCGCCAACTTTCTAAACTTAATTGTTTATTCCTCTGTTTAGGAAAGATGTTGAACTCAAAGCTATGATCTGTTAGTAGTCCCGTTTTGTCCTTTGAACTGAAATAGATGTTTATGCTGGAGCTCTCTAATTACATAGGTTGTCTTGTTTAGGTGGACACTATGATCATTCAGGCCATTGGCTTACTTGACGATCTTGATAAAGAGCTGAATACTTATGCGATGAGGGTCCGAGAGTGGTATGGATGGCATTTTCCGGAGCTTGGTAAGATTATCCAGGATAACATACTATATGCCAAGACCGTGAAGCTGATGGGCGACCGCACTAATGCTTCAAAGCTAGACTTTTCTGAGGTATCACTTCCTATGAAATGGTTATGGTGATTTTTATTGGGCATATAAGTCTGAGGACCAGATATCCAGACTATTAGAAGAAGCTTGTAGTCGTGATAAATTTTTGTCCTTTAATTTTTTGGCATCGATTGGGACTCATGTTCCATCTGATGTATATGTTTTAGACATGATGTTGCAAGTAGGAATCAGAATAGAGGCTATCAAATGAATAAGCTGGAACTGTGAGTCATAATTATGATATTCTGACCAGGGAATGTGCTGATTATTTTGCTTGATATTCTGCAGATATTGCCTGAAGAGGTTGAGACAGAGTTAAAAGCGGCATCTGAGATTTCAATGGGCACTGAAGTCAGTGAACTTGATTTGTTAAACATAAAAGAACTGTGCGACCAAGTCTTGTCCCTCTCCGAGTATAGAGGTCAGCTCTATGATTATTTGAAGAGTAGAATGAACACCATTGCGCCCAATTTGACTGCCATGGTCGGAGAGCTTGTCGGGGCCCGTCTGATTGCGCACGGAGGCAGCTTGTTAAACCTTGCAAAGCAGCCTGGTAGCACCGTCCAAATCTTGGGCGCTGAGAAGGCTCTTTTCAGAGCATTGAAGACAAAACATGCTACTCCTAAGTATGGGCTGATTTACCATGCATCATTGATTGGCCAGGCAGCACCGAAATTGAAGGGAAAAATTTCTCGTTCACTTGCTGCGAAAACCGCCTTGGCTATTAGATACGATGCTCTCGGAGACACTGAAGATAACTCCATGGGTCTTGAAAATCGGGCCAAGGTACTTATTTCAATTTCTCTACTTGCTATCTTTTGTCACAGGGGAAACATGCTTTTATTGTTCAATGGTTCAATCACCGCCCAGACACATAAGTACACACACAGAGCAGAGTGGAGAGAATTTGCTGATGTATGTCTGCTTGTAGCTTGAAGCAAGGTTGAGAAATCTTGAGGGCAGAGAATTGGGTCGTTCTGCGGGCTCTGCAAAAGGCAAGCCTAAGATAGAAGTCTATGACAAGGACCGAAAGAAGGGCACTGGGGCCTTGATAACTGCAGCTAAGGTACGCTTTCATTTTATACCATTCTCTTGTTTCAGATCTTGAGGGTAGATTTATTGGACTCACGAGTGACTGTCGATGGGGGACGCACCTATATTGTCAAGCTGAATGTCAACGTCAGCTTGCCATCAAGTGAAGCCTCGGGTTTTCGTAATGTTGTATTTTATTTCTGCACTGCCTTTTGTTGCAAATGGATAATGATGCCTGTATTTTTTTATTGTAGACATACAATCCTTCTGCCGATTCTACTCTTGGGCAAACTTTGATTAATGCTGCTGGGAATGGTGAAGAAATGGAGAAAAAGAAGAGAAGAACCGAAAGTGTACCATCTCTAATGGCAGAAGTCACCGAAGAGCCTCCAACTGGGGAAGGGAAGAAAGAGAAAAAGAAAAAGAAGAAGAAAGCTGATGAAGAAGGGACAACAATGCTAGTGGGTGCAAATGGTTCTGCAGAAGCTGATGGCGATGCCCCAGCAAAAAAAGACAAGAAAAAGAAAAAGAAGAAAGATGCAGCCGAGGAGTCTGGGTTGCAGTCTGATGGGAATGCTGTCGAAGAAGAAACGAAGAAGAAGAAGAAGAGAAAGCATGCTGAACAAGATGAAGATAGTGAACAACCTAGCAAGAGGAAAGAAAAAAAGAAGAAAAAGAGAAGCGAGGACTGAGAATCTGTACCCGTAGTTGCTGCAGCTACCCATGAACGAATTTTGAATTTATTTCTGCACTGAAACGATTGCTTTCTGTAAAATGTGGTTTTGTTAGGCCCTCTTTCTGATGTGTTTTATTGCAGTAAATTTCTTTTGCTGCTGATGAGAAATGGTCGCGCTTTTTTCTGTTAGCATGTATTGAGGTAGTATTCACGAGTCTCAACTTCATATCATCGGTCGGATTAGTTTGTTTGGGGACTTCTGGAGTGGCAACAAGGGAGCGTAGATGCTTCTAACAATGCCTTTGAGCTTTTGTCTGGATTAGTAGCACTTGCTCTTCCATTTGCATATGCAAATCATATCTCGGGTAATCCATGCTCAACATGGTTCGATGTGATCTTAGCTACAAGTGACCATTGCAGGTCAAATTGAAATTTCTTTCTACTTGCGTCCAAATTCTAATGGGGGCATATAAAAAATTGGGTGTCCATGACTCAATTACGATCACCATCTTGTACAATTCAACTAATAAGGGGCGGTATAATAAAGAAATCAAGAAATGGTTAAGTTGCCTTACAGACTATTAGCGGTAATTGGTAAAACGTCCATATCCGTTGACGTTGGTCTACTTCCTCCTCATGAAAACCATTTGAAAAGGACCTTAAAAAGAATAGACCATCTGCCTTCGCAACGAAATTTCTTCCTCTGTCTCCATTAGTTCTAGAAAAGTAGGTACTTGGAAGATAATAAAAAAAGGAACATCATGCGGCTCCAAACCAACCACCGATGTCCACATGATGTCTCGTGAATTATGGAAAAGAGTTACTGAACGAGGAAACCAGCTTAGCTTAGCTTAGCCTACTCCATGCCATCATCAAATCCAAAAGGAAGACGAAATTGAGCGACGCGAAAAGAGGGAAAAAAGGGAGAACAAGAGGGGAAGTGCCAGATGATTACCGAAGACGCAAGAGCAGCAACATATCAAAAGGAAAAAAATTGGGAAAGGAGAAGAAAGAGCCTCCCGTTAATTCAGGAAAATAGAAAATGGCCCCACCTTGTCCTCAGCTAAAAGAACAACGGGGAGGTGGTGGGGAGGTTTGACTTGCGAAAACTAAAGACAGCATATAATTGAGAACTGAGAGGTGCGATCTGCTGTTGTTGTTCGGTTTCTTTCTCGTCTTATTGCCCCCCTGGCCTGAACGTCCCAGAAATATCGAGTAGTCTCGTACCCAGGATTCTTTTTTCTTTCTCCCTTTCCTTTTCCCGGGCACGATTGACCAGAGAGGCATTTCACGCCGCACTGAAGGAGCTATAACCCTCCCCAGAACAAGCTTCAGTGCTTTCTTGCGCAGACCCAGATTCAGTCCGAGTCAGTCTTTCTCTCCTCCTTTGTGTTTCTGACTTCAATCGAGTTTTTCTTTGGTGGGTGTGCTGAAATCTCAGCACCCAGATCGATTTTCATCTTTTTGAGGGATTGCTGGTTTAGGGTTCATATTTTGCAAAGCATCTGGTATCTTGTAGTGCATCGTTCAGTGGATTGATCAGTTCCGGTTGCTGGTCTCTGACCTCTGGTATAACTTACAGGTGGGTAGATTCGACTTGCTGATGCAGAAATTGAGCTGCTTGTGCTTGAGAGTTGCCTTGTTCATGTGGTGAGTGATCCCCTCGGAGGATATTGATCGGTGGTGGGTGGTAACTGGTCGTATATGAGCTGTATGGGATATGTTCAGAGATGAAAAGTAGGAGCAAGGAATGGGGTGCGTGCTTGGTCGAGAGGTGTCGTCCGGCATAGTCACAGAGTCCAAAGGACGGGGAAATTCCAGCGTCGAGACCAGCAAGAGGGATGATTCGGTCGCGAAGGTAGAGGGAGACAGTAAAGCCGAGACCAATGAGACCCAGAATAAGGAGAAGGTCGAAGACGATCAGCGGGAACAAAGGAGACGGTCGAGGCCAAGCACAAAGTTAGGCAACCTGCCGATTCATACCCGAGGTGAGCAGGCTGCAGCTGGATGGCCCTCGTGGCTCTCAGACATATGCGGGGAGGCTCTCAGTGGATGGATTCCTCGAAGAGCGAACACATTTGAGAAAATTGATAAGGTTGGATGTGACTTTTAATTTTTTTCGCATAAAGTTCATCCTTGGCATTTCGATTACAGCAGCTTTTGATTGCGGCAATGAAAAACTTTGAAGTGCCTTGGACTCATGATTGCATGGTTCACAATATAAGGACTCACGACTTATAGCACTGCTCTTGTTTTGTTTGGTTTCATTTTGGATAATTGCTGTTATGTTAAATTTAAGCTTTTCCTTTTCCCCCTATCATTTTCTAATTCCTTAGTGTTATTTTATCTGTCAGATTGGACAAGGAACATATAGTAATGTGTACAAAGCCAAGGATTTGTTGACTGGTAAAATTGTTGCACTAAAGAAGGTCCGGTTTGAATACTTAGAACCTGAAAGCGTGAGGTTTATGGCACGAGAAATTCTCATTCTGCGGCATTTGGATCATCCTAATGTTGTGAAGTTGGAGGGTTTAGTTACCTCACGAATGTCCTGCAGCTTGTACCTGGTACTTGAGTACATGGAGCATGATTTGGCTGGATTAGCAGCAAGTCCAGCAATCAAATTCACTGAGCCGCAGGTTTGTACAAGTTCGTCTCTCAAAATAGATGACTGATTGTGAGGCCTCCATGCCCCTTTTATTATATGGTACTTCTTTTCCCCTTCAAACATAATATCTATATATTTTTTAGGTCAAGTGTTACATGCATCAGCTGCTCTCCGGACTAGAGCACTGTCACAATCGCCGTGTGCTTCACCGCGATATTAAGGGCTCAAATCTACTGATTGACAATGGAGGAATTCTTAAAATTGGTGATTTTGGACTGGCTTCATTCTATGATCCAGACCACAAGCATCGGATGACGAGTCGGGTGGTCACTCTGTGGTATCGTCCCCCTGAACTTCTCCTCGGGGCCAATGACTATGGTGTGGGTATAGACTTGTGGAGTGCTGGTTGTATACTAGCCGAGTTGTTAGCGGGAAAGCCCATCATACCTGGTCGAACAGAGGTATGTTTGGAACTTCTTCTCGTAATATTTTCTTTTTAGATACAAATGAACATTTCTTGGTTGCGACTTTTGTAATTCGCAGTTTGTGGCCTAAAGTTTGTCTAGTGAGTAAGAAAAGGTATATATATTCTGTATTAATCTGTATACTTACATGTATGTGATATTAGACAATCTGAACCCTCAACGAGTTGGTTGGGTAGTCAAGTGCTTGAATGAAAATCAACAAAATTGTTATTCAAATCATAGCATCTCCCATTCAAAGTTAATTGGGGCTAAACCCACCATCCTGTGAGTAGTGCCATGCCCATTGCACGTGAACAAGGTGGTTTATGTGCTTGCATGGGGATTAGTCAAGTTGGAGGTTTGGATAATCCAGTATGCAACACATATTATGGACAATCTGTATGATATACTTATATCCATGTACTGGTAAATGATCAATTCATCCTCGGTATCAGTGATGTATTATTAATAGGGCATAACTGGATTTTTATGCTAGATCGTATTGGCCTAGATCTAGTTTGACATTTTGGATTTTATCAGCATGTTGACTAGTTTGACATCTCGTTGATTGTTCCATCCTTGTCTGTGGAACCATCCTTCTTTTCCAGGAAAATACAAATGCCTTCCTCTCACATCTGAACTTGCTGTTATATATGTGTACACAGGTAGAGCAACTCCACAAGATATACAAATTATGTGGCTCACCTTCTGAAGAGTATTGGAAGAAATATAAGTTGCCAAATGCAACATTGTTCAAGCCTCGAGAACCTTATAGAAGATGCATCAGGGAAACATTTAAGGACTTCCCACCATCATCTTTGCCACTAATTGAAACTCTTCTGGCAATTGATCCAGCGGAACGCGGGACAGCCACTGATGCTTTGCAAAGCGAAGTCAGTTTAACATTAGTGCATTATATTTGAAATGCTTCCATGTGCTTGTTGCTCTTTTTCCCTTGACAGTAAAGTTTTTAACTATCATGGCTTCTCTTTTTCCTGTTGATCTCTCTATCGATCTATTGTCTAAACTTTGTTTCTTGCATTGGATGGTAAAGTAGTCATTAAAACCTATATGAAGACTGTAATTTGCAATTGCAATGTTTTTCTTCTTGTTTGTCTTTGATAATTGATTTGCTTAAACAGAGACAATTTCCTCTGGCTAGGTTCAAACCACAAATATTTTCAATCATATTCAGCAAC
Organism: Syzygium aromaticum; assembly: GCA_024500025.1. NCBI lineage: Eukaryota > Viridiplantae > Streptophyta > Magnoliopsida > Myrtales > Myrtaceae > Syzygium > Syzygium aromaticum. The sequence goes on from CM044892.1 coordinate 36,002,119, forward strand.
CTGCATCAACTTAAACTCGGGTTGCCTAAATTTGGCCAGCTTTGATTGTGCCCGTCTGCTCATTATCTGTTCTATGAGATTATGCTTTCTCAGGACGGTTAAGTTTAACTTCCTTGAATATTTTTATGCTTATGATCTGTGTAAGTACTTGAAGACACAATATATATGGGAATTGTCCGGACCTTGGATGGAGATTTTACAGTCCATCGACTTACCATTCTGAACTTGGATGAAACTTGATGTTTCCTTGGCTGCATAATATTATGATGGCTTGTCAGAAACTATTCTAGGACTAACTAATAAGGGTAATACATTGAGTTAGATCTGGCTGTACACATGCTATTTGAAGTTCTGCAACTATGCTTCCTTTTCTTTTTTCTTTTTTGCTTTTCCTTTTCCTTTTCCTATTAATTTACTACTTTGCCCCTGCCTTTGCACGCAGTTCTTCCGGATGGAACCATATGCTTGTGAACCGTCTAGCCTCCCACAGTATCCCCCCAGTAAGGAAATGGATGCTAAAAAACGTGATGACGAAGCTCGACGGTTGGTCCCAGAAGCTAGATTTTCCTTGTTCTTTTATTTTTGGTTCCTTCCATTCCTCGTACTTTTTCCTGTGCTGGCTCATGTTTTCTTGACGGTTCATTTCTATTAAAACTGCTACCCGAGTTATCATGCCTTTTCTCTGGTTTGCTATCAATATAGAACTGGCACTTCATGTAATTTCAGTGTGAATCTATTAAGACAAATTACACATTTCTAGGTTAAAGCATTTGATATAAAAAATGTGGTTACATACCATGCATAGCATCATAAGTACTGAAAATGCAACATGTCAGTTCTAAAAGTAGCATCCTTGGATTCTTCAGTTCAAAAAGTAGCATCTTTAGTACCCAAAATGAAGCATATGGCAGTTCTCACGTCAGTGTTTGGTGAACTTTTCCAATAAGCATTTTCTCATATCTCTGCAGGTTGAGAGCGGCTAGTAAAGGACAAGCAGATGGTGCAAAGAAGGAACGGACACGTGATCGACGTGTCAGGGCTGTCCCTGCTCCGGAAGCGAATGCCGAGCTTCAGCATAACATTGATGTATGTGAAACTATTTCTCTTTCCTGCTTCCTCTGTTCAGTTTCGTTATTACACGGTAGCTAACGGATTCCTGTGTTCTGTTTCTTTCCTTGGTGACGATTCTTGTTAAACCTAATCATCAAAAGCATTACCAACTAGTGACAATGAATTGGGCGGGCAGATTAGGCAAACAGGCACACCCATTCGCATTACTAGACCCAGTTTAATTTTCTTGACAAGGATTCTGGTTTTCTGTATATCAGAGAAGACGACTCATTTCCCATGCAAATGCAAAGAGCAAAAGTGAAAAGTTCCCTCCGCCACATCAGGATGGAGCACTCGGCTTCCCATTGGGAGCTTCTCATCGTTTTGATCCGTCTGTTATTCCTCCCGATGTCCCATTCACCTCTGCCTCATTTACTTCTTCGAAAGAGCAGGATCAAACTTGGTCAGGCCCACTGGTCGATCCTCCTGGTGCTCCAAGGCGAAAGAAGCACGGTGCAGGTGGACTGCGAGAGTCTTCGAAGTTATCTATGGGAAGCAATAAAGGGAGAAGAGCAGATACTCATTTGAAAGCATATGAAAGTAAAAGCATAGCTTAAACCATCTACCGGTGGGAAGGCAAATTGTTTCATGAAGACAGAAAAGTGAATTCGAGGGTAAACTTTGCTCTGTGTTTATTATCCATATCGATGTTTAACTTTTTTTGTCCCATGGAGGATTTAGATTTTTGCTGCTACCGTTTTTTGGTTTGCTGGGATGGTCGGTAAATGTTGGTGCTGTAAATGTTTACTTCAGTGGCTTCTTGGTACCAAGTACTCACCTATTTTTTACACTCTGAAGAGTTGAAATAAGTATTGACAGCCCGAGTTCTCTACTCTTCTCAATGTTGAAGTGCTGTCATCCTCAAGATAATTGATTTTCAGTCACATTATTTCGCAAGTTTTGTGCACAATCTGCCAGCGAGTCTCTCTCATCGCGACCGCTCAGCTAGACAACTTGCGCCCCGTGTCCATTTGGTGAGAGTGGAAGTCGTCAAGATGGATTTACAGGGGCGGAATGAGGGTCACTTCTGATGCTGTATAGACCTTGCAATGCTAGAATAGAGTTTGATGTGTAGGCATCATGTACCACGTTTATTGACATGTTGGACGAGTATTTATGGATATCCAAAGTAACGCAGGCAAAAAAGTTGTGGCAGAGGTATAAGGGATGTAGCTCCGTTTGAGACATTTTGAAAGTTTGTACCAAATCATTTCATTTGCATGAATTTATGTCCTCTTTTTTAGGTCAACTTCACTAAAACCCCTAAAATATGCACATTGCAACTCATAATATCCCAAAATTTTCTATCGTGTCATCAGAATTCCTAAATTATGCTTACCGTAATACAAATGCAGGGGAAAGTTTTAAAAATGGGTTAGAAATAAAGTCATTTTCTCAAATAAAGATCTAGAGTGGACACTGTCTTAAATAAAGACTTGCAGGGGCCAAATCGTCTCAAATAGAGAATTGAAGTGGCCAAATCGTCTCAAATAAGGACCTTTGGCCAGCTAATGTCTATTTCGCTGGCGAAGAAGGGGTATTTTAGTCAAAAAAAATTATAAGTATATTTTTTTGACTTTTTTTTAATTTCTTTTTCTTTTCCTTTTTTTTTCTTTTTTCTTTTTTCTTCTCCTCTCCCCAATGGTCATTGCACCTGGCCAAAGACTTTTGCCAACCTCAAGCGAGGGTTGTCTCACTTGAGCTGGGTGGGCAAGGGCGACTCCTACCCTCATCGGCACCCCTGGCGTCGGGTGCAAGCAAGGACGAGGGTTGCCCTTGTTGGCATCAAGTAAAGGTCGCCTCGCCTGGGCTAGGCAGGTGAGGGCAACCCTCGCTAGATTCGGCGTGGGCGGCCTCCACTTGATGGCGGCAAAAGGAAGAGAGGAAAAGAAAAATTATAAAAACATAAAAAGGAAAAAAAAAAAAGAAAAAAAATTCAAAAATGTAAAAGACAAAAATATCTTTTGACTAGTGAGGTCAAGTCCTTATATAGTTACTTCAGGCTCTTATTTAATAAAAGATTCACTTCAGGCTCTTATTTGAGACAAGATTCACTTCAAGTCCTTAATTGAGAAAATAATGACATTTCGGGCTATATTTTGAAATTTTCCTAAATACAGAGAATCGGCAACGCAAAAAGAAAATTTTGGGTATTGAGACATGATAACACAATAAAACAAAGCTCGTGATTTTTTTGTGATAAATGGTGAGTATTTTTGTCTCACTAGTCTAAATTCGGGATTTTGACGAAATAAAAACATTGGAATATCGATGTCATGGTGCACATCGATCTAAGATTTTTCATGGCATTTTTTATTATTTATCGTAAGTTATGTGTTATCAAGATTAACCCAAAAAGAAAAAAATGAAAATCCTATGCTTCCGGACGACTTGACTTTGACTTCCATTGGACGCCTTGCGCTCCAATCTTCGGCAAAATCACAAGCGGTGGTCACGCTCTCCCTCTCTCTCTCCCACACGCACGCTATAAACAAAGCTCCGAACTTTGCAAGAGCACCACCGCCAAAGCAAAGCTCCTTTACTGACGACGGAGACGAAGCGCAGCGCAAAAGCTCGGGTCTTTCGTCGAGCGGAGCGAAGCGAAGCGCGACCCATTCATCCTCTCGAGCCAGTCTGCCGGAACCGCATCTCCGCAGAAGCTTCCGGGGAAGCAGCGGGGAGCCCCGTGGGGGAGAAGCTGGGAGCCTGATCGAATTGAGAACTCGAAGCTGAAGGACAGGGACAAAGGGGGTTCGTCCCTTTTCGTGGCTGATCGTTCGGAAGTGATGGGGGACGCGAACGCCGTGGCCGGCAATCTGGCTCGCGCGATCGCCACCGCCTTGGACTGGAGCTCCGCTCCCGACGCTCGCAGAGCCGCCGTCTCTTTCCTTGAATCCGTATGCGCTCTCCCTCTGTCTGTGTAGGTTTTTTTTTTTTTGTTTTTGGGTTGATGATTTGTGGGTTTTGGTTCGATGTGACGTTCGTTAGCAATGGCGGGTGTTAATCGGCTTTTGATTGCTTGCACTGGGGATTTCCCCGTGCTCGTGGTTGACGGACTTGGATTGAGGAATGGGTTGTTCAGCCTAAAAAAGTCTCCGCGTAGGAAATATTGAGGTTGGGGAATGTTCGTTTTCTATCTTGGAAATGATGTCACTGTCGAGCCCTGGATGGTACTCCTGGACTGAGGTTTGTAATTCTCAGAAATTGATGAGATGGCTCCGAAGTGTCTTAAGCTTGAGCTTCCTCCATGTCAAGGATATAAGCCATCTAACGCAAAGGAGGCCATTTTGATTGGGTGGGAAAGAATGATGAAATTATATGTTGTCCCTAGGTCCTTCTAGCAATTCAAAAAGTTGGTGATGGGAAAAATGAAAAATGAGTGGCTTGCCAGATTTAAAGATGTCATCGCTCAGGGTTTGGCTATCCTTCTTTCATTTTTTTGTAAGCCTGGTAATAGTTTGGTTATTTGAGGCTTCTGGAGGTTTAAGGTCATCGACTAGCTCATAGTTGTCGGTGACGCAAGTAAGGTGAGAGAGTATTTAATGCCGAACGGATTTGAGTTTTTTGTCTGTGTAGTTTCTTATAGTAAATCACTGCCTTTTTTTGTTTGAACTGGCTTCCGATATTATATAGTGTTAATGTCGGATATGGATTGCATAATTGGGGTAAGGTAACCAACCATTCTTTCCAGTCCAGAGTATGGGGAATTTGCTTGTGGACTTTATTGGGTAACCTGGGAAATGGCACTGCATAAAACATTTCTGGGAACTTTCTCTGGCCATGATTTCTACCGTTGAAGTTGTAATCTGAACTTGTTTAAAGTTACTTTTCTTTATCAAATTGTTTCGTAATAAATGCTTTCCCCAAAATAGCATTTTGGCTCGTGCATTTTTTTTTGGCAATTAGACTTCACAATTAGAGTGATAAGCCTGGTCCGTCATGCATTTGGGTATTTCCTTGGTTTAATCACGCGTATTTAATATGTAATCAGCAGCATTTTCTAGGAGCTAGAACTATCGGCGTCGATCTTGTGTGGTTTACGCACTAGCGATTTTGGGACTTTTAGATTCACTTTTGGTATACTATACAGCATAGACCAAGTTACTATATAGCTGTTCAGGATGCTTGCTGCTTTATGTTCTTCATTTTGTGGTCTATTGAGGATTATCGGAGGGGCATTTTTGACTCTGAACTTTCTGCGTTTAAGGGATTCTTTGGTGCTTAAAAGGAAGTATGTTACACTTTGTTTCTTGACGGTCTTCATGTTTAAGAAGCATGGAAATATGATATCGAAGGGATGAATGGGTGTTACAATGAAGGTGCTCGACCAACAGAATTAATTGCAATTGCAACTGCTATTTTTTGTATGGCCAAAAATTGCAATTGCTATTAACTTAACCTTAAATTATACTGGTAGTCAATTTCACATTCCAATTCAGTTTCTTTGAGACAATTTTGCTAAACCTGGATTTGAAGATTTGGGTCAGCTCTGGCTATATGGGTGGAAAGAATTTGGCGAGACAAGTAGCTATTCCCAGCCAACAATAAAGAGGGCCTTCAGAATAAAGTAAACTATCAGACTGCTTTAAGAAATTTCATTTGATTCACGTGGGCGCAAATCAAAATTTTTCTGCTAAAAAAGTTGTCAACCTGTGCAATGTGCAGGTTGCTAGTATCCTAGGAACACAAATGGTTTAGTTATACCTAATAAATATTTCTTAGTCCATAAATGTGTAAGTTTGGTGAAAGAAATTTGCTGTCCGAGGATTAAAGTTAATATGGGAAATACTGTTATGCCAAGAAGAGTATACCTCTGATCATTTTTTTAAGGAAATGTGGATTCTCTCTGTTCTAGTCTTTTCTTGCTGTTGTGTTGGAGACACTATCACAATTTGAGGATTGACATAATTCTTTGTTCCACTCATTAATTATGATACAGCTACTTTCGGCAATAAAGGCCATGGTATTTTGCCATTCTTATGAATTGTGTCAGACCCAATATCACATTCCAGCTTGAGAGCTTTTCAATTGGACTCAAGTGTTTCATCATGGATGATTACTTGCTGAACTCTCATATCACAGACAAAGGCAAAGTTAGCAAAACAATGATCTAATGCCTGCGGCTGCTAGAGAATGGGAAATAAAGGGTGCTTGCTTAATATTTCCCCAGCCGGTTGGGTACTTGTGTAACTTATTATTGTAATTTTCCAGTACATGTGGCTATTAACGTGCTTGGGAGAAGGTTTTCCGGAATGCAGATGTTTGCAGGAGAATTAATTTGTGAATGGTTTATTTATTGCAAGTGACCTTCTCTTGGCCCAAAAAAATGGAGCGAGCTTCTCCATCGATAGATCCCAAGATTATACAATTTAGGCTATATGATTTTTGTGCTTCTACTCAATAGGTTGTGCCATTTGCTGTTCTGCTAGTGCTTTTTTTTTTCTGTTTTCTCAACAGATCAAGACTGGAGATGTACGAGTATTAGCAAGCTCGTCATTCCTTCTGGTAAAGAAGGATTGGTCTTCTGAAATTAGATTGCAAGCCTTCAAGATGCTGCAGGTTCATTCTTTTGTAGTTTCCAGTTTATGTGCTTTGCTTGCGTTGGATTTTCCTGTGCGATAAATTCATTGATGTTTCCCATCTCTGGTGATGTGCTTGTAGGACTTCGATAAGAAAGCAGAGTTTTCTTTTAAGCTTAGATTTGTGACTGTGAAGTATGTGGGTCTTTATATGGCTTCACATCTAACATTAGCATTCTGTTGCAGCATTTGGTTAGATTGCGATGGGAAGAATTGAACCCCACAGAACGTAGGAATTTTGCAAATGTTGCTGTAGAATTGATGTCTGAGAGTGCATCTTCCTCTGAAGATTGGGCTTTGAAGAGTCAAACAGCTGCCCTTGTTGCTGAGGTCTTAACCACATTCTTTTTGAGTTTTGAAGCTTAAAGGGATTTTCTGAGAAGCAATACTAATGTAATTTTGTACAATTTTAGATAGTTAGAAGAGAAGAACTGAGTTTATGGCAGGAGCTACTTCCCTCTCTAGTTTCCTTCTCCAGCAAGGGACCCATACAAGTAAATCTATATATTTCCTTACCTTGGCTATTTGGACTTTTATATTAAACATCTATCGATCACTATGTTCACCCTTGGTAAATAAGGCGGAGCTGGTTTCAATAATGCTGAGGTGGCTTCCTGAAGACATTACTGTTCATAATGAAGACTTAGAAGGTTAGTGTATTAATTTACCTTTAATTTGATTTGACTCCTAGTGCCTATTCCCCTACCCAGCCTGCATAGTATTGTAAATGTAATAGGGTAGATGTTTGAGAAAATTAGAAGTAGTATTTGGTTGATTTTCTGAAAATTGAAAGTCAGTGCCAGATATCTTATAGTACTAGAACATTTTCCGAGTTGTTTCATTCAAGTAACCAATAGTTCATAATGCTTTGGATTCATGGATATTTATCTAATCTTTTTAGCTTCTAAATTTTGCCTCAGCTGACTCCGGTTCTTCTTTCTGCTTCTTAATTTAGGTGATAGGCGCAGGCTGTTGTTGCGAGGACTCACACAATCGTTGCCTGATATTCTACCTTTACTGTACACTGTATTATTCTGACCATGCTTCGTCTTATTGTGTATATCCGGTACCATTATAACACTTCCATTCTCGGTTCAGTTGCTAGAGAAGCATTTTGGAGCTGCCTTGATTGAAGCTGGTAGGCAACAATTTGAAATTGCAAAACAACATGCAGCCACAGTAATTGCTACCTTAAATGCCATCAATGCATATGCTGAGTGGGCTCCAGTGTCAGACCTTGCTAAATTTGGCATTATTCACGGGTAGTTGATCTTTTTTGTACAGAACTTGATTTTTCAAAATTTGGCATGCAGCAATTCCTTCTTTTGTCACTTCACCTCCTTTTCCCCTTCTCTTTTTCTTATGATAGGTGTGGCATTTTACTCTCCTCCCCTGATTTCCGTCTTCATGCCTGTGAATTTTTCAAACTTGTCTCCCCAAGGTATGGATAGTTGTCAACAATTGATTTTTGAGTAATTCTTCACACATCTGACCATGACCTGCTCCTATGTTCACTTGTGAATGCAGAAAGAGACCAGTTGACTCCTCTGCTCCGGAATTTGATGCTGCAATGAGTAGCATCTTTCAGATCTTAATGAATGTTTCTAGAGAATTTCTGTACAGATCTACATCAAATCCAGGCATCATCGACGAAAATGAATTTGAGTTTTATGAGTATATATGTGAGAGCATGGTCTCTTTGGGTTCTTCAAACTTGCCATGCATTGCCAGCAATAGCACTGTGCTTTGTCTTTACTTGCAGCAGGTGATTACTTACACAGATTGTCTCTTCAGTTTGTTAAAATTGTCTCTTCAGTTTGCTAAACTCCTAATGACTCGATTCAGAGGATTAGAGATCAGATTACTTTCAAGGAACTCTTGATATAGTAGATCCAATCTTATGTTCATGTTGTATGGATGATGCTGGGAAGAGTCTGCTCTCAATTCCTTCATTCCAGCCTTATGCTTACACTATTTTTTGCTTGATGGAGTAAAAATCGATGGTTATTATTTTCTGGTCAGAAAAACATGGCTGTTGAGTGACCTGTGTTTTTTTGCTCTATCATGTATTGCTAATTTATTGATATCTAGGACTATTCACCTGGCCCAAGCCAAATGAGTCCTTGAATTGAGTGACTTACCTTACATGGCTTAAATCATAGGATCTTCGTGGTGCAAAGTGGCATCAAAGCAGTTGCATTCTTCATTTGGCATCTTGAAAAGAACTTGTTTATCCTTGACAACCTCTTTAGTTCATTTTAGTTTGTCTTCTGTGTGGCAGTTTTTTTTCTCTCTACTGGTGTTGTTGGGAATTGTGATTTATTATTTGTTGTGTCTAGTTTTAACTTAAGTTTTGTTAGTCAGTTAAAGCATGGAGATCTGTAGGATAGCTGCTTAATTGTTAGAATTGTATCTGTTAAGTCGAGAAGCAGGTGTCTCTTCACTCTTCACTCTCAATTTCTGAGAGTCTAGAACTGTGCCTGTGGCTTTGTGAAATAATTTTCCCAGTCATGATGGTTTTAAGTTCTATAGAAGTGTGATCACTAGGGTGTCTGTATACTAACCATTTTCACGTTAATGCAGATGCTGGGCTTCTTTCAGCATTTCAAATTTGCTCTTCATTTCCAATCTCTGCTCTTTTGGTTGGTAAGCAGTTCTTTTATTGATCATTTGATGTCGTGGTCAGATCTCAAATTCTTTGTATTTAATTTGAAGTGTAGTTGACAGTTATCTGCAATTACAGGCACTGATGAGAGATTTAATGTCAAAGGCTAAGGTGCCTCCAAATGTGGGTGGGGCAACCCCGGCCACTGGTAGTCTAGGTTTTAGCTCTGGACAGGTTGATAAGGAGAAGAAAAGGCTCTTGGATTATGTAAATGATGATACGTGCAGTGCCATTCTAGAGACATCTTTCCTAAGGCTGCTCAAGAAAGAAAAAGCTCTTCCTGAGACAATAGTATCTCTGGGAACTCTGGAGTTGTGGAGTGATGATTTTGAGGGCAAGGGTGAATTTAGCCAGTATCGGTCAAGGCTGGTATGCTGACGAGATACTTTCTTTTCCCGTTTAGATGTTGCTTCTAATGTTGACTATGATGCTACATGACTTTCCTTTGCTTAATGCTAATAGATTAGTTTTTGGCAGTTGGAGTTGGTTAGGTTTGTTGCTGCAAACAAACCCATAATATCTGGTGGGAAAGTATCTGAAAAAATCATCTCAATTATCAAGAATCCCTTGCTTCCTCAAATGCCTGCTCAGGTTCGGCTCTTCATGCAGTTTCTTTCCTAGCAATTTGGCTTTTTGGAAATGCAATACTGCTGGGAGCCTATTTCAAGTAGATTGTTCGTTTAACAAACTTGGCTTTTATTATAGGAGTCTTTGGAAATTGCTAAGGTCATAATCTTTTTAGCTTTGTTTTTCGCAATAATAAGGAAAAGATTGGATGGGAGTTTAGTGTTTTTGAAGAGAGCTTGTAATACTGAAGTGGGCCTCAAGATAAGTAAATGGTTAATACCTTAGATTCTACCAATTTCGTACCACCCATCTGTCATATTGCTAATTATTCCATTGAGGGCGTGGCCTGGTACGCAGTAGCTTGCCTCCAAAACCCAGCTTACAGTTTTAATCAAAATAACAAAACAAGAGCAATAAATAATTATTTTAACCCTTTAAAGTTTAAACTATTATTCTTTACATCTCTGTCAAAAGCTCCAGGATAGAGGCTGGATTTTTGGATTTTTTTGGTGGGCTCTCATAATTGGAAAATCTTTTCATTTAAAAAAGCAAATAAGATATTACATCTCTAATTAAAGCTAAATTTGTCTTAGGTGGGAGGAGGAAGAGAAATGGGCTTTTCCCCTTTTCTCGTTTTTTCATTTGTCCTTGCTTAATTCTGTCATTAGATCCTAAAGTCTGTCGCCTTGTTCCAGGATATGGCTTTGATGGAATGTATGCAGTTGGCTCTAGAAAATGTTGTGAACACAGTTTTCGATGGATTAGGTGAATTTGGAGGTGGTAATTCTGAAGTTCAACTCACATTGTGCACTATATTCGAAGGTAATCTGCGCCTTTTTCTTCTGTCAAAGATGTGATATTCTACTATCACTAAACAAGTTTTGCTTCAAAACTGAGATTGCAGGGTTACTTCAGCAACTTCTTGCTTTGAAATGGAGGGAACCAGTTCTTGTGGAAGTTCTTGGGCGCTACTTAGATGCATTCGGTCCTTTCCTGAAGTATTTTCCAAATGCTGTTAGCAGTGTCATCACCAAATTGTTTGAGCTTTTAACATCGCTTCCCTTTGCCATTAAGGTTTCTTTAATCATTCAGAGATGGGATACATTTTAGAGATCTATACAGGATATGCCTTAAAGTAAATGCTTGCTTGGCAGGATCCCTCAGCAAATAGTGCAAGGCATGCAAGACTGCACATATGTTCCTCATTTATTCGGATAGCTAAAGCTGCTGATAAGAGCATTCTGCCACACATGAAGGTGTCTTCCTATACATTTCAACTTGGCCTCAGGGTTTTCAGTCTGGTTGAAATGTATTTTTTACATTTTGATAAGTATGATGCTAACCGGAGAAACAGTTCTAGGCATCAGGAATATACAAGAGCAGGAACAAGAAAATGAAAAGAAAAATTTGCAGAGCAATACTAAGACATAGGCAGAATAGAGCTGGTATTGTAAATTAGCATGATTATAGCATGGGCTTAAGTTTATGATGCATTTGGACATGTTATCTCTATGCTGCAAGATTTAGTGTTAACATCATAATTATGCTTACCATTTCCCTTGCTTCAAGAAAGAATGTTCATTTCTTCAGTCTCGCAGAATGTCTACTCTGGCTTTTGTTGGGAGAAGGGGAGTGACTTAGAGAATATTTACTTGTACAAATCTGGCATTCAGAAGGCTAAATACATAGCCAAATAGGATTTTTTTTCCAAGAAAGAGTTGGAACTGAATTGCTTTTTTTTATAACACAGGACAATGCTCAAATGGATGGTTACTTATAGCTACTGTTGCTTGAGATGTCAAGTGCTAGCATAGTGCCAATCTGTATCTCATTCTAGCTCTTCTGACATTAATTGTCTCCGCTTCCTTTTTAAAGGGAATTGCTGACACAATGGCCAATCTTCAAAAAGAAGGTTGTCTTCTGCGTGGTGAACATAATATTCTTGGAGAAGCATTTCTCGTAATGGCTTCTGCTGCTGGGTAATCACTTACGTCTGGTTTCCTGAACTTGTCTCCTTTTCTATGCTAGAAAATGTTCATATTCTTAATCCAAACTTGATACAGGACTCAACAGCAGCAAGAAGTTTTGCTTTGGTTGTTGGAACCACTGAGCCAACAATGGATCCAGGCAGAATGGCAAAACAATTATTTATCTGAACCTTCAGGCTTGGTTCACTTGTGCACTGACACACCCTTTATGTGGTCAATTTTCCATACAGTGACATTCTTTGAGAAGGCACTCAAGAGAAGTGGATACAGAAAAGGGAATTTGAATTTGCAGAGCAGCTCCATAGGAAATTCAGCTTTTTTGCATCCAATGACTTCACATTTGTCATGGATGCTACCTCCTCTTCTAAAAGTATGCAAGTATTCTTTTTTGTAGATGTGTTTAATCCATGGTATCCTGCTTTTACCATCAATGCCTGAATTTGAGCTCTTCATTGTGTTTGTCATGTAGTTACTTCGTGCCATACACTCCCTTTGGTCTCCTCCTGTTTTCCATATGTTGCCCAGTGAGCTGAAGGCTGCAATGACCATCAGTAATGTGGAGCAGACCAGCCTTCTCGGAGAAGGGGTTCCTAAATCTTCAAAGTCCACATTGACTTTGGTAGATGGATCTCAAACTGACTTGAGCAAGGAAGGAAATACAGAGCCAAATGAAAATGATATTCGGAACTGGTTGAAAGGTGTCAGAGACAGTGGGTAAGTGTGAATATTTACTAACCTAGATGAGTATTTCCCCATTTCCTAGTTCGAGGAGAAAAATGGGGGATTGGAGCGCATGATCTAGATCTGATAAGAAAAAATAGGGTCACCAAAAAATTCTAACATTTCCCGGACATCAGAAGAAGGTTCTTGTTTGGCTAACATTTCTGTTTTTAAAGAACTATCTTTGTCAGACCTAAATCTTTGGGCTTATGAATAAATTAAAGCAGGATGTTAATTTTTATTGGTAACACTCGAGGCAGGGTGTTGCAAACAATTTTTCGTGAAGAGGCATTCACCAATGGCACTAACAACAAACTTAAGTGTCCTGAAAAGATGTGATTTCATTGAACTATAATCTGTTTAGAATAATGTTGGGTGAAAAAGTGTTAGCATCAGTGAAATGAGGCATCTAGTTAATTATACTTCGTTTATCTCTTAATAAATATGGGCCATTTTAAAAGTTTCACAATTTTTTGACTTTTTTTATGGCAAATGTTGTAAGTTTCCTCTAGTTTCCTATTATCTTTTCAAACCTAGCCACCTAGATTAGTACATAAGACGAGCGTTTCCTTGTGAGTTTCAAGGCAGGAAACTCACAGTAGCTTGCTTCAAGGATGCTTGGTTATGTATTCTAACGGATTGCTTTTACTTTTATCTTCCATGAGAATTTCCTTTTTCAAGGTTCAGACCACTGTTTCAATTTTTCAGGTATAATGTGCTAGGCTTATCAACTACTGTAGGTGACGCATTTTTCAAATGTTTGGGTATTCAATCTGTCGCTGTAGCACTGATGGAAAATATCCAATCCATGGAATTCCGGCATATAAGGCAGCTTGTTCATTTAGTTGTAGTTCCATTGATTAAATCTTGTCCAGTAGACTTGTGGGAAGCCTGGCTAGAGACACTCCTCCAACCATTGTTCCTCCGCTCTCAACAAGCTCTTAGCAGCTCATGGTCCAGTCTGCTGCATGAAGGTAGAGCAAAGGTTCCAGATACTACTGGCGTGGTTGCTAGTTCAGATTTGAAAGTTGAGGTGATGGAGGAGAAGTTACTCCGAGATTTAACTCGTGAAATATGTGCACTCCTCTATGTGATAGCTTCCCCAGCATTAAATACAGGGCTTCCTTCACTAGAACAGTCAGGGCATGCCAACCGCATTGACATATCTTCTCTGCAAGAGTTGGACATCTACTCACAAAGCTCTATGGTTAGGTATTGCTGATGAGCAGATTTTTCTTTTTCCTTGTTCGTTCATGAATCGGAGTATGCTCATATTTGATACTTTTTCTCTCTTCTAATCCATTTACAGTTTCCTTATGAAGCGCAAAGGTCTGGCTCTTCCTGTATTACAGATGTGTTTAGAAGTTTTCACATGGACAGATGGCGATGCAGTGACCAAAGTTTCTTCTTTTTGTGCTACTGTAATTCTTCTAGCTATATCAACCAATAATGTGGAACTTCGTCAATTTGTCGCTGGTGATTTATTTTCTGCTGTAATCCACGGTTTGACTTTAGAATCAAATGCCATCATCAGTGCTGATTTGGTTGGCCTCTGTCGTGAAATATTTGTCTATCTTTGTGATAGAGACCCAGCTCCCAGGCAGGTAAGGGACCATACTTAATCGATAATCATACTAATTTTAGCAGTTGATACCAGATGTAACTGAATGGATTGCTAAATACTAGCCCACTTTCTGCAAACACCCAGGTTCTGCTTTCCCTCCTTGCTATTACGCCACAAGATCTTCGAGCTTTTGAAGAAGCATTGACGAAGATCTCTAGCCCAAAGGAACAGAAGCAGCATATGAAGAGTCTGCTTTTGGTGGCTACAGGAAATAAGTTAAAAGCGCTTGCTGCTCAAAAGAGTGTCAATGTTATCACGAACATGTCAGGTGAGAACTTCCAGAATTACTTATAAGGAAAATGATACCAGAATTAACTATCAGGACAATGAATGGTTTAGCATTTTCGTTTCATGGGAAAAGATAAAGTCAACTAGGTCTTAATTGGGCTACTGATTTAACTGGGCCAGACCACATAATTCACTTACTCTGGGCCTGTCGTGAAATTAAAAGTTGAGACCTTGCATTGAAAGCAAGCACTCTTCATTACAGATTGTGACTACGAATAACCCTCACTACTGCAATGCAACTAAACCATTACTCGTTATGTTGAAGACCAAGAATACACGATTAGGATCTTCAGCTTGATCTTCCTTTGTCTAATGTTTGTGTAAGAACACATATACTGTTCTTCCACTGCAGTTTGCAGGAAGTTTGGTTTCTTGACCAGCCGATGTACCAAGATATGGAATCTCTATTGTGCTAAAGCATTCTGTTCTTCTATATTCAGGTCGGCCTCGCAGCTCAGTCAGTGCTCCAGGATCAGTGGTTGAGGAAGGGGATACTCTGGGATTGGCAGCAATTTTGTGAGCTATATCTTTCTGAGGAAAATTCTTTTGTACAGATATGAAGTTGACTTATGAGATGCATCCACATCTTACTAGAAGCTGGTGAGAGGACACCTTTTCAATCTCTCTCACCAAAATTCTAGACAGTTTGTCGGTCTTGGTCGGTGTGTTCAGGTTTTGCATAACGCGAGTTTGTACAAAACCCCGTCTTGAGCTCATAGATATCCGTGTGGTGTTGAGTTTATTTATGTATTCTTTGGTCTTGGATTGAAATGAATCGGCTGTCGGATTCTGGAGTCTGTAGATGGTTTTCAGTCTCAAGCTTACATAGTTAGCGTAGCTCTTGCGGCTTTTTGTCCAAGATAGTTATGAACAGTCCTGACACCCAAAAATATGATGGGCAATTGACATGATACATTGATAGTTACCATATATCTTTGTCCTCTTTTTATTTCCCCTATTTTGCCCCTCAGTTCAATAAGATGCTACAGTTGTTTTGATCAGTGAACTTAAATTCTTGTTTCTTTGCTTGAAATTTGAAGATTTTACGACCAGAAAAGGATCCAAGTTTCATGGCTATTGATATTAATTAGGAGACAAACCTTGTGAATGCAAGGAGCCAAAATACTAGAGCTTGCTTAAATTTGCAATGTCGAGTACACAATTTGGATGAAAACCATTGAGGGCCCAGATGATACTTTGGTAACTTGGTTGGCATTGGACTCGGTTGATTGTTTTCCTCTCTACTTCCAAGACAAGGGATCGGATTCACATGTCGACATCTCATATTTCAATTGCTAATATGAACTAGATGGCTTTTCTATGGATGAAATGGGCAGCAGCAAAGTCCGACTCAACTTTGAATTTGGATGAGTTTCTTTTTCACCTAATTGTCTCGAAGAGACAACTGTTTCCTGCTTGTCTATTTTATTTACTCTTGCATCTAGGGGAAGAGCTTCCTTACAGGGGAAGCAAGCAAAGTGCAATCTCCGAGCATCACTATCACGCATAAACAATACAATCTCGAACTTCCGTGCAGCCCATGGCGGTTGTCGACATGCGAGAACCATCCAAGCAGAGACACGTAGTGAGCTGAAGTCGTAAGAAAAGATGAGACTCGGATAGGAGACCAAAAAGAAATGCAATTTGGTCTTTAAGATTAGGTGATGGATGGATGGATGGATGGATGGATGGATGGTGCAAGCCTTCTGAATGGTAGGTTTGAAGAACAGCAAGTGGGCGGGAAGGGGAGTTAATACGGGGGTCCTCTCTGCTTTTGGGTAGCTAAAAGAGGTTTCTAGCAAAGCCCCATACTCTCTTTATAAACCCCCCAAAGCCTTCTCCGGCGCTTCCCACTACTTCTGCCACCTATTCAATAATATCAAGAGGATTCGAGAGAAGAGCAGTCTGAATTTTTTTCTCTAGTTGGAGGTGTGTGGCTGTGAAGTGAAGCGAGAGAGGGGGAAAAGCTTATGGGACCAGGAGGACCCGGAGGACCGGGAGGACCAGGAGGACCGCCGGGTTGGGGAGGGCCTCCGCCGCTGGGGCCTCCTGGTTTCTTTGGTGGCTTTTGCGACGTTATAGGTTCTTGGTGAGTTCGTTTCGCTACATAGGTCAATGCATATGCACCTGCATTGCATTACCGTTTTGGATTTACATCGTATTATAATCACCGTCAGATGAATATGTTTAGCTCATGATTTGTCAAAGCACGGTGTTGCTTGATGAATAGGATCAAAGGGGTTAGCAATACTACCAACTTTTGCTCATGGCTATAGTTCTGGCATGTGCATTGAGTGATTCCATCCGTTTCATCAATCCTTTTCTTTTGGTCGCTAAAGGTGGGAAGTTCTTTATGGACGATCCATTCTGCTAATCTATGTTACTTTGTCACTCGACAGCTTGAATTTTCTATGCTGCTGCTGGTTGCTGCAAGATTGCTTTGGTGGTCCAGGAGGACCGCCGGGACCAGGGCTCGGACCGCCACCGCCTTAAATTCCCGGCTGTCCCATTCATTAGAATACCATGTCTAAACGCTGCGGGTGTTTGGTCTATGTTTCTTGTATCATCTTATGTTCCTGTAATAAGTGTTTCCCTTTTGTTCTTGTGGGAAACCAGCGGAAAAGACGATCGGCGTGGCTAATTCTCTCTGTGTTACAATCAGATTTCGATACCCGCTACGAAATATTCCCGCAACGACTTAAAAGGCTTGCGGCCGCTCTATGTCAATTCGTAGTGCATGTCTAGAGGTTCATTTTTTTCTTTTTATTGGCATAATATCACCCGGCTTCCAAACTTAGAACTGTCTCAATACTGAGGCGGAGGAGCATGCAAATTAACAGTGCCTAACAGCAACTCTAAGAGCCTGTTTCGCAACTTTTGTGTGCCGCAGTATTTGAGTTACGACGAGTCCACCCAACATGCCAGGTGGGGTTCTTGAGCATCAGATGCTGAGGATCATCAAAAACACGACACTAAGTGACTTCCCACCGGGGAGGTTGTCAAAGGACCAAATCAGTTCAATTTTGTGCAAAAGACATGGACCAACCACGGAATTAAATTCAACCTATAATGAGTTAGAAATGTATTTGCTATTAGTTAATCGAGTTTAGGCCCGATGAGATATATCGGAAATAACATAATTCATTTCGGTTCAGAATGACCTGAGCAGAACTAAAAATCCGTACTCGAAAGCTTCACCAGAACTGGACTTGACCTGATACTAAGTGAACCTGTTTGTTTTGCTTTGATTCATATTTTCGATCCTCAATGACCAGAATCCCATTGGCCTTCAAGTGGAGTTTCCCATGTACGTACGAACAATGCCGAATACGAAGCTTGCATTGCTGACAGGCTGATCCGTTACATCAACTGCCGAAGAATGAGGTTCGAGTCGATGAACAGGAGAAGGCCTTCCAATGTAAAAAGCGAGAGAGACCGCATCCCCCTTTCCATTTTTCCCTCTTTCCCTTTTTCCCTCTGATGTCGCCACACGGGAGAGGCATGGGGACATCAAAAAGGGATCCTATCAACTTGTTCCGACCATCGACCAAAAAATGAAAAAAGTTGCTCTGACCTAGGAGAATAAGGTCATAAGCTTGATCTTACTTCACCACAATTTATTCGAACGCTCCTGACTAGTATCTCCGTTTCCTCCGTATAATGCCCCTCTACTTTCTTGTAATTTTTTTTTCTTTTGGTAAAGACTTTCTTGTAATTAACTTGCAAATTCTCCCAAAAGGCCAAAAGAAGCACGATAACTTAGCAAGTACATGTAGAGATTAGGCTAGCTAGTATAATGTCATCATCTGATGATCGACGACATCGGCATCTTTGCTTTGAGCCAATAATACCGAGAATAACATATAACCAGTCTTTAGGTTAATGATAGTCGTGCCGGAATGCATTTACCAGGTTTCTCTTGTACGTGCAGAAGCATTGGAGATTGGCGAAACTTTCATATCATATGAAACCAAATCCTTGCCACTGAATCAGGAATGTGATTCGGGTTAACGCCTCGGAGCGCACGGAACACAGGCACTTGCAACGAGTAGTAATGAACCCCACCCTCCCCCTACACTTCCCTCACCATCATCTTCTTCATTACCACCTAGAAGGTGATTCAAACACTCCTATCTCCACAGCGGTGCACATCGACCTTCACACATGTTTAATCGCTTTCAAGTTGAAGCAAAAATGAAACAAATCAACTATCAATAATAAATCGCAAGTATCTACAATCACATGTATCAGAGAAATCATTTGTTGAGAACAGAAAAGAGTGGGACAGCAAAACTTATAAACAGCTTGTTACAAATGGTAAAAACAAAGGTCAAACGAGGGGCTTCCATCGTTGGTTACCATAACTCTAGCTAGATCCACTGCAAACCAAAATTCTAAAATTTACCAGATTGATATTTCCTTTTTGTCCTGTGTAGATCCAAAGGAAAGGAACAATGACTATTCATCCTCTACCCAGGATTATTCATGATGAACAGTAGAGTTATTAAACAAAATGGCGATAATGTAACTCTCATATCATATGCAACTCCAAGACCACCTGCACCAACTAATGCTTGTCCTCCTTGGGGACATCCTTCTTGGAGACTTTTGATTCCAGTTCCTTGGCTCCCTTCTCAACCTCCCTGAGAGAAGGAGAAATACCATCAGAATATTTACACCAGCATAATTGGTCGATAACCGACAAACTGCTTCAAGTTAGTAATGCTCTCTCTGTATCAATTGTTGTGGATTTTCAAACATATGGAGGACAAAGCATGCCAACAGAGGAAGGAAGAAAGAATTATTTGAATCAGGAAAAGCACTCTTATCTGGGTAAAAATGGAAAAGATAAAAAATATTAGAATCCTCATTTCAACAAAATAATTCATCAAGTAATCCAATCGAAAAAGAAAAGACTTCCCCAAACACAAGTTTCAGTATACAATATCTGAGTATCCCATCAGCCTCCACTCACAAGAAAAAAGATCGATATGAAAAAACATGTTGACATTAACAATAATCAACAGGCGATGGACAGGATAAAAAATTACCGGGCCCTTTACGTATTTTATTACAGTGAAGTTTCAATGCAAAATAATCAGAATATAGCACTGTCAAGTGAACTACGACTCTCATCACAAACAAGTGAACATACATGCCTGGCAGTCAGGAAAATGCAGAGCAAAAAGTCAAATGACTTTCCAAGCAG
Organism: Syzygium aromaticum; assembly: GCA_024500025.1. Classification (NCBI taxonomy): domain Eukaryota; kingdom Viridiplantae; phylum Streptophyta; class Magnoliopsida; order Myrtales; family Myrtaceae; genus Syzygium; species Syzygium aromaticum. The sequence goes on from CM044892.1 coordinate 36,021,869, forward strand.
AATAGGTTCTCAAACTTCAAAACTTCAATCTTCAACTCTCAAACTGAGTGAACATTCAACAAATTATGGCAGTTGTAGTCAACGAAAATGTGGCCAAGTACAAATGGAGTAGCTGGACATGCAAAACCAAGGATATTGTTTTGATCAGCATCTCTAATGAGATTTCATTTGAATAGCATAAACTCAAATTACTCAGCTGTTGGCTGCTCTAGGTAGTAATGTCTATCTAAGATCCAAATGTGAAGACATATGAGCGCTCACGGCCGCTAATTCAACAATTGCCATTGCAGACTGTACTGAGTACTAACCACCACCTATTGCTGCTGTGCATCCGATTCGCCTGCTATCACCATGAACTACATCCAGAGTGCACAATAGCGGCAGAAGGCGGGCAGCACCCACCCACCTACCCAAACCGCGAGAAAGTGGCTACAATCACTTCCACAGCCCACCATCGAAACAAGAAGCAGCCCCAAGAAACTATCCAGCAGATTCCTCCAATGAACCACGACTCTTCGTCTCCGGTATCGACAACCCACACCGCAATCGTATCATCTCTAGACACCCCCCCCCCCCCCTCAACTCGCTAAAACGACCTCACACCAGTCCACAAACCCCGTCCATCAAAACCAAATCTTTAGAGATTCAGCTACGAACTCAGCCCATACGCTATTGCAATTCCCCTCCACTTCAACTGTAAAAGCTCGAATCACGTACGAATTTCCCCAATAACCCGTTACCCCAAAAAGGGCAAGAAGGAAAAAAACCTAACCTTGAAGCAGCGGCCGATTCTTCCTCCACCCAGCTCCGTATCTGCTTGAGGTTGCGCCGGAAGATCGCCGCCGACTGCTTCACGTCGCTCCTCACCAGCAAGATGACGGCGCTCACACCGGCCACCGTGAGTATGAAGTTGGTCAGCCCCATCCTTAGACCTCACATAAACCCTCCCACCTCCGACCACATGTATTCAACCCTGCCATTTTCACTGGTTCCTCGACGCTTTTACTGGTCGGTCTCGCTGGGGGACGACGATAGGGCCACAAGATATGGGCCTGCGGCATTTCGAGGCCCAACGAAGTGGGCCCAAACGAAAATGGGCCCTGTAGATATTTTTCTTTTTCTTTTTTTTGTGGTGGTCGAATTGTGGACATTTCTAAGAGCAGAGAGATTGTCATTCTCAACTTGTTCGAATTTGATCCAATGTCTAAAGATGGGGTTAGAAATAATTCAAGTCCCGTCGGTTTTTGAATGAACGGAATGTTCGTGTCGTGTTGGATTCGGATTTTTAATCTCGGATTGTCTCGTTTCTCCTCCTCATCTTCATTCTTTCCATGTACCAAATAGTAACCTTGTTGATATTCCCAAACAATTATATATATGTCGGATAAGACGAAATGTCTCACATCACAATCAATGGTCATGGACCCAATTACAAGAGAATTAGAGTTTTCATGGTGGAATTCGATATTGGGCATTGACTGGATGCTTGTACTCAAGGCCAACATTGTTTTGCTTAGAGATATGATAGAGATAGCGTTTGATTTGGCATTTTGGAAAATATGTTTGGAAGAATGCTGAGGCCTTGAGGTTCAAAGGGTTTTCTCGAAACTCCAGTAATATTTGGTGAATTATAATTTAAAAGTGCATTGGAAAATTGAAAAATAGTGTTCGGAAAAATCACACTTGATAAAGCATTTTTGCACTTTTTACTAAAAAAAAACTCAAAATTAGCAAAGGACTCAATAGTCGACAAGCGGTCGGCGATGCCAAATTTGGCTGCCAAGGAGCCAAATCTGGCGCCAACAATCTCGCCTGAAGTCGTCAAGGTTGTGTGACCCAAACGATGGTCGCCTGCGGTCCTCCTGAGATCACAGGACCTCAGGCCACCTAACGAGGCTAGCCAACGTCAAATTGACTTTTGCCCGCAATTAGATCTGGCCTCTCGCTAGTGATGTCGCGTGAGATATGGACATTTCTAAAATTATAAAATTTTTAGAGAGGGCAAAGTTGAAAAAAAAAATGCATTTACATTTCGGAAAAGTTCAAAACAACTCTGGACCAGCGCTGGCTAAAAGTTTTTAGAAATGCAATTGCATCTTCCCAAAACTCTTAAAAAAAAAAAAATTGCCAAATGATATTTGCGTTTGTCCATAGGACTTTAGAGCCCAAACCCCTTGGGAATGAAATTCCCAAACGGATTGAGAATAGGACAGGATCTTTAGTGTTTTGGTTTGATATTGCCCCGAATCATAATGGACTGGAAATGAAAAACCTAACAAACTCGCGGAAAGAAAAATCATAACCGCCGTCGCTCTCGCTTCTCCGGCACGACCTCGCGTTAGGTTTCGACATCGTAACTACCACATGAATACACCGCCCATTGTATTTGGTGGTCGTTAGTACTTCTACTCACGGTTGCCCATTGTTTTCCGGTGCTGTTAAAACTGGATGGAGATACCCTTTCTTGACCTCTTGATATCCCTTTCCACCCTCAAGCCATCACATCATGAGAGAGAGAGAGAATTCAAGAAGGGTTTGTTGATTCAGAGGGCGATGCATCACGCAGCAACTTGACTGGCGAGGGGTCCAGAGAGGAGTCCATGGAGATCCTGTGATGGCAGAATGTGCACAAACTAAGCACGTAAATACAATCTTTGAAGATTAGGTTGGGTTTGGTTTAGCAACATCACATGGTTCTCAATCAATTATTTATCAAGTTTAACCCCACCGGGCAAGCACATGTCGCTCTCTCACTTGCTGGTCCATGATGCTTTCTAGTGCCTAGTGTAGCGTACCGGCTGCTGCTTAATCAACATCCACATCTTTGCTTTTGCCTTTCTTTCTCTCTACATCCTTACCATCCCATTTACACAGAGAGAGCTCCAATTCCACCACCTCTGGTTCGGCTTCAATTAGCTAGGACTGCGATATCCGCGAGACTCGCACAGATGCCGGGCTGGGGACCGCCGCCAGGAGGGCCTCCCGGGCCGCCGGGGCCGTGTGGTTGCTTGTGCTTTTGCTGCGAAGGAATCTGCCGGGCGATATCTTCGTGGTGAGTTTGCATCTCTAAGAGTTTGGTTGAAATATCATACGCAGGCATGCGGAACACTCTGCACTAAGTTCTGAAATTATAGGAACCTCAGTTTAGCACTGCCAAGTCAACGTTGGAACTCAATTTGTTGCATGACATCACACACAAACAGAAATGCCCAATGACAGTGCAAGCAAGAGTAAAAGGGGTCTCCTCTTCCTTGCACAACTTGCTGTCTAGCTGAGATTTTTGGTATTATACCACTTGAGCTCTATTTTGTTTTGTAAGACAGAGGCCTCTTTTACTTCTGCTTGCCTTCCACAACGTTCTAACATATTCATGGTGCTATTGCCAGTTTTTATGTCCTCTGCTGCTGCTGTATCTTCGAGAGCTGCTGCGGGCCGGTGTTCGGTGGCCGACCAGGGCCTCCGGGCCCTTTTGGTGGTCCGCCAGGTCCTCCGGGTGGTCCGCACGGTCCGTTTGGCGGCCCTCACGGAGGGCCTCATGGGCCATTCGGTGGCCGACCAGGCCCTCCGGGTGGACCTCCGCACTTCTGATGAGCCTGCAGTATAAATCTTGTACTTGACGACCGATGGACAGACATGTATTTCTATATGTTTGATGTAGAATTCTTGCTGCTGTGAAATTCCCAATTGCCATTGCACTTCCTTCCAGTACATATACCACGATGTTTGTTCAATATATCTTGGCTAATGACCTGCTAACGCAAGGTCTGGCAGGAAATGCTTTGGATGGTGTCAACTATGATACCAAACCTTAGTGGAACCTCATTTGGCCACTCAGTATAATTATGTTATCGTTCGAGTTACAGAAGGTGGCGAAAGGTTTTACGCATACTTACATCCAGTCTTTCATGGAGAAAAGGAAAGTACAGTCGCAAGCAAGCATTGATAATTCCTATTCAAGCATAAATCAGAGCCACAAATGTTGCCAAAGAACGGCATGATATATCAAAAAGAATGCTCGTTCTCAAAACACGTGCTGCATTAGACACCTAGAATCATGTCTTTGCAGTTCTCAATCCTCGTCTTTCAAAAATCAATTATATAACCTCAGTGAATACATTAGTACATCAAATGCGAAGAGTTCAGATGAAACCCATTTTACCCTCCCAAAATTTGTTATCCTGGAATATTTTACACGGATTTAATGTTTCAATCGTTCAGTGCCCACGCAAAAGGCTAAATCTTCAGTTGATGTTCTGCATCATTCGTCGACCTCTTCATCGTCCTCTTCAGATGCCTCTCTCAACCACTGCACCAACAAAAAGAACTTGCAATTATTATGAGTGCAGTACCACGAAACAAATGTTTCATAAAACGATTATAACAAAAGCATGCCGCTGAAATTTCTCTCTCAAGGCATACAAGAATTACATTAGACTTCCTCAAAAGGAATGTCGAGAAGTACAATGACATGAAAATTTGAGCCCTATCGATCACCACACTTTCTTCACAATGAATCCTTTACTGCTTTCATTCATTATGCTACAGAATTTGAGATGAAACCTTAAACTTCTGAAAACACCTCTGTTGTTTGACATACTCGCAGTTGTAGTGGATTCATTAGACTTGGTATAATATGGATTGCTCAGGACCCAAATATTTGATGGTGCTATCTAATGCCTTCAACTCCATCAAGTGGCATATTTTCTAGTAATGCCAGTACCCAAAACTATGCAACTTCACACGGACTCAAAGGAAATTTTAACAAGAATCTCTCTGACTTTTAATTAATAGGAAATGTCATCGCTTTATGCTTTCAACAGGTTAGTAGGTTACTACAAACGCAAGAAAGGAATGATTATATCAAGCCAAAGTGCAATTCCCAAAATCAGACTTCATAATGACAGGAACGAATGAAGTTGCTGGCAGTCTAAGGGAGAATCAAGACTTCAGACTCAGCTACACTACCAGTCAATTTTTCAAAAGTGAAAACCACTGCCCAAGATTATCTTCCATAAATTCAACACTTACAAGATTGCTTGTGAAGCGGGCAGTTCTAGCTATTACAGCATTAACAACTAGAGCGCTGGAAAAGAAATGCAAATGGAAGAAGCACCAAATATATTGAGTGAAAAATAAATGCTAATACATACTTGAAGGAATATCTCAGCTTGCTTAACAAAGACTCTGTCGGCTTCATCAGCATCTTTCTTCTCAGATTCCCAATCTTCAATAGCCTCTTCTGTTACAATGTCCTTGTCATACAGAAGGTGCAAAATCTGTAAAACAATGCAGTAGCTGTTAGATCAGCTGAAAAGATAACTGGCAATTTACTTAGCTTGAGAAGAAGAGGTCAAGTTACAAAATGATGGAAATCACAAATTCAAAATTGAGATAATGACAAAAGCATTTAAAAGCCAGCGCTAGCTGGTTCTGGGAAAGTAACGAAAAAGCAAGCGATCTCTTTCCAAGCTACTATCCTAGTACAAATGCTCAAAGAAAGCTCGAGCGTAGGAACTAATCAACAGGGTAAGGTGAATCAGCGACAAATCACCTGCCAGTCAAGATCATGACCAACACAACCAATTTCTATAAGCTGACGGAAAAGAATTTTCTTTTCCTGCTTAAAAACCTACCAGTTCCTTCAAGATGAAAGCAATGGGAAATGAAGAAAAATAACCTGTGTAAACAATGGAGATAGCTCGCTCACAGATTCCAGACATATCTCTTCAAACTTCAGTATCACTTCAATCTGTGGCATCAAGACTTCGTTATGGAGGACATCTATACACTTTCATGAAGCACTTACCACAGGCACTCGGAAATGTATAACTTATAACAGTCACCATCATTGAACATTTAAATCATAAAGACTACAATCCAAGCTCAGAAATCCATTTGCAAATGACAATATCACATTATGCCTAAAAATCATGGCAGGTGAGGCTTTCCTCCTTAGTAGTTTAGTGGGTACGAACACTAATGAAATTTTAAAGGCACATGGTAGACAAACACCGGAGAACTGTGAACAGCTTTTCAGAGACTTCCGAAAATGTGCAAGAAGAATATGAAATTATCAACACCAGAGAAATGAATTTTTGACCAAACGTCAATACATACAAACCTCCTCATCTTTGCCTGCAAGATAGGACTTCAAAAGTTTTTGCCAAGTGTTGACCGTATTATGCACATTATGCAACAACTCATCTGAAGAAAGAAACTTCTATTAGTATTAGTTGTTCTATACAGATGTAAAGAAAAAATTATATTGTCAATAGGTCCCAAAAAATCCATGAACGGCACCAAATCATGCCTATGGCAAGGTAGAAGCCCATGAAATAGATATAGAACACACATCCAAAATGAAGAACTGTTGTCATTAGGAGCACATGCATGGAGAAACCCATCTTTAAGAAGAAAAGGCCACGGCATTAAACTGACAATTATGAAAACTTGTGCTCCAGACCGTCAAAGATTTTAAGAAAACTTGCGCTCCATGGAAAAACGTTCAAAACTTTCCTCTTCTATGTAGGTACTATGTTATTGCTAATCACACCCTCCTGTGTCCTTAAATCTAACTATTCAAACAGACATCGTGCATTAAGATAGCAGCAATCCTCACATTTCATGGCAACAGAAGCTTCCTCGATATTGCGATTTCAAGATTATCTTTTTCTTTCGTTTTGCATGAAAAGGATTATCAGTGATAAAATCATTCAAAGACGCAAAAAAAAAACTCACCATGCCCAAATTTATCTATAAACAATGGTGAGGTTATCATAACTTGTAAAAATAAATCGTACAAAAGAAAAGGGATGCGGTAAAAAGCAAAGGACTACATCAGTGCAACTCATACACGTGAATCTTTTAAAGTGTACACAAACTAAAACTAACAGCTTTCAAGGGGAGATCTTTTGAAGCATCAATATCAAAAGCACTTGCAGCAGGAAAACATTAAGTCCTCCTTTAGAAATTATAATTACTTTGATTTACAAGTAAAAAACATTGCTGGAATTTATGAAGGAGGAGAAAGAACTGGTCAATGGTCGAAATATGAAAGCAAATGAGCACATTACTGCTGTTTGTGACTGTAATAATGAATGAGCAATAGTGCTTAAAATTTATAAGGTCAACAAGAAAGCAGTCGCGCTAAAAATGACAGGTAATTAAAAGAACATATCACTTCAACAAGCATAAAATCTGGCCAACTGGACCATAGAAATTGAGACTGCATATTAGCATATGAGACAAAACAACTGATTAGGGTTGACTCATTGCAATTTATGGACCCTTGCCCCAAAAATATCTTTGCAAAAACCAGTATGAGCAATAATCTATATACAACATAATAGAACCTCCGAGTTTCTTTTCCATTAAGTTCAATTAAAAGCTTCCATAAGATGTTGTCTATAGCTCTTCCATTTGGGTATTCTGCTTCAAAATCACCTGCATCTTTTCTGTTTCAGTTTCCAACTGGCTAAATTAATTTGCTCTTACTTTGGCGCCTAAATATTTTGTAGCCATGCTGAATACCCAAATATAGACATGGTAACCAAACTCGGGTACAATCAAAAAGATAAAAAGTTGTCAAGAGGTAATAGTCACACACAACCCTATACTCACTCTTATTCTATTTTACAAATGTCCACTTGAATTGATTTGTCGCTATTGCCCCAAAGCTGCATAGACTAAGTAGCAAGAAAATTAAGGGTTGCTGTAGACAAAACTTACTACGTGAACTATGCGTAGTATCCAAAGCCAATTTCATCATGGAGTGAAATATAGCACCAGCACAGTCTGCAGATTGCATATTGTATGACAACCTGAAAAGACAAACAAGCAAGCAAAACATGAAATACATTCAAAGAAACTGATCAAATAAGCATCTGCACACAAATGACGACACAGGCTCGCAACAATTCTTTGGAACAGGAAGGACCATTAAAAAAAGAAATGGGCAATAGTTTCAATAAATAATAAATATTCTTAGATTCCGAGGAAAAGAGGTAGTTTGACAAATAATTCAATGAAAAACCATGCAGATGTTATGTTTTGATACAGTCAACTTTGTAGAGCTCTTTAAAAAAATTAGAGCAGAGGCTACGACCAATTAGAAGAGATGACATACCGCAGAGAGTTCACTTCTAAGATTACATGCTCTACTTCAACATTTTCATTTACAGCCCTCAGGAAAGTTGCCTCGATCTACACATACAAATGTTATTTTAAAGAGGATCCACTCAGCCAAAAAGTTGAACATTATCAGTATCTGATCTTGCAACTTCTCTACCTCCTTCTCAAAGTAAGCTGCATCGTCTTCAGCATTAGTTTGAGTGTCAGGTTTCAGTTCTCCAGATGATGCTGGAGCATTGCTATCTTGACTAACAAGCTCCAGGTCATCTTCTACCACTTGTGTAATCTCTGCAAGTTTCTCAGCAGGTATAGGAGCAACTGAATGTCTCCATTCTTCTTCATGAGATCCTTCACATATGGACCAAATGTAACCCACACCACCATAGCCAAGCTGATTAACCATAGAAGTTAGCACAAGCAGCAAACTAACTGGTACCATATCTTATCCTCCGACAAAACCCAAAAAAAGAAAATAAAACTCTATCTTCTGCCCCAAACTAAACAAAGTAGAGAATTCCATTATATTTCACACAGAGACAACTTTACCTTAACTTTTCAAGCCAAAAATTGAAGTCTAGTAACAAAACTCAAGGTGCAAATTGAAGATTTTAAATGTAGGGAATGCAAAGTGATAAGTGGAGAAAAGTTGGGAAGGGGTATATATTTAATTAAAGACTGATGTTGTGATCTATGGATGCTGGAAAATAACCTTTCACAACCAATTGCACTGAATAGGTACTCCTTGACTTTTTCCTTCGCCAGATAAAATGAAGAAAATCAAAGCTGTGACTGTCTGGCACACTGTTTCAGGCTTATATTGCACTATAACATTTCTTTTAAACTAAATGGAGAAATGAGAATTTAGCAAAGTAATACAATATACACATATAAATGAAACTAACTCATTTAGTCCAAATTACCAATACAATACAATACTAACAAAATGAAAATACACAAATCAAGAGATGATCGTGAGGCCAAAAAAATCTTATAGTGATCTCATAACATTCTCAATTAATTCTTCCATCAATTTGGATGCATGTGAAGTCTGTAGGTATGTAACAAAACCACAAATCTGAAGACATCATTTTGTAACTTTGAGTCTAAATTCATTTCAGTGGCAAAGAGTAAACATGACAATCTGTTAGTTGAATTAAAGCACAATTTGCACAGAAGAAATCTGTGCTGAGACATGTAACATGGTATATCTTTAAGTAATCAACTTCAGCAAGAATCATCAACTAAGCAAATATAGCTAACCTCCGACAAAACATGGTGTTGCATCTCAGAGAATTCCAAGGAAGAATCTCCATTTAGCTTGTCCATCATAGCAGTAGCTGCTGCACTTCAAAATCTTCAAGTTATAAACCGTATGGCAACTAAAATTCAGGAGAAAGAAAACAGATTCAAGGAAATTTGTAATCACATAGTTCCTGCGAGGAATAGAGTAACAAGAGTCCAAATGAGATCCCTAATCCTAAAATCTCATTCTGAAGTTTGTTAGCCCAGATATCCGGGCACTAAATATCTAGAGCTTGATGGAATGTTAAGAGTCTCTACTACTGAAGCTCTAACTTTGCTGGGCAAAATAGCCAGTGAATCCTACTGATCCGCTTTTGAAAAGCGCTATAGGTCTTCTCAATTCAGTATGAGGACTCTTAAGTGTCAAAAACGATAACGCTAGCTCTAACTTTCCCACTTGGTGGAGAGATATTTACCATCCTTGTCACTTGTAGATGGAAGACAAACACAACCATTAGCCAAAAGCTTGCATTTGTTTTAGCAATTACATGTTTCTTTGTTTGACGAGCTTCTACCTCTAGTTATTTACTCCAAAAAGAAAAAGTTGAAATTTAGCAGATCTCGAAGATAAAGCACTTCCAAAGCTTTTCGAAAATTCCGTACTTTTACATGGCCAGCTGCCACAAGAAATTCACAGGCCTATTGGCAGCAGTCATATAAGATAGAACTGCTCCAGCTCAACAGTTCTTCTGAGTCACGATAAGCATCTAAGAAGCCAGCCAAGATGCACGATGATTGCTAGATACACCAAAAGTCGATGAAAGAAATATGTAAGTTAATAGAACGCACCGGAATCCAGGGTGTCACTGTTGTTGTCAGCGTATTCCAGTTCTTCATCGCTATCTTGCTTGGTTGGTTGCTTAAGTAAAGATACCTTTGAATATGGTGGAACAACAAAATTTTGTCCAATGACAACCTGAGAAGTAAGATACATTGACAGGTCTATAAGGATTTTACAAATCCATAAAATGTGATTAATTAGTATAAAAGTTGGTTGCAGTAAGGCAGGCTAGGAAATTTAGCAAGTAAAATTTATCAGAAATTATTATCTCTCTAGCTAATCTGGTTGTGTTCTCATATAAGAGGACTTTAATCTTCGAATTGGAAAATAATATCTTGAGTCTCAATAAAATCAGTACAATCATTGACTAAAGCCATCTGAAATGATCTAGAGAAAAAGCAGAACAACATTTTAAACAAGGTTTTAATTGAGCTAAATAATAAGTACCTTAAAAGACAACACAGCACCAGGTTTCAAAACTGACCCAGACTTCATGACTACTCCATCGCACACTATTGCATGCCTTAGCTCACATCCATCTTCAATGATGACATTGTCCCATACATAAGAACCTTCTATTAAGACATTTGATCCAATTACACACCCCTTTCCAACTACTGAATTAGTAATCTTGGTACTGCTTCCAATTGTAGTGCCAGTACCAATAACTGTAAGTGGGCCAATTTGTGCAGACCTGGATTGCCCTATTTCTGAGCAAACAGAATCCATCAGACCAAGCGACAAATTTAAATTTACATCCCAAAGTTAAAATAAGCAACGGCACCTTGCTCCAAAATCAGGCAATTCATGCATAAAGTGCTAACATTATTCCACCCATATAAGGAGAAAACAAAGAAAATGGAAATTTATTATGTCACCAGAATTCGGCCCTCCCCACAATAAAAACAATTTTTTAAAGGAAAAGCGAGGGGTAAAGAAAAATACAACCATAGCAGAAAATGAATCACACCTACCAACAACTCATCCAACAGTAACCTCATGATTTATCAATCATAAATATAGCAAGATAGAGCACTTCATTTGCATTATCGTACTTTGCCATGCAATTTCAGCATCCCTTTGTTCTTTCAAAATCTTAAAAGGACAGAGGTAAAGCCACATGATAGAAAATAAATAAGATAAGGCCTTATAACATTGAAAATCACCAAAAGTATATTTTTCCATGGGACTATTTTTAAGATGCATCGCTCAAAGTTAAGAGGACAAGCGAAAGTATTTTCAAGGAAGATTTGCCATCAGAAAGGCAAGAGAAGAAATTGCAGGAACACATTCTAAAGCCAAAGTGGTTAAACAAGCAAGGATCATCAACATGCAGAGAAAGATGCTTTATTTTTTTTTTTTTTTTTTTTTTTTTTTTTTTTTTTTTTTTTTTTTTTTTTTTTTTTGGGGGGGGGTGTGGGGGGGAGGATGCTAGCTTTTGTCTAGTGCGGTATTGTCAACTCAAAGTAAAGCACCTACAAAAATTAAACAAAAGACCCATACCAGATGCTCGATACATTCCCTGTCTTTCAAGTTTAGTAGCAGAATTCCCCAAAGACAGCACATCAGGAACCAGTGGGTATGTCCACCTCTGAATTATGTCCTTACTGATGGTGTCATAACCTCGGTAATTGTCAACTCTAGCCGCATAGCTTGAGTGAATTTCATGAGTGAAAATTTTGTAACCCATAATCTGAAACCATAAGCACTTAGCTCTGTGAAAATGCAATTATACCAAAAGGTATAACTAAAACAGGAATTTCCATTCGCTAATAAAATGGGGACACACAATGCACTAGCACGCATATCCACCATTGCATGTGACCACAAAGTTTCATGAAACTGAGTCAAGTATATTTGCGTAAGATAGAGGTCAAGAGCACAGACTAGAACATTCATAGGGAGAGAACTTAATTAGCACATAGGTTATGAGAAACACGTACATCATCAACAAGTAGTCCTTTCACAAAATGCCGACGAAGATGTTGATAGTCAAAATTGTCGGTGAAGAGACTGAGTACTTCAGGAGAGCAGATGTCTATATAGCAATCCTGCAAAGAAGACCATCACATATTAGTAATATATTAATCAATTATACAATTAATTCAGAACAGCAAAGTGTGCGAATGCAAGGGGAACATAGAAGAGGTAATTTTCATTGGAGAAACCTGAATGTCATTATGAAGAGTGATTGAGGTATTATCGACCAGCAACATCTTGTCAATAGACAAAGTCCCTTTTAAATGGTTTGTGTTCTCCTGATAATAGAGCAGCTGCTTTGTAGCAGGATCTATAGCCATAAACAGCCCATCCGTTCCAAGACGAGATTGTTGAGTGATTGGAGAAGGTTTTGATCGTTGAATGACCATGGTCATTACAGCATTACTGTCCTTTTTCTTTCTCTCTTTATGTTCTTGGAGTGCCCTTGTCAATGACATATTGCTTAGTGTATCTCCACTGATAAGGACAAACTCCCCATGTATCTTAAGAGGCAAAAGTGGCATGGATCAGAGTTGCTACATATTTAAAATACAGAAGAAGAAATTTACCACTGGTAGCAGATTAAAAAGGCTCCGAAAAATGGATATAATAATGAAAGACCACGAACAGGATCATAGATTACAACACCATTTTACAAATATCCCATCCTTTCTAGGGGAAAGTCTGCATCCATCTACATGCAGTCAAAAACACAAAAGCTGGTTTTAAGTTTCCAATTTTACTTTAGATGAGTGTTCATCGACTCTGATATAGCAACCACACAAATCATGCAGCATCCTAAAAAAGCACTCGGACATGTTGTAAATCATTGCAAGAAGTTCTAAGGAAAAGCGGGCAACCACAAAGTTGCACATGCACAGTAGCACCCTTCATTTACTAACAATATTTGGTCATTTCCCCCTCGATACACGAAAGACCTGTGAAGTATCAATATCAATATGGAGACATGCTATACATTTGAATGTGAAAGCAATAGGACTCTTCAAATAGACAGTCGACGCAGTAACAGGTGTGAACTGCTGCTTTGACTCTGAGAAGGAAGAATTTTATTGGATCAAGCAATGCACCTTTTTATAGAAGTGCCTAAGAAAAAGAACTCCAAGTGAACTTTACCCAAAAAAAAAAAAAAAGAACTCCAAGTGAAAATGAAAAGGACAAACAGAGTAAAGAAAGTTACCACATTACGCTCGTATATCACTCGAAGAGCATCTCCTGCACTAACAGAATTGTGTGACTCAATTGTTGTGACCGAAAACTTTGGTTGTGAAAACCACTGGGAATTCTCCAAGTAGCTTGTCACTTGCTTGGCATGAGCACAGCAGAATACAAAAACTTCTTCAACACCAGCAGATTCAAGCCATGCTAGTGTATACTCTATCATCGGGATATTTACCAACGGCAGTAGCACCTTCAATAACAAAAGGCTCAGGTGACACCAAGGATTAAAATGCACACAATCGATCTGATAATTCAGGAGGAATTTGCAGGATCTAACAAATAGAGTATTCCAATAAAACAATTAAAAGGTAAACCCAGCGAAAAAAAGTAAAAAAAGGCAGGGGACATGCTTCAGCGTGTCAGAATTGATGTTCAACTTTTTCAGATATAACATTTATTCATGAAAAGCAACAACAGGAAGATGGATCGAGCCAGGTACAAGTCTAAAAAAAACACAATCCACAGAATAAACATTGCCAGTTAATAAATAATTGAATCCTCATAACACCCTGCCGAACTAATTGTCTGGAAATCCCAAGATACACCAATTTCTGCAACAACATCTACCTCTCCCTTTCCTAAACAATGCACGGCAAATGCTCCGATGAGTCATTGCTTCTGGTCGGAAAGGCTGTCCATCACCTCCAGTCCTTAACTGCTGTAAGTTCGATCGGTTGGTAATTATGTTTCTAAACTCTTTCGATAGTAGCAAACCAAGACTTCCATAACGCATTTCCGACAGCCTTACTAACTTGTTGCAACCCAATGCGCCAGAGTTTGCCAAAAATTAAGCGAGCGAAAACTCCATCCGATAGTTACCAACCGACTGCTACAATCAATTCAACACTATGTAGACGAACTAAAACTCTGCGGAACAGGAACTAACCACCAACCTCGCTCATCAAATTGCACACGCAACATCGCCTGCTTCACGCATTACGCGAACACACATGCAAAACACACGGCATCTAACGCGAATCGCCACACGCAGTAACGGAAGCAGGAACAGAAGAGAGGCGGAGAACAGCGTCGGCAGCGCGGGTACCTTGGGGCGTTCGAGGGTGATCGGGCGGAACCTCGTGGCGAAGCTGTCGGCCAGGAGCACCGCCTGGAGCGGCACGCGGGCCAGGTCCTCGGGATCATCCGAGACCGCCCTGGCCGGGGCCTTCTTCGGCGCGCCCATGTCTTCTCCGCCGCTTCAACGCGACGGCGGCGGCGGCGGCGGCGGAGCCTGAATCGGAGATATAGCAAAGCGAGGTCGAGAGGGAGGAGCTGCCTAGGAATTTGGGGATAAACCCCTGATTCGCGAATCGAAAAACCCCGTTAGAGAGAGAGAGAGAGAGAGATGGAAAGCAAGCACGATGAGTGGGAGTTTTTCCTGCTCCTATGTTTTGTCCTCCGGTGTACGAAAGAATGTTCGGGTTCTCCGGTTGTGGCCCGAATGAAAACGGATCCCAGTATGGCTCAATTTTAACCCGGGTCAACAAAATTTCTCCTTTGTCAACTTAAAAAGAAGGAAATAATCTCTAACTTTCGAGAGATACTATTACTATTTTTTTTTAAACGAAGAAAGTTTAAGAGGAGGGGGTGGTTACCAAATACCAAGGTCAAAGCATACCACAACCAAAGCATACTACGGGCAAGGTCTTACAATGAATTTTCAGATCGCTTATAAAAAAAAAACAATTAAGGAGGAAGGAAGGTTACCACATGCTAAGGTCAAGGCAAACCACAGGCAAGGTTTTATAATGAATTTACAGAACATACTACAAATAAAATCTTATAATGAATTTACAGATCGCCTACTTAAAGAGACTGCTGACAACAAGATTTGAACTTAAGTATAGTGTACAAATAGTTCAAATCTTACTAGCTGAGCCAATCCACTATGGCTAATTAGTTTTGTTGCGATAGATCAGGTTCCACGATCCAAGTTATCCCCTTAGGTGCAAACTCAAGTGTTCTGGTTCGGTTCGGATCTTGGGTCGAGCCGGACCCGAAACTCACCCTCTCGCAGTCATCAACATTGATATAACTCCCCCTGTCCATCATTTTACTCGAATTAGTTAGAGGTTCCAGTTTTAACATTTTGTTAACTTGGGGTTGCATTATTCTCCTCCTTCGCGTGGCCCTACAAGGTAAAATAGGGAGAGTGCTCGATTGTTTGCTATTCTGGGGCTCTATATCCGTAGTTCTTACATGTCCGTGTCTCCCAGCCCTAATATGTTGTCTTTTCCTCTGAAAGATTTCTTGATGTTGAAAGAGGGTTCTTTTGTACTAATTTTTGCGAAACCATTCGCGCTAAGCCTTCCAAAGTACCAAATGATGGCGATTGCAATGCTATGTTCGACTCAAAGGCCAAGGTCCTTTGATTTCAATTCATCGAGTCGCGTAGAAACTCAATGAGTCTGGTCTGTTTATTGCAGTCACTGATATAGAATTCTTGAAGAGAGCATCACGAAAACTTTTGTCATCGACTCACATATCACTAAAAAGACCCGAGTTCATGCAGATACATTCTACTCGACTTGCTACCAACACATTCTCAGGATCTATCACTACCACTAACTGTCCGATCAAGCCGCCTCAGAGTGAGACCACTCCCATTCATCGACACCAAGAAATTCATCCTTGATCCTTGTGTCTCTGCTCAACATACAAATCTATCCCCTCAGGCGACATTGCACTTGCAGGTAAGCCGATGCTTCTCTTGCGAATATGCAGCGCTAGAAGCACAAAAAGATGCACCGAAGGTCGGGATATGAATTTCTAGTCCTATCAAATACACAATATCATCCTTATGGTCACCGAATAGCTATCTTGAAACCCGTCTGCCAGAATAAATTTAGCTTCCAAGCAAATTCTGTTCGTATAAAATTCGCATTTACAACCACATAGACTAAAACAAGCAAACTATACCGAGATAAGAGATGTTGATGCTACTGCTGCCTCTCCACGCCTTTTACAACCCATGGAAGACCAGAGTAAGAGCAAATCTCACAAGTGACAACCTACCTTTCTACCTACTATAACACTAAGTATGAGCCTGACTCGCTTTGTCTAAAACAGTTGCTGATTCAAGAATGTAAAAGGTATCCGAGAGTGGCGCTGATCATAGCCACCATGACGACAAACAGAAGCGGGAATTCTGCCTGTACTCTTTGTCTGCTTTTCCTACTCCTCAAAATTGCCTGCGGAAAAGCAAGACGGCAACAAAAAGTGGAATATTCATTATGGTGGCAGTGATTCATGAAAGTAAGACGAATTGAGAAAGAAGGAAAGAAAACGGAAGATTGGAAATCTGCAATTGAGAAACTTACTAGTTCCTCTCTCCAAAATGCTCTGTCTTGAGTGTTTAATCTCCTATCTTCCATAAGCTTTGAAATGGTATCCTGAGCCTACAAAGGATCCACATGAAAACTTGATTAATCTATCCCTGGAATCTAGGCAATGAAAGTATACCAAACGCCCGCAGTTTAACATTGACAACAAGCAACAACATTCTACTAAAATGATCACTGAAAAACCAAAATCAAAACAGCAACAGAACCGGGTCATATCCTACATAAGATAACCAAATGAGCCAACTTTAAAGTAATAGCTACTCTATTTAATGCAGCAGTCAAATGGTAAGCACGAGAAAACATACACAGACAACTCCACATGGATGCAGACACGAGGAAACACTGCCATGAAAAACTTTTTATTCAATCATGGAGAAGTAAACTCGAGCAAACAAGGCTAACGAAACAAGAATTTTTAGACTAACCTCACTGAGTTTTGATTCAAGTTCGTCTAGTTTTGACTTTATCTCCTCAACATCTCTAGATAAACTCACTTCCTCCACATTTGTTTTCACAAATTGCCGCAACTCGACATCCTTTGCCTCCTCCATACCAATCTCCTCCACCAAGCTTTTTTTATCATCTGACTTCACATCCTTTGCTGCCTTCATCACCTCCTCCTCTGCCAAGTTCTCTCTCTCTTCTGACTTCACATCCCTAGCTGCTTTGATCACAGTCTCCTCTGCTAAGTTCTTTTCCTCCTCCAGCTTCACATCCTCTGCTGTCTTTATCACACTCTCCTCCTCTAAGTTCTTTTTCTCCTCTGACTTCACATCCTTTGCCGCTTCCATTACAGTCACCTCTGCTAGGTTCCTTTTCTCCGCTGACTTCACGTCCTTTGCCGCTTTCATCACAATCACCTCTGCTAGGTTCCTTTTCTCCTCTGATTTTACATCCTTTTCCACGTGCAAGTCTCCATTGTTTACTATCTTGATGTATTCAACAGCCTTAGCCACCTGATGAAAATTTAACCTCAATAGCAGGTTCAAATGATTTACCTCAAAAAATAACATCAACTTTGCCCCCCAATCTTACCATGGGCTCTCGACAGAAGAAGTCAACTCCACTCAATTCTTGCTCGTTTTTAACTGGAGCTTCATTTAGACCCTGCTTAAATGTCCCAATGAGCGGTGACAAGTCTGGTGAATGAGGCGGACTGATGAGGGACACCCGGAGTTTGTTCTCTTCTACATACCTGCCTTCATCCTTTGAAAACTGATAAACACACAAATGAGAAAGCAACAAAATTATAAAATTTGGACTCCACGAAAAGAATAACCCCGTACCATGCCAGACATGATGTCCTCTTCTGTTGTGCCAGGAGGAACAACAGTTCCTTGGATTAAGAACTTGTCTTTGCATATCATATCCGTGGGCACACTACGGGGAGCTTGCATTGTAACTAAAATTGACACAACATACATGGTAAGCAACTCAACACTAACACCAAAATGCCAATTATCAATCTTAGTGGTCTACTAACGTCTTCATTTCATTACTGACCAAAACGACAGGATAATCCTCACCAAAACAAAAAGAAGCAAAGAACTGAACATGTCCAATATGCTATATCTCTAACATGTTCCGCTCACTTATGTTACACAAGAATGCAAAATCTTTGTATGAATGATTTGAACTTCTAAGCAATGTGAAAAGAAACAAGTGAAATGAAAATTAGCATCCATGAAAATCCTGTTGATATATCTATAATTTTAATACTCAATGCTCTCTCACATCCAGCACACGTTTTCTATAGGAGGAGAGAACCTCACACCTTCTAATCATAGATCAAATGTTTCAAATAGTGAACGTTTGATCATTCGTTCTCTACAATCATGGCATTTCAACAATCAAAGTCAATAACTTGGAAACTCCCAGTGACTTCTTGTGTGTGCTTCAGTCAGAGGCCAATATACCCGTCCTTACCTAAAACTCAGGCATTTCAACAAGATGAAACAGACATATACACCAGTTTCACAACAAATGTTGAAAAGACTGCATACCATTGAAAGTGCATGCAGATTTTGGGGCAATAATTCCAGCATTTGGTCGGACACAGTATTTCTTTGGAGATGTAGTTTTGACCTGCCACAGTAGTACTTTCCAATTTCAGATTACTTCACTTTCAGATGTTCGAATCCTGGCAATAGTAAGCTACCAAAACACTGTCAAATCATAGGTTATATATACCTTAAAAGCGACATGTTGGTGAGTATTATTAACAAGTCGGATGTTACACGTGCTTTGCTTCTTCAGCTCAACTAGCAACAAGAGAAATAGATTAGCAGCAATTAGTTCATGTTCCTCAACTTTGTGCTGGTTAACTTGATAAAGCACGAGAAGAAAAAGAATATGCAAAGCCGTGACCAAATAATCTCAATGCAAAAATAATAACAGAGAATATCAAACATCAACAATTTCAGAAACATATCTGTACAATAAAAGATTCACTACTTCTGGCCAAATTTTTCAATATGCATGCACTGTTCACTGTATATTCTCCCTGAGCAAATTCATAGGAAGAAGCTAGCATTGCATATCTCACTCTCAGAGCCTTACATATGAATTTGAGTTCACCAGGCTGAATATCCAAAAGCTGCTTCTCCATGGGCTTTAAGAGAATCCAGATTCAAAACAACTCTTCTTCGCATCCAGAGCCACCAACGGAGTCCCCCAACCTCCTCCTCCGCAACTCAAGAATTTAAAAACTGCGAATGAGATCCTGCCATCGATTAAGCAATGAAAAAACCTCGATAAAAAGGCCATCTACAAGTGAAAACATCGTATAATCACACGTAATAACCGAGATCAGAATAGCGCGAATAGAAGACAGATTCATCTCTTTTCAACCACCTAATCCGGAGGAACAAAAAGGAGCTCCATCTCCATCGATCCTCAATCATTTCCGATCACACCAACAGTGAAAACATCATATAATCACACGCAAGAACCGAGATCAGAATAGCGCGAATAGAAGACAGATTCGTCTCTTTTCAACTGCCTAATCCACGGGAACAAAAAGGAGCTCCATCCATCCTCGATCATTTCCAACCCCACCAACTGAACCGAGATCACCACAGACGTAACAAAAAGGCTACACGACATGAAGGTCGCGAGCTCAATAACAAATCAATCCTAACTCAGAACAACCGTCCTGATCACACCATCAACGCTGTCCCCAGCTTCAACGGTTAACTATCTACGGTCCAGAAAAACTCAGGAACAAAATGCATCGACTCCATGGGAATTCGAAAAGCATCATCGGAGGATGACGAGCACCTGCACCGACAAACTGCGAAGCCAAAAATAGAGCTGGCTCGATTTCCAAAACCGAGGTCAAACACGCAGCTCGGCAGTCAACGCTCAACGAAGACTCCGCACCACGACAAAGAAAAAAAAACAGAAGAAACGCGATTACCAGCGCGGAGAACCGCGAAACACCGAAAACAACAGCAGTCGAGTGTTCGAACTCGGCGGCTTCATAAAAACCGAACCAAATCGCCGCAACGAAGCTCGGATCAAGCCATATCCAACTCGGATTCCGACTCACCTCCAACTCGGCCCGCTCGACAAGCTCCCGATCGGCGCCGATCGCCGGAACCCGGAAAAAAACCAAGCGAGCTCGGAGACGAAACCGCCGGAATCCGGAGCACCGACCAGCTCGGCGGCGGCGAGGCACGCAGGACGACGCGCGCGCGCCCGGTTTCGAGGACGCTGCCGAGAAACGCGTGAACGGCGACGGACAAAAAGCCTCGGAACCCGGCGTCGGAGCGCGCACGGGGAGGGAGAGGGAGAGGGAGAAGAGCGTGGGGTTTAAAGGGGCGGGGGGGCAGAGGAATGGCGTGAGCTGGCCGCTTCCTCTTCTTATGCGCGGGAGGATGACGTCGAGCTTCGGTGGGGGCCGCTGCGCGGGGAGGGCCAGCAGACCGAGAAAATCCACAACCACAGGGAGAGAGAGAGAGAGAGAGAGAGAGGTTGGTGATCGGCGATGGCGACGGTGAAGGGAAGAGAGAGAGAGAGAGAGACCGAGAGAGGAGGAGACTGGATGCGTCTGCAGGTGAGAAATGGGAAGT
This sequence comes from Syzygium aromaticum, assembly GCA_024500025.1. Lineage (NCBI taxonomy): Eukaryota > Viridiplantae > Streptophyta > Magnoliopsida > Myrtales > Myrtaceae > Syzygium > Syzygium aromaticum. Next base: position 36,042,718 of record CM044892.1, read on the forward strand.
GGAAGGCAAGTAATGCAGACAGGGAGGGCGGTTTTTCCGGTCCGATTTGCTAAGGGCGGTTGTAGCGGTCGGTGGGTGTCACCCGATTCATGTTTGGCCACCCCCCAAAAAATAAAAAATTCTTGATTTATGAAATATTGGCAACTGTGATCCAACATGCAACCGTTATTTCTAAAATTTTAATTTATTCATCGTGATTACCGAAATTTTAGCTAACTGTGTGATGTCGTCCCTGAAATTTTTAATTTGTGCGATGTAGTCCGTAAACTTTTGGTATGTGTTTAATTTAGTAATTAGGACTGTAACTTGCATTAATTCAAGTTTAGGAATAATATTGGACATTTTCAGGTACTACATTGAACAGATTAAAAATTCAAGAACGATATTGCACGCTATGATAAAGTTTGCAAACCAGATTAAACAAATTAAAAATATAGGGACGGTATTGCACGTTGAGTTGAGAAGTTCAAGGACTATTTATGTAATTATCCCATTTTTCAAAACTACTGTCATTTCATTAATCTTTTACTAACTTATAAAATATACATATTGCTCGTTTACTAATTTAATGAAATTCCACAGTTTTCGCTTATCGAATTTTATTGATCGCAAAGGAAGAAAAAATGGGTAGTTTTACTACCGATGTTGTCGCCATAATATTATTATATGGTTCAACTTCGTTGAGGTCCCGTCATCTCTCTTTGGCACGCTGCTTTCCTCGGCTTGATCGAGGCTTTTCTGCAGAATTCGAATCGGTTATTCAAGTCGCGATCAGTTAAACACGAGTCCCGTTGCTCGAGTTAGGGTCAAGAGAGCAAATTCGAGATGCCATCCTCCATTGGAACTTTATATATACACTTCAAATATCGAGAATGAGTAAAGTATGGGCAAGAAAGTAGAAAGGCGTTTCGAGAGCTTAAGGTGATTGGTTCCAAAGTGGGCCGGCTCTCACTCAAGAACCAAGAACTGACCCACCTAGTCCTTGACTCACCCGGAAACCAGACTGGTCCGGTTTTTTAGTGGACCCAAGAACCAACCGCATCTCATTTTTTATTTTCCTATTTCTTATAAGATTGCGAGAGGCATCAAGTCGAGAGGGTGGCGTGAGCGCTGCATAACTAAGACCAAGAGAAATGAGAACGAGAGGCGTGAGCAACCAGCTCGACAAAGTCTGAGCAACAAAAGAATAGACATTAAGTTTTGAAAATTTGGAATCATGAGAATAAAAAAAAAAATCAGTATGATCAGGGTAGGTGGATCCACAATGAAATTAGGAATCGAATCGATATTCACCGGTTCTAAATTTTAAGAATTGGGAATCGCCTTAAACTAGCCAATTTGGTCTATTTTCGATTCAGTACGATTCTTTTGCTCACTCATACACTCAAGGATATATCTAAGACTATACTAAACAAATAGACTTTTGTTTTTTATTGCCATAAGCACGTAGATTTATTTCGGATTTATCTCAAATGTACCTTCTTGGACTTCTACTTAGGTTTCTGTGTGTCGTGCAAATTAACGGCAGTGACGTCTCAACCGAACATGACGATGTTGATCTTCATTTTCAGCCGTATCGAACTCGATTTCATACCACATTCGATGGTTCATATATCAACTTGCAAAAAGTATCGGTTAAATTTTCGAACATAAAATCGACTCCTAGAAGAACTAAAAAATGCATATCGCTTCTTTATTTTAGTAATATATATTTTTATTTTATTAACTAGATAATGATACGAATAATCCATAAATTTTGACATAATATGCAATGCGGTCCCTAAATTTTTAATTTGTTCAATGCGGTCCATTAATTTTAGACTGATGTGCAGTGTAGTCCCTAAACTTTCAATATGATATCTTAGTCTTTAAATTATATAAAAATATTCAATATTGTCCTTAAAATAATTCAAGATCAGTTACAACATTAAACATTTTTATATAATTCAGATATTAGATTGAATATGTATCAAAAGTCCAAAGAAGTTCGCGGATCACATTACACAATTAACTAAAATTCAGGGATCACGTTGAATAAATTATAAAATCAGGTACCGCATTGCACTTTAAGTCGAAATTCATAGACCATTAATGCCATTTTTCCTGTATTAATTTGTTGAAGGTGAGATGACACGTTTTTTCTCTTTTAATTGAACGCGGCATGCTGATGGACAGGACCTTTACTTCTAGAATTCGCAATTTGGGGCTCGCCAAAATTGAATGGGAAGGATTTTTCTTCGCAATTTTTTAAGAGATATCTTCGTTGAATTTAACGTATTTCCACCCGTCATAGAGCCCCGTTCATAGTCAGAAGATGAATGGACTGAACATGGCTGAGAAATTAGATTTCGCTGTCTTCTGGAAACCACCCGAATTTGACCCCTCCGATTCTAAATTTTGTCAATGCGTGCAATGAATGCTGCGGAGACCTCTCCATAAGAAAGTCTCAATCTCGGAAAATTGCATCTTTTTCGTAAGAGAATTAAGGGTTAATATCGTAAAAATATCTTAAAATTGCTGCTTTTTGACACATTTATCGGAAATTAATCTTCATCTCACAAAAAAAATCTTAAATTGATTTTCATCTAAAAGAAAATCACAAACCGTTAACTCTAATCCAAACTTACCCTCCACTAGAATGCGTACGTGTCGATGGACGTGATTTATCTACATAGGATTTGCCATTCTCTATGTCAGATCCGTTTTGTTGTTTTCTGTTACATGCGTTGAAACGTTTGCAATATTGGACGGAATGTTGACCAAGAGATGATTTGGATCGGGGTACTAATTTGGGTTCTTTTGCGAGATAAAAATTAGTTGGAGCTACATGTGTCACGGGCACCAATTTAGGATTTCTAATGGTATTAACCCGAAAAATAATTAGCGTGCCAAATCTCAAGCTCAGATCTCTATTTCCGTGTTATTTTCAGGGACAAAACTATAAGGAAGCAATTCTCCCCGGTCTCAGTGACTAGCGATCTTTCTTCAACTAAATTAGAGGTGAAGAGTTCATTTGGCGCGCGAGAGGTGACATAAGTACTACCCAACTATAAATAAAATAATAATAAAGCCAATTGGCAAGTCATTGTATTGCTCTAATTTATGGAATTAGGCACAATAGCACCTCTCATTTTAGGCCATTATGCAAATAGAGAACCATACTATATGTCTATATGTGCTGAATAAACAAAATGTGATGACTTCTTTTAGAGACTTCTTGGATCATAATGACACAGAGGGTCATACAAAAATTTTGATGGAATTCTTTTTTTATCTGGAATACAAAATGTGACAGCAACAGACCTGATTAAGAATAGTAGCTCAGACTTTTGGCCCCAAAAACGAAAAGTATTACTGAGACTTGATGACTCCTGTTGCTTAAAGTCTTTACAATGAATGGGAATTGATTGTTCTTGGATAGACCCATAAAGGGACTGAAATCAATTTGCCAATTTGTAGGTCAAAAGGGCATTGGACCATGTAACAATGAAAGCTTCCTTTTATGCATGGAGGCGCCCACCTATGCATAAATATAAATATGTACAATGTGGATTTAATTAAACGAGATAATCACTTTACTACATTCACTAAATTCCGTTTATTTCGTGAAAAATAATCGCTGGCATCGCTTACAATAAGAAAAAAAATAACGCATGTGACTATTTTACCCTAAACTAATTTTTTAACCACAAATAACCCAATCCGGTACACACGTAACAGATTTACCTCGAACTAATTTTTGACCGCCAAAAATCCAAATCTGTACACATGTGACAACTTTACCCTATGTTAAATTGGATTAATACTACAAAAAATCATAAACTAGTAAATTCTTGATAAACAGAGAAGTAAAACCCTAAACCAATACCCTCGTCAACAGTCACGTTTCATCTAACTTAGCAATTTGATGGTAAAATTTAACGGAAACTAGCGGAGTATATATTTGTCACACGTGTATCAGTTTAGAATTTTTAGTGGTCAAAAAATTAGTTAAGGTAAATTTGTCACGGATATATCGATTTGAAATTTTTCATAATATTAAATCAAAATATTTTTATTATTCATAAAAATATTTGTTATTGCATAATGTTGGTGAAATATAATATACTTATTTTTCGTAAAATAAACGTAGCATAATATTATTTTTGGGTTTTGAGAGCCAACTTGGAATGATTATCAATTATTGGGAAGATAATTAGAAACACGTGCAGGGTGGGACAGTGCTACACTATAGATGATGACATTTGTTGCAGGAACATGAACTTTCCCAATTTGATATATTTTTTTATTTCTTTTATTAAGTCTAGATTGGTCCCACTTATTTGAAATCTTTTTTTCGGTCGGATTTTTTTATATATATTTTTTATTTTTTTAAGAATATATGGCCGTGCGTTGTCCCTCGGAAACCCCCGCTTTATGGCCACCAAATTTGTAGTCTTTTTGATCTATTGCGCCCGTAAAATCACCTTTTCGTGATCATGTAAAGTAAGCAAAGCTCCTTCTTGAACGGTGTCACGAAGCTCAACTTTTTCTTTTTTTGAGGACGGTGGAAAGACCCCTTTTTTATCGGATTTCGGAATTTTCCCCCCTCTCGAAAAAGCTGGATCGATCGGACGGTACCGACTTCAGGTATTTGTTCGCTTTGGTACGTCGGATTCGACAGGTTTTGGCCGCTTCTATAAAAGGGAATAGCTTATTGCATTCGGTAGTGCGAAACTCACTCCTCGGAAATACCATTAAAGAATATGTACGCTGTTCAAGAGAAAAGACACTTCAATTTCGCGGAATTAATTAGAGAGATAGAGAGAGAGAGTCCAGTGGATGATGTGGGCGAGTCACTGCCACGACACCATACGGTCGTTTCAGTTAATACATGATGTGGGTCGATCATCGCCACGACAGCATGCGGTCGTTTCGGCTAATAGTTTAGTACAATACCGATCTCGACGAGTCCAATACACAACATGGGTCGGCGTCGCCACGGCACCGTGCGGTCGTTTCGGTTGTTAATTTAGTGCGATTGGCCGGTTTTTTGATGCAAAATGAAGGCACGTCCACACAAAAGAAAAAAAAAAGGGGGACATGATTTCTGGAATTCAAGAGAAAGACACGAAACCAACCCTTCGTTATTTGCCTGTGAGTCGAGATGGGCCATCCGTCTAGGGAAAAACCCACCTGCCCAAGCTATCATCATCATCATCATCCATTCAACTGCCAGTCTCCCCTAATCAATTGCAGCATGGTTAAAGCCCTCTTTAGCCACAAATCGTTGCCATCGAAAGCGACACCCTATCCATGAGATATCGACATCTCGATCTCGGTCTCGATCTCGACCTCGAACTCGACACGGCTTAGAGAGGCTGTTCGGGGCAAATCTCGTTCACGTGATCTTGATGAATAAGAGGTCCAAGCTTATGGTCGTCCTCTCTCTCTCTCTCGGTACTAAGATGTTAATTAGGAATTTGATGTGTATGCTCGCGATGGGGCTGCGTATATGTGGGCGCAAGTTAGGACCACACCTGGTTTCCTTGCATGATTCTGGCCCAATCCTCCTCTTCCTATACTCGACACCCTTCGATGCGACGGCCCTCGAGTTCAATGGACGTGTCGGGGAGTCACATCCGGAGTCAAAAAGACGAAAAATGCACCTGCGTAGGTCTATGGTTCCGAGCGACGTTCTTCATATACTGGGCCATTATTTGCATGAACGAACATGTTGACGTTCCCTTATGCCCCCGGCGAATAAGGTCCTTTCCATGCACGGTCAAGTCGCCGATCGGGATGAAACGATACGACGGAAGTCAATAGCAACCGTTCGTTTTGCCAACACGATTGCCGCGACGCTTTTCGATTCCCCAAAAAAGGGGAACAGAGCGAGACGTGATTGATTTCGGCAATACCACGCATCGTCGATGCCGCCTCGAAATGTCTCGTGACGTCCTAAGTGCACTCAGAGAACACTTCTACGATGATCCCATTTCCTCGCACTGCGTGCTTAGGCCCGCGACGTGCGGCTTTTAGTTCTTTCTTTTATGGGCTTTTTGTGGCCCATGAAACGGAACGACTGGCGACTCGTGTGCGCCCACTTTACTCCCAAGGTCCCTTCGCTCATCATTAGTGGCCCAATCAAACCACGTATCACATGCGACTCCCGTCCAAACCTGAGTATGTTCCAAACCTGAATATGTCTTTAAAAGACTTCGTCCGGTCTCTGAGATGTAAAACTTCGGTCCGTTTGCTCGTCAATAGTGGCCCAATCAAACCACGTATAACATACGACTCGCGTTGATCCGGGATGGCTAATATAACATGGTTAGACCCATTAAACGGGAAAATTGTCTGAAAAATCATAAACCTATTACACTTTTGCCAATTCAGTAATGAATATTTCAAGTTTACCAATTGAATCATAAATCTTTTCATTTCTTACCAATTGAATCCATTCGACCAATTTTGGCTGCTTGGAGCTGACGTGGACGCTAGCTGGCGCCGATCGTCCGACCACCACTGACGTGACAATTTTAAATATATTTTTATTCCTTTTTTTTTTTTTTTCTGGCCTTCTTCCCTTTGGCCAGCGAGATTGACCTTATCGGCCTCTAGCGAAGCTCGCCCTCGCCGGCCACTGGCGAGGGTGAGCCTCACCGTAACAACTCAAGCAACGGCGAGGTTTGCCTTGCCAGCCTCGCCCAGATCTGGCGAGGCCGACCTCGCCGCCGCCGCCGCCGTTGCTTGGGTTGGGACGGCGAGGTCGACCTCACCTTTACTGGGCGAGGTTCGACCTCGCCTAGCCAAGGGCCGGCGGGGCTCGCCCTCACCAATGGCCAACGGGGGCGAGCTTTTCCAAAGGCCAATCGCGAGGAAGAAGGTCAGAAAAAAAGAAAAGGAAAAAAATTAAAAAATTCAACAAAATATTAAAAATTATCACATCAGCATTGACCAAACAGTCAACATCCGCGTTAGTTCCGAGCGGCCAAAATATTTTGCTCATATTTTTTTGGACTTTACCATTCTAAACTTATCTACTAAACATAACTAACCATAAAACAACTCATCCCATAAAATAGGTGTTAAGAAATGGGTTTATGACCCAACTGGACATGTTTAGATATTATATTTATTGTGATTAGGCATGGCCATCCAACTTGCTTATATCCAACGGGGTGAAAATCGAATCTATGTCGTGTGCTTAATCCATATAATCGAATATATAATTACAACTAGAAAGTATAGTCATCGCATATGGAATCGGCACATTTTTTTTCATCTAATCGTGCCATGATTAGAAAAAGGTGCTTAAACGATGTTCTTCATTTTTTCTTGACGCTCATTGCGACAAAAGAAAAACCAATACATGACAGATACTAGTAGAGGTGTCAAAATGGGTCTTAAACCCATATATGACCCATTTAAAAATAAATGGGTCATATATGGGTCGCTTTAATTTTAAAAAGTTAAACTTAAATGAATTTTAAATTTTAAAGTTTAAAGATAAATGGGTTTAAATGGGTTAAGTTTGGAACCCATGTGCAACCCACCTACTAGACCCATCTACATACTTTCTCCCTCTTTACAAAAATGTTTTAAAAAAATCGAAATTTAATTATTTTATTTTTTCTCTTTTTCTTTTATTTTTTCTTTTTTCTTTTCTCTTCTTTCTTTTTCTTTTTTTTTATTCCGGCCGGTGGTCGGCCACGGTGACTGGCCACTGGGGTAGGACGACCTCGCTGGAGGCCGGCGAAGCTCGAGCTCACCAACCTCGAGTGAGGCTCGAGCCTCGCCGATTTGGCGAGCCTCGAGCTCACCCAATTTCGACGACCTCGAGGCTCGCCCTATCCCAGCAAGGCTCCAGCCTCGCTAGATCGGCGAAAACGAGCTTCACCGGCCTCTTGCGAGGTCGTCCTCGCCTATGGTCGGTCGCTGGCCAAAACGACCAGTGATAGGCCAAAAATAAAGGAAAATTAAAAATTAAAAATTAAAAATTCGATTTAAAAAACAAAAAAATATTAATTTTTTTTTTCTTGGATAATGACTTTATGGAAAATATTTTCTAGAAATGTTGCATTTTTTGTAAAACAAACAAAACCTCAATTTTAAAAAAAATTATAAAATTTTTTCACTAGCTTTGTATTGCATAAAATATTTTAACAGTATAATTTTAAAAAAAATCATAAGAAACAAGTATTCTCAGATTATGTTAAATATAAAAGTGTTTTAGCAATATGAGTCGGGTCGGATTTGGGTTGGGTATGGGACGGGTCGGGTCGGGTATGGGTCGAGATATTTATACTACGAATAAATGGGTTATAAACGGGTTAATGGGTCAATTTGGGTTGGACCATTTATGACCCAACCCAACCCCGACCCGACCCACCCGTTTAATGGGTCTAGATACTAGTATCTAGCGCAATTTTTCTTTTTTGAAAAGGATATCACGAAATATATGATAGTCCTGCTCATATCCTAACCATTATATATAAGGTAAATGATACAAACGGTCCCTGAACTTTGACCAAATATTTTGTTCAATGTGATTTTTGAATTTTAGCCCAATGTGTAAAGTTGTTCTTAAATTTTTAATTTGTTCAATGTGGTCATTGAACTTCTTATTCAATTTAGCCTCTCAATTGTATGGAAAAATGTTTAGTGTTGTCATCGAACTTGACTTTATGAAAAGATAATATTGAATATTTTTCTATAATTAAAGAACTAAAATAACATATATCAAAAGTCCATAATAAGAACAAGTTAAAAATTTAGGGACGATATTATATATTGAGTTAAAGTTTATAGATCGCATTGAATAAATTTAAATTCAGAGATCACATTGCACATTAAGCTAAAGTTCACGGACTATTTGTGCCATTATCCATTGTATAGAAAAGTGCTGGGTACGTGTGAGTCTAATACATCCCAGCCCTTGAAACCACGGAGGTCCCACGCGGGACCCGCGACTACCAAGGGCCCCGATGCATCGGGCTCACGTGGCACCGGATCGTCCTGCGAATTCCTCCCGCAGGCACAAATGGCGCCACCAGCGGGCGGGGTGGGAGGGACGGAAATCGCTCGGCCATGTCATGCCTCGCGCCCGTTAAAGCAGCTCCGTTGCCCATGGCCTTCCTCTCCATTTCGAGCTTCCCCCTCGGCTGCCCTCGTCCCGTTCCCCGAACGATCGGATCTCCGCGCTCCCGATTCCGCTCCGACCGGCGACACCCGCCGGATTCTCAGGCGATCGATCGGCTCCGACGGCGAAGGCCTCTCTCCTCTCTCTCTCGTTTCGATCGATCGGGCCAGTTTCCGGTGGAAGATGGCGAATGACGCGCGGCGGGATCGAGATTGACGCACCGGCTCGTTGCTTCTCTTTCGCCAGGTAAGTTTCCGTCGAGATGATCAGCATCTTCTTCGTTCTGTCGATCGTGTTCTTGTCAGAACCGACGTTCGCGCGGTGTTTCGTGGATCGTGCCAAATGGAAATGTGGCTTACGTTGGACGATCACGTTGTTCCTGCTGTTTTTAGCCGTCGGTTTTCGAGGTTTTCTGACGATTTCTTTCTGTTTTTCCGACGTTTACGAGTGCGAATGCGTGTCTGAGGCGCTGTTTGAGTCTGCTCGAGTCGTTTAATGCGTCCTCGAGTTGAGTCGTCCTTCTATGTGACCGATTCATTCTCGCTCACTTGTGCATGTGCGTGCCGATGGATGATCTAGATGGATCGGATGAGACCGTTGTACGTCAGGCAACAGAGCGGCCCCGGGTCGCCGGGAGGGGCGGCGTCGCCGTTCCACAGGCACGTGCGGTCAGGCTCCACGGGGAATGTGAAGAAGGCACAGACGAAAGCCGCCGCCCAAAGGCTGGCCCAGGTGATGGCGCATCAGCTTGGCGATGACGAGGAGGAGGAGGATGATGACCTCTCGTATGAATATGCGCCGGTCAGTGGCACTGGAAGCATCGGGCTGGCCGGCGGACGTAGGGCTCGCTCGCCTATGGTATTCACTTGGTTGGACTATTTATGTCAATTGGAATTTGATGTTCGTGGTATTTTACCAGCCATACGAGCGCATTTCTTAATTTTCTTTTCAGATGGTACTTAGATTATAAAATTAGTCTTCAAAGAATTCGACTAATCATATTGAATGAGTCTATCAGAGAAAATGAAGGTGCATTGAATTAGCATAATTTGGACATCAGGCATACTAACTGCAGTAAGTATATTTGTTACCACAAATAGACTGCACCTCATGGTTCCTTTTTCCCTTTTCTGAGTCCCATGGAGTCAAACAAGCGCCCCCAGAATACCAACTAGACGGATGTGCTGGCTCGCTTTATCCACATCATATGTTTCGACATCTCTAGTGTTTATGTTGCGTATTTTCAGTGTCATTGCTCACTTTCAACTATTTGTGATTGGTGTTAGTCAGTTCGTTCCCATCAAGAGCAACCGCATTCAGCACGTTCATCAGCAATTGGGCGACCGTTGCAACCTGTGAACTCTGTCGACCAACCATCATTGGCCGGCATATCGACTCCTACTCGGTCATCTCGTGCTGCTGCTCCTGCTGAACAATCTCAACCAAGTCGCACGGTGGTGGTTGGCAGGTCGCCTCAGTCAGCTAACACAGAACAACCATCATTGGCTCGTATATCAACTCCAACTCGATCATTTTATTCTGCTGCTGCCGAACAATATCAACCTACTCGTTCCGTGGTGGTGGGCAGGTTGCCTCAGTCGGCCAACACAGAACAACCATCATTGGCTCATATATCAACTCCAACTCAGTCATTTCATTCTGCTGCTGCTGCCGAACAATCTCATCCTACTCGTTCGGTAGTGGTGGGCAGGTCGTCTCAGTCAGCTAACCCAGAACAACCTCCATCCGCTCGTTCAACATCAGGTGGCCGTTCATATTTAGGAGTCAAAACAGTGCCTATGGTGCCTGCTAGTGTCCCGATATCTCTAAAGCCACCGTCCTCTGCCATTCCGACAGAGACTCCGGTTGAACATCGCAGAGACAAAAGGTATTACTCAAATCCTTACTAGCAAATTCAGCCACTTAGAAAGCTTTGTTACCACTTTCTTCCTCATTGATTAGAGATCAAACTTGAGGTCAACACGAGTTTTCTCAAATGTTTTACCGACGCAAAAACTTTTATTTTTTCAGGGTACCCCTGATCAAATATCTTTCTTTCTTTCTTTCTTTCTTTGTTTGGCTTTTGGAAGCACAGACGTTGCGATGTAAGCAACTGCACATTGGGAAACTGGAAACAACTGCGCTTTGAGATAATTCACACTGCCAACTGAGAACAATTATTGAAATGTCGACAAAATAATATTGAACTACACGTTGCCCAATTTGCTGTGTTACTGTAATACTGTTGCACTGTCTATGTTTATGCCTTTATTATTTGAAAGATTCTTGTGGTACATTTATTAGTAGGTCTTAGGGACTATTAACAAGATAATTAACAAGATATGTGTTCTTCATTATTTATCTTGTTTGACATAGTTCATAAGTCAAATGGCTGATTTCTTTTGGTTTCATCCTATTAGCAGAATGTCTGTGGATTGGGATAATGTGAGCACAAAAGAGACTAGCAGCCAGCGATCTGCTTCTGCTTTACAAGATGAGGTATGGACGTTTTATGGGTTGCACATAGATCAAAGCAGAATGCAATTGTTTAACCTGTCCAGGCTATACTAGAACATTAATATGCTTGTCTGGTTTGTTTCTTCAGCTTGATATGCTACAAGAAGAGAATGACAGCTTACTTGAAAAGGTAATTCTGCGTCTTCCTTTTCCCTCTATCGACTTATGTTTTGAGGACCGAGTCAGTTAAGGTGATTTGGAGAGTAAAGTTAAAGGAAATATCACTAGTTATTAGGCATAATTTCAAGATGATGCGGTGCCATCCAGTTCGAAATATTAAATTGGTATTTCTGTTCATGCAGTATTTTTAAGTATAATTTCAATCATCATCAAGTTTTAAGTACTTTAGGACTACCGTAAATATCAATGGGGTTGTAGTTCTATTCTTTATTTATTTCTACTAGCTCCATCTTGATAGTTGATACTTGCTCTTGCCAGCTTCAACTTGCAGAAGAGAGGTGTGATGAAGCAGAGGCTAAAGCTCAGCAGCTTGAAAAGCAGGTCTGATACTTTGTTCACTCTATTGTGTGTATTGTCAATGACCTCTTGTAGATATCTTATGGCATCTCTTTTCTCAGATTTCTTCTCTAGGGGAAGGTGCTACTTTGGAAGCTCGTCTTTTGAGCAGGCAAGCTTGTCATTGTTTTCAGAGTTGTTTCTTGATGATGCCAAGTTTTATGCTTTCTAACATCTTATTCTTGATAGCTCTTCAGAAAGGAAGCAGCCTTGCGGCAAAGGGAGGTCTGTTTTCTACCTTGCATAGCTTTTCAAGCACTCATATTCAGTACCTTTTCTTTGTTTTAGGGGCATTGCTCCTGAGGATGGATAAAATTGCATGTTTCCCCATGGATCAATATAGATTTTCCGAGGCATGATTATGCTCCCTAAAGCACAGAGTTTGTGCCGTCTCAGTATTATAGAGAGACTCTTCTCTGTGGGGAAGACATATAAGGACATAAACCTGAATAATGTCAATGCAGAAACGTAAATGAAGCAAGCTGAAGGAAGTTAAGAAGATGGAGAGAAATTCTAGGCCAAGATTACTAAGATAATTGAATCTGCAATTTTACTTGCTTTTTATGCCAAGTGTCACTTTGCCATGAAGAAATACAGGCCCGGGGGCAGGGGGTGCAAGAACAAAAAGATCTACTTATGGAACATTAAGAGGAACTCTGCAGATATGTAGGGTAACCCTGTATAGAAAGTTCTAAAAGTTCTTCTGACTCTGCTGTGTGTACTCTCCGCCAGATAAACGGAGGAAGAGCAACTGTGGGGAGTTGATCTTAATGGTCAGACATCGGCATTTGTTTACTTAATACTAGAATTAGAAACTACATGCCGATCCTTTGCACGATCAACAACATCCAGAATGTTATGGCTTAGCATGTGGATGAATGAGGATGCAGCACTCTTGAATATTGTTTAGCTCCCAAAATCTTCCAGGATATCATTCTAATCTTGCAAACTCAGCAATGAAGCATTTAATTTGTACATGAGGGGGCTTCATATTCTTTTATTGGTCTGTTTTGGAGGGGGATGGGGAGGAACAGAGCCTTCATTAACCAGTATTGAAATTTTTCTAGGCTGCTCTAAGAGTTGCGGGACAAACTCATGGTGGGAAAAGAGAAGAGGTTGCTGCTCTTCAAATTGAAGCTGAGGTATTCTCAACTTCCAATATACATGCTACATTTTAGTTATTTTTAGTTCTTGGAGTAAAGTGATGAACTTATTGATGTTGTTATGTGCTGAATCTTGAGTAGATAGCAAGGGATGAGGCAACATCTGCATGGGAGAAGCTTCATGAAGTTCAGACAATTACTCAGAGGACCATACTGACCCAAGAAGAAATGGTTGTTAAATTAAGCATTTTACATGTGTTTTATATTATTCATTCAACTAACATTTCCTTAATTTTCATCTTAGGAGGAGGTGGTCCTAAAGAGATGTTGGCTTGCGCGGTACTGGAGTCTATGTATTCAATACGGTGAAGTCATTTTCGTAACTTGAGAACGTACCACTTTTTCCATTATAATTAGATAATTTGAATTATTTATACTTATTTGTAGCAGAGGTGCAACTACTCATCATTATCAAGTCATGTACTACACTCTGTTAAATGGAATTTCTGGACTCCTTGCATGTGTGTGTGTGTGTGTATTTTAAACAGCTTCATCCTGCATGGGTGATTGATGAAGCTATGAGTCTATGACACTCTCTGTGAGCATTTCAGAGGCAACCCTGCTAAAAGGGAACACAAATACTACTCATAAAACAAAAGAGAGCTTATCAGCCTGACTCTCATTCCTTTCATGGACAAGCCACATAGAAACACCGAAATGTGATGCAATGCAAGTATACGAGGAGAGGATACTGCTTTTGCATTCCTCATAGGTGTGCTGAGTACTTTACTATCTATATCGTTGAACCAGGAGCTATCAATATATATTGGTTAGTGCCTACATATGATGGAAGCCATTGCTTCCGTTTTTCTTTTTAGTAGAGAATGTGATCTTTTTATCTGATCAGAGTCCCTTGATGTCCAACAGTGATAGTTTGAGAATAAGTTTGTTATGGACTGCGTATATCCTATGCACATAGCAATACTCTCTGATGATCCTATTAGCGAATAAAGAAACATTGACATTGGAAAAGTCTGATTGTTTGCTAATGTATGTCTATAACATAATTACAGTTGCCTTAGCATGGCTTTCACAGACTTGCCCTAGAAAGACAGGGCAGAAATTCCTCAGAGCTTCAATGTCTCCTTTAAATCTTATTGCAGGTATTCATGCAGAAATCGCTGAAGCAAAGTATGAACACTGGTCATCCTTTGCCCCTTGTCCAGTGGAGGTTGTACTAGCTGCAGGGCAAAAAGCTAAAGAAGAGAATTCGTATAGTAAACCCTATTGTTTTTTCTCAGTACAAGTTCTTTTTACCCCTTACTATACTTAGAAAGTCACATATAATGGATAGACTTTGTTGCTGACATGGTATCAACTTGTGCTTTTAATTGAGCAGTGTATGACGATATGAATGAAAGAGACAGATTTCCACGAGAAAAAAACGAGTCCTTTGGAGAGCTGAATATTGAGAGCATGCTTTTAGTTGAGAAAGGTTTGCGGGAACTAGCTTCATTGAAGGTTTCTATTATATCCTCTTCATGTTATCCAGTTGTCTTTTAAATGAACAGTGAAGTCTCACATTCAGCCGTTTGGCATGAATTGTTCTATCTGTCAGAACTTTCCTTTATGCATGTCCACATGCATATGTTGGAGTATAGTGTCGCCGCAGTTCTGTTGGATAACTTCACTTAACGTGAATATGCTAGCTTTGATTAATGAACAAAAATTCAAAGGCGATTCACTTTTTTACTTATGAAGTAGCAAGTGAAAAGTGAATACCTGAAGGTTTTTCATGGGTTACTGTTGTAATACGGGACACAATTTAAGCTTCAACCATGGTTAGATGATGCTAATGGGATTTTACGTGTAGCACCTGAGACAAAGGACACTAAAAGTCCAACTATATTATTTTTTGACTTCAAGAAAAGGTGAATGAGTTGGAACTTCTGCTAATGATGTCTGGGCTTGTAAAATGCACATAGAAGTAGTTTTAGGTCCTTACATTAAAAAATAAAGCAGTTTCATTTAATGCATCTTCTATTTGTTTGCATAGAGGTGATAGATAAGGGTGTAGGCCGAGTTCCTTTACAACATTGTTTTGAATTAAGATGGGGATATGCTGTTAGTTATGGACTAAATAGTAATTCACAAGCTAGTTAATGATGACAAAGCGAAATTCTTGTTAAAATTTCTCTTTGGTTCCTTCATATCACTGTTAAGATTTAAAATAAATGAAAGATATGCAGGTACATGTGGACATTTTCTAAGGAAAATGAAGTATTCTAATACGACAAACAGAATTGTTGTTAGAAGTTGTAGATTTTGTTTCTTGTTTAGTGACTCTAAATGGAAAATCAGTATCCGGAGAAAAGAAGGAAGAGAAAAAGATTTTTCCAACTTTTCAACTAGCTTTATAGGTTGGTTATTGTGCATGTTGCCCATATTTTATGTCTTGCAATAGGCAATCGATCCTTCATTGGACCTTCCACAAGACTTTGTAGAGTTGTTCCTCAAGGTTCACAAGCAAATAGAAAGTAAAAGTTTGTCAAAGTTCTAATTAAGAGATGATACTTATTTATGATCTATAACCTCAAGGTAACAGAATTTAAACATTGAAGGGAGTTTCTTTGTTCTTGATAGTCTACAAGTATAATGATCTGTATATCTAGATGACATCTCTATTGTTATTTTTCATCATGGCTGTATGCAAGATACATCTGTTTAGATTTGCTCTTTCATAAGTTTCAAAGGAACGGATTCCGCATGTTGATATGTTTCTGTGGGGAGCATGACCTTTCAGATCTGTGGTTTACACTATAAATTCATCTAAAATGTAATCCTTCCACTATGCATTGAATCTAATGCCATCCTTTCAAAAGGTAGAGGAAGCAATATTGCTTGCGATGGCACAAAACCGACATAAAAACATTCTCAAAGCTAGCGATCCAGGTATGAGGTTACAGTTTGATTCCATCTTGCTCGTAGACTTTCATGTATTTACCGATGCACTTAGCTCCCAAGTTAATTTGCTTGGAGTCCCAATAAGCTGGGGTCATATTCTTGGACTGAAATCGATCCTTTTGGGCTATGAAAGCAATTTTTGTTTCTTCTTGTCCTTTCATGTTGCTAAATGTTTAGGGTCGTTAGCTAATCATATATCTTTTCTTTCACTAATGAGGTGCAGATGACTTGAAGTTGCCAATTGAGGGACAGACAGAAGTATTTGGTAAGTATTGGCTGCTACAAAATATTAATATGATATTGCTTCTCAGCATATTAACAGCCATGTAAATGTGGACGGATTTTAATTTGTTAGCTTTACCACTATGTACTTGGTTTCTGAGATTAGATGGATGATAAATATGACAGGTGTCTTGAGTAGAAGTTACAACGCAAGTGAAAGATGGAGCTTTTGTGTTGACTTGAAATGAACGCTTAAACAACTGAATAATCCAGTGAACATTTATCTTCTTCTTCTTCTTCTTTTCTAGTTGTGGTCGAACAGATTCAGTACAACTTTGGGGAATTACTTCGCCCAATTCCTGTCCCTCCTTATGGAAAAGCAATTGACCATCTGAAAGTTGGCTAGACCATCTTTTCCTTAGATGGTTTAATTTCTTGTTTCAGGATAAATATTTGATCATGATGTAGATTAATTCCAGTAGAGAAAAACATAAGGCACAGTACTTTGCAATGATTTGAAAGGCCTCTGGAGTTTCATGCTCACATGGCGTGAAATTTTGTCCGTATGCTCAATATATTGTTTCAATCTTAATCCTTAAACTTTTTGGGTATTAAGTGTTTGCTAAAATTCAAATACTCAAGATCTTCCCCTGAAGTTTTTGTCTATGTATCTCTCCTTCGCTTTCCTGTATTCCAATAAATTTGTATCCCAATCACAGAAGATTCATTAGCCAACTTCACTTTGTGGGTAATAGGTTGTTTGTCATTCTTTTTCGCAGGATAAATTTGTTTATGGAAAGGAACTTCTAACTTTAGGTTTGATGGAATATGCTTGATTGAAATATTAAAAGCATATCAGATGTCTCGTCCATGCAACGGGAATAATTGATAATACCTATATCCATTATCATCAGTCCCATTTTTCCATATTGAGTTTATCTTCTTTTCCTAACTTCTCTTTGTTTCGGATGATATGTATTGTTTGTAAGTTCTTGGATATATAGCACTCTCTGACATGTGGGCAGAAATTTCTAAAGAAGCTACTATGTACATGCAGAATTGAGCAAAGAGGAATCTGAAGATGTGCTTTTCAAGCAGGTAGGTTTGGCATCGTTTTTGCAGTAAGCTTAGAAGCTAATAGATAAACAGGCGTTCCCTTTCCCATGGATGAAGATAATCGAAAGAATTCTTTTCTCTTTCTTTCTTTGGCTGTTTGATCGTCCATGACTCTATATTGGAAGAGACAATCGGCATTTCTTGAGGGCCCTCCAAGTGCTTTGCATGTGCATGTCTGCTGATGGAAAGGAATGAACTGTAGGGACCAAATACGCTTGTAGGATGATATGATCATTAATTGTTAGAAATCAATCTTTGCTACTTGTTCGAAGAAATGAATAGTAGAACTGTAGTTCAAAATAGTGGTCACGTGAATGCTCAGACATCATCAAATGAAAATTAGTAAGAAGTTGCCATAACCTGTAAATACATCCGAACTTTGTACACGAACTTAGAAAGCAAAAGTTAGATCATTTGTCAGAATTTTGAGCATCGCTATCGGAGTTTAGATACTTTCAACATCGCTTTACCATAGTTGCACTGGCACACTTCTTAGGTGTCTGATCATGCAGTGGGCCTGTGGCAGGCATGGCTGACATACTTCTGGAGACGAGCAAAAAACCATGGGCTGGAGATAGATGTAGCAGACGAGCGCCTGCAATCCCTTATCAACCAAAGCACTCGGTCACCTACTTCGCATGACGCAGTTGATGGTAATTCCTCACTCCCTCTCTCCATAAGAATCCAACCAAAAGAAGGTCAAGGAAAGAAAAAGAGTCTGGTTTTAGCTTAACAAATTCCATCATGGCAATTCCTTTTAAAAGGGTTTGCATTAGCTGCTTCTTGCTGCATAGTCTTGCACAAATGAATTGCCATTGTCTTTGATCCACCTTGAATTTTAAGTTGCATTTTAATATTTCGACAAAAATATCCTTCAGTTTCTTCACAGCTTCGCCTTTTTGCTGCTCCGCTGACATTAATCTGTCCATGCTCCATATGGGAGAATGTCATTCACTAAATTTAAAGTCGATGTCGGAGAATTATCTTGTGGATGAGTGTTTTGTTTCGATTTCTACTAGCCCTCATCAACAAGCTGTGAAATAGAAACCGACGCCTATGTAGTTATGGGTCAGGCTAGCTTTTACTGATCAGGGTACTGATGAAACAATATCAGTTGCACATATGAAGTGTGAGACTTATGTTACTGTTGTGTTGGACAACATTTGCTTGCTCTCTCATTTCTTCATGTTCTACACTAATTCATTCACATTTTCCTTTAATATTCAGCCGAGCGAGGTCTGATTGAGCTAAGGAAGCTCGGCATCGAGGACCATCTGTGGGAAGATTCTCGCAAAGGATTTGCGCCAGACAACGCCAATGTCAGAGCTGAAAATGTCTTCTGACGTTCTAGTTCCGACGTTTCTCTCTTCTACTCACATCCCCCATCAAAGATATCAAGGAGAGCCATCGATCAAACCATCGATTCTCGAGAAAGAGTCCGGATCTCCTTCATTTTCCATGTGTAGATTCACACTATGTATATCCCGGACAATTCCAAGTAAGCTTACCATAAGTTTATTGAACAACACAAGGTGTTACACAAGCTGCCAGACGCACTATGTTTGTGCCGTCTTATCGTGTGAGACGCGCTATTTTGAGACATTTAACTTTGCTATGTAATCACGGCTTATCAAAGCTAGAGACGTGCATTCCCCTTTTTCTTCTTCAATTTCCCCCCCTCGTGTTTTACCATCATGTCCGAGTCGGAATTTTCAGTCCCGCTATCACAAAAACTGGAAGTCCCAACCGGCTGTAGATTCGCATTCGGCCCCTTACGGAAGCGGAAAAATCACAATATATCCCCCGAAATCCGTTCAACGGCCGAGATCTGTTCCGTGGCCATCCAACGGTGAAGGAAGGATTACGAGGGTACTATGCTAGCTATACGCGGGCTTTTCGAAACTCGGGCCAATCAAACGGTTGAAAAATCCGGTTTTTCACCGGACAAAGAAAATTTTTTTTTTTTTCCATGGGCAGATAATAATGACGCGACAAGTGAACTTGCCCGGTCTGGTGTGAGAAAACTCTAGAAGCTCGTGCCACTCTCTCTCCGCTCTCAGAGAGTACTGTCTATCTCTCTCTCTCTCTCTCTCGCCCCGCTCTCGCATTCATCGCCTTTCTCTCTCCGCCTGCGGACACTGCGCCAAGCTCTCTCTGTCTCTCTGTGTCTACCCGAAGGGGTGCCCTGAGGTAGGTTGAATCTCTCCTCTTCTCGACGTCCAAACTCCGCGCAAAATATCTCTGTTCGAGATCCCGGACTAGTACGAATAGCCCCTGCGCACGAGTTGCTTCCTGTTCCTGTTCTGCCGTTTTCACTTGATCGGCATCGCCTCAATCGGAGATCGAGCTGCCGGTTTCCCCGCCGGAGCTGAGGTTACCGATGGGAGCCCGGTTGTCGATCGATCGATCGAGAGAGAGAGAGTTACGTGCGCAGATGATCGTCTTTACCTGTTAGCTGAGCCGGTGCTGATTTTATGTAGCTTTTGCTGTCCGACTGTCTCTTACGATTCTTCAGCATCCTTCGAAACCAACGCAGTCGCAGGAAGTGATTTAAGTTGCTTGCATTCGATGTGTTTCGTTTACTGTATCAATTGCGTCGGTCGATTTTCGAAGCGTGGCTTGCCAGACACCTGCTGCGGTGTCGGTCATGATGCGTCGAGCTTTAGCAGATGACTATAGCGAGAGTATCGAAAGTAACGCTGATGCCGGCTGCAGATTTTGTTTCTCGTTCCTCGCCTTTTGGCTGTGTTTGTGCAAGGTCGCGGCGGATCGAAAGTTATCTTTGATTTGATGCGGTTATGTCAATCTCTATCCGATGTTGTGGTGTTACTGCGATGTGATTAATGATCCGAAGCGCGCTATTGGTTTGTAGATCACAAAGAAAAAGAATGGTGAAGGCCGTTGCTGTTCTCGGAAGTAGCGAAGGTGTCACCGGCACTATCTACTTCACCCAAGAAGGGGATGGTAAGCTTACCGCGCGATGTGCTGAATGGTCTTGGTCCTTGCTTCTTCACGTGGTTAATCATAATCGTCTAGTTTTGTCTGTTGTGATGACGCGCAGCCCCAACCACGGTGACCGGAAGCCTTTCTGGCCTCAAGCCCGGGATTCATGGTTTCCATGTTCATGCTCTTGGGGACACGACGAATGGTTGCATGTCAACCGGTACTGATTGGAAGAAAACTCTCATGTTGATTTTCGATTATTTACGTATTCCTGATGTTTGTACATGTGTTTGACATTCTTTTTCTCATACGTAGCGCAAGATACAGGATGCATTCTAACTATGATCCGCTGTGATTACTTTGTTTCAGGACCACATTTCAATCCTGCTGATAAGGAGCATGGTGCCCCTGAAGATGAGAATCGTCATGCTGGTGATCTGGGAAATGTGACTGTTGGTGATGACGGTAATGTCTGTTATTGTCTAATTACTCCATTGGTTGTGGCAATAATTGTTGCAGCACGAGTGGTTTCATGGATTGTATTCATGACATCCCTACATTGTACCAGTATTGGCTCTTGATTGGTTTATTATTGATACATGTATTGCATGTCATCAACAGGCTTTTGGAAATCAGGATTGACCTATAACTTATTACCGTTTTGGCTTGTGCTGCTATGTAAGGGTTGATATATTTTTGCTTTCTTTTCCAGGTACTGCTACTTTCACCATTATTGACAAGCAGGTCTGTTTTTGCCCCTGAATCATTTCCTTTTCTCCCTTCTCTGTTTTCATCTGCTTATTCTTCTTAAATTTCGGGCGCATCTGGCTAGAGTGTTGGATAATGTCCTAATAGACATGTCTACCTTTTCAGATTCCTCTCACTGGACCTAATTCAATTGTTGGAAGGGCTGTGGTTGTCCATGCAGATCCTGATGATCTTGGCAAGGGTAATTTTTGAAATTTTCTCTGCAAAAACTTTATGCTGACTGGATAATCTGCTTACATGAGAAATATGACCTTTCTGTGTACTAGTCTTTATGTATGCTATCTAATCTGGTTATTTGATTGAAAGCCTTATAGGAGATCTAGGTGGAATCTTGAGGAAGTTAAGTAGAGGATTAATTTGTGTTTGTGGCAAACTGATTGGTTGTTGATTTACGTAACAATTTTTGTTTGTTTCTATTGTGGTCAGTTCGAACTTCTGCTTGTTTTATTGATATCTCGAGCTTAAATTTTGAGCAGGTGGTGATTTGAAAAGCGGAACTGTAGAACAATTGACTGTTGTGTTTGATTCTTTGATGATCTTTGTTTTGTTTTTGCAGGTGGACATGAGCTTAGCAAAACAACTGGAAATGCTGGTGGCAGAGTTGCTTGCGGTGAGTAGATTTTTTCGATCATCTGACACAACGATAAGTGTTGATGCATGTAATGCGGATAAGCGTCCCTGTTTCTCCATCGAAAGGCTTTTTCTGTACTACCGGGATGATTAGTGTATGTACTTAAGGCGTGTGCTTAGTTAACCCTTCTCTCCTTCCTCTCTCTCTCTCTCTCTCTCTCTCTCTCGGGTACATGATTCTGTGTGATGTACAGTATTTTTCGAGGAGGCACGCTCTATAAGTTAGTTGATGTGTTGAATGGAGTGAACAGATGTACTTCTATGGTAGCCATTTGATCAGTCCCTATAATGTATTTCCTAACCAACTCATAAGATAAGTATTCTTATGTGGTTTATTTCTCTCACGTGCAGGTATCATTGGTCTTCAGGGATGAGCTGCCTCAATCGACCACATAAGTATCTGACGCATGCTACGCATAAGGAGCCTAATCTCGAGTAAAAGCATATTTTCAGAGTGTCTGTTTTTGGTGAAAACTCTTTCAGTTGATGTGCTTTTTGGTATTGGCTGTCATCTCCCATGCTGAGAACACATGGAGGCTGTTAACTATGATGTCACCTGGATTTGGATTTGTCTACGTTCCGGTCATCTGCCATTTTAGCATGGCTTCTGTGGTTAATTTTTCGTCTCTAGCTCTTCTGCATTATGTGCTGATGGCTTCACTGTTGATACTCTACAAGGCCAGGCACATATTCACTTGATTTGTTCTATAGGAAACCGAAAAGGAGCTCTCTCATTCGGTGCTCTAACGCCATGAGCTGACGAGAGTCAAGCTCCCAGTCTCAGCAACGAGGCGAGTTTCCATTTATGCCAGGCATGGGTGCATAAATGCTAACACATACACTCAAATATAATCTTTTCATAATTTTTAAAATCTAAATAGTAACTCGAATTATATTTGAGAAGGCCAAAAAAAAAAACGCTTTTTTTACTTCCAAAGAGTAAAGAAGCTCGCTCATAGAAACAAGTATATTGGGTCGAAGACCACTCTGCAATGGTTACACTCGACCCGAAAAATAAGTGCCGAAGCACAATTTTTGCAGTCAAGCCGACATCGGGGGTCCTTTTTTTTTTTTTTTTGGGTCGAAGAACATCGGGTGTCCTTGGAAAGCATGGGCCAATGAAAGGTGATTGGTCCAATTACCAATGAAAGTTGATTGGACCAATTAAAGAAAAAGATCAAAAAAGAGAAAAGGAATTATTTTTATTTTTCCTTTTCTCTTCTCTTTTTTTTTAAAATATTTTTTCTTTATGGGACAAAAGAGAATTCATAGTATAATAAGTAATACTCTTAAAAGTAATTAATTTATAAAAATATCAATTAAGAAAAAGGCAGAGAAAAGGACCAAAAAGAAAGTTGTCGAGAAAATCCTCCGTGAAGATTGTATAGCAACGACAGCCAATATTATGACCGTGAGAAATCAACACTTTACTGTGCTCGATGTTGCAGTTATAGCAGCATGAGATTAATTGGTCGAGAACCAGGTCAAGTGATTCCCTCCCAAAAATATAAATAAAGATTCCATTTTCATTGAGAACCCGGTCCAGTGATTCCCTAAAAATAAAATAAAATAAAGATTCCATTTTCACTAATGCCCTCGACATGACTAACCCGGAGTGGAAGGGTAAGACGGTAAAAGGCATTAGCAGACAACAACTATGGCGGTCCAATCGGGTAGGATTTCACGCTCACTTATCCACCGTATTTCGTTCCCGTAAACTTGAATTAAACTTTCTTTTGTTCTCGTGTTCTTAAGAATAGGTCTTGTATTTAGCTCACCGAAACCCCAACCCACGAACATCCTTGGCTATGCCTCCCTTCCGTTTCTTGGGAAAGATTTATTTGCAAATGCGGGCACTTCTCATGCTTCCTTGGTAGATATGTGCAATTCATGCAATTCTATCCACGTGTTCGCGCTGTCTATTCCAATTTTTAGATGTCCCTCGATGCGCATCATTTGACAATTCCGAAGCTACGAAGATGGCACGAAATAAAGCATATCATTTAGGATCCTATGGCTCCATTTCCGTCATTTGACTATTCTGATCAAACCATACTTCGGAATCAATTTTCGTCAGGCCCACAGCTCCGTAATGTCTTTATAAACCATTTCCTTATAAATCTAAAGCCCAATAGCTCCTCAACTAAACCTCGCAACCCAACTGTCACACACGACTCCAAATTTAAGACCTAAATTCGAAAATTACTCACAATAGACAAAAATAATAGGCTTGGATACTTACTAGGCTTTATAATTCGGAGCTTGATTCGGCTTGTCGGGACGTCTGGATCGGTTACGCGTGCAAAGAATTTCTCTTGCCCCCCGCCAACCCAAATGTAAGATGGCTTGGGCTTGGGCTTTAGGGAATGGGCTGGGTTTTGTAAAGATCTATGTGTTGGGCCCATATATTGCATACAATCTCCGCGCCAGCTCCTTCCTTCAATCCAGGGACAAATTCGTGAAGAACATGCCGTTACGAACACACCCCAGGGGGATCGTGCGCCTCGAAAACCATTTCAATACCAGCCTAACGAAGGGGAATGGCACAAAACGGTTCAGAAACTTTGTCCAAATATGTAACGCGATCTATGAATTTTAAATCTGTTTGATGTGATCCTTGAATTTTAACTCGACGTGCGCCGTTTTCCTTGAGTTTTTAATGTTCAATGTTATCTTTGAATTTGAATAAATGAAATGACAATACTGAACATTTTCATATAGTACGAAAACTAAATTGAACGTATACAAAAAGTCCAGGAACCACATGATATTGCACATTAAGTTAAAGTTCAGGGATCATATTGAATAACTTCAAAGTTCAAAGACCACATCATATGTCGGGTCAAAGTTCAGAGACCATCTATGTCGTTATCTTCCTAATCAATAGACCGATCTTGGTAGATCCCCCGAGCAAGAGATCTTGCTTAGTTTCGCTCGTCGCCACGATTTGCCCTAACGCAAAAGAAGCATAGCCATTATGATACCCGCCCGTTTCAGAGCATCACGACGCATGTAAAAATCAGACCCTCCGTAGCGGAAGAAGACCGTACTTCAACGCCCGCAGGAGCAAAGGAAAAGAGGGGAAAAAAACTGAGAGGATCACATCTCAAGTTGGCCTTCTTGGTGACTCCGCTGCTCATTGCACCATCTTGTACATCCCTCTTGCTCCTCTCCATATTTACATCTCCCTGCTTATGAAATTTTTTTTTTTTTACCTTTTCTTCGGGCGCTCTGATTTGTTCGTAATCGTGCTGCCGTCGATTGGTGGGCAGATTTGATGCGTGGAATCGAGGCGAGGGTGGAACCGTCCGATGAGAAGCCGGTGCAGTGTCGTCGCCCCGGCGACTGCATCGCCGGGTGCCGCGGTTGCACCGTGGACCGGTGCACGGCCGGCCTCCGCGTCTGTGGATGCGCCGGCGGGGCGCGCAAAGTCCCCGATATTGTGTTCAACGAGCCCTCCCGATCGGAATGATGTGTTAGTGCGAGCGGATTGTAGAGGAATGCAGCGAATGCAACGAGGTTGTGCATGCTTTTCTGGGAATAAAAGACGGTCGATGAACATTTTGTGAGCTTCGTACGGCAGTTCAATCATCATGTGCTGGTACATGCCCACTGGAAATCATGGAGGGACCGATTTGTCACTCCTTGGTATGTTTACTTAGGGATGAAATCTTTCGTCGGCCGATCAAATATTCGCCATCGCAATGATCTCACGCTTCGCAAAAACTCGTTCGTTATCCACGTATACCTTTCGAAAAAATTTCGTTGTTGGGAAAAATTTAATGAATGTTTCTCGTAGCACCAAAAATTCCTGTGGTTAGCAAAATTCACGGCATCCGGACCGAAAAAAAGACGCTCATCTAAATTTACTTGAATTGTACGAATAATGGCATCGATATAAAAGGATAAACTTTATCGATTGTCTTTATATTTATAGGGTAAAATGACTAAATTTCGGGGTTCAATGAGTAAATAACCAATGAAGAAATTTCATGAACAATTCAAACATTATACTCTGCCTTCATTTATCATGTCAAATATCTGGATAGAAGGAAAACACCTCAGATATATTTTCCACTTTCTTTCCAACACTTCATTTATCAAGTAAAAATATTGTTTTTCCCTATTTTTCTTAACTAGCCTAAATAATTAGATTAGCCTGATACAGCAAGTAATCTTTGCTTGATTGCCAATGCCTTCGCTAGTCATTGCACCCTCCTGTACGTCTCTCTCTCTCTCTCTGTAGCGCATTAAAAAAAAAAAAGATGTATCTGCACTGAAAGTTTTAAAACTTATCGCGAAAACGTATTTGAGTCTCAAAACTTTCAAAAAATACAATCGAGTCAAAAAACTTGTCACAAAAGTGCAATCGAATCCTAAAATATTTAAAAGTGCAATTAACGGAATGACTTGATTATATCAATTAAACAAGTTTTAAAACTTGATTGCACTTGTTAGAAGTTCTGAGAGTTAATTACACTTTCGTGATAAGTTTTAAAACTTAATTGCATTTGTTAAAAGTTTCAGAGTCCAGTTATACTTTCGTAACAAGTTCTAGTCCTTTTAATGTACTTGTCTCAAGAAAAAGTTAGTCCCATGATTTGGACCCAAGCGCAGTGAATCCATCGCGCCAACTCGTGACCGATGGAGACAACTACGACCCTGTGTTCGTGTCCGGGTTCGATGAAGGGGACCCGAACCGAGGGTGGAGCTATTGAGGGCGGGCCAACTGTAGCGCCAGCGACACAGGAGGTCGGCCATTGCGAAAAGCGGACACGCGCGCGGGGGCGGGCACGGCCCATGAGGCCCATCAGTCTAGTTCTTTGCTTGCTGATCTTCCCTTCTTTTTTCATTTCTTTTATCATGAAGTAAAACCGGTCCTTTATTGAATTTTGACAACACAATATGCGCATTCTTTGACCTCAAACCCTGTCCCATAGTTCAGTGGACTGTCCTCAGAGAGAGAGAGAGAGAGAGAGGGACACCAGTTACACCTACGCTTCCAATGAATCCTGAAGAGAAGCTGTCACCTAATTCTGCTGATGCCTGGTCAGAAGCCTCTCTGTCACCCAACTTTCAAACTTTCAGGCTGCTGCTACCTTTCTTCGTGCAGATTCCCCGAGGAATTAAGAATAGGAAATAAGAAGTGAATTGCTGCACAAATACACTCGACATTAAATGACTATGTGGGCGTCCCATTTAAGTATGTGCAACTATATAAGCCGTTAGACACAAGCCTTTTCACTAACTTTTCCTTGCATAATATAGACAACCCCGAGCAGCTGAACTAGACTCGAGGCACTCCTAGCTTCGATCTCCAACAATGGGCAGCCTTCCGGTACGTTTTCTTTCCTCTCGTTTTTCTGTTCTGTCCGGCGGCCGAATGCGTTAGTCTCTCCGTCTCGTTTCCCCGATTCTAATCCCGGGTCTTGATGCTTTTTATGTTGGGTGTGTGTGGGTGTGTTCTTTGTTGGTGGGTGATGTCGGTACAGTTCACTACTTCGGATCTCCAAACGAGCACGAGCGGAGTCCTGAGCAGCCCGACGCTGCTGTGCACGCCGCTGATGGGCACCACGGTCAACCAGATGCTGATCGAGATGAGGAAGGCCATGGAGATTGGGGCCGACCTCGTTGAGATCCGCCTCGACTGCCTGAGGAACTTCAATCCTCTCCAGGACCTCAAGATCCTCATCAAGCAGTCCCCTCTTCCCACTCTTGTCACCTACAGGTGATTCCTGAAAACTCTTGAATTTCTTGAAACTTGTCATGTTTTCTCGACACTAGGCAGGGACTCTTGAGTACAGCAATAAGACCGCATCCGCGTCTTCTCTTCATTGTAGTCCTCTAGGATTTGTGCAAATTCTCTGCAGAAGGAAGCAAGAGTGCATCTGTTTGTTAGATGGAGTGAGGAAGATAAGCAGTTGGTTGTTTAAAGGAGCATTTACAGTATGCCAGTAAACTAATCCTGGAAGCGCAATTGTATCCTAGGATTGGTCTTATTCCTAAAAGAGGGTCGTTGGAATGGTAGCTCAAATTTAAATAGCAGACTTGGTCAATCGGAACTCATGTGGACCTACTTGTATGACTCCTTAGAATGAGCCAATCTCTTGGGCGCCCTTCCCTGGCTCATTTTGGCCCTGTTGCATACTAGCAATTCATGACTCTGTCAATCTTGTTCCTTAGGGCACTTGCTGATTCTGAAAATTAAACACTCTCTAAAACTGCAGTTTGAATTGAAAAAAAAAACCAAATCATTGATACGATAATACCATATGTCAGTTTTTAGACTACTTCCGCTCGAGATATACTCGTTTGTAAAAGTTTCCCTTTTTACAGCATTGAGTGTGTTAATGATTTGCTTATTAGCAAACTTTGTTGCATGAGCTTCTTCTTCATGTGTCTGCTTTGGGGTACATTACAGGCCGGTCTGGGAAGGTGGTCAGTACGAAGGCGATGAAGGCAAGAGACAAGATGCTCTTCGGTTGGCAATGCAGCTCGGAGCTCATTACATCGACATTGAACTCGAGGTAATTACCATCCAACTACTCTCCCCTGGAATAACTTGAGTCATTGCCATATTTAGATGATGCACTTTGGGAAAGTTTACTCATCTTAACATCTTCAAAGAAGTACGTAAACTGACAATATGGTAAATACTCGTGCAGGTTGCTCATGACTTCAACAATTCCATTCATGGAAAGAAGCCCGACAACTTTAAGGTCATCGTGTCTTCACACAACTTTCACAACACTCCGTCGGCTGAGGCCGTTGGCAATCTTGTGGCGAGAATCCAAGCTACCGGTGCTGATATAGCCAAAATTGCGACGACAGCACTAGACATTACAGATTGTGCACGGATTTTCCAGATAACCGTCCATTCTCAAGTAAGAAACATTCCCTCCTCTTACTCTAGGATTGATTTAACGATGTTGCTTCTCTTAAAATGAGTAATTGCTCTTTTGCAGATTCCAATAATCGGAATAGTTATGGGTGAGAGGGGTTTGATTTCAAGAATACTTAGCCCCAAATTCGGTGGATATCTCAGTTATGGTGCGCTTGAGGCCGGTGCCATATCTGCTCCAGGGCAACCAACAGCTAAGGACTTGTTGGACTTATACAACTTTAGGCTCATCAGGCCCGATACCAAGGTGTACGGTATCATTGGCAAGCCAGTCGGTCACAGCAAGAGTCCTCTCCTGTTCAATGCCGCATTCAAGTCGGTTGGCCTCAATGCAGTCTACTTGCATTTTCTGGTAGATGATGTTGAGAAGTTCTTCAAGACCTATTCAGCTGTCGACTTTGCTTCTGGATGCAGGTGCGAAACTCAATCACTTTGATCAAAAGCGTTGGAGCTCTATTCGAGGAACAAATTTGAATTCTTAGGTTTAACTAGTATTGGCCAAGAATCTGTAACTGCTTTGTTCGTTATACAGCTGCACAATTCCTCACAAGGAGGTTGCACTTAAGTGCATGGATGAGATTGACCCGATCGCGAAGGTACTTCAAGATCTTCGAGAAACATTCGCAGAATTAATCCGTGACAAATTGCATTACTAATTCCTCTGTCAATTTTCCTCAGAAAATCGGGGCCATCAACAACATTGTGAGAAGGCCTGATGGGACATTGACTGCTTTTAACACTGATTACATTGGTGCCATTGATGCGATCGAGGATGGTTTGAGAGGTTCGTTATCTATTCTACAAGCAAATGCAATCTTTAATCAATTTTAAGATGGTGCGTTGAAATCGTGTTTCCATTAATGCAGAGTTAAATGGGGTGAGTCCAGGAGTCTCGCCATTAGCTGGTAAACTGTTCGTTGTCCTTGGAGCTGGTGGCGCTGGCAAGTCACTCGCTTATGGAGCTGCACAGAAGGGAGCTCGAGTTGTCGTGGCCAATCGGACATTCGGTAACAAACCTTCACTGTTCTTTCACTGTCCAAAACAGAGAGAACTCGAGAATATGGACTTCGTAGTGACTTGTAGGACTAGGAGCTTTTCAGTTCCTGTAGGAATTGATGATACGAGGAGAAATATCTATTTTCGACAGACAGCTAGTGAGACATGGTCTATCAATTGTGATGATAAATTCACCGTTTCCAGCATCATCTAAAATTGTTCAGATAATGGAACATGATCATTTCTACAATGACCATCTGAATTTACACGTCAATCAATTTGTCTCTATAAAGCAACTATATAACGGTTCCTAACGAACGATAATGCACGTTCTTTGTACTGCAGAGCGGGCCAAAGAGCTTGCCGAAAAGGTTGGAGGACAAGCTATGACTCTTGCTGAGGTCGAGAACTTCCACCCTGAAGAAGGCATGGTTCTTGCGAACACCACATCTGTCGGCATGAAGCCTAAGATTGATGAGACGCCCATGGCCAAGGTTTGCTTTTCGCTTCCTCTCTCTCTCTATATTTGCGAGGATTGACTTTTACAAGGCAAATTGAATCAACTTCTAAATTTTGCAACTACAGGCACTAGAAGGGTACATGAATTAACAGGACTAATCAGACTACTAACTGTAACAAAATTTACTGTGGTGGAAATAATAGAAGTGCATGAAGTGGCTTTCTGGACATTGATGCACTGCGATTATTTTTTCCTCGCAGCACGCTTTGAAACATTATTGCCTGGTGTTCGACGCCATTTACACACCAAAGGACACCAGACTCTTACGCGAAGCGAGAGAGACCGGAGCTGTTATTGTGTATGGAACGGAAATGTTGATCCGTCAAGGCTTCGAGCAATATAAGAATTTCACTGGTTTGCCTGGTAAGATAATACACACCAAGCTCTTACACCTCAGCCTATTGTCATCTAGTCATAATCCTAAATTCTAAGCAACTCGTTTTCATTGTCCCATTTCAGCCCCGGAGGAATTGTTTAGGACACTCATGGAGAAACACGCGTAGAAGCATGGCGTCCATCCAAGGAATTTCCGATATTTGGCTGAACTGAACATCCCAGACCGGAAAAATCATCTCTCTCTGTTAAGGCCTCGGCTTCGAATTTTTGCATATTCCAATAAGCTGTTTTGAGTACTGTGTACGAATTCATAATTAGCCAATGAAGGTGTTACTAATAATTTCTGCGAAGATTTCTGCTCAGCCATTACAATGTAGCCATGAATCTGAATTTTGAAATATCCATATTTCCATCCTTCCTATGTCGTGCCTTTGTTTACTTAAAGTCAGCTTGCCATGCCGACATACGTCTCAGATCACTGAAGATCCATAAAAAATCTTCTTAGAGCACATCATTTTGTACGGTTTCCGTTGCTTAACCATTAACTACTGCACACCATTGATTAAATGTATCCTTGGTAACAACAGTTATAGATAATTAGGATGATTCTCTAGCAGAGAGAGAGGAATCCATAGATGGAGTAACAAGAGGACTCTTGGACACTTCCCAACCATGATGTCAATGCTATAACTGGAGATGAAGAGGGAGTCCTGTATATCAGCAGAATGAGCATTAGATTCCACATTCTTAATATCGTGGAAGATTGGCGCATCTGTACTAGAGGTTGGTGACCCCTCGTCCACAATCTCACCATCAAGGCTTTGAACAGCCTGGTCATCTTCGACGATTGATCTGCTTGAATCTTGCTGGGATGTGGAGATCTTGATTTCAGAGTTATTATCGGCCATATAATTTGCGAGGATTAGGTGTTTCCTCAGAACTTTGAAATTGTTTGGGCTTGAGGGAAGCTTCCCATACTTATGGAGGTTTTAGCTGATTGCTCCTGATCATGAGGCAAGCTAGAAAATGTATCGTGCGAGCTACCGGTATCATCACCATCATTCAAGTGCTTCTCTTTGGTCTTAAATGAGAGCTCTTTCGCCATCTTCACTGCATATGCAGCTCGAACTCAAGAAAAGTAAAGGTCGCCATCTTCACTGCATATGCAGCTCGAACTCAAGAAAAGTAAAGGTCGACACAGCTCTCGAGAAACTCTGCTCGTCTATAAACAGCAGAAAATGGAGGACACATATTTGTGAGGTCAACCATGAATCTCAGAACCGAAGTTGCAGCAGCAGGAGCTGATGCTTCCCCACCCATTAAATCCGCAGCATATGTCTTGTGCATGTAAGAGCTTCAACTTGAAGCTCTCGAGTCATGTCAGCATTTCCCTCAAAAAGTTCTGCCGCGAGGCCAGCAGCAAACTCTGAGAGGTTGCCAGTTTGATGGGCAAGCATTGATTGCATACTCGACCTATCAAATGTTGACTTGACCATAGCAATAACAGATTCCAAGACTACCACATATTTCAATTCCACAAAACTTGCATCACTAGGTATAAGAGCATGAAAGTCCAGCATACGAACTTCTGATAATCTCGGATGAACACGCTTTCGAAACAAGAGACAGAACAAAATATAATATATGTCTGGCGAATCATAGAAACTTGGAAGCACCAGGCCCAAACCTTGATAGCCTCCACTTGTACGGAACTCAAGGTGCAAATGTGGGAGAAGAAGCGAGACACACACCTAGAAGAGTCATAACCCACCTCATACTTGATGGATGAACAGCTTCATCTAGGAAGTGTGTTGTCAATTTAGAGGAAACAGTCTTAAGCCACTGTTCCAGCATTTCCTCTGAATTTATGGTCACCTGTGAAGCAATAAGCATCTCAAGCAGCATATTCCTAACAATGACATGCTTCCTCGTCGACTCTTGCACGATGTGATGCCATGGTGTCAATTCAGGAGGATCAAACGTCATAATCTCAAATCTAACCACATGCTCCACTTCAGATGACAGAAAATTGAAAATAACAGAAGCACGCGGACGCCACAAGCCTCGATGGATGTCATTTTCACATCTAAGCCGAACTCACTCTAACGAAAGTTATTTCTCAGTAACAGCTGAACTGTCAGTGATCATTCCCATTTTTCATCGAACTTGTCATGCACACCGAAAACGTCTTTCCTTCCAAAGGGAATGTTTAGTCACATTGCCAATAAAAAACGCATGGAGGACTACAAGGACGTTTTGTTTGCATTACAATGATATCGATAACCCCTAATGCCCATAAGTTGCAGTTTTGTCACTCTTGTTTTATTACTAGCAATCATAGATTAAAAACACAAGCGAAAATGAATGGAGATGCGGGGTATCGAACCCCGTACCTCTCGCATGCAAAGCGAGCGCTCTACCGTTTGAGCTACATCCCCACGTGGAGAACCCCGTCTGCTTAGAATCCCATAATTTCTTGAAGTCTTTGCGGCAGAATCTAATGCAGCGATTCCAATCACGTTGACTGAAACGACACGTGCATGGAAGAACAATCGTAAGATCTTGGAAATCTGGTTGCGCCCGCCGTTCAGCAGCTTCCGCTCGGCCGTCGGATAACCGAAACGACAGTGCAGTTCCGCACCTGGCTTTCTTGACAGAGAAGTACCGGTCTCGAACGTTTGGCTCATCATCAAGACGACCGAAAAGGCGTAGTTTTCGGACAGTGCTTGCAACATTCGGGTTCGCATGCGTCCCCCAAAACATTAGATGCAGTCGATATATCGTGCGTCGTTGTGTTGTCCGATGATTACTTAAGAGAGGGCGCTTCACCTATGAATAACATCACTAGCCTTATGTCGGCAATGGTTCGGGGAAAAGAAAAGAACCCTCTTTGAAATTAGTTGGTACAGACATTTGAAGTGGGCAAGAATCGATGTTACCCCCTTTTTTTTTCACGTTTTGAAGAGCTTTAGGTCTGTACCCTAATCACTTTTCGTTGCTTTCGAGAGAGATGACATGATCAATCATGAAGAGCATTCAAGTAATTCGTGGCTCTCACCGTTGGCCGCGGAGGGCCGTGAGGCCCTTGCCCAATAGCCGGCTACCCTCGCCGGACATAAAAGAAAAGAAAAAAAGAAATAAATAAAAAGTTATTAAGAAATCATAAAATTATATATATATATATATATATATATATATATATATATTGGTTTGCATTTTTTTCTATATTATAAAATATTAAAAACGATAAGAAAGAAAGATAAAAAAAACAAAAAATTAAAAAATTGGCTCGTATTGTTTTCCATATTATAAAATATTAAGAACAATAAGAAAAAAGATAAAAATAAAAATAAAAATTGTCCGATAGATTTGTATTGCACGGTAGTGTTTTGGTAATATAATTTTTTTTAAATAAATCATAAGAAACAAGTTTTACTTAGATTGAATTAGATATGGAAGTGTTTGAGTAATACGAGTCAAGTCGAATACATGACGAGAAGTTTGTATTATGAATAAATGGATCATAAATAGATTAATGGATCAATTTTTATCGGATTATTTATGACCTGACCCAATCCGTTTGACAAATTCTAACCTAGGACTAACCCACGTAACACAGACGCATGATTCTGAATGGATTAGGAAAAGATCTGCGAGGAATTTGAAACTCAAGAAACCTCCATAACTGAAACACAGACAAACCAAGGGTTTGTACACCTGTAGGTCATGATAGTCCAGTTTCTAACAGGCGGAGGACAAGAGATTCTTGCACGGTTGGGGACGATGAACTCGATATCAACTCGGACACTCTCACAAAGCCCCAACCAACCTCTAGAGGGAGAGAGAGAGAGAGAGAGAGAGAGAGAGAGAGAGTTTGGTGAAGAGGTTGCTGACACCTACCTGAGACCGAGTCAACGAGACAGGCAAGGAAGAAGGAAGAGGAGGTCACTTTACCTAATCGATTAGACAGATGAGATAAGACAGGATCTAAGGACAGTTTGATGTTCCAGTGCTTGGCGGTCTTTTTTCGACGTTATACCTAACCCCCGCCGCGATGAATTGCCGATTTCATTGAATCCAAGAAAGTATAGAAAACAATAAATGAATGAATGAATGAAGATATGCCAACTTGAGATTTCTACAAATTTAGCTTTCAAGTATATATGAAAGCGAGGATCAAACACAGGCACTCCGGATTTTCTGTATATGCACCTCTCTCTGATCTCTCCTAACGAATGGTAGATAGGATTCAGTCCTTTCGCATAATTGACAATCATTAGGCGCTCCGAAAAATACCACCCAGAACATAACCGCGATGCGTCATCGAAAGTATTTAATTGCGTCTCGAGAGAAAGAATTCCTTTTAAATAGTATCGGGAATGATATGTAAAAGGTTCGCTTTCAAGAATGATATGTCGTGTAAATCGACTTGGCTGCTCTAATATTTGTTATCTCGAGAATTTAATGAGGAAAAAACAAAGATACCGATAAGTTTGAGATGTAGGAGCGTGTGTTTCGACTAGTCTCGCAGCTTACAAAGTCCCAGTGACGACGAGACTTGCGGGTCTGCCCCATCTGAAGACGCATCGTCCTAGCTAATCCTCCCACCTAGCCACTGGTGCACCAGAGACGTGGACTGGTCTTTAGATAGAGGTTCTCCCGGAATAGCCTAGCCCATCGTCATGAAGGCAAATCACATGGGAGTAAACCCTTTTTTTAATTGTGCAGCCACCTTCGTAATAAAGGTGATCGGTTTTAGAATTGATCGATAACCAAACTAGAAGGGTCGATTCCTAATTTGTGAAATCAGGAATTGGCCCACTTGACCTGGAACCAAACCGGACCAAATCAATCGGTCTGGTTCTCGTGTGGGTCTAGAAATTGATATTGGTATATTTCTTTTCTTCTTTTTCTCTTATTTCTTGCAAGACTGCATGTGTTATTGCATAGTCTAAACTCTCGTTCTTTAGTGTTTTGAATATTTAATTAATGAAAATCTCGATGGAAGAACGCTAAAAGTGTGATGAAATATGATCAAGTATCATTAATTTGCTAATAAAAGAAGTATCGGTCCGGTTTCATGTGTTTCGGTCCACACTTGAAATCAGGAACCGGATCGACATATACCGGTACCAAATTTTACGAACCAGAAATAGCCTAGAATTGGCCGGTTCGATCGGCTCCTCACTTTATACGGTGTGTTGTGCGAGATACATATTACATATCTCTTGGAAAGTTAAATAGTTTCCCAAATCACGATCGCATGCTCATGATTTAATTGGGTGAAATCATCAATACCCGGAAGATCTTCTCCCAAGAAGAACCCCACGACTCATTCCTACAAAGGAGAAATGAAATAATTGTTGGCGAAATCTACAATTTCCAAAGCGCATTTTCTAAAACCGTCGTGACTTCCAAAAATTAGAGGGGGGAAGAAGAACCATGATGGAGATTGTTCTGTACTTTTCAACTGCACCCCACCTAAATTTTCTGCCTGACGAGACTGAAGAGGGGACGACTTGGGTCAACGCAATGCATCTCCCCGGTCTCTGACCAATTTGACCGTATTCATATTTTCCGGAATTTCTAGAGAAAAAAAATTATTTTTATTGGGTCGAAATACGGAAAGGAAAAGAAACGAGAAAGAAAAAAGAGAGAAGAAAAAAAAGAGGGGAGCGAATTTTTCGAACCATCGTCATCATCTAACGTTCTTCTTCTTCTCCGTCCGCTTCTTCTTCTTCTTCTTCAAAGAGGCAGACGAGCGAAGGAAGCGCCAACTGCTCTTTCTTTCCTCTGCTCTCTCTCTCTCTCTCTCTCTATATATATATTATATATAGACACACACACCTAACTCCGCCACAGAGTCTCTCTCTCTCTCTCTCTCTCTACATCGTCCACGGCAACTCCCAGTGGTAGCTTTCCTCTTCGCCCGATCGATCCTCCGCCGATCGCCGCCGCCGCCGCCGATCGCCGCCATGACTCTCAGCAGCATCCCGGTAACGTCTCCGAACTCTCCCTCTCTCTCCCCGTTCCGATTTCCTTGGCTTCGTTTCCGCGCAATGAGCGATCGGGGTTCGATGCCCCCCCGCGCCTCCCTTCGTCGTCTCGAGTTGCGCTCGGTTCCGCCGCGGAAGTTGGATCGGCCCCGCCTCCCTCTCTTACGCTCGCCTCGCTTTTTTTTTCCGCCCGTTCGTTCTCGCGTCGTGGCCGTACCGTCGTGCCCCCGATTACCGATTCTCTGGCGTCGTCTTCCCTGGAATCGGTGTTGTTGTTAGATGAAAAGTTGCATTATTAGTTGGCCGAATTGGAGTAGCCCTGTGGAAACGGTGTCGACCGCTCTTGAGTTGCTGTAGCTGTAAGCTTGTGACGCCTCGCGCTGGCTGAGTTTTTTGTTGAAAACGCGTGATCAGTTGGCTACTGCGGATCTTCAAATCGCCGCCGGAGGGAGGAGGAACTCCACGCTGCTGTGTTCGCCGGTGATGGGGGAGTCGGTCGATCAGATGCTGAGCCAGATAAGGAAAGCCAAGGAGCAAGGCGCCGACCTCGTCGAAGTCCGCTTGGATTTCTTGAAGAACTTCAGCCCGAAGCAAGATCTCGAGATCCTACTCAAACAGAGCCCCTTGCCCACTCTAGTGACTTACAGGTGATTTCGTTACCCACCATCCGGTTTTTTTTTTTTTTTTGGGTAGTGTAAGATGTCAATGGGGGGATTTCGCTGCTTGGTCCTTGAGTAGATGGAGGCGTATTTTGATATAATATATGCAGAACGGCCGAGAAGTTTCGGTATTGGAAGAAATTTTAATCGAGGGATGTACTTTTTTGAGTGGAAATCATTGATTTTATGTGCATCTCCGCCAATACTGTTATTTTACTGCATGACGTCGAGTTCAGGTCCAATGTCTCTTCCTTCGTTTGAGTTTTTCTCATTATTATGAATCTTCTGATGTTTCTCTATCAGACCCAAATGGGAAGGTGGTCAGTATGAGGGTGATGACAGCCGGAGATTGGATACGTTGCGGATAGCGCTGGAATCAGGAGCTGACTATGTAGACGTTGAGCTTCAGGTTGAATTTTATCTCTGTCCTTTGTGTTTGTTTTGGTATTTTCAGTCATGTGCCTAAAAATACACTCCAGTGGATGGAGGCCTAAAATGGTTTCTAGCCCGCACATGGTACTCTAAATCAAATGAAGCAAGAAGTGCTATACTAATGATGTAATTATCATCTGCAGCAAATGATGACCAGAGTTAGTATCACAATAATAATGAGATCATTTCCTTGGCAGTTTATGTTTCCATAAGCTTGGCTTTTAAAATGCAGAAAATGCCAAAATTGTCTTTTAAATCCATGTTTGATTTAGGATACGGTTGATGAGTAAAGTGCATATGAAAAGAGCCTCTGCCAGTAGTGCTTGGTAGCCGGTCACGGAATGACGGTCAACTATTTGAACTGAAGAATAGTGATGGATGCATATCTTCCTCCAAAACTCTTGCAAAAAATGGATGTTTTTTTGTGAAGCCTGAAGCTTCTTATGATGCGTTATCTAGTGAAATACCAATTGCATCTGTCGCCTAATTTACGCCAGTAGATGTTCTTCAGCTTCTATTTTCCGTATAGTGCTGACAATCAGCAATTTGCTCTTTTCCAATTCTTTGATTCTATGGAAGTTTCATATATATGCCACTGAGAGTTCTGCTCATCTGATTGAAGGTTGCTCATGAGTTCTTCAGTTCCATTCACGGGAAGAAGCCTGAAAAGGTCAAAATCATAGTTTCTTCTCACAACTATGAGAATACGCCATCATCCGAGGAACTGGGCAACCTCGTAGCAAGAATCCAGGCTACTGGCGCTGACATCGTCAAGATCGCAACTACTGCTCTTGATATTAGTGACTGTGCGCGTATCTTTCAAGTTCTAGCACATTCTCAAGTGAGTACTCTGTTGCACCAAAAGAAAACGTTATGGTAGGGCATTGGGAATTCTGGGCTTAAATGCTTCGTGGGCTTTTTTAAACAATAAAATAAAATACTTAAATCGTAGCTCCCTCAAGCTTTGACAATAATGATAGTCAGTAAGGAAGACGAGTGACAGCACGTGTCATTGGAAATGAGTACCAACTTGGTTATCAAGGCCGCAAAAGAATACTAATACCTGGAAGATATTTCCAAGTTCCAACCAAGTCCTGCCCGAGGAAATAGGAAGACATCATTCTCTATGCTTGGCCATCACTATTCACTTTTTATAGACCATTTACCTCTCTACAAAGTTTCAATAGAACATGATATGCCACTGCAGGTTCCAACTATCGCAATTGCTATGGAGGAGAGGGGTTTGATTTCACGGATACTTGCTCCAAAGTTTGGTGGATTTCTCACATTCGGTGCAATTGAAGCCGGAGTAGTTTCAGCTCCTGGACAGCCATCCATTAAAGATCTGTTGGATTTATATAATTTAAGACAAATAGGACCTGATACCAAAGTACATGGTGTTATCGGAAAGCCCATTGGTCACAGCAAGAGTCCTCACCTGTACAATGCAGCATTTAAATCAGTCAATTTCAATGGAATCTATCTCCCCCTGTTGGTTGACAGTGTGGCAAATTTCATCAACGCCTACTCATCTCCAGATTTTGTTGGATACAGGTAAAATATCCTCCTCCAAGTAGTGCGGATTTGCTTTTTGTTGATTTCACAGTTCCTTTGTTGGGTTCACCTCAGCGGAGTGACTCGATGGGCTTTATTTAATTCTTCTTATTCACTAAATGATAATCCAAATTTTCGACTTGAAATGCAGTTATACGATTCCTCACAAGGAGGATGGACTTAGATGCTGTGATGAGGTCGACCCAATCGCCAAGGTATAAATATTTTTCCTTACTACCCAGCTTCTTCTGTTGCTGGAATGTTGTCTAAATACGTAGGGGCTTTTGCTGATAGAGATATTGTCAAGGCTTGTGACAAGCTTCTGCAAAACTGTGTGGTTATGCCTGTTTTGATGTCTGGATGGTAATTATTACAGGCCATAGGAGCTATCAGTCAGATGATTAGAAGACCAACCGACGGGAAGTTGATCGGATACAATGTTGACTATCTCGGAGCTATTGCAGCTATCGAGGAAGCACTTCGAGGTTTTAAATGCACTTAGTAACTTGCTGTTTGTTACTCTCAACCTTGAACTTCTCTGAGGATCGTACATGTTTTCTCTCTCGTGCAGCTTCAAACGGAGCAAGCCCCACTGCCGGTTCCCCCTTGGCTGGAAAGCTATTTGTTGTCATTGGAGCTGGTGGTGCTGGAAAAGCACTTGCGTATGGTGGTATGGAGAAGGGAGCAAGAGTTGTAGTTGCCAACAGGACTTACGGTAAAATTTTCTTCTTTTAGGCATCTCTTGTTTCGATATAGTTTCCATGAGGACATACTCGATATGATGTTTCTTCTCACTTGTAGAAAAAGCAAAAGAACTAGCTAGTAAAGTTGGAGGGCAAGCAATTACTCTGGCTGAACTCGAGGATTTTCATCCGGAAGATGGAATGGTTCTTGCAAACACCACATCGGTTGGGATGAAGCCAAACGTTGACCTGACACCCTTATCTAAGGTCTGATATCTTGACACTCATTCCTCCGCAGGACTCATTCACGATATCGTTAATTTAATAGGATCCTTGCATAACGCTCAATAATGGACCTATTGACCTTGATGAATGACAAGTTAACATTGTTTTTTTTCCTTGGCAGAACGCTTTGAGTCGCTATTGTCTGGTTTTTGATGCCATCTACACGCCAAAATTGACTAGACTTCTCCGAGAAGCTCAAGAGTGTGGAGCTATTCCTGTCTATGGAACGGAAATGTTCATTAATCAGGCCTTTGTACAGTTTGAAAGGTTCACGGGGTATCCTGGTAAGATGACTCCTAAAGACTCGGATGAATTTTAGATTTCTGCTTGTCAAGCTGATGTGGTATTTGCAGCCCGATACATTCACTTTACTAAACACGGAACTTTTCTTTTTCCCTGCAGCACCAAAGCAACTGATTAGGGATACATTGGCGAAGAATACATGAAAAGTTCAAGCTCTAGTTGCAGCCGAATTCTAGTCCATCTTCTGGGACAAATTCCTGTCAAGTTCTGGATTGTGCTATCATCTGTTAATCTATTTTGTTGTACTAATAAAAATTTCCCCCCTTGGTCGAAGTCAAAAGTTCCTAGCTAGATACTTCATTAGCATCAGAGAAAATCAGAATGAAGCATCAGATTGACAAAAAGAGAGTGCGTCGTTTTATGCCTATCCGGTGTTGGAAATTTTAGCATCCAGGAGAAATTGTTATGTGAAGATATCTTTTAGTGAAGATTTTATGTGGGTATAGTATGACTTGCTTTGATCTGTCCGGATACTCCAAGAAGATATGCTAAGCATTGAACTCAGTAAAGAGGGTGGGTAATTCACTGTCAGTTGGTAACACCACAGAAATCGGATTCACGCATGGTCGAGTTTCGTTCCGGTAAACGAGGAATCAAATGGAACGGATTTTTACCTTCTGCTTTGCGCGTCTTGATTCTTGAACCGGCCGGCAGGGCTGGTCCTGAACTCGGATCATACGCTTTACTTGGAGTAAAAGCGAGCGTAATGACAGTTGTCTGTTTCCAGAGTAGAACCGCGCCTCGCCTCATTTCACGGGGAAAGAAGACCAACCGAAACCCGGAGTAACCGTGCCATTATCAGCGCACACACGCATGTCATATCCGTGAGATTGTATAGACCAAGTTGCAATGGATAGGTGCTAAATACTGATAGGCATCCGAAGTCAAAATGAAAACTCTGTTCCGGGCATAACTGAAAAATTGCCATGACTCGAGTCACGTCATACTCGGCCCATTAAACTTAGTCGGGCATTTCACGATCTCAAAGTTTGTTGAATCAAGGCGATGTTTTCACATCAAGAAGAAGAGAGAGAGAGGGGGGGAAGAATTTCTAATTCATGCTCGAGGTTGAGGGCATCAAATACAATACTACCAGTCTGGCTTGAGTTCAATGTGTGTCCACGAAAACAGTCAGGTTTCTACATCAGGGTTAGACTTTAAGACCGGTGAGAAATTATTTAGTTATGTTCGCATTTGATTTGGCAGCAAATGTGGTTTTTAAAGAAGATGAAAATTCTAAATATATGAATGTGAGAGATTGTGGGCATAAAGAGGGGAGGATGTTCATGGTTATATTAGAAATTTTCGAACACATGAGAATAAAAATTAAGTCTCTGCTTTTGGGTAAAATAGTCCGTCCGGACGATTTTAAGTGACGAAGATAAAGTACAACGGAGTTTGCAAGTTCGAAGGTAGAAGATATCAAGCAGGAAGTAAGTACATATATGGCCAGCAGAGATTGGTACGAATTAAACTGGATTTATGGCAATCAAATTTCAATCGGTCCTTCATGGGAGACTCGGCATTTATAGTTAGGTAAAATGCCCAAAAGGGCCCTATTTTTTGGAGTCTGGACTTAAAAAAAAAAAAAAACAAAACCGTTATGGGTACCGGCTTTTTAAATGTCTGAAAGATCGTCATTAAATTCGAACCAAAAGTGTCCAAAAAGCGTGGAATCTAGCGTTCCTTCAGGTATTAAACCTTTTCTAACGAGACTAAAACTTACAACTCACGGTCTATATCTGCAAACCCCTTCGGCTATTATCAAATCGTCTTTCATCTGATTCGGGAGTTCTTATAATAACGAAACACTAGAACAATATGTTTTTCCTTTCGTTAGTGTTTTGATCCATTATACTTAAAATTTTTGAAAACTCTCAAACAAAAATGAATCTATTTCTAGGGAAAAAGATAAATAAACTACGAAATGGTAAAAAAAAAAATTACCCATGAAATATTGTAACTCCTCGTCGCGGTCGTCGTCCTTCTCCTCCTCTATATATTGAAGGGTTAATATCATGAAAAACCCTAAACCGGTATATATGTGATAAATTTACCCCAAATTATTTTTTTGACCACAAAAAACGCTAAACCGGTACACTTGTGACAATTTTACCTCAAATTATTTTTCTAATCATCAAAAACCTTACACTAATATACATGTGACAATTTTACTCACAAACTAATTTTTTTGCCACTAAAAACCCCAAACTGGTACACCTGTAATAAATTACCTTATGTTAGTTTCCGTTAAATTTTACTGTCAAATTGCTAAGTTTAATGATACGTGGTAATTGACATGTGTACCGGTTTTGGGTTTTAACCCTCTGTTTGTAACAAGTTTACCAATTTATACTTAAAATTTTTGAAAATTCTCAAACAAAAATGAATCTATTTCTAGGGAAAAAGATAAATAAACTACGAAATGGTAAAAAAAAAAATTACCCATGAAATATTGTAACTCCTTGTTGTGGTCGTGGTCGTCCTCCTCCTCCATATATTGAAGGGTTAATACCACGAAAAACCCCAAATTAGTATACCTGTGATAAATTTATCTCAAACTATTTTTTTGATCACAAAAAATCCTAAACCGGTACACCTGTGACAATTTTACCCCGAATTATTTTTCTAATAATCAAAAACTCCACACTGGTATACCTGTGACAATTTTACCCCTAAACTAATTTTTTGGCCACCAAAAACTCCAAACTGATATACCAGTGACAAATTTACCTTATGTTAGTTTTCGTTAAATTTTACTGTCAAATTGCTAAGTTTAATGACATGTGGTAATTGATATGTGTACCGATTTTGGGTTTTAACTCTCTGTTTGTAACAAGTTTACCAATTTATACTTAAAATTTTCGAAAATTCTCAAACAAAAATGAATCTATTTCTAGGGAAAAAGATAAATAAACTACGAAATGGTAAAAAAAAAAATTACCCATGAAATATTGTAACTCCTCGTCGTGGTCGTAGTCGTCTTTCTCCTCCATATATCGAAGGGTTAATACCACGAAAAACCCCAAACTAGTATATCGGTGACAAATTTACTTCAAACTATTTTTTTGACCACAAAAAACCCTAAACCGGTACACCTGTGACAATTTTACCTCGAATTATTTTTTTGATCATCAAAAACCCCACACTGGTATATCTGTGACAATTTTACCCCTGAA
The DNA here is from genome assembly GCA_024500025.1 of Syzygium aromaticum. Taxonomy (NCBI): domain Eukaryota; kingdom Viridiplantae; phylum Streptophyta; class Magnoliopsida; order Myrtales; family Myrtaceae; genus Syzygium; species Syzygium aromaticum. The sequence goes on from CM044892.1 coordinate 36,086,465, forward strand.
CTAATTTTTTGGCCACCAAAAATCCTAAACCGGTACACCTGTGACAAATTTACAATCCATTAGTTTCCGTTAAATTTTACTGTCAAATTGCTAAGTTTAATGACACGTGGTAATTGATATATATACCGGTTTTGGGTTTTAACCCTCTGTTTATAACAATTTTACCAATTTATACTTAAAATTTTTGAAAATTCTCAAACAAAAATGAATCCATTTCTAGGGAAAAAGATAAATAAACTACGAAATGGTAAAAAAAAAATTACCCATGAAATATTGTAACTCCTCGTCGTGGTCGTTGTCATCTTCCTCCTTCATATATTGAAGGATTAATACCACGAAAAACCCCAAATTAGTATATTTATGGCAAATTTACCCCAAACTATTTTTTTGATTACAAAAAATCCTAAACCGGTACACCTGTGACAATTTTACCCTGAACTATTTTTTGGATCATCAAAAACCCCGCACTGGTATACCTGTGACAATTTTACTCCCGAACTAATTTTTTGGCCACCAAAAATCCCAAACTGGTACACCTGTGACAATTTTACCCTCCGTTAGTTTCCGTTAAATTTTACTGTCAAATTACTAAGTTTAATGACACGTGATAATTGATATGTGTACCGGTTTTGGGTTTTAATCCTTTATTTGTTACAAGTTTACCAATTTGTGATTTTTTGTGATATCAATATAATTGAACAGATACTAACAGAGGGTAAATTTGTCATAAATGAACCAGTTTAGAGTTTTTAGTAGTCAAAAAATTAATTTAGAGGTAAAATTGTTATAGGTATATCAGTGTGGGGTTTTTGGTGGTAAAAAAAAATAGTTCGGGATAAAATTATCACAAGTGTATCAGTTTAGAATTTTTGGTGATCAAAAAAATAATTCGAGGTAAATTTATCACAAATGTATTAATTTGAAATTTTTTATGATCAAAAAAATAATTCAAAATAAAATTACTATAAATATATAAATTTAAGATTTTTGGTATTATTAACCCTATATATTGAAACATAAACCTTCCCTATATGCAAGCACCAAAAGAGAGCTGTCTCTCTCTCTCTCTCTCTCTCGTGTATTCAATGAAGCGCTGCTTCGCTGTCGAACTACGAATCGCTCCTCGTCTCCGGGATCCCTGGTACTATCCCGGTAACGCCACGGTCTCCTCATCCCCTTCTTCGTCGCCTCTTTCTCTCTCTCTCTCTCTCCTTGTGATTGATTCTTCGTTTTTGGCGCGCGGAATCGATCGGTGCGCGCGACGATCGCGCGGCGAGGCCGTCCGAGTGTTCGCCTAGGTCAGTCTGGGCGTGTTCGGGCCTTGTTTTAGGATTGCTCGGAAGATGTGTGCAGGAGTGTTGAGCCTGCCTCAGTGGCTTTTTCGAGTGTTGATGATGGCCCGATTAGGTAGGCGAGATGCCCGTCTTGCGTCGTGGGGATTTAGGTTTCAATTTTGTTTGGAGCGGTTGTTTCCTTCGCGTCCTCCGTTGCCTAGGTTATTTGCGGTCTTCGGTTCTTGTTTTTTTCAAAAAAAAAAAAAAAAAGTGGGAGAGAGGTGATTTTTTGCGTAAGAGTTGATGCTTCTTGCCATAATCTTGAATGGTTTCTCGTTGGTTGTGGTTTTCTGAGTCCACCCTATTGAGCTATTGAGCATATTTTCATAAAAAGGCTTAATTTTTAACTGTCTCTCTCTCTCTCTCTCTCTCAACTTACATGATTGGGTTTCAGCTGAGCTACGACGGGAAAAGCATAGATTTTTATCTGATGTAGCTGGGCATGGTGCTCTTGATACAGATATAATCTCATCTATATCTTCAGTTTCTTCAGGTAGGACCATGTGTAGTCTTTTTAGGTTAGAGTACAGTGCCTTTGTTTTAAGTTCCTAGATAAAAATGCTCAAGGGAGAAAGAAACAGGATGAGTGGGATGTAAACGAATAACCGATCATCCATTTTAACCAGTCTCATCTGTTTTTTTGTATCTGATACAGTAGGGCAAAGTTCCTAGTCTTTACAACTGGTTGTGCTTTGCTAGTCGAAGTCTAGCCTCATGCTCTTATATAGTTTATGGTTACTTGCCTTGGTGGTCAAACTTATTGCTTGTATCGCATAGTAGGAGAATCTTTTTAGAATCGTGAATAGCATTGAGTAGTGAACTGTAACATTTATTAAGCGGCTTCAAAGGATCAAAGGAAACACGGGTGATGTATCTATTAATTTCTGAAAAGATGTGATATTGTCGTAATTGACAACATTTTGGGTGTGTAATAAGTACACTATGTACTTGCTAAGGTTGCTATAACAAGGAACATGGGTATTTGGTATAACTAATTTATTTTACCTCACAAATGACATAAAGATTCCCAAATATGATATTTTTATGCTAGAAGTGTACTTTTGCAAAAGTGGCAATACTCATCCGTATCTCCTTTTAGTATAATAGACAAGGTCGGGGATGCTGACAGTTTTATAACTTGGATCTTTTACAATGTTATTGTAAATAGTTGAGGTCATTATTTTGTTCTTTTAAGCTCTTATTGAGAGGATATGAGGAAAGAGAATGTCTGACAATTATAAGTATGTGTATAATAGACAAGGTTGAGGATGCTGACAGTTTTATGACTTGGATCCTTTACAATGTTATAGTAAACAGTTGAAGTCGTTATTTCGTTCTTTTAAGCTCTTATTGAGAGGATATGAGGAAAGAAAATGTCCGACAATAATAAGTATGTTATTAAATTATGCTATTCAGCAAGATACGAATGAGTATTGCCACTTTTGCAAAAGTACACTTCTAGCATAAAAATATCATATTTGGGAACCTTTGTCATTTGTGAGGTAAAATAAATTTGTTGTACCAAATACCCATGTTCCTTGTTATAGCGACCTTAGCAAGTACACAGTGTACTTATTACACACCCAAAATGTCGTCAGTTACGACAATGTCGCATCTTTTCAGAAATTAATAGATATATCACCCATGTTTCCTTTGAAGCTGCTTAATAAATGTTACAGTTCACTACTCTTCATGATTCTAAAAAGATTCTCCTACTTTGTGATTCAAACAATAAGTTTGAATGCATTTTTGGCATCAATGAAGTTATTTTGGCCAGTTTGATTGCTGAATATCCTGGGAAATTACCCAATGTAATTCTTAGTCTCTTGAAAACATTAGACATTTAACAACCCGTCTATCCTAAAATTACAGGAGACCTTTTATCAAACTAAATGAATCTGTAAATCATGAATTTAATCGAATTAAACAATTGCTGTCCGGAATTTCAACCTTGATTCTCACCTTGAAGTTGAATCTTCTTGTATATGAACTGAGTCGAACCATACGATATGAATCTTGAATCATCTGTCCTAGTGACATTGGTTATTGTGCCTATATGATCAATTTGATGCAGGTTGAGTGAGGTAGATTGGAGGTTGGAAATAATGGGTAGAAGGGAAAGGAAAAGAGGAAGCAATAGAAATCAGATAGGTTGAACTGGAATTGGATAAGAAGTACCACAAATGCATTCAGAATCGCATGCCATGTGATCAATGACAAGAAGGTGAAGTTTGACACTAATAAGGCTTTTGTACCATTTCATGAATACAAACTGGCTTGATAGGAAATACTAGTTAGCATTTATTATCTTACATTTAAAAGCTATGCGAATCCTGATCTCCTACATTCTGCATTGTTTGGAAATTCACACGATAATATAAGGACCTCATGTTTGAAGGATTGTTTTTGTCTGACAGCATGTTCTTGCTGATTTAAGTTTTCAGCATGTGAACGTTTTAGTAAATTCTTGGGTGTCTTTTATGAAAAAATTTTAGACCATTTCATATTTCTGGATTGGAATGGTCTATAAGTTTATCATGCTCAGGAGATTGCTTTGGTTAAGAGTTATCTTTTCTAAGAGGTTTTATGGTACTACTATTATAGAGATGTCTTCAGTTGAAGAAATTGCTTTAGCGGAAATTTGTTACAACTTACATGTGGAAAAGTAGTAATTATATTACTGTTAAGCTATGAAGTGAGCAGACATGTGCATGCATATCTTACGAATGCTGTGGAAGCAGTCTGAATCGCATTAACTACCGTTTCCCTACTTATTGATGTGTGCAGTTGAATTTTGCTAGGTGGTTGTTTTTTGGGACCGAAGTCGGCTTGGGACACTGGGTGGACCATATAGCAAGATAGAAAAATGGGAGCTGAAACACCTCCGGATGTGTCCACTGAATCACACACATTGGAGCAGGAAACCAAGGAGGAAGTTGAAACACCTGCAGATTTCTCCACTAAGTTGCACCCTGAGGAAGAGGAAAACAAGGAAGCTAAAACAATCGTGGACACAACTGAGCCACTCTCAAAGGAGCAGAAAAGAAAGGAGGTTAATGATGCACCTGCAGATGCCTTGGAGCCACACTCAATAGAGCTGGAAGGCAAGAGCAAAGCTGCAGAGACTTCCAATGAGTTGCATGCTCCTAAAAAGAAAATTAGGAAGGTTTTGACACCCAGATCAAAAATTGCCAAGAAATCTCCTGCCAATAATTCCTTGAATAAGAAAATGGCCAAAGTTACTGTTGCAAAACTGGAGGGGGAAGAAGAAACAAAGAAGAAAGGAGTATTGCTGATTAATAATGGAAATAGCAGCAAAGAAGAGGACACCACAGAGGCCCAATATATGGAGAAGGAAAACAAGGAGGAAACTAAATCAGCCGCAGATGTCTCCACTGAGCCACATTCTAAGGAGCTGGAAAATAAGAATAAAGTAGCAGAAATCTCCAATGAGTTGCCAGCTCGGCATAAAAATGAGGAGGAAATTCAAGCAACTCCAGACGTCTCCTCTGAACTACACTCTGTGGAGCTGAAAAATAAGAGTGAATCTGCGCAGACCTCCGATAAGTTGCAGGCCCCCAAAACGAAAACTGTTAAAGTTTTGAAAGCGAGATCAAAAATTGCTAAGAAATCTCCTGCCATTGCTTCATCGATGAAGAAAAAAGTCGAAGCTGCCAAACCAAAAGTCGAGGTGGAAAAAGCAATAGAGGAGAAAGATGTGTTGTCGGTTAAGAATGGAAATAGCAGCAAAGAAGACTCCTTGAGGCAATCCACTTCTGGTGACAAGATGCAATGGAATGCGGGTGATTTCAGGACTGAAGGAAAGGATAATCGCAACTTGAAAGGTAAAAACAGCTGCAGTCATGTAGAGAAGAATGCAAAGGAACCGGCTGCAGATCATAATGAGGAAAAAAGAGCTGGAGTGATTGGAAAAAGCAAAAGGAAATGGAAGGAAACAGTAGAACAAAAGTCTAACAAGAGTTTGAACAATTTGAAGGATAATGAGAAACCCTACAATTTGGAAAAGAAACCGAGAAAAGAAAAGAAAGAAAAACTTGGTGGTTTGATTTTTATGTGTAACTCAAAGACCAAACCAGATTGTTTAAGGTATGGTGTCATGGGTGTCTCCTTGAATAAAAAGGATCTTGTGTTGAGCGTCAGACCTGGTCTCAAGCTTTTTCTGTATGATTATGATCTTAAGCTTATGTATGGAATTTACAAGGCCACCTCTCCTGGGGGCATGAGACTTGAGCCTAGAGCTTTTGATGGGGCTTTTCCGGTTCAGGTCAGTTTTTTATCACCTGGGTTTTTCTTATTAGTTGATGATTTTGTTTGCAAAGGCTGATCAGTTTTGAAATTCTAGGTGCGATTTAAAGTTCATCTCGACTGTTATCCGCTGCCGGAGAATATCTTCAAGAAGGGCATGGAAGATAATTTTACAACTAAACACAAATTCAAAACAGAACTTTCTAGTAAACAGGTGAGAATACATGCTGCTTGTTTATGAGGTTTCAGCAGTATTTTTTACTGAAGAATTCTCGAAGATGACAACACTTGAATTTCTTTCAGGTAAGTAGGCTTGCAGCACTTTTTCGACCAATAGAGCTCCATCCGAAAGAATTGCCTGCTCACTCCCCAAGATTGACCAGAAGCAGAACGAGCGATTCTCATGTCAGAGCTCGAGAATCACGACATCTGTCACATAGAGAAACGTTGACGAGAGATTCTTATGCTGATCATCAATCTCGAAGACTTCCAGTATTAGCTCATGAAAGGGACCGACCAGTCGTGGACCGTGAGCTGCCGCCTAGGCGAAGAACAGAATCTCGAGATATGTATCTCACGGAGCAGGAGTATCGAGCATTTGGTCTTCGAGGAGAGAGGAGAAACTCAGATCTCCCAAGACATATCTCTCTTACTCTAAGACCATACCGGGAGGATCACGAGAGAGAGCGCGCTCGAAGACTACCGGAAGAGTTACATAGGGAAGCTGCTCCGGCGCTGAGGGAATATGCTGTCAGACGTAGTTATACGAGTGACAGGGAATATAGAACTTATTCCCTTCATCCCAGGCAGGAATTGCACTACCAAGTTCCTCCTTCTAGGGCAGGCACATCTGTTGCTGCTACTTTTGATTCCTACTGGGAGGATCCTTATGATGCATATCGGCATGGTGCCGCGTCTGTGGACCCATATGCACATCGTTCAAGAAGGGAGGACGTACCCTCAAGTTCTTTTTATGTTGGTAGTAGGCGGGAAAGTTATTCGAGTGAGAAGGACCGTCTACAAAGGAGAGAAGTCGATCGGGATGAATCACATCCAAGGTCTGTTGATGATCTACTGGGACACGATCGAGCACACCATTACAGGATTAATGAGAACAATGCTTCTAGCTTGCCAGTTTCGTCTCGATACTCTTTTGCAGGTCCGAGGATCTGAAATCAGCAACGTTCTCCCCTGTTTTTCTTGCATGTGAGGGCTTATGTGCGGCTTAACCTGTAATATCTTCCTATTTTTCGTCTCTGAGCTGCACCCCAACTTCAGAGACTGCACTTTTGTGTCTCGGTGCCATTCTTCTGCATTGTTTGATAATTTGGGTCCGAAAGAGTGTCAATGGCGTTTAGAAAATTATCATTCTAGTTCACCGATTAAGTGCATGGTGATTTCCTTCTTAAGGAGTAGCCTGGTTCTGATTTACCTCAAGATTTGTGGCTGAGGCTGTATCATTTTCCTTTAGAATGCGTGCAGGGTGATAGACGGGATTTCTCCTGTTGTAGCCTACAATGGGAAGAATATGAGTTGGCTTTTTATTCCATAATCTAAGTAATGAGCCATTTGTCGGTAATTTTTCTTTGTTGTAGTAATCAGATGTAAACCTGTGGACCAAAAGAAAATCAAATAATATTCCTACATCTCTCATGTCGAAAATGGAATTCATAGTCTAAGCCTTTTAGGAGGGCATTGAATGCTTTTGAGGCCCCGGAGCAAATGCTTGTATTTCTGTTGAATGGTATCACGATTTCATGTTGGACAGCTCTGCCTCGTTGAATACATAAGCTAGGATCGCGGGATTCTCGATCGTATGTACAGAATGAATCTTGGATTCGATCTCCGGACAGGTCACCAAAGAGAGGCCACCAAAGGTAAGACACTGACATCCAAGCAGAAAACTCGATTGAGCCTCCCAAAGGAAACGAGCAACAATACGCATTGCCCAGGAAATTCAAAAAAATGCTCCAAGTATTTTAATAACTTCTATTCATACGTCATCATCGAAACGGTAGAGACTAACTCACGAGGGCAACTAAATACAGTACAAGAAACATGTCCTTGGTATCTGACAGTTTGGTTAGTCAGTTGCACAAAACCGATAAAGAAAGCCAGCTATCATCTCAATGAAAAGACGAAATTTCCCTTGCGTCACAGTATCTGGATTCAGCCACTGGAATATCCTGCTGAATTGTGGCAGGGGACAACTGCTTCAAGCATATGAATGATGTCTGTGTCTTTCCTTGTCCCTGGAAGAATATGAGGAACTGCGGTATTCCCGATCTGAAAAGCAAGACAATTGTTCAATGTAACTAGTTATTGAACAAAGAAAGACACACTGAGACCTGATAAATGTATCGCTTGCCTCGTGAAGAGTGATGTCTTGATTTATCTGAATGTCCTGCATTTCCAAGTGTAAAATACCCAAGTCAAAGCAGCAGCAGTTAAAACTCAAGGACAGTACGTGTTGCCACAGAAAGAATATTTGATTGATTGATTCAATAACCAAGTCTAGGACTGAGATAATAGATTCACAAACAAACCTGAATCCTTGCCCCCTTCTTTTGAGCGATGACGTCTTTCTCTAGCCTTATCTCTGTCGGAGTCTTCCCGTTCCCTTTCCCTGTCAGAATCCCTTCCCCTGTCACGATCTCTGGACTTTATTCTCTCCCTGTCCCTCTCCCTCTCTCTGTCCCTGTCTCTGTCCTTCTCTCTCTCCTTGTTCCTTTCCCCAATAGCCTCATTTCTGTGTTCAGACTTTGACTTAGGGAAAGAATCATCTTTTACCCCACCCTCAGCTGGCACGTTATTAGATTCATCATCGCTCTTTCTAGATTCCTTCCCATTTGGATCCACTAATTCGCCCTTGGATCCACCAGATTCCAGATTGCACGATGATGGGGCGGTCTTGGCAGCATTAGAGTCTGTATTAATCAGGGGGCTACTCTGTGGAACCTCCTGAAAATAATCAAGAAATGTTGCCAGACCAAAATTTCATTGGCACACACTTAAGACAAGCAGAAACTTTAAATTGGTAGTCCTGAAAATGGTAAGCAGAGCCTGTAAGAGTAGCATAGCTATTCTATTTGCAAATAAAGGCAGCAAACCATACTGTCTCCCAATTCGACTTTCCAAAGGGACAGAGCAGCAAATGGAGAGAAAAGAATAAATCAATTACCTTTGAAGCTGGCTTAGATTGTAAATCCAAGGACTTCATAGAAAAAGCAAATGAGTCTCCCTCCTTACATACTGGAATATATTCTGCTTTGGGCAGGCTGTATAAATGAGCCAAAACCCTACAAACTTCGTCGATTCCATCTTTGTCTGCATCAAACGCCTTCCACCATGGTGGGTTTTCAGGAAGTGGAACTTTGAACCTCCGAGCAGCAGCATATACAACTCCACACGCCACGACCTCACTCTTGAAACGGACACACAAAGTACTACGCAAACTGCTCGACAAGCAAAGAAACTTAATGTAGATATCATATGCACCATGACAGAATGCAAATTTGAGATTGAATAAATAAATGTATTCATATGTAAAGAGTCCATTCAAATTACTTCCACCTGCCAACAGGCAACCCCCACACCCAGACAACTCCTCCCCCTGCGCCCCCCCTCCAAAAAAACAAACACGCTTCCCTCTCCACTACCTCAAAGAAAATAACTTAGTTGCACAGTGACACCAACATTGAAGTGCATAAAACATTGATCCACTAATAAAAATTAAGACGATATACAGATAATTACCTATCATTTGCCAGATTCCAGGCTTCCTGTCTCAATTCTGGAGGTGTTCCTAATGTAGCGAGGTAGTTTGAAATAAATTTGTGAGGATGCTCAACATGACAGATGAAACCCATCTCTTTCAAAATATGTCTTTCCGTTCTGCTTAACTCTATCTTCAGCTCTGCATACTTCTGATTAGAATATGCAATATCAAATACCTATAACAATGATCAAAAGAGCAAGTTATCCTATTAAGAATCCAATTCTGACCTTTGAACCCAGATCCAGATGCTCTATTGGCAAGTTTTCCCTCCTACATTCCATGCGATGGAAAACAATGAGGACTTGCCTAGCCTTCCTAGGGCTTTCCTCGAGTTTTGATGCTAGCCAAACACAGCTTGCGGCAACTTTCTGCAAGGGTTATCATGACCAAATCAACTTCTGGATAAGCATTTTGCAAGAAGAACATAAAGAAGAAAAATTTCATCTCAAATCAAGGCAAAAAAAATTTCTCAAAGTTTTGTCACAAGAGATGTGAGACGAAAGATAAAAGAAAAGACTGAAATAGGAAATTAAGAACATATTCAACTTCTGCACCAATGTCACAGTTCAAAATTTCCCTTTTGGTAATCACAGAGGATGACATGGAAATAAAAAAAAAAAAGAGGGTGTAGAGAAGTTAACCTTGACATGGAAACGGGTGAATGACTTCTTGCAATAAAAGCGATGAAAGAGAACCTGGCCCGTGGCCATCACAGCTTGTGGTCTGTGTGGCAGATGAAGGAAATGAGCCGAACAACAGAATGCACTACAAATAATTTATGCATAAATATTGAGGCCTTGAATGATCTAGACATCAGATGAGGATACAGTTTGAGTAGTATGCCACTTTCTTGAATCAAGTCACAACCATAAATTCTTAGAGTTGTTTCCGTTGCTTCATCAATTCCATCTTTTCTGGAAGGTGAGTTCTTCAACTGCTCATCCGTCAGGTAGAAATTGTCAATTGCAGTGTAAATCATTGCTGATTGAAGAGCTGCAATGATTGAGATATTTACTATCACGCATATTTGGCATCCAAAAAGAAAACAAGTTATCTCAAAATTTGAATGTTAACAATATGAAACATGAAAGAATAATCTTTATACACTAATTCAACAATGACTATATTACAAGCTAGTCTACACATCATTTACGTTCTCTCGGTGCTAAAAATATTTGTTGCCTTATTCAAGTAGCACAAATCACAGATGCATCACACGAATCAAGCTAAACGGCATAACTCGTGACTCGCACAACTGGCCTCAAATATCAGCAACTCTGCATAGATGGGTTTCAGAAATTTTTTCTTTTTTTGGTGAGAGGGTATCAAAAATTTAAATGTACTACATTCCTTAATTGGAGATATAAGTTTACATCTCTGTCGGAGACTAGAGTAGATTCCCGACCGAGGCACAAATACCCGTCACTCCATATTTTATGCCGAAGGGGCAGAACTCGTCGCCTTCAGAGACCCACTAAGTCCAATAAGGGAATGGTGAGTCTGCCCCCATCGCATGCGCGCCCATAGAGAAAGCACGCATAAAGTGAGCTGCTCAGAACAAATGACCACAGTCATTTTCTTGCTTTCATGATTCGACTTCCCCGGTTGCCGCCCTCTCTTTTGCTTAACAAAACCTAATTTCACATCACCAGAACCCGTTTAAACGCCTCATCGGCACGAAACAGCTCCACCGGGTCTAGCCCTACAAGGCTCACTCCACACGCAGAAGGTCCAAATTTCACCACCCGACACATCAAAACGCGCCAAGATCAAAAATTTTCTCCACCCAAATCGGCGTCCGTCAAGCGCAAGCGCCACCCATTGAACCGGAAGCAGCCATCAACTCAAGCGACACGCGATCTACCGACGAACATCGGACAAAACGAAGCGCGCATATAGAACAACATAGGGAGGGAGAGAAACAGTAGGCGAATTGAGGGTACCCGTCGAGTTCGCGAGATTGCGAAGAAGGAGCGAGTCGAACTCACCTTCGGTGCTCGAGGAAGTCCCGATGAGGCAGCCTCAAAGAGAAAGCTGTCGTTCCCAAGCAGAACCCAGACGAGAAGAGAGACGAGCACCAGAAGACTGCTCTCTCTTTCTGTTTTATCATCAAAGCGCAAGAAAAATGTGTAAATTGACGAGCCAAAAGAGCACTTTGACTTTTATATTTTTTTTTGTCAAAGTACAAGAAAAATGTGTAAATTCACTTTTATTTTTTAATTTCTGCAATTTTTTTATTATGACATTACCGCTTTGTGAAAGTTTAATGCCAATATTTTCTTTTGTTATTTGAATACCAAAGGTTACTTTAGTTGTTTGCAAAGGAGAACCGAACTAAACTGAACCGATCCAAAATCGGTAGTTCCCGATTTAAATTTATCGGAATCGGTGAATGGTTCGGTTCAGAATTCTCAGTGAGGAACCGTCCATCCATCCACTTAAACTGGATCGGAATATATATCATATTTGAAAAAATTCAGCTCACTTTCAGCGAAAGTTACTTGCGTTGCATCATTGTTTCTAAGGATCATAGGCTTATTTAATTTGTTAGCTTAAATGAGATCCTTTTGAGGCTTGCAGCAGGTCGTACAGAAGCTTAAAAAGTTGCAAAGGACAAGAAAAGATCAATATAAGAAGCTTCTTTCTCTTATCATTTTTTATTAAGGAAAGGGAGATTAAATTTTCAATTTCGAATGAAGTATTTTGAAGTTTATATGGGCCGTATAATTAAGATGAAGAATTAACATAAAGTTTATAGTTTATGAAGTGCAACAACAGTGCTATTTTTCAGACATGCTTTCGAGAAAAATTAAAAAGTATTTTTTTAAAAAATTTGAAAAATACGTGATCCACTGAAATGAGAAGAAACTAGTCATTTTAAAAATCATTCAAAATCAAAAACAAATAACATAGCAAGAAAAGAAAAACAATATAGCAAGAGATTGCAGGGGAAAAATATGCGGATTAATTGGAAAGCTTTTACAAATATCCACAATGAAAAATGAAACTCAAAAGAAATGCTCCAGAACTTGAAGCAACACATGTTTAATCTGACCATGTTACATAGATTGAATTGAGGATTTACAATTCAAGTAGTTTGGAATGAAGTCACTCAGAATTATCATGATCCTGATGAAAGGGATCTGATAAAATTTTCTCCATGTACAGGACAGGACTAGAGATCTCAGCGACTCTGTTGCCAACCCAAAGAAGAAGAATTGACAATGATTCGTGATCAGATCTAGATGTCCGCATCGCCGATGGTGTCTTCTATGATGTCGATGCAAGACCCGATAGACTTCCCCTCAGACATTGCCTCCGCGAGCTTCCCCCGTGCCGCTTCATGGCGGCGCAGCAGCAGGACCGTGTTCAGCACCGACCATCTGACTTGAGAGTCCGCCTTCTTCTGGGTGAACCCCAAGCCATTGAGCAATAGATCCAACTGCTTCGACGGAACGCAAGAAAATTCACTTGAGGGTCTTAGAATCTGCATCATTTCGCTCTTCGCTCGCGAATGATCGAGGCATGATTTAGTGAAATGGTGGGGACCAAAGGGACTGTGCCTTACCTTGTTTATGTCTGCGAGACCTCCCTCAGCACATCCAAATAGAAGATATTCAGTCGCCACACCAGCGAGTGCTATGCAGGCGAATTTGTTGAGTGTCTAAAAGAAATAGCGCAAGTCCCTTAGTGCAGCAATGTCACGTATGCATGTAAATGGTTACGATCGTGGGGACGTCAAAGAACACATACCGTCGCCGATACTTTCCCCGCATTGGCCTGCATGTTGAAGAGAGCCCACTTAAACACTGAATTTCAGAACCCCAGTCTACAACTATTATATCAGCGGAGTGAAGCTTGACGATAGATCGTTTGTTTTTCTTTTTCCTGGGCCTACCAGGCAACAAGTAATTCCTCGATGCTGCCATAAGTTAAAACATTTAAATACGTCCTCCACTGTTGGTTCTCTCACGGGCTTACTTTCCCCTTGACAGTTTGCTCAGGAGCAGGAGTAGCAGGATTGAAGAATGCAGTTACCGTAGACAGGATATCTTAATGAAGGCATGACAAATCTCTTCATGACCGACAAGCAGCTGGATTGTGTTAAGGCACAATAATTTGTGACACACATCAACCAACAAAGAAAGTAAAGTAATGGATAAGTACCGAGGAGGCAGAGTTTTAGAAAATTTACTTCTTCAAGAAATTCGAAATCCACAAAAGAAGTCCCCGCTTGGACATTGAGAGAGCCTTCCTTCTTTAAAGCATCCAAACTGGAGATTGTATATTCCCTAGGGAGAATTCCGACCAGGTAAGCAATCAAGAAATGTCCAGCTTCATGCTGCGCAACAATTCAGCCTTTCAATCAATGAAAGGGAAGCTCTCATCACTAGGAAAATGTTATCAGACTGAAGAAGGTATTTGCCAAAGTTTGAAAAGACCACAGTGAGAAATACATGTCAGGGTATTAAGATGCGGTAACAATTTAGTTGTAGAATATAAATGAAAATAGACTACTTTCGGGATGCCATGAATAGAGAGGGACCATAAATATCTCAGTAGGGTCGTGAATGAGCATGAGAGAGAGAGAGAGAGAGAGAGAGAGAGAGAGAGAGAAATTTGTCTCACCTGAAGAACCCTATTGCGATACTTCTGACTAAAAGTATGGCCAATTGTATCAAGAACCAAGCTGCCAACTCCTCCATTGAAAGATACCTACATGAACAGGCGAATATTTGCATTTTAAATGCAGTAAGATTTGCACATTTGCTTGAAAAGACATACAAGTGACTCAAAAGACCAAAACAAATGTATAAAGCGTAGCATATCTACAAAAACTGCTGCAGTCCACTACTGCTTGTGTAGCAGACTTCATGACGATTCAGGTCGCCTTTCGTTTACGTCCTCTTAGTCTACTAGTTACACTTTTTCGCCTCTTTTGTGGAGGGGAAAAGCAGTGGGGCATGTTTGTGACCGACCTCAAACTTCAATCTAGACGTCGCACACAAATAACAGAAAAAGAACAAGACTAGAAGTACAGGACTTTTTGAAGAGTCTAATGCTGTCACAAAACAAAATTTATTTTGGTCATTTAATAGGGACCAGAATTATTGGCTTTCAAGTTTCAATACATGGTTCAAGCAAATTACCGAGTCAAAAGTCCACAGAAACAAAAGGCCCAAAGAAATATAGAAGATTTGCTGGGGACTAAGACCCAACAAGTTCCATGCGGAGAGCCCTCCAGCGACAGCAGCAAGCTGCAGGTTTCTCTCTATAGCACCAAGAGTCGCGTCTACCGGAGACAAGAGTGATGCCGTCTCAATTCCATTCAACTTCAGTTCATCTAAAGTGTAAAGCCGCTGCGGTACCTGCAGTCGGAGCATAAATAACTGAGTACAAGGCACAGAAAATTCACAACTTTGAGACATTCCCTTCCAAAAACAACTTCAAATATGTCAACAGCTTGATGATATTAAAGGGTTGAACAAAAATTGGCAAGATTCTTATCCAAGACTACAAGATTGTTATTCAAGATTACGCATCATTCCGTTGCAAAACAGTATACATCTCCATTCCTTGTCTGTCACACGAAGCATATTCTTGAGTCATCCCAAGACTTTCAAACAGGCGTATGCTTCATCATTGCCCACAAAATCACAGGACTCTCCTCCATATCTTCCTACAATAATGGGAAAAGAAAAAATAGGAGAAAGACTACAAGAATCCATGAAAAACTCTGCACTATCCAAGTCTGCATTGCCCACAAGCCACAAGGAGATGAAACAAGGTCCAATTTTGCGTTTGCTCCAACAATGTAAAAGCGTACATTCATATCTGAGACCTCCCAAAACAAAAACTAAAGAAATGAACCGAGCGCTCTGACTCAAACACAGAACCGTACGCATAGAAAGAAGTGACGCAAATCGACGAACCTGCCTCGCGGAACCGAAGCAACGGAGACCCCCGGGCTTGCCCTGCGAGTCCTTCACGAGAGCCAGCGCTGCCCTCTCGTTCCCTTTAGCTAGCTCCTCGTTCACTCGCTCAAGAACTTGCCTTCTCGAAAACTCGACTTGCGGCGGCGGCGGCGACGACGCCGCCCTGATGACGATCGTCCTCAAGATCGGAACTTTCAATCGAGGGTCGTGCGCTAAGCTCCCGTAGAAGCCGACGGTCCCCATCCCCGGACGAATTCGTTTCGGCAGAGGCCAACGCTGCGTGTAGCTTCTTCTGCATGAGTTCAACATAACCCTTGGTGGTCGTGGTGTTGGTCGGAGTAACTTTCCGTTCCGTTCATTTCCGACCACAGAAACCAAGAACCAAAAAATTAAATATGGAAAAAATGTATTTATATTTGTGCTGTAAATAAAAATATAAAATTGATTAAGTAAACTGGATTACGAAAAATTTACCAAAGTGGGATGACGATGACGATGACGATGATGGTGATGCAGATTTTGTGGCCATTTTGCTGGCGGCGGAAGCTGAGCTGAACAACATGCACGCGTTGGCGTGCAGCGGTTCCGCCGGCGTCTCCGACCACCGGCGTTGCATCTCCGCGGCGGACGGCGGCCGACGCTCCGACCCTTCCGAGCGGCGCCGAGGATCTCTCGTGCGGCTGGACCGGGAGCTCGGGAAGCGTGATTACCGCAACGCCTTGGCCATCGCGAAGCGGCTGCAGGGTAAGCCCGGCGGTCTCGCCGGCTTCGGCTCCGCCAAGCAGGTATCCTCTCTCTCTCTCTCTCTCTCTCTCTCTCTCTCTCTCTCTCTCTCGTTACCGTGATGCGATGCTCTCGTTGGTGAATGGGATCTTCAGGTTCCGAAAAGGGTATGGTTGCCTGATGATTTGAAGCTGAACGGCATGGACTTGTCGTATCTTGGTCCACTGGTGGACTCAATTCTGGATTCCATACAGAGCTGCCTTGATTTGGCTCGAACGGAGGACCGTGTATGCACGTTCACTGGCTCTTTCCTTTCAAAGACTGATACATCATGTGGAGAAATTGTGCAAATTGGGTTTTTAGTGAAGAATGAAATCTGCAATCAGATCTCTTTGCCTCGCTTAGAGCGGTTTCTTCTGTTGCAGGTGTCGGGAAGTGGAAGGCAAAGTGTAGTGCTTGAAGAAGGAAATGATCAGTCTCTCGGGGAAGAAGACATCTTCATGTGTACACAGGTGAGAGCTATTCTGTTGGGTCTCTAGTTAGTGAGCCAAGCGCTTCGGCACTGAGCTCCGATGCTTCGATGAACAAAGAGGCAGTTGACATTGGAAGATTTTAGCTTCCGTTTTTCGAATGCAACACCCGTGATGCATTGTTCAGTTGAGGTGCGGAACGTCATTCAAGGATCAAACTTTTGCTCATTTGTAGCTTGATAGTTGAACATGACCGAGCTTGATCTTGTGCCGCCCTCGACTTTCATGTCTCCTTCACATTGAGGATTTGTTTGAACAGAAATGCATTTTTTGCAGCACGAAGCGGGTCATTTCCTAGTTGCTTATCTACTTGGGGTCCTCCCGAAAGAATATAGGGTGCTGAAGAGAGGGAATTCGAGCCAGGATCAATTTGCTGGAGGGACTGTGAAATTTGTGGGCTTTGAATTTCTTAGAGAGGTAAGGAGGCTCTGACTGTTTTAACGGGTGAGTTTGACCTGGTCATGGTTTTCTTGTGATTGAAACTTTGACCAAATCAGACCACAAGTAAATCGAGGATTAGGCTGTTCAGTAGGTCGATCTGTAAGGTCAAGATTGTCAATGCTTTTGAACCTTACTCTGAAATGGTATGATTTTATGCAGCTTATATACCAATTGCTCTCTTAACATATGCCCCTTTCTTGATTGTCTTGAAACACAGGTTCCCAAATTGGACACATTAAATGAGTCCATCGGCAGCAGAGAATCAAGTTATAGAGTGAGATTATTTTCTTCTTCTCTGTATGTCATGATAATATCACTTCTGCATATGAAACCTTAACAACACCACAATCCACTTCTCACAGGACCTTCCCCAATCCCCCTGTATGTCACTATGAACATACTTAGCTCACAAGAAACAAGCAGCAGTTAATTTAAGCACAATAAGACTTGTCCAGAAGCTTTTAAAGATGTTCATGAGGCTTTGAGTCTCCACATTTTGGAAATCTACTGTTATAGGACAGAAAGGGAAGGAAATTGACTGCAGTCACGGAGTATATCTTTGGATGAAAACCTAGAGCCCGTGTTTCCATTCCGGTTTGCTTCTACTCAGATATGTGCTAATTCTCATGTCCCGTAAATGCAGGTTAATAAGAGGTGCATATCCTCCAAGGTAGTTTTTTCTTACTTGATTCTTATGATCACGTCCCCCTTTTTCAATTAAGACGCCATTCTCCCTGAGCGGGCCCCTCTCTAATAAGGAAAGGAAAGGAAAGAATCTCAATTTTACGACAAATCCAGTCTTACTGTTGGATAAAAGAAAACGAAGCATGGTTTTTTGTCCTGCTAATAATCGCAAGCCGAGTGTTGTCACTACCGATGGATGGGGCTTGTATAGTCTGAATTTATGGAAAATTTACTCCTCAGAAGCTTTTCACTGCTTATAACATGCTTTAAACCTGCAGACTTTGAACAATTTTTCCTGTGTCATACTGGGAGGCTTAGTGGCAGAGCTTCTTTCATTTGGCTACTCTGAAGGATTGCATTCAGATGTTGATAAGGTCGATTGGACACTGCCTTACTTGAGTTTTGAAGAATGTTCACTTAAGTTGTTCTGAGTAACATTTTGATCTGATGCAATTCAACAGCTGGATAGAGTTATGAGATGGTCGGGCTTAACAGAATCTGCAGTGAAATCTCACGTTAAATGGTCATCTCTGAATACTGCCTTCATCCTGCACCGCCATCATGAGACTAGGCTACAATTAGCAAAGGCTATGCGGTCAGGAAAATCAATAGGATCCTGCATTAATGTCATAGAGAACTCTCTACATCAGACATCAAAACCAGGTAACCCAACTCATCGTTTTTCATTCCCCTGCTGTATAAGTTTGCAGAGTGATGATATTGATGCTAAAGAAGTTAAAACGTTTTGCGAGGACTAAGAAAAGAGAAGTGATTCATCTTGAGAGGCTGCTTCAGTGTTTGAAGAATGAGAAAACCTACAGCCATAGACTGTTTCGAGGTCTATCCAGATGGTCTAAGGAGACCTCTACCCTCTTCAACTAGCCTGAATTTGGGCAATCGTAATCAATGTCTGGAGGCCCAAATTGTACTAACTCAAGTTTGATATAGTGTACATTCACAACAAGCAGTGAGGATACCAAGTTCAACATATCAATAAATCCACTCATCTGGAAACATAAACAAAGAAAAACCCTTTGATTTGATTAAAACATGATCCTACTAAAGGATATCAGGATTCCCAGCCAGATAGAACCTGAAAACCCCATATTCAAACATATACACTAGAAGTCATCCCATGGCAAAATCTCTGATACAAGACCCCAGCCACAAACAAAAACCCCCTAGAATTCCTGCGAAGCAGATCCAATGTCTCCCTTCCCTTTGCCCATCTTCTTCGGCAACAGGGTTTGGTGAATGTTGGGCAACACCCCTCCATTAGCAATAGTCACAGAACCCAGAAGCTTGCTCAACTCCTCATCGTTCCTCACCGCAAGCTGGATGTGCCTCGGGACAATCCTGTTCTTCTTATTGTCTCTCGCAGCATTTCCAGCAAGTTCCAACACCTAAACCCACACACAAAGAAGCTTTCATTAGATTTAAGCATCAAACCAACCTTAAACTGTTCGAGGGCTTGACCACAAGATGATTCTGATGAAGAGAATCAATTTTCATCGCACAAAAACAGACATTAACAACCAAGCGGCAAAGAGCAAAGCCAGAACAACCATTTTCCAAAAGCGCCCAGAACGAAAAGGTTGAAAATTTTCTATCGAGGAACACCAATTACGAAAATCAACCCATCACAAAAGCCCCTTCCAGAACCGGGCAACTTCACCAAACCCTATACTTCAGCGCACAATCAAGGAACTTCGAAAAAGCAACCAACACCAATCGTGCCGAACAAACCCCAAAAAGAAAAAAAAAAAAAAAAGAAACCGGCAAGAACTAATCGAACCTCAGCGGCAAGGTACTCCAGAACGGCGGAGAGGTAGACCGGAGCCCCGGCACCGACGCGCTCGGCGTACTTCCCGGCCTTGAGGAACCGGGCGATCCTGCCGACGGGGAACTGCAGGCCGGCCTTCTGCGACCGGGACACGGACTTGGAGGACTTGGGCTTGCCCCTCCCGCCCTTGCCGCCGCCGCCGCCGCCTTCCTTCGAGCTCATCTTCTCCTCCGATTCGAGCGAACTAAGAGAGAGAGACGCGCACGGTGGAAACCCTAGACGAAAAAGTACCGAGAAATTTTGGGAGGCGATCGCAATGGGAGATCGGGAGGGAACGCTACAGAGAGAAAGAAAAGGGGGGCAGATCGTGGAGAAGAGACGGAGGGTGCGGAAGAATATAAATAGAGCGCGAGATGCCGAGGCGATTGGTCGGCCCAGTGGTCACGCGGATCGCCAGCGTGGCGGGGGGCGCGGGGCCGTCGGATCTGATTCTCGCGGGAAACGGATGTGAATCCGACGTTTTCTCTGTGGGGAGGGGGGTTGGGGTGCTTTCGCGAACTTTTTTGACTATGCTTCTTCGAGCTTCGCGTAATTTGACACGGAACGGCGTCGTAGTGGGGGGTCCCCCCGTGTGAACATGGGCTTGTGAATTTTGCATGTTCCTGGACTCGGTTTTCGGCCTAGTTTGGGATATGACTGGGCTATAGAAGATGATAGGGAGGTTAGCGGGAAGAAAAAAAACCACCCCCCCCCCCCCCCGCGTGATGGGGCGGAGCTACCTGTCATAGGGGTGAGCAAAAGAACCGAATCGAATTGAACTGAACCGGCCAATTCTGGGGGAGCTACTGGTCATAGACGTGAGCAAAAGAAGTAGACTAAACCGGCCAATTCTAGGGGTTCCCCGTTTCTAAAATTTGGAACCGATAAATATCAATCTGGTTCCCGATTTCAAATGTAGACCCATTTATTCAGATCACCCGGACTGAACCGATTTTTTTTAGTTACTATTATTCCAAATTTCCAAAACCCTCATTCTCACTCAAACTCATTTGCCCATATTTGTCTCTCGTGCCTCTCGCTTCTCTTAATCCCAGTCATGCTCATGCCTCTTACTTCCCTCTTGCTCACAACTGAATGCCTCCTTTTGTCCCTCTCACTTGACGCCTCCTTCTTGCCTCCCTCTCAAGTGATGAGTGAAGTCGTGTCCAATGTGATTTGTGTGAAACTCTAAAACACGAGAAGGCAATTTGTAATTTTGAGTATGTTATATTTGTAGTCGATGATCAGTTGATTGATTATGGTTCTTAATGATCATTATAGCTTTGTGTCATGAAGATGATCATCATGTTTAGCTTATCATGAGTTTATTCTATTAACATCATTCGTGTAGAAGTTTAGACTATGCAACACCATTTTGTGGTCTTGCAAGAAATAGAAGAGAGAGAGAGAGAGAGAGATACAGTTGGTCCTGGCCGTACCCCAAAAGCATACGGAACAAAATTAGTCCGATTCCTGGGTGGGTCTAGAACCGGATGGGCATGAGTTTATTCTATTAATATCATTCGTGTAGTAGTTTAGACTATGCAACACCACTTTGTGGTCTTGCAAGAAATAGAAGAGAGAGAGAGAGAGAGAGAGAGAGTTAGTCTTGGCCGCACCCTAAAAGCATACAGAACAAAATCAGTCCGATTCCTAGGTGGGTCTAGAACCGGATGGGCCTATTCCCAATTCCACAAATTGGAAATTGGCCCTTTTGGTCCAATTCTTAATTTCAAGATGGCAATCAATCAATCTTAGAACTAATCACCCCTAACTAGGCAGTTGTGGCAGTTGTTAATGGTTGACATCAATGCCAACGATGACCTTAATGCCAATCATTGACAATCGAGAGAACTGGAACTCGAGATTTTAAGGCAAATTCGACTGGAGAGTGAGACTTGCCATTGGATCGGTGACCAAATCGACCGTCTCAATGTGGTTGACCTTCAACCCAAAAAAAAATGTGATCGATCGAGTTCAGAGGAGAGAGAGAGAACAAACCAAAGCCAAATTTGAATCATCTTTCTCATCCTATCTTGAACTGAAACGAACATTGACTCTCGAAATTGCACTGTACATCCAGAACAGGCCCAAGAAGATTCATTTAATGCCATGTATAATAGAGATAGTATTTCTTATCGAAATCCTCGACCATCCATATCCTCATTCGCGGTCAATAATCGGCAACTAATCAATGAATTACAATTACTCGATCCCATCTAGCATATATTGTGCTGCCGTACAGTGGCGATCTTGGCATCAAGTTAAAAGAAATCTCTCTCTCTCTCTCTCTCGTTCAGCGTCTCGTTGACTACTTGATAACACTAGCTTTGCATGAAGCCCAACAACAGTCAGAAATGAGCCCATTGACGTGGCTCATAAACTGAGGAAGGCCCGTTCGTACACCAAAGGTCCAGTTCGAACGAGACGGGAATGAGATGAAGAATTTGGAAACAATCATTCGAGGTATAAGAACTTTTTGCACGCATTAGCGTTTACTCGGCTAATTTCATTCGTTGCTTAAAGCTCATACAGACTCGAGCGTCGGAGGGTCCGAAAAATTCCACGACTTTTCTCGGTCGTGGTGTGTAGAGCGCCCGGTCCAAGAGCCGATTAAATTCACGCGAGGAAGGTTGAGTTACGGCCCAGACCGAATCTCTGTTAGCACTACCCAGTACTAGATCTTCTTCTTTTTTTTTTTTTTTTGGAATAAGTACATTCAAAGTTCTAAAACTTGTCACGAAAGTATAATTGAGTCCTAAAACTTTCAAAAAGTGCAAACAAGTCCTAAAATTTATCACGAAAGTGCACTTGAGTCATAAAATATTGAAAAAGTGCAAACAAGTCCTAAAACTTATAACGAAAATACAAACAAGTCCTAAAACTTATAACGAAAATACAAACAAGTCATAAAACTTATCACGAAAATACAAACAAGTCCTAAAACTTATCAAATTAATTCAATCAAGTCCTTTCATTAATTATACTTTTTGAAAGTTTTAGGACTTGTTTGCACTTTCGTGATAAGTTTTAGGACTCATTTGTACTTTTTGAAAGTTTTAGGACCCAAGTGTACTTTCGTGATAAGTTTTAAGATTTGTTTGCACTTTTTAAAAGTTTTAGGACTCAATTGCACTTTTGTGATAAGTTTTAGGACTTCTAGTGCACATATCCCTATTTTTTTTTAAATCAAGTTGGACCAAATGCTGAGAGGCTTGAAGACCCAACATTAAAAAAGAAAATGCCACTCAAAGTGGAACATATCCTTGATTTGCTCCCCAATAAAAGTAGGGATTCTGTGTGCTTTTTGGCAACCAAAAGGGAAGTGCTTCTAGCCGAATTACTTTGTACATCATAAATCACGCAAAATATATACCGTAGAAACTCTGTGCACATGCCAATAAGCATGTGGCTCTGCTGGTACAGGGATTGGGGATGGGGATGCTAGTATCATAGGCGTGGGGTTCGACTCTCGCGTTCTGCAAGAGGCAAAGCAAAAGTCAGAGAATGATGAGAATTAGAGATAAGACAAACTAAAAAAGAAAAAAAACTGTGCACGGGATGATAAAAAACAAATCAAGGCAATTCCCACATAAGGAAGAATAGGTGCCATTCTTGGGATATTTGACTGCACAATTTAACCCAACGAAATCTCACCCTTGTCCATGGTTCAATGGCTAAACAACAAGAAGGATGTTTGATAAGGCTTGATCTTTGACAACGAAAGTGCATTCATGTTGTGCCTGAAGAAGAGTTGTCTCCACCAATTGACCAAAACCCTTGAACATTCACCCGACAGTAGAGATCAAAGTGCGAGACAAATGGTCTACATTCGTTCACTATAAAAAAACAACGGATTAACGACGAATTTTGCGACAAAAAATTTGGCAAAATCCGTCGCAAATCGAATTTGCGATGAATTTAGCAACGAAAAAAATTTCGTCGCTACTAGGGCGTCGCAAAATTTTGTGACGCTCTACACACCACGAATGAGAAAAGTCGTGGAATTTTTCGGACCCTCCAATGCTCGAGTCTGTATGAGCTTTAAGCGACGAATGAAATTAGCCAAGTAAACGCTAATGCGTGCAAAAAGTTCTTATACCTTGAATGGTTGTTTCCAAATTCTTCATCTCATTCCCGTCTCGTTCGAACCGGACCTTTGGTGTACGAACGGGCCTTCCTCAGTTCACGAATTTTTTTCCGTCGCAATTTAGCAACGGAAATTGAAATTTTCTGTTGCAAAATTTTGCGACGGAAAATTTCAATGTTCGTCGCAAAATTGCAACGGAAAAAAAGTCGTCGCAAAATTAGCCACGAACACTATCTGTCGCAAATAATTCGTCGCAAAATTCATCGTTAAATTTGTCGCAAATTAGCCACGAATATTATCCGTCGCAATTGCGACGAAAAAACAAGATATTAGCGACGAATTTTGCGACAAAATTTGACAAAATCCGTCGCTAATCGAATTTGCGATAAAATTAGCGACGGATAAAATTCCGTCGCTAATCCGGCGTCACAAAATTTTGCGACGGAAAATTTCAATTTCCGTCGCAATTAATTCGTCGCAAATTAGCCATGAACTTTATCCGTAGCAAAATTCACCGCAAATAATTCGTCACAAAATTCGTCGCAAATTAGCCATGAACTTTATCCGTCGCAAAAATTTTTCGTCACAAAATTGCGACGGATTTTGCGATGGATTCCAAAAATAAAGGGCAAATCCGTCGCAAATTTGCGACGGAATTATTTTTCCGTCGCAAATAATTTTATTTTCCGTTGCAAATTAGCGATGACCAATTTTCCGTCGCTAATTTGCCACGAACTATATTCGTCGCTAATTTGCCACGAATTTTGTTTTGTTTGTAGTTTGCGATGAACTTATTCGTGGCAAAATTCGTTGCAAATTTGTCACGAAAAATTTTGACTTTTGCCATGAATATTATTTATGAACAAATTTAGCAACGATTTTTTATTAATTCTTTAGCAACGAACTCTGCGATGAATATCGTTTAGGGACAAAATTAGCGACGAAATTGTATTTTTGTAACGAACTTTTATAATTTGTGATTGTACGATAAAATCATTTATTTCATTTTTCGATTTTAAACTTAATTACGAGCAAATTAATTTTTGAAATTTATATTTAACATTGATTAAGCACTTAATAACATCAAAATATTATAATAACATGAAAATGAAATACATTTTTTTTTGGTAAGAAATGAAATACATTCATCTACATTTTCCACAAGAATGACATAAATATTTTTCTTTATAGTACACATAATGAGAGAATACATAATCTTGCATAATAACTAATCTTGCACAATAAACAATGACGAGAGAAATGAATCAGAAAAGAATATCCGGCTTTTAGCGACAATCTCTATCATATAAATACTGAACAAAAATAAAAACACAGTCCATGTGAGATGCTCACTTCCTTTGCTCTGTGAAGTTCACGTACTGATCAAGTGCTTTCTTGTTTGCATAACTAAACTGTTGGAGCTGCTCGTTGCATCTGTGAAGCATCTTCTGCAACTCTTTGATGCTCCTCCGTCTATACCTATAATCTCAAACATATAAAATGAGGTATGATGAGCTTCAATAGTGGAAACCAAATTAAAATTCAGTAGCAAAGGGAACATACACCTCAAAAGTATTTTCAAAGTCAAAACAATTTCACAGTTAGACAAGAGAACATACGTCTCAAAAGCATCAGAAGATAACGGCCCAAGTTCCTTATCTTTTTTGAGTACTCATCTTTTTAGCTATATGAGTATTCCTCCGGCTAAAGAGTTGTTCAAGTTCTTTAGTTTCATCATGAAGTGTTTTCTCATGGGTGTCCTCTAAAGCCTGCATTCGAGCAATCATTTGAGAAAAAAACCAAAGAGCTGAATACCAATATTTAGTCCACACTAAAAAAATTAAATAGTACATTCAACTTTGCCATCTCATCTTTGATCTTTTTGATTTGCTTATTTGTTTCCTCTGTACTTCTATTAATTCCTGATAATTTTTATTTCAATCAAAAGCGTGAACAAAATCTAAAGCTTCAAGACAACAATATTCCGATCAATCCAAAATTTCCACCTTCTAATCGCTGGGTTGCATCAATGACCAATGATTTAGTATCTTTTAGCTCCTGCCACTTTGATTCCGCTTCATTTTCATGCAAATCAGTCTCTGATGAGGATATAATAGCCTCATACTCTTGCTTCTGCCTCTTGAGATTAGTTGCAAGGTTAGTCTCAAGCTCTGCTTTTCTTGTCTCCATCTGCAAACAAACAAAAGTGATGACTAATATGCACAAAAACAGCACAACTGTACTCTGGCAAGGTTCTCATTGCCAACCTCAATGCGAATATCAACAACACATAGAACTATATCCTACCTTTTCAGCAGTTACAGGCTTTGTCAACTGGCAATTGCGTTCTTGTTCTGAAGTGACAAGCAAGAGAATGAGTATCTATCCAAAGAAAGCTTCAAAAAAATTAACACATGAAGCACTACCTTCTGCAAGTGAAGTTTGAGTGTTCTTGAGCATCTATCCAACGATAGCTTTGTCCTCTCCATTTTCTTCATTTCACCCAGAAAAAAAAAGGAAGAACACCCAAGAAAGAACTCATGCCGATTCGAGCCTCGCCCTGCTATTTGCAACAACATAAAAAAAGTCCAAAATTGCACGTCTATTTGCAAATTGGAGAACTGGGTCATTCATCAAACACTTGCAAAGCACCCTATCCTGGCCCATTTACCCTATAAACTCACAAACATCATCTCCATTTCTCGATGAAGACTATATCCAATTCTAACGAAACAAGAGCAACGACAACCAATACAATAATCAGACGATGTACCTATCAGTTAACACACAAATATACTCGAGAACTTCAATAAAAAGGTCACAAAATTAGAGTAGACGGAATGTACAAATCTCGGAATGGGACCGATGGAATGTACAAATCTCGGAATGGCTGGAAACTATTGGGGCCCTCCTCCCACAGGTAGCCGTCCCTCTCGACGGTGGTGATGTTGCCATCGACGCGGTCCCTGGCCTCGGTGACGACCATGTCGAGGGCCCTGTCGCGGTGCTTCATGGCGAGCGCCTAGGCAATGCAGAGCCCGCTGATCCCGCCCCCAATCACCATGCAATCAACCAGTCCTTCGCCGGCAGCCCTCGATGACGGAGCACCGGATCCCGGCGGGGTGTGCAGGAGGGCTTGTGGGCGCGGAACGAGCAGATGGCGACGGAGGAGGAGGCAATGGCGGCGGCGGAGGTGGCGGTGAGGGTGGCCATCATGGCTAGCGGAGGGGAGGAGGGAGCGACGGAGAGGTGTTTGGCGGAGGGGGATATTGAGGAATAGCAGAGAGAGAGAAAAATTGGGGTGAGGGCGGGCAGATTTGAGAGATTGGCGATGGACTAAATTCAGAGTTCGTCGCTAAATTTAGTGACGGATTCAGCGATAAAGGTGCGACCGTTGCAAATTTGCAACAGACATTTATTTTTCGTCTCAAATTTGCGACGGATTTCCTTTTCCGTCGCAAATTAGCGACGAATTTATTTTCCGTCGCAAATTTGGGACAGATTAATTTTTCCGTTGCAAATTTGCGACGGACTCCAAAAATGAAAGGCATTTTCCAATCCGTCGCTAATTTGCTATGGATTTATTTTTCTGTCGCAAATTTGCGATTGATTTATTTTCCGTCGCTAATTTACGATGGAATTTGTGACAGAAGTGATCTTCGCGGCACATGGCGCCCATTTTTTCAAATCCATTGCTAATTTGCAACGGAATTAACGACGGAAATGTTTATACCGACCAGTTTTTCGAATCCGTCGCTAATTCCGTCGGAATCCTGAGTAGATATGCTTCTACACTTTTACATACAGTGATACATTACTCATATTTGATGAATTAGTAAATGTCATTATCTAATTCGTGTAAAGGCAGCAAGTCTGGTGATGTTTTTTTTTTTTTTTTTCATTAGAGCAATGGAGGAATGTCAAACAACTACAGGAGGTTGTTGCGAAATGGGCCGATGTGACTAGCATTACGATCAATATGGAGAAACATGATTGATGTGGATGTCGTTGTTACAAACAGACTCGATTGACGTTTTCTCAAATAACAATAGGGCTTTGATACCAAATCAGGAATGTGATAAAAAAAAATTAAGAGCAATACACGAACCTATTTATCGGTTTTATAGGATGACTATCTGAAAGGGAAAATATCAATTACAATCTATTAAAGGAAATATAGGGAATCTTCTAAATATTTCTCTAATAGAATGCATGCCCTCTATTCACTCATTATTCGGATAAAACCTTTTAAGAGTAATTCATCTAATTGGTTAGATCAAATTGGTTAGGTCTAAATAAGAATATCTCTTTTATATGATTTCCTATTGATATCTCCATATAGATACATTGATTTTACATTTCATATGTCCCCGATTTCGATCTATTTGAAAATTGCTATAATTTATTTACCCATATATTTATGCATACATAAGAGCTATGTGCAGAGGAAACCGCCATATTCAACTAAATAGATATCTATGTTATCTATATCTAAGTCTTGAAAAAAAATAAGATAAGATTTGCACCTATCGAATCTAAAAAAGCTTATTTGGGACAAGAACATTTTAAGAGATTATCTAATATCTTGAGTTTATAATAGATCTTCTTATCTAATTTGAATTTGTAATATCTTATCTCTTTTAGAATTGGACGTGTAGCAAATCATCCAATCTCTTTTGAATTTGAACTTGTGACAATCATCCAATTTAGTTTAAATTTCAATTAATAATTGTTAGTTTGCATTAGATTGATTTCATTAGGCAATATTTAGTTTGTCTTGTGATAGAGTATATTCCTTATGTATTCCTCGTCCTTATCACAAGAGATTGAGTCATGGTAATCATCGTGATTAGACTTAGAAGAACTTAGGTTTGGTTTTAGAACACTACAAAAAAATAAGGTTTTAGCGACGAATTTTGCGACGAAAAATTTGACAAAATTCGTTGCAAATTTGCGACGGATTCATTTTCCGTCGCTAATTCCATCGCAAATTCCGTCGCTATTTTTGTGACGGATTTATTTTCCGTTGCTAATTTGCGATGAATTTTTATTTCGTGGCAAATTCCGTCGCAAATTAGCGACGAAAACTTTCCGTCGCTAATTTGCGATGGATTTATTTTTCGTTGAAAATTAGCGACAAAAAATTTTCCGTCGCTAAATTTCGTGGCAAAATCCTCGTTTTTTTGTAGTGATTCCTTCACCAACTTTATATGGTAAATGGATAGTCTTAGACCCACATTGCCTTTTGTGCTCCATTCATTCATTGGCCTTTCATAAAGTGATCATCATCTCATTCCCAGATTTTCCGCTGCCCTCCCAAATGTTTGACCTTCCGCGTGTCTCATGGACATACACGGAACCTGTCTCGTGTTTCTCCTCCAGAGCTGACAAATTTTCCATGACCAGCAGTACCATACAAAACCACCTCCCTGGTGTTGCATCCCTGATAAAGAGCCTACCTTATGAAGGTAGATTGATGTGGGTTCATATTTCCATGAGTTTCATGATAAGAAGAAAGGAAGAAAAGTTTTTTTCAATTGAAAGAAAATTAATGAGAGTCTGAATAGAGGTTTCCAACAAACAAGGATTCTGTAGGAGCTCTGCGTTATCAGGTAAATGTTTCAAGCGGTCATTGAGTTTTCTTTTGTTGCTTTGTTTATGGTTCTCTTAAGGAGAATAATATCAGATTGTGTACTTGCCAGAAAGAATGTAGGCCATAGCAGAAAAACTGTCTTGCTTTTGCATAGAAAAGAATTTGCAGCTGATGTGCATGTCATTATTGTATCAATCACTTTGAAGTGAAAAGTTCCTTCTTCTTTCTGTTTAATTTTAAAAAATGTCATTGAATTCACATCTGATCCTACCAATGATTCACCGGCAAGCTATTAGAAGAGTGTTGAAAACGGTACGTCAGTCAAGCGGTACCTGAATACATGCTTCGCATTTTCTCTGTGACGTTTTGGTTTTCATGATTGGATGGAATTTTCTTTCTATCTGGGATTGGACCACAGAACCATGGTGTCGACCGGAATTCTTCGAATAATGGTGTTGATCGGATGTATCGGATTTATGATGAACGCTTTGGATGCTAGGCCTCGCCAGATTCTTGTCGATACTGATCTCGACATTGACGACGTGTTTGCTCTCTTTTATTTGCTGAAACAGAACAGGAGTGAATTTGACTTACAGGTCATTTCTTTCTTTGAAGTTTGAGCAGCTATTTTGAATTTAACCAGTGAAGAAACTTGCATATAAGCCTAAATGATGCTAACAAATCATTGCAGGCTATTACTATTAATGCAAATGGATGGAGTGATGCTGGGCATGCAATCAATCATTTATATGACATCCTTTTCATGATGAATCGGGATGATATTCCAGTGGGGGTGGGCGGTGAAGGCGGTATTTCGCCAAATGGGATTATAATGCCAGAAGTTGGCGGTTATCTTCCTATTATTGACCAGGTGTTACTATAAAGCTCATTTCAGTTCTTAGTTTCTATTTTCTATTTATTAATCACAGCATTCTCTCACAGGGAATGTCAACAAAGGGACGGTGCCGGTATAGACAAGCGATCCCGCTGGGTCTTAGGGGACGGTTGGACATCAACACAAACTACGGCTTAAGAAAGGGGCTCCTTCCCAAGGTAGCCAAAGTTAATGGGGTCAATGATATCGCACATCCCCATGTACCTTCATTAATGCAGATTGTCTGTGTTCACTATGATCTAGTGCTTGATGTATGTGCCTTACAACTTCATTTTTTTGGATAGGAGTAATATATTGTTGTGCTGGATAAAAACGTGCGTTGTTACCTCAAAGGCCAGATTAGCCATAATGCATTTAGTTAGTTGCTACAAATTGTTTTATGCTCATTATTAGTAGACAAATGGTTTCACAAGTGACTAAATTCTAAGCCAAATATATGTAAACTTTTACTATATGGGATAGCTGTTGCCTTCATCTTCTATTCTCGAGTGTCGAGGTTGGTTTGCCACTGCAACGTGTCATTTTTCCTCCGAATTAAATACTTTATTCTGGATCTAGCTCTAGCAACTTTACATTAACAGGGCCGCAGGAAATATATCCCTCTCAAGCAAGCTAGTGCGCAGCAAGTGATGAAAGATGCGATATCTTCAGGCCCTATCACGGTATTTCTGATGGGAGCACATACCAATTTTGCGCTTTTTCTCATGACCAATCCTCATCTGAAGAGAAATGTCGAGCGCATATATGCCATGGGTGGTGCTATTAGGTCCACTTGCTCGAATGTCAGTGGCCCTTCTCAACCAGCTGCCTGTGCCAACATTGGCAACTTGTTTCCTCAAGATAGCAACCCATATGCGGAGTTCAACATTTTTGGAGATCCTTTTGCTGCATATGAGGTAAATTTAATCTTGATGCTCTCTTTGTTTGTGAATGATGATACATTGCATTAGGACAAAGATTTGTAAGCATTCAAGGTCTTGTCTATCCTAAAAGTGTTTTGCGGTCCAGGTACTTCATTCAGGAATCCCAGTCACACTCGTTCCTCTGGACGCAACAAGAACCATTCCCGTTGATAAGAACTTCTTCCAGGCATTTGAAAGGAGGCGAGATACGTATGAGGCACAATATTGTTTCCAATCATTGAAAATGGTTCGCGATACTTGGTTCGGTGATGATTTTCACGAGGTATGTCCTGACACATTTCTATTTTCCAGAACTATTGAGAATTGTGCTGTAGTTGCCTAGACAAGATTGGTGATTCATGAAATGATCACTTCCAGAACTATTGTATGTGGGACTCGTTTATGGTTGGAGTGGCAATATCTAAAATGCGAAATCAGCAAAACTTGGAAGTGGAAAATGCATTTGCTGAGATGGAGTACATGAACATCACGGTTGTTACTTCAAACAAACCTTATGGAGTTTCAGATGGCTCCAATCCCTTCTTTGATGGGCTTCCCATCCCAAAGTTCGGACTAAGGGACAATGGAGTGCACAGTGGTCATGTTCAGATGGGAATGCGAGATCCATTTTGCGAAGCAGAGAGTAAAGGGCCATGTCAGGTAGTTACTTTTACCTAAACCATTAGAATTATAGGACTTTGTCGCAATAATATATGTGCCTGGGGCATTAATGTGTCATGTTTTCCAATTAGTCAGTATTAGTCGATAATTTAATTTCACTTTAACATTAGAATTATATGACTTTGTGGTAATTATATCCGCGCCTAGCGCATCAATTATCTACTTTTCAATAAGTCGGTATATTATTCACAACAAAACTCAGGTGAGCAAGACCTGCTACATGCTCAAGAAGGTGCATCCAAACCCTATAAGTAAAGGCCATCTTCCACTTATAGGGCATGAATATTTCACAAGTAATATCATGTACCGCTGCATTTAATGGATGATTAGGCAATCGCTATTTTCATTTACTACAACATAGTGATGAACCTCAAGATAATACATTTAAAGGTATCCATTGTAGGATGGTTACACAGAGGAGGTAACTGGTCCAGAAGCAGTGCGTGTTCTTGTTGCGACAAAAGCTAAGCCAAGTCAAGACACCAAAAGCTCGCTGAACAAAGAGTTCTACGAAAGCTTCTTGAATGTAAACTATCGTGAGATCTTCTGTCCGAAGCGCATTATGTTCTGTTTTCACTGTTTGAAATGAAGAAGGTTCTATTTCTTTTATATGTCTGTGAAGACGAATTTTGAGTGGCTTGACGGCACCAAATAGAATAATGCCATGCAGATAGCTAGCTGTGTAGTCCATTGTTTAAGCTGATGTTATTTACTTGCACGATGAATAAGATTTTTGGTGCTGTTTCAGGTTTTAAACAATCCCGAACAAAGTGGAAGGTTCAACATCACGACACAGTTTCCTCACTATGAGGAAATTGTGCTTAAGCCAGACAGCGATATGAGGTCCACCGGAAAACCAGTTGTCTTCGACATGGATATGAGTGCTGGAGATTTTCTGTCTCTTTTGTATCTTTTGAAAGTACCGAGGGAAATTATCGACCTTAAGGTAGGAATTGCGACTGTGCACCACTCATTGACAAATCAGAATCAGGAAACAATTGATAATTGTTGGAGCCCTTCTACACTTTATGATCTGTAGCTAAAATTCTCCCCAAACCATTTCTAGTGCTGCTAATGTGCTTATGGACAAATAGGGCATAATTGCAAGTTCAACTGGCTGGGCTACCGCTGCAACAGTTGACATTGTTTATGATGTGTTACACATGATGGGTCGGGATGATATTCCGGTTGGTCTTGGAGATGCATTTGCACATGGACAGACTGATCCAACTTTTCCTGCTATAGGGGACTGCAAGTACAGAAAGGCCATTCCTCAAGGCAGCGGCGGCTTCTTAGATGCTGACACGCTGTACGGATTGTCTCATGATTTGCCTAGTAGTCCTAGAAGGTTTTGCACCTATCATTGTTACTTCTCTCTTTTGCAAAAGTTGATTATTTTCTGTCCCATGGGCCATTATGCATATTGTCTGCCTAAATAAGAAACATCAGAAAGTTAACTGGTTGCACGTATGATAGGCTGTCCTGCTTTTTATTCGTTTGACACTTTCTTGCTTAGAAATATTTAATAAATTCGTTTCTCTAACTTAGGGGAGGAAAAATAACTAATGCGTTTGAGTCTGTCAGAATATGCTGATCTTGGCTCTTAACTTCTATGTCAGATACACGGCAGAAAATTCGATGAGGTTTGGAGCTCCTCGAAATACTGATCACCCTGAATTTAGACAGCCTCTTGCAGTTGATGTCTGGAAATCAGTTGTCAAATCACTAGACCCAGCAGCCAAAATTACCATATTGAGCAATGGACCCTTGACAAACTTGGCCTCAATCATTCATTTGAAAAACTCAAGCTCGGTGATCCAGGTAAATCCAATGACAAGGATAAATTTGTCATCACAGGTTTAAGTATAAATGATCCGTAGTGATCACGCTTGATTTTCAGATTCCATTATTAGTTTTAGAATGTAACAAACTGAGAACTTCTACTGTAGGTTCATTTTGCACGTGTTTGAAATCACATTATGAATGTCGTGACAGTTCTGTTTTATTGGATTCCTTGAAAAAAAAAGCCTATATGATGAAATTTTCCACTATTTCGATTCTATTTTGTAGGATATACATGTTGTAGGGGGACATGTCAGCGATGGCAAAGAAAGAGGAAATCTCTTTACTGTACCTAGCAACAAATTCGCAGAATTCAACATGTTCCTTGATCCTCTAGCTGCGAAGGCTGTTTTCACCTCGGGACTTAACATAACCCTCATTCCACTCGGTATGCAAAGGAGGGTCAGTTCCTTCCCGGTAATATTAAACAAATTACAAGTTGCGAACAGGACTCCTGAAGCTTCATTGGCCCATCATCTACTTACGACTCTGTGGAACTTGCGGCAGAAACATAACAGATATCATCACATGGTAAGAGAGCTTTATCATCACTCTTTGTAGTAGCTGAAGGTCCTGTACATGTGAATTTTACTCGCTGAGTAAAATCACAGTTAAAGCAATTTACTTTGTCGAAGATGATTCATCATAGAGTAGTATAACGCATTAATTCAATTATTTAGGGAGGAAACTCTGAGGAGATATGGCAATGATTGCACATTCTTCTGTTTTGAGAATTGACACATCTAAAAAATCTACTTTATAATATATCACTATGCAGGATTTATTCTTGGGGGAAATTCTGGGAGCAGTGATATTAGCCAGCAATATTTCTCACTTAAACAGGACTTTTGAGTTCAAGCCTCTCAAGATCTTGACAAATGGAGATGAATCGAAAATTGGAGAAATTGTCATCGATGAAAAACAAGGAATACCAGTGAAGATTTTGAGAAGCATTAATGAGGATGCATACTACGAGCATTTTGCGGAAGTACTAGGTAATGAAAGACAGTCTGCTGTATTGGGGAGCTACGGTGAGCTACAAAGAGCAGATACAGAACTCCAGGCAGGAGTGACAGTAGTCATAAGGGAAATCAGTAATCTCTTGCCCTTAGAATTAGGATTGATTCTGTTTTCGCTTTGTTTACACATGATGGTCTGCATAAGAACTAGACAACAGTAGAGTACGTGGACGGCTCGTGGGCCACTATTCACTAATAAGAAGAGCAAAAAATTTAAAGAGTTGTTGGTTGTTGGCGAAAAGCCATGTTGTGAGGATAGTTTAGAATTTGGAGATATAGAAGCTTTAATTATAAATTGTCAATATAGGATGAAACAAAGTCCTTCAAGAAGTATATGTTCCCTCCAGATCTCTACATGCATGCGTTAGCACCAGAAATGCTAGTAGAGCTCGTGACACAGTGAAAAGGACATAAGACCAGCTATCTTCTTGGTTTTGGTATGGTTTGACTGCATTAAAATGCTTGACGTATGGAAGGGAATCGGTTTAGGACCTCCAAACAACCTCTGTTTCTCCTTATTGAGATTCGTCCTCTGCCTCGGTGGAAACACAATATTATTTGTTGCCAGTTGCCGTTTTTGGTGCATTTCATGTGTCTTGATACTCATAACCCAGCGTGGCTCGCACTGTTCACAAAACAGTAAAGAACAATTTGAAACTACTCTGTCAAATGATGAGAACGACCGTTGTTAGTTGTTATCTATACCCGTTCAGAGATGTGGTGGATAGAGCTAATTACGGGAGAAGCAAATGTGTTGGTGCAAGTGCTTTCTTTTCGGATGAGTATCACTCGTTCTTGAAAGACGATGATTCGTTTCCTCGGTTACGATTAGTCAGAAGAAGAGAAATAAGAAAAGGAGAGAGAGGAAATGATGGAGCTAATTTGATTGGAGGTTGGAACAGCAATTTGATCTCTTGGTAGTTGTACCACAAGATATAATATATTGAACCCTTTGGGCCGCTTCATGAGGCCTTGTGCCATTAAATTAAGGAATTTCGGTCTTAGTCGCACTTAATCTTCAGACAAGGAGACATCCGCTAACCATCAGTGACAACAGTTGACCTTAAAAACGTACACCAGTTCAATTCATGTGTAATTGACATCAAGATTTGGTGATCAAAGAAACAAAAAAGATAATGCTATTGAAACAGTAACCTCTGAATTTAAGCCATAAAAAAATAGAAGATCCTTTACAAAAATTGGGTCTGCATCTTCAAAGTTATATAATATTGCCAACCAATGTTCAGCTTGAGCTCCCTATACAACTTATATCACCAGGTTTTGGCCGGCCAACTGTACTGGCCGGCCGCTTTGCATTTTTCTTTTTGTTGGGTCGATAGAAGAATAATGCACGTCCCTCAAGGCAAGACGAAGAAAATCGCAATTTCGAATTTTATTTTTTGGGTATAAGTTGATGTTCACTTCACTGGTATATGATAAATCTGGTAAGAGGGTCTGATAAAAATGGAAGAAAGACTTTAGATTCTGAATATTAACATCTGAGAGGGAGGATAACCGAGGTCACTGTCCAAAAGGAGGTCAAAACATTAGATTGCTGTCCTCGAAGCCATGTAATCATCTTCTAGAGATCAGTACCTTTTCCCCTTCCTCTTTGTAAGCATACAAACTTCACTTCATGTAGGCTTTTCGTGACTGGGTGATACACAAAATGTTACCTTGTGCAACCGAAATGGAATGCGAGCGTTTTTATTTTTCCTCTTTTCAACAAGTAGGAAACAAGATGCGGTCAATTTTATTGCTAAAACAATACATAGACAAAGCGCAAGTCTGATAAGAGCAATGCAGAGTTTATTCACGTTGTTCTTTTCTGATTACTCATAGATTTGGATATTGCCACAAGCGAAGATCGAAAGCTGATGCAACCACCCAAGTTCCTGCTGAAAATGGGTTATGAGGGAAAACAAATAAAGGACCGTCACTCCTCGAATGAGAGCAAAAAATTATGGACCCATAGTCACATTTCTTCATTCTTGTAAAATTTGCTAAATCCATTCGCACTTCATTACGTAGGAGGTGACCCACCAGCTGCCAAAATCTGCTTCTCCAGCTAATTAACCAAACAGAACATTAAGACTTCTGAGTAATTAAAGAATTGGAGAAATAATTTGGCAACAATAGGATCTTCTACTTGATGCTTACATTGAACAGGGTCTCAAGCTTATTCTTAACCAGGGAAAACTCATGCTTCACTTGTTGCAGACATTTCAGGCACCTGCACAACAAGGAAACATAAGCGGCCACTTAAGTAGGACCGTTTGAAAATGGATCATCATTATCAAAAACTTAAACTATGTTGCATGGTGAGATTGTGAAGTAGATCTTGTATTTTTCCCGCTAATGTCATGTTGGAGATGGGGAGGGACTCACTCACCCTTCGACATTCTTGTCCTGGCAGTAGTTGCGGAAGGCAATGCAGACCCTTTGAACTCTCTGCACGCCGATGCTGTAATTCCAAAGAACAATTCATCTCGCTCAGGATTTGGAAATTGGAAGAGCCATCATTCCTGAACATAGCCGTGGTTGTATGCATGACCACACGAGTTTCTACTTTTACTATTCTTTTTTTGTTCATTCTTTTTCCAAAGGAGATCTTCTGTTTGGACCAGAAAAGACCTTGGACAAGCATCTAATGGAACATGTTCATTATACAAGAATTGCCGTGAGGACTAATGGGAAAGGGCGACTGTTGCTCAAACTGCTCATGATTTTGCTGTTATAAGCAAATAGTTTAGTATGCTAAAAGAAAGAAAGGAACTGTCCTTTGAAAATGACGAGTACCTGGAGCTGCTGCCTTTCAGCTGATGCACATGAGCATCCACCTTCTTGAAATCAATATTCTGCTGATCTCTAAACATACAAAAAGGAAAAGATAAGAAATGCATAAATTTTTCTGATTTTATTCGAGGAGATGATGTGTTAAAAAGGGTATTGGAAAATTGGAACACATTCGGATGATGAAAATAAATCTCACAGTGCTTTGGCCAGCTCATTGAGAAGCCTCTCAGAGTCATCAAAGAACAGTGACACCACCTCCACAACAAAGTCCGGGTTGTTCTCATCTTGCAGTTGCTGAAGCTGAGTGAACTGCTCATCCAGAAATCCCTTCTCACCAGCCAAAAAAAGGAGAGCAACTCATTCTTTGAGGGTACTCTTCGAAAAAAAGAAGAAAAAGAGCAAACGTTTGCTGTTCTCACCTCATGAAATAGTAGAGCTGTGTACTCAAATAACTGCCTCTTCAACTGAGCTACATCCATTGTTATAGTTTCAGAGATTTTTCATTCGTTTAAAAGCCGTGGACACCCAGAAAAAGGTTTATTTGCGTTGGTTTTATAATGGCACTGAACTGAACTTTGAGGGTGGGTGAGTATATAAGTAAGATTCCACAGGAGTGGCTTGTCTCATACAGTGTATGCAGTCACTCTTGTCAGGCCGTGTCTGCTTTGTTTCTTTTAACTATATCATTCTCATAATAACACCAATTCTTTTAGATACAGTCCAAAACAAGAGCTATCAGAAGATCCGAAGCTTGATACCATGACCATCCCAGTCATTCACCTTATCATCTTTCTCTTTCAGTAATTATGATGACTCTCTCTCTCTCTCTCTCTCTCTCTCTCTCTGTTTATTCTGCTTTCTTTCTTGTTCTCTCTATTTGGTTTGAGTCTTTTTAGCTGTCAAATGCATTAGACAATTACCAATGTACATTTACCAAAAGAAGAGACAATTACTAATGTACCCAAAAAATATTAAACCAGCATGTGGAAGCCTGTGATGTCTTATTGATTTATGAGTTCAGAACATGTGGTGATCAACTTCTGGACTGAACTAAAACTTGTCCAAGTGGCAAGAAATTAGAAAAAAATGCTCCCCTTAAGGCAGAAAGGGAAGAAAGTGGCATCTTTAAACATGACCATGAAACTAAAATTGCCATCTGTCACCTTTCCCTATGCATGTGAGAATTTTTTTGGAGGTTTTTGTTTCTTTATCAAGGGAAGAGAATGGAGGAAAGAAACTGCTACAGCAAGCAACAAATGGTGAACCCTGACACCTCTTTCTGCATTGGTAACCCTTACAGTGAAAAACAAGTAAAAGCAGAAAAAAAAAAAATTGGACTTGTAGGTGGAGATGGGCAAAGCACATATCATTTTCAGTATCTACCTACTGTCTCTCAGCTTTTTGCTCCCCCTTATCCCTTTTTTTCACGCCTGTGCTTTCAGTCTTTTCGAGATTCTCTCTCATCAAAATTGCTGCCTCTTTTTTTTCTTGATCTTTTTTGTATCTTCTGCCGTTTGTGGCGCCGATGTTGTCTGATTGGAAGAAGAAGGTGTAGCCAATGAGCTTAGGGAATTACAAAATCTTGAGGTTTCTCGATCTCCATGCAATCAAGAATGAATTTAAATAGGCTTCATTTGCCTGGTAATGGAGTGCTTTTTCAGCTTTCTGGTATTTGTTTTGACCAGAGATGTGAAATTTTTATGAAGAGTTTCACACGTTTAAGTAGCTAAACTTTCCCCAGTTTAAAAACCATCGAGGAGAAAAATTGGAAGTGAAACGGCTACTTCAATTTGCTGTATTTTCGAAAAGCACCGCTTATATTCCTCGCGAAAGTGTCAGAAAATTCTCCCCTCAAATAATTAATGTGGTGTAAAGTATTTAATATAACTTAATTAGCCCATAATTTATTGATTTAAGCTTTTTAGTGAAAATAAATTTTACTAAATATATTGACAGAGTCGGACTCGAGCTCTTTATTAGACATATGATGAACATGTTATTTGTGTAAGAAAAGTCCCACGTTAAAGAATTAGCGTCAGTGATCTCTATCTAGAAAAGTCCTGGCATT
This sequence comes from Syzygium aromaticum, assembly GCA_024500025.1. Taxonomy (NCBI): domain Eukaryota; kingdom Viridiplantae; phylum Streptophyta; class Magnoliopsida; order Myrtales; family Myrtaceae; genus Syzygium; species Syzygium aromaticum. The sequence continues at coordinate 36,125,865 of CM044892.1, forward strand.
GGCGATCTCTTCGGACGGAGGTGTCCAACTTCTGTCACGTGCACATTGCACGGTAGCCACTTGTCACAAAGGTGAGGGCATCAGGTGAGAGGGGCTCCTCGTTGCGGTTTCTTATGGATGGAACCAGGATTGCAACGAGTGTCGAAAGTTCAAAGAGGGACCTTACAATGTGGCATCTGATTCAATTCCACTTTCACATTATTACGTTTCTGAAGAACTTTGTGATGTGCCCATCGTGCACCAGAAAACGACTGTTTAAATTTTTTTCTTTATCGTCCGAAAACATCTTAGATCGCTTTTTCACGCACAGAATTGCGCCTCTTGCTAGTATGATAATGAATTTACTTTCACGAGACACGAATCTTAAGAGATCCACTTTTAACAAAAATGGGTCTCGAAATTTCGTGGTCATCTTGTAATTAGGCCGACCCACTTTTGGGCTTTCACAGATACAAAGCCAAGCCTTTGATTTAGACTTTGTTCGTTTCGCGAAAAATATTTTCCTCATTCTTCAGCGTTTTGATTCGCTTAGGAAAATAATAGGAAATGAGTTAACTTAAATTTAAGAAAATAATTTGCTCTTCAAATATCTGAAAATCATTTTCCATGATATGACTAGGAATCAACGCTTGACCCGAAACTCTATATTTGAGCACGGAAACCCAACGTTGGTTCTCGGCTCCCTAACGTCCAAAACCAGGTCTTCGGTGCTCGAGCTAGCAACCTCAATGCTAGTGCCTGTATCCCTAGGGCCTGTGCCCGGGTCCATCTAGGGCAACCTTGGGACTCGGTGTCAATACCCGAGCTCCTATCACCCGCACCCTGTCCATCGAGGCCAAGCTCGATGCCCATGTCCAATGCCCTAGCACCAGAACCTGGGTCCACAAAGGCTGAGCGTGAGGTCTCGATACCAGAGCTTGGATCCCCAACACCCAAGCTCAAGTCCACAAAGACCGTGCTTGGGTCTATCAAAGTTAGGTCTGAGATCCCAGTACTTGAGGTCAGGTCTATTGAGGTTGGGCTCAAAACCCAAGTGCCTATGTCCCAATCCTTGGCACCCTGATTGGGGTCCATTGAGGCTGGATATGAGACCCATTTCTCCTATTGTCGCAAGTTATTAGCGCCTGCATAATGCACATTTACGTAGGAAACTCAATTAAAAAATTTTACAGTTCATCTTTTTGGTTTCAGCCAAATGTCAAGAAAAAATGACTTTTCGGAGAATGTGCTCAGAAGTCAGAAGTCAAAATGGATCGAAAGAGAATTGCAGTTCCGACGTTTGCTTCTCTATTCGTGCTCTTTATATTTCCCTTCGCCTATCGCACTTTTTGTTAGAAAAATAATTGCAATTTGACATGTAATAACTTTTTTTTCAGCACGAAGTATGGTTCTCATGCTACATGTGCAAAATTTCGGTTGAAAATTTTTGTAAAATTTGATAATCATTTTACAAAATTAGAGGGAAAATTTAAAATTTGGTTGAGAAATTTTGTAAAATTTGATATTCTTTTAAAGGAAAATGATACACACATTCTCTGAGTTTTGGCCCAATGTGCAATATGGTTCATGAACTTTTAATTTGTTTAATATAGTTCTTGAACTTTAACCCAATGTACAATGTGATCCTTGAACTTTTAATTTGTTTAATGTCATCCTCGAACTTTTGATACATATTCAATTTAGTCCCTGAACTGTATGAAAATTTTCAATATACTCCTTCCATTAATTTAAGTTAAGGTACTATATTGAACATTTTCATATAGTTCGGGGACTGTATTGAATATATATCAAAAGTTTAAGGACTATACAATATTGAACATTACGCTAAAGTTCAAGGATTATATTAAATAAATTAAAAATTTAGGGATCAAATTGCACACTAGGTTAAAGTATAAGAATTGTTTATGTCATCGTCCCTTCTTTTAATAAAAAAGAAGAGGGAAAATTTAAAACTTTTTGTCTTGCACTTTTGTTTTGTGTCATTTTCCAAGAAATAGCGGTAGTTGATTTTGAGGCCATTGAAACGCATTATCTATAGGGGTGAACGATTCCCAATTCGGTCCGATCCAACTCAAGAATCGAGAATCAGATCGGTTCCCAATTTCTAGGACTGAGGATCGAACCGGTTAATCTTGGGACTGTGGACCGGACCGACGGTTCTAATTGGACCTATTGGTATAGGCAAGAGGGAACCGGGAAACATTTTTGGAATCAATATATGAAAACATTTTTGGGTAGATCCCATTCGAACCGAATAAAAATGAACTATCAAAATGCTTTTTTTGTTATTTAAATATATATTTAAAAGGTAAATAAATAAAATATATATATGAAAAAATTAGACAAATATATATATTTATCGGTTCGATCCAGTTAGTCCGATCTGGTCCGGTTCCTACCCTAGAACTGAAAATCGGATTGCTCGAAAATCGGTTTTACTTTTAGAAATCGGAAATCAGATCGATATTCCCAAAAACCAAACTAAACTGAACGGTCCGGTCTGATTTGATTCGATTTCAATTCGGCAATTCCATCTTGCTCGCTCGTAATTATCTAACAAAAAGATGGTACCAATAATTCTCCAAATAAGATATGTTAACGGTACGACACCTAGAGCTAGAGCTAGAGTTGCACCTTTTTGCGTTTTTCCAGATTAACCAAATTGGACGAAAAAACAAAAGAATGGTAATATTGTCAGTTGTCAGTACGTTCCTCTCACTCTTCATCAAGACTTCGAATCTTGCGTTGAAATCCCATGTTCTTAGGACTAGCCATAATATAATTAGACCTATAATTTTGTAGGGCTAATTCCTTTAGAAAACGAATCCTAACTTAGATTTAACCCTAATACTATCTTGAATTTTTTTATCTAAAAAAATCCTCAATTTTTTACTTTTTTCCTAAATCTGCCCATGTATCCAAAAGTCGCTGTGGTTTCTTCAAGGTAATTGATATCCAGAGACAATTGTTATTCCACATAAAAATGAGGGTGTCAACGAAGATGAGAGTTTCGATGATGAATCTCTAATTGATCAAAATTTTGAAGAAACTAGTAGCGATTTTTAAATAAGTGAGCAGAATTAGGAATAGAGTAAAAGTTTGAAATTTTGTTTTTGAAAAAAAAAAGTTTGGGACAAATTTGAAATTGAACTTAAAGTTGGGAATTTTCCAAGAAATTAGATCATAAAATATGATCATTAGTTGAGTTTTCACGGTACAAATTTTCGAAACGTTTCTTGAATAAAAGATGGATGGATAAAGGTATCTCAATGATGATTTTCTCTGCAAGTTCCTATATTGAATTGCCCGTTAACGATAACTTGCTTGGGACTGCTTGAACGCAAAGCATGCTCCTCTCGTTCGAGACCTAAGCCCTAACCCCCCAACTTGTGTATCGGCACGATGTCAGTTTGCAGGAGCTACGTGCATGCAGAACCGCTATTTCGCACATTAAAAGTTAATTAGATTAATCGGATGCTCAAAAAGCTTATTTATTTGTCGGGGAAATTCCTCGGCAGATGAGAGTATGCCCAGCAAACCCTAGCATGAGGGCTTGTCGTTTACTTGCACCTTGGGCTGATGGGGGAGGGGGGGGGACCCCAAACCGTCTAAACCCTGCTTTGGAATACGACGCTGCAAGCTGTTGAACGACAAAGGCTTGTGCTTTCTGTCCCACTTTCCCCTCTTTAATTCTGGATCCTCAGGCCCAACATGATCTTTGAAAAGTCTCCAATGATACAAGTAGACAAGACTGCTCAGGCACGCCTAAGACTCTGATATAGTACCGCGAGTTTGGGAATTTCTAAGGGAATTTCTTGTCTCCATCTGGTCCATCATAGAACGAGTAACTGTGTGAATTACTGCTTTGATAAATACCATGCGAGCGTCGCATCGTCCGGCGTTCCGGTGCACGACCCACAACAGTTTCGAGCCCATGTAAGAAGTCAGTTTTTGCTCTCGCAGGCTCTCACAATCCAAATCCGGCTCGAACAACTTGCCTATGACCCGACCGGAGAAGTGAATTTAACCTCGTGCACAGCTGTTCAAAAAAGGATGCCACCTAACAACAAATGCAGAAGGACCACTTTAGGAATAGGACACTGTTGTTCCAAATAATTGAGCAGACATGTTCTAGTATGCTCAGAGCTTTCTTATGTTTTTCAGTCTAGTTTGATTCTTTGTTTGTGCAGGACAACATTTCAACTGGGTCCGGAATTGGATTTCCAGATTCGCCAGCATTTATAGCTCACAGAGAATGTTGCCAGAGTATCCAAAGGAAATGGATAAACAGAGCAACGACACTAGTGGCCAACACTAGTTTCTGCTGCGACTGCAGTGTGTTAGTGATAGCTCTTCTTTCCTCCTGATATATGCAGATTTATATGGAAGTTCATGACACATGTTATTTACAATTGTCACTGTTTATGGACCCGAACCTAGCTAGATAGAAATCGCCAAATTCTCAAATATTAGCTCCTGCAGGTGCAATGCAGAAAAGGAATAAGACAAGGACTTACACCATAAAGAAACAAAAGAAGCTCAAAATCCTGTTCCCTACGTTCTGATAAGTTACACCACAGCTTCATATTACAATATCCCACATGTCCGAATTGAGACATATATACACAAAAGGAAAAGTCTGTAAAAGCCTAGGGAGAGTTAAGTGTCCTCAAGAAATAGTTTCATCTCATGTATTTCCGGGAATTTGACTGGAGAGAATCATATTCCTGTATAAGAACTAAATGACGGATTAGGATTCACTATGATCTGGGACCTCACCCAGGGCCTGTGTATTGAAGATAATAAATGGGCTCATATGCCATGAAATAACAGCACATAATCCATCACATTACTAGGGGAATCTTAAACACTCTCCGGCTTGGAAAAAAAGTTCTATTTAACTAATGCTAATTGGTCAAATATGTGATGTGATGTGAACGGTTGGTGTCAAAAGCTCAAAGCCACCTCCTTGTGGTGTTTGAGATCGCTCAAATACCTCGTCGAGTTGTATTCTTGCACGTCCAGGAGCTCTTCGGAGTAGGTTCTCTGGAGGGAACGCCTCTGACCTTCTTCTGTACACTCCGAGATGAAACTTTCTCCTCTCAGCAAAATGGTGACCTGCATTCCAGCAGAATGACACGAGAAGTTACCACATGCAATCGCGCAAATAGGCAGAGAGAGAGAGAGAGAGAGGATCAATATCTAGAAAAGGCAGCAAAAGCTTCATTGAGAGCTGAAAACTGAAAAGTTAACATCTCCCCAGTAAGTAAGGAATGATATAAATGCCGTCATCTGTCAAAACATGCCTAAACTTGAAAGGATGCATCGTACGACTAAATTTTGAACTGGAAAGTCTTTCTCATCCTTTTTCACAACAGAGACATTGACATATAACAAAATGCTGAGCTTATTATTCAGGCTGAAAAACCCAAGATATTCTTTAAAAGAAAAGCAATCAACAACGATAAATAATGAGGAGATTGAGGAAATGTGCAGCACAACTAATGTATGGGCTCATCCTTTGGCCTATTTTCGCGGACAAATGAGAGGCAGAAATTCACCATAGTGTGAATGAAGATCATAGAAAATATTGAAATCCCTATCCCCCGATTTTCTCATGTTTCACAAGACTTAATGCCGAACCTGAAAGGTTTTCTCCCACAAAACTATCACCAACATGTCAAAACTGCGTTTCCACTACAGATCAATTTCAGATACTGATCTTTCCCTCTCAGGAGATAATCATAGAATTTGAGTAATCATGTTTGATAGAAATCATTAAGATGATATACTTTCCATATCGAGCACATTAGATAAATCTGCTGCTTTGTTTTTATGTTTAAAGGTTATATAGTAATTCATATGTCATTAATCTTTTCCCACTTCTGTATTTCATTTATCTACAGTTGAAAAAAGGATAAGTACCATGCATCTAACAAATGGTAAAGGTAATCATACACACAAAGATTCTCATCAGATGGTTGCTAATTACTTTTGTGAGGTTAAAGATAAGTTTGAGACGCGAGTCTCGGGAAACAGGCTTGCCTGATTCATTCGAGGACGTAGAATAGGAGACTGCTCAATACACAACGAAGCAGTCATTATCACACGATCCATTTCGTCGGAGTTGTAATCATCACCAAGGGAAGGATCAATGAGATCCTCAATAACATTGTCATCCAGAAGAGGTTTTGCCTGCAAGGGTGAACGGGATTATACTAACTTCATAAGGACATTATCAAATGTGACCACCGGACAGAAGATGGATTTACCCAAAGAACTACACTTCTTCCTAGATGATCCAATGCTTTTTGCCCAGTAATGAGCTCCAAAAGCAGAACCCCAAAGGCATATACATCAGTCTTCTCATCCACTATCCCGTGCATGAAGTACTCGGGGGCAAAGTAGCTGTAAGTATATATCTGGATGAGAATCCAATGGCAACATTTGGCTAGTTGAAAGTAATAAGCTTAAGGCTTACAGACCCGAATGTTCCTTCAAATTTGGACACATTGTGGTGAGTCCACTGTTTTGGTAGCCATTTGGCAAGCCCAAAGTCACATATCTGTAAACAATAACAGTAATTAGTAAATCAATGACCAAGAGATAGGAGGAGTTGCAAAACAACTTCACATAGACAACAGAACAATATAAATTAGACTTGAAAAAGGACAAAATGGGCTTTTATAAGGGATAGAAATAGACAAAGTCATCTGCTGTTGATGGCCCAAAAAAAGAAAGTCATCTGCCGTTGCATCTCGTGACCAATTTGCAGATGATTACAAAAGCGACATTGACCTATTTTCATTTCATCCGTTTCAAATGACAAAAGCATTTCAAAGACAAGAATGAAACTGAAGATCGACAGCAGAAGCGTTACACAATAGGGGCATTGACATCTATCTAGGATGTGAATTTCTCACTACCTCATGAAATTTGAGGCAGAGAACATTGGGATACGCAATTGGCTTACCAAAGAAAAGCTATTTAACTGTTCCTACATACATAAGCTGAAATGCAGCCTTTTGCCACCTACAGAGTAAAGGCTTTGCACTGCAAAGTTGGAAACCGAATGCAGTCTATTCTGTAAAAGTCAAATGCTTCCTAAAATCATCGTCAAAGTACTAAGTAAAACTATGGAGGCAGAACGAACGTCAACTCTAGCGGACTAGTCCATGTTTAAAGTCACAGAGCCAGAGTTATAGGCTCTAATTTGCTTTAATTATCAAGAAAAGCACACATAGTATAATCGAAGTTTGAATACTATGTCAATTGGTATGTATTTTTCTGCATGAATGTTTGCTAATAAATAGGAATATTAATAAGAAACCGAGGGTGCAACCGGTCCAAAAATTAGCTTTGTAAGCAAAATCGCTAATTCTGAAGAGCTCAAGTTCAACTATTTTGGTAACTTTGCATTGCTATCTTCCCCAGTGAATTCTTTATGATGTACATTTTAGCACACATTAAGGCACTGATGCAGCTGGCAGTCCTCTTCCAGCTATTTAATTTGCATGCGTATATACACATGCATGTAGTATAGACACATATATACATTAATTAATATGTGCATGTGCGGATGTGAAAATTTATTGCCTCCAAGTTGTCAATCGCTCATAAGAAAGAATTAACACTGAGAAACATTTTCAAGACTAATCAAAGGAGTGATGCACCACGAAAATGTGCTTTTGTAAATGAATGTAGCTTATGAACCCGACCATATAAGTCATCAAAACAACTTTTTCTTGTAAGGATTCTTTTTCCACTTTGATAATATAGGCCAATAAAACAATGCAAATGTTGGCCAAAACATTGAAACCGTATTGTCCACTCCATTCAATATATACCTGAGGTTCGAAATCCTCGGCAAGAAGGATGTTATCAGCCTTGATATCTCTGTGGATGATTCGCCTCTGACAACTTTCATGAAGATAAAGAAGACCATCTGAGGTTCCTAGGGCAATTTTATATCTTTTATCCCATCCTAGATTAGCCTTTGATCCTGGAAAGCGTGATACAAGGGCAAAGAAAACTTTACAAATTGTATGCAAAAAGGGAAGAAAAGTCGAGAGCTTCATTGCATAAGGCATGAACCCACCATGAAGAACAGATCCTAAACTTCCTAGAGCAGATAATTGAAATACGATGTGCATTCCTCCTTCCACTCCGCACCCAATCAACTTAGCGATGTTAGGGTGATTTACATGGGCAATGGTGCCCAATTCAGAGAGAAAACTTGCGATCCTTTCATCTGCTGTTCCTTTGTTCAGCCGCTTCACTGCAACCAACTGTCCGTTTTTTAGACACCCCTTGTATACTTCAGCAAATCCACCCTTGCCAATTAAGTTTTCTGCATATAAGTTAGGCACCTCATACTTTGATGTTCATATAGAAAAGAAATCGGTCTCTAGAAGCACTACTGATGCGTTAAATTCATCGATAAAACTACATACCGTGGCTAAAGTAGTTGGTTGCCATTTGTAGTTCAGAAAAGGTGAAATGCACCAACGAGGACTTGAAGTTGTATATATCGCTCAACACAGGAGTTATGTTCTCCGTAATGCTCCTGCTCTTTCTCTTGGATAGTTTTGGCACGGCAAGGGGGGGAAAAGAGGCTAACCGTTTGATTGATTTTCTCTTCCACAAAGTGAAAAATTTGATCCAGTGAGAAAGTGCCCTTGAATTTGAGCAGTGAGTTTCCTGTTCCTCGCTTTTTTCCTTGGGAGGTTCTGCTTCTGGTTCCAAGCTTCTGATGCAGGCTTCTATTACTCCTCTTGGGGATGACTCATCGAGTTTTTCCTTTTCCATGTCTAAAAGTCTCAAATCTAACAATCAAGCAGCAGAAGCATGACACTGAGACAGAGAAAATGCAGTGACACGATGAAGCAATAATCAAGCAAGGACAAGCTTTACAATCGGCTACCTTGTGCAGAAGCAGAGGAAGCTAACGCAGCATGTCGCTTTTTTTGCTTTACTGGATCTATCAGTATCTTCACGGGCCTTCTGCCATAATCCACATCACGATGCCTAACAATATTACAAATGCAAGATCAAAAGAGAGCTGGAAAATATGGAAACTTGGGAAAAATAGAATCTGCGAATTTGTTTCTCTGACATGCATGTGGGAGAGGGATGGAGGTGAGCGTGTGCCAAATAACAACACAAGACATCATTATCTTTGAACAATCGTGCATATTTACAGTTTAAGTTCATATTGATCGAAACTGCAAAATTCATCCCTGATGCACATTGAAAGAACCAGTAGCCTGTTAATGGTTAACTGCAGCAGATCCTTACGAAAGCTTGAAGAATTAAAAGCAAAATAAAGCTGCTGTTGGCATGAACAACCACAAGCAAAAGTTTGACAACATATGCCTAAACCAAATGGATACTATAAAATAGGAGCTTCCCTTGTCAAGAGTATACTACAGAGACCTAAACTATATTACATCAAAATGAAAAGAAGTTCCTAAATTCAAAATGCAGATGCAAAACAAGAGTCAGATAACTATCATCTACACGGTAACTGGGGACAATTCAAAGGAAATTTCAAAAGCATCATATATCCAACAATCAGAAAACTGATTACATAAAGTGGATGGTATTTAAGAAAACAAACAAATGATAAAAAATAGTTCCCGACAAAAAAACCATCCTGAACCTCACAACATCATATTTCTTTCTGGGCCTCAACTCCTAAACCTCATAACAAGTAGCTTAAACCCAACAACCAAGGTTAAGGTTGGATTAGCCACAAAAGGGAAAACAAAAATATAAAAGACAAAATGTGGCAGCTGATATCCAAGAAGATATCGATAGCACAGTATAGAGAAGGATCGGTTATTCAGAAAAGAGAGATGACGAACTCATGCTTCCTCCTCAAAGGATCATCCAAAAAACAAAGTAAAAATGATGGATTCAGAAGCTAACAGGACATAACCCAAATGATCGAAAAGGAAGAAGAAGACAAAGCATACCATGAATAACCAGAAAAAAAGAAAGTAGGAGGTGCCATTCTTGCTGCAACCTCCGCCATGAACAAACGCACAACTAGCCAAAGAAAGGAGGGACAAAAAGGAAAAAAAGAAGGGAAAAAAGAGACAGATCAAAAGCCCAAAACAGACATCAAAATAAAATTACCCAAAAAGAAGAAGAAGAAGAGAGACACAGAGAGATATAGCAGAATTTACCATAGATAGACCAATGTGAAGCTCTCAGCCTCTGAAGCCAATCATCCTGAGCTGAAAAACCGGGACATTATCGACCCATAAACAGAGACATGGATATTGTTAAAACACACACACACTAAGCTCTACCTATGGCAGAGAATTCACTATCGTTAACTATGTAAAAGACTGGTCTCTCTCTCTCTCTCTGCTGGTTGTTGACAGGTGGTGAATGCTTCGCTGCGACTTCTGCTCTCCACCTTTAAAACCGCTTGCAAACGCACCGAAAGAACGTACTGCTTCTCTTCTCTTTCTTGTCTGTTTAGTCTTTCTTTTCCTTTCTTTTTGTTTTTTCTTTTGGCCTTTTCTGTGTCCTTTGGTTTCTTGGTTTCGATTTCGACGGGTGAACGTCGAAAGAAGGAGACGGGCGTCCGTTTAAGCTTTAGGAACGTGTTGTCCCTTTTGGAGGGTAAACCCCAAAATCAAACCTTTTGGGTCTCTTTCAGACAAGAATCCTGCAGTTCTTTCCTTGTGTAAATCTGTACTTTCCCCAATTTTTAAGCTTTGACCCACTTGTCTCTCCTCTTTTGGTAAGCCCGAAAATTTTTTTCCTTCTATGTGGCTGCTGCTTTTCATTGAATGGTGGCGCTCGACATTTAATATTTACCTGCTCTCGCCACCTTAAATTAAAATCAAATAATTTTCCAGGAAAAAGAAGGACAGTGATTTGATGGTATGTTTCCAGTCAGGAAATTTTTTTCTCAATTATGCCCCTATGACCCAGTACCTTAATTTGGGTCTATGTTGACAATACTGAACGAGAAGGAATGATCCAATCTATCGGTACTGAATACACACGTCACAAGGAAAATCCAATCCAAAAGGTGGCTGTTTAGGTCCCCCGTAAGCTGTTTTTACCCGGACGGTCGAAGAACAGTTAAATCTTATGAATACTTTCAATAGCAAAACCCATTTCAATCCTCTCATAAGCGTCTCTCTCTAAAGTAGTCTCTAAGAAACTACATGATCACTGGCAGAGAGAGAGAGAGAGAGAGAGAGAGAGAGAGAGAGCTTGTGAAGTACATGCAGAGACACCAAAATCTTAGGAATATTAATGCAGGATCTGCAAATTATTATGGGCAAGGAGATGTCATGTCTTGTATGATCAAATCCTGAGCCTTCTCATCTTTAGCTTTTCCCAGCGCAAGCAAAGTTGTCACTTGCTTAACATATATGAGATCTTAACTCAGCAACTTTAGAAAGAAAATTATGAATCTGATCAGATGGAAGCAGTGAAGGAATAGAGGAAAATAAATGGGTCAGCTAGTGCTCTCTATCTTCATTTGGAACACCAACAAATTGAATTAGACTGTGGCAGATGTTTAATCTCTTACTGTTCATTAGCTCTCTCATTAAACATTGTGTATCTGAGTCATTTAAGGCAATGAAGCTTTTTTGGTAAAAAAAAAACAGCAACTGAATTTAATCACCAAGTACTACTGTTCTTCCTCTTCTTTCTTCGGATTTTGCTTTTAGCCGTGTTCGGTAAGAAAGTTAACAAGTGCATTAAATTGGGCAGCAACCCAAATTTCTTCTACACAAATCCTCCTTTTCCAAATGAGTGCTTGATTATTTGGGTAAATTTCACTAAAAATCCTAAATTGGTATATCTATAATAAATTTATGTCAAGCTAATTTTTTGATCACAAAATACCCTAAATCGGTACACATGTGATAAATTTCATAAAAAAATCCCAAGTTGATATACCTATTATAAATTTAACCTCCGTTAGTTTCCGTTAAATTGGGTTGATATCGCGAAAAACTACAAACTGGTACACATGTGAGAAACAAAGAGTGAAACCCCAAAATGGGACAACCGTCAATTGTCACATGTTATCGAACTCAATAATTTGACGGTAAAATTCAATAGAAACTTATGGGGGGTAAATTTGACATAAATGTACAAATTTGAGGTCTTTGTGGTCAAAAAATTATTTTATGGTAAATTTATCACATGTGTACCAATTTCGGGATTTTCTTGGTATTAACCCTAATTATTTTGAACTTCTTGATGATGGAAACAACTATAAAAAAAAAAAATCACAGATTGCGAGAGTCTTTGAAATAACTCTTACCTGCCGATAATTCCTAATTCTGCCTAAAATAATGGACCACTATTTAAAGACTTCTATAGTTTCCCATGTTTCAAATTGAACAAAGAAATTTTAAATTCCCTCCTACTTGAGTAGCTTAGGGTTTGATTTTTCCCAAAAAAAAATAAAAATCACCTCAAATGGCCAGTACCGAACGGACAACCTTTCCTAACTGCCATGTGAAACGGACTTCACAAGTTCTTTAAGTTCCTCAACTTAGGACCCTTCTTGTAAACTTTTTGATTTCTGGAATTATAGTGCATTATTGACTTCAGAAATCGATCTCTCCTTTGTCTTGAATCACGCAGGTTGGATGGAAGGGTTCACTGGTTTCTAGAGGTCAATTTCATATAGATAGATCAGCCATCTTGGACTCCTCTTTGGTCTTCTTTCTTTAACATTCAACGCATTGACCGACGCCTGCTCTGAAAAATTTCTTGCACGGACCGAACGCATGCAAATGAAGATAGATGAGAATAGTACATAAGGTATCCGCCGGCCGATCCTTTGTTTTAAGCCCGCAAGCATTCAACTGCCATGGTGACATGAGAGACTCAACCCACTGAACATATATTATGTATATAGGCCCGTCATTAAAGTAAGGACACAATTGCAAGAAACAGGGGATCAAGTGTAAGGTTCAAGAAATGGAGAAGAATGTCATTCAGTTGTGCTAGCAAGTGGATCAATGGGTCAAGTGCTGGACAACAAGCAATGTAGTTACTTTAGATTAGGGTTTGGTCCTTGTCATGCAGCCCGCAGCTTGAGGACTCCTGTTCTGTCGTAACCTGGCCAATCTGGAACATGTAATTTCTTTTGATTGAATCTGTAGATAAAATAGCATATACAAGGTGTGGGGATGGAGATTCTCGTTCAGTTATCTTCTTAGCTTATTTCGAGGAAACGGTGGCTAAGAAGGGGGAAAAAGGAAAAGAAAATAAACCACGAGGAAAATTCCTTACGTGAATTTGTATTACTTTTGTGTAGGTGTACTGGTAGCTATGTATTTGATAATCCCCAATGCCAAGCTTATTTTTTTAAGTTCAAAAAGTTAAACGTACATGACAGGCTGTGTTCAATGCATAGGTCAAACTGACATGTCACCAACAAAAAATAAAAAAATAGTTCACGTAACGTAAGTGTTAGTAAAACACAGGGAAATAAAGGTCGACAAGCTCTTGCAGATTTTGCGGGGGCAATTGTCTAATTATTCCTAAACTTATTATTTGAATATCATTTCAATCTTAAATTTTTTAATTTTATCAATTTAGTCCTAAAGCTTGAAAAAAGTGTCAAAACATTTGTAAACATATTCCATTGGTACCAATTTAATTATAAATCTTTTGGCCTCGTGCTAATTTGGTCATTCTAGCTAATTTTAGCCAAATATTACTGACGTTGATGTTTGCTGGCCTACGTGACATTATCAGCGCTGACGAGAATAAAATTTAATAATCTTTTGATTTTTTTTCGATATTTTTGCTTTTCTTTTTTCCTTTCTTCTTTCTTTGTCGATGACCAACTATCGGCCATAGGCAATGGCCTAGTAGATTGGCCTTGCTTGGACGATGGTCGCTGACTCGCTGTCGCTCGCCACAAGCGAGGCCCAGCTAGTCTACCCCGGCCAAGGCTCCCATTGCTAGATCTAGTTTGGGCGAGGGCAGCCTTGCCAGGTGTCGCACGGGTGAAGGTGAGGCTCAGTAAGGTCCACCTTGTCAGATCTGGCTTGCATGAGGCCGACCCTTGCCATACCTCACTTGTAGCAGGTGACAGTGACCCTCGCCCAAGTGAGACTAGCTTGCCTGACTAATACCTATGGCCGGTGGTCGGTCATCGGCAAAAAGAAGATGAAAGTAAAATAAAAAGAAAAAAATAAAAAATAAATAAAATATTATTAAAAGTTATAAATGTTAGAGCGAGCGGTTCCATGTCAGCAATATCTAATGAAATTAGCTGTAAGGACTGAATTGGCACTAAGTCAAAAGATTTATGATTAAGGTTGTGTTCGTTTGGCGGAAAATGTTTTCCAGGAAAATATTTTTTGGGATTTCCGATATTCGGGGGCAGAAAACATTTTCCTCCGGAAAACATTTTCCCCTCAATGAGGGAAAACATGACTAAATTGGCAGAAAATGATTTTTGCTTTTTAAAAGCGAAAATCATTTTTCGCTAAACTCCTCATTCCCCCCTCCGGTTGTCGGCCGCCGCCAAAAAATATTTTCCGAAACTTTTTCATATCGGTTGCTGAACACCGGAAAATTATGTTCTAGAAAAACATTTTCCAGGAAAATGACTTCCGGGAAAATATTTTCCAAAAACACAATATTTTCCGCTAAACAAACGGAGCCTAAATTGATACAATTAAAATATTTATGACTAAATTGGAATAAACATAGTAGGTCTAGGACTTTTCTGACACTTTTTCCCCTCAAGCTTTGTGCAAAATTCTAATGTAATTATTCCAGTCAATTTTCACTAGAAACTGCTCACGTGGCAGTGTGCCACGCAGGATGGTCGGTGATAACCGGACCGTCATGTCAGCAATTCCTGGTGGAAATCGATCGAAAAGGCTATATTGGAATTTTATACAAATTTTTATGACTAAATTGACATCCGTAAAATAGGCTTAAGATTGATTAGGTAATTTTTCCAGCTTCTGCCTATGTATGTGTGATCACGTGGGGATTGTATTTTCAATATAGTTGATACGCGCTCTCTCTCTCTTTTATTGGTTTATTCACGATAGCATAACTCTTGGGAAAAGCCGAGTCCAATATAATCTCTTCAATTTTGCAATCAATCTAGCGTTGATGTGATGAATAGAGTCAATTATAAACCAAGATATATCGATAATTATGTCTAGAAGAGTACACGTGCCACATATGATAAATACCAAGTAAACAATAGATCAGGGCCTGGCAAGAGTCTTTCAAATATATATTACCTGCCAATAATTCTAATTCTGCCTAAAATAATGGATCAGTATTCAAAGATATCTATAGTTTCCCATGTGTCAGATTGAATAAAGAAATTTTGAATTCCCTCCTACTTAGCTCAGGGTTCGGTTTTGCCCAAAAAAAAGTCACCTTACATGGCCCGTACCGAATGTACAGCCTATCCTAACTGCTATATGAAATGGACTTCAAAAGTTTTTCAAGTTTTTTTCTTGAGAACTTTCTGATTTGAATTAAAGTACATTTTCGACTTCGGAAATCGATCTCTCTTTTGTCTTGAATCATGACAGCTGGATGGAAGAGTTCACTGGTTTCTAAAGGTCAATTTAATAAAGATTGATCACTCATCTTGGACTTTCTCTCCAATGTTTAACATATTGACTAATCGCATAATCAAAGAGAAGAAAAGAGCAGTAAATGTCATAACTTTTGTACGGTGGTTATTTAAATGCTATAATTTTTTTTTTGCTTACTTAAGTGTCACCTTGGAGTAAAATCGATAATTTGAGTGCCATTTTAGGTAAATCTGCTTTTTAGTTAATTCTCCATTTCAACATGGATTTTTTTCCTTTTTTTTTTGGATTTTTTAAATTTCCTTTCCCTTTTTTTTTTCCTATGCTTACGAGAGTCACCGGCAACCCTTGTAAGCCACGAAGGCCTCGCCCTTGGCTAATAGGGTTGCAAAGGCCCTGGGCGAGGCCATATATATCATGGCCTTGCTTAGGGCCTTCGCCGCCCAGTCGGCCACAGGCAAGGTAGCCCTCGCCTAGTCCAGGTGAAGCCTTGCCGACCTTGAAAAAACATTTAAAAGTTGTCCACATCAGCATCGGCGATGCCACGTGAGATGACCGACGTCCATGTCGGATTTTATCGGCAATGCAAATTGCCGATGGCACTTAAGCGATTGATTTTTTTATATTTTTGGCACTTAAGTGTGCGAAAAAAAAGTTATGGTACTTAAGCGAGCGCCGTATAAAAATTATGACTCTCATGCTATTTTTATCCCAGCGAAGAGTGGAAACCCACGTCTGTGTATAAAATAACTGTTGCATGGACCGAATGCTTGCGCCCGGCTCTTTCGACAGGGTAGATAATAGAAGAGTCGAAGAAGCATCCTCCTGCCAAGTCCCTTTGTTTAAAGCCAGCAAGCATTTAAACTAGATTGGTGGTGACACGAGTCCCGCGATCCACTGAACAAATAAATCACATCTGTAGGCGCGTCATTGAAGCAAGGACGCAAGGCCAGAAATGACGGATCAATAGAAAAGATGGAGAAGCATATTCATTCGTCGTGTTAACAGGTGCTTAGCAATGTTTCAATTCACATGCGCGAGCGTAGGTGCCGGGGCCGGCACAGCGAGCACGTTTGTTTCGCGGAAAATGAGTGATTCGGAAAATATTTTCGAAAAAATAATCTTTTATATCGCTTACAAAAATTAATGAATTAAATTTTTTTTATCGCCTATAAAGATAGTTATGCATAGATTGTTATCGATGACGAAAACATTTTTCGTCGACTGATTTTTCTAAATGGTGTAAATGACTATTTTTTAGAAAATATTTTTTAAATCACTTATTTTTCGCGAAATCAACCGGCTCTAAGTTTAGATTATGGTTTGGCCCTAGACTTGCATGCCTGGAGTTTATCTGAATCTACATATAAAATAGTATATAAAATGTATGTGCATGGAGATTTTGGCTCAAAATCTTCTCAGCTTGCATTACTTTTATCTAGGTTTTGTTGTGAAACAACGCCAAATTTAACGGATCTTGCAATTTAAGTGTAACACAAGAAGAAGGGAAAAGCTGTCTAAAAATTTCTAAACTTATTGCATTTTTGTTAATTCAGTCATAAATCTTTTCATTTCTTGCCAATTGAATCCATTCAGCCAATTTTGGCCGAAAATCACTGACGTTAACATTTTTATATAATATTTTAATAATTTTTGAATATTTTTAAAGTTTTTTTTCCTTTTCTCTATTTTTTTTTTGGATTTTAAAGCTAGGGCTGTGATGCTCTTGCTGGCCAAGCAAGGGTGCGTGAGCTCTCGCCTAGATCCGGCGAGGGCCGTGATACCCTCGTCTAGATCTGGCTAAGCGAGGCCCTCGCTGGCCCCAGGCGAGAGTGTGGGGTTGGCAAGGCCCGTGGCGCTTGGGGCCGGCGAGGGTCGCCAAGTTCTTGCCTAGCTAGATTTGGGCGAGGCATCATGGTTGGCAAGGGTTGGCTAGCCACCATCGCCGGCCCTAACTTCAAAATCCAGAAAAAAAAAAAAACAAAGAAAAGGAAAAAAAAACATAAGAAAAAAAATAAAAAATTAAGCAATTATTAAAATATTATATCAAAATATTCACGTCAGCGCCACATGGCCGCCCAGTGTCCATGTCAGTGATTTCCGGCCAAAATTAGCTAGATGGACTTAATTGATAAAATTAAAAGGTTTAGGATTAAATTAATAAAAGTGTAATAGGTTTAAGACTTTTTGGACAATTTTTCCTGAGAAGAAGAGATTAAGAGAAATCAATGATAGATGAGAAAGAGTATTAGAGATTTATATAATTTGGTTCAAGTGTCAATATCTATTCGATGGGAGAGACAACCACTAAGAAACCCACAATGAATTTGAAGAATACAAAGTTACAATCGCCCAGTTGCTTAAGTTTTTACCGACTTAAATTACACGTAAAGCAAAACCCATAATTATTATATCATAATCTCTCACAAAGAATTCACTCAAACTCACAAAGAGAAGCTCCAACACTCTCTTGCTTGCTTTTGTGTGTTAATTCTAAAATCCACCTCTTATATATATATGTGTGTCCAAATTAGAAAACCCCATTTAACCGACTCAAACTAAGGATCCAACTCAAACAAGCATTTGCTTTTGCTTTATATGTTTAGTCAACTGCAAGTCCAATTAAGACTTTCCTAATAAATATTGCATAGCCAAGCATTGATTCAGGTTTTATTCACGGTTCAAATTCGAGATATAATTTAATAGGTGTAGTGATAGCTATTTGTGATATATATATATGAGAACCCTATGTGGCAAGTTTTGCTCAATGGATAGGTTCAAAATAGTTCACATAATATGTAATCAACAAAAAAAATTTTGTACATGTAAGTGCTAGTAAAATTTGGCGATATAAAGGTCGACCTAAATAAAAGCTCTTGTAGATTTAACGTAAGTATGCATGATCATCACGTGGCGATACTATATTCTATACAATTAATAAGCTGTCTTTCTCTCTCACACCCGTTTTAATCTAGCTAACACAATTCACGGAAACAAGTCATGTCACAATATAATTTCTTCAATTTTGCGATCAACATTGCATATGCAAACACGCGCGCGCATGGTACAAACATGTGCAAAAGTGCAGGGCAAAGGTCCATGTCAGCATGACCGATTCAACACATGAAATGGACCCAACCATGTACAGAAAGATCGTGTCTTGTCGTGTCTAACGTGCGGGAGCGAGCGTCGCGCAATCTCTCTGCCGATATGCAGGTTGGCGAAGGGGCGTGCAAGCTTTTTGCTTCGTTCACCGTTCAAAGCTAAGAGCTGATAACGACGCCGAAGCAAAAACCGGGTGCTGCCACGGCATCCGAAGGCAAGATCGGCGAGTTCATATTCCGTCCAATGTCGATGAAAACTGCACCTTTTCACTAAATTGTGCGAAGCATGGTATCATACGAGACATCTGCGATCGAGTAATTAGTATTTACAATCCCTGCAAATGATAATACAGAGAGTCGTGCGCTACGTACATGATCTATAATAATTTATGTTTTATATTTTCTTTTTTTGGTTGCCGACTGAACTGAGTTTGCCCACGTTATGGGACTGAGCTAGAAGCACGAGCAGCAACAAAAATTATGCAAGTTAGGCATGCGAACCGTCTCTGTCCTGTGAAAATCGTTTATAGCATTTACGGGCCCAACTGGCCTGTTGGTCTTTGTTGCATCTGTCGTTCTTTCTCTTTAAAATTTGCCATTTGATGGGAACAAGTCATGAGTACGAAGGAGGATTAACGTTGCTTTCCATCCCTCATTCAACCTCTGTTTTTTTTTATCCTAAAACATCGGGCATGGTACCTCGTGAGAATCATAGAATCGGCCTTATTTTAGAGATTTAATACTCAAAAAAACCTCAAACTTTAACTTTTTTTTTTTTTGGTAAGGCTCAAACTTTAACTTTTGTCTCAATTATATCCTAAACTTTTTTTTGTCTTATAAAAAACTCTAAACTTTTACTTTTGTTCCAAATCTACCACCTAATATCCAAAAAAAATCCCAAATTTTAACTTTTGTCCCAATTATATTCTAATTTTTTTTTGTCTCATAAAAAATCCCAAACTTTTACTTTTGTCCCAAATCTACCACCGTTAAATTTTTCGTCCAATATTATCGTTAATAATTATTTTAATATTATTTTTTTGAATTTTTATTTATTTATTTATTTATTTTATTTTCCCTTCACCTTCAACCTCTGGTCGGTTGCCGTTCCGACGACTGGTGAGGCTCGACCTTGCCAGTGTTGGGTGAGGTTCGTCCTTGCAGTGGCTTGGTCTCGCCCAACGCCAGCGAGGTCGAGCCTTGCTAGTGGCCGGCGGGGCTGAGCCCTTGCTAGGGGTGGGCGAGGCTCGATCTCGCCCCAGCGAGGTCGAGCCTCGCTTGCCCCTGGCAAGGTTCATCCTCGCCATAGCTGGCAAGGCTTGGTCCCGCCGGTTAGTGGCGAGATCGAGCCTCGCCGCGGCTGATGAGAACGAGGCCGGCGGGACTGAGCCGAGGCCGGCGGGACTGAGCCCTCGCCGGCATTGGGCAAGGCCAAGCCTCGCTAGCCATGGTGAGGACGAACCTCGCCAGGGGCGAGTGAGGCTGACCTTGCCCAATACCGGCGAGGTCGAGTCTCGCCAGCTAGAGGTTGAAGGTGAAGGGGGGAAAAAAAGAAAAGGAAAGGAAAAAAAATAAAGAAAAAATAAAAAAATTTGAAAAAATAAAAAATAGTTATTAACGGTAATATTGGACGAAAAAGTTAACAGTGGTAGATTTGGGACAAAAGTAAAAGTTTGAAATTTTTTATGAGACAAAAAAAAATTAGGATATAATTGGGACAAAGGCTAAAGTTTGGGGTTTTTGTGGATATTAGGTGGTAAGTTTGGGATTTTTTATGGGACAAAAAAAGTTTAGGATATAATTAGGACAAAGGTTAAAGTTTGGGGTTTTTTTGGGTAGTAGGCCTTATTTTAGATAGTTCGCATCACGCGATAAGTGTCCAACCCTCCATAAGTTCAAGCGGGAGCGATCGCACGGATTCTAGGGCTAGCTTTTCAGCTAATCCGCCAGATTAATAAGTTGTATGGTTTCTGAACGAAGGATTTGCTCAGTTAAATTAGGGTTTCTAGTGGAAAATATACGTGCATGTAGTTTAGAAATTGAGTTTTTGTAAATTACATGGTGGCCTGAACCGGCGAGGCAACTGTGACCATGGCTGCTTGAGCTCGACTCGTGGCCATGTTTGTTGAATCGCGAGCTTGAGTGGGCATGACAGCTGCAAGCTCGAGATTTGGCAATCGCTGAGGGTCCAGTGACCCTTACAAGCCTCAAGTAAAAAAAAAAAAAGAAAAGAGAGAAAAGAAAAGAAAAATCAAAATCAAAAGAAAAAGAAAAAGAAAAAGAAAAAGAATAGAAAAACATTATTTAAAATTATTTGTGTTAGCACCAGCCATATCACATAAGGCGAACAACATCCATGTTAGCCATTTTTGGCCGAAATCGGTCGGAGTGACTCAATTAGCAAAATGTAAAAATGTTTATGACTTAATCAGCAAAATCAAAAGATTTATGACTGAATTAGTAAAAGTGCAAATGGAGCCATAGTTTACACATTGAGTTTATGATCCGTGGATTCACTTGATTATGGTGTTCATGTCTAGTGTTGTATGTGATCATGGGGGTTCTTTCTTTAGCCCCACTAAGTTAGTTTACGAATTTTCATTAGTTCCACTCAATTTATCGCTCATATCGATCAAAGCATAACATCAACCATCAAATACGAAAATTAAGATATTTCTCAATCCGTTTGACGTCGATTAGAGAGGAAAATCTCCTTTTTTTTAGTTGGGCGATCGATTAAGTTGGAATTTTATTTTTGCTTCTGCTTCATTTTTCTTTTTGCTAAAATCTCCCGCTTCATTTATTTCTTTTATGTCATGTACTTATTGATGACTGGGCTCAGTTGAGGTTTCATATCTGAATTTCCCCTTTTGCCTCATTCTCAGGCCCACCCATTTCATGTTTGTTGCGGATCCGACCCGACCCATCATGATGGGCCCAAAAACACAAGTACTATGACCATCCAGCTAAATGTGTCCATGAACTTTTCGTCTTCTTTTTCGTTTCCCACAGAGAAGATTTTTACAATAATGAATCTTTTCTTCTTTTTGATAAAAGAATGCATAAATGAAACTGATGAAATGAAATTGCTGACTTATCCAAAAAGAAATTATAATAAAAATGCGCAAGGAAGCTTCGCTGCATGACGTCGTCGTTGCAGCGCGTCGCCATTTTGTGACGTTTCCCGAGCAAGACCAGATCAAGATCTCGAAACATTTGATTGGTCAGAGTCAATATTCTTTCAATTTTGCTGAAACCCAATCAAAGAAAGGAGGAAAAGAAAATTGCGGTGTTGATTTTTCTTGGGAAGGATCTTCCTAGTTCAGCGCTCATTAAATTGAACTTCCTATTTTTGACAGCAAAATGACCTGGGTGTCCTTTGTTCTTAAGCAAACTTTTTCTTGTTTTGAGTCGCTAAGATTTTTCCAATTCCAATTCTAAGCCTTGAATTAGTCTCTCAAGTACAAAGAGAGAGAACATATGTTTCCCTTTCCATTACCAAAATTGGTATAAACTAGAAAAAAAATTGAAAGAAGGAAGAACATTTGTACCCAACTCATGTCTCATCTTAACCTCCAGTCGGTTGACACGGTTACGAGTCGTCTCGACCATATTTGTCGTGCAAGAAAGATCTTGAGTTTAGACATTCTATTGTAAAGAGACCTAAACCATAGTTTGGGGAGGTTAATCCATCTTGACCGACTCTGTCCACTAATGCTTACGCCCGAGCATGCCCGGGTCCTGTCGTTCTGTGAAGAATATGTAATACTACTTTTATATCGTTTGACCTCTTCTATGAGGATTTTTAGGCCCTGTATCATACCCCTCCCTACCCAATTCTATTCATCGATTATGCTAAATAATTGATTCTTCAAGCAAAGAAAGCTATAAATCTGTGCATTCTATGATCGTTAGGCCCGATCAGGGGGACGGAGGGATTAAGGGTGTGCAAAAGAATTCGGAACGGCCTGGAACTGGACTGGATCGGCCCAGAAACCGGCAGTTCCCATGGGGATTGGTCCAATTCCCAGTTCCAATTTACTGAAATTGATGAGTATTGGTTCGGTTCCCTATTATAAATGTGGAACCGCCAACTTGGAGCGGACCGATACACACACATATAATTTTAAATAATTTTTATGTTTTCAGATCAAAACCCTAATTTCCTCTTTGTCTCTCTCTGTCTCTAGTCTCACTCATCTCGCGGTCTCCGTAGAGATTCCTCAATATCATTGGGACAACTCCCACCTCAACATAGTTTCTAAGGTTACGTCCATCATCTCCACCTTCTTCTCTTCCATTAGAAATATTTATGAAGGAGTAGGGGCTAAACATCGGCCACGGTGAATGACATTATCCATAACTTTTACCGGTAACATTCGGTCCATTTCGAATTTGATTTTTGTAAAAAGTTGATGTTGGAAAGCGATAAGTACTGGATATAGAGAATGTGCTTTGGATGACCCAGAGAACCCAACCTTTCGAATAGACTCCTTCCAAAGCCAGCCTTTCTAGAAAGCTATAAAAATAAAAACATACACAAAATGATCAAAGCAAAGGAAGGAGAACTGCTCCGCGTTGGACTGATGCACCGCATGAATTTGTTGTGGCCATTTTGACCGGTTCCCTGTTTCAAGGTGTGAACCGCCCACCCTGCAACTGATCACCTCCCGGAGGGATTACCATACACGCCCGGTGGGAAATTAGTCGATCATCGGCTAACACCGGACATCCCCAAGATATTGAAAAGAGCCAAGCAAAAATAAGCTTTATTACGTCATCTTTGCGTCCAAATTTCAGATGAAGGCAAAGAGAAGAGAAGCCAATGACGGGAAAGTCGGAGCCTTCCCCTAGAAATGGACACACCAACCCCCAAGCAATTAGCCTGTCAACATTGATAAAAAACGAAACAAATCACGACATTTGGGAGATGGAAGTCCACGGACGCACCCGAGCGATTCCTTCATCATCACGTCGTCCACGAAACGGAATCGGATAACACTGAACATAATACCGAATGAATGGACGCCAGAGGTCCGCTGAATTCGATGGTGACCCGAGAGAGCGTCCCTAGAATGTCAAGAGAGGCCGACCCCTCCTGATTTCCTTGACTCAATAGAGATCTGCTGTAGCTTAGTGTTTGTCATTGGCAACTGGGGCAATAATTTATATGGGGAATCACTGCTAGTGATTGGAGAGAGTTGCAGCCTCTTTGATCCCCGGCTGACTTTTGGTCATTTCCATTATGGCGGATGGCGTTTATAACGAAAAGTGGCCACTTTTCGAATCAGCCACACCGCGTTCTAGCTTCGAATCAGCCACTTTTCGGCGTTTAGCTAGATCCTTCGTCATTGACGATTGTTTTGGAGACATGGTTGATGCCGCAAGCTTCGCTTATAGGACACAAAAGAATTATCAATCTTTCGCTTGGCGGGCGAGGAAATCTCGCTCCAGCTTTCGTGATTCGATGGGAAGTTTCCTGATTCTTCGATTCTACCAAAGTCGCTCCAAGTTGCGGGTTCTAAACTAAGACAAAGAAGGGAACAATATCTCGGGCATGTAGTTGGGAACGGGATACAAGGTGTCGTCCCAAAAGTTATGAAGATTCTAATCTTATGGTTCGTTTCAATTTAGGTTGGCGATTTGTCTTCAACTCCCTGGTTTCATGTTTCAATGTCTCTGCTAGTGGCAAACAACCTGACCGTTGAAACATAATGGAAAGGTTTGAATCATTCAAGCACGTAAAAATTTCCGTTCCAACTTGGTCTGGTTTCTGCACAGTTCATATTTTGTGTTTTCAGAGCACGCCGCTGGTTCGCGAGGAATGAAAGGTCCGGTTTGTCCTAGCCGAGTGGGCTTGGGGAACATGGCTCAACTCGATACTACGACCTCATCTGTCTAATGAATTAACCCTGAAAATGATATATAAAACTAAAAGTAAGTCCTGACAGTATAAATTTGCAACCAGGTGAAATATTATATACCGGGTACATTCACTAACTAATCAGATGAGGACTTTGATTAATATACACTAAGTAACTGGAAGCTAAGGATAACGATTTTTGTGGACTCAAATTTTCTGGCTGCTTCCAAGTCGCTTTCGCCCGGTATTTTGCTTAAACCATCTACTTTGAGTCTTGACCTGTGAAAGGTCGACAAATGCTCCTCTTTAAAACTCTTTTATTTATCAATCAGCTAGAGTGATATAATCGATGGATGACATTCCAACTTGGTGGGCGCTAATAACTTTGCGTTTACTCTCTACCCTTTAATCAAGAAACCAAGCTCTCAAATGCTCTCTCTCAAATGCTCGCCTTTCTGTTTCTTGTTCTGGTACTCAACACAAGCCTGTCCTGTGTCGACTCTTCAGGACGCACAGAATATGAAGTCCCAAAGAGAGAATTGGAGGCTGCTGATTCTTCTGCTTCTCCTTCCTGTCCACTGAACTTTGATTATCTCGGCAAGCTCGTTAATGAGAGCTCACAGCCGCTCCTGCTGCTGGACGTCCCAACCGAGTGTGGCTACATGCTCCAGGCACTCCGGCTGGTCCGCTCGGAGTATCTCCGCAGCACCGGGTACTTCTTCCCGCCTCCCAACTCATCCGAGGCCTGTTGGGATGCGTACCAGAGCATTGTCAATTCCAAGATTGCCGGGTTTAATGTCCGGTCCACCTGCGGTTTCAAGACCAACCTCATGTCCGAGACATGCGCAAATGTCACGACCCGATCGGATTTCGAGAGGATCGTGTCAGGAACCAAGCTGAGCGATGTCCAGAAGTATTGCAATCAGTCCCTGGACGACGAGTCTGCCTGCACGTTGTGTACAGATGGCTTGACCCGTGTGCAAGGGTTGTATTTTGGGGGTCCTAACAACGGGAACGAGTCGGACTGCTATGGGTATCCATTCGTCTATGCGGCTGCATATGCAGATCAGTTCAGGCCGATCAATGCAGGGGACCTCAAGTGCTTGTTTTCGCTCAATTTCAGTGCAGACAAGAAGAAGAAACGGAAGTATGGGGTGGTTTTCTGGGGAATCGTCTCAGGTTGCACCAACGGCTTCTTTGGCACGGCGATTGTGATTTGGCTGTGTTGGACATGGCATTGGAGGAAGAGGAGGATGAGAAAGAGCTTGGCCCAGATGGAATCAGGCAATGCTGGTTCAGGAATGGAGATGAATCAGATGATGAATGCAAGTGCCAGAGTCGTCAGGTTCACCCTTGAGGAAATCAGGAAGGCCACAAACAACTTCTCTAGGGACAACATAATTGGGAGGGGTGCATATGGGAATGTGTACAGAGGAATGTTGACAGATGGGTCAGAGGCTGCCCTCAAGAGGTTCAAGAACTGCTTGGCCACCGGCGACGAGGTGTTCGCACATGAGGTAGAGGTCATTGCCAGCGTCCGGCATGTCAATCTCGTGGAACTGAAGGGCTACTGCACTGCGACTGTCCCCATGGAAGGCCACCAACGAATCCTCGTGTGCGAAATGGTGCATAGTGGGAGCCTCTTCGACCACCTCTTTGGGCAGGAACAAAAGCCTCTGAGTTGGCCTGCCCGTCGGAAGATTGCCCTCGGGACGGCACGTGGGTTGGCCTACTTGCACTATGGTGTGCAGCCCACTATAATCCACCGGGACGTGAAAGCGAGCAACATACTCCTGGACGAGGCTTTTGATGCGAAGCTCGCCGATTTTGGCCTCGCCAAGTTCACCCCTGAGGGCCAGTCGCACATGAGCACCAGAGTGGCCGGCACCCTGGGGTACGTGGCCCCTGAGTACGCAATGTACGGCCAGTTGTCGGAAAGGAGTGACGTGTACAGCTTCGGAGTCGTGCTCCTAGAGCTACTGAGCGGGAAGAAGGCGGTTATTTCAATTGAAAAAGGCGAGGCCTCTCTCCTGGTGGATTGGGCTTGGTCCCTAGTGAGGGGAAACGGACCTTTGGACGTAATCGATGAGGGGATACCGAATATGGGCACGCCGGAGGAGATGGAGAAGTATGTACTGTTGGCAGTGCTTTGCTCTCATCCAGTGGTGTATGCTAGGCCCACTATGGACCATGTCGTGAAGATCCTGGAAAGTGATTCGCCGGTACCTCCGATACCCGACCGCCCGATAACCATACTAGCAGAGTCCAAGAACGTGGAGCAATCTGCAAGCTCAAGTGGCTCTTACTGCTTCATGACGAACCCTGGTGAGTTCCAGCCATTTATGGTCAAAGGTCACTCATTGAATTCTGAAACAGCATGAGATCCTGAGCAACGGTTGTCTAGTTTGGTGGTAGGAAACTTTCTAGATGTCACCGTCCGGCTCAATTTTACAGCAATTGCTTATTTTCTTCTGGGGTTTTTGTAGTACATAGATGAGAAGAGACAATATTCAGGGAATTGCTTGATTCTTTCAGAGTAACCGGATTTGTTGCCTGTTGTCTGGAAAGGACTCCCCCATGTTCTGTATCCATCCTTAACTTGGCTATTGCCGTGTGAAGCAAGAGAAGAAAAACTGATTAGAATGAAGCAAATTGCTATGCTTTGGCAATCTGGATGTAAACATTAGTACTAGAGCATGCTTAGCTGCTAAAACTTCCGGTCTCCAGATCTTGTCTAAGTTTCTACGTCTGCCACTATTAACAAATACAGGGAAAATTTCAAAAAGGAGCATGAAATGGACATTGTCTCAAATAAGGATCTCAAGTGGCCAAAACATTTCGAATAAGGGCTCGAAGTAACCAAATTGTCTCAAATAAGGACTTTTGGTCGGCCGGCGACTATTCCATCATCGGAGAAAGGGTATTTTAGTCAAAAAAAATTCGAAGTATATTTTTTTAATTTTTTTACTTTCCTTTCCTTTCCTTTTCTTTTTTCTTCTCCCTTCCTAACCATCACTGTGTGTCGTGACCTAAAAAATTTTCATTTTTCGGGCTAATGGATTATTAAGACTAATCTTAACTCGGGTCCTCCCAAGCCCTACCAATTCGCAACTTAGGGTTTAAGTTCTTAACATGCAAATGTCTTCATGCTTGGAGTTGCCACTAATCATTTTATGGTAGGTCGATTAGAAACCTAAATAAAACATAGGGAGATATGTTTTATTCCTACGAACCAAAGATTCTAAGCCCGGGGACTTGATTACGCTAGATCTAGTCTAACGCCCTTTCGGTACCTTTTCTTTTCAAAAATATTTTGGCATGCAGTTTGGATCCATTTCAACTTAATTACTAACATGTGAGATGTTCATGCGGGTGCGCAAACCACCAATTTAATACCCAGGAAAGCATTAAATAAATTGCAAGTTTGGAAGAATTACTTACCTGGAAGCAACGCAAGCATCTGCATTGTTAGCTAGAAAATCACATTAACATCCTAATATGATTTCTAATTAACAAGCAATTCACTCAATTTCTCTTTTGATTTTCACTTATTTAAATGAAATCTAATCTATATGCAATGACGTGCAAAAATGACATGCAAGTAATGCAACCTAGCATGCAAACTATATGTCATGCGACGACGTGACCTAATTCTGATGACGGGTAAATGATTTATTTTTGATATTTTCTAATGAAATTCGGAATAAAAATATGCCTAAAATAACATGCAACCTATGATGACTTAACATATTCTAACATGACTTATTTTTGGGATTTTTGTTAAAATTCGAAATAATAAATTACTTAAATTAAGAATGCAATCTATCATAATCTACCATAAAGCAATTCATTCTTTTTTTGGGGTTTTCATGAAAATTCGGAATTAAAAAATAACCTAAATAATCTAATAAGATTAGAATATTGCTTAATTTAAACTAGGAAATAGATTATCTCAAGTTCTAATTTAAATTAAATAATTACTCTATCTTCTAGATACATTTAGGGTTCCCTAAACATGCAAAATTCAAATTCAAATCCTAACTGATATTTTTTGAATTTTCTGTTTAAAGGAAAGCAAATAATAAAAAAAAGACAAGGATAGCAACTACATTCAAATCGTCCACGTGATCAGCCAAATTTGTTTCAAACTCGGATTAGGCACAAAAATCGAACTATCGGTCATATCTATAGGGTTATAGATATTGACGGAAAGTTGATCGTTTAAATTTGGATTGACGGAAAGTTGATCGTTTAAATTTGGAAAGCAGATAAAGATCATTATTGTATCCAAGTGATTATGGATAGGATAATAATTTTCCGTATCGCCGCGTATCGTACCTTAGGAATATGGTCAGATAGTCGTCCAGATACGTTGCTAAATTAAGAACGATTCCTAATTTTGAATATTTTCAAATATTGCGGATATATCGAACATTATCCTAAGATATCTAAATATCCACATGATATTCATGAAATATTCAAAATATGCAAATTAGGAAATTAAATATTCTGAAAAATATAGGATAATGTTCAATCACCTAATTTGCAGATAATCTCCAACTTTATCAATTTCGAAGAAACATCTTCTGAATTCTAAAGGAATGAAAATCAGATCTGGACACAGATACTGATCAAATTGTGAAAATTCATTTTGAAAATCCAAATGACCTTCGATTTTGATGAAATTAGTATCAATGGAAAGATCTCGATCTCAGTATGAACTTTCATGAAGAAAACTTTTTCAGATTTCGAACACACAAATTTATGAAAATTGAAGAACACACGAAGGTCAATCTGGAACTGATCTGTCATCAGATTCATGCATATATGACGTTGCAGATCGTATCATGCTAACACGCTTGGAATTTTATGAAAATTTTATGGTGAACAGACAAAAATGTGATCTACAATTTTCGTGAAGAAAGCTTTTTCAAAAAATGATCATAGAAAATCATAAAAATCACGGAACAGCACAACATCAGTCAGAACATTATCAGAACAGACTTCAACATCATATTCCAGATTCTGATCCTAACTTCCGAAATAGTTTTGACATAGCAAATTAGGTTCGATTGAGGCATATGATATATCAAATCAAAGCTTAAGACGTGCTTTACGATTATCTAGTTCATCACTTCACAAGATTTTGACATTAACGAGCTGAAATTGGCATCTCAAGCATACTGGTTTCTATGTACATGATTTTACAGAACAAAGTCCAAGTGCACTTACCTTGTTTAACGATGCTCCGGCACGAAATCGAGCGATCCGGCCTTCGTATTCAGATAAAAAACAACATGGAGAAGTCTCGGAAAACTCGGCCGACCTATGATAATAGATTGCACAAAATATAGTGAGAATCGATTCGATCTGGCACTAGTGGACTAGTAATGAAGAATCAAGTCAAGAGATGTGATCCGGCGGTCGTTTAACGAGAAACCGGCCACCACAGTGATGTGAAGACGCCAAGGAGTGTTGCCGCAAGTTTTGGATCGCCGGAGGAAGTCGCCGATCAGCCGGTTCAGCCGCTTGAACCGGCTGATCACATCATCGGCAGCAGCGTTAGCGGAAGGCAGCGACGTCGGCAGGTGGTTGAGGCGCGATGACGGCGGTGCGGCGGCGTGCGGCATGCCCCCGGTGGTGGTGCGCGACGTCACTTTCTCTCTCACACTTGCCTTTCTCTAAAAATCAAATCTGAATTATGTGTTGTCTCCCCAAATTCTGACCTAAACATACTTATATAATACTAACCTAGGTCAATTAGATGGGCTCTCTAGTCCTAATGGGCTTAGACTTGGGCTTAGGCCTTAATCTAATTTCTGATTTTATTTAATTTCTAAGCAGGCTGAATTAACTTGGGTTTTAATTTAATTGAACATAATGGGCTGAATTAAGCTCAAATTAAAACGACCAAACCTATTTGACTCGTGATTTTCGGCCCTTGCCTTTCCGAGCGAACCGAGTCCCATTTGATGAAATTTAAGCTCGTTCGCCATCACCGATCCAATGCAAAATGCGATTAAATTAAAATGAACATAAACTATATATTATGCAATTTAAATATTTTTGTTTAGGGGTTAAAAATTAATCCTTAATTTTCTATGCAAATTACAACTAAATGATTAGTAAAATTTAGGTGTCAACACTGTGCCTAGTCGGCGGAGGTTGCTGGCCTCAAGCGAGGGCTGCCCACGCCGGCGTTAGGCTAAGGCCGCCCTCGCTCGGGCAGACAAGGGTGAGGGTCGCCCTTGCTTAGGCGGGCGAGAGTCGATAAGTCAACACGCTCGTTGACATATGCAGAATTTTATAAATAGCTTGGCGAAAGCTACCCTTGCCAGATTCGGCAAGAGTAACTCTGGCCAGGCTGTTTATAAAATTCTGCACGTGTCAATGAACGTGTTGAACAAGTAATATAATGATGAGATTATTATCGTTTTATAGAGATTGATGATAATAAACCAATTAAATATTAAAAATAGAATAATTCTAAAATTTATCTAACATATCAAAATAGAATTGAGAATACATACAATTAACAGTTTTAGAAACGAAATTTAAAACTAAAGGCAAATAATCAATCAGATAAAATATGTTAGAGCATCCGATTTCACTATAACCACTAGATATGAATTTTAGATCATTATGCATACAATAACAATAGCAAACATGTGATAGCGGAATTTCCTAGTCTATTTACTATCCTATCTCTAGGTATAACAAACCTACTTACTTTATCAATTCACTATATCTCTATGTGAATTTAAATAAACAAAAGTGCATTAAAATCTGTGAATATTCTCGATTTACAATGAATTTTTTGGACTACCTTATCACCGAAAGCTATATAAATAATATGGTATATTTCTATCCATATTTAATTCATGGTTATATATTATAAGAAGCAATTGCATATTATCACTTCTCACTCTTAAACATGCACATCAGATCATTCAAGCGGTGGCTAGTCATCTAATGACATTAAACACGATAATATATAACTCACATGAATGAAATCACTTGCAAAATATAAAATGTATGAAATTCATATCATTATGGTTAGACTACATTATAACTCTAACAAAGAAAATTAAAACATAATAGAAGGATAAACGAAAATATAAATTAAACCAAACATCTTAAATCAAAGAACAAGAATTCTGTTACCACTTTTGTCTTCTCTTTAAAATACTTGAAAAACTATCAAAACAATGAAAACAAAAACGATCTAAAGAAAAAACTAGTTGTCCTTCCAAGTTACCTTATATATATGATAACATCCAAGACTCTTCTCATAAGGCAATTTCTTCATTTTCGAATAAAATTAGGGAATAAGTCGCAAAATTCCCGATATGATATCCACCTTCTGTCACGCCCCCAAACCCCTTCGGCTCGCGACACTGCCTCTGGTCGATTCTAGCGACGTCCCAGGAATGTCGCTGACCTCAAAACGCTATCAAAGATTTACTACCATAGCGGATAACAACAATTAAACCCGGACAATTAAAAACTGGGGAGAATTGGGAGAATGTACATATTTTTTTCATTTCCTTCTTATACCATAATATTTACATATATAAACTGTCCCATACATGTACTTGCATACCGTCTTTCTCAAAAACCGATACTCCAAGGATGAAAACCTGGATTTACTACTACTCCAAAAATGGTGCTCGCCAAAAACCCATTCTGAGTCTGATTTCTTGTCTACTGAGTCTGAGTCCCCTTATACCGTCCCATCCACTAAGGACTCCAAAACGTTTTGGTGGCGGAAGATTCATGGGTCCTGTCGGGGTTCTGAAATTGTTGGTTAAAACAACCGTGAGAACAATTTTCAGTAAGTTCACCCCTAAACCCAACTTAGGCTATCACGTACCTCTAGGCAATTACGCAATCACACACATATATTCACACACGTTGAAACATCATATCGCAGGCACAACAAATAATATTGCCAGGCTCAAACATGCACACAACATCATTCAAGCTCAATCATGTCAGATGTAAACACACGCATATATCACTCTTATCCCATTATTCCGTCCATTCTCATTCTTCGCCAGTGACCCGCATAAACGTACACGCCTCAGGTACGCTGCGACCACTCACCACATCTGGCCTGCGTACTCGTTCACGCCTTAGGCCCTTTGATCGCGCCCCGAGCATCACACGCTTCGGTCCGATCCCACATTCACACTTTCCTCAACCCGCGCCAAATGCGACAGGCCTACATGATCGAAACCCGAGCTTAGAATACTTCGGTCCAATCCCGGTCTCACCCGAGCTAATCGTGCCTCGGACCGAATTCAATGACGCTCTTTCGAGTCTCAGCTTGTGCCAAATGCATCAGATCTACATGATCGTTGCCCGAGCTTATAATACTCGGCCCGATCCCAACTCACTTTCTCATGCCATTGCCTCAAATTCCATGTACACTTTCACCCCACACTTCACCACATCACCATTTTCACACAAAAGCACATTTTCGCATAAAACAACATTTTTCTTTGTTCAAATGTTTTCAAATCATTTTTAGCCATTCACGGGATTTTCATAAAATTCCAAGACGGACCTAACGGTACCGAACACGCATCAAACGACTCACCACAGCACAGTGCACAGTACTCCCACAGCTCGTGAACAGTAATTTCCCCACTCAAACCACAAAATCACACCACCGACTCTTCCCGACACTTACATAAAACTCCGAGCTGGACCCAATGGTATCATTCTCGTACCCAACAGCAAGCCACATCATACTCAACTTAAATTCCACAATTTACTAATAATTTAAATATGCATCCAATATGATAACTCCCATTTTTCTCCAACCAAACGGCGTCGGATTAATTCCGATCCTTCATGAAACTTTCTCGCCATATTATCTAGGTTCCAAAAATTCAACTTGCGTCCCAATCGGACCATCACAGCTCAATGAACAGTAATCCACAGCCAGTAAACAGTGATTCGAGGCATATAAACAGTAATTCGCAGCCCCTAATTTTCTGAATTTTCCAATAAAAATTTTCTAGTTTCAAATCTAAGGTCCGCCAACTGAACCCACTTCTAATTCATGCAATTCCGCACCTATCCTATGCCCGGTTTCACCTAAAATCTCCTATCGATACCCGAAATCCTAAATTAGGTTTAGGCGCGACTTATTCGCGTTCTATACTTCCTCAGTTAGAACGGAAAGCGGCGGTACTTAATTGGGGACGGCGGTGACGATGTACGAATCCTAGCGGGTGGCGATCGGCTTGGGGGGCGACGGCGCGGCTTGGGCGGCGATCGGCAAGGAGAGAGAGAGGAATAGAGTCTACGGTGAAGGAGGGGTTTTTCACGATGGAGAGGGGGAGAGAAATGGAGGAGACGATGGAGAGAGGGAGAGAAATGGAGGAGAGAGAAAAGGACTTTTTGACCTAAATAGTGATTTTTGACCCAAAAATATCTAAGGCACAAATGACCTAAATGCCCCTTGCCCTAAAACTAATCCTTTATAAATCCTTAAGGGCAAAATCGTCACTTTCTCCAATTCTCATCCAAATCGAGTTTTTCCGAAGGAATTGAGCGCAAAAAAAATGCACACGTGTCACGTGCAACGTTGTCCTAATGTTCCGGCGTGACTTCCTAATTTTCCGGTGTCCAATTTGAGCAAAAATTCCATAATTAAATTCTATTAAACGCAACTCGAGTGTTTCTCGGGCTAACGGGCGGCTTGCTGGAGAAATTCGCGAAATCGACTTATGACTGATATTAAATCGAGTCACGTGCAAGTCCGTCC
Organism: Syzygium aromaticum; assembly: GCA_024500025.1. Classification (NCBI taxonomy): domain Eukaryota; kingdom Viridiplantae; phylum Streptophyta; class Magnoliopsida; order Myrtales; family Myrtaceae; genus Syzygium; species Syzygium aromaticum. The sequence goes on from CM044892.1 coordinate 36,160,179, forward strand.
GGTGCGTGACGACCTCGATTGTCATTAAAATCGCGAAGATCAATCACTTGATTCGAGGGGTACGATCGTTTGGTATAATTTCGGAATCGTTCATTAAGTCGTTTCGTGGTCTAACGGAATCACCCGCGATCCACTACTAGGACAGTGGCAAACTGACCCCTAACTATCTTTAGATCGGCCAACAGTGGCTCAAAATATCACTTGCGTGATTTAATGATCGAAATCTATTCACGATCAAATTTTCTTTAGTCGTGCGAATTTAATTCCTCTATTAGCCTTTCCCTAACGGTTAGCATTCTCAAGAATGATCAGTTCCGGGCGAGAATTTACTGCGAGCACATTTTATAAAACTCAGTTATTTCATAATTTCAAATTGGCGGAAAGTTCGGAATGTCACACCTTCCACCTCTTCTCTGGGTAGCATATTCATTTCCTTCTTTTTGCCATATTTTCCTTATTTTCTCCATATCTCAATATTCTGCATAAACAGGGAAAAATTAAGTAAATAAAATGAAATCCAAATATTGCATTATTTATTACTTAAAGTAGATGAAATAACTTAGGCCACGCCACCCTCGGCGAGAGTGAGGGTGGCCCTTGCCGGCTTTGGGCGAGGGTCGCCCTCGCCTGGGTAGACGGACAAGGGTTGCCCTCGCCAAATCTGGCGAGGGTCACCCTTGCCCACCCATCCCAAGCGAGGCCATCCTCGCCCTCGCCAGAGTCTGGCGAGGATGGCCTCGCTTGGGTTGGGCGGGCGAGGGCACCCCTCGCTCGACGCCGGTAAGGGCTGGCGAGGGCCTCCAGACGCCGATGAGGGCACCCTCGCCTAAGGTTGGCAACCTCTGCTGGCCATTGGCAATGACTGGCGAAGAGAAGAGAGAAAAAAAAAGGAAAAAGAAAAGGAAAAGAAAAAACATAAAAAAGAAAGAGAAAAAGGAAAAAAATGTAATTGATGAAAAGGCCCATCGGTTAGATAAGTCATACCCTTATTTAATACTGATATAGCCACTTTAGACCCTTATTTGAAATAAATTCAACTTTAGGCCCTTATTTGAAAAAATGAGGGGACTTTAAGCCCTTATTTGAGACAAAGTCTATTTCAGGCTCTTATTTGAAAAAATGAGAGTACTTCAAATTCTTATTTGAAATTTTTCCATAGAGATACTAACACGTGTGTGTACGCGTGTGTTAAAGCCTAAAAAGAAGAGAAGGAAGAATAAGCTCGAAAAAGATTGATCATATGAATCAAGAAAAAAGATTGAATCCTTTGAGTTTAAATAGATACATCTGTCGAATGAAAAGCCTGAAGATGTATCATGTTAGATGTTGATCATCATTCAAGCATCAGCAATCCCTGCTATTGTTTATACTAGTGAAAAGTCCACGCTTCGATGCGGGTGTTTCTTATAAAATATTTCTGTATCGACATTTTTAAATGGGTTATAATGGCCATAATCATATTTTACGTTTCATAAGAATTATACTTTTATGCGTGCTGATGATTGAAAAGAACAGTATTAGTATTGTCACGATGAATTATGCAAGTCCATAAGTAAACAAAAGGAAAGACAAGAAACAGAAAAAATGAAAAACGAAATAAGAAATCCATTCTTCACCAAACGAAACTCAAGCACTAGACGGGTTTCAAAACATTATAACCTTAAAACCCTACTTTAGATAACAGCAAGATCAGTCTTCATTTGTCAGCTCTAGAATTGAATCATACTTTCTTCTTCTTTTTTATATTTCTATTATTACAATATGTATAGTATGTCCGAGTTCTAGGTCAACCGCATACAAAACTTCACACAGAGGTACAACGTGGGAACAAGGTGGAAGAAAATGATATGAAGAGCACAACAGGACATTATTTTATACAGCAAGTAATGAGAATATTAGTATTGCAGAACTGATTTCAGATCGACCTCATTTCATTCATCCAAAAGCTTTGGGACGTCAAACTCGCAAGTCGCAACGCATCAAGCATTCCCGGCTATAGATTGATCTTATATGTAAGTTTCAAGCGCAAATACCGTGATCCGGGGGACCCGAACAGGGATAATGAACTAAAACCACGTATAAGAAAAGTGTAGGGGCTGAAATTCATCAATTCTGTATGGATCGAGCTCCATATCTGGACGTGACCATATCAAGCAAACGACCAGGAGTAGACTAATAACGAGAGCAATGGTTAAAGTTTGAAGTTGAAGCTCAAACTATTGAAGAGCGGGTTTACAGATGCAGAACGAGAACATTTCTTGACTTTCAGACACAGTCAAATGACTTGCAGTAGGGAGGAGAAGCTGAACATCAGAAGCGTTGAAGATCAGTCCCGACGTTCGTCGTCAGGGTTCGGGGTTTGGTCATTGTGAATGCTCAGTGTCTTGGGAAGAAGAAGAAGACAATCTCATTGACTGGAATGTCTACTGGTCGGCTGTGAAAACAATCCATGGCCCCAAGCCAAAGCATAGATGGACTGCCAAATCTGTTCTATTACATATAATTAGCTAGGGCAAGAGGGAGTGTTCGCTCCCGCGGCCGCCATGCGGGATGTATGATTGCCACATGGTAAGCGATCTGGCATGATCGTGCCACACGGCCCGTGTTCATCCCATTAGCATCAGTTCGGTGATTTGTCATCCTCAAATGTCCATCATTCGTTAAGTTTAAATTTAAATTTAAAATCATAAGAAGGAAATGCCTTATTTTTTAAGGGATAATTGCCCAAAAAGTCACATATATATATTTTGTGTACAATGACTAATTCAATCTTAAACTTTTTCACGATTTGCCAATTTAGTCATTCCGATCAATTTTTGCCAGAAATCACTGTCACTCAACACAACCGGTGTTGATGTTGACGATTTTTGTAATTCATTTTTAAATTTTGTGATTTTTTTTTCTTTTTTCTCCTATTTCTCTCCACCGGTCACGGGATGTTAGCAATGGCTAGTGACCTCCACCAGCACTGGATCTGAAGTTACATTATTTATCCATTCAATTTAAAACCAAACTAAAGTAATTTGAAGGATAACTTCTTTTGTTACTTAGATAAATTTAACCTAATATTCACTAATTTTAAACCTTACAATAAAAAAAATAAAAGTTGCAACTTGTTTAAAGTTACATTTCATTTACTTTTGTTTCCTTCTTTAAGATGCACTTTCTTTAAATTTCACTTATTTCGAATATAGCTTATACCATTTGAAGGAAATTCGTTAATCGAAAATCGAAAATAATAATAATTAATTTCCAAAATCCACTTAATTTGAAATCGAGATATTTTTTGAAAATATGTCAAACGAGAGATAAGTTCATGAATTTTAATTTAGCGATCTGTTATTCGACAATTATTGAATTACATAACTTAAATTGACATTTATCCAATCGAAACTTGAAGTAGATTGGATATCAATGGATGGAAAATCTTAAACCAATATGGGGGACAAAAGGCTCCTCTTCTATGGAAACTGAATCTGAATGCGAAGCAACCTCAATCGTCTTCAACTTGATAGATCAATCACTCAGGGTCTTCAGATTTCATGAAGAGAAATCGAAGTTGTGATGTTTAATTAGAGATAAGCCATCAAGGTCCTCAAGTCAGATTCAGCTGATGAAGAGGATCCAAAGTTCATCATGATCGATTTGAGATTAAGCTATAAAAGCCCTCGAAGCGTTTTCTCGAGAAGAGAGAGTCAAAGAATTTTGACATTTTATTATCATAATCAGATATTGTACTCAATTATTGAACTTGATGAAGCTTAATTTACATTTTCAGATGTAAGATCGAAATATTATACATTTGAGGAAAGAATTGTCTTGGCCGGAATATTTATGACTCGTTTTTTATGCATTCGAAAGATATTTCCTTGAATTTGCTGTTTACCCTTAGAAGTTAGAAGTAAAATTAGGGCACTTTCCCAAAGTCCCTGATTTAATTTTCCTTGATGAAGTTAATAATTTATTTCTGTGGACACCATCTCTCGTCCACACCTAGCAGTCGTCCCCCAACCCCAGCAAAAGATCAACCTAGTTCGAACCCGATTTTTGGTCCTTCAAGAGCTCAGAAATCTTTCCTCTTTTTGTCCAAGAACGCTAGTTGAGCTTAAATTGCCTCACAAACCCCTTTATATTTGGTGGAACCGGATGATGAAAAATCATCAGTGGTGGGTCAAAATGGTGGTGCTGAACCAAAGCGCAAGTGTGGGCCACCGATGGGTCAAATATTGCTAAGCATAGTCCTAGCATGACATAGTGGAAAATTGACAAATAAAGTCATGGGTTAGGCACCATTCATTGCTAGATCCTCACAGGGCAATTTGAACTTCACGAAATTGACGCTTTTACGTCTGATTGCGACATTTTTATTCATCTATCCGTGATGACAAATGAATGAATTATAGACGCGGGGACCGATTTTTTAATAACTTTAAGATTAAGAGTATTTACATTTGCTTTCGAGATTTACAAACCAAGAGAAGAGCGAGAATTGGCCCTTTTTAGTTCCGGCTCAATATGAAACATCAATATGAAAAGTATGGAGTTTTTAAGTACCCGATAACGCGACTAACATTAAGAATAAAAATAAAATTCAAACTATATTTCCAAGCATCCCACATCATTATCTTACTATTCTTCACCCTGTTACTTTAATAGATATGCCTAGATCTTTCAACAACGGTGATATTTAGCAAAGTCAAATCTGAGTTTATTTGGATTAACTTATGTTCTTGGCTTTATTCTTACAGGTCTCGCTGCACACACCCTTTTAATTTCTTTAATTTTGAGGACCCGAAACTTTCATAATATAAAAATATTGATACGTTGATGCACACGTAAATTTTTATATTATTTAAAAACTTGAATCGTACTCGAGATTTTAGTGCAAAAGGCCAAAAAGAAAGTAATTTTTGACTTTTATTTAGTCCAGGCAGCCAATGTTGAAAAGTAATAAGTGAGCTCTTTTTATTGAATTAAAATACAGTGAGAGTAAGGAATATCTTTCGACAAAAGCTTACTAAAGAAAAAAAAGATATTAACTGAAGGTTGGTGCAAGTAAGTTGGGGGCATCGTAAGATTTCCGGCTTATGAAATCGAAGTCACTTGTTCATAATTCACCAACTGCGTGCAAGTTGCTTTGTATGTTGGCCACCTTCATAGGTCTTACGTCTGGTTTACCGGGCTTATAAGATGATATATGGATTTCTAGGTAGTCAAATCTCTATGCCTATGCGCTTGTGTTACGAAAATATATATATATATCTTGCACAATCTTTTGGGTCGGATATCCCTTGCACAATTGACCCACCCAACCACCATGCACTAATAACTTAATTTAGAGACGTGGATCGTTTGATTGGACACAGAGGGTAGGTATTAGATGAATGATACTCCGCTTCGAGAGAAAAGCCCTTGTTTTTTCGCGCTTTCTTTGGACAAATCTGACGTCGGCGACTCTCTTTCATTCACTCGGTGTGTGTGTGTCGCTTTCCCTGGAAAACCGCGTGCGTGAGCTGAAGAGAAGCGAGAGACAAAACCCATCTGCAGAGACGTCCATGGAAGGGCCGGGATCAGCAAACCAGCCACTGCTTTCGAGAGCATCAAGACCAGATGAAGATGGAGAGTCGGGGATGTGCGAAGATGGCGGATCAGTCATTGCAAGTGTTCCTCCTCCTCCTGCTTCTTCTTCAGGGAATTCGGTGGTTCTTTTCAGCTCCTTGGTTGCTGTCTGTGGCTCCTATGCCTTTGGAAATGCGGTGAGTCTCGATAGTTTCTCTTGTTTCTCTGCTGTTGGTTCAAGGAAAATTGCTTCTCTTTTTATTCTTTCTTCTTGCCGGATGAAGTGCCAGTTGATATGGTGATTTTCCTATCTAGGGAGCTGATAAGCTTGGGCATTTCTTTCTTGCTATTCCAGGACTCCGTGCAAGGTTATGATCAACTGGGCTTTTTTGTGTTAAAATGGGAATAGAAATTAGAATCCTCTTGTGATGGCTGTTATCTCATTTTTCTTATTTTTCATTTCCCAGCTTGAAGAATGAATGTGCTATTTTGGTGCTTTCTAAGTTTTTAATTTCCTTTGTTTTCGTTTTGCAAGATTGCTCTCTCTCTCTCTCTCTCTCTCTCTCTCTCTCTCTCTCTTACTCTCAAGCTAATGAAAATGACATATCCGGGCAATTTTTTGCCAACTTCGTTTCGAAAGAGAATTCTCATTTTCGTATGTCAAACATACTTTCAAGAAAATAGAAACATGGATTTGGACACTTTCTTCACTTTCATTTATAAACTGAGCATTTCTCGAAACCGAACGTGTTTCGGTTTCGGCATGGGTTTGATGTGTTATCCTTATTTCTTCAGGGAAGAATTAGGGAAAACCATTGCAAATCCACGTAAAAAGCTTTATGTGGAATATAGAAGCATGGTTTGCAATTTTCAAATCAGTCAGAGCTTAAGCTGGTAAACTGAAACTGTGGTTCCGACCAAAAAACAAAGAAAAACTGAAACTGTGGTTAATTATTAGAGTATCCAACTGGCATCTTGGTGTTTACAGGGCTAAGACATCTTGTGATTAAATTTTTCTCATCCATACCTTCTACAAGTATGATCATTGCAATTCGCCAAAGGTCTTCACTGATTTACCTAACATTCAATGAACCCCTTTTCCTTCACCTAGAAGTCTGTTGTAAAGGTGAATGCCATTAGTCTATTACCATCTCACGTAGATTCTTCTCGATATTGCAGGCCCGATTTTATTATTATTTGAAGTTGTTGTCTGGTCCTGTTTTTTTATGTGAGGATCCTTAGGCGCAATAATGCATCCATGTTTTATATAATCAGCTTTTTGGGCCTTCTACTACACATGAAAACGATGTGCAATATACGAATGAATATGAAAATCAAGTTCAGGACAGTCCCTTTTGACTCTGAGGTTGTTGTTGATTCCTGATGGTGCATGATGACAAGTTTGATATGTCATATGCCACTTCAAAGGCTTGGATCCGAAGGGATCTTTTTTCGAAAAGAAAATCCAAATTCGGGTGGCATGAAGAATATGTTCCGGTTTCTTACTCTCATAACCTCCCTAATGTCTGTTTACTTTTGTATCATGATCAATAGTTTTTCCTGATCTGTCATCTTACAGCGTTTTTTTGTACCCTTAGACTTTTGTATGGTGACAAGTTTGATATGTCATATGCCACTTCAAGGGCTTGGATTCGAAGGGATCTTTTTTCGAAAAGAAAATCTAAATTCGGGTGGCATGAAGAATATGTTCCAGTTTCTCACTCTCATAATCTCCCTAATATTTGTTTACTTTTGTATCATGATCAATAGATTTTCCTGATCCATCATCTTACAGTTTTTTTGTACCCTTAGGCTCCGTTCGTTTGGTGGGAAAATATTTTCCGGGTTTTTCGGTGTTCGGGAGGCGGAAAACGTTTTCCGTGGGAAAACATTTTCCTTTCCCCCCTCACAAAATAGCCTAAGTCTATAGAAAATGACTTCTGTTTCTGAAAAACGAAAATCATTTTTCGCCGAACTCCTCCTTCTCCCCTCCGGTCGCCGGCCGCCGCTCGTCGGTCGCTGCCGCTGCTGGTCACCGCCGCCACTGCCGGCAAAAAGTATTTTCCGAAACTTTTTCATATTGATTGCCGAATATCGGAAATTTATGTTCCGGGAAAACATTTTCCAAAAACACAATATTTTCCGCCAAACGAACGGAGACTTTTGTACTGTGAAAGTTCGAGCACTGCTGTCCACGCACCAGAGTTCATCGAATTCTCACGGCACCACTGAGCTGAGTACCGAGCGGCATGAGCTTAAAAACATTTAATGAAGCGATTTTCTGATTGTTTTTGTAGGTCGGATATTCATCGCCTGCTGAGAGGGGAATCATGGATGATCTAGGCCTTTCATTAGCAGAAGTAAGCAGGAATTTGTCGGTCAGATCATTTTGCTAGGCAGAATATGACATCAATTGACCAATATAGAACTCTTTGCTCTTAGCGTTGCCATGTCTAATCTGAAGTAAATGAGAAATTTGGTCGTCCAGGATCGACAGGGAGATGCATTTCCTCTGCTTTGAATAATTCATAACCGATATAGATACTTAAATCGTGCAATATCAAGAAAAATCTTCACTGTATTTTTGAGGGTCAGGAAGTCAGGAACCATGTTGGTTACGATCCTTTAATTCTAGTGTTAACAAATTACCCAGGTGGACCAGGACTAAAGGAAAATATGCTTTTGCCGAACATCCAGACTATCGTATAGAGAGGTGATGGATCGGGATCAGATGGTCAGGTATCACCGCACGAAGGTGCGGGAAATTGGCGAGGCGTTGCTATCTGCCCCCGTGCTCTCGCTACCACAAAATCCTAGCCCAGGAACTTGATGAAAGGGGAGCGCACTTAGCAAGTATGGCCCGTCTCCCCTGTATTTAAATCAAGGACCACTACAGGAGGTCAATCAAGGACCTATAAAAGTCGGGGCCCGGGTCAATATTAGATCAAGCAGTAGGGGGCCTTAGAGCTGATCTCTTGTTTTTTTTTTTTTAATTTGATTCAATACAATAGGGGAAAAGATCGTATAGTTCCCGAAATGCTACTTGAAATTGACCGGAGAGATTAAGAATTTCTGCCCACGGAAAATAGGAAAAATCTTCCTGTTTGGAGCAGCACTCTGGCGACCTCTCGTCCTAGCACGAAGCTTCTCTCCTTTCAGGCTTTGTTAATCGAGCACTAAACTAACAAAACTTACGCCAGGAATCCTTTTTCCTAGCTTCAATAAGAGCTTATCTTTTCTCTAGCCTGGAGTTTCCTGGTTCCGAGACGAACTCCACTGCATCTTTCCCATGCTCTTTCTTCTTCTCAACTGTATCTTCCCCGACAGTGTCGTTCCTTCTGGAGATGGGATTACGTTTCTGGCCACCTGTAATGTTTGATTCTTTCAGCCTCTCTGACAGGTTCACCAAGAACTTTTTAGCGTTTGTAAATTGGCTTACCACTGTCGGGTGCGAAGCAATTACCCCCTATTTGTATAGTACAGCTCTTTATAATTAGAAAGTTGAGACTCAGCCGTCTCTCCCAATTGAAAGAGGAAAAGAATCCGCAATAGCAGGAGGTTCAAACTCTTCCCAGGAAGTCACGTCACAAGGGTCACGGAATCTTGGAAAGTTCATACCGCTTTAGTAATATTCAGCTTTGGTTTCTTATCAACCTTCATTTTTATTTTCCCTTTGGCTGGAAATCAACTTGAGATAGTTGAATTCAGCAGGGGTATCACTTCTTTTATTTTTTGGCCAGTAAAAATGAGCAACGGGTGTTGCTTCTGGGCAAAGAGAAGAAATCTATATTTATAGGATACTGAATGAGACTGATGGGACCATATTAAGGTTCCCTTTTGGTTATCATTTTCAGAATCTTGTTTAGTTGTATTAAATGTACAAATCAGACGGCTAATGCCTCAATCGTATGGTGGGCCTACATTGTGAAACCAGCTAGAATCCTTGAATTTGGCTGTACCGAGTAGTTCACATCAAGAAATCTTCTTGGACTAAGATCATCTGTGTCCATTCTATATTCAGCAACAAATTTGCAGCTCTATTTGGAAAGACACTGCAAATATGCAAGCAGAAGTCTCAAATGCTGAGTTGTCTATGTATGGAGGAAGTGAATCTTTGTTGGTTGCTTGTGTCGATGAGGTCTGCCCACTTTGTTAGGATCATGACTTAGAGAGACGGCCTCAGATCATACAACATTGCCAGAGACTTTAAAAGGTTCACGACAGTTTTCTCTTTCTGGCATCGTCTAGATCATGCTGAAGCATTTAAAAGTCTTATTGAAAGCTCCCGAATCAACTGAACTTAACCTAGAAAAGGCTGCTAATTGGATAATCATGGGCAAAGAACTAAATCAGTCAATTTTCTTCTTCTCTAATCGATATTGTCAACATTTCAGAACCTTGTCTGAGGAATCCTATTTCACATAGGTTCTAACCATGTCATGTCTTGGATTATATAGTATTCTGTTTTTGGGTCAACATTGACAATTGGAGCAATGATAGGAGCAATACCAAGTGGGAGGGTTGCAGATCTACTGGGTCGAAGGGGTGTAAGTATATTTTATATTTCTCTCACCACCACGTATCTTTGATGGTGAACAACCTTTCTGAGTACTTGCACCGTTGAATCTGGCAAAGCAGGCTATGTGGGCATCAGAACTGTTCTGCATCACAGGGTGGCTTGCGCTATTGTTTGCAAAGGTTTCTTCTATTTTCCTACTCTTTGAACCTTGCCCCATGGCACCTGTATGACTGAGCAGTAATTTAAATCATGATGAGCCATTTTATCTCAAGCAGTCTGAAGGAAATGAATGTTAGAGTGTGTTGACTTGCCTTTGGTAGGGTTTTCTACCAACTTGCCCCATCTTCCCAAGTTCCAGGAAGAAACTTATTTATAAGATCCTTAATCCATTGCAGACAAGAAATTTATGACTGACTTTGATGCATCTATACCATCTCCTAAGCATATCGAATTGCTATGCATGAGTGACATCTTGAAGCTGTCATCCATTTACATCTAAGAGAAATCTCTTGAAATGTTCCCCCAAAATGATGGGTGGTTTGTATATTTAATGGTTAGCCAAGACATCTATGTTGACCGTTTAGTTAGCTCAACTAGCTATGAATAGTAATTTGTTTGATTCGATTCAGTGTATCTATACTAAATGTGGTGTCTTGCTATTGAAAGGGTGTCTGGTGGCTTGACATAGGAAGACTACTGATGGGCTGTGGAATCGGGCTTCTCTCTTATGTGGTAACAATCATTGCAAACTATATATATTTAGCAGATAAACCTAATTGATCCACCAATCTAATAATCCATATCCGCACAGGTACCTGTATATGTTGCAGAAATAACACCCAAGAATGTTAGGGGAGGATACACATCTCTTAATCAGGTACCTTTGACATGCTTATCTTACTCATCAGGATCATCTGAAGTCCATATGATTTTGCTCAATCCATTTTAACAGTTGATGATAGGTCTTGGGAAAGCATTCATGTTTCTGATTGGCTCTCTCGTCAACTGGCGCATTCTAGCTTTGATAGGTAACCTTTTCAGTCTCCCATGTTGCGATTGAATTAAGCATGTAAGGTACAGTTTCATGAAATCTGCTATGATGTGATCCATTACAGGAACTCTTCCATGTCTGCTACAGCTTCTTGGTTTATTTTTCATTCCCGAATCTCCAAGGTGGCTGGTGAGTGTACATATCGAGTCTGGGATTCTCTCTGAATCTGATTATGGCTATTCACAATTAGAGGAAGTCATTTAAGCTTACAGAGATCTAGCAGAGCACTGAACTAGTATTCCTAACGGTCTACAGGCAAAAGTTGGTAGAGAAAGAGAGTTTGAAGCAGCTCTCCAGCATCTGAGAGGAAAGAATGCAAATATCTCTCAAGAGGCATCGGATATCCAAGTATGAATCTGATGCTAGTTATTTATTAATGGTGCATCAGTTGAAATGAGAAGATCATTGACCACTTAAATGAGCAATGTATGTTTTTCTGTTTGCACTTAAGGACTATACGGAACACCTCCGTTGCATGTCTGAGGGTGGAATTGCAGAACTTCTCCAGTGGAAATATGCTCATCCATTAATTGTGAGCATCCCTATTTCTGTGCAAGCCAGCCCCTTTCATGACAAAATTATGTCCTTTTTACGTCTATGCCTGATTGAAGATTCCTCTAGGTTGGTGTTGGGCTGATGATATTTCAGCAATGTGGAGGCCTGAATGGCTTTGTGTTCTATACAAGTGCCATCTTTGAAGCAGCTGGTAATTATACCACTAAGCGGCTAATTTCACTTCAAATTGAAAAGAAGGAATACTTTTATAAAAATTAACTCCCCTTACAGGTTTTTCAACAACAATAGGAACCATAGTAGCAGCTGTTGTGCAGGTTTTGACTCTGATCTTGGATTTTAAATTAAGTGCCAATGTGATTGTTGTTACATTCCTAAGACTGCAAATACTTGTATGCAGATTCTAAGTACAATTTTGGGAGTACTACTGATGGACAAGTATGGAAGGTGCCCACTTCTACTGGTTAGCATAAATCTAAGACCCGTACTCTTTTTTCTCCTTTTTCCCCTCCATTTGCGAGTCATAAATTGGCGTACTGAATCACTGCTTCTCTTTGCAGGTATCTGCAGCTGGAGCGTGCTTGGGATGTGTCTTCACAGGATTGTCATTCTTCTTGCAGGTTCATTCTTCGTATCCAAATGGAGTTATTAGTTTATCCACTGGCAATTGACATGAAAAAAGTTTCACAGGCAGGGTTAGTTTCAATATCCCACTTTAGTTAATGGTAAGTAGATTTTTCTGAAGCATTGTATATTCCCTCAGGACCTTCGCATTGGAGCAGAGCTTGTTTCCAGTTTGGTGCTTGTTGGAGTTTTGGTACCGCCACTTGACATCCTCTTTTGTTCTTAGTCCTTCCTTTTCTCTACAAATTGAATAAAATGCATCAACTGCTCCTTTCTCTCTCTCTCTCTATCTCTTCACTCAGGTATTTCTAGGCTCTTTTGAATTCGGGATGGGAGGAATTCCTTGGATTATAATGTCGGAGGTATAGTCATCAGACTTGCAATTGATTTCTTGTGGCTGAAATACAATGCAAATGGTTTACATTAAACGGTGTGGTTCCTCATTGGCAGATATTCCCGATAAATGTAAAGGGCTCAGCTGGTAGCTTAGTTAATTTGGTCAGCTGGGTAGGATCCTGGTTTATCTCATATACTTTCAGCTACTTGTTTGAATGGAGCTCAGCAGGTGCATCTCTTCAAAATCTCTCTCGGAACATTTTTTTTATGCTCCTCTGTTGCTTATTTCAGTCTTCTCTGCTATTGCTTCAGGAACATTCACTATATACGCAAGCATTTGTGCGGTCGGTGTTATATTTATCGCCAAACTTGTTCCCGAGACTAAGGGGCGGACGCTGGAAGAAATACATGCCTCCATCATCAATAAGAATGACAGTTTTGATGAGAAGATCCCTGAGTCGGAGGCATAAATCAAAGGATAAACTTTTTGACAGTAAGGTAGATAAAACACGAGAGAGAGACTGGTTGAATCAAGGAGTGTAAATAAGAAAAAGGAGAGCGATAATCTGTAAAGTCTATCCAGACTATTTTCATCCCTTTGCTCTAAGCATTGTCTGGTATAGCATTAATCTAAATCATAGACCAATCAAAACAGCAGTGCGATTTTAGTTTCTGGAAAATCCTGGACGACTTATGTACTGGCCTATCTGACAGTAACCGGGAAGGAAGGGCAAAAAATGAACCAATTCGTGTTCAACACATGATGTACATAACTATTACAGACTTCTTCGTAAGTCCAAAGCAGTTCATCTGGACAATGACAATGTCAATGACAACGAATGCAGATAGCACTACAGTGGTAGCAGAGAAAGGCCTAAATAAATCATTCTTCAAGACTCCACACAAGATAACCAAACGACCAATCTCAGCATGAGAAGTCCCATTACCTCCTGATCTCCTTGTAGCTGCAGAAGTGTTGCTGACCCTCAAGACTACCATAGAAAAAGAAGAGAAGAACCTACAGTCTGAATTCTGAGCCATCAAGACTCGATGAAGAATCCTAGAAATTGCAAAAAATCAGTGTAACACAGTTAGAAACCTTCACTGACAAGGTGAGTGAAATTCTTTCCGAGGAAACACTTCTTGTCATAATCTATAGGAGCACGCACCTAGAAGATTCATCAGCAGGATAGTTATAAAGGCTCAAAGAAAGGGCCTGTCTTTACCAAGTTGCCTTACTGAATATCAACCGACCTTTTGGATCAAGTACCTGCGGAGTCTAAACTTGAGCTAGTGGCTCTCATTTGATGATATAAATCAAACCCATGCCATATACCTCATCAGTAATATTTCTTACACAATTGATCCATCTGAGGACAGTGCATAATTAAAATCCAAAGGTTCGTCCTTGTGGCCAAATGTCCCTTTCCTAATTCTTATTGCAGGTCCACTTTTTGGCGCGAACTGCTGCGAACCGAGCTTGGCATCTTAGGTCTGCTGTCTTGATCATCTTCGAATGTTCATTTTCACATTGTTGTGAGCTGAGCTTACCACGTGATACACACAACTCATTATGAGGGTTTTATCATCGCGTTGAGCATTTAGTACAATGCAATAGATTCATATGAAAAACCGACTCTCAATCAGATGAGCTTTCTTATAACGTAGATGAAACATGACTGAGGTTTCTTTGTAAGGTATGTTGGGAGAGCATGACAGAAGCCCGGATCAAGAAATGTCAAAAAAAGGAAAATAACTATAATGATCTGTAAAATCTATTCAGACTTTTTCCATCTTTATGCTGGCATTTTCTCCGGTAGCATTCATCTGAATTAGAGACTAATTTCGTTTTTCTTTTTTCAATCAGTAAAGTCGTCGTATTGAGCACAAAATCAATGTGAATGAACTCCATCCAGTACAGGCTCACGTTTTCTGTATCAATCCTGCAACTGTGTCCCAAGGAACGCTCTGAACCTGAAGCAACATGATGTGCCAAAGCATACATCACAACCCCATAACCCTGGACACCATCCCAAGATGTCCCAAAGACTCAAATGCCTCAAAGGATCCAACCAGATTACTCCAAGACCAGAATCGTGTGCCTAACACTCGCCTCCTCTGCATCTTGTCAAAACCAGAGCAACTTCAATAATCAGAGACCAAATTGAAAGAACAGCGGGACTTTAGTCTCAGGAAATTCCGGGACAGCTTGAAAAATCTGTTTCCGTCTTGTATCATAATTTTACACTAAGATTGCATGTTACACCAGAAGATAGATAGAAGGTTGAAGATCCCGTTAGCAATGTATTTTGATATATCAGAATCGTTCTGTTTTGTAAGGAACTGATGATCCAAAACATCGATTTGCTTCGTCATGTACGTTGCCAAAGCTGCTTCATGACAGCTTTCATCCAGTATAGAAATCATAAGAACTCTCCTAGAGCTGAAGCCTGAAGCATGTAGGTGAAATGAGGAGATCAAAGGGTGTTGATATTCCTACTTTTAGCTGAGAACTTTAAGACTGCGCATGGCAACCATTCTATGCCCGGGAATAGATTCTGGTCAGAAATGATTCTTTTTTATTCTGTACTCGGGAACTAATTTTGAGTATTTGCAGGCGTTTGGTAACGGGCCAAAATTTCTATTCCTGAAATAGTAAAATAACAGAAATGCGTTTGGTAACGACATAAAATTTATTTTTATTAATAATATTTTAAATATTTTAATATTTCTTTCTTTTCTTTTTTCCTTTTCCTCCTTCTTGGCTATGACTGGTAAAATATTTTTAATTAATAATACTTTTATTTAAAATAATTTTTTTTATTTTTTTGGCCATGGCCGATAAAAATTTCTTTATTAATAATATTTTTATTAAAAAATAATTTTTTATTATTTTTGGCCATGGCCGGTAAAATTTTTTTTATTAATAATATTTTTTTCTTTTTTTTGGCAATGGCCAGTACAATATTTTTTTTATTAATAATATTTAAATAAAAAATATTTTTTATTGAAAATATTTTTTTTCCATGGCCTGGTTGTCGGCCATGGCTGGTAAAATATTTTTTATTAAAATATTTTTTCCTTTTTTTTCCATGGCTTGGTTGCCAGTCATAGCTGATAAAATATTTTTTTATTAATAATATTTTTTTTCCTTTTTTTCCCATTGCCTAATAACCAGCCATGGCTGGTAAAATATTTTTTATTAACATTTTTTTATTAATAATATTTTTATTAAAATATTTTTTTTCTTTTTTTTCCCATTGCCTGGTCGCCGACCATGGCTGGTATAATATTTTTTTATTAATAATATTTTTTATTA
Source organism: Syzygium aromaticum (assembly GCA_024500025.1). NCBI lineage: Eukaryota > Viridiplantae > Streptophyta > Magnoliopsida > Myrtales > Myrtaceae > Syzygium > Syzygium aromaticum. Next base: position 36,176,100 of record CM044892.1, read on the forward strand.
AAATATTTTTTTTCCTTTTTCTTTCATGGCCTGCGACTAGGCCATGGCCGGTAAAATATATTTTTAAAACATTTTTTTTATTAATAATATTTTTTTATTAAAATAGTTTTTTCCTTTTTTTTTGCCATGGCCGGTAAAATATTTTTTTATTAACATTTTTTTAAAATATTTTTTCCTTTTTTTTTGCCATATCGCCGGCCATGGCCGATAAAATATTTTTTTATTAATAATATCTTTTTTTTCATGGCCGCCGGCGACTGGCCACAGCCTAGAAAAAAACAACACAAAAAAGAAAAGAAAAAAAAGAAAAAGAGGAAAAAGAACTCTTTCTCAAAATTGTGCTGAGAAATAAGAAGTAACTTTTTTTTATTTATTGTTTCCCTTCCAAAACTATTTCTGGGCACAAATTTTTGCAAAAATGTGCCCGGGAATAAAAAGTTTACAAAATGTAATTCTGTTTCCAAACTATTTCTGGGAATAAAAAAACATAAATTTTCACTGTTTGACACGTTACCAAACGAGCCCTAACATTATCCTATCTCTCTCTCAAACAAGCTTACAACTACAACAACTAACGAAGGCAACACCTAAGAGCCAAACCCTGCTCGGTGCAACAGCAAAAGTATCTCCTTTTCAAGAAAGAAAGGAAGGTAAATGCACATGGGAAAAAATATTTAGGTGCATGTTTGAGGATGATATGCGAAAGAAGTCTAATGTGGCAGATAATCGAGCCATTAGTATATCTTAATTGGCTTATGATTCATTAGTGTGAGCTTTTTGAGTAAATGTGAGTCGAATTGGATGCGACTCCCCATTGACGTGGTGGATAGTGTGATCTAGCTAAGCTTGGCCGTACTAAGGTGATTGAGGACGAGTCGAGGCAATGTTGTGCTCTTGCCAAACTTGGCTGGGCTAAGGTAGAGATTTGAGTTGAAATAATGTCGGTGCAGTGGGATATCAAGATTAAGGAGAGTGGGCCTAAAACAATAGGCACTCACTATTTGTTGAGGTGAACATGTGAGGTTATTGTGAAAAATAATTTCCAAATTAGGGATGTGGTGTAAAGAGGAGTAATAATATTTCTTAATTAGCTCATAACTCATTTATTATGATTTTGAGTGAGGGTGAGTCTAACTAGTTCGGACTTTGAATTCCTTCCGATGATTTCCTGGGTGAAGCTTTATTTCCCAGTTCAAATCAGTTGAAAGATGAGAGTTGGATATGAAGAGTACATCACCCTCTGATAGTTTAATGTCCGTCAATTTCATTGTTCATGCCTTATTGACCGTGTTGAAATATGTCTCAAATTGGAGCGCGTGAAACAAACACATCCACGCCAAAGCAAGTAACTCTTTGGTGAATGTCCAGGCTTTGTCTTTGACTTTGGGGTTCTTACACGCCTCATTAAAGGAAGGGGCGCAGGAAGCATGCAAGAATATGAATCTGAATTTGATTGCACAGCGATCAGTGTTGAGATTTGCATTATATTTATAGTATGTACGTGAGCGGGAGAATTACCATTGAAAATATTTTACAAAAGGTAATAATCTAGCACATGTTGTAAAAGATTTGCTCTATCAACGGATTGGCACAAATTGCGGAAGATTGACTAAAGTAGCACGATTGGTACATATTACAAAAGATTGCTCTATCATGAAAGATTTGCTCTATCACATTCTCTCAAGCGAAACGGTGGACTATAAGCTTGTCGCGTAAAATAAGAAATCGGGACATCGATAGATGCTTTGTCTTGACATCAGTTATTTACATCTGAGTAGGAATGAAGCGAACATCTAAATGCTTCTTACTGATTAAATCACGCACAAATGATAGTCAAGATCTGACATGTTAGATGCAAGAAAAATTGAAGAAGATAAATGAACGGCGGCTTTGTTTTTCTCTTTCTATTTGCACATCAATTGAACGAGACCCCACGCAACATTGAAGCATCGGACCATGTGAACCACTCATCCCCTCTATTAAATTCCGCCCACAAAGAGGACAGAGGTAGGTAGTGCATTGATGACAGGACTAGAATAAATGGTACTCTTGGAAGTGAGAAAAAAACTCGGCAGACAGAAATCTTTCGTTGTAATTACACTCATGGTAATTATTTTTGTGATAAGAATTTATGTAATTCCTTGAGTGAGATCTCATTAGAAATTCTGCGAGTTAAACATTGAGTTATTAGATGTAATCGAGGACTCAAAAACATTAAGAGAGTGTTTTGAGTGCTCGAGTAACTGTATTTCCTTTGCATGGCTTGTTTCTATACTGGAATTTCTTACTCCTCTCTCCCTAACCGTAGGCTTTGATATTTGGATAATTTCCTTCCTTCCTTCCGACTAATTTACCGAGCCGCTTGTGCTGCTCGTCCCCACGCTAAAAGGGTTGACACTGTTTGAAAGATAAATGCCTCCTACTTTTCTTCAGCTTTCCACACATAAACTGTTGAGGTCTCAAATGTCTCTCTGACTCTCTCGCTCCGTGTGTGAGTGAATGAGTGAGCGAGCGTTTCAAGAGGAAGAATCAAACAAGGAAGATATGGACACGCCAGGAAGAGAAACGAGGATCCCTCTTCTCGAAGAACGAGAAGAAGTAGCCCCTGAGAGAATCACATTGGTCCTCGTTCTCAGTGCATTTTTCGCTGTGTGCGGCTCCTACGTCTTCGGAAATGCTGTAATAACTTTGCTTATCTTAAAGTTTTGCTACTAGGACGAATTGTCTGTCCTTTTGTACGCCTATTTTTTCATCCCTAGTCATGCCTGTGTCTTTGTTCTGTTTCTCTCCTCTGGAAAAGCAAACTCTGATCTGGCAAAGAATATTACATCGACCAACTAATTCTCTGGATGGCTTATCAAACTTGCCCTGTTGTCTTGGAGTCAGTGTGGCAACGGTCTCTTGATACGTGATATTGGCTTGATTGGGTAGAACAAGACTTGGCGTATCTCCTCTTAGTTACCGTCTCATTGGCTGAAAGATACGATTTTTCAGGTGTCTTACTCATCTCCTGCTGAATTAGGAATTATGGATGAACTGGGCCTTTCTTTGGCAGAGGTCAGTGGCCATCACTGTTTGCTCTCTCAACGTATTTAATGTTTTGTGTAATCCATCTAAAAGTGTAAACAAAGTGAATGGAAGCATTGCTTAGATAGACTAACATATTTTGCAGCGTGAGTGAGAATTCACATGTTGGTTCTACCGATCATGCCTATGGTGTTTACTTTGAATGTTTCATTTCTTACAAAACAAGCTCTACATATTCTGTCAATTTCCTGTGACCAAAATCTAAAAGACATGATAAAATTTTACCCAATTGTGTGAATATGTTTGCACCTACTAGGTTCCGTTCGTTTGGCGGAAAATATTCTGCCGGAAAATATTTTCCGGATTTTTCGGTGTTCGGGGGACGGAAAACCCTCACAAAATAGCATAAGTTTATGGAAAATGATTTTTACTTCTTAAAAGCGAAAATCATTTTCCGTTAAACTCCTCCTTCCCCCTCCGGTCGCCGGCCGCCGCCGCCGCCGCCGCCGGTCGCCCGCGGCCGCCGCGGCCACTGCCGGTCGCCGGCCGCCGCTTGTCGATCGCCGCTCGTCTGCCGCCGCGGCCACCCACCGCTGCCGGTTGCCGCCGCCACCGCCGGCAAAAAATATTTTCCAAAACTTTTTCATATTGGTTGCCGAACAACGGAAAATTATGTTCCAGAAAAATATTTTCCAAAAACACAATATTTTCCGCCAAACGAATGGAGCCTTAGTGTAATCCAAAATTTTCTTTGGTTAACTGAAGTGAATTGCTGGTGAGATGCAGTATTCGGTTTTTGGTTCAATATTGACGGTTGGAGGACTTCTTGGTGCACTATGCAGTGGTAAAATAGCTGACCTAATCGGCCGCAGAGGCGTAAGTGTTCTGGCCGATACCTTTTAAATGTTGGTTTACCACTGAAATATCTCAACTTTGAGTGTCACAGATTGTTTGAAACTTTTTATTCAACTTTTGCTGATAATGTTGCACAGGCTATGTGGGTTACCGATGTATCAGGCATCATCGGATGGTGCGCCATATTTCTTTCAGAGGTACCATGTTTATGTGCCGATTGGTCCATTAATAGTTTTCATTAACCATTTTACTTTTTGCCTTGGCTTGCTCTGCTGGCAAATTTCTTCATAAATTTGTTGTCTGGCCCTAGGTTTTATCGAGGAAATAGACATTAATGTCCAATGGAGAACCTTGTTCTTTTGTGGGCATGGTTTCCTATATGCTCTTGATAATACTTAACGAACTTTAAACTTCTTGAAGAGTGCTTGGTCTCTTGACCTTGGAAGACTATTGCTGGGATTTGGAGCTGGTCTTGCCTCATATGTGGTAACAAATGCAATTTCTTCAGATCATACAGCTTTGTAAGTCCAATGATTCAATGTTGATTGATTATGCATTTAATTGCACAGGTACCGGTGTACGTTGCAGAGGTAACACCAAAGAATCTAAGGGGAGGATTTGTTTCGCTCTGCATGGTAATTAGAAGCTTCATAACTTGTCGCTTCGGCTTTAGTCTCTACCTGAGGTCGAATTACATTGATCCTCTGTATGATCCACAAGCTCAGGCTGCTTCTTTATAGGTTTTATTGATGTCATTTTAGGCATTCCACATATCTTTCCGGACTTGTTCTCGCATCAAACAAATCACCTCTTCTCATTGGAGGATCTTGTGGCCATCCTTTCGTATATCAAAAATAACTTCCTTTTTTTACCTGGTGGATGATATACAGTTGGTGATAGCCTGTGGCATGTCAATGACATACATCATCGGTTCGGTACTAAACTGGCGTATCTTGGCTTGTTTAGGTACTCCCCAATGAACTAAAGCAAATATCTGTTCATATGCTTCAAATATGATTTTTTAAGCTTTCTCATGTAACGTGTTTCAGGAACTATTCCATGTCTATTGCAGCTGGTGGGTCTTTTCCTTGTTCCAGAATCTCCTAGATGGCTGGTGAGTTTCTCGAAGGGAAATTCAGGACACTGCTGCTGGAAAGTAGATGACATGTTATATATAAATCTTGAACCTTTCATGCAATTTTTGCCCCCGCCCTGTTGCCTGCACGAGTAAGACTGAAAGATGAATCAGTGGACTGATATTTAAATGATGATTGCCTTGCGCAGGCAAAGATTGGTCGAGAAAATGACATGACAGCTGCGTTACAGCATCTCAGGGGAAAGAATGCAGATATCTCCAAAGAAACATCTGAAATTGAAGTATAATATCTCACTGCAGCAGAATGTTTTCATTTTAAACTCATGGCTTTTCTGACCAAAAAAAAAAAAAACTCATGGCTTTACTTTCAACAATGGTAGTGTGGTTAAGCATGAGGTAACGATCTGTTTTCTGCAGGCTTACATTGAAAATCTTCAAAAAGTATCAGAATATAGGCTATTCCACATATTTCAGCGAAAATATGCACAAGCACTCACTGTAAGCCCCCTAACTGAATTCTTACAATTTATCTCGATATTTTTGCATCTCATGTTATCGATGAAATCAAGCACATGAATTCAATCTAGGTTGGACTTGGCCTAATGGTTTTTCAACAACTGGGAGGATTAAATGCATATGGATTTTATATGAGTTCAATTCTCGAAAGAGCCGGTAACTTTACCTATGCTGAATTATCATTCAATGAAAACTTTTCATCTCAAGATGAAATAATAAACTGACAACAATTGGCTCCTGAGACAGGTGCTTCAAGTACTGCCGGGTCCATCACCACGGCCATTGTCAACGTTTGTATTCCTGTCTATATAGGGAGGCCTTTTTTCGCTTCTCCTCTTAGCCTATGAATGATGTTTTCATTTCACAATACGCAGTTGGCAGCAAATATTGTAGCCGTGTTCCTGATGGATAAATTTGGAAGGCGACCGTTACTGCTGGTAGTAACTGGACGAAGCATTGTGGATCACTCTTATGTTTATCATATATTTACTTATAACAAATAATGCTTCAAAATGAGCGATAAACAAAATGCTTCAGAATGTTGTTGAAACTTTGCTGTTCCTGAAACCAACTGGCTAATATGCAGGTTTCGGCATCCGGAGCTTGCTTGGCTGGCTTCCTTATTGGATTAGCATTCCTACTGCAGGTTCCTTTCTATACATGCTTCCCGTATCTTCGTATGAATTTAGAACTGTACGCTCTCGATGGAAAACTCTCTAAGATTCAATGTGCAGGACTATCATCAATCAACCAATGCTGTATCTGCCATGACCTTCATTGGGATTGTGGTTATTTTTCTTCACTTGATATGTTAAATGCTCTATATGTTGCTTCAAAATGCAAAGAATATGCAACAGCAGCATTATTATGAACTTTGATCCTCTTAGATGGATTAATGAGGTGTGCATTATACAACTCATTCAGGTTTTTACTGGGTTTTTTTCGATGGGCTTAGGAGGGATACCGTGGATCATAATGTCCGAAGTCAGTGAGAAATTTGGTGCTCCTAACTATTTTTCTCGAGTCCTGTATGCTCATAGAGTTCACGGGGCTTGACGTGATCGCTAATCGTCTCAATGTCTCATCTTATTAAAACGGTTTCTGCTGCGCCAGATTTTCCCAATAAACGTGAAGGGATCGGCAGGGAGCCTAGTGAATTTGGTCAGCTGGGTCGGTTCTTGGCTTGTGGCGTACGCATTCAACTATTTCTTTGAATGGAGCTCGGCAGGTGATGCTTCTTCACTTGTCGTCCTCGTTGCTTTTTGAGTGCCGAATTCAGGTACAAATCAATATATTTATCAGTCTGCTGAACATGCCAGGTGTGTTTTTCACGTTCTCGGGCATCTGCTGCTCCGCTATACTTTTCATAGCGAAGATGGTGCCGGAAACCAAGGGGCGCACGCTCGAGGAAATAGAGGCATCGATGACCTCATAGCTCACTGGGAAACAAGGTCCTCGACGAAGCATATTCGTCTACTCAATCTCCATGATCGCGAAAATGGAGTTAGCTGGCTCTTATACTGAGCCGGGTGTGGATCGAATGGCGTAAAACGCATACTCTGGTCTAGTAATTGAACGCGAGCTGATGCCACTCCTTTGAACTTTTCGAAATTTGTGATGACCTGCAGAGAAGACAGAAAGCAACTGATGCCATTTCATCTACATCAGTGATGTGTGTAATATGGGAAGCTTGTCATTCGTATATGTTCAGGTAGAAATATTGGTAGAATGGAGCTTTTGCCTCGCACTTCTCTTAACATTAATCAAACTACATAATTAGGCAAAAATTAATTATCCCAATTATCGCAATAATGTTCTTAGAACAATACATTAACATCAATTTGCAGAGCTTATTAATCTGAATGTAATTTGATATGACAACCGATAATCCTAAACTCGCCAATTAAGAGTTTTTTATTTGGTTTTTTCTTGAAAATAACTTCTCCATTACAAAAGAGTCGTGAAAATTATGTAAGGTTATATCTTCTTCTTTTTTTCGACGTATCAATTTATCTGCAAATTTACTTATGCGCGAACATGATTTCATGAACCCAAAATGATGTTATGCAAGCTCCTAATGAATAATTTTGATTTCCTTTTTCTTTTACTCTGTTTTATCCATCTTTTCTCATTTCTAAGAAAATTAAGAAAAATCACACGCACTTGTTGAGAGAACAGAGAAATCTCCTAACAAAAGAGTGTAAAGAAAAGACCATCGATCTATCTCATTCGTGAAACATTATTATGTTCTCCCTTTGTTTTCATTCTTAAAAATAGAAAGAAAGAGTGGCACGGGAGGGTAGGCACATATATATATGTCTCAAACTTGAGCCCCATAAATGAAAGTTCAAAACCAAATAGTGCAATTTCCGTGTCGGAGTTGTGATCATGAATGGAATGTCCCACTTGAAAATCGTATTATGTGCAAGTTTATTTTAGAATACACGGAAATCCAACTTTTAAATTGAAGTCGGTCAAGAAAATTAAAAGAGGAAATTGAAGTAAAATGTAAAAGTCAATCCAAACAGATTGTCAAACAGATTGTCAAGCAAAGTTCTGTGAAATAGTGACTAAATGAAAATTTTTCAAGTGGTCAAACTAATAGTTGTCGCGCTTGCTTCGCTTACAACGTCTTTTTTTATGTTCTTTTCATCCAAATCTCTCCTAATTAAAGATAAGATGATTTGAACTCGCTTATAGGAGACCGCCATCCGTTGTGTTGCCGCCGTGCGGGGGTTGCATGTCACTGATGGAGGCGTGATCTTCACAAGCAGCGGCTGGTTCATCTCCTTCTTATGAATTTTTTTTCTTTGTTCAATTTGAGTTTATCCCATCTTCATCTCGGAATTCTGCGTATTATCTGGACATATCCGAATTAATCTGAATTAACACATACCGGATATTGATAACAAATTATTCTATGATCACCAAACATTTTGACTTCTATTCACGCATCTGGAAGCGCAAGAGAATTTTGCTTCTCTCTCTCTCTTTTTTTTTTTTTCCCTTTTGCCGGCCCAAAAGATTATTGCTTCTTGGCTTTGCTTACATGTGTATATAATTGGGCCGGCTTCGTATCAAACTCATTTTCATCCCGATTTGTTTCTATCCATATTTGCCAGCAAATGAACAGTATATTTGATAAAAATAAAGTTTGGTGATAGTCAGTTTAGTTCTTTTCCTTTTCGGAGAAAAAATTGATTAGTATTTAGTATATATCTCGGTCAATAGACGACCAGTTGGGGTATTTTGTTATATCGAAATGCTATTATGAATTGCATTTAAAAATAAAAATTTCACTTTGCGAATTCAAATTGATGATAATTAAATGACATAATTACGTGCAGCAAAGACTCTTGCGGTATTCCGTGTATTTTGTCTGCCTCTATTACAATTTAAGATAAATTTCAAGTGCAGCAAAAATTATTACAACCTCTTGATAAAATACTTCAAATTGTCCATAGTTTTTAGGGCAAATCCAAAAGAGTGAAAAACACATACATCTATTTCATCATTCCCGCTCTATTTGTAATGGCATAAGTGGAGCGACATGGCAGAAAGAAAGACACTTGAAATTGGAACTTTGTTCCTATCCTTCTAAAATGTCCGAAGACCAATAAGTTATTGACTTATATGGCAAGAAAATTTGCTCCTTTAGTATGGCCCTCACATGTTACATGGATCAATCATAGTCATGGCCACGGGCCGGTTTCGGCCCAGTCAAACCCAGGCCCGCGGTTTGGAACCGGCCTAGAACCGCCGGTTCCGAGCCCGGTTCCAAAAAAAAAAAAAAAACTTGCAGCAGGGCCTGCACGTCTGCAGGCCTTGCTGCTACGAGCTTGCGGCTCGTTGCCAGGGCAGCCTTTGAGGCTGCCCTGGCAACGGGCAAAATTTTTAATAAAAAAAAAAAAAAACCCCGCAGCAAGGCCTGCACGTTTACAGGCCCTGCTGCGGTGCGAGCTTGCGGCTCGTTAAAAGGCTGCCCTGGCAACGCAGCAACGGGCAAAAATTAAAAAAAAAAAAAAGATAACTGTTTGGTTAAATTTGCAACGGTTATCTTTTTTTTAATCCTAAATAGTAAATTTTCTTCTCATTTTTTTCTTACAAATTCTCTCAATACTCATAATTCTCTCAAATTTTCTTAAATTCTCTCAATTTTCTCAATTCACGCAATTCTTTCTTAATTCTCCCAATCAATTCGCTTAATTCTTTCAATCCACTCAAAAAATGGCAAGTGAAAGTTGAGTGCCAACTGGCAAAGGTAAGAATATCATGACGGAATCCCATCATTCTTTTGATCCTTGTGATTATGCAGATTTTCAAGATGATGAAATCAACATTTTTCCCGATGTGGAGCGCGTCCCGACGCAAGCAAGTTTTCATCCTCCCGTCGAAATATCTACAACAAAGGAGGCGGAACGGGAATTTACATTTGACATTTGGAATTACTTCATGAAAATGGAAAGGTTTGATATTGATCAAAAAAGATATGATATAATTTGTAAATATTGCGGGAAAATATATAAATATACAGGTGGACAAGGATATGGAACATTCAAACGACATATTAGGAGCAAACATCCAACCGAAACGGGAATCGATATCGGATAACAACAAATTTCTAGGTACGTCAATCTTAACACTTCCCTTTTATTTCGTTTTAATGAAAAAACTTATAAGGAAGAATTAGACAAATTTGTTTCCGTTGAGCATTTAGCATTTAATTTTGAAGAAAGATTTGGTTTTAATGAATTTGTACAAAAAGCATGTGCTTCACAAGTAAAACGTGTTTCTAGAAATTTACTTGAACGAGTAATTAAATATCTTTACAAAAATGAAAAAAAAAGATTTACAAAAATTTTTTATGTAATTTAATGGATGCGTGCATATAGGTAGTGATATTTGGAGTGATCATTGGCAAAATCATTCTTACATGGGCATAACATGTCATTGGATAGATGACGATTGAAGTATTTAAAAAAGAGTTATTGCATTTAGAGTTTTCAATGGTAAGCATATGGCAAATAATATTTATAGAATAATTAGGCAAATTTTAAAAGAATATTATTTACTTAACAAAATCTTTTCAATTGGTTTTGATAATGCCGCAGCAAATACCGCTTCAATTGCCGATTTAGAAAATATTTGTAAATCCGCTTTTGGCGAAAAAATTTTTCACGTTAGATGTGCTTATCATATTTTAAATTTATGTGTACAAGATGGTTTGAAAACTTTTGATATTTTTCTTGAACCAATAAAAACGACGATTCAATTTTTATGAAAACATTCCCAAAAAATGAAAGAATGGGGTAGATTTTGTAGAGAAAATGGCAAAAAGCCAAAAAGATTTTCAAGAGATGTTCCAACTCGTTGGAATTCTACTTTCCACTTGCTTAGTAAATCTTTAGTATATAAAGATTTATTATGTGCATTCATTTTTAATAATATACCTCAGATTAATTTATACCCACATGAGTGAGATATTTGCAAAAAAATTTTAGATGTTTTAAAGGTTTTTAATGATGCAACTTATACTTTGTCTGTTGTTTATTATCCTACTATACATTTATTTTTAGTAGAGTGTATTAATATTGTCGGAATTTTTGATGAATATGAAAATGATGTTGAATTACAACATACTATAGTTGCAATGAAAATGAAGTGGTTACATTATTATAGCGAAATTTTCATTATTTATTTAGTTGCTTGTGTTTTTGATCCGCATTGCAAGTTGGATGGCTTAAGTGATTTTTTGCATACGTATTATCAATATTTACATTATAACGCGATAAATGTTACAATCATAGTACGTGAAGTTAAAAACGGAGTAATAGAATTATATAATGAATTTTATACTAAATATAATTTAGGTGATGTTGGATTTTCTCAATCTACGAAGACATAAAATGACAATATAGGTAAAATTAGTAGAGGGTACCAACTTTTATTATATAGACAAAAAAAAAACAAAAGGGAGTAATATGAAATATTTTTGAATTAGAGTTTTATCTAACCGTTTTATTTGAGTTTATTGAATTCGAAGGTAATACAGATTTTTTAATTTTAGATTGGTGGAAGAGGCACGCAAGCCAATACCCAATCTTTTCTTTTATTGTAAAACAAATTTTTTCAACCCCTTGTTTCACAGTTGCGATCGAACAAGCATTCAGTGCCGGAGGTAATATTTTGGACGAACATCGTTCAAGATTAGCTCCAGAATCAGTGAAGATTCAAGCTTGTATCGCTGATTGGACGAAGGCTCAATACCGGTAACAAGAGATAAAACGGAATAATGAATTCGAATTCTTTAACGACGGAGATACAACCAGTACCGGTACCAGAACGGGCAGTGACGATTGAGGGTAAAAGAACTATTGGAGTTGACAAATATTTCGGGAACCCTGTTTCTTATATCGGGTATGCTCACGTGAGTTTAAGAAAATCGAAGTATAATCCGACGACATGTGAGATGTGACCTCTGGTCCCCTGCGCACAGAATGCTTAGGTTTTAGGGTCATTTTAGGGCATATATATTGTTCTCCTTTTTTTTATAGATCGTTGTAACGAATTATAATGTACTTAATGATAATTTATTAAGTTCAAGCCCTCTCTTTCTCTCTTGTCTTTTTATCCCCAAATTTGATTACAATTTACATTTTAATTACAATTTATATTGAATAATTCATTATTTCATAATTTCATAATTCATTATTTTTTTATTTCATAATTTATTTTTAAAAAATTTAAATTATGAACCGGCCCGGAACTGGCTGGTTTCGAACTGTGGCCATGACTAATCAATCATGTTCCTAATAGTAAAAAATTAGGATTAATAAGATTTTGACATTTGGTACAATCAGAGAAAGATCCAATGTTCTTACTATATAGAGATATAGGGGTGTGTAAAGAAATCAGAAACTATTCGGACCGCCCGGAACCGGAATGGACCGACCTAAAACCGATAGTTCCTAATTCTAATTTTTAAGAACTAGTGAGTACTGGTTCGATTCCGGTTCTAGGCGTGAAACCGCCCACCCGCCCACCTAGACCGGATCGGTAATATGTATACATATATATAATTTTAAAAAAAATTCAACCAAAAAAAAAAATAAAACGCTAGAAAAATGAAAAACATAAAATACCTAATGTGAAGCTTGACTCTCAATTCCCATCAATTCACAATCATGCCTTTGGCCGTTCATCGCCTCCCTCTCTTGCTCTTGGTTACCTCAATTTGCGTAAAGCTTGATGGGACTGGTTTCATTGACTTACTTGGGAACCAAACTGGACCGATTGTCCAATTTCCAAGTAGATTCATAGAATCAAGGGGCGGTTTTCAGTTCCAATTTTTTGGAACCGATCCAGACTAGACCGATTGTTTGATTCCCAAGTAAATCTATAGAATTAAGGGGCGATTTTAGGTTCCAATTTTTCGGAACCAATCCGGGCGGTTCCCGGTTCTATGATGGTAAGGACCATGCTTACCTCTATAGAGATATATGAATAGTTTTCATAGGGGCAAAAGTTTGAAGTTGAAAGTGCTTTTAAATTTTTTTTATTATATAAAGAGCAATATGATGGTAGATATGAAAAGTTCAAATTTTTGTTTGATACTCTGAGGGTCAATAAAATGTAGAACAAGTTACTTTAATACAAACTAGAATCCAGCCAAAGTAATAGGGAGATGTTAGGTGTTTTTGTAAAACTAGTCTCACATGGATACGAGGAGGCTGGTCTATAATGGCACCTCTATACAACAGGACCTCTCCTCTTCAAAAATGATAAAGAAAGCTCCTTCATATTTTTCTACAGGTTAATATAAAACTCTTTGCCTTTGAAGGGAAGAGGTCCCATCGTGTAGAGATTCCTTTTACCATCACAGGCCGGTTTTCTCCTACCCAACTGAAATTCCCAATATCCCAATAGTATTTGACAAAAACACTGAAGATCTCTATGTTACATTGACTTGATTCTAGTTTGTATTAATGTAACTTGTTTGGTTCAAACCACATCTTACTGACCCTAGAAGTATAAACGAAAATATTCCAACTTCTGACTTCTACTTTGATATATTTCTCTTTGTAGTAAAACAAATTCAAAAGTATTTTCAACTTCAGACTTTTGACCCTTATGAAAACCATCCATACATCTATATATAAGAAGAAGATGGGATATGATACCTTTCCTGATTGTATCAAATGTCTAAATCTGATCATTTTCCATGTTTAAGGATATGATTGATCCATATGACATGGGAGGGCAAAGAGAAGGAGCAGGCCTCGAGAATCAAGTGTCTTTCGTTTAGCCATGTGGCTCCACCCGTGCTATTACATGTGGCCTTTTCAAGTAATCGAAGGAATGATAAGACAGATGTGGTGTGCTTTAACTCTTTGCAGTGGTGAGCAACTTGGACCGCCCAAACCGGGACCGAATTGGACCGGATTGACGGGTTTGGTCCGGTTTTCGGGATTATTGGTCCGGTTCCCAGTTCCTAAAAGTGAAACCAGTTTTCGGGCGATCTGGTTCCCGATTCTAAGGGAGAATCGGACCGGACCGGACCGGACCCACTATTTAATATATATTTTTGTTATTTTTTTCTTTAAAAAAATTAATAAAATGTGAACTAAACTCTAAATGAACTTCATTATCATAAATTCATTAATAAAAATTAGTAAGATGTGAATTAAACCCTAAGTAAACTTCATTGACATAAATTCATTGACAAAAATTAGTAAAATGTGAACTAAACCTTAAGTGTTTAACAAAAAAAAAAGCTAAACTCTAAGTGACCGGTTCCATTGAATCGGATCGGACTGGACCGATGGTCTCGTCCGGTTCCCGGTCTTAGAACCAATCGGTCCGATCCACGGTTCCCAAAATTGAGAACCGGTTCTTTCGATCCGGTTCCCGATTTTACCTTGAAATCGGACCAGACCGGGAACTGATCACCACTACTCTTTTGGACCTATGCTAAAGACCAGGGTCAATTTGGACCATTGCAATAATTGTTACAGCTTAAGTCACTATCCGCAAAAAGTTGTTGATGCTTCAAATTTATCTTGAATCACGATAGAGAAAGACAAAACACAATGTGCACATTTGTTCCCCTAAGGGAATATCCCAATGGTCTTTGGCCATATAGACACGTAATTATTCATTTATTACCCTCAATTTAAATTAGAAAAGCCAAACTTTTCATTCTCGAATGCCATTCATAATAGCATTTCAAATTAAAAAAACACAACAGCACATCGTACGTATATCGATCGTATATCCATCGAGATATCTACTAAATACTAGTTGATTGATTTTCTAGTCTATGTCAAATTCTCGTGCTTCAATGATGCATGAAGAAAAGTCAAAAAGAGTCCACTCCGTCCATGGATTGGCCGGCCGACTGCAGTGCATGCCCTATGGGTCTTCAACTGAAAGTTGCCCTTCTCGCAACTTGCGATACATGACAATTGGCCGCCTTTGTCGCTTAATACCACGGATGAAGATGACTCAATATTTCATTTTCTTCACAAAATTTATCACATTTGATAGCAATGTGTATGTATGGACGGGGTAAATAGATATGACGAACCAAGCTGATTTTAAGGCATTGATTTGGCCCTAGCCAGTCAGCCCAATAGTCATTGGTCGTGGATGGAACGAAGTTGCAGGGTTGTCAGATTAGAAGGTTGCGGTTCGACTCATATAAGAAATTAAAAAAAAAAAAGAAATGAAAGAAAGACCTATAAATTATTCAATTCTAAACAAAAATTAAATATATATACACACATGACACGTGCAACATATTTTTAGATAGTTTCGCCGTTATTTTTTATTTTTTATTTTTTTTGGTAAGGTAAGTGGTATTACTTTTTAACGCACGGATTACAAGAAAGCTGAACACAAAAATCTCGTACATGAGGAGACAGAAATGTTTTTTTTTTTGGTAAGGAAGAGGAGACAGAAATGTTCCGACAGGTACAAGCCGTTATTTTTTGATAACTGCAATTTTCTTCTTTTGCCGTTTTGCATGCACGGGAGGTGAAAGATGCATGTAAATAGCAGATTAGAGCAACCATGGATCGGTCATGGAGCTTTTATTTTATCTCACTTTATTTTTCCTATTTTTGCAACACGTACAACTGTTCGGATTAACCTCTTCCTGGTTTGACCCGGTCCACATTTGACACCCTTTGCCGCAATCTTCATATAACTTGATCCTTTATTTCATCCACACGAATCGAGCTTAAAATAGTAATCACACAATTTTAGATCAAGCTCTGCTAGCTTCACTAATTTTGTTACTTAAAACTTGCATGGTTCACATGAACCAACACATGCGCCGATAATTCTTGACACGACCCATTTGCACATACCAACACGACGCACAACTAAACAGGTTTGGGTTTAGCATATGGGAGTTTGTGTGTCATAAGTGAGTTGACCCATTTATGACATCAATGATTGCGTGTTCCATGCATTGATCCGCTTGACATGTTAGACATGAATGAACGAGTTTAAGTTACCATATTAGGTGTCATCTGTTTACATGACACGATTAAACGGGTTCTAATCCATTTAATATTCATATCTAGAGAGTTTTTCTTCCTAAATAGTTTATACAGGTAACCCCCATGTTAAAATGAGTAAAAGGTAAAACAAAAACATAATTAGGATGCAGAATTGTCATAGAATGTTAAAAAAAAAAAAAGCTAATATTTTAGATTTTATATGAAGCAAAATTATTCATATTATCTGGAAATGTGTCGAAACTCATTACACAAATTCTCATGCATAAACGTGTTTTACCTTTACATGTTAACCTAAGTTTGCCAACAAGTTAACGTATCGTATCGTGCCGATACTTAATAATCGCTTTAGTCAAAGTGTTGTGTGACTTGCTTTATTAGGTGGGTCGAAGCAATTTGACAAGTTTGTCGAACATGTCATCTTCAGTAGGAGTGATCAGTTCCCAGTTCCCAGTCACTTTTTTATTTTTTTTTTCCCACCACAACGAGAGACAGTAATAAATTTCAACATATTGACGGAAGTAACGATAAGTGAAAAGTCATTGTGGTGCGACGAGAAAGGGAAAAGCGTTGTACATTAGTTTAGTTTATATTTTACTAATTGTTTTGAAGAAATAAAAAATAAAAATATATATATAGTCAGTCCGAAATCGGGAACCAGACCGCTCGATAGGAATCGGATCGATAATCTCGAGAATCGGACCAAACCAGTCAGTCCGGTCCGAGCGGTCCATTTTGCACACCCCTAATTTTCGGGCCAACAAAAATTTCAGTCATACCACTGTCTCTACGCGATACGATTAACATGAAGCAACACGAATTGTCAATCTCAATAAGGATGACATTAAAATAAATATTAAATATTTTCGTATAGATGAGAAATCATTTGTGTCGTCATCTCGTAACGGATGATTTTTTTTTTTAATTATAGAAAAGAGTGCTTCTCAAGGGAAAGCAAGAGGGAGACAAAAAAGGAGGAGGAAAAGGAGTGGCAGGAGGAGGACAGGGCCAGATCTGGGGGCGGAGGGGGAGGGGGAGGGGGCAAAGGTACATCTGAGGCGGGACCGGGCACAGTTTTGCCCTATCAGTACAGCTAATCCTTCTTTAACACCTTTCGTCTCGTCGGGGCTCTTCTCACCATTCCACACCACCACTCTCTCTCTCCCTTCCCCTATCATTGGCCTGCGGATATTATGGCACCCCCATCTCTCTCTCTTCTTCGATTTTTTTTGCTCGCTCATTATTGTTGGATATTCAATTTATCTATTTAATCATCAATTGTTATTCTTCCCCATTCCTAAGTCTGTTCTTCACACCCTTTTCCCTGGCCCCCTATGTAAACCATTCCCTCCCTCCATCTTCCATTCCATAGAAAAGAAAAAAAAAAAAAAGGGTGTGTGTGTCCATGCTCGCTCCCTTTTTGTCCCCCCTTTCCAAATTATGATCTTGAGCTTTTGCAAAAAGGGTCTCAACTCCTTTCTGGGTCTCACCAACTTCATTGATAGTAATACTACCGCCGCCTGCCCCGCCGCCAAAACATCGCCTCCTGCCTCCACCGACGCCACAACCAACGACTTGGCGAGACGAGTCGGTCTTACGACGGCCACCGGGGACATGCGCCGCCAGCCGAACGTGTTGGAATCATCCGCCGTCAAATCATCGCCAGTGGCGAAGAAGGACCCGGAGAGGAATAATAATATGGGAATGTTCTTGGATGACGTAGGGGAGGTGGTTGATGGGTTGATGTCGTGCACCGAGAGCCTAGGGTTTGAGAGCTCCGATGAGCGGAGGGTCGATGACCACATGATGATGGAGGACATTGAGAGCATGAGCAACAAGAATTGTGATGATGAGTGGCATCATGTGGGGAGGACAAGGTGGAGGGAGGAGAGTAAGAGGAGGAGAGAGAAGAAGTTCCCACCTCCATTGTCCTCCTTGAACCACAAGGGCCAACCTAGCTTCTTCCTTAGGCCTGTGAGGAGGGATGGGAGGTTGGAGCTGACCGGGGTGAGGATCGATCGGCCCGAGATCCTCCGTTCCTCACGGCAGGATGGGCGGCTGCGGTTGGAGTTCATTAGTGACGAGGAGGAGGAGGAAGAACAAGAAGAAGTGCGAGAAGAACTAGAAGATGAGGAGGAGGACAGCAACCACTGCGAGGTGCAGGATTCCAACGATTCGATAGAGTACTGGATAAGTGAAGAGACTGGTGGTCACGACGATGAGAATTTTAAATTTGAAGAAGAGGAAAGGATGGGTGAGCGGAGGTTTCATCAAGATCATCATCATCATCATCAACTGAGCAATGATAGGTTTGGGAGACGCCACAAATTGGTGAACCACCGTGAACGCCACAAATTGGTGAACCACCGTGAACGCCACCACCCCCACCATCACCATCACCTCCATCACCACAATAACTTACATGTGTGGAGGCAACCTTGTGTGACCATAATGTGAAGTTACCACATGTTTCACACGCGCATGTGTGAAAAGGACTCGGGATGGGAGGAAGGTGGCTATTATTTTGTGTAGAAGATTATTGTGTTTTCCTTTTTTGTTGTCACTGGGCTGTGCATAATATGTGACTTTTGAGAGAGAGAGGTGATGATGTGTCTCAAAATCAACCAAAATTTTCGGGCACAAGCGGTTGATGTGGAATAAAGGTGGAATCTTTGGAAACGGGAATTGACAGCAATGTGGTCTGCAGCTGGCTGGAGGTTGTAGAGAGAGAGAGAGAGAGATGCGAAAATATCAGTCACGTTTTTACCAAATTTAGTTGTTCTTCAGTTTCTAGAACTTAGCAACACGCACCATCATCTTTCCAGATACAAATGGCATGTATTCGAATAGAGAAAAAGAAATTCTGAAATCCCAGTCCAGCCTCCAGTTTGTGACTGCAGCACACACCACCACCCACCCAAGTGTGTGTTGTGTGTGTGTTGCGGGAAACGATGTCTTCATATTCTGAATTGGGGTTAAACGGTACGCTTGTCTTGTAGACAACTGTTCTTTTCTTCCCCACATGTGGTCCTATCTTTGTCTCCATATCAGACTGCAAAATAAGAGAGATCTTGGTGAATCCACACGTTCACGATCTCTGGACAGACGAAGAAAATGAGAGAAACTAAGACACGTGACCAAGTTGATGAAAAGGAATGGAGAGAGATCTCTTTTGAATTGACAAGACAAAGGGAAAGCTAAGGACTAGGGATCAATTGAATCATTCAGATTTACCAATATCTTATTATATTGTGAGTAGCAAACTTAAATTTGGATTTTCTCGGTAGTCACTTGAATTCACTAGTATTATACATATGAAGCTACCGTGGATATTTGAAACAATGCATTAGAAGTAATCAATGATTACTTGCTCCATAAGAAGTCATTTCGCTCCATTTACTTAGGGCTGGCAAAATGGGTTTGTGACTTAGATTTAATAAACCCAATTTGATATGGGTAACCCGTTTTTTTTTTTTTTTTTGGTAAAATAGGTTAAACTAAGTTGAGAAAAATATAAAGCCCAAAAAAAGTCATAAATAGCGACCCATATTTTAACTTATTGTTCCAAAGTCACGCGCGCACTACGCACTAGCCAGATAACTTGCTTTTTAGATTTAGATCTAGACAATCAAATCCAACTTGGCAAGTCTCTTTGCTCACATATTAGACCTTTTGGTCGCTTCTCACAAGAATCCAACTTCGCTCCTCTCTCTCTCCTCTCCGGTGACCACCCTTGTTGCGAGGGAGACAAGTGAGGACACGCGCTGCGAGAGCATGTCAGCAAGTACGGCGACGTCTCGCATGCGGTCGTCCTGAAGGAGCGAGATGCGAAGACTCCGAAAGGCTTTGTGATTATGAGGAAATGTTCCCCGACGAAATATAATTCACCGAGCGTTGTTCTTCGGATTTTAATGAGATGAGACCGGGTTCTGTGGCAATTCCGTTCAAGAGATATCTAGGCAAAAATAAAGAACTCATTTGCCTTGTTCAAGCGGTATGAATTCGGGCCTTGACAAGATTCGATAAGAAAGAACCATGAACTTCAAATTTCATAATCAATTTGAACAAATATGACCAACCTCTGATTGGCAACGTTCAAACTCATTGATACAGTGCTATACAACTATTAGGCTTGAAACATAAATGGCTACAACTAAGGAAATTGAAAGTACAGTGCAGAAAATTAAAGATAAAAAGATAGCATTTTTTATTGTGTGTTCCGGGGGGTTTTGCCTGCTATCGGATGATATTTATACAATGAGCGTGGTAATCATCCCTTAGTGCCATCTATCGAATCATACCAAATAACTACTCTTGATCTTATCTCCGCCGTTTTGTGTTTACGACACATGTCCACTAACTATCATCGATCTCACCCTTTATCATTTATCTTTCTAACATCTGTCAGTTCATTTTAAGTAACTATTATTTGACCTAGTTTTTGCTTTAACACCTGTCCTTTTATGTATGGTAATCATCATCAATCTTGTATTTATCTTGACACATGTCCCTTTCTGTAAGGTGACCGTCATCGATTTCATCTTTATTTTGACACCTATCTCATTCTGTAAGATAACCGTCATCGATCTCTTCTTTGTATAGACGTCTGTCCTTTTCTGTTAGGTAACCACCACTCATCATGCATAAAATCACGTGTTCTTTTTCTTATAGATAGCTTCGGTGGCCTAGTCTTCTCATAGTGGTAGTTTCATTGATAATCTACGGTACGAATTCTTGGGCGACAACTATTTCTTCTCTGATTCTAGTCTTTTCAATTTTCAAATACTCAAACTTCCCGCCAGCACGTTTTAATGATTGACAACAATCTCCTACCGTCATCTTGACAACTAAAATTTTTATGGCTTACGTCATTTATCATCAATGATCCTATGCATTTATCGTTGTTGTTTTGTATATGTCCTAATTTTAATTTTTACTATCGATAACCTAATTAATTATTGGTGTCAACACATTGACCTCGTCTTGTTCTTCAACCTGGCTTCGACAAAGACAGCCCTCGAGGATGACGAACATGTCATTTTGGGGAAGAAGGTTGGTGCAGTTCTTTTTAGGCTACGTTTGGTGGTCGAGATAAAATTCGGGATAAGATAAATTTTATCCTATTCGGTGTTTGGTGTCTTTCCAAGATAGGATATAGTCGGATATAGAAGGGATATAACCCGAATAAAATTATCCCATGGGGGAGGTGGGATAAAGGTGGATAAGATTTCTAATATTCATAATATAAAATTTAATTTTGTCGAATAAAAAACTTGTTAAATTAATAAAATTAAAATAATATTTGAATATAAATAATATATGAATTTTAATATAAAAAATTCAAAATAACAATAATTTCGTTTTTTATTTATATATTCAAAATTTATTTATCTCTTTTGATATAAATTTCATATATAAATCAATACTAATGTATTTATATTTATTATATATTTTAGGTATATTAGTATAGCTTACTATTTAATAAAATTTTATTAGAGATGATGGAAGGGGAAAAAAGAAATAAAAAAACAAAATAATTAAAAAAGAGAGGCAAAAATAATTAAAAAAATAAGCAAATAAAAATGAAATAGGTAAGAGTGTCGTGAGAGAGATTTTTATAATCTCCATTTATGCAATTCTTGGGTTCATTTACATTAATATGACGTTCATAGCAAATAATGAACATGGTAAGATGTGAAAATATCCGGCTTTATTTTCGTGATTCATCAAACAGTAGATATGATACAGCAAATCCCTTGGATTTTAAATCCTATCCTATCAAATTCTTTCCTGACTAGAAATCCAAACGACTAAACGCAACCTTAGGGTCTAACTAGGCTAGCCATATCGTTACATCGCATAATATGACGAGTTAGATTTGTCTTTAATTTCATGTCATGTCTTCGATTCCATATTTCTCATGTTTGAGCTGTTGCTTTTATAGACTAGCTAGTCCCGTCAAAACCTCAAACTAGTAACACATATTTTAAAACTGTACATATGAGATATTCATAACTAGGGCAAATAATGTTGTGCTAGTGATAGGGTTTGAACGAGGATATTTAAATAGTGTCACGTATACAATTATTGCGCCTTTTATATATTATAATGATTTAGCAACAATGAGATAAACCTTGGGAATTATAATTTGACAATGATTAAGCAAAACAATATTTCTTTAACTCGCAGGAAGATTGGCTATAATCTAATAAGTTGTTTTTTTTATTTTGATTTAATTATGCGTAATCCTGAGTAAATAATCCTCCATACAAGGAATTGGACCGGCCGCGGGCTTTGGTTGGGCCGGAGTCGAAACGCAATTCGGCCCACTTGAACGGCCCAATCTACATCGGGAGGCCCAAGAGAAGCAAAGGGAAGACGAGAAACGCGAATCGTTTTCCTTCTCGTTTCAGATTCGGCTGAATCCATCGTTAAGTCTTCTAGGGTTCACTCCCCTGCAGCTCCTCCGAAACTTCAGCATTTCAGCGAATCCCTTCCTCCTTCTCGCGTCAGAGACGGTAAGGCTCTCCAACCTTCGCAATTCTTTCATTGCTCGTCGCCGCGAAAGTCCAGAGTTTTCTGGGTTCTTAAGTTCTTGCTCTGGGTAGGTAGGGATTGGATGGAGCAAGTGATCTTGCATGTCCCTGTTGTATTATATGCTTGTTCTAGGTGTATTGATGCATTTTTGTTCATCACCCACCCGGGATGTTGTACTCATTCAGGCGTGAATGCTCTGAGATCGCCTCGTGTTTGAGTAAATTACAGTGAATGTTATGTCCTCTGAGACCGCTATCAGAACAGGAGATCGTTGGTATGGTTGATTATGTGGCCGATTGGGATGTGTCGTGAATTCGGTTGGTTATGGCTCTTGTCCTCTAGGATCACGGCACGGACAGTTCTTTGTGGATTTTACTACCGTAAACAAAGTGAGCCGCCGGTTCTGTTCTATTTGAACTTGAAAGAGTTTAATCAAGACGAGAGTCGCAAGATGATGTCGGCATTTTAAAATACTTCCTGATGCAACGTTTTCGGGTTTGGCCCATTTGGGTCGGTGTGTGGGTGGGTGAGGAGGGGCAGAGTCGTAACTGAGTCAAGCCACTTAGGGGCTGTTTGGGCTCTACTCCTTAATCACTCAGAACACGATTTGGGTTTTTTTTTTTCGGAGCTCGAGTAGCCTCTGGGCTCGAGCTCAGAGTACCCAGTGGCTGGCAAGCTTGATTGAGGATCTTGTACATGATGTTTTGAAATGTTCTGAAGGAAGTATGATATCATCATTATGACCGACTTTTATGTTTGTCTGCTTCAGATGCAAAATGAATCAGTTGAGTTATAAAGTTGTCCTCCTTGGGAATGAACTTTGATGCCCTAGTTAACATGAGTAATTGCTGAACTTTTGTGTTCTGTAATTTCTAAAGAGAAAGCCTATTGAAGTATATTATCTCTTTAAATGTGAAGTTTTTGACCGATTTTCATCTTGTTTTCTGGGTTAACTTGCGGAAGATGTTTCACCATTCCTGGATTTCATAGTCTGAATCCGTATTTCAAGCTTTATATTGATTGTTTCGAGTGATTTTGGTGGATTGGTTTCTATTTTCTGCTTGTTCTCCTGTATCTATCTCAATACGTGATCATTGGACTGTTTTTTTGGTTGATGGCGTCATTTTCTGGTGCTTCTCTGCTTATTTAAAAATAAAAGTGGCGCAATCAAGTTTAAGTATATACAAGAGTTCTAATCGAGTTTTGGGTGCTGAGTATGTGAATTGAGAGCTTGAGCTTAAAACTAGATTGGCTCAACCCAGCTCTTATTCCTGTGGGGAATCACTGTACTTTAGCTGTAATTCTCTCAAGACTATTCCTTTTTATACCAAAATATGTTGTGCATGCACATTGTCTCTTACCCTGATTCCCAGACATAATGATGTATGGGATCTGATACCGTGTTAAGTGCAAGAATTTCATCTTTGTTTTGTACGCATATCTAAGCCAAATTTAAGATGGTTAGCATGATCATTGCATGCAGATGGCAGGGCCATTTGCATACAGGAATCTTGCTCCCAAGACGAAGAACCTGGTCGTCGCGGGTGGTCTGACGGCATTTGTGTTTGGAGTGTATTTCTACACAATGAGAGCTGTTGGCGGTACAGATGAGCTCCAGACGGCCATCGATAAGTTCGAAGAGCAAAGAAGCAAGCAAGAAGCTTAGGCAGAGTAGTCGTCCGATGCTCGAGACTGGATGTGACTTTGACGGTGGCCAAACTATAATTTTGGATTTCGTGGACTCCTCACTCGGCGTGCACACTTTCTGATTTTGTTAATATATGCACATATGGGATCTCGACTGCTGTGACAGTGCATGCATGGTCGACACCGAATAAGGCATGCTCGTGTTATGAGACGATCCCGTACTCAATGTTGTCCGTATTGGCCCTAACATATGAACATGCATGGTGATATTCATTGGAGATGGGACTTGTAATCGCATCAACAAATATGAAGCCGATTGGACTTGTGATCGCATCGATGAATGCGAAGCCTTAGCTCAAAATACCATGTAAGCATTGTTCTATGACCCTAGAATTGGCTTGTTATAAGCTCTTGGATAAATGAACCTTACTGACGATGACTCTCAGCAATGCTGGAAGGTGTAGGCTTAGAGAGCCTTGACAATGGCTTCACCCCTTTTTACCTACAACCAGGAATGGGATGGACCAGTCCTGGGTGTTCTTGATCCTAGGGTGGCCGCATGAAATCCTGGTATGAGGGGGCTTAGGGCACTGCATTGGTTTTTATAGGATGGACCAGCAGCAATAGAATGGACCCGTCCTAGGATTGAAACATTGATTTACGTGAAAAGCTTTGAAGGCTTCCTAAGATTAATATGTGGGAGATGACCGAGCGTTTGTATTTGTCCAGAGCATGAATAAAATCCCAATTGAAATTTCTTCAATCTAAAAGATGGTATCTTTGATATGTCATTTGCAGCTAATAGCGCCCTCAAGTCCAAGTTTCGACCCACAGTCATCAATATTTTCATTGTTCATTCGAGATCAACGCCACGTCTCGTTCTCCGACACTCTTCGGTCTTTTCCCCTCTAAATTTGGACAAGAGCGATTTGTTCAACTCGAAGTCGTGACCGAGAAGATCAGCTTGAGAATCGAATTCCATCATGACACAAATCACGGGAGCCGAAATTCGCGAAGAGGCATCAATTAATGCACGGACCAAATCTCAAACCATTCGACTCCGCGTCAACATCATAATGTCGGTCTCTTGCGCTTGGTCGATATCTAACGGCCCGCATTTCGATAGAAAATTCGCATTTTACATTCCGAAAACTCAAGCTACAAACGACAAAAGAGAAAGAAATCTCAATCTGTGTAGTTTTGTCCATGCGACGCAGAAAACTATAGAGTATCTGATTAGGGTAAAGCTACAGAAATAAAAAAGACAGAACAAAGGCGAAGGTCAAAAGACAAAAGAAAGCCAAATGAGCGACGCTAAAGCTAAAAAGCCTTAGACGCGCAAAAGAAACGAACCACGCCGCACATTCCATCACAGCAAGGTACGGTTCGACCGCACTTCTTCATCACAATCTCAATCTATCCAAAAAAGTCAGGGTCACAGGAGGGAGAGAGAGAGAGAGAGATTGCAGAAGGAGAAGAGGAGGAGGAGGAGCTGCGACAATGGTGCATCCGCAGCACGGGTCGCTGCTCCCGAAGCGCATCATCCTCGTCCGCCACGGGGAGTCGCAGGGCAACCTCTCGCCGTCCGCCTACGCCACCACCCCCGACCACCGGATCCCCCTCACGCCGCAGGGGATCGCCCAGGCCCGCGCCGCCGGCGACCGGCTCCGCTCGCTGGTCTCCTCCGGCGCCGGCGGCGGCGGCGGCGGCGGCGGGTGGCGCGTCTACTTCTACGCCTCGCCGTACGAGCGGACCCGGTCGACGCTCCGCGAGATCGGGCGGTCGTTCGGCCGGAACCGGGTGATCGGGGTGCGGGAGGAGTGCCGGATTCGGGAGCAGGACTTCGGGAACTTCCAGGTGGAGGAGAGGATGAGGCGGGTGAAGGAGGCGAGGGAGCGGTTCGGCCGGTTCTTCTTCCGGTTTCCTGAAGGGGAATCGGCGGCCGATGTGTTCGATCGCGTTTCGAGTGAGTTTTTTTTTTTTTTTTCCCTTCCATCCTTCGGCCTTCGATTTCGCGTCGGGGTTGTATGTTTTCGATCAATGCAATCTCATGTGAATGCTGCTTGTTGGGCTAATGGTGTTTGAGTTCGATTGTTCGACGTTGCGTTCATTGATGTCGGCTTTGCTTCGTGGCTGGTCTAGTGTGCGGATGAATCGTGGGGGTATGTGTCCACAAGAGAAATCAGTTGAAGGAATGAATTTGCGTGGATGGCGTACCAATGACTTGCTTGATCATGTTTTTTTGTTATTGGTCAGAGAGGTTTGCTGTTTGTCGAACTTGCTTGAGTATGCTCTTTCTTAATTTTGCTGAATTAGCTGACCGAGCAAGCTCGATAAAGGGAATAGAGAACTGAGAGGGTAGAATTTCGTGATGGGCAAGATTGGATTGTTGAAGCTCGACTCCTGATGAGACTCACATATTTTTTTAAAGTCCATCCTCTGCAACTGTTCCCAGTGAGAGCTCCTCTTGATCTTGCCTAAATGGTTTCTGGCCAGGGGGGAGGGAGGGAGTCAACGAATTGTCTTAAAGCTTAATTATTTAGCTGCTGGTTCCACCAGGCAATCTACAGATTGTTGTTCTTTTCCGATCCTCTGAATGATGGACTTTGCAATGCCAAGAGCTCGAATTGTTTCCTGAGTGTGCAGAAAAGAGAATGCAAACATATGGTCGTTCAGCTTTGGGATTACTTCAGTTGAGGATATAGCTTATCATCAATGCAAAATCCCTGCGCATAGCATTGAACCCATCTCGCTTGATGTCTTTTAGACCACCAAGGATTATGGTTCATGAGTAAAGCTGAAGGTAGAATCTTTTAGGGTGAAAGTATACTGATGACTGGCCTTCACATTTCTCAGCCACCTCGTAGGCATAGGTATGCTTTTTTTGTCGACGGCGTGCTTTATTAATATAATGTAGTGTATAGTGGATTAAAAGTTTTACAGAAATTTCATACCAATCTTATAGAAGATGAGAAAAGAATAACATGGACTGCTGAGGTGACAAAATGGTCAAAGTATTTTGACCCAGCTAGTATTCTAACAATAAGTTGCAGTCCTTGGTTGTTCTATTATTATCAGGGAAATAAGTTAAGCTGACACACGAATATGCAGCTTTCATTTGTTTTTTAGTTTGATGTAGAGTGTTCTTTGGAAGATATTCTACCCCAAGAGGGACAGCCAGATGAGCTCCATGAAGCCTTGTTTGTATGAAGTTCTGGTCATTTTACTGTGCTTATAATGCTACTGAACTGCACTAAAGAAGCATGTAAATTCTGCAGGTTTTTTGGAATCACTATGGAGAGACATCGAGATGAACAGGCACCATATTGATCCTTCTCATGATCTGAATCTCATCATCGTATCTCACGGATTGACATCGCGCGTCTTCCTCATGAAATGGTTCAAGTGGACGGTCGAGCAATTCGAGCAACTCAACAATCCAGGGAATTGCGAGTTCCGTGTGATGCAGTTGGGGGAAGGTGGAGAGTACAGCCTTGCAATCCATCACACAGAGGAAGAATTACGAGAGTGGGGCCTTTCCTCGGAGATGATTGAAGATCAGAAATGGCGAGCTCGTGCAAGGAAGGGCGAATGGAACGAACGTTGCCCTTGGTACCTCAATGCTTTTTTCGATGGATTTGCCGACTCGGATGATGATGCTGGAGAAGGGGATGATTATGTATGCCCATAGGCGCTGCTAACAATTTGGTTCTTTCCAATTTGAGTGGCAGATTGTAATGCCATTTAAAAAATTCTTTAAAAGAAAAATTCGACATTGTTAGCATATGCCCTGTAACCTTTTACCTTTGTATTCGGGTTTGTGATTGTAAATATGATAGGAGAGGAAGATAAACGCAAAGCATTCAATTAACTGGCGGTGGTTGAGAGCTACCATTACCAATTCTTTTCTTTTCTCTTCTCTTCTTTTTCGCTACTTACAAGCATCCATTTTAATTGCTAGTTTACGGTTTGAGCGCTAGAGCCGGTGAGATCGCAAGGCATTAGCACTATGATGTTATCTTCGAGCATGCGCAAAAGATGCAGAAAATTGCAATGTTGGAGTCGGAACTTGCGAAATAGGAAGATCGGGGGCTGTAATAACTCGCCGGGACCTGAGAAAGATGAGTCCACACGTAGGTAGATGGAAAGCTAGCGAGAGTATATACTCGTATGATCATCCTGGCAAGGACGAAGAACGGCTTGCTCTCCATATATATGTCTGTATCACATGCCTCGCCGAGTTGTTCGCCTTCTTACCCCGAGAACGAGCTTGTACTTGAACTGTTCTCGATCTTGGCATAAATTGAATGAATGTCCATGTATCACCACTCTCTAGTTCATTGTCAGTCTTCTCGTAGCTTTTTTCTCCAGGAGGATGACAGAAATTTTTAAGACACGCCTCTCGTTGCAGGCTGCAAATAACTCAATGCAAATTTTGTAAAGTCGAGCTGCAGTGAATTGCTCGTGATCATGTATATATCCAATTCAACTCAGGATCTACCAATAATCGGGAATAACTTGAAATTACCACTACGGTAAAGCGTACGAAAAATCAACATCCCACTGAGACCACCTTTTCAGATCATTATGTAGTGTCAAGCGATAATACATTAGATGAGATGCAACATATTGTTTTCACTGATCCTGCACTTCTGCCAACAAATTGGAAAACGTATAATGCCCTCAATTTCCTCTTCAAATAAAAAATTTTCAATTGGATTTAATTTTATCGACTCACACAATTTCCACATCCAATGGGGTAGCAGAACTTGTTCAGAGGACTTGTGAGCATGCATCAATCACTATTAGAAATCAGAAGGAAGAGTTTAACAAGAGAATACAGCTGAGATCCACGCGTCCCAAATGTCAAGTCAGATATAAGCTATCCAGAACTGCGAATCCAGCAACGACTCCACCTTCATTTGATGACGATATCTTTGTCCTCGTTAAATAACCACACTGTTCGTTTAAGATGACATTCTCTTTGTTCCTGTTAAGATAAATCTCAGATTACCATGGGCACAGCAAATGCATTTACAAACATTGTCATTGAATTCACTAGTGCTAAAACATGTAAACGACTACACTACAGAAGGCATAAAAAAAAGCAGCTTTGGTTACGTATAAGGTTTTGGCATCTGACTCCAGCTGCAAAGATTAAATTCCAAGTCATCGATTCCATTTAACCAGAGATCACATCCATCAAACTAATGAGAGATGGAAAGACATCAAATAATTACCTCAAATAAGCACCATATACCCCAAGTTCTGACACGGCGTGATCTTTATAACAAATGCCATCACGGATGAGAGTTGTGGGAGAAATGGCCGGAAAAATTCTTTGCATAAGGATGTACGCAGCATCCTCCTCAGTCCCTTCACGCCGCAGCCTTAAGAGGGTTTCTCTCACATTGTCGCCATAGATGTTGTTTCCTAAAGAGAGAAATGGCTTCATTTTAGGAAGAAGATAGCATGGCTCATAACAAAGCAATCCTTGAATAATAATCACGGTGAGAGATAATTACCTCCCCCTTCCCTCTGGGGCTTCATGACAAATAGCTCGGGACTTTCAATTGCTTTACCAACAATATCAGGGTCTTCTAAGCTCCATAACCCTGCGAAGCATTTCCGGACCTTGGCAATGTCTTCTTTGTTCTCAAGGAATCTGATACATGCACCAAACGATCAAGTCTCATAAGTGATCAAACACGCAGGAGATAGAGCCTATTCAACAGTGCATCTTCTCTTGTAATTCAATTGACTTCTAATGCTCCCATTGATATGCAATTGAAGTTGATTGGTAAGACATATGAGCTACAATGGCCATTTGGTATTAAAATAGTCCTTCATTTGCAGCCCTGAGAGCCATTGATCACATCTAAGCTTCAGATTCAATTAAACATCATCATATTAGCTATTGCTGTATGCCTATGCACAGATGTGTACGCATGTGTGCTTCGAGGAGTTTTTCTAGGAATGATACAATTCCGAATAAAGCACAGAGGATAAAGAAATATGATCTGTCACACAAAATATGTCACCTTTCAAGTACATTAGGTTTTGCAAGTTCTTGCTGAATCTTTTTGGTGCCTGCTAAATGATAAGATATTGACGGGCACTTAATTGCAGATGACTCTTCTACAAGTAACCTGGCTCTCCACTCCTACACCACAGCAAGAAACAAAACATAAGTCACACCTTTGAAACATCGACCCAGGGCTTAAGATTTCCTCACGTCATAAAGTAGGGTTTTAAAGTAGTACTATTTTTCTGACAAAAAAAGTAGTACCATGTTGACACTTGTCCACTTCCTAAGTTAGGTTTGGTGAATTAATCCCTTTTTTGGTTTCTTTCCTTCCCCTTTGTTTACTTATTCATCGGATAGTCTTTTATGTCCCTTCCACCTGAGAAACTTTTTTAAATTGATTAGAAACTTTTTTATAATGATAATATTTTCCAGGACAAGGTCCATTTTTGACATAAACAATCGGACAAACTTCGTTACTCGGAGGAAATGTCATGATTAAATTATTTAGTATTCTTTTATATTGTTTAATGATATATGTTTTGACCATGAAGTCAATTGTTCAACTAAAGCTCGGCTTACTAATGTTCATATGTCCTTTATCAAGTACTGTTCATTAAAGAGAGTCTCATAGACTTATGATAATAACGAGTGAATCCTAAAATCAAAATGTGTAGGAAAAAGAGAAACAGAATATAATCTTAAATTTAGTAGAAACAATCAATGTACATTATTCATCATGACTAACTAATTAGTGTTCTTTTCAATCATCAAGACATGTGAAGGTAAATATTTATGAAATGTAGAGCATGGTTGCAGTCATTATAACATTCATAAGAAACACAAAACCTGCTGCAAAATGCAGGCTTTTCACTAGTATGGTAATCAAACATATATATAAAGAAAGTATCTGGTAAAGCTCAGAGGGAGGGAGAAAAAGTTCTGAAAATTAATCACAGCCACAGTCAATAATACAAGAAAGACAATCTTTTCTTAGTTGCTATTTTAGCAGCTAATAATTAGGACGAGGCTTAGGGAAGTACCGATTCTGAAGGATAATCATTTGGGGTATACCCAGCTCTAAAATAAATAATTGCTACAGCGACTCCACCTCTGCGATACCAAAGCTTCAATATTTAAGTGAAACATGTATGTAAAGTCACAATTCAAAAAGACAAATTAGAGACATGAACAACCACATACACAA
Source organism: Syzygium aromaticum (assembly GCA_024500025.1). Lineage (NCBI taxonomy): Eukaryota > Viridiplantae > Streptophyta > Magnoliopsida > Myrtales > Myrtaceae > Syzygium > Syzygium aromaticum. The sequence goes on from CM044892.1 coordinate 36,207,533, forward strand.
GTAATGTGCCATCAGGCTGAAGCTTCGCCTCTGCATCAATTTCTGCTAAGGTCTTTCGAACAGACCTCACATTATGTGTGTTATAAAGCTAAGGAAGCATCTAAAGCAAATTACGGACATGACGAAACTGATGAACAGAAACAGAGAACTTTATAGTTTGGAAAACAGATCTTTGGACACAGAGCATTAAAGCAGATAGATGTAAAATACGAGGAAAGATTTAAGAGAGAGAGAGAGAGAGATAATCACAGATATAACCTACCCTTCTGACATCTGAAAACAAACACTAGCTAAAATTACCAGGTAGCTGTACAGATATAGAAGGATATCTTTCCCTCAAGACAGAGCAAAGCCAGTGCTGGTCGTACATATTCCGTTCCTCTGGCTGAACCACAACCAGAACAGCGGCCCTGTTACAAGTAATCAATTGTAATCAGGCCTTAATGAACTGAACTCCACATATGCAGACCTAGGAATAAAAAAAGAAAAGAAGACGATCGTAATTATTTTGCAGTTCTCACTTTGGGTTATTGAACTCAATCCAAGCTTTTGCCAAGGCCTCTGCATAATGACTCACGGCAGCATTAGTAGGGATCCTCCTGGGATCTAATCCAAGAGTTTCTCCATAATGGTTGAGCAAGGACCTGCGTCATCACCACCTGACGTTAAGATCAAGCTTTTGGCTTTATATGACCATCTTTGACTGTGCATGTGAACAGGTGCGTACGGGCTTAGAGAAATCATAGGGAATGTAAGAGTCAGTATATTTGACCAACCCAACCTGTGAAGCTCGCTAACAAGACAGCTAAGACCCGGAAATGAGGATGATATGGTGTTCAGTTCTATCTGCAGCAGTAACTTGGTTTGTGCATCAAGCATATAATCTGATCGATGCAGACCCAGTCGTATCTCCTGTAGAGAATTGTGAGAGCAAAATTATGGGGTTTAGCACACTAATCATAGTCAGCAACTGGCATATATTTCTTTCAGACAAGGAAAGCAGCCCATCAAAGTGACAAGAATTTGAAAAGCCAATTTTAATTTACTATTGCAACCAAACTCAAGGTAAAGTTTTCACAAAATTCCAAATCCATGAACTTACATCTTTCTTATTAATTTCCATCATCTTGGAATGGATATCTAAAAGTCGAGAGGTGAAAGTATCCACCTTCTTTGTTCTGCAGTGAGAAAAAGTTACATCATGTAATTCAACAGTAGATGCGGACTTGCTTCATCAATGTGAGAAACTTAAAACTGAACTACAAAATAACCACTGAGAAAAACAAATTGCAAGGAAGGTAGAAGGGCTCATATTATCCAAAATAACAGGTTATGAGAAAAATGGCAGAGCTAAAAGGAGTTGAATTTGTCAGAAGCTAAGAAACAACCAAGAGCATATGATACAAGCTAAAGTGGAGTGATAATTAAATCAATAAAATAACACCTCAGAATTCATGTGAAACAATGGTCCTAATCCTGCTGAATTGGACACTATATTCTTTTTATAAACTACATGCCGTAGACATATAGATAATGCAGAAAACTTCCAAAGGTTCATGCTTAGGTAGCATAAATAGTATTCAAGGTTAAAGTGAGATTGTTAATACAGCACAGGCCATCAGAAAGGAGACAAAATCATGAAGATCATAGGTCAAATACAGCAAAAGGAGTAAGCTATGCATTCCTTCGATCATTGAAAATCAAAACAGAAATAACTGGCATGTTGGGTTCAGATGCCATCAAACTACACGCAAGTTCACATCTCAATGAAGATATACTAGTGACATGAACGGGAAAGATATGCCATGAAACCGATGACCGATCACTGACTTCATTGAATTGATTCAGAGTACTCATGTTTATTGACATAGATTATATAACTAAAAATCAATATCTGTTAATAACTACCTGGATAATGAATCTTGTAAAAACTTCCCGTCCAAACTCACACGATCAACAAGCTCATTGAAAATAGGAGCTAATTCGCAAGCCTCTCTAAAATGACTCTCCGGGAATGAGAATGGCAATAGTGCAAACGGAACATGCACCAGACCGACACCAGGTACTTTTCCTGATCCCTGCAACACACATTCATACATACCATTATCAATCAAATTGTAAAATCAAACAACCCAGTTCAAATTCAACAGGAAACGCCACAAACAGCACATCAGAAAGTCGATAATCTGTCATTTAAGCAGAGAAAAAAAAGCGTCTTTACAATCATCAACCCCAAAACATCCCCTTTTCTGGGAAAGCTGACAGCGTGAGTATCCAAGATGCTAAAATATATGAACTTTGCGCAACAATTTAACTATATTATACCAGAAGAGAACTCCAAAAATGCCTTTATCGCAAGCACTCCAAAGAAATGCAAACTTCTTATCTTTATGGGCGGGCACTGACCTCAATATTTCTGTCGCCAACGACGAGCCCGTGAAGAGAACTCCAGACAAGAGCATCATAAACCATCTCATCAACCAAATCCTGATCAATTTCGACGAAACCCAACGTGGGTTTTCCCGCCACTGCATCGTTCTTGGTCGCCATCTCGAGCCTCGCACACCTCAAAGGGAGAGACCGCGCAAAGATTGAATCTTGGGCGATGGTGCTCGTGAATATCGAGACGGGTGGATCTACGATTTTATCATCTCTCCAAATCCGACCAGAAAGGGAAGAGTTCGATTTGAGTTTGGATACAACTTTGGATGCGCGAGGACGAAGAGGGGACGTCCCAGCGACAAAACAAGGGTCAGTGGAGGTGGAGAGAGCCAGAGATGATGAATGAACGGCTCCCATCTACCTGATCTCTTTTGACTTGGCTTTCTTGGGATTTTCCAGATACTAGAAACGAACCTTCTTGGACAGGATGGAGGCATTCCCCTGACAATAAAGCAAGCGTTGAGGAGCATTCATTTGACTTTGCTTTTCTTTATTCTATCAGCTTTGGCCTGGGGAAAATATTTGTATATTCTCAATCTATTCGAGTCCCTTTACTTTCTTACTCTTATAGTGCTTGTATATTAGTACCCAGAACTCATAACCTGTCACATTAATTGATATATTAATTTTATAAATCGGTCTTAGTTTACCAAATTCTAAGATTACTCATCTTCGTTTGACCTGCCCAGTTGGCACAGGCCGACGGAAGTGATTCGATCACACGTCGACCGACTCTTCAGGTCGTTTTCAAGAACTATGCCCGTATAATGACCAAGTATGGTTGCAAAGCAGATCGCTGCGATGATTGGGAATTAATTTGTTGTGGACTGACTTTGGATGCGCGATGTAAAATGTCAACAGAAAAGGGAAAATAAATGTATGTATAAGTTGCTTTTTCTGTTTTTGATTTCCCACGGCAAATATCTCCTCGTACAGTACGGTATAGGATTCGCCATTCTCTGTTTTCTTTTCGTACCAGACAGGCGCACAATTTGTCCTCCAAACCGGATCTCCACATAGATTTCTTCAAGTTTCAGGTTTCTTAAGAACCTTTGCTTCACCGAAAGGTTCCATGAAAGTTGGTTTTGTTACTTTAACCAAAAGCCGGTTCATTCTGATCAATCTTTGTTCGATGCTGATTCTGCATGCTTTCCACAATCCATCAGCAAGTATATTTTGAAATGCATTGAACCTGGACGTGCCTTTATGTGCCTTCACCAGCCACCAGCACAGAGCATATCTTCTTCATTATTTTTGTATTTTTTTCTGTTCAACATATCTTCTTCATTTGATCTGTTTATATTTTCTATTTTATTTTGGTTCTTTAATAGGAAAGAGTGAATGCCTGATGAGAAAGAAAATGCTTGCTCCTTTAACTTAATACATCATCTATGTCAATGGAATAAATCCAAGAGAGAGCAAATTCTTGCTTATGTCCAACGCAGGAGGCTAAATTCCGGAGCACGACCAACCGATCATACATTCTCCCAAAGCATGACGTAATTTGTTGGTGTGTCCACGTCAATGAATATGTTGTGAGAGTACAACAGTTTCCTGAGTTGGACATCATTTGTACCCATCAGTTGACAAACAATCACCATTATCATACCAATCAGTTTGCACGGAAAGTTCTTGAATTTCTACTTGTACCAAGCGTTTGATTGATTCAGTTTAACCGTATCATACAAATAAAGTCCATACAAATAAAGTCCCCCCTTTAGAATAACATGGTAAAAGGCTTCGTCATTTCGCCAATGGACCACATCTTTGAGATTGATCTGGTTTGAAATGTATATGCTAAGACCGACCTTTATGCTTTGGTTGTAATATATCCAATACAACTTGTTTGGAACAGCTTGTGTTGCAGCCAATAGAAAGAGAAGAAAGAAAAACTGCTGTGTATGAATCCATTTTTCCTCTTACCCCTAAATACTTATGATGTCTTGGCTTCATCTGGCTGTTGTGTACCAGGGTCCGATGTTGCATCCAGGCCAGAACCCATCTTCAGAATCGGCTTGAGAGGTGTTATTATCTCATTGCCATTGCGCTCCGCTGAGTTCATCCTCTCTGTTGATCTGATCTTTTTCAATTTTCTCTTACTCCGTTCAATTATCTCTACCTTGTGATCAAAGCTCACAGCCTTTGTCATACCTTTTTCCTGAGACAGATTTTTGGGGATTGGACTTTGCTGCTCTTTTTCGCCGGGATCATCATAACGTGAATGTACTCGCTCCTTACTGTTAACATCGTCGCTGGTACTGTTTACAGGTGGACGTTCGTCATGATCATTTGGAGCCAACTCACCAGGAAAGTTCGCCTTTTTGAAACTCAAACCTTGACATGAAAGATTTTGAGTTGAACGATCCACCGTTTGTTCTGCATCAGCATTGGAACTGCACTGTGATTTGACAGAGTTGGGCGTTTCGGCAAGTCTTTTGCTGCACCTACGATTGCCCAATGTGATAATCTTGTGAGTCTGCGATGCTAGGCAATTCATGATGATATTGAAAAGCTTTTGGCATATATTCAGCGATTGGAAATGGTTCTCTCTATGATCCATCTAATGTACTTTTCTTTGAAGATGTCGAGTCCGGTGTTTGATGTAGAGCTTGAAATAGCGGAGAAAAGAGACGTGAAACATTTGAGGAGTCGCAAGTCAAGTTTATTCTGCTTGTGGAACATATTCTTTTCTTTGCTTGGGGTCAATCTTAGCCCAAAACTTGTTACTTAAGCAGACAGCGAAAAGGCATTCATCAAGAACTCCCCAAAGAATTTCTTACAACCATAACCTTCTTCCCTCTATTTTGCCACTCAATCCTTTTTAGGAAATTGAAAAACAAAGTAACCTAAACTTGGCAGCAAGGCGGAGAAAACATATGATGACACTTTAAAATGTGCAAAATCACGATAAAGTGTATTCCCCACTCTTTACAACTAATCTCGAGCTTCCTTTTACATTTATCGATTCTCTACAAATAATACTAATCACTCCATGGACAAAACAAAAGGAAAAATAATCGCACTCGCCATCTAATTTAGGAAATTTCTTGACTTTCTTCTGCTTCACCAGTTGGTGATCCAGGAACGAATGGAACAAAACCCCTTCCACCAAAGACTGGCCTCATGAATCTGTCATCAAATTTCCTCCACAGGTAATGAACACTAATGCCTGGGTTCGTCATGAGCAACCTCAAGCTTCTCTTTCTCTGATTGTGTCCCTGTTCACTCGGATCGCCATTTTCAATGAACAAGAATCTCAAGTCCTCTAGGCTCGGAAGATCAGAAGCATCAGAGACCATTGGTCTCGAGTGCCGTAACAACACTGCTTCTATTAGAGGCTTCGTTATGGAACCGAACACCTGTCCAAAATATTGAAGTGTCTAATAATTTCCAATATTGAGGAAATTCAATCAATAGTGCCACCAAATACAAGTGATTCCATGATATAGAGAAAATCATGGTAGAAAATGGATTCATCCTAGTTGCATTGTACTTCCTTCGTGAATGTCCAAGGATTAATGGCTTTGCCATACTGTTTTGTGAGCAACATGACAATCTTGGTTCGATATGCATGAAAGGAAACTTTGGAGATCAGCACAGAGTTAACTTACCCCTGTACTAAATAGAACAACTATTATGGTGGAAGTGATCATCAAACTATCTTGTGATGACGTATCCGATGACGATGCAAACTGGACGAAAATTGCATAGATTAAATTGATCAGCAAGTTGACAATGCCAGCAAGTAGAGAATCATAACTCATGGTAGGACAAAGCTAGTTACCTTGCTGTAAGACAATGCAATTGTAACAGCACCTCGCATCAGACCTGCCCACCATACAATGAACTGAAAACACGAATGGTTAGTAATGTGATAAAGCCTGAGTTATAGGATGGGATCGATCTCATATTCCACAAGATAGCACCTGTTGGCGAAACTCGACTTTTGTTCCTTCTCTACTTTTAATGCAATTCCTGATGTTTGAAATGGGAAACACGAATGCAGCCCTTCCAACCAATACTAGTGCAAACAAAGTTGAACTGACGGCAATCGAAGTTCCTGCGCTGAATCAAAAGCGCATGAAGCAAGTTAGGACAGCTCTTCACACACACATCAACAAACCTCTTGTCATTGAATTACAGAGCAGACAAACCATTCAAATCATACACTGTTGAAGCAGTCTCAAAGCAATCTTCATGAGAAAAAATTAGGGTAGATTCAATCTTCAGTCCACATGGTAGACGGAACCAATCATAGTGCAGGAAGGAAATCTATGTGGTTCATTTTCGTTAGTGGGGTCTGGCGTGTGCTTTTTGAAAATTTGTTGGCTTGTTCTACTAGAGGAATTCATGATAGCTTGAATTTGCAGATTCTCTTAAAAAACATACATTCACATATGCAGCCTATTTGTAGGAACTCACTCAACTAGGGTTATAAATTGCGCTTAATATGATTAAAATAAATGGTTAGGCGCAAAATATACATTTATTTTCAATTTATCTTCTACTACTATATTTGATCAAGCCGCCCAAGCACTTTCTCTTTAGAGATCCAATGCAACATGTCTAGGTTTTCAACTATGAATCTGCATAGTAATATGGAGGAAGGTACCTTGCCTTGCTGCTTTTCCATTTATCAATGTCCAAGGCATCCATCCCAACATATAAGAATATGAAAGTTTCAGCAATGAATGAGATTGTCGCAAATGCATGCCTGCAATCGTCGAGCCATTTGAACAATAAGGATGCAGTCAGAATTCCTCGGTCATCTTCTCAGACACGACTTGCTAAAACTTGATTGGAAGCAAGGTGAAGCGAAGGTGACACATACTTGGTTGTTATCCGTGAACTTTCTGTGACATTGTGCCACGTGTAGTGAGACATGACGATTCCACAGAAGAAAACTGTTAATATCCCACTGAGACCCATAAGCTGCACAGAAACAAATTAATCAACTTATGAGATCCAGCATGAGCAAATACCAGCAGCAATACACTATAATCTCGATTCCATTTCACTAAGGCCGGTCATATATTGGTTTCTGAATTGATGACATTTTGCTCAGTAAGAAATATCACATGCTCGTGAAATTACTGGAGTATAGGGTTAGTGGAGAATTCAGGCAACTGTGATTGGGATGCAATTGAGAAGCACTAGATTTGAGATTTTCTTGAAATGAAAACTTCAGAATCATAGAGTTGAGAAGCAAAGGATAGGTTTAAAGCTACTAATGTTTCGAGTTTATCTTTAACAGTTTGATTTATATAATAGAAAGTTCTCACATTCAAAAGGATATATTTACCTCAGCCAACATGTATGACAGATAAGCCATTAGCATCATCAATGCGACTTCGCGATCTGTTGAATGCCTGTTGGTCAAATACCAGTAATGTCATAAGTCTACAATCAGAACCTCCTTCACAAAGTTAGTTGATCCTGTTAAGACTCAGTCAATGCACAAACTAGAGTACTCACGGGAATACCCAGAATTTAAGCAAAACAGCGACAAATTTGAGACAATGTCTAAAAAGTTCAGTGCAAGAAATCTAGAGCACAGACAAATGTAACCATGATGCTGGAGTCAGAAATAAGTCATGAAACTTTAGTTTACCTTCCAAAGTAAAGTGTCTTTATGATGAAAGCACTCAAAAGTCCAGCCTGAAATAATTACAAAATTTCAGCCAGGATAATGCATTTATTAGGAGACTCAAACAATGTGAGCTAGCTAATCAAACACTTCTGGTAATTTCTCGTTCCGAGTATACACAATGCCAGTTTGATAGTAAATCATACTATGTATGATCTTGACACAAACAATTCATTGGTGGAAATTTTTTACTGAAGCCTCTACAGTCACATTCCACTAAAAGTGCGTGAGGGAAAAACTGGGAACAGTTTTCTGGTGTCTTTTACAAGTAGGAGCTGATATCTGGATGCATCAAACATTTGGAACTTGTCTGAAAAAATGTGTTGCTCTGAATGATTCTCTAAATGATCTTGTGGAAATAACTAACATGGAAATCAACCGTAACTTACCACGATTCCAAGAGCTGTACTAGTGAAGAATAGGTAGAGGAAGGTTCCGAGCAGCTTTAATGCCGTAAGGCCACTAATCTTTTTTAAGTTGATTGACTGTACAGCGTTATAGAGCACGATAGATGTTGCATCATTCACAACTCCTTCTCCAAACACAATACTGTAAAGGAAGGGTGTCTCATCTTGATTGAGAACCTACAATATCAGATTATCTTCGTATTAGAATATTCTATTACAGTGTAATAAGGCCCTGTCAAAACCGACTCTCCATTTCGTCTCTATTATTTTCTTTTTCAATAGCCAAAAAACTTGAGTACGTACCTGTAGTGTGCAAACTGAATCGGTGGCGGAGAGTATTGCACCGACAGCTGTGCACATACAAAGCCCTCTGTATCAGTGTAAGAATGTGCAGATTTTGAATATAAGAAAATATGGTGATTTACCTAGGTAATCCTGAACATCAAGGGATGTCACCCCGATTCTGTTGAGCACCAAAAATACACCTACAAATCGCCAAGGGGAACCGACGAGATTAAATTAATGTGTGGATAAACATAGAATCAGTGACTGAGGAATGAGTTGCCGAGACTATGGTCCAAACAGCAGTTTGTGATAGTGCTTCTGGACTAATAGCTTAAAATGCAAGACCGAAAAACCAAAATAGCATAACCAGCTAAAAGTTTTATAGCTTACCGAGAGATATGATGCAAAAGGAAATGACAGTGCCAAGCACTCCAAACAACAATATCATCGAAATATTCTTGAAGAATTGCTTTTTCTTGACTTGGAACCTGTACTCAGACGAAGAAATGCTATAGTCAAATGACAGAAGAACTGAAATTCTTTTTTTATTACCGACGCATTCACTTTACAGTTCCTCAATCAACCATTGATTTCGATTCGGATTCCGTCATAACCTTTCAAAAGTGTAAGAACTAACACATCCAGTGTGCTGTTGCAATCACGCACATTTCAGAGAGAGAGAGAGAGAGAGAGGATACCCAGCATTGAAGATGATTGGTGGAAGCAAGTAGAGGAAGAAGAGATTCTCGCTAAAATTGAGCAACTTAGAACTCTGCCCTTTACTGACCAGCAAAACCACTCCTCCAGAGCACAATCCCTGAGTACCCAGAAAATCAATCGTCAATAATTGAACGAGAATAATCGACTAGTCATCGGAGAGAACTAAAACGAGTCGTTCACACTATATTATCACGTACCAACAAAAGGGCTGTGATGGATTCGTTGGCCCACCGATTCCCATGTAGCAGATGGCCAATGATAATGCATGCGCACAGGAGAGCGAAGAACACACATAGAGCAATTACGGTCGTCAAGTTGAGGAATGATGAGCCGTTGACTTGATCAGGCAACTGTGACAACGTGGTCTCGAGAGCCTCCATGTTTGAGCTTCTTGATCTGAATTTGGCATTTACAACTTGTGCTACCTTGGGTGGCGGTGAGCGTTCCTAATGATTCCGCGGGGGCTTTTCAAAGTGAGCAGTGCTTTGGGATTGTCTCTGAAATTCAGGCGTGACATCACAGCAGAGAAAAGAGGCAGTGTACTGTCCCTCGGTCGCGCGTGCGTGCGCGCGTTTCAGGATCGACCGTTCATGATTCAAAGTAGAGAAGACCGGCAGTTGGGCAAGGGTTGGCATCAAGTGTGCACACAAATTCAAGCCAGTTGCCTGCGACCGAAACGTGTCGCCCCCTCTATTCGTCCATGTCAACTCCACAAGTTTATGTGGACCCTCTCCTTCTTATCATTTTATTCATTTTATGGAGCTGTCGACCCCTTGAAAAATCCCATCTAAAACTTCCACACCATCGTAAAAATATTAAATATGACAGACAAATCAAGCTGAAACTTCTGCGCCTACGTATTTGGACCCAGAATTTAATATTTCGTGCAGTTTTGTTAGCTTTTTTGGACTTGCGAAATGACGGGAGCCCTTGTCCTAAACAATGGAGGGTCTGCGCAGGATTAGGACAGACGCGGCTGCTATGGCCATTAGTTGGCGCTCTGAATGTATATATCCGACTTATTTATCGGTCATATTTAGCTGTGGCGATTAGATCAAAGGGACGTGCACAGGACAATAATGACCGACGTGACGAGGGCAGATCTGGAGACGGCTGCTACGTGGACCTTGTGGATTAGTGGGGGAAGCAAAAGAAGAAAATTGAGTCTTTCGAAAGTACAATATCAGAAAGATTACGAGGTGGAATAGAATAATAAGGGAAAATGCCAGGTCTACTGCATGGTGACGTAGAAAAAATTGGAGTGCAGGATTCAGATCTCTGTAGTACATAATTAGGGCAAGAAAGAGAGCTAAATTAAAAGAAACATTCTGGGAAGTGGGTGCTGGAATCAAGGGGCTTCTTGGGTCTTGGCAAGATTTCAGTGTTGATCAGTTTTGATTGTCCTGATGCACAGAGAGAGGCCACTGCATCTAACCCTGACTCTGTGAAAGTCCTGCTTCGAGTTCTGCCAGTAAAACAGAGCTAATACCCTTCAAATACGGCATCTATGAACATGAACGAGCAGACCGCGTTCAGGTATACCTAAAGTTCTTTGATGTTGACACCCTTTTGTAGGTTTAGTAGTTGCGGCTTTTTGAGATCTGAGCCTACTGATCAATGAGCAATGATCACTGTCCTTCGTCATGACGATAAGCCTCAGTGCTTCTCTTTCTAAGAAGCGCCGCACGATATGTCATGTTATGTCGCAATCGTTGGCGAAATCTTGGATCCCATACGACAGATAGGACAAGCCACGGGATAGTTCCGTGAGAAATATCATCTGCAACATCGTAGTAATTGGTGACAAGTGTCTCTTTCATGAGAGTAGACAAATCAGTCATTCAAGACTGTGCCTTGGCGAGATGCATTTACAGCTGGCCGAAGTTCTTTCTTAAACCAAAAATAGAAAAAAGAAAGTAGTCATATCGAAAGACTTGCAAAAGTCTTGCTTAAAGCGGAAATTTTTATATTTAAATTAATATCGCGAAAAATTTTAAACTGATATATTTATAACAATTTTCTCTCAAATTAATTTTTTGATCATCAAAAATCTCGAATTGGTACATTTATAACAAATTTACCTTCCGTCAGTTTCCATTAAATTAAATTGATATCATAAAAAATCAAAAAATGATATGCCTATGACAAACGGAGGGTAAAACATAAAATTAATACATTCGTCAATTGCCGCGTGTTATTTAACGAAATAATTTGACAATAAAAATTAACATAAATAAATTGATGGCAAATTTGTCATAGGTGTACCAGATTATGATTTTTAATGGTCAAAATATTAAATTGGAGTAAAATTATCACAAGCATACCAGTTGAGAGTTTTTTATGGTATTAACTCTATATGTTTTGAACAAGTGGCTAAAATGGGAGTTTGTTACTCGAGGGAAATGCATTGTAGCTGAAAGAAAAGAAGGAAAAAAGAAGAAAAATAGAAAAGGAAAAAATAAAGAAAAAGTTAATAAAAGAACTCGAAAAAAATTAAAAAAAGGTCCATGTCAACGCCGGTGTCAACGTCAGTAAATTTCAACTTAAATTGGCCGAATGAACTGAATTGATACCAATGTGAAAATTTGTATGACTAAATTGATCTAATTGAAAAGTTTATGATTGAATTGATACGAATGTAATAAATTTATGTCTTTTTTTGTACTTTTTCCTTAGTTGTTGTATAGCTTCACAATGACAATGATTAGTTGTTTGATTGGGAATGAGGAAAAAATAAAAGAGAGTAATGAGGAAAAGGGTAGCTCCTTCTTTACAGGAAGTCAGAAACCTCTTGACTGCTCAAAGAATCAAAACCAAGGCGAGGAAGTTTGTGGGCCTTCTTCCGTCAATATTTAAAGTATCATTTATATTTCAAAAAATTATGAAGAAAATTATATATGAATCTGCATGTTTATACTTTTTCTTTTTGGTCAAAGCAAGCTTGTACTTGCATTTGTGAAAGTCTCAACTATTGTGGGTTTTAAAGGAAATCACATTGCTTACGTCCCAAGATTTCGATTTTAGCGAAAAATATTAAAAAGTAAAAGTTAATCTATGCAAACAAATAAACCCACTCCTATGTTAGCAAGTTTGTACAGTGGAATAGTTGGTTTAGTTGCTCCCTGGTTTTGCATGACGGAACAGTTACTTATGCATCATATAAACAGGTCATTTAAATACACTAAATTACAATGTACCGTTATTCTAAGATCATTTGAACAATAAAAACCTAGAAACTATTAACTACTCAGAATTACAGAGGCCTTTTGACGACTATTTCTGACACTGAATTCCTGCTTGCTTGTAATAAAAGACAGCTATTCCTGACGAACTTTCTTACCAAAGAAGAGAACAGCTCCTAACCGGACCCATCTTGAATCCGCCAAACATCAATGGCAATACCATCTAGATAGTTTTGCTTCGGAGGCTAGGGATAAAAAATCATTCTGACTGGAAAAGGTGTAAAAGTCGTGGAAATCCCTCAGTCAACACATCTCGCGGAACTGCCATCTTCCGAGACCAAATTCTCATAATTTACCAAAAGCTTAACCAAACAACGCAAATACCAAAAGACGGACCTCGAGCACTTCAACACCGAGGACAACAGGGGCATTTTCGATTGGATATAAGCTCGTGCTTACAACATGAACATAAAAACCTGGATCAGGATGCAATCCAAGTCCTGGAACGAGAAAAGCCAAGCATACACAGACCAGAAGCACTCTCATCCATGGAAAAAAGGCAGAAGGTAGTCCTTCCTCTCCTTACCGGCAACAGATTAGTTTTCCATCCTACAATTACTTGTTACACTCGACATTAGACCGAAAAAATGCACAGGCACACGCACACAAAGAAGCATTAAGCCAGAAAACCAAGCACACCAAGTACAAAGTCTTCCTCTAGGGCACCATGGAAACTATCAAAAACCACTATCCAGAGAAGGACACCAATGGAGAAGCCTGACAAACACACTTGCGTAGAGCCTATGCTTGCATGGAAAAGGGAGTTCACTCACGATAATATTTTGGACTAATCCCAATGAGAATTTCAGGCAAAGAATCTACAGAACGAAAAAAGCTGACCCTATGTCATACCTGATCTACAACTCACAACCCTTTTTTAAGTCACATGCGCTTCCCTGTACAAAGAAAATATTCACGACTTCCGGAGGACGAGCTTTTCATATAGTCCAAGGAGGTCCTTCTTGCTAGGATTCTTCAATTGGAGCAACTCAGCACCGAAATTGTGACTCGTGAGTTCTTGCCTCAGTCTGAGCATGGTGAACTTGGTATAATCCTCCTGCGACGTTTTGTTGCTGTGGTTGTCCTCATCGCCTCTGTACACGGATCCACCGTCTTCTGACTGAATGTGCTTTAAGGGACTGGTCGTGCTTCGCGACCTCTTATTTACTCTGGAGGCCTTATCAATATCCATATCTTGAACAGATTCCATGCCAATTTCACCATCGTCTGCTCTGAGCCGTTTCCCGAGAGAAGCAGTCTTGAGCTTGCTGTCCAGTGCAGTTTCATTTATAAGAACAGTAGTTAACTTTTGTTGGAGGGAATCAATTTTTGCTTGGGCGGATTGTAGCTTGACCGAGAGATCTTCTGCTCTGCTGTTGGCTTCTGCACGGGCCTTTCGTTCAGTGTCAAGGAGACTTTCCAAGACCTTAACCGTACTAGCCCTTTGCTCATTATTTGAATCCAGCAAGGACTCGATTTCTTTCTCCCTTTCCTCCACTCTCGCCTCTAATAAAGTGACTTTTGAGAGGGCCTCTGTCTCTGATATACGTGCCTCCTTGAGTTGATCTTCTAATGCAATTTTATCTCTCCCTAAACTCTCAATAAGCCTCTCGGCCCTCTCAATTTGAGCCAGTCTCTCCATCGCCAGCCTTTGAATATCATTCTTTTCCTTTTGGGCAGTGACCGCATCTGCTCGGGCTTTGTCAGCCATTTCAGTAGATCTTCTGGCTTCTTTTTCAGCATTTCTGCACCGTTCCTGAACTTCCTCAAATCTTTTGAACTCAGATAAATACTTCTGTTCAAGATGGATCTTCTCCTGCTCCACAATCCTAGCTTCTCTTTCAAAAGATTGGGCTTTAGCATTTGCAGTTTCAAACTTCTCACTCAATGCTCTGATTTCGTTCTTTAGGGACATAATCTCCACATCATAATTCTCTATTTTTGACTCCGCAGCCTGGAAAGCATATCAATCATCAAGTACAACAAAGTGCAAAAAGATGAACAGGAGATAGTCTTACAGACCAGGACCTATTGTAAACAAGTTATCAGAACGGTAAATTCAAATTAACATGTTGCTTTCGTATACGTGTTTATTATAACATGTGCTAAACCCTGAAACTTCAGCAGTAAAATCATTGCCTTCAATTTTCAATGCTCCTAGATCAGAACAACAAGAGCTTACCTTCAGCTCTGACTTTATGGTGATCAAGCACTGCTCAGCATACTCAATTTTTGCCACCTTCTCCTTCACTTCTTCCTCCTGCATAATCATGGAGAAATAATGAACACATTGATTCCACTATTATAGGTCACTAGGAGCAGGAAGAAAGTTACATGTGTTCGCACCAACACAAATGTGTGCGTGTGAGAGAGAGAGAAAGAGAGAGAGACCTTTGCAGCCAATTCAATGGAAAATTCTGCTCTTAGAGCATCTTCCCTCTTTTGTGTATCCTTATTTGTGCGCTCTTGAGCAATTGCTGCCTTCTCTAAGGCTGCTTTTGCTTCTCTAACAGCAATATCATACTTCCTTTTCCACTCCTCTGCCTCCTCTTGAGCCGACTGAGCTTGTTCCTTAGCAGCAGCTAGTCTTGCCTCAGCAGCACTGCTCCGGGATTTGAGGATAGCAATTTCAGAACCAGCTTGGTCTTCCTCAGCTTTCTGTTTAGACAGCACTTGCTCATATTTTCTTTTCCAGTCCAGAGATTCTTGCTTTGTAGATTCTAATGTTTTCAGCAAGCTAGAAGACCTCTCTTCAAGTAAACTACAAGTGCTTTGTAATTTAGTTATACGGCTTGAATAATCATCAGAAAGCCTGTTCTTATCACCAATGGCATCTTTATATTGCTTCAGATATTGAGATTTG
This sequence comes from Syzygium aromaticum, assembly GCA_024500025.1. Classification (NCBI taxonomy): domain Eukaryota; kingdom Viridiplantae; phylum Streptophyta; class Magnoliopsida; order Myrtales; family Myrtaceae; genus Syzygium; species Syzygium aromaticum. The sequence goes on from CM044892.1 coordinate 36,223,139, forward strand.
TAATTCTCACTGGCTTCCAGTTGCTTATTTAGCAACCCCACCTGATCTTCAATGGCCCGACATTTCAACATTAAGGAACTCCTCTCAGATCCGACCCGATCAATTAGCCTTTTGGCAAGGTCTACTATTGGGCCTTCCAAGCTGGGTAGTTTGAAAGCAGTCTGTCAAGGATAGAGATGGAGATACCAAACTTGGGAAACAAGAAAAAAATGTCGAAAGAATAAAGGGAAAACCTTTGTTGCAAGAACATGGCAAGCTTTTGCCATTTTGATGGACCATGAGATGATGCTTCATATTCTGACAAAAGAGCGTCAAGAACCTGCAAAATATCAATAGAGCACACTCAAGATGATGCCCAAAATGACATCAACAATCCATACTTTTCCATAATATGATGGGTACAACAAGCATAAAAAATTGTCACATTTATTTTTAGACCTCAATTTCGACATATGATGGGCTTGATTTGTTATTCTCTCATTAAATGCTATCAAATATAACTTTAGGACAAAGGTGAGGATGTTTATCAAGCAAAATTACTTTGTGTTAAACCATTTACATAAAAACCACGCCTTCATCTAATAGCTTAGACTTTTGAAACGGTTAAAAGTGGTTCCACAAAATTTACATAGTATTAAAGCAAAGCGTCATGAATTCAAATCATTGTTAACTCCTTATTTGCCTACCGATGAATATTTCGACACTTTAGTCTAAAGCCAAACACCAGTCTTTTATGTGAGGGGAGTGTTAGACCATTCCAATATTAAACCGCACCTTTGTCTGATAAAGCTTTTAATATTGTCGGCAATGGTCCCATAATTTTGCACTAAGTAATCATGATCCAATCATCTCTTGGCAATACGGAGTTTCTGATCTGGAATGGGTAACTCTATCACATACAAGAGCTAAGACAATGTAGAACCAGAGATCTGCACAATAGAATACAAAGTGGCCTTTTGTACTCCTGTTATACATGTTCCACACTAAATGCTTTGCAAAGAGAAAAGAATCTCATCTCCCAACATCACTCTACTTGCTTGCAACAGTTAACTTGAAAGGTACTCAGATTTAGATAAAAGCTCAGTATGCTTTTGATGAGATTGATCAACCAATAAATAGCCCACCAACTTTAGCATTAGATAGAGAATCATCTTTGATATACTGCACTCCATGTCCATGGCACTAGTGGCAATACATCACAGTTCCCCTACATTTGGACTTGGACCGTTTGCATTTGGTACAAACATGGAAAATTTCCCAAATGCCCTCGTCTCTTCCACCCTTTCAACATATCTACATCTACTAGAAACTAATCAGACCCCACACAAATGATGGCCGCCTCATGATTTCACCATCATCAACATTCTACAAGATTATTTTTCAGTAGATAAAGACAACTTCGAATCTGCATTATTGAAACACAGCCCAAATGCTATTAAAATAAGACAGGCTATGATTGTTGGAAGCAATTTGATCTAACAAGACGTCAATGCAAGATGAGTTAACAATATCCAAGTCTCATAAACAAACAAAACAACATATTCAAGCTCATACTATAAGGTATACCAAGAAAAGTATGAAAAAGAGAAAAAGGAATATCCTTTATAGGTAGCATCAAACATGACTACTAACCTTAACAACATTATCAATATTAGCATCAGGTGTATGACAAGCTGCTCTCAGCCTCTTTTCCATGCTCTGTATAGCATGTGAACAGCGCAAGTCTGCCTCCATAAATGCATTCCTCTTGTAATCCTGCATGGACCAATTTAGTTACAAGAGGATTGCTTAAGTTATTGGTCCAAATACAGAGAAATTAGATAATCTAACAAAAATAGACCATCTTCATTAACCATAATTAGTCAACACACCACAGCTTTTTTATGAAAAGGAAATATTACAATTAAACATTATCTAGCAATGCTAGCATCATCTTTTAACCGTATCAAACTCAACTTGAGACTCAGTTTTCCAAAATCCTAGTAAACAAGATTTTCAAATATGTTGGCCATTCAATGTTTGTACTTTCAATAGATCAATTTTTAGACCAATTGTCTCATAATGAGAGAAAAAAATGTCTAGTGGAATATGGATCTCCATAATCTGACATGACAATGCACATCAAAGGGAGCTAATCAAATAAAGTGTTGACCCAAAAAAGAACCAACCATGTCGACGCCAAACCCAATGCAACCACCTAATCACAAGCACAGAGGAAAAGTATAAACAGAGTCCATAGAGACTTAATTTCCCCAATGTAATAACCATCACAGAACCAAATTATTGGTAGCCACCTATGATGAAAATAGCACTACATGTTCCACTTCATTGCAGCAGAAAAATGGTTAGCATTTTATAAATTAGGCACCACCTCAAAAGCCCTTCTGAAGAACTTATGGAGAAGCTCCTCATGTTTCTTCCTTGCTGGACCAGCACCAACAGCACTCGCATTGAATGCAGCTAATGATGTTTGTACTGCTTCCTCATGAGCCTCCCTCATGCCAGTCTACATTAAATAAAATTAGGAAAACATCGAAATAATAGAACATTCATTCATCTGGCAAGGTGTTGCTTACTTCCTCTGGTGGCTTAGATCGGTCAAAAGTAGACATGTAGACCTCAGTAGCCGAATCATAAGCTCTACGACACTCAGTTTCTTCGACACTCTGCAAAAATAAGAGGTATAATAAGAGTGAAAACATAACTACTGCACATTAATGACAAATGATGATCAGCACCACACAGTTCTTTAGCTTTGTTCTGCTAATAATTGATAATTCTTATCAAAAGATGATAAAACCATTTTAATCTTAACTCAATGCATTATAGAAATAAACAGAAAAACACAGATTTAGGACATAAATGTCAATTTGCAAGACGAGAAAGATTCTGACATCAAAACAAAGTGGAGAAGTTTCTTAGCTCATTAATATGAAACAACTCAATTTTTAATAGAAGCCCATGAAAAAGTTTTTTATTGTCAGCGACACAAAGTGTAAGGTAGCAAACATATCAAGCAATCTCATTGTTAGGCACCAAAACCATTTTGGTCAATAAAATGCATCGTATTGCCCAAAATTAATTGAATGTTCATCTTATTTATCTTAGTTTTAATTTGTAAAAATTCATAGGCAGGCTTGCTAATTAGCTGAATAATTTTGCCTTTTACATATTGTGTGGATGAAAAAACAATGCACAATAAAGGATTCTCTCTCTTAGGGTGTGTTTTGATAACCATAGTAAACCTCTGAGAATTATACTTTTCCAATGCTTAATGACATTAAGTGCATTTGATCACATTTAACTACACAACTATCGTTTTGTGTAAAAATCACTCAATGCAGTAAGGAAGGCAGGCCTACTCGATGGGTTAAGTGATAAAATATTCCATGGAAATTAAAACCTTACCTAATCATATAACCAAAACCTTCCAATAAAGCTCACTGTTCCATGTTTGGTAAAATACTAATAAAATTCATTTTCTATTATCAGACAACTTTTTATTTTCATTTTCAGTACTTACCAGAGTTTAGCACTTAATATTCAGTACTTAAATTTTCAGCACTCATCTTTTAATGCTATCAAACGAGCCCTTCATTGCAGACACCCATTTAGTCATGGGTCAACTTGTGACAAAAATCATTAGCCTCAACCACGCCAGGAAAAATAAAAAGAAAACAGACAAAGGCAAAGGGGCACAAGCGGATTCCAAAGGGCTCCATATCTTGACTAAACATGGCAGACAAGTTGTATAAGTTGCAAACGCCACTGTAATCACACGGTTGTTTCATTTAACAGTTCTCAAGTTTGTTCTACCAATGGTTGGAAAAAAACTATCACGCCTACTCAGATCCAACCCAGTTTGGGAGATGGCCCAAGTTTTTAAATTGGAAACATAAATAAATTCAAAAAGTTACCAACCTGCCATGAAGATGATATCGTAGGCACTGCGCCATTATTCAAGGCCTCCAAGTAAGACTCTATGATACCTACTAGAACAGGGCCAGTCAAGATAGTAGCCCCAACTTGCTTGGGCCTTGTTCTCTCAAAAACAAACTTTGTCAAGGCCTCCAACCCAAACCGAAACTCAGGCCTTAGTTTATCCATCTGCATCCAACATCGCACATAAAATCCATGAAATAAGAACTACAAAGTGAAAAGTATTTTCTGAAGTAGATAAAGGTGCATCTCACAATGACAAGATACTCACTGATATTTGATCAAGCCGCTGGAGATCATTTTCATTATTCAAAGGTCGCACGAGGGTGAAGCATTCTCTATCCGGAAATAGAGCTCGAATAGAGTCCCGAATCTGGAAAGCATTTCTTTAAAAGATTACAACCTCTAACAACATAAAGAAACACTGAAAAAGTAGTAGCAGGTAGCACGCCTTCAGAAAAGATGTATACATGGACACAAGCAGGAACCAGGCAGAGAAGAAACTAACGACGCACTGAAGCATCACGTTAAATTCCTTTAACACTAGAACATGACAAAAGGAGCTTTTAGCCCAACCACAATAAGGAATCAGTTTTTTAAGCAAGTGATCTAACTACAATCCAAATAAAAATGAAGAAATTTGTTATTTAACAATCATCTACTATCAGCACACAGTTAGTTGCAACCAAACAAGTTCAAGTAGTACTTATAACTAGGATGACACAAACACAATTGTCTATGAAAACATGCCACTATCATAGATGGATATTTGCCTCACATAAACCAGGCTAAAATAAGGTCAGAGAAAATGTTTATGGGAGCTCCTATTCATGGATTCCACACTAAAAGGGGAAAAACAAAAAAGCATATAATACCTCATTTTTGGCAGCTAAATCTCTTCCGGTACCTTGAACAGGCCTCAAAGCAAGTTCCAGGTAGTCACGTGGTGTTATTCTCCTATTATCTTCCACTAAATCCAAATAGAAGTCCTACATTATGTAGCAACAAAAACAATAGTTCAGTACCCAAATATCACTTAGTCTAAATTTACAATCACAGTTTCCAGAGTAAAAGAAGCAGAATAGTTTAGCGAAATTACTCTCAGAAGCCAAACAAAGATAGGCGAGAACTGTCCCAACTCAGAAGCACTACTCTTCCCCCCAGACGCTCTCACACGAATATGCTTAGTCATCTGAGTGACAAGAGAGAGCCGATCCAGTGCAGCTTCATCAATCCCCCCCATCTGAATACGAGTTATACACAAGCAAAATGAGTAGTAAGAAGACATAAAACTGAAGTCCTAAGTCTACTTCAGCGAAGCAGTAATAAAGCTGAGAGAAAGGAAAAACTTTAATACGCGATCAGCAACTTTTTAACTAAAACTAATCCAACAAATCTTAAACATCTCGGACTTAAAAGCAAAATCACTATAACTTTGCAAGATTTTACCAACCTGGTTGTAGATGAACATGCTAGACAAGAGGACAGCCAAAGAAAATATCTGTGTGCTGTATGTTCCCTGTGAAAAAAATAGTGCACAGACAACCATAAGAATTATTGTTGGGTTAAAGAAAAAGCCTAATGGGACAATATGTCACCATTCAACAACAATCACATCGGTGATTAAAAAGTAATATTAAGTTCATTGAACTTGTCCTACCGTTTGATCATAAGCATCAATCCCTTCACTATCCAAAAGTAGGAGATTATATTCGGTTCCATCAAGAGCTCTTCTCTTCAACGGTGCACTCCACAACCAAAGCCCTTTAGTGCATGGTCGGTGGGTTGATGCTACTTGGAATCCACTACTCTTTCCAAGAAGCTACAATACAAAATAAACATCATAATAAAAACCAAAGCACCTTAACCAGATCACCTACAAAGGCCAAAACAGAGAATTGTACAACTAGAACCAAAGTAGAAATCGCAGCAAACGGAAGAACTAGTAAGCTAATAAGAAGATTAGAGAAATTGAGACTTAAGCACAATCTAGGAGACAACTAATTTATTTATTTTCCTGCACTACACTTGGCCGCCAAAGAGAGAAGCAGTTCCTTACTTTGCTTAGTGATTTTTTATTAGAATATTCTGTCTTGATCACATTTGGCATAAGTTTATTTGTTTATGCAATATTGTCCACAATATGACTCCTTCAGTCTCTTCTCATAATATTAACCCTTTGCATTTCATTCAAATGTTTGTATAGGCCAGCAATTCCTACATCTTATATGCACTACAATTGGAAGAACTTCCATCTCATTAAAATGAGAGATTTCCTAATAGCTAGGTGCCATCTTAAGGTTGTTTCGAGGGTCATATAAGGACATATCCAAAGCAGCAGCAGCAGTAGGAAATCTAATGTTTGATGTTTAAAATTTCTGAACTTGCTGTTTGGAATGAAATATGTCTTCTTTCTTCACTTCTAGTGTCATCTGCATCATCAAGACCTTCAACCTTACGAAAACCTTCAACCATGCTCTAATCGTCAATGATAGGATTAATAGTGGATCCTATAGCATGAAACTTACCATCATTCTCCAGAACTGGTTGTCTTAATATTTCGATAAATGATTTTGCTCTCACCTCGCTGTGACAATTCATAAATTCAGAGGAAGTAGACTTTCAGCCTTACAAAGACCTTCAACCATGCTCCAATCAACAATGATACAATTAGTAGAGCATACTGTCTACCAATCTCTAGAATTGTTGATATATATATATACACACACACACACGAAAGAATGATGCTGCTTAGCTCCTTGCCATGACAATTCATAAATTCAGAGAAAGGAAGCATGTCGCTAAATAGATAAGTTAGAAATAGCCCACTTTAACATATCTTGCATAGAAATCAAAGAAGGATATTACCACAGGCATGCATATGGCAGTTGCCACAAATGAAGACAACTAAACCTTAACTAGCCACAAACGAAGACTACTACAAACATCCTCTCAGATTGGCTGCAAATCACTAGTTCAGTTTACAAAAGTTGACTGTAACACCGCCATTAGATGCTTGCCAGAATTTCAATTCCGAAACACATAAACCACTATTTAGATGAGGCCTAAACTTGTCCGACTAAAAAATAGGAGAGCTAGACTCACGCAACTCGGATATCAAGAGCCTAGAGCCTGAACTGTGAAATCACTTCCCAACGGAGAGATAAAGTGCAAAGCCTACTCATCCAGCTGCTAAAGGCAGCTCCCGCACAGCTAGAATTGCAAAAACCCAACAATAAGGCATATCAAATCCATTTCAGGCCAAATTACATTAGAATTTACACATCCTAGCCCCCACCTAGCCTAAAAAACAGTGTTTCACCTTCACACTTGTGCAAAGCAAAAGCTCACCAGAACTCCCGTTCCAAAAGTGCATAAACCGCTATCAAACATGACACCTAACTCATCCCCTTCCGGATTTCGCACAGCAAGCGCCAGAACACGAGAACTACTTTAGAACCCAGCAAAATAAAGTGACAAAACCTAGTAAAGCCAGCCCTCTTCGCTCTAGAACTGCAATTAAAAACTCAAGCAGCTCAAACCCTAGCCATCGCCAGATATTGATGAACTCCACAACCACCACCAAACATGGGCGCATTGAGTCTCACCTGGTTCAGAATAAAGCTCTTCCCCTGTCTAGCCCGGCCGCACACGGAGACGACGCCAATCGGCTCCTTCACCAGCTGCAGCACCGCCACGGCCTCCGGATCCATCCGGAACCTCCCCTTCTCGTCGCAGTACACGAGGCGGATCGGCCGCGCGGGCCCGGTGAGCGGCGCCGGCGAGGACGGCGGGGGAGAAGGCGCGCACGGCTGCGGCGGCGATGCGCCGGAGGGGCCGTCCCTGCCGCCCCTGTTGAACAGCCTCAACATCGCGCGCGGCGAGCCTGGGGGCCTCTCGATGCCTTCTTCGCTTTCTCAGTTTGCTTTTGAGAGAGAGAGAGAGGAGAGAGAGGAGAGAGAGTGGTCGTGTGCTTTTAAAGTCGGGGAGGGAAAGCGAGGTGAAGCGTGACTTTTTTAGGGCGGTGAAGGGAGGGACCCTGAATTTACGAAAACGGACAGGGGAGCTGCCGCGTGAAGCGAGGGTGCTTTGGTCATTTCGTGACGAGGTCCTCCGTGGGAATCCAAGTCACTGCTTGGAGGTCATGCCACGGACCCAAGACCACTGTTTTGTTGCGTTCCCACGAAATTAATTATCATCTTAACGACGTCGAACAGTTGAAGGAGTAGCAAAACAACGGCCACATTTGATAAATTGGATATAACTTTGGGTAGGATAATTTTTATCCTATTTGGTGTTTAGGGTAATGCGAAGTCCGGGTTCGTACCGATATAATGCAGATATAGGCCGGATAATAAAATCTCACATAAATTGTGAAATATAGCGAGATAGGATAAGAATTAAAAAGAAAAATAAAGAAAAAATTATAAGCTAAAACAGAGGGGAAAGGATTCGCAGCAGGCCCGTCCTACTGACCTTTCGCTGGCCATTCCGGCCACCGATCGTTATGGTCGATCGTGTTCCCATATCGAAGCTTCCCCATGGACGAATCCACCCTTGCCCAAATCAATACCTTCCTCGACACGAACACCTTTGCACGCCGCAGAAATTTTCAGCCCTCTCGCGGCCACAATCGCATGGAATGGTGAAGATTCGAGTTACCGAACTTCCTCTGCGTTTTGCTGCAGAAATTTTCTTGAATTTAGCCCAGGAGCAAAGGAAAGAAAATGGAGCAAAACGGAGGTGTTTTTGAAATTCCTTCCATCTAGGCAAATCTGCAACCGTTTCTCTCCTCTCTGCCCTGCCCACTTTCACAGATCGCGCGTAGCCCGCCTCGTTTCTCGTTCTCTTGCTCACCGCGAAGGCTCAGCCTCGCCGAGACAATCATGTTAACCCTAAATCTGAGCTTGCCCAAGACCGACAACACCGTCTGAGGCGACGCGAGGCCGCAAGGATCATAGTTTCGTGGATCGAGAAGGGACAGAGGTGGCGGCCCATTGGGGGCATAGGTCGGTGATTGGGGCGATGATAGGGTACGCGACGATGACAGGCGATGGGAAGAGCGGCTTGATAAGTGGCGGTGGACGGCAATGCCGATGTTGGGTTGATGACTACAGGGCAAAGGTGGAGGTGGGAAGAGTATAACTTTGTGTTCTATATCAATGTTATATCCGAACATGTACCAAACACTGCATAAGATACCGCAAATCCCGTCGTTATCCTATCCAATACATATCCCATTCAAATTTATCGTATCCTACAAAATAGTTCAAGCAACCAAACGCAACCTAAAACTTTAGCAACTTAGGAACCAAAGAGAGGGCTTCTACCACCTTGGGAGTATGTTCGGCTATCGAGACAGGATGACGAATAGAATGGGATTAGAAATTCCTACATTAGTTTATGCACCAATCACTCAAAGCCGAGCTAGCGCAATATATAGCTTAAAACTTGATTCGAACAAAAGTGATGTGCTTGGTGTGTTGAATACAATTTCGGTAAAAATAACTTTTAACCTATTCGTTGTTTGGTATAACATGAAATCCATAATTGTGTCGACATGATTTGAATATGTTTTGGATAAAACAATCCCACCTCGGGGATGCGATATGCCTATATAGGAATCATTGTTGCGCACCATCAATGTCATAAGCTGAAATTTTCATGCAATTTGAATTTCAAATGAATAAATAATTTAAACTCGAATCACATACACAATTATACATAGTCAAACACTCCCAACACAAAACGTGAACTCCTATGTTTGCTACACACTCTAATCCAATTCTCAAAAGCTCTTCGGAAGCGCTAATCTAAATGTCTCTAAATTCCAAACTCAACTAATTTCAGATACATTTTGGGAGCAAGCTTAAGCTTGGTAAATGAAATCTCTAAGTTTGAGATAAGAGATCATCTAAGTACTTGACTTGACAGCACAGCAAACTCGTACCGTTTCGTACAATCACAAAAAATTAGGAAGTGCCAATTATTCCTTTGGCTAGAAAACCGTAAAAATTAAACTTATTCTTTCGTTATTTACATATTCACACGAAATGTTTCGATCACGTGAGGAATACAACATGTATTCTATCCTACTCGATTCAAGCCCTTGCATCACGATCCTTATAAAACACATTAACCATTTTTAATTGCTATAAGCACGCATCACAGCATAAATTCACAAGTGCCTCAAAATCCACATCTTCGACCACTTATTCAAAACTCTCCATACCATCGTGACCCGAGTAATTACTATTAACACCTAAAATTTTTTCTTGCCAATAAACCAAATATGCATTTTTTTTGTAATTAAGAAAAAAAAAATTGTAATCAATAAAAATAAATGAGAAGGTTTCAGCTCAATTGACCATAAAGAGCAGATCCATTAAGCCAATTCGGATCACTTGAGTCCATCTAGCCAAGTTCATGAAACCCATGTCGGCCCCAAGATAAAAAAAAAAATTGGAAGAGGCCCATAACATTTGATAAAATGGCCTTCTATCTCTGGAATAAATTTCCATAGAATCCTATCTCAACTCCCATCTTCCATTGCTCTCCATATGAGGTAAGAGCTCGCTACAAGATTCTCGCGATCCTCTTGCCTCTCCGCCACCGGTCGGCGCCGGTTCACCTCCAGCGTCGGTCATCGCCGGCCACCGCAGGGGCCGGCCATACCAGAACAGAGATGGAGAAAGTTCACGCACGGATTACTCAGCATTCGAATTCGACGACGGCCGCCGTCGCCGGTTTCGCGACGCCGTCTCCGCTCGTTAATCAGGGAATCCTCTGTCTCCTCCAGTTTTTGAATTAGGGATGCACGAATCTGCTTACGAGAAAAATCAATCGAAAAATCGGAGCTAATCTTCGACGATTCATACTGCTGTGTTGCTGATACATCGATTTTACATGGGATTATTACATTCATTCATTCCATGCCTGCGCTCCCTATTTGCAATGCACATACCATGTTGAATAAAAGGTTTCTTGAGATGTTTTCTAAACGTATCTTCACTTGCTGTTTCTCCGCTGCTGTGTCTTTCGTGTACTCCGACGATGGTTGTGGTGGTCGCCGCCGGTGAAGTGATGGTTCGGATTCCGAAGGTTCGAGTGTGGATCACTGGGGGAGCTCGTGTTAATCCCTTTTCCATATTTGTGCACCGGGAAAATTCTGAGATGCTGTGATCGCGACAGTGAGATTCCCGGCGATCGCTTCTCCACCGCCGTTGAAGAGTCTCTATTTCGCCCTGTTTAGCTGTCTCTGTGGCCGAGAAATTCAAAGCTCTCGCTTTCGAGACCTCTTCACCGGTGCCGATCGTCAACAACGACGCGTCTGAGACCTCGACTTGCTAATATGATCGCTGCCCGTGTCAGATAAGTGCGCCCTGAAAGCAAGGGTTAATACTCTGTTCTTGAGTTGTTTCTGGGTAAAAACTCTGCTCTGAATGAAGACATACTGAGGATTTTAGATTCAATTATTGCTAGTTGTGATGAATTGAAATGAATGGATGCTTGAGTTTGGAATATAAGATGTTTGGCTGAGATGCCAGCCACCTACTCGATTAAATTCCTGAACCATGGCAGCATACTGTGTTTCGGTATTTTGATAATTCTTGACACATCATACTTGCTTGCCTCGGATTTATACATCACCAAGTATTGCTCGCCTTTTATTTGTGGATTCACGTATCTCAGCTTCACATTGTTTTAAAGCCTTGTGCTTGGTCGTTTCTATTGATATCCGTACGATGTAGTCCTGGTTTAATCCTGTCTTCAATGTTCTTGTTGCATGTGTGATGATGAATGGAGAGCATATGAATCCCATGGTGCCCGGAATCGATTGGCGGTTGTGCACAGAGTCATTACCTTCTCAGTAAGAGCTCAATATATATATGGGGGCCATGAAAATTGTTACGAATGGATGTGCTTCTCTGTATGGAACAATAAGCATGAATATTCTAGCGAAGAGAACCGAGTGATTTACTTGAGTGATTTGCTTAAGCAGAGTTGGAATTGGGATGTTTTAGAAAGAAAAGAAGAATCAAAAAATGAAAAAAAAGAAAAGGAAAAGTTAGGAAGTTCATGTTTCAGGAATTCGAGCATAAAAAAGAGGAGAATCTGTAAGGTTGAAAGTCCCCTTTATGTGAATTTATGAATTGTCATGGCGAGGTGAGAGCAGAATCATTTATCGAAATGTTAAGATAACCAGTTTTGGAGAATGATGGTAAGTTTCATGTTACAGAATGCACCACTAATTCTATCATTGACTATCAGAGCATGGATGAAGGTTTCGTAAGGTTGAAGGTCTTGATGATGCAAATGACACTAGAAGTGAAGAAAGAAAACAAATTTCATTCCAGTCAGCAAGTCCAGAAATTTTAAGCGTCAAACATCTACTGCCTTGGAACTATTAGGAAATCTCTCATTTAGATGAGATGGAAGTTTGTACATCTAAGGAATTGCTGGCCTATATAAACAGCTGAATGAAATGCAAGGGGTTAATATTATGAAAAGATACTAAAGTAGTTATATTGTGGACAAAATTGCATAAACAAATAAAGTTATGCCAAATGTGATCAAGACTCTTCAGCAGCCAAGTGTAATGCAGGAATATAAACAAATCAGTTGTCTCTCAGATCGTGTTTAGATCTCGTTTTTCTCTAATCTTCTTAGTGTATTAGTTCTTACCATTGCTGCTATTTCTGCTTTGGTTCTAGTTATACAATTCTCTATTTTGGCCTGTGTAGGTGATCTGGTTAAGATGTTATGATATTTATTATGATGTTTATTTTGTCCTGTATCTTCTTGGAGAGAGTAGTGGATTCCAAGTAGCATTAACCCACCGATCATAAGCTTTTGGTTGTGTAGTGCATGGTTGAAGAGAGGAGCTCTTGATGAAACCAAGTATATTCTCTCTGTTACTTTTGGACAGTGAAGTATTTGATGTTTATGATCAAACAGTAGGCCAAGTTCAATGAAATGAGTATTTCTTTCTGATCGCTGATTTGATTGTTCCATTATATATCATATTGTTCCATTATGTATCATATTGTGCCATTAGGCATTTTTTTTCGCAACAATAATTCTCAGTTCATTCCTCAACAATCAAATCAGCAATCAATAAGTAATACTCAATTCATTGAACTTGGCCTACCGTTTGATCATAAGCTTGATCATAAGTATCAATCAATTCACTATCCAAAAGTAAGAGAATGTAGTTAGTTCCATCAAGACCTCTTCTCTTTAACGGTGCACTCCACAATCCTGTTAGTGCATGGCCGGTGGGTTGATGCTACTTGGAATCCACTACACTTCCAAGAAGCTACATAGTAAAATAAACATCGTAATAAATATCATAGGACCTTAACATGTTATTGGGTCACCTGAGACGGGACCAAAATAAAGAATTGTACGACTAAAACCAAAGCAGAAATCAAAGCAAACGAAAGAACTAATACATTAATAAGAGCAGGAAAAAATGAGATTTAAATAGAATCTAAGAGATAACTTATTTATTTATTTTCCTGCACTACACTTGGCTGCAAAAGAAGAATGTTCCTTACTTTACCTAATGTTTTTCTATTAGAATCTTCTGTCATAATAATACTGCGCATAACTCCATTTGTTTATGCAATAGTCCTCAAATGACTTATTCAAATTTCCTCACAGTATCAACTCCTTGCATTTGAATTCAGTTGTTTGTTATAGGCTAGTAATTCTACATCTCAAATGCACGACAATTGGAAGCATTTCCATCTAAAAAAAATGAGAGATTTCCTAATAGCAGGTGCTATGTTAAGGTTATTTCGAGGATCGTATAAGGGCAAATCTATAGCAGCAGCGGTAGGAACGCTTTAAATGTTTTAGCATGCTATTTGGAATGAAGTTTGTCTTCTTCCTTCACTTATACTGTCATTTGCATCATCAATGATACAATTGGTAGTGCATTCTGTATGATGGAATTTTACATCATTCTCCAGAACTGATACAATTAGTAGTGCTTTAAATGATTATGCTTTCACCTTGTCGTGACAATTCATAAATTCAGAGAAATGAGACTTTCAACCTTATGATGACCTTCAACCATGCTCCGATCATCAATGATATAATTAGTAGAGCATTCTGTGCCACGGAATTTCTATCATTTTCCGGAACTCTTTTCATCTTAATGTTTCCATAAATGATTCTATTCTCACCTTACCATAAGATTTCATAAATTCAGAGAAAGGAGGGTTTTTCTGTATAGATAAGACAGCAATGGGCCACTTTTACTAATCTTGCATGGAAAACCAACAAAGGCTATTACCACACGCCTCTATATGGCGTTCGTGGCGAACGAAGACGACTAAACCCTAACTGGCCATAAACGAAGACTACTGAAACATACTCTCAGATTGCTACAAATCGCTCGTCGAGTCAGCAAGAACTGACCGTAAAATCACCATTTGACGCTTGCTAGAACTACAATTCCGAAAACACAGAAACCACTATTTAAATGAGGCCTAAACTCAAGTGACTCAGATTTCGAAAACCTAGCGCCTGAACTGTGAAATCACTTTCCAACGGAGAGATGAACAGCAAAGCCTACCCCTCCAGCCACTAGACGCAGCTCCCGCCCAGCTAGAATTGCAAAGAACACAACGCTCGGGCATATTAAATCCACTTCAGGCCAAATTGCACCAGAATATACATATCCTAGCCTTCACCTGGCCTAAAAAACAGTGTTTCACCTTCACACTAGTGCAACGCAAATGTTCATTAGAACTCCTCTCCTCTTCGAGGAGTTCGCACAGCGAGCGCCAAAACACTGGAATTACTTCAGAACTCAGCAGAATGAAGTAAAAAAAAATGCCCTAGTAAAGTCAGCCCTCATAGCTCTAGAACTGCATTAAGTAACTTGAGCACTTCGACTACACTAGCCATCGCCAAATTGATAAACTCCACAACCACTGCCAAACATTGGCGCATTGAAGCTCACCTGGTTCAAAATAAAGCTCTTTCCCTGTCGAGCATGGCCGCACATGGAGACAATGCCAATCGTCTGCTTCACTATCTGCAACACCGTTGAATGAGGTGCGCACATATTATCAAACGATTTACATGATTGGGCTAACATGTTACGGGATTGTGCTAGAAAGACTCCAAAATAAAAGCTGAGCAAGGAGGTCGATGAGAAACCAATAGGAAGAGAATGTCCTGTTAAAAATGTCCTTGTCAGCCCTGCCATCCGCCGGCCATGCCATGTAGGACGCCCAGTATCTACGTTAGCAATTTCTGGCAGAAATTGACTAAATTGACTAAATTTGTACCAATGTGAACAGATTTAGAATTAAATTGATTTAAGGGAAAATTTCAATTAAGGACCCCAAGTGGGGTCTTTTTCTCAAAAAAAGACCCTAGTTGGACATAATATTAAATAATGGCCCAAAGTACTCAATCAGTCTCAAATAAGGGATCGAAGTGCCTAATTAGTTTCAAATAAGGGTTTGGGTTTGCCGGTCGTGTGACATTCCGAAATTGTCCATTTGGGATTTATGAAATGAATAATTTTATTAATGTACTTGTAGTTGATTCTCACCCGGAACTGATCATTCCCAGGATACTAACCTATAGGGAAAGGCAAATTATGGATTTAAATTCGTATGAATAGAGAAATTCAATCATGAACTGATTTTCGACCATAGAATCGTCAATGTGACATTTTGAGCCAATGAAGGCTAATTTTAAGATAGTTATGGGCCAATTCGTCACTGTCATATTAGTAGATCACGGGTGATTCCATTTGACCACAAAATGAATTGACGAACGATCCAAAACCTATACCGAACAATCGTACCCAATGGAACTAGTGATCAATCCTCGCGATTTCATTGACAACCGAGGTCGTCTCAATCTGAACGAACTTGCGCGTAACTTGATTTAGTATCAGTCACAGGTCGAATACGCGAATTTCCCAAAAAGTCACCTGTTAGTCTGAGAATCGCTTAAGTTGCGTTACATAAAATTTAATTATTAATTAGAGACCGAATTGGGCATCGAAAAATTAGGAAATCACGACAGAACATTAGAACGACGTTGTGGTTTGAACGTGTAGCTTTGAATTTTCGCAAATCCTTCAGAAAAATTCGATTTCGGCAAGAAAATGAAAAAAATGACCATTTTACTCCTAAAGATTTATAAAGGGCAAGTTTTAATGGGCAAGGGCATTTTGTCATTTTGCCTTAAATTTTGAGTTGGACAATTTTGCCCTTGGAATTTTATGAAATTCCCAAATTGCCCTTGGATATTTTGGAAAAGATTTGGTTTGGGCCGTCGATTTCAAGATAAGATCGAATCTGAGCTGTTGATTAAAAAGATTAGAGAGAGGCAAGTTGGTAATTTGCCAAATTTGATCAAAACTTGGACTATAAGGATAAGACCCCCTCTTTCTCTCCTCATTCTCTCTCCTCTCTCTTTCTCCTTCGGCCCCTTCCACCGTGAGCTCTCTTCCTCTCTCTCTCTTGCCGAATCGCCGCCACCATGCCGTATCGCCGCTCCGGCCGCCCATCCACCGAGCCTCATGCTATCTAGCCGCTATTCCCTCTCTCCCTCGCCGTGGCCGTGAACCAGCCAAACCATCGCAAGTCGCCGCCGCTCGCCGATCATCGCCGCCGCTAGATCGCCGGTTTGCCACCGCTTTCCGCTTTAGCCGTGTTAGTTTAGAGTCGGGTAAGTCACGATCTAAACCCTTGTCTAGTTTATCGGGTATTATCGGACCCGTTTAGACGTAATTCGGTAAAAGTTAAGGGCTGGATTGATTTGCGGGCCTTAGGATTGAAACCGGGAAGTTTTGGTGAAATTTTAGAGGCTGATCGATAGCTGTGATTTGCTGTTTTGTGTACTGTGATGTGCTGTTTGGCATGTGTTTTGCACTGTTAAATCCAACTCGGAATTTCATAAAAGTGTCGTGAAGGGCCGAGAGTGAGATATTGCAGTTTTGAGTGCGAAAAATGTCAATTTATGTGTTGGTTGTGTGTTCGTGATGTGATCGTATTATAATGAGGAAATTGGGTGTAATGTTATGCACGAATTTAATGCCCGAGTGTGTGCAAGTGTGAGACTAGGATCGAGCCGTGGCATGTTAAGCTCAAGTCATGATTATGTAGGTCTGTTGCATTTGGCGCTTGCTGAGGAATGAAAAAGTGAAAATGAGATCGGTCCGAGGCACGATCAGCTGGGGTGAGACCGGGATCAAACCGAGGCATTATAAGCTCGGGTCTTGACCATGTATGCCTTTCGCATTTGGCGAGAGCTGAGGAAAGTGTGAGAATGTGATCGAACCGAGACATTTCAAACTCGGGTCACGATCACGTAGACCTGTCACATTTGACGTGGGCTAAAGAAAGAAAGTGGAAATGAGATTGGGCCTGAGGCGTATTTACACGGGTCGCGATGGGAAAGTGAAAGCCTGAGGCGTGTTTACGCCGGCTGGGAAAGTGATTGAGTAAGTGTTGGTACGACGAGGCAGGAGTAAATGAAATGGAAGTGATGGGTGTGATCGAGTGTGAAATGTGGGCTGGAAATGTGGCATGATTGATGTGTGCATTGGCATGTGGATGTTTGTGGAAAGAACATGTGTTTTAAAATGTGTGCGAGAATTGAATGTTGTAATTGTGGACTAATGTGTAAGTTGAGTATGCCAGGAGTCTAGATTAATGTGATTGTTTGGTTGGTGTTTGTGTGAATTGCTTGATTTCGTGTCTGGATATGTCTGGAAATACGTTGTAGCTTAGGTAGGGTTTAGGATGCAACTTATTGAGAAATGTCTCATGGTTGTTTCAACCAAACCATTTCAGAGCCATCGCCCAAGTCATTAATCTCCTACCGTTACTGCCGTAGCGTTTTAGAATCTCCATGCACACCAATCACGAAATAGTAGAATATTCAGTAGACGAGAATCTCACTTGGGTTAATCATACCTCTATAGTTTGAGTAGACATAGGGCTACCCCTCTGGTAGGCTTACACTTATACCGCGTCGATATTCAAAGACGGGATGGGCGAGTTTGGTCCCGTCCGCGGTTTTGACGTTCCGTTCGATGGCGTGGGTGATTAGGATCCGGCAGCTATACCCTTTCCTGATAGGGAATTGACTAATGTGGAGGTTAGTATAGCCCAGTTCGAACATCATCCTGCACCTGATTCTTCAGTGGCCGAACCAAACCCAGCACCAGAAAAGTTCCAGGCTGAATTTGATCTGATGGATATAAACCTAGCAGAGATACCTGAGGTAGGACTAGAGGAGTGTGGGTCTGCATAATTTCTGCGTCTGCGTCTACTTCAGAACTTAGATGAGTGTGAGTCTTCGGTAAAATCTGAATATTTCAGTGTCTGAATGGCTTTCATGGTAAAGTCTGATGATCATAAGTCTGAATCTGAACTTTTAGTTCTGAATCTAAACTTTTAATTCTGAGTCTAAACTTTTAATTCTGAAAACTTGTAAAGTCTGATAATTCCTTTTGAACTTCAAGAATGCATTAACCTGGTAAGAAATGTATGTTAGATTTACAAGATATACATAGAGAGTTTTATCAACTTCAAAATCCATTATGAGTTTTCTTCAGCACGGCCGAGGTCGCTGGCGTTGAGTGAAGGCCGCTCTTGCCAACGTTGGGCGAGGGCTGCCCTCGCCTGGGCTGGGCGGGCAAGGTCGCACTCGCCGGTGTTGCCCTCGCCCGCCGAGCCCAATTGAGGGCCACCCTTGCCTGTGTATGGGTGAAAGGGCGGCCCTCGACTGGGCTGGGCGGGTGAGGGCGACCCTTGCCAGATCCGACAAGGGCAACCCTTGCCGACGTTGGGCGAGGGCGACCCTCGCCTGCCCAGCCTAGCCTAGGCGAGAGCAGCCCTTGCTCGAGGCCGGCGACCTCCGCCGGTCCTTACTATGGCTGGTGGAGAGAAGAGAAGAGAAAAAAACAGAAAAGGAAAAGGAAAAAAAAGGAAAAAAAAAAAGAGAAAAAGATGAAATTGCCTTTTTCCGGTTGCTGGAACAATAATCGTGCTTGCCGGCCAGTGAGCATTTGATTGGCCGGCGAACCCATGCCCTTACTTGAGACTAATTGGGCACTTTATGTTCTTCTTTGAGACTGATTGAGCACTTCAGGCCCTTATTTGATATTATGTCTACTAGGGTCCTTTTTGAGAAAAAGACTCCATTTGAGATACTTAATTGAAATTTTACCCTGATTTAATTAAAAAGTTTAAGACGAAATTGATATAAATATAATAAATTTATGACTTTTTTGGTACTTTCCTTACAATAAGGCCAAAAAAGAAAGTTACTTTTTTTGTCGAAGCCAAAAAGAAAGTTAAACAAAAGAACATTCTCGGAAGTGGCTGCTGGAATCAAGGGATTTCTCGGGTCTGAGAAAGAAATCAGCGTCGATGTGTTCTGATTGTGCTGATGCACGGAGAGAGAGGCCACTGCATCCAACCCTGACTCTGAGAAAGTACAGCTTAGAGATCGGCTAATAAAGAGAGCTAATACCCTTCAAATACGGCATCTATGAACAAGCAGACCACACACAAGCATACCAAAAGTTCTCGATGTTGACACCCTTCTGTTTTTTTAGTAGTTGCGCCTATTTGAGATCTCAACCTACTGATCAATGAACAATGGTCGCTGTCCTTTGCAATGATGATAAGCATCAGTGCTTCTCTTTTTTAAAAGGGTCTTACGATTTGTCATGTTCTGTCGCAATCATCGGCGAAACCTTGGATCCCAGGGGAAGATAGGACATGCCACCAGATAGTACCATGAGAAATATCATCTGAAAAATCGTAGTATTCGGTGACAAGTGTCTCTGTCATGAGACTAGACAAACGAGTGCGTGAAGACATGCCAATCGTTTACTGGGAATAGCTGAGTGGCATTTACAGTGGATTGTCTGGTAACCTGTCATCACTTATAAAGAACAATTATGTGCATTCTTAGAGACTAAAACTTCTTCGGTTGATCCTCAGCAAGGCCAGGAGAAAACCCAGAATGAAAAGAACCACACACAAACTATGGCAGATGGAAATAAGAAAACCCCTTTTCATTGTTCTACGGAGATGGAGAATATCTATGCATCGCGCATCTAATTGCTTCAAATACAGATGCTATTTAACAATAGAATCACATCTGGCACTTCAACATGACCAATCTCCGAAGAAGTTTAAATTTACCCACGCAGATGGCTCAGGGATATACAAGGTTCAAAATTTCCCTCGTTCAAGAATTCTCCACTGGGTATCTGGAAAAGAAAAAACTGCGAGTGTTCCATGGGAATGGCAAGTATGAAGGTCTTCAGAAGTCAAAATGTTGATCTACTTGATAAAACTAGAACTAAACATGTGCAACACAAGGTTATTGCAGTAACCTTCTAAGCCCAGCGGCATGGTTAGAGAAGTGTGAGGGATATAGCAGCAGAGCGGAGGCGCACTCCATCATCTTCCCATTTGGACTGCGGTGCTGTTGCTCCAGCAATAAATGCCTGTAGAGGACAAACCATGCATTCATAAGAAATGTAAGAGGAAAGAGTCTTCTCTTCAACCTTCTTTGCATGCAAAATTGTGAGCTTCGTACCATTCCTTCTTATTGGTGTCATTCAGTGCCTATAACACCATCCCCATGTACTTCTAAGAATGTATACGTTACAAGCTTCCGCATCATTAATTGGAAAAACCTCATACAATCAATACATCATTTCTTGGGATGAGTATCATTAAGAATGTTCTAAAATTTGGGCGTGAAAATAGCATACTAACTCTTGGAGCGAGCAGGTTGGCATTACTCAAAGTTTCTAAGCTTTTAGAGTTTAATGAATGTGGTTAGGACCTTCTACCAGCAAAGTTCCCGAGTAAATTTCTTGAAGTGTCATCTCTGTATGACAAAGGAGTTTAGCAGTTGAAGGGCGTCAACTAACCTTTCCACTGTCTACAGCAGCAACCAGCGCAACATGTTGCTCATCTCTAGAGAATTCATAGAAGTAATATGTCCTGTATCAATAAAGCAATACACCAGTACGGATTATCATGCCCAA
This sequence comes from Syzygium aromaticum, assembly GCA_024500025.1. Classification (NCBI taxonomy): domain Eukaryota; kingdom Viridiplantae; phylum Streptophyta; class Magnoliopsida; order Myrtales; family Myrtaceae; genus Syzygium; species Syzygium aromaticum. Next base: position 36,244,134 of record CM044892.1, read on the forward strand.
TCCAACATGTTAAAAGTAGGATAATATTTTACATTTTAATTATCAAGTGGTAAATTTGCAAAGTCTATCTGCTGATAAAGAAATTGCTGCTGCACTAACAACGGCCACTGAGATTGGAGAACTACAACATTTCCAGCAAAGTGAAGAATAAACTCACTTGAAACCTTCTTCTTCTTTTATTTTGATATTTCGGGCAGAGTATAATGTTGAGCCACCTGCCATTGCAATGCAGTCTCAAAAATTCAGAAGACATATTGGTGAGAAACCACTCGGTGGCAGAATCTTACCCGGAACGAAAATTTTTGCAGCCTCCCTCAAGGAACCCAAGGCGGTAATATCTTGGGCCTGTAAAGGTTTGTAGTCAATGACAATCCCAAAAAACAGAACACAAGACAGTCGATCAAACATGTAACAAAAAGGATCCAGACCCATTGAAATGTAGCACCAGCACTACCAATTTGGCATTTTTGTAATGATAAATTTGCAAGTTAATACTCTAGGTGCAGCAAAGCATAAGTCAAAATGGAGGATAGCGTAATTTCTATATCTTTTTCAATTTTTGTGGGAGCTAGGTAAGACGGGGCTTAATATCTTTGTAAGGAAAGCTTACACACCTTCACGGGTATCTATTCAGCTGCCAAAAGGTTATCCTTCACTTCTTTACAGTACAAATCCTGCTTCTTGTTGAGAATTCTCATAGTTTTTTGCTAGGACATCTTTAGGCCAGCAAAATGAGCCTTATCCTCCCAATAGAGGTAGAAACTAAGTGCATTATATACCTTTAATCCAAAAAGACAGACCAACAGCCTCATTCTTCAATTTTCTTGACTAATTGCAAAGCAAACTCCCATAATGAATGCAACACACAGTGAATGAAAAAAATGGAGTCCCACTACAGTCACATCACAACAGCTATCCAATAGCAAAAACCTCTTTCAAGAATCCTAATAGCATATCATAAGAATCCAGAATTTGCCATTTTATAGACACCAACCTCCAAAAATGTGATCTTGAGTTGGTTGGTTGGGCGAATCACAACACTTAAGACTTCAGATCTGCATCAGATTAGCATTGAAGTAACTGCTAATATAAATGTCTTTCAAACAACTAGGGTCTACCGTCTAGCAAAGAGACTTGAGCTTACGATTATCAGCCAATTGCTAAGAAACGGAGATGCAAACTAATATGAACAGCTCACAACACGAGTAACATACCCATCCGGCGATGCAAACCGGGCTGCAAATGTTTTCGGTTTTGCCTTATCTCCATAAAGAGACAAGCCAGCATTAAAATCCTGAGATCACCAAATCTTTTAGAAAACAATCAGCAAGAGAGAATGTGATGAGACAGGATAGCCAACAGTTTTAATCTCTCAAATGATTATTCAAAGCTTGTAAAATCACCCCAGACTAACTTTTTACCGTTGGACCAAAAAAAAGCAAATCTTTTCACAAAAAAAGATAAAAGCCCACCAAGATTGATTGCTCAATAAAAAGAACCATCTTAATAACAATCCGCACACTTTATAAGCAATTCCCACTTACCAAAAAAGATAACAGAAACTTTTTCTTTGGTGAAACAAGCAATTTGTAGTGACTATCAGACAATACAGTCCAACACGCCAAGAGAGTAATACCTCGGGCTCCGTAATGTCCTCGAACTGAGGTGGGACGCGAATTGCGAACCCATCGCCATAAAACTGGAACCACGACTTGGTATTGGCGATTCCCAAAGGAGCTGACTTTGGAGGTGACGACGGTTCAGCTGAACACTGAGAGAATGTCCATGTGGGTGTGAGTGAAAAGATCAAGAATCTAGTTGTCTTGGCGATGAATTCTCTCCTTGAGAGTTTAATGAATTGAAGGTCATTGTCTTTGGAGGAGGAGGAGGAGGAGGAGATGGAGGGGATGTTTGGTGGGTGGGGAGAGAGGGACAGGCAAATGGGAAGAACCATTTGGGAGAGTGAGGGTAATAATATTCATGGTTGCAGAAAAAAATTGGACGGAGATAATGTGGGGTAAGGGTTGAGACTTTGGTACGTGCCATTGGGGTTAGCAGTTGGAAGAGAATTGAAAAAGTGAGGGGTACTTCTGGCATAGATGAAATCACTATGAGTGTCCTTTCACAGTATCAATACAGACACATTAGTGGCATTTGCCCATCACTAAAGCAAAATTTGTGAAACAATGAGATAGAAGGATCGTCTTTTGCAAAGGAGATTACATATTAAAACGAGAAAGTTATGTCATATTTAAAGTTTGAGACAAAATATGATTTTGGTCTTGCATTCGACATTTAAATCGCCGGAGGATTGGTTTCTAATAGAATCAATAGATTGATTTAGATTTTGAGATATTTCGTTTGGGCATAATTTACCAAGAGTCGGTAAACCGTGTTTAATGTGGAGATCAAGATTTCGGTTTCTGTAGTTGGAATAATGTCTGCTCATTTAAACAGAGGAATTATCCAATACACAAAATGAGGCCTCAAGCTGTTTTCTTAACCTCTTAACTTTAAATGCCAAAATGACATCGATGTGTTCTGCAAAGTGGACCAAAAAGCCCTCAACTCTTTCCATGGCTAACGCAGACGCTATCCTCCACCAAATATCAGCCAAAAATCCAAACACGAACAAACGTCATCCACCCATAATCTGAAACCAACACAAACCAGGAACACACAGCGAGCACAGCGAGCAATCCGAAGAATTTGCTATGTATTGTCCTCTCTTTGTCATGTTTCACAGATTCTGAAGGCCGTTTGATCTCTTAGTTATGGAGACCATTCTCTCTCCTCGTTCACTCTCTCCACTCATCACTCCCAAACCAGGCTTTTCTTCGAAATCTCCCCAACCCAGATCAAGCACCCTCTTTTGCACCAAACCCATCTCTTGCATCCTCGAAAGACACCATATTGAGTCAAAAAACCCATCATTCAGTGAGACCAGGAACTGGTTGTCTCATGCCCAACAAGGACTAGCAGCTCTAGCTCTCACTCTGGCACTCAACTTTTGCCCCGTATCTTTAGACAGTCCTGCATTGGCTTCTGAGTTTGATGTAATCAGCGAGGGACCACCAAAGGAGTCTTATGTCGTTGATGATGCTGGAGTTCTCAGCCGGGTCACAAAGTCTGACTTGAAACGGTTGTTGTCTGATGTGGAGTCGAGGAAGAACCTCAGGATCAACTTCGTCACTGTCCGAAAGCTGACTGTAAGTTCTGCGGCATTACATTCTGTTAATTTTAAGCCATTTTGCGTCTGGCGAGTGCAGATTCTTGTAACCTTTATATTGCAAATATACTCCCTTTCATTTCCTATCCTGATGAAATTGACTTAGAAAGATAAATTTGATGTATAGGAGTGACATATAATGGCACTCAAACGTAGCATATAGACTTATCTTTATTCGCATTTCAACCGATCTCATCATTGAGATGGAAGCTTCACGATAGGGTGTTCACGACTGGATCTGACGTATGAGCCTCTTCAAAGTAGAATAGTGCCTTAGTATTCTAACTGGCGTGGCAAAATACCGGTGGGTATTCAATCAAGGCGGACATAGTCAACTCCTGGTTAGAATTTGCCACAGTATACCGATTTTGTACACCATTTACACCTAGAATTTTTCCTTGAAAGTATTGAAAGCTCATGGGATTATTGACCACTGAGCATATCAGTGCTCTCTGCATACTTGTATAATTTCCTAGGCTGCGTCATTTCTTTTAAGCAGCTCCCACTTCATTTTGTGTGTGCACAGCAAGAGGATGATAGTTCATGATGAGATTATGCGGCGAAGTAAATCTTGATTTTGCTGCAGAGTAAAGCTGATGCTTTTGAGTATGCTGATCAAGTTTTGGAGAAGTGGTATCCAACAGTGGAAGAGGGCAACAACAAGGGCATTGTTGTACTTATCACAAGTCAAAAGGAAGGAGCAATCACAGGAGGCCCTGAGTTCATCAAGGCTGTTGGAGATAATATCCTTGATGCAACTGTCTCAGAAAATCTTCCAGGTAAGATTGCATTTTCTCTTATGTGATTTTCAGTCCGTGGCTGCTTTCTCTAATGGCCAATGGGTCAGAAAATCCAAGTTTGTGGTTGACTATTGAATTTGAGAAATTCTTATCTACTAGTTGCTATGCTTGTCCTTTGTTGACAGCCGCTTGTGGAGAATAAATTTTCCAACAAGGATGATCCTCTTAATAATCCTTGCTGTGTTCTATAAGCATCTGAATCTAGAGTTACCCTTCTCACGCATGCAATAATGTCGGTGACATACATCAAATGTGCCCATATTTTAAGGCCAAAGTTGCCTTATTCTGTCCAAATGTCGAGTTATTAGAGATTCTTGCTAGTTTCTTTCACCATATCCTAGGAGACGCTTCCATTAGTACAAATGGGTATGCGTGTACCAAAAAGAAAAAAAAACTGTGTTTAATGGGGTGTTATGATGTTTTAAGTTAATGGAGCCCATATCAGACTATGCTAAGATTTTACGAGAATATATACATTCCTCACTTAAAGAGGAAGCTGGGTTCTGCTCCCTGATGCTGCAGTACTGATAATCAGACTACTGGTCTATTCATTGCAGTATTGGCAACAGAAGAGAAGTACAATGAAGCAGTTTTTAGCAGTGCCAAACGGCTAGTCGCTGCCATTGATGGGCTCCCGGATCCGGGCGGGCCTGCAACGAAGGACAATAAGAGAGAATCCAATTTCAAGACCAGGGAAGAAACTGAGGAGAAAAGGGGGCAATTTAGTCTTGTAGTTGGTGGTTTGTTGGTAATTGCATTTGTCGTCCCGATGGCACAATATTATGCTTATGTCTCCAAAAAATGAGCAAATGTATATCTTCATTTGCTAATAATTCTCCGAATTTCTCCTGCACTAATTTAGAAGGAGCATGTTCAACAACCACGGTTCTGAACATAATGATACTATAGATAAATGTTTGAGAAGCTTGCACATCAGAGGACACTATGGTTTTGGCATCTGAGTAGTATCATAAGTATCTTATTTTGTGCTCTCTAACTGAAACAGTCTTGTTTTTTTTTTTTTGGTCGGAGAAAGTCTTGTTTCTTCAGTATACATTTTTGCAGTATACAATGGGAAATTATACATGCATGAAACTTCATTGTTTGAGCGGATCCACAAGTAGAAGCTCTTTCCGGCCCTGCATACTTGTATTAAACCATAGATATCCACTAGATTGCATTGCACCGAGTCGAATGATTACAACAAATTGTCGAGTGCATCATATTCTGTTAGCATATAGCAAATCAGTAATCACTCAAATACATGAGTTGTCATTTGACTATCATGTGTGGCTTTTAGGATTTTCGTGTCCAACAGATGCTGAGAAAATGTCAAATTTTTAAAGCCGTAGAGGATGATCATCCTTCAGAACTTGAGCTTCATTGCAAAAGGCATCTTGTCTGCAAAAGGCGGATCTGAGTATCTTCCTGTTAGTATTTGAGAGGAAACGAACTGGTTGGCAGCCTCGGTGTAATGAATCCCGTCCCAATTGACATACTCGGTGCTGTCATCGCACGCTTTGGCCGTGACTGTGGTCCCGTTAAGAACCTTTGTTTGCCCACAAGAAATCCTGCTGTCATAGTTCAGGGGTGCGCCCCCATAGCCACAACACGCCATGAGCGGCTGCTCAAATCCTGTTAAAGACATTACAGAATAATTGATCTTTCTTCCCAGATTCAATCTTCTATAAATTAATCATCCAAGTTCAAGATGAAGAATCTTGTTGTCACAAACCAGCCATAGATGTTCCAAATCAACCATGAGACCTTAATTCTTCTCTTATGCAATCACAAATCTAGGAACTGGCAGGATGAAATATGCCATGGATGAAATTGTGGAAGAGGCAATTGCAAGGCCGCGACTTACCGTAGCGGGAATAATTGGCGATGATGTTGGACTTTATTGAGAAAATATCAACGTATGTGATATTTGCATCAGTGTATTGGCCCCGCAATTTCGTGCATAGAGCATGGAGTTGCAAGTTGAAAAGCTTAGCTGCTTGGTTATGTCCGCTGACGCATCCGATCTCATCAAGCTTTGATGGATCAGTCCCAAACCTTGCAACGTTCTGAGTTATGCATCCAAGAGGACCCGTGTTGTGTATCCAAAAATTTCTACCCCCTTGATCATACAATGTCTGTAACAAGACAGCAAAGTAAATTGGAGCAGAATACATTTTTATCTTCTATGCTAGGTCCATTCCTGATTATGTACATCCTTGGATAGAATTCCTGTATATGTCAAAATTATGAAACGGGTGTGTGCGAAGTTAAAAGAACGATGAACATGCTGTCATCAGGATGAAATGTACCTTGAATCCATTTTCAAATTCTACGAGAATTGTGGGAATCAAGGCGAGTATCTGATCCAACGACTTGGAGTAAAATGGACCAGCAAGGTCATTCTGTCCTATATCAAACATGTAAAGGCCCCCTGCAAAGTAATCTTCTGCTGGTAGATACTTGTTAAGCTGCTTACCTGGAACAGAATTTGTCAGAGAGGCATGAAATTGTCAATGGCTATTGACGGCAAAGCTTTTTGTGAAGTTGAGGGAAAACAAGAAAAGAAAAAGATTAAAAACCTTTGGCCAGCAACTCGAGCACGCGGGCTTTAAAACGGAGAAACTGAGACACCTGAACTCCGAATGAAAATGGGCTCAGTGATGTTGCAGTCGCTGGAAGTATAGTAGACGCCGCTGTTGCAAAGTTGCAACCTCTCCGGAAATTTGGCGTGCCGATTGAATCTAGATAGGCATTTAGGAACGGAAGGTCCATTGCATCCACTGCAGCATCAAACAAGATGCGTTCAATTTCTATTCTCAAAAGCAAATTCCATCTAGATAATAGAAAAGAAACATAATAAATAGCAGCAACAACAGCAAAGCATGAGCAGAATGAAGAAATAGAACAAACAATGACATGACACCAACAAATTGAAACAGAGAATCCAAGCAACATCAAAAGCGTTGTTCTTGCATTGATTGGTGATTTACTCAGGTAATCGATGATGAGACGGCCATCGCAGTATCGGCCGGACGGCTGCTGGAAATAGCTCAGGCCATTAGGAGGGTTGAGGCTCTCGATACCGGCCGCGATGAGATTGCCCGTGTCAGAATTGGAGTCGCCAAAGTTGAAGACAGCAGGGAAGTCGAAGAGATCGATCGAGTTGCCAAGAGGGAATAAACAGAGCAAAGCCAAGATGGCAATGCAGGTCTTGGCGGCCATGGATGATGGTGCAGGAAGCTTGTGGTTCTCTTTAATGTTAGTTACCAACAACATGTAGTTCATGGTCCCCTCTCATGATTAGAAAAGAAATGCTTTCTTTATTATGGGTCTAGGTTGCTTTCTATGAAGGAAACCCATAGAGTAAGATATTTAAGAAGAAAAGTCTTCATGTTTTCTGTCTTTGTTCACCGACTAGAGGGTAGAATTCCACAAAATCTTATCTTATTTCCCCTATGCTCTACATAACTAGTTCGATAATGTTAGTCTATTAGAATAATATCTTTTATGCTGCAGAACCTTTTCCTCACATTTTTTGTAGGACAACCATCATGCAGGAGACAATTTACTGTTTTTTCACATGTCTAATATTTATCCACTATTTTTCGACCAAAAAAGGAAAAGAATATTTATTCACTATTCACGGTAGACACATGTGACTTAATTCTTGTTTGCTAGTTTGAGCTCACAGACCACAAACTCCACAGATATAGCTGATAACAATCATCTCCAACAGTACAAGCGTATGGATGGCATGAGCAGCCTGTAATCTGCATTTATCCAAGTGAATGATGGGTAACTAGCTCACTGAGCATGCAGTATGCATTTTTCCAAGTGAATGATGGGTAACTAGTTTACTGAGAAAATCGACGATGAGACGGCCGTCGCAGGATCTCCCCGACGGGGCCTTGAAGTAAGTCTGTCCGTTGGGAGGGTCCAAGCGGAAGCCGAGCGCCGCGACAAGGTTGCCGGTGTCGGAGTTCGAGTCCCCGAAGTTGAAAACAGCTGGGAAATTGAAGTCGGTGGAGGTTGCAAGAGGCAAGAAGAAGGAAAATGAGAAGAGAACTTGGAACAGAGGGAACAAAGGGAACAGAGGGAGGATTTTGGTGGGCATGGCTGTTTTGGGGGGTCTTGTGCTGTTGTTCTGTGTGTGATAACTTTTGCAATGGGGGGCCTTTTGGGCTGGTACTTATGTGAACAGTCAGGGATTGCTTCAAGCCAATGGAGGTGGCAACATGAATGCCCTAAGCAAAAGATTCACTCCTTTTTCCTCTAAATTACGATTCTGCCACCGTCCTTTCAAGTGGCTAAACTGCCCCTGGTGGATACAGTTCAGCTATAAGCACCTCAGCAAAGCTGCAAAGCTTAGTTGTAATTTTGCTGCGGTTGACTAATCTCTGACCAGCTCATGGTCATTGCATTTGTAGCTAAATTAACAATATGAGAAACACGGTTGATGAAATTATTTTTTTTTTTTGTACTTTTAAAAAATGAGATGGTAGAGAATACGATATGTAATTCACTTTATTATTAAAACGAGTACGGGACAAGGATATACCGTGTATGTCACTTCATGTAGCTGCCGAAATCGATGACGCACGAATCCATATTTACCGATGTCCAACTTCCAAAGTATCCACCAATACTACCTAAGTTAATTCTCTAATATTCTGTAATTTCAAGGCCCGGGATATTTTTCTTTTTTTTTTTTTTGGTAAGAAAGTAATGGAAAACAGCTGCTGTCAGTTGGCCTGTGGGCAATCCTAGTAATCGAAGGGCAAAAAGCAAAAATGAAATTTTGGAAAAGCGTTTGAGAATTTGAGTAAGCAAGGTGGCCACCATTCTGCAAGCAAGATTTTCCTTGCAAGGGCAGCAAAAAATAATTTTAACATGGACAATGGAATAAGGAAAAATCAAGAAAAAATGTTTGAAAATTACTTGGAGCGTTCGGGGACAAAAAGAATAGGAATAGGGGAAAACAATCAAAGAAAAGGAAGGGGACACCGTATAATAGGATTTATACTCATAGCAGTATCTCCATTTATAAGTAAAGGTATGCTTCCCAACCAAAAAAAAAAAAAAAGTAAAAGTGTGCTTTTTTTAAAAAAAAAATGCTGTACATTTTCCATATATGAGTCAATGTAAATTATGCATTTGTGAATTTTAATGTCATTTTTCTGTCTAAGAATTAATCATATAAACACAACAAGTCCTTCAGTCCAGAAATATTTTACATGTATCTGTATATATTTTCTATAATATACTTATGCAACAATGGAGATATTTCCAATAAATTAAGTCTTTTCTCATGCCGTGATTATTAATAATTTGACTTATCTTTTACATCTAAATAAAATCAATTAATTAGTATACTAAAAGAATCTATCAAAGATTGATAAAAGTATCTAGATAAAGTTACTGAACTCTCTTGCAAACTTATGCTTTGAAAAAATTTAACTATGCATAACAAGTCAACTTTAAATACAACGAACACGTGTCTCCGTCCTTCTATATAAATTTAAATTGTCCAATAAAAAAAACCACAATTCATTTTGTCGAGTATCTCATAAATTGGAATTTGCTTAAGCTTATCTCCTAAATAACCTAGTTCTTTTAAAAAGAGATAAGTTTATTTATGTAATTTTATAGATCTGAAAACGAAAATCCAAAAAGGGTCCATTTTTTCACTTAAATCCCAAATCAGGTTCGAACAATTTGAAAATTTCACTTCACAAAGATCAGATTTGGGACACGAGTAAAAATTGATATTTTTTTTTTTGGAATTAGACCTAAGTTTTTATCTGTTTTTTTTTTTTATGAGTTTCGGATGAATTTGGGATTTTCCTTACACCCAAATAAGCAGATTCGAGATTTCATTTTTCAAGCTCGACCGGGACCCGAAAACCCGATCCAAACCCATCCTCTGTCCGCTCCTCCTCCTGCTGCTCATAACTCCGGTCGTGGGTGTTGCAGAGAAGAAATATTTCCTGAACAAATGGAGAAGCAAACTGCGAGCCTCCATTTGGTCTCTGCGTTTCTCGCCATGGAACCCACTGGCTGCGTGATATCCCACGCGAGGTAACGTCTTCCCTGTCTTCCTCCTCGCGCGCGCTTCGCCGAGCTCCACCAGTTTTATGTTTTTCACCAAAAAGATGCTCCTTTTCGCCTGTTCTTTAGACTCTCTAGATTCTGTGGGCATTGAATTTGAAGCAATTGTCTCTTCTGTTCGAAACCCAGATCGCTCGGTGGTGGGTCCGTGACGGTGGATGCTCAGAGGTTCGTTTGGGATCATTGCATCAGTAAAGCTGTAAGTTTTGATTGAGAGCTTTTCCCAAACTTGAGAACCCAAAACGAAAAACAAAAAAAAGGTTGCCTCAACTGAAGTGTCTTTTAAGTTCAGGTCACGTGTTGATGTTGGTTTAGGAAATACGTGAAAGAAAAAGAAGATCTTTTGTGTTTCCTCTGTGTCATATCTGCTGACGTGAATGTTCTTGTACTCGTTGACACCACATAGGCTGGCCGAAATGATTATATGCCTCTGTGGAAGTTGTTCTCTTCTTGTTGCTACTACGTCTACTATTTGAGTTGTTGCTCTAGCTTAGTAATACTAGCTATTAGTTATTGAGTACCAGGTTCATTGCCATCTGTTTTCGCTGCATCCTTTTAGTGAAAGATTGTTACAGCTTGATTCTCTGAACAGGCGGCATGTTGTTGCAGATTGGCAAGTGTCATGCTCCGTACTTGAAAAACTTTGTGAAGAAGCTCATATTGGAAATTGAGTCTAATCGTGATGATGTGCTAGATGAATTGTATGAACTGTACACCGAGTTCATGACTTCTGTAAAGGTAAAGCTAATTGTTGTTATGTTTTTCTTTCAGAATAACGTGTCCTGTTTCTCCTGGTTTATTTATTAATCCTCAAGCTACCATTGACAAAGTCTTTTTTCATTAGGATGAAAATGCAGTCAAAGGGACTGAGAGGGCTTTGAAATATATTTCTTTTCTTTTCCCAGATGGTAACTTTCTTTCTTCAGGATTTTTTTTTGTTTGCTTGAGTTATATTTGTTTGTATGCATCATCTGAATCTTTGGCTAATAATTTCGTAGATGTAAATTGTGAGGATGCAATGGTAAGGAAATTGGTGGTTCCACTGCATTGTTCACTCAACATGCTTGAAGGAGATACAGGGTATGTATGGGATTAAATCATGTATATTTTTGAAGAACTGAATGCTTGTCCTGGGCTATATGCTTGCTTGGTTTTGTTCAGCTAGATTGGGCATGGATGTATACTTTTTGTTTTTTTTTTTGGGCAAAAGAGCACGATTTTATATTAGATATGGAGACAGCTTTAATCACAGATGGTTTATTGCTTCATGCATTGTGTGGATTTATGTGCCAACTGAAATTAGCTTTCAGTCCTTTCTCTCATCAGGTGCTCGATCTGGCCAGCCAGTCTATTTTTGTCAGAGTTCATACTTTCCTTTCCGGATATGTTCTCCAGCAAAACATGTTTTGAAGTAAGCCGTCCAAAGTGCATCGGACTTTTCAAATAAACTTTGGTGTTATGGGTTCAATCTTCTTGATTTATGGACATTAGATTTGGTTCTGTTATAGACATCTGTTTTAAAAGTTTTGCCAACCTTATTGTTTAATTTTCTGTAGTAACAATCTGATGAATCAGATCCAGTAGTCTATGGAACACCACAGACATAATCACTTTGCCTTCTATTCTTTTCCCGCTTTATCTGATTAGTTCGATCTGTTTTAATTTTATATGTCATGCGCTAGAACTGATTTCAGGTACTGACTAGAATATTGGACATAGGTTGGCTCAGGGGTTGGCTTAGTTGGTATCTGTCTCTCCCATGTGAAAGCTTCCAAGGTACTATCCTTGAGCTTCAAGCTCCTTTCTGCTTAGGTTTTTTTGTTTTACTTGAACCTTCATATGTTTATGCATTGTTCTTATTCCATCAATCAGTATATGTAGATATGCTAGGGTTGCGCTCGCTATGGTTTTGGCAAGCAACTCTTTTGCTGTACTTGGTTCTTGGAATTGTTCTTGTTCCTATGAGCTGGATATCAAAAGCTGATTTAGTTGTGAAACTACTGATCTGTCCTTCAACACATATACAAACTTGGCTGAACATGCCGGACATGGTTTCATGATGATACATGACTAGCAGTTTAGAAATTGACCGTATTCATGCAGGTAATATTAAGTGATGGCGACCTATCAACTCTAAGCAACATGAAGCTTAATTTGAAGATCAATCAAATGAGCACGGAAGATGATGAGCCAGTGACTTTGGAATGTTTAGATTCCGTGAGTGATCATGTCATTGTCCTTGCACATTCCACCCTAAGCACGCAATTTTTCAAGTTTTTAGTGTCATATTTCATATGCACACCCCGGAGTTCTCCTTCTTAGATCCCATAATAGATATTTCTTTCATTGGTGTGGTAAACATCGTTATGATAATGCCTTTAGCATAAAAGAGTAGTCCTGCTGCGCAACTTCCCCATTAGCCCTTTGGTTACCATGATAGCAGTGTGGTTTGTCCTTTTTTATTGAAAAAGTTGATTCTCTCAAGAAAAGCATGAATTTGAATGAGGTCCATCCAAAAAAGATTCATCTTTTGCGATCATGTGGATCCTGATGCAGTTTGACCGTGCACAAATTGGAGGAATAAGAACTGAAATTGATATCATTTTCTCACCCCAGGTAAAATGTTTACACCTGCCTTGGGAATGTGCATCTGAGAGTGTACTTCAGGGATTGCTACCGGATATAATGTAAGAAGTTTCTCCACCAACACACTTCTTCAGTTGAGCATATGTGAGATATTCGGTTGTTTTCTCTTCATCAATCAGTGAAGGCATAATTTCTCTTTTTCTACAGTTTAGGTGCTGACGTGATATACGATCCGTTGTGCCTGCCACACCTTGTGCGTTTGCTCTCCATTCTTGTGGATAAATCAAAGTCGTCTTCACAATTCCCGAGAGCAGGTTGTGACAGTGCAATTGGCAGTTCACATGATTACACCGATAGGTACAATTCCCAGGATATTGAGGCAGCTTGCGACAGTGCAGGAAATGCCAGTCCCACCAAGCATCCGATCGCTTACATTTCGTCTGTCATCCGCAATGCCAATACTTTTGATCATTTTCTTGCTTTAGTTGATGAGGCAAACCTTGCCATTGCTGACCTGACCGGAACTCTTCAACCTGCCAGTTTGCTTCCTTACATGCAATCATATGATAGATTGAGCATACGGCTGTTCAGGCTCTCAAGCAAATGAGGCTCGATGTTTCTACCTCACCATAGTGCGAAGAGCTTGTGCCCTGTTTTTGTGTTAGCACATTCACGGAGGCACGGATTGCACATTGTCCTGTGATCGAGGTCGGGGTCATATTCTCAGACATTTCCTCTGATATTTTTGCTTGGCCTATGCAATTTGTTTGATGTATGGCAGCGAGCATTGTTGTAGTAATTCGAGTTAAGAGAGGAAATGCTTCGCCCACACTTGTATGCATGATGCTTACTCGACAGCAGAGATACTTTGTAGGACAATAGCGCAATGAAACCTTTTCCAGGATGACAGGTTATGAACTCGTATATCTTTAATCGGATGTGCCAGCCCATGTTCTGCTCGGTGTTGTAAATTTCTGACTAGTTGAAGCTCTTTTCAATGTACAAGTGGGAGGCTAATGAAATCGACTGGTAGAGTACCTTTCTCGGCCTTTCGGCTAACATGATTGGAGCTTAATATCCATTGTCGATTTCAACCTCTGGACAACCAGCGCTTAAGAGCGTAACATCAAATGCCTGAAATTTCTCTTTTTTGAGGTTTTGCCTAGCCCACCTTCTCTCCGCCTTAAGCATCTTCTAATGAAACTATCACGAAAGTTGAATCGTCCGTGGCGTCCTCTCAGTTGCGGGTCCCTGGCCCTGCCACCCATTGACGACGATTGTGTTCCTTTTCTGGTATGGCAAATGTCCGCCGATAAGCCTGGCCGCACAGATCCATCAAGAATTAGGTGTGCTCTGTGTAAATTAATCCCTTTGTTGTTCGTTTCCTTTCAGTGAATCCAATGAACATTCGTGGTTTCGCAATTGGATTCGTTTGGAATCTTGCAGCTATATAAAGTAAGAAAGCTACGACGCAGAAGTTCTATTCAAAGCAGCATTTTCTTTCTTAAAGAATGGTCGAAGCCATCTGGAAGGACCGGCTGCTTTCTTTTTATTTTTCGGTGAGGAGGCGCGAGTTAGTATCCATGAAAGACGTAAGGTTGCACCATGCCCATGCCACGCACGTTGACATAGATCAGACATTGGTTTATTAGTGCACAGCCCAAGTAAAGCCATTGTAGAGCCATGATGGGTCTTCAAGGCCGGTGCAGGGGAAAAAGGCAAAAAAGAAAAGAAAAGAATTAAAATTAAAAAAATTATTCATGTCAGCGTCGGTCGTACCACGTAAGATGGCCAGCGCTGATTAGACCGCCACGTCAGCGATTTCCGATCAAAATCCGAAATGACTAAATTTGGCAAATCGCTAAAAGGTTAGGACTCAATTGGCAAATCATGAAAAAATTTAAGACTAAATTAACACAACTGAAAGGTTTAAAATCAAATTGATAAGTTATCATAATGTTTAAGAATAAATCAATACAACCGAATGATTTAGGGCTGAATTGGCCATCGTACGAGATATATTTAGTAATTTAGGACAATTTTTCAAAAACCTGGCTTGCCTCTCGGTTGTCTTCATGGAATTCCTCGTGGACCTTGCCCGAGATATGACTTTTGGCAACCGTGGCGAAATTAACGACGTGTCGGCTACAAACGAACCATTATTGCAGAATTTAGCGGCAGTTAAAGCGAATCTCACATCTCATATCTGTCTCGATTGCACTTTCCAATTTCCATCGCATCACAGTCAAACTGCGCCGTATGACCAACATCAACTGAATGATCACTTGTGTCAACCCGTGCGCGGGTCTTCTCCCTCTCCCCTCTCGCCTGCATTTTCTAGAAGCCCCTGAGTCAGATCCCCATCGTCTGTCATCGACCTATTGGCACCTGCCACTTGTCCGGGGTTGCAACGTTCGGTAAGACCAATCACTTTAGCTTCTTCCTCAAGTTTAAGCGTCGCTCTCTTCGCCATAGTGACTGCAAACCGCCGCTGGACGGGCCGTTTTTTGTCGGAAGTCAAACTTCAAACAGTTCCCTTAGCCCAAGATGAATGACAAAAACCACTCCCCACTTTCAATCTTCGAGAGTTCCGGGTCGAGATGTCCCATTGGCGTTGAGTTTTAGGGAAAATTATCCATTCAGCCCTAAACTCATTATATGTATGCAAATTCAGTCATAAACTTCCCAGCTTAGCTAATTTAATCTTAATCTTTGACACGAAATTTCAATGTAGTTATTTCGATCAGGTTTTTAACTTGACGGTCCAATCATTATCGGTCGTTTTACGCGGCACTCCGTCACGTTGGCGATTTTTCAGTGAAAACTGATCAGAAGGACTATATTGATATTTGATGCAAATACTTAGAACTAAATTGATAAAATAAAAAAGTTTATGACTGAATTGACATCTGTATAATAGCTTTAGAACTAATTGGGCAAATTTCTCGTTAAGTTTAACTCATCCCATGTTTTTGCACTTCCCTCAATCGTTCTTCTTTTATTTCAAGACGGTTTTCTTAAAATATTTAAATATTAAATAGCACCTTCTTTTGACAAGTTAAATTTTTAAAGTAATTGACTGTGATCTCACGTAATTTTACAGATTCACACATGGTTTGCCATCAAACATGCCATCCCATCACTAGATGACAGTTTTATCGTTACTCTCGAAACCCTAGATTCTTACAACATGGTTTTCGGTCAAACATGCCATCCCACCACCGGAAGATAGTTCTAACAATACTCTCGAAACCCTAGATTCTTGAGTTCACATGCTAACTTGGGACATATTGGCTTTACACGCAAGTTGCGTTCCAACAGGCCAACCCCAAAAGACCGAAACGCCAAATCCAGTCTCCCCCTCACATCACACCACAGCACAACACAATCAGCAGTTTGTTCATATGCTTAGCCATTCAAGAAGTAGTCAAAATCAAACACGTTTGACATTAAATGGCCTGATGGGAAGCACTCTCTCACGAAAACTAGTTATGGTTTTTGTTTTTTCCAATTCACAAAAACAAATGAGAGCGAGATAGTTTATAAAGAGCTGTAGAAATGAAATGTAATGACCTGATGGGTGATGGCGATAATGTAGGAAGAGATAAGGTGGAAGGCGGAATTGGTAGATAAGGAGCTGCAGAAATTTTCCTTTTCTTTTCCTTTCTTTTATGGAATGAGCATATAATTGGAAAATTTTTATAATTCCTATGGAGAAAGATTGTAGTTCATTTAGTCGTCCACATTATATCATTCCTCGGCCAACGGTCCTCCTAGTCAAAACTTGCCAAACACGCTGGATTTTGTCATCCTCGTATCACTTCAAAACAAAGTTGATTTTATCATCAAGAACCCCATCTTACTCAAAGCATCGGAAGTTGTCAAATAGTTGCTATGGGAAAAAAAAAAACTTTGATCACAAAATAAAATCGATTTCGCGATGCTACATGCCTTTGGCGACCCACATTAAAAGATCTAATTTGGAAATATCCCACAAGGAAAGGTACGTGGATCGGTCATGAAGATTCAAAAAATTAATAGTATGGCAAAGTACAATCGTTTTTTATAGCCGAGGTGCATACACGAGAATGGTTAATAATTGTGAATGAAAATTTTATTTTATTTTATTTTCTTAGCTTTACTATTTCGAGGATTTCAAAGATATTTTATTCATCTTCATTTAGGATTTATTAGTTTAGGTAAGGATCATCATGTTATGGTTTTGTTTGTATTTTGGTGTATTTATCTCCATTTGGAAGCCAATTCTAACTCCCTAATTCTATTTAAGATCTAAGAGAAGGTGCTGGTCAGATCTGAGTTTGATCAGCAGACAATTTCCTTTTTTTCTTTCTTTAACCAATCAATGAATCTTTTTGTCCTATTATGCTTTTCTTGGTATCTGGCGAATGTATTATGCAAACACCAAAACATTACCAACAAAATAAATAGATAAGAAAGCCTATCTATATTCGCGGGAATTGACGGCGCTGAAGGCTTGTCTACCTTATGCTACACCAAGAAAATGTGCTCGAATAGTCGAGACATGCGCGAATCGCATTTTGTTTTTTCATTCGAAAAAGGGTATCGCCTTCTTTTTTTTCTTTTTTTTTTCTTTTCTTTTTTATGACTCCACCATCAATCCCGACTCAAATATAGTTAGTAAAACTCTTCATGTGCGATCCAATGAACAATTTAGAATCTAGGTATATGCATACACGGTCATCTTTGTACCCAATCAGATGCACTTGTCCTTTTCTTGTGGCTCATTTACATCCGGCAGAGATCATTGTTCAATAGTTTTGTACTGATTAACAAAATTAACCTTTTTATACTGATATAGTATTCCGTAAATCTTTTAAACCTTAATCTTTTAAAAGTTTTTAGATTTCGAAAGAAAAGTTAAATGTAAGGAAAAATGATTCTTTTTCTACCTTGAATAGTACATCCTTATATTACAAAGAATTTAACTATCGGTTGCGCTTGCATCGTTTCTTTCTTTTACTTATAACTCCATTTCTTTATTTTGTTGGTCACGTGCGCTTAATTTAAAGAAAAATAAGTTGGATAAACCAGAGTACGTCTTCTTCATTGTCCACGCCCGCCTATCGTTCTTCTTACTTTTTCTTCTTGGTGTGAAACGCCAAGGACGAGCTCCCTCCCTTCTAGACCTCCTCCACGGCGTCCTCTCCGCTTTCCCACGATGTGGTGTGACATCATCTGTTGAGGAAAACTCTTAATGAATTTTGAAACTAACAAAACTTTCTATGTTTATCTTATGAATCTGACATGCATTTCATTCCAGGTTAATATATTCTGGAAGTTCAGAAGGAAATATCAGATTTTACAAGTTTTCAGAACTAAAAATTTAGATTTAGAATTAAAATTTCAGACTTAGTTGGAAATATCACGCACTAGAACTGATTTCAGGTACTGACTAGAATATTGGACATAGGTTGGCTCGGGGGTTGGCTTAGTTGGTATCTGTCTCTCCCATGTGAAAGCTTCCAAGGTACTGTCCTTCAGCTTCAAGCTCCTTTCTGCTTAGGTTTTTTTTCTTTTACTTGAACCTTCATATGTTTATGCATTGTTCTTATTCCATCAATCATTATATGCAGATATTCTAGGGTTGCGCTCGCTATGGTTTTGGCAAGCAACTCTTTTGCTGTACTTGGTTCTTGGAATTGTTCTTGTTCCGATGAGCTGGATATCAAAAGCTGATTTAGATGTGAAACTAGTGATCTGTCCTTCAGCCCATATACAAACTTGGCTGAACACGCTGGACATGGTTTCATGATGATACATGACTAGCAGTTTAGAAATTAACCGTATTCATGCAGGTAATATTAAGTGATGGCGACCTATCAACTCTAAGCAACATGAAGCTTAATTTGAAGATCAATCAAATGAGCACGGAAGATGATGAGCCAGTGACTTTGGAATGTTTAGATTCTGTGAGTGATCATGTCATTGTCCTTGCACATTCCACCCTAAGGGCGCAATTTTTGAAGTTTTTAGTGTCATCTTTCACACGCACACCCCAGAGTTCTCCTTCTTAGATCCCATAATAGATATTTCTTTCATTGGTGTGGTAAACATCGTCATGATAATGCCTTCAGCATAAAAGAGTAATCCTGCTGCGTGACTTCCCCATTAGTCCTTCGGTTACCTCGATAGCAGTGTGGTTTGTCCTTTTTTATTGAAAAAGTTGATTCTCTCGAGAAAAGCACGACTTTGAATGAGGTCCATCCAAAAAGTATTCATCTTTTGCGATCATGTGGATCCTGATGCAGTTTGACCGTGCACAAATTGGAGGAATAAGAACTGAAATTGATATAATTTTCTCGCCCTGGGTAAAATGTTTACACCTGCCTTGGGAATGTGCATCTGAGAGTGTACTTCAGGGATTTCTACCGGATATAACGTGAGAAGTTTCTCCACCAACACATTTCTTCTGTTGAGCATATGTGAGATATTCGGGAAGGATTTATTAGTTTAGGTAAGGATCATCATGTTATGGTTTTGTTGGTATTTTGGTGTATTTATCTCCATTTGGAAGCCAATTCTAACTCCCTAATTCTATTTAAGATCTAAGAGAAGGTGCTGGTCAGATCTGAGTTTGATCAGCAGACAATTTCCTTTTTTTCTTTCTTTAACCAATCAATGAATCTTTTTGTCCTATTATGCTTTTCTTGGTATCTGGTGAATGTATTATGCAAACACCAAAACATTACCAACAAAATAAATAGATAAGAAAGCCTATCTATATTCGTGGGAATTGATGGCGCTGAAGGTTTGTCTACCTTATGCTACACCAAGAAAATGTGCTCGAATAGTCGAGACATGCGCGAATCGCATTTTTTTTTTTTCATTCGTAAAAGGGTATCGCCTTCTTTTTTTTTTCTTTTTCTTTTCTTTTCTTTTTTATGACTCCGCCGTCAATCCCGACTCAAATACAGTTAATAAAACTCTTCGTGTGCGATCCAATGAACAATTCAGAATCTAGGTATATGCATACACGGTCATCTTTGTATCCAATCAGATGCACTTGACCTTTTCTTGTGGCTCATTTACATCCGGCAGAGATCATTGTTCAATAGTTTTGTACTGATTAACAAAATTAACCTTTTTATACTGATATAGTATTCCGTAAATCTTTTAAACCTTAATCTTTTAATTTTTTAAAAGTTTCTAGATTTCGAAAGAAAAGTTAAATGTAAGGAAAAACGATTCTTTTTCTACCATGAATAATACATCCTTATATTACAAAGAATTTAACTATCGGTTGCGTCTGCATCGTTTCTTTCTTTTACTTATAACTCCATTTCTTTATTTTGTCGGTCGCGTACGTTTAATTTAAAGAAAAACAAGTTGGATAAACCAGAGTACGTCTTCTTCTTCAATGTCCACATCTACCTACCGTTCCTCTTACTTTTTCTTCTTGGTGCGAAACGCCGAGGAAGAGCTCCCTCCCTTCTAGACCTCCTCCACAGCGTCCTCTCAGCTTCCCCCACGATGTGGTGCGACATCATCGACGATCCCCACTTCGCCACCATGTACGCCACGAGCGGCGTCCAAAGTCCCCAGCTCGGATCCGAGCTGCGGCTCGGAGCCTCGATTTGCGGTGCTGGTGACTTCGCTCCCCAACTCGGCGCGAGGTCGAGGCTCCATGGAGCTAGAGCTTCGGGTCACGGGGTCGAGGACCTCCGCAGCGCGACCTATCTCCCCAACCCTCTGATCCGAGAAATCGTCTCACCGTCGAGCGTCGAACCACCGCACAATTGGCGTTGCCAGCACAAATTCGGAATCGGGTCGGCTGTCTGACTGACCGGTAGTAGATCGTGCGGTGAGCTATTGTCTCGCTAGGTCCGCCCTATAAGGGCAGAGGTCCTCCATCGGGGCTCGCAGCCATGGAGGGACATCGCGAGCGTCCCTCCCAGCCTCCTCATCCCCGTGTTAGCCGCCGGGTGGGTCCGCTGGAAAGCCGCCGGCGGAGACGGCGTCATCATCTCGTCCTGCGAAGGAGGAGTTCGCGCCGACTCCGTACCCGGAGCTTCGAGACGTCCACCTGGTGCACATCCGGGGAGTTCTGGGGCTCGTCGACCGCTTGCGCCAGGAGAGCTTGGACGTGCTGGCGATGGAGGAGAGTGGGCGGCGGGTGAAGGAGTACATTGTCCGGCTGAGATCGCCGTTTCCGGTGAGCAGTCACTGGTTCCTTGAGGTTGGGGGCTGTTGTGGCCGGAAGATGGTGCTCAAGTACTTGGAGAGCCTCTCGTGCTATGATCCTGTGACCGACGAGCTGGTGTATGTGCAGAGAGCCGGCCGCGTTTGCAGCATCAAAGCGAGTTTGCTTTCTGCCGCCACCGGTCAAGCCGCCGTTGACACAAGTGGTCAGCCCCCACCTCTCTCTCTTACACACACTGGAATAGAGGGCAAACACTTGAAGAACCCACATACAATAACCTCATCGCCATCGCCCACTCTCCCCGCAGTTCATTCTCGCCCACTTCTTCCTCTTCCTTTCCTCTCTCTTCCGCCGTCTCTCCCTCACACCCACTTGAAGAGACACAAATTTGAAAACGCTCGTACGATAACCTCATCACCATCGCTCAATTCATCATTCTCACCCACTTCTTCCTCTCTTTTTTTACTCTCTTCCGCCATTTCTCTCTCTCTCTCTCTCTCTCACACACACACACATTTGAAGAGGCACACCCAAGCTTAACAACCCTCAAACAATAACCTCATCACCATCGCCCCTCTCACCCGCTTCTTCCTCTTCCTTTCCTCTCTATTCTCTCTTCGCCGTCGCCCACTCTCCCCCAGTTCATTCTCACTCCCTTCTTCCTTTTCCTTTCCTCTCTCTTCGGCCATCTCTCTCTCTCTCACACACACACACACACGCACGCACACACACACACACACTAGACACATACAAACTTGAAAAAACCTCATACAATAGCCTCGTCGCCATCGCCACTCTCTCAGTTCATTCTCAGCCACTTCTCCCTCTTCCTTTCCTCTCTCTTGCGCCATTTCTCTCTCTCACTAACTTGAAGAACACTCATACAATAACCTCATCTTCATCGCCCACTCTCCCTCGGTTCATTCTCGCCCACTTCTTCCTCTTCCTTTCCTGTCTCTTCCGCCATCTCTCTCACCAACACACATTTGAAGAGACACAAACAAACTTGAAAGAACGCCCATACAATAACCTCATCGCCACCTCTCTCTTCTGCCATCTCTCACACGCACACTCGAAAAGACACACAAAACTTGAAGAACCCTCATACAATAACCTCATCGCCATTGCCCCCTCTCCCCTAGTTCATTCTCACTCACTTCTTCCTTTTCCTTTCCTTTCTCTTCTGTGGACGCCATATCTCTGAGTCTCTCACCCGTTTAAATAACCCCCATACAATAACCTCATCGCCATCGCCCACTGTGCCTTGGTTCATTCTCAGTCACTTGTTCTTTCTCCTTTCCTCTCTCTTCGGTCGACGCCATCTGTCTCACACACACGAACACTTGAACCATCCTCATACCATAACCTCATCGTCATCGCCCAATATCCCCCACTTCATTTTTACTCACTTCTTCCTTTTCCTTTCCTCTCTTCAGTGGACCCTATTCATCATCCCTGTCATCGACCTTTTGGCAGCATAGGTGATCATTTTAGCTTCCTCATCTGAGTTTTCTTGTTCTTCTCTTCACTGCAATAATCTTCAGTTTGGGGAATTTTTTTGCAGGTAAATCAGCTCGAGCACAAGTCCGGTAGAGTGAAAAAGGGCCACAGGAGAAAATGGTGATGACGATCATCAACAAGGTATTGACGATATTGATGCAGTTGATGTGGAAAGTGGTGAGACCTGAGGATCTCAAACTTGGGGATCACGTTTATAGATATGGGTTGTATGGATTATACAGCCATCATGGTGAGTTCTCGTCATCTTCCTGATTTTGCACTAGTCCTTTTTTTTTCCTCCTCCTTTTTCTGTTGAATATTTTTGCTCTTTAGCTGATCAGTTTTCACTGATCAACGCCATTTCCAACAACGCCTAGAAGCCTCAGCAGAAAGTAAAATATTTCTAGCGGATGGTTCGTCGAAATTGAAGCCACAAGAGAATAAATGACTATAAAGAAGTGTAGCCAAATGAGATGCAAATTAATCGTAGTAAATGTCACCTGCCTGTTCATCTTGGTGTCATCCTCTTCAACTCTACTTTTCCTCTCCCCATGATTTTCTCTCCTTTCTCTCCCAAAGCAAATATAGTATATTTGCAGCAAAGGTCATTGTCCTGTTGGAGACGATATAAAACAAGATCAACAGGCAAGTGGACATTTGGTTGACTGCACATTAATCTTTTTTCAGCTATCAAAATTCTTGCCTTTCAATTTCTTTTCAGTGTTAAGTGAAGTACACTGGTTAATATCTGCACTTGTGGTTTGTGGAGTTCACTTTCTCATACTATTCTGCCAAACCAACCTCAGCCCGAAGTAAATGATACAGTCAATCCCCACTTTTCATCTCAAAGAATCGTGGGTCGAGCTGCAGCTCCATCCGGTTTACCTTTGGCTTTGGAGGCTCCATTAGTGTTGAGTTCAATCCTTCCCCACCGTTTTTCTTTCATTTCAAGGCAATTCAAATCTGATTTCTGTCGCCAGAGAAAAGGCGTGAACAGTTCTAATAACAAATTAAATCTGATTTCTCCGATTGCTCGCTCTCACGATGGATGGCTTGTGAATCCACTTTCTCATACTATCTCTGCCAAGCCACACTTAACACTTCCCCTCAGCCCAGAATGAATTATATAATCAATTCCCTCTCTTGAAGAATCCTGGGACGAGCGGCAGCTATCACCTTTCGAGGCTATATCAGCGTTGAGTTTAATCCACCCCCACGGTTTCACTCTCCCTCATTTCCTTTCCTTTTATATCAGGGCAATTCATATCTGAGTTCAATCAAATATGCTATCTGGCCAGAGAAAAAGGCTTGATAGGTTCTAATAACACTATAGAAACCCTAGATGCTTTGCAGAGAGAGAGAGAGAGAGAGAGAGAGAGAATTTTACTCGGATTTTGGCTTGATGCCCAACGACCAGTCAACTGAAAACAACTAAAATCTCACACCCGCGTTGTCCCAACGATGAGTCCATCTCATGTCAAAACTACAAAAATCCTATTCTCTTTATTTGCACAGCCATAAAACATTAATGAACATCGACTCGTTTAAAATGGTCTGATCGAAAGCACTCTCTCATGAAATTTCTCTATGGTAGTTTTCCATTCACAAATGAGACTGTAATGATTGTACTTAGAAAAAGAGACTAAGATGGCTGCAAAAGATGTAGCCGAATGAGCTAAAAGCCAAAAGAAAACAAAATTACGGAATGAGAATGAAATGGAAAAACTGCATGATTCTTTTGTTGAAAGACCGTAATTAATTTTGAAGGCCAGACTATATTAATTATTTATAGCAAGGATGCGGAAGAAGCAAACATAGAAATAATGTTCACTTAAATTTATTTCGACCGGGGCATGTGTTCTTTCGGACCTTGACTAATGTGGATATGCATTACAAAAGGAGTCCTTTTTAACTTCGACAAATCAGGACTAACAACGAGAGGTCTGGGCTAGTCAACAAGATTAAAGCCAGATGATCAACAAGCAGCTCGACTACTCCAAAAGTCCGCACTGGCTTTAAAAGTCCATGACCAGATTCAGGGGTTATATGGGGAAAATGGTCTTTTTTTCCTTTTTAGATGGTGTCCTTGCACTAGAAGTGCGTGGAAACTTTGCGTCTTTTCTTGAGTAGAAATATCTTTGGATTTCTATCGTGCCAAACAAAAGATCATAAATTTGTTTAGATTTCTAAACCTTTTAGGTCAAACTAGATTTGATTCTTTACTGGTTTGTACGTACGTATGGCAGGAATTTATGTTGATGACGGCCATGTGATTCATTTCACCCGAACACAGAGCCAAGAAACTATATTTTCATCACCGTCCAAGACTAGCCATAGGCAAGTTCCTTGCCCAGAATGTGGATATCAGGAGAGCATCAATCGTGGAGTTGTCAAAACTTGTCTCAATTGCTTTCAGCAGGACGGCAAAACACTCCAATCCCTTCACCGGTATGAATACGGGTGGCCACTACTAGGGTTTAGGCTTGCAAGGCAAGGAACTTGTACCACATTACTCGATACCAAATTGCCCCATCAAGTTGTCGATAAGGCCAACAGGCTTCACGCGGACAATGCTTTTGGCGACTACAACCTCATCAACAATAATTGCGAGCATTTCGCCACATATTGCTGGACCGACAATCGTGTGAGTGAACAGGCAGCATTTTTTAGTGACTGTGAGTGGAAAATTAAGGAAGCCAAAGAATGGACCAGGAAGTTGCTGCGGAGAAACTGAATTCGAGTGTCCTCCAATCTTGTATTTCTCTATCAGTTTGTGTTTTCAGGAAAGAAAAATGTGCCCTGCTTAGCTTATTCGTGTATGGACATGTTTATGTGGAGATATATCTATAAATATATATATGGTCGTTTTGTTCAATGTCCCGAAATATGATCAATTATTATATGTTGGCGCCGGGTATTACTTATGAGCATAGGCCAAACGGTCACCCTAGTCAAATATGCCGAAAGAAAGGCAATAGCTGATGCTTATGGAATCTCACATTCTCATATCATTCCATTGATTATGATATTTGGGGTAAAAAGGGAAATGTTTAGGAAGGACCACATGAAATTGATCCATCAATCACTGAGGTGACGTTAGCGTGGACTGATACCACGGAGACTAGGTTTTACCATTGACAGGCGTGATTTACTTTTCTTCTCATCGGACGGTCATCGAGAGATTGTGGAACGGATACAGAAGAAGGAGAGAGAGTTCTTATTTTTATTTTTCTTCTCTTTTTCCTCCCTTCTTCAAAATGCCATCATCACTGCATAGTGTTTTTAACTAAAGTGTACGTGAACAGCATCCCAAATGTTAGTGCCTCCTGTCTTAGATTCTTTCGTTTCCTAGTTTTCTATCTGTCAAACTAGATCATCAAGTAGGCCTGAACCCCTAACCAAGACTCTTACACTTGGAGGCGGGGGCGGCTTTCGGCTTTATGATTGCTGAAATAAATTCATGCCCACGGCAGCATCACCGGCACGAATCTGGCCACCTGAAAGTGGAGGAGCTTGTCCTGCACTCCCAAGTATGCAATGAGACTGGCGGCAAAGGCCCACCAGCATCACTTGGGCACCCTTTCTGGTAGGGAGCTTCCCGTCCGAGTCCATCAGGACCATGAGACCTCCGTCTTCCGCAGCCAAAGGAGGAGGCAGAGGAAGAATAAAACCCTGACCAAAAGAGGCCGCTGCAGGAGGAGGAGGAGGAGGATGATCAAGGTAGTTGTCGCATTCACCAGAAGGATGACGGCTGCTGTTGAGTTCGGGGGCAAGGGCCTGGAACTCAAATGTTTTTGATAGAATATTGAGTGCTTAGCCGGAGAGACAAGTAACAAAAACAAAGCATACAAAGGGAAGAAAATGTAATCGTTCTTACGTGATGATAACGAAAAAGTGCTTTGCCATTTTTAACGGGCACACTTGCACGGCACGGGGTTCTAGTTCTTCATTTTAATCAATCATCGCTTGAAAGTATTCATGAAGACACACGTAGTGTCGATTGCTGAAATAACATCAACCGGTAAAGCAAAGCTCACAACAGATGATTTGTCTGCATTCATAGTGTAAACATCGACCCCATCTAGTTCTCATTGCAAGGAGGAACCCCATAATTTGCCTTCACAAACAAAGAGATTCCGGGAGTTTGACCAGAACTGGCGTCCGATATAGCCGCTAATGTGCGGAGACTCGTATAGTATTGTTAACATTGAAAATATGAATGCAACAGTAAAAGGAAACACAAACTAACCACAGGCAGGCAGGAAAACACAGGCATCGTTGCACCTTACTGGAATCTGTCCGTAGATTTTCCGTGGGCATTCATCTAAATCCCAACTCGTCGTGCATGCCATGAACGCAGCTACATTAAGCAAAAGAAGAGCGAAGGAACTTGTTGAACGTACCTTTGTTCCTTAATTGATACGGTGAAGATATCATCCAAGACATAGATTGATTTGATTGTCCTTAATTGATTTATTGGGATATCGTACATCGG
Source organism: Syzygium aromaticum (assembly GCA_024500025.1). NCBI lineage: Eukaryota > Viridiplantae > Streptophyta > Magnoliopsida > Myrtales > Myrtaceae > Syzygium > Syzygium aromaticum. Next base: position 36,271,037 of record CM044892.1, read on the forward strand.
GAAATTATTCTTTCCCCCTTTTTGTATATTCTTTTCCGAGTTTAGTTTGCTCTGTGTACTATAAATAGGTATGCACTCTTTCAGTTTATACTTGAGAAAGCAACATACATAATTTTATCCCTCTCTTCCTTCTTCTAGCTTTCCATCAGTCCATATTCTTTCATGGTATCATGGTATCAGAGCTCTTGAAATAAGCTTCCGTAAATCGCTCTTTTGCCTACAAAGAAAAAATGCCCAGGAATCAGAATTCAAAGTCTGGTTCATCAAACGACCTTGAAAACTCCTCAAATGACCCTCCTTCGGATCCACGTCTTGATACATCCCGTATCATCGAAGAAAACCAAACGGAGGATGGGCAGAACAAACGACCAGATCTGGTTCAACCCCAAACAGGGCAATTTGCCTCGGGCCCATACGTCCAATGGGTTCCTGTCCAAATCCAGCCCATTCAGGGCCAACCCATCCAGACACAAACCGTTCACGGCCCGATGATTTCACCAAGCCCAGTTCAGACGGGCTCCGTGGAAAATAGTGGGCTAGAAGGAGGCTCACATCCAACTATTGAGCCCAACCCGGTCCATGAACCGGGTTGGCATTTCTCGAACCAAATAGGATTGGGTCTGTCGGGTTTTGGGGCAAACTTGACTTCAGTCTACAACCCCGGTTTCTTTCCTTTTGCAGGTGTCGCCGGCGGTCGGCCGGAACCGAGCGATCCCCTGTACACCTCAACCGCCGACAGCCCAGAACTGCGCCTCCTTGTGCAACAACTCTTGGGATTAGAAAATTATTTCGTTTGGTCCCGAGAACTCCGGCGTGCCCTAATCACAAAAGATAAGGATGGATTTATTGACGGAACAATACCACTTCCGTCCGACGAGCGGCTTGCACGACATTGGAGGAAGTGCAACCAACTCGTGTAGACATGGATCGGCAACTGCCTCATCCCGGAGGTTACCACCGGACTACCCCCGACTGAGGACGCAAAGAAAATTTTGGAGAATATAAAAGAAATGTACGGCAAGCTTGATAGGGCAAAAATTTTTGGGATAACCCAAGCCCTATCGGAGCTAAAAAAGGGCAACCTCTCGGTCACCGCCGTCTTCAACCGATTGTCAGCACTTTGGAATGAACTTGAAATGGCAGAAGAAAAACTTGAAGGACCAGAGGCTACACTAACACAATACCGAGCAATCAAGGAACGGGAGAAGGTAACCAGATTCTTACTCATACTAAACGAGAGTTATTTACCTTTTCGGAGTCAAATTCTCGCCATGGATCCCGTACCCTCACTCGGACGAATTTATCAATTGGCCGTGCAAGAAGAATCCCAACGTCTGGCGTCACGGAGTACTTGAAGGCTGGCGACCATGTTGTTCTTGCGGCAACGGTGACGCCGGAGCAACGGCGCGCCGTGTGGAAGTCTGGCTGCGAAGGTCTTCCTCGCTCTAGCATAGCGCTAGGGTTCTCGAGTGAGGAAGAAGACATTAGCTCTTCATTTAGATTGAATGGACACGATTTAATCGTGTCTCCAAGATCGGATGATCCAGGGTGCACCCGCGACACAATACAGATGAGCGGCCATGATTTGATCACGGGATTGGACGGTCCAGGGCACACAACGCGATCAGACGGCTCATCTTTCATCCTGGCCGCGCCCAAATCAAACGGCGCATTTCATGCCACGTTAGCACCTGCATGGAAAGCATCTAACGGCCGAGAGGCCAAGTCTTCTAGATCCGATGGCCAAAATTCCAACAAAGGAAAAGGTAAATCTTGTGATTTCTGCAAACGCCCTTATCATACAGAAGAAAATGGTTGGAAATTACATGGGAAGCCAGGAGACAAAGAAAGGAAAGATCGAGAATTTTCAGTTGCAGCAAATGCCAAGGTTAACCAGCCTATCAATCGCGATCAAATCCAACAGATTATGAAAGCTCTAAGCCAGCTGGGCACTCAAGACAAAATGGCCAGTTACGCAAGTATATCCTATTGCTTAATGAGCTCCATTTTGTCTGAAGTATGGATTATTAATTTAGGTGCTAGTGACCATATAGTCTGTGATGAACGTTTCCTTTCCCATAGTCACAAATCCTCTCATAATACTTCAGCTCGTCTCCTAAATGGAAGTAACACTTCCGTCACTAAAATTGGAAACATCCATCTTAATCCATTCATTACACTGAAAAATGTTCTCCTTATTCCCGAGTTTCAATTCAATCTTATTTCAGTTTCCAAACTTTGTAAAGACAACTCCTGTCGAATCTTCTTTGATTCGGATGTCTATTTTTTTCATGCCCTTTTGACTGGGAAACTGATGGGCTTGGGTAAAAACCATGATGGACTTTATTTTTGGGTCACATTACCCAAAAATTCTGATTTTTCACATCTTTCTTTGAATAAGGGCACATTGTGTAATGCCAATGCTAATAAAAATGTTTCTTTATTTCATCAACGTCTTGGTCACAGTGCTTCTTTTCCTAACCCCAAATGCTCTATTTGTCCACTAGCAAAACAATCACGATTGCTATTCACTCAAAGCACATCACATGCTAATAATGCCTTTGATTTGTTACATATGGACATTTGGGGGTCATATCACACACCACATTGTGATGGGTCTCGATTCTTTCTTACCATTGTGGATGACTATACATGTGCAACATGAGTTTTCCTTATGCAATCCAAAACTCAAGTTCCTCTTCACCTTAAAAATTTTCTTACTTTGATCAAGAATCAGTTTCACATAACTGTCCAACGAATTCGTACTGACAATGCCTGTGAATTTTTCAATCATGAATGTTGACCTCTTTTCATCTTGAATGGCATTCTTCATGAAAGTTCCTGTGTCTATACACCTCAGCAAAATGGGATAGTCGAGAGAAAACATCGTCATCTTTTAGAGGTGGCTCGTGTCCTTAAATATCAAGCTTCCATTCCTGAAACGTGCTGGGAAGACTGTGTGGTCACAGCAACTTACTTAATCAATCGAATGCCATCTTGGATCCTAAATGGACAAACCCCTTTTGAATTGCTCTTTGGCAAAAAACCGGATATCCGTCACCTGCGTGTCTTTGGATGCTTATGTTATGTATCTACTGTGGGCCCTTGGGACAAATTGGGTCCCCATGCCATTAAGTGCATATTTATGGGATACCCTACTCTTCAGAAGGGATATTTGGTTCTTGATCCATCAACTGGAAGATTTTTTGTTAGTAGGGATGTTATTTTTCATGAAGACATTTTCCCTTTCAAAGAAGAAAAATCTTCAGAAAGAAAACCAGAAGACACTGGCAATCTGCATCCATTTTTAAATGAGGAAGATTTATCACCCTCACAGCTTATTATGGTTCCCCATATGGCGCCTCCTGCATCATTAGAAATGAATGGTGCAACATCAACTTTATCAGAAGATTCTATGGCTTCTCTATCAAGTCCTCTACATAATGATTCTCATGGGCCACCCAATTAGCCTGACGCTGCAGCACCTCGACGTTCAAGCCGCACAACGCGACCACCTACATGGACAAAGGACTATATTTGTTCTGCCTCAAAATCATCCGGTACACACTATCCTATCTCCTCTTGTATCAGTCTTGCTCGTTTATCACCAGAACATCGATGCTGCATTAGTAGAATATCTAGGGAACATGAACCATCCTCATACAACAAGGCTGTTCAAGATCCTCGTTGGCAAAAGGCCATGGCAGACGAAATACGAGCACTCATGGAGAATAGGACTTGGGATTTTGTTAGTTTACCACCCCACCGGCGATCCATTGGGTGTAAATGGGTGTACAAAATAAAATACAAGGCAGATGGTTCAGTTGAACGATATAAGGCTAAGCTAGTGGCCAAGGGATTCACACATAGAGAAGGTTTCGATTATCAGGAGACATTTTCCCCAGTAGCCAAAGAAGTCACTGTTTGTTCTTTTCTCTCCATTGCTGCTCTTCGTGATTGGCCTCTGCATCAGATGGATGTTCATAATGCTTTCCTTCATGGGGATCTAGAAAAAGAAATTTATATGGATCTTCCACCAGGATTACAGAGACAGCGGGAGAATCGAGTATGTCGTCTTTGCAAATCCTTATATGGACTCAAACAGGCATCTCGTCAGTGGTATGCAAAATTTACAAATGCACTCACAGCTGCAAAGTTCCAACAGTCAAGGCACGATTATGTTTTATTCACATGGAGTCGAGGTACATCATCAATCTACTTGCTAATATATGTTGATGATATATTGATTATGGGAAATGATGAATCTACAATCAAGGAATTTAAGAAGTACTTGCATTCTACTTTTCACATTAAAGATTTAGGACCTCCCAAATATTTTCTCAGGATTGAAATTGCACGATCAGATAAAGGAATTTGTCTTAGTCAGCGCAAATTTGTCCTAAAAATTATATCAGAAGCAAGACTATCCGGTTCCAAACCAGCTGACATTCCAATTGAGCAAAGTGCTAAGTTGACAACTGCCGAATGTGACAAAGAGTTGTCACCATTGAATGAGGACCCATTACTCAAGGATCCATCAGCATACCAGAGACCTGTTGGAAAGCTCATCTACCTCACCATGACTAGACCTGATATATGCTATACCGTACAAATTCTTAGTCAATTCATCCATGATCCAAAACAGTCTCATATGAATGCTACATTAAAAGTAGTGAAGTACCTAAAAGGGTGTCCTGGATTGGGCATTTTATTGTCATGGGAAAACAACATGGAAATGATGGCATATTGTGATACAGATTATGCTATTTGCCCTATGAGCAGAAAATCAATGACAGGATTTTGTGTCAAATTAGGAAACTCACTACTCTCATGGAAGACAAAGAAACAATTGATTGTTTCATTATCATCCGCTGAGGCAAAATATCTAGCAATGGCAAAGACTAGCTGCGAAGTTGTCTGGATAAGAGGATTACTTCGAGATCTTGGTATATGGGTGAAGGAACCAACAACTTTATTTTGTGACAGCAATGCTGCACTTAAACTGGCAATGAATCCAGTTTTTCATGAAAGAACAAAGCATATAGAAGTTGATTGCCATTTCATCATAGACAAAATCCAGGATGGAGTGATCAAGACAATGGGAATAAGGACTACAGAACAACTTGCGGATATATTCACCAAACCTTTATGTCAGAGGCAACATATGTATCTATTAAGCAAGCTAGGCGTTCTTGATGTATACAAGCCACCAACTTGAGGGGGAGTGTTGGAGATACCTTTGTTCCTTAGTTGATACGGTGAAGATATCATCTAAGACGTAGATTGATTTGATTGTCCTCAATTGATTTATTGGGATATTATACATCGGGAAATTATTCTTTCCTCTTTTTTGTATATTCTTTTCCAAGTTTAGTTTGCTCTGTGCACTATAAATAGGTATATACTCTTTCAGTTTATACATGAGAAAGCAATATGCATAATTTTATCCCTCTCTTCCTTCTTCTAGCTTTCCATCAGTCCATATTCTTTCAGAACCGTCACTCTAAGAAATAATTATCATCCACACTTTCGTGCTAGTACAGTCAACCAAGGAAAACAAAGACTTGGACATAAATTAATTGCTTGGTCAAATTGTAAGCACTAGCTGAACGACCTGATAATCCCGAGCGTAACAGCGTGTTGAAGGGAAAGTGGACAGCCAACGGCTATTGCCCAGTCTCCAGGATGAAGCTTCCTAGATGTGAGCCAACTTTTGTTGTTGAAAGGGGAGAACTTGGGGAGTCAATATTTATAATGGCCATGTCGAGATCCACATAAGCATCAACAACTTGGCCAGCAATATTTTTCTCCAGGTCTTGCAAATGTCCAACAACCTGAGACATTCTTTATGTAAGCCAAGAGCCCAGCATTAATTTTTAGTACTCAGCCAAGTGTAATAGGCCTTTGTCTGAGCCTTATATACCAATAGTCACCCTCCACGTTATTGTACAAGTTTCTGGTTTTTGAACTTTCTAAAAAGAGCTGTTTATATTTTTCCAAGAACAAAACTGTATATAACCCAAGACATGCAGATACTGGCAGAGCAATGATTTTATGCCCTCCATTCACTTGCTCGTGCAGAGAAATAGAATAACTATATATTGAGCAAAGTTGAAGACAAACTAATCTAACAAAGAGGTATTTTTTTCCCATCCTTAACTATACGCACAGTTTACATGTCTACTTCAAGTTCGAGATAATATCATCAGTTCCAAGATCGTGTGGTAGGGAAGAAAACGAAGTGAGAAACTTGAAATGAAGCCGCCGAATTTGGGCAGCAAAGTACATCCTCACTCACCAACTTCCCTATTAGCCGATTATATCGTGTTCGTAGAATTGAAGACAACATGTAGCCGTCCTTATGAATGACCTGTTCCAGAACCTATCTCCTCGTCTACCTCTGATCAGCAAGATAAGGAGAGACTTCAGATTAGCGCAAAAAACAAGTAGGAAAAGATTTTTGGCCAGGACAACTCAACAAGAGAAGGATCGCATGGCATACTTGGCCCTCATTTTGGAGAATATACATTAGTAACTGCAGGAGCAATCCTAGCAGCAGCTTCTGCGATTGTATCCTTGCCAAAATATCCCTTATTGGTTTGGCATTTTCTTCAGATTTAGCAGAAGCTGCCTCATTTATATCAAAACACTTGGAGGGAAGTGCTTCTGCAGGTTGCAAAAAGAAAATGAACATAGGATAACTAAGGAAAAAACTGTTGTTAAGCATTGCTTCTGATAAAATTCAAAAGGAGACAAACCATGCCACAGCTGATCTAAGGAAATGAATTCCAGGAGAGGTGGTGTGAATTCTTTAGGAATCAAGACTGATAGCCTTGATTTTGGCATTCAAATCAAACAAAGGCAGTTCATTAAAAAGGCTCTCACTACAACTGCAAGAAAACTTTAAATCGACTAGGCGATCTGCTATACACTCCAAAATCCTTAATCTGAATTTAGCGTAAGCGAGGCAATACATTTCGACCTTTAGATCTAATAGGTCTCTCTGGAGATTTGCCTTACCCTAGGATCTGGAATTATCAAACCTACATTCACCATATACACGCAATAACATCAACATCTTTGCTTAAAAGGAATGGCGGTTGCACGGGCTGTGCTGGGTACGACCTACAAGAACTCTAAAGCACCCCTTATCCGATGAACTCTTGAGCTTACTGCTGAATGCAAAGATACCCAAAAGCCTTAAACCGCAAAAATTAGAACTTTAACCTAAAATATGCACTACATGTACTTCCTGTTTCTAGGCAAACAGACCGAACTGCAACATATTACACAGACGACCTTACATATAACAGAAGCATTTTCATGAAATAGTCCAAAGGCACTCATTGCTAGCATTTGCATGAAACAGACCAGAACCAGCAACAGCAATCCCGCCATCTGTAGCATTAAAATTTGCGCGGGCGGAAAAAGAAAGAAAGAATGAAAGTTTTCTCTGCACTTGAGAGCCAAAATTGCTCTATACTCCCCTGCAGCAGTAAAAACTTTTGCAGGCATGCATCGGAACAGAGCACTGTGCTGAGAGGAGAAGCAGAAGGAAAATTACCCGTAGGAAGGTCCTCGGCAGAGATCAAGTGATACCCCAGATTCAGTGACCAATCTCCATCGAATGATTCCCGCACCTAACACAACTTCTGATCTTGCGAAGAGGGTACCTTAAAATCGTTGACTCCAAAGTCAAAGTCGTTGGTGAAAATGCCTTTTAATTGTTGGGGTTTTCGCTTAGAAATTAAGAATACGACTCGCGGGTTTCTCTTTGCGCATGGGTTTAACGTTCCCGACCCAATCAAATCAATTGCACTCGAAAAATCAACAATTGCTGCATATGATATAACTGGTCAATATTAAATGATATAAACAGTAATATAACCATTTAATATTCTCACCTCCTTCCAAATTATTCTTTGGGATATGTACAATGAAAATCTCAAAACTTCTAACGAAATAGCAATTGAGTCCTATAATTTGTAAAAAGTATCATAAAATTTCAAAACTTGTCAAATTGATTCAACTGAGTCATTTCATTGACTCCATCGAATCTGGCTAATGAAAAATACTAACGTGACCTTTTTTTTATTTTTTCTATCCTACATGGTTAAAATGACATCATTTTGGTTCAAATTTGATTTTTACTATAAATTTTATTTATAATTCAATTTTAAAAATGTTAAATTTTAAAAAAAGGGGAGGAGAAACTCAGCAGTGACAGTTGTAGCCCTTGCTCGCCGCCGCCGCCGCCCCACTCTCACCCGAAAGGTGGGGGATGGCCGGCAACCCTTGCTGATTGCAGAATAGATATTTCTTAAATTGTTGTGGTGGGCATTGTCACGATGATGCCTTTAGCCTCAAGGAGTAGCCCCGCTGCACGACTTCCCCATTGAACAGATTGATTCTCGCAAGAATAGCATGACTTTGGATGAGGTCTTCTCGGTCAAGTGCTGCTTGTCCTTCCGAACAATATTCAATTTTTGCAATCGTTTGGATCTTGATGCGGTCTGACCATGCACAAAGTGGAGGGATTAGAAGTGCAATTGACCGTGCACAAAGCTCTCCTCCAAGATGATTATTCTGATTATCTTTATCCGATTTCCAATTCATTTGTGTCATCTCACTCACATCTTAACGTGGCTTCCTCTGCTTGACTCACTCATTAGCACGCTCATCTCAGCCATCCTAATAAACAGGTTTTGAGTAGTATTTGCAATTTTAGTTCTAAGTTGGTATATTCTGAGTCCTTACTCGTCCATAAATCTCGTCGAATCGATTGGCTTTTGAGTCTGTTAGTTACTGTGCATCTTTTCCTTTAATTGTGATTCATTTTGATTTATAGACGAGCCAGTTTGATCAAATTTTGGTTTCAAATATGTTATATTATTCATTGATAATTACTCTCGATTCACTTAGGTTTTTTCCACGAAAAATAAATCCGAAGTGCTTGCACACTTTCATCACTTCCGTAGTTTAATTGAAAATTTGTGCTATGCCAAAATTAAATTTTTACATAAAGACAGAGGAGGTTAATATATCAATAATTCGTTCCAAGCATACTCATGTGAAAATGGTTTTATTCAACGCTTTTATTGTCTAGACACTCCATCTCAAAATGGTCTGTTAGAACACATAATCAAACACTCAGTCAAAATGTCTCAAACTTTATTAATCCATGCTCACATGCCTCTTTCATGTTGGGTCGAAGCTCTTTTTACTGCTGTTTACATTATTAATTAGCTTTCTTCTATGATCATATATGATATTTCTCATTTTCACTATTTATTTGGGTTCTAGTTTGTTTACTCGTTCTTTCGGGGTTTTTTTGTTGTGCATGTTATCCTTTTCTTCAATCCCATGTCTCTCATAACTCGATACCTCATTCTGTGCCATGTGCATTTTTTGGATATGCGTCAAACCACACAGACTATCGTTGGCTTGAACGGTCAAGTGATCGTGTTTTTATCATTTGTCATATTCGGTTTGATGAGGAAAATTTTCCCTTTTAAAAAAATTCTTCAACTCTTAGTAGTTAGTCCCATAACATACTGTTATGGATCAACCCCTTTTCTTTTTGTTTCTATCAATCCATCTATTCTTCTTTCCGTCTCCTTTGACCCTCAAGCTTCTCATCCGCCTCTCTCCTCTTCTCTAACCCATCCTCCTTGCCCCGCCTCTCTCCTCCTCTCAACCTACCCAACATGCTTTCCGATTCTTTTTCGCCTCCACCACCCATCCCTCCGAACCCGCTCACTGTGTTGCAACCTGATTCCTCTCCTGACCAAATTCTTACCACAACAGACCCGCAAATCCTCTCTACATCTTTTATCCGGCTCCTCCACTTATATTTATTTTCTTCTGATTTATCCTATGCAGACTCGTGCCAAATCTGAAATTTCCAAATCCGTGGAGCCCGCATGTCAAACGGATAGGCAGTGAAGGCCCTCGTAGGGAGCTTTGCTCGCCTTCTATGATGAGAAACACCTTATCCGACACCGATGATCCACAAAGAGCAAGAAATATTTCTAGGACGATCATTTTTTTTTCGAATCAAACTAGAACGATCATTTGCATCATTCAATAGAACGCCCGAATTCATTCTTTAAATATCTCGTAAATCTAAATTTGCTTGGACATATCACTGAAGTGTGTCGCGGCCTAAAAAAAAAATCGTATTTTCGATCTTAGGCTAATGGATTACTAGATCAATTAAATTAACTAATCTAGCTCGAGTTCTCCCAAACTCTACCAATTCGCAACTTAGGTCCAATTATGACATGCAAATATTTTCAATGGGAGTCGCCACTAATCATTTAAGGTAGGTTGATTAGAGACCTAAATAAAATAGTGGGAGTACTATTTTATTTCTACGAACCGGAAATTATGAATTCGGGGACTTGGTTACGCTAGATTCCCTAACGCCCTTTCGGTACCAATTTCAAGAAAAATACTCAATTTGGCAATTTTGATAAATCCTGACTTAGAGTTCAAAGGTGCAAAAAACTTTCTTTTTTTTTTTACTTATTTAAATGAAAGCTAACCTATATGTAATGACGTGCAAAAATTGACATGCGATTAATGCAACCTAACATGCAAATTATATGTCATGCGATGACGTGACCTACTTCTAATGACAGACATATTTTTTTTGTATTTTTTTTAATGAAATTCGGAATTAAAAATGCCAATTATCAAAGCATGCAATTTTAAAGTAAAGAAATTAATCTATTCTAGAGTGATCTTTTGGTATTTTTTAAATCAAAATTCGAAATTAAAATCAAGTAAAAAAAAAATATAACCGCTAAATCTTTCGAATTAAGTTTCGATCTAAAGCCTGACAAATCGATCCTAAAATTCGAAATACCCGCTATGAAAATAACTCTATCTAAAACCTGATAGATAGATTTATTTTCACGTGTGCGGTTGCGGATTAGGAAATTTTCCTAATCGATCACATCTTGAAAAATTCCCAATATCTCAAGTATCTTGGATATATTCAAAAGATTTTGAAAATTTCAAATTCTATTCAAATTTGGCAAGTAATACACATCCAAGATTTCCCAAAGAATAAAAATAAAAATAATAATAATATCCTAATTAAAATAGTGTCTATTGCTCAAATAGACAAAATTAGATAAGATAATCATGGAATAGGCAATAAAATATCCAAATTGATTCGGATGAGATATTTACCTGATTTGCAAATTTCTTTTTAAATTTGAATTTGCAGCGGATCGGGATTGCGGATCGGATGACCGGCGATGTGTCGGGAGCGGCGGCGTGGCGTTGGGAACGGCGACGTTGGGAGCGGCGGCACGGCGTCGGGAGCGGCGGCGCGGTGGTAGACGATAGCAACGACGAGCGGTCTTCGGAAGTCACGGAACAGCAGCAACTCACCACGGAAGGGCGACGAACGTCAAGGATGGCAGCAACTTCGGAGGATTTTGGCGGGAACGCGCTGCGATGTGCACGCAGATAACGAGCATAGCAACGAACGAGAACTGCTGTGATGTGCGCGCGGGCAGTTATGCTCACCGTCTATCAAAGTTCCTTTGTGTGTGTCTTTCGTTGACCATAAGAATTTATTGCTTGAACACTGACTTCATGAATGGAAGTCACGAATTCCCTTAGCGCGTCTTCGAACGTCAAGCACGGCAAAAAATTGTTTTCTTTTCTTTGTTTCCCACGTGGGTCTTCTTCTCCTCTGTCCTCTTCTCTTTTTTTGTGTGAAGTCAAGCCTCCCCTTTTTTCTCTTCAATGTCAGAACACCAAAACACTTTTTCTTCCTTTTTTTTATTTCTCTCTCTCTTGCTTTCCCACTTTCTCTCTTGTGCTCCTCGCGGCCATGCTTCAATATGAGCGCCTCCACTCTCTTTTCTCTCTACTCTCTTTCTCACGTGTATTACTCTTGCAAATTCTCTTCTGAAAATTTTTAAACCCCCATAAGCATGTATTTATAATGAAAACCTAGATAAATTAGCCGGGCTTTTTAATCCTAACGGACTTAGGTTTAGGCTTTAATTTAATTCTAAATGGGCTGAATTAATTTGGACTTTTCTTTAATTAAGCATAATGGGCTAATTTAAGCTCAAATTAAAACAACCAAGCCCTTTTACGTGTGATTTTCGGCCCATGCTTTCCGAGTGAGCCAAGTCTCGTTCGATGCTCGAGCTTGATTCACGTGATGAATTTTAAGTTCACTTGTCACCGCCAATCCGATGCGGAATGCAATTAATCTAAATGAACTTAAACTATATGTTATGCAATTTTAATATTTTTGTTCAGGGGTTAAAATTTAATCCCTAATTTTCTATGCAATTAACCACTTTCTCTCTCTCTTGCTTTCCCACTTTCTCTCTTGTGCTCCTCGTGGCCGTGCTTCAATATGAGCGCCTCCACTCTCTTTTCTCTCTACTCTCTTTCTCACGTGTATCACTCTTGCAAATTCTCTTCTGAAAATTCTTAAACCCCCATAAGCATGTATTTATAATGAAAACCTAGGTCAATTAGCCGGGCTTTTTAATCTTAACGGACTTAGGTTTAGGCTTTAATTTAATTCTAAATGGGCTGAATTAATTTGGACTTTTCTTTAATTAAGCATAATGGGCTAATTTAAGCTCAAATTAAAACAACCAAGCCCTTTTACGTGTGATTTTCGGCCCATGCTTTCCGAGTGAGCCAAGTCTCGTTCGATGCCCGAGCTTGATTCACGTGATGAATTTTAAGTTCACTTGTCACCGCCAATCCGATGCGGAATGCAATTAATCTAAATGAACTTAAACTATATGTTATGCAATTTTAATATTTTTGTTCAGGGGTTAAAATTTAATCCCTAATTTTCTATGCAATTAACCACTTTCTCTCTCTCTTGCTTTCCCACTTTCTCTCTTGTGCTCCTAGTGGCCGTGTTTCAATATGAGCGCCTCCACTCTCTTTTCTCTCTACTCTCTTTCTCACGTGTATCACTCTTGCAAATTCTCTTCTGAAAATTCTTAAACCCCCATAAGCATGTATTTATAATGAAAACCTAGGTCAATTAGCCGGGCTTTTTAATCCTAACGGACTTAGGTTTAGGCTTTAATTTAATTCTAAATGGGCTGAATTAATTTGGACTTTTCTTTAATTAAGCATAATGGGCTAATTTAAGCTCAAATTAAAACAACCAAGCCCTTTTACGTGTGATTTTCGGCCCATGCTTTCCGAGTGAGCCAAGTCTCGTTCGATGCCCGAGCTTGATTCACGTGATGAATTTTAAGCTCACTTGTCACCGCCAATCCGATGCGGAATGCAATTAATCTAAATGAACTTAAACTATATGTTATGCAATTTTAATATTTTTGTTCAGGGGTTAAAATTTAATCCATAATTTTCTATGCAATTAACCACTTTCTCTCTCTCTTGCTTTCCCACTTTCTCTCTTGTGCTCCTCGTGGCCATGCTTCAATATGAGCGCCTCCACTCTCTTTTCTCTCTACTCTCTTTCTCACGTGTATCACTCTTGCAAATTCTCTTCTGAAAATTCTTAAACCCCCATAAGCATGTATTTATAATGAAAACCTAGGTCAATTAGCCGGGCTTTTTAGTCCTAACGGATTTAGGTTTAGGCTTTAATTTAATTCTAAGTGGGCTAAATTAATTTGGACTTTTCTTTAATTAAGCATAATGGGCTAATTTAAGCTCAAATTAAAACAACCAAGCCCTTTTGCGTGTGATTTTCGGCCCATACTTTCCAAGTAAGCCAAGTCTCGTTCGATGCCCGAGTTCGATTCACGTGATGAATTTTAAGCTCACTTGTCACCGCCAATCCGATGCGGAATGCAATTAATCTAAATGAACTTAAACTATATGTTATGCAATTTTAATATTTTTGTTCAGGGGTTAAAATTTAATCCCTAATTTTCTATGCAATTAACCACTAAATAATATGCTAAAATTTAGGTGTCAACAAAGTACTCTTGTTCTTCTAAAAAGAGATAAATTTATTTGCTTAATTTTATGCATCTAAAAATGAAAATAATTAAAGGATACATTCTTTCGGTAGTAGTTTTCATCTGCATTCATGGAATTTGGGATAGGATTTCGGATTTTCTTGTACCTAAATAATCAGATTTGACATTTCATTTTTTTCAACCCGACCCAAAAACCCGAAATCCGATCCAAACCCATCTCCGCTTCCCACCGGCTCCTTCTTCCTCCTGCTCGTAGTTCCTGTCGAGGATGTTGCGGGGAAAGAAGTGAGAAGAAATTTTTTGGACAACTGGAGGAGCAAAAACTGCGAATCTCCATTTGGTCTCTGCTTCTCTCGTCATGGAACCCGCTGACTCCCACACGAGGTAAAAATCTTCCCTTTTACTCTCTGCGGGCGCTTCGTTGAGCTCACCGATTTTCTTTCCTTTGGTCAAAGATACGCTTTTTCACAAGATTCCGTGTGCATTGAATTGGAAGCAATTGTCTCTTGAATTCGGGACCCAGATCGCTTGGTGGTGGGTCCGTGACAGCGGATGTTCAGAGGTTCATTTGGGATCATTGCATCTGTAAAGCTGCAAGTCTTGATTGAGAGCTTTTCCCAAACTCGAGAACCCAAAAGGAGAAAAAGGAAAAAGAGATGTCTGAACTGAAATGCCTTTTTAAGTTCAGCTTGATGTTGGTTTAGGATATAAATGGAAAACGAGAACAGTCTTTTTGTGTGTCCTCTGGGTGTCATTTTTGCTAAAGTGAATGTTGCTTTACTCGTTGACGCCATTTAGACTAGCCGAAATGATTATATGCTTCTGTGGAAGTTATGGTTCTTGTTGCTACTTTTGGGGTTGTTGCTCTAGCTTACTAATACTAGCTCATGTATTAGTTCTAGAGAATCAGGTTCGTTGCCATCTGCTTTTGCTGCATTATTTTAGTGAAGGGCGATTACTGCTCATTTCTCTGAATAGCCGGTGTGTGATGCAGATTGGCAAGTGTCATGCTCCGTTCTTGAAAAACTTTTTGGAGAAGCTCATATCATAAATTGAGTCTCACCGTGATGATGCTCTGGATGAATAGTATGAACTGTACGCAGAGTTCATGACTTCTTTAAAGGTGAAGCTCATCGTTGTCAATTTCCCTTACAGAATGATGCGTCCCATTTCCCCTGGTTTATTTATTGATCCTTAGGTTGCCAATGACAAAGTCTTTTATTCATTAGGATGAAATTGCAGTCAAAAATAAATGTGACGGCTTTGAAATATATTTCTTCTCTTTTCCCATACCGCAATATTTTCCTGTCTTTTCTTACGTTTATCTTTTTCTCTTGAGATATATATTTTTCGTATCCATCTACCAAATCATTGGCTAATAATTTCCTAGATGCAGGTTGTGAGGATGCAATGTTAAGGAAATTGATGGTACCACTGCTTTGTTCCCTCAACATGCTTGAAGGAGATACAGGGTATGTATGGTATTGGTTCATGTATATTTTTCTAAGAACTGAATGCTTGTCCTGGGTCATATGCTTGCTTGGTTTCGTTCAACAGATTACTCGGCTGTTGTCCAAAAATTAAGGCATCGATGTATTTTTCTTTTTTTTGGGCAAAAAAACACAACTTTATCAGTCATGAAGACGGTTTAAATCGCAGATGGATTACTGTCTCATGCATTGTATGGATTTATGTGCCGACTGAAATTAGCTTTCAGTCTACTCTCTCATCAGGTGTTCGATCTGGCCAGCCAATCTATTTTTGTCAGGGTTCATACTTTACTTTCTGGAAATTTCTCCAGCAAAACATGCTTTGAAGTAAGCTGCCCAAAGTGCATCGAAATTCAATTTTCTTGATTCCATCACTTAGGGTTGGTCATGTTATAGATATTCCTTTAGAAAATTTGTGCCTTATTGTCTTGTTTTCTATAGTGACAATCTGAATTATGAGATCTAGTAATCCATGAAACACCGAATAAATCAAAATTGTTGTCACATAATGACCTTTGGCCGTGTATTCCCTTCCCCCTTTTCCTGATTAGTTCGATCTGTTTAACTTTATATATTATGCACTAGAAGTGATCTCAGGTGCTGACTAGAATATTGGACTTAGGTTCTCTCAGGGGTTGGCATAGTCGGGATCTGTCTCACCCATGTGAAAGCTTCCAAGGTATTGTCCTTGAGCTTCAAGCTCCTTTCTCTCCGTGGTTTTTTCTTTTAGTCGAACCTTCATGTGTATATGCATTGTTCTTGTTCAATCAATAAGTATATGCAGATATGCTAGGGTTGTGTTCATCTTGGTTTTCATGAGCAACTCTTTTGCTGTACTTGGTTCTTGTAATTATTCTTGTTTCTATGAGCCGGATATCAAAGGCTGATTTGGTTGGGCAACTAGTGATCTGTTCCTCCAGCACATATACAAACTTGGCTGAACAAGCTGGACATAGTTTTATGACGACATATGGTATGGCAGCTTAGAAATTGACTATTTTTGCAGTTAATAATGAGTGATGGCGACCTATCAACTTTAAGCAGCATGAAGCTTAATTTGAAGATGAGCAAATTGAGCACGCATGATGATGATACAGATTCTGTGAGTGATGAAGTCATTATCCTTGCACGTTCTACCCTAAGCGTCCACTCTTGCAAGTTTTTAGGTTCGTAGTCAACACACACACCATAGTTTTCCTTCTTAGACCCCATGAAAAATATTTCTTTAATTGGTATAGTAGACATCGCTATGATAATGCCTGTAGCCTAAAATAGTAGTCCTGCTTTGCGAATTCCAGATTAGTCTTTTGGTTACTTTTGTCCTTTTCCATTGAGCAAATTGATTTTCTCAAGAAAATAAAAGCATGAATTAGAATGAGGGCTTCTCGGTCAAGTGCTGATTGTCCATCCGAACATTTTTCATTTTGTGGGATCATGGGGATCTTGATGCAATTTGACCATGCACAAATTGGAGGAATGAAAAACTGAAATTGATATTATTTCCTCACCCCAGGTAAATTGTCTACACCGGCCTTGGGAATGCACATCTGAGAGCGAACTTTGGGGATTGAAACCGGACATTATGTGAGTAGTTTCGTTACTAACACACTTCTGCTGTTGAGCATATTAATCTGAGATATTCGATTGTTTTCTCTCTTCATCAAACAGTGAAGGTGTAATTTCTCCTTTTCTATAGCTTAGGTGCTGACGTGATATACGACCTGTTGTGCCTGCCACACCTTGTGCATTTGCTCTCCATTCTTTTGGATAAAACGCAGTCATCTTCACGATTCCCTAGAGTAGGTTGCGACGGTGCAATTGACGGTTCATATGATTAAAGCGATGGATGCGATTCCCACGATGTCATGGCAGCTTGTGGCAGTGCAGGAAATGCTGGTCCGACTGAGCATCCGATGGCTTACATATTGTTTGTCATTCGCAATGCCAATACTTTCAATCCTGTTCTTGCTATAGTTGACAAGGCAAACCTTGCCATCACGGACCTGACCGGAACTCGTCAACCTGCCAGTCTTCTTCCTTGCATGCAATCATGCGATAGATCGAGGTTCTGTTCAGGATCTCGAGCAAATGAGGCTCGCTGTTTCTGCCTTACTCAACAGACTATTACTCCAGGTCAAACTTAATTAAAGAGTTCCCTCTTCCCAAAATGAATGACAAAATCAATCTCCACTTTTGATCTTCAAGAGTTCTGGGGGGAGCCTCGGGATACTTTTGGCTGCGCGGTTAGGGAGTGTTTGTCATTGCACTTCTTGTCGTCGCTGTTTTTAGGAAATTTAATTTCAGAGAAAGTAAACCATTTATTGATGTTTGTTTACACTGAAAACAAGTTGATAAAATTGGTTTTATGGTATTTGATAATAAAATAATTCACTAAAGGCAGCTTATGTGTAATGACCAACATATTGGAGTCAATATTCTTTTCGTTTATTCTGTAATCTATCAAAATAACAAGAATTACAAAGAAATTGAGGAAAGAAATTATGAAATCATAGTTGTAGAATATGATATGATCATGTCTTTTAGGGAATTTAAAATAACATGTGCATTAATGAAGTAAATCCAGGAGATAGTAGACAAGATTCATAAAAAAAAATGAGACTTATCGGAAAAGAAAAGAAAAAAAATTGATGAGAGATAGGAAAGAGAGAGAGAGTGAACTATTGTTCTAATTTGGCCATGCAACAAGAAATCAGGGAAAATGATTTCCTTTTTGACATAAGAGGAAGTCATTTTTCCAAACGTGAACTTATTGTTTTTAGTTCTTGGAAAACTCCTTCTGTTTCGTCAAACAAACTGACTCTTAGGCTCCGTTTGTTTGGCAAAAAATATTCTCCTAAAATATATTTTCTAGGTTTTCCGGTGTTCGGGAGGTAGAAAACGTTTTTCATGGGAAAACATTTTCCTTCTTCCCCTCACAAAATAGCCTAAGTCTATGGAAAATGATTTTCATTTCTGAAAAGCGGAAATCATTTTCCGCCAAACTTCTCCTTCCCCCCTCCTATCGCCGGTTGCCGTCGACGGCGGTCGGCGCCGCCGGTCGCGGGCCGCCACCGTTGCTGGTTGCCGGCCGCCGCCGCCGGTCGCTGGCTGCCGCTGCCCCCGGCCGCTGCCGGTCACCACTTGTCCACCGTTGCCGACCGCCGTCGCCGGTTGCCGGTCGCCGCCGCCGCTGCCGGTAAAAAATATTTTCCGAAACTTTTTCATATTGGTTGCTGAACACTGGAAAATTATATTCCGGGAAAACATTTTCTAGAAAAATAACTTTCGGGAAACCATTTTTCAAAATCACAATATTTTCAGTCAAACGAGCGGAGCCTTAGTTTTAAGTTTAATCCATCCCATGTTTCCGCTCTCCCCTCATTTCTCTTCTTTTATTTAAAGGCAATTTTCATAGAATATTTAAATATTAAATTATGTCTTTATCTAACAATTTTTGGAGAAATTGAATTTAATTTTACAAAATTTTTTATGATATCGGAGCGGGAAGTACTCGGTTTAATCTTATAAATTCCTCTTTTCCTCCTCTGTAATATATTTCCACGTTATGGTCCACAAAATTTTACAAATTTATACTCTATTTCAGTCATACTTGCCATCCGACCACCAGAGGAAAAACCATGAATAGTTTAATAATTCCACGCAAACCCTAGATTCTTGGCTTCACATGTAAGTTTAACACGCCAAATCCATTATCCGCAAAAGTCCACTCATGTCAAAACCCAACACAATCACCTTTCTCTAAATGCTCAGTCACTCAACAGTCAAAACCAATGCGTATGAAATGGTCTTATACAATCGGAAGCATTCTCTCGTAAAACTAAGGTTTAATACAAAAAAAAAACAAAAGAACAATCAAAACTATGTTCATTATGGTAAAATTATCCCGAACTTTTTTTACGTCACAAAAAATCCTAAACCTACACATCGTGACACAAATGCCTCTAACTTTTTTGTGTAGCACGACGCACAAAAAAGTTGAGGGCATTTTTGTCACCCTCTATTTCATGAAACCCAAAAGATTTGGAGATATTTATGTTACGGCATGTAAATTTAGGGTTTTTGTTGATTAAAAAAAAAAGAGTTTGGTGTGGTTTTTTTGTGGTCTTCGCCCTGAAACTAATCAAGGAGCTTTTCAATTTGCAAATAACGATAGCCTACACGGTCTACAAAAATCGAGGCATAATGTGATTGGTGATGGCCACCGAACCGGCAGAGAAAGATGTACAGAAAACTTTGATTTTGTGAATATTGTGCAGCCGATCCCACTAAGCTATGCAAGATCTGGTGCCAAGTCAAATTTCCCAAAAGCAGGCAAATAGCCGATCTCCACGCCCCACCCACGCACGGATTGCGCGCGCGTATCGACCTCATGATGAGATTTTGGGGGTGGGGAAAACATAGAGACGAGAAGAAGCGGCGTCAGATGGGCCCACCAAGAACCGTACAACGTGGCTGGACAAATAAGGTTGGATTTCACCACTGAGAACCCACCCGATCGCAACGTCAATTCTCTTGACTCTTCTGGAGCACTTTCTTTTTGGAAAAGAAGAGTCTTGGCTAAAGCCGATGGACGGTGTTAAAGTAGTTGCCGGTGCACATCAAGAAAAAGGGTGTGCAATGTTTGTGGGCGACGGGAAAAGAACCTCGGTTATTGAAAGCTATTTTTCAGCGATACCAAGGTAATCCTTAGCAGGACTTTAAAATGCCTAAAGGGAGATAGGAAAAGAAACTTTTCGATATAATAAAGAAATCTCTATGTAAGTTTTCTTTATATTTCTTTTCTTTCGAGAAGAAAAATAATGGGAGAAAACTAAAAAGCCTATATGGTGAAAAAGATAGACTCCACATCAGTTTCAACTGATTATTGTCAAGAAGGTAATATAGTAGCCTCCCCACCTCGGGTAAATGTAGGGGACTTACTACTCCTGCTAGTTGGAAGTGCCTTGTAACTGACGTGCCAACTAGTAAATTTAGAATATCACGTAGATGTAAGGAAATCATGTGCATGACTTGATGTTGAGATATTCTAGGGGTAAAAGAAGCACGTCGTGGGAATTCATGGGGAAGAATACAATCGGTTTTTAGCACTTCAATATTTAAGATCGAATATTTAGTAGCGGGAGTGCATACAATTCGATGGGGTGGAGTTTTTCCATGTGTAGGAGAATGATATTGGACCGATTAATAGTGGTGAAGGAGATTTTTATAGTGTTTTCTTATCTTTGGTATCTTTAAGGTTTCAAAGCTATTTGTTTATTAGTTTAGGTTAGGATTATCTTATTATAATTGTTGAGAAAAATCCCTAATTAGTTTTGAAGAATGGCAAAACAATCTTTTATTGACTAGAATTATACTTAAGTTATTTGATGCAAGTAACTATTGAGTCATCAAACTTAATCGATGAAAGGACTTTGTCATTAGATTCAAAATTACTCGTCAGATTCAATAAGTGTGGCAAGTTTATGCAAGACAATCAAATTAATATTTCAAGATATCCTAATTGGCAATCACGAGATCGTTCCTTAATAAGAAGAACTACACTTATGAAAACCTTGATTTGATTATATGAGTGATCAAATCATCTGAAGATAATGGTTCTTCTCTTAACGGCTATGCATTTTCTTTTGGGAAGTTTCTCCAACGGGTTGATTTGGAGATCAATCTTTTGAAGACTGTCCAACGGATAGATTGTAAGTAGAGGAGTATAAAATGAGTGCAAACGTCGTACGAGAACAAGAACCAGAATCAAGAATTCCAAAGTTTGAATAGAGTTTCGATCTTACACACTCGTGATTACTGTATTCCACGTTGTGACTTTAGAAAGAAAATTACTTAAGTGAAAAGTGTATGTGATAGTGCAGTCTATCATCTGAGAAGCACTGCTCTTGTAATCTTTTGATGATTCATTAATGAAACACAGCCAACAGGCTGCCAGCGTGAAGAATAGACGTAGGCTTAATAAAGTCGAACCACTATAAAGATCTGTGTGCAGTATTCTCTATCTCTAAACTTTCATTTATTATTATTGACATTATACCGTATACGTATCTGTCAAATAAGTTCGTTAAAACATCATCTTAGTCATTAGACGCAATCATCTGACTACAACTTATATACAAGTTTTTCATATGTAGCCATCTGATATTAATCATACGAGTTATTGACTTTGACTATATTCATTCTGTACATTTAAATCATTCAATTTGGTAAAATCACCTACTCATCCCCCTATAGGTGATAGCACTAGTCGTAATAATTGGTATTAGAGCCTAGTGCTCATTTTTCTTTAAAGAGTTATTTTACTTCTGAGCTAATGATTCTTGATGACTAGTAATGCTGAGTCATATCACAACAATAGGCCGCCTTATTTCAATGGAAATGAGTATAGTGTCTGGGAAAACAAGATGAAGACATTCATCTTGGGATTAGATCAAGATATATGGGACATCATTGATCATGGAATCATTCCAAATGTTTCAACCAAACCAAAATCCCCAGAAACTTCAAAAGGGCAAAATGAGACACCCTCTGCCGAAGGAATTAGAGAGCAAATTAGACCTCAAGCTCTACCTCTCTCAGCCAAGGAAATTTTCAAAGGGATCCATTTGGATGCAAAGATCATAACGGCCATATACAATGGTCTATAGCAAGTGTTGAATATAAACGAACTGCAAATCTTAAAATTGCAAAAGAAATTTAAGATCATCTCAAGCTTGTTCATGAAGGAACAGAGAGAGTCAATGAGACAAATCTCAACATTCTCCTTGGGCAGTACGAGTCTTTTACTCAAAAACCAAATGAAACAATTTCCGAGATGCAGAGCAGATTCATTGAGATTGTGAATGGGGCTTGAGTTCCAAAACAATCAAATCTCAGAACCTATGAAGGCGAACAAGTTGTTGAGAGCTCTTTCAAAAGAGTGGAACAACATCAAAGTTTCTATTCGAGAAACTTAGGGGATTAGACCACCTATGGTGGACTAACTTATCGGAACTCTTCAATCCTATGAAACTGAAAAGTTCTTAGAAATTGAAGAACCCAAAGGTAAAAAATCCATAACTTTAAAAACTATTATTGATTCTGATGACATAGATTTAGATGAAGATGGGGATGAAGATGAAGAATTGGCTCTAATGGTCAAGAAACTGAGGAAGATGGCAAAGAAGGTAAAGATGAATAAGTCAAAGAAGCAATTTAGAAATTCTAAGCCATCAAAAGCCAAAAAGCTAAACTTTTAGAAGAAATCAAATGGCGAAGATGATGAAAACACGGATGTGATATGTTTCCACTGCAAAAAGAATGGACACAAAAAGCCAAAATGTCCTTTTCTTAAAAAGAACAAAGGAAAGTATGAACAATATAAAAATGCTTTCAAAGCTAAAACGTGGAGTGATTCAAATGATGATAAGAGCGAACAAGAGTATGCCAATATCTGCTTGATGGCAAATTCAGACTCAGAAGCAAGTTCTGATGAAGAAGATGAAGTAAGTAATTCCAAAATTCCTAAAGCAGTTCCTAATTATATTGATGAGTTAGTCTCTGTTAACAAAACTACTTTCACAAAAAATTTTGTATTGAAAAAGAAGATTCTGTCTTCAAAAAGTGTGACTCAAACCAAGGAATTAATGAGTCAATTGCTTATGAAAATGAATGTTTAAAAAAGGAAAATAATCTTTTAAAACAGTAAGATATCTCACAAAAGGATAAGATTGATTTTTGCAAAAGAATTTAATCTTATCAAGGAGAATAAAGAATTCCTTGAAAAGAAAAATGATTTATTGAAAAAGGAAATTTCTGATCTGAAAAATATTTTTAAGGAAAGTTTTGATCTCATTTCTAATGAAAAAGAACTCCTGAAAAATGAAATTTCTAATATAACCAAGAAATTCTCAATGGGTTCGAAAAATCATCAACATATTTTGTCAATTCAAATTCCTTATTTTAATAAATCACGTTTGGGTTTTGAGAAAAATATTGAATTGAAAAATACTTTCCCAAATGTCAAAGAAAGACTAAAGAAAAGACCTCCGTAATTTGTGTATCAAAATTACTTTCAAAAGTAGTTTGTGAAATTCAATGGTCAAACTTCCAATAAGTGCTCAAATTGCGGTGATTCAACTCAAGTTGAGAGTGGTTGTCCTGAGGTTTGGAGATCTGTTTAAAGAGACATTCTAAGAATGATTGATCTTAACCAAAATGGATCCAAGAAAATATGGGTACCAAAGAAAAAATGAGTTACTTATCTTTTGTAGGTACCTATGAAAAGAAAGAACAAGTGGTATCTTGATAGTGGTTGCTCCAGACACATAACCGGAGATCCTTTGAAATTTAACTAGTTAGAAAAAATTAAAGGATGAAGTGTATCCTTTGGAGGCAACAACAAAGGAAAAGTAATTGGCAAATGAACTGTTAAAATCGAAAATCTCATCATCAACGAAGTCTCACTAGTTGAAGGTTTGAACTTCAATTTAAATAGCATTAGTCAATTATATGATATTGGTTACAGAATCACTGTCCTAGAAAACAAATGTTCTGGGATAAGTAAAGATAACAAGTAATCATTTACGGGTCGAAGACGTAGAAACATTTACCTACTAGACACGAGGTCTAACGACTTGCAATGTCTCGTTTCCATAAAAGAAGAATCTGATCAGTGGCACAGGAAGCTCGGAAACATAAGTGTCAAGTTGATTTCTAAAATAGCTTCAAAGAAACTTGTCAAAGAACTGCCAGAACGAAAATTCAATAGCACTGACTTATGTTCAACTTGCCCTAAAGGTAAACAGGTAAGAAGTTCATTTAAATCAATAAACTATATCAGCACTAACCGAGCTTTGCAGTTGCTTCATATGGATATTTTTGGGCCTACTCAAACTCTAAGTCTTGGAGATAAGAAATACTGCTTAGTTATTGTAGACGATTATTCAAGATTTACTTGGATATTCTTTTTGGCTCATAAAAGTGAAACATTTGAATACTTCTCAAACTTTGCCAAAAAGGTACAAAATGAAAAAGGTTATACTATTTCGAACATTAAATTAGATCAAGGAAGAGAATTTGAAAATCAAAATTTTTGTAATTTCTGTGATGAAAATAGTATTCAACATACTTTTTCCTCACCCTAGACTCCTGAACAAAATGGAGTAGTTGAAAGAAAAAATAGAATTTTGCAAGAAATGGCTAGAATTCTTGTATTTGAAAATAAAACTCTAGCACATTTTTGGGCTGAAGTTGTATCAACAGCTTGTTATATTTCAAATAGAATTTTTGCAAGACAAATTTTTGAAAAAACCCCCTACAAATTGGTCAAAGGTAAAATTCCTAATGTCTCGTACTTTCGAATATTTGGATGTAAATGTTTTATTCTCAAAAATCCTAATGATCGTGTTGATAAGTTTGATGAAAAGTCAGATGATTGAATCTTTTTTGGATACTTAACAACAAGCAAGGCTTACAGAGTATACAATAAAAATACTCAAACAGTGGAAGAATCATTAAATGTGAAGTTTAAAAATTCAATTCAAACTCAACAAGATGACTCTGACATTGAAAATCCAGTATCTGAGGAATCTAACAAAGCATATGATGAATTGACGGTAAATGATCAAAATCAAAAATCTGATGAAGCTCGGGAATCATCAAACCAACAAGAGAATGAAGAATCATCAAATTTTAATGATGAAAACGATGAAAGATTCAACAAAAACTTGAAGCAAAAATCCAGTCATCCCAAAGACCTCATCATTGGAAATTTAGATGAAAGAATCAAAATCAGAGCAAAGGCAAAAGAAGTCATAAATATGCTGGCTCTCATTTATGAAGTCAAACCAAAGAATGTCGAAGAGGCCTTGAAAGATGAAAGTTGGATTGAAGCCATGCAAGAGGAACTTTTACAATTTCATATCAATCAACTATGGGAACTCATTCCTAAACCCAAAAATCACTCAGTTATTAGAAAAAAATGGGTATTTCGAAATAAACTGGATGATCAAGGAAAAATCATTAGAAATGAAGCAAGATTTGTGGCCAAAGTATATTCACAAGAAGAATGAATAAATTACGATGAAATGTATGCTCCGATAACTAGGTTAGAAGCAATAAGAATTTTATAACTTATGCTTATTTCTGTGATTTTAAGCTGTTTCAAATGGACGTCAAAAACGCATTCTTGAATGGTTACATCAAGAGGAAGTATGTGTAGAACAACCACCAGGTTTTCAAAATCCTCATAAGCCTAATTAGGTATATACTCTTAAGAAAGCATTATACGGTCTCAAACAAGCACTACGTGCTTGGTATGAAAGACTGAACAGCTTTCTGGAACAAAATAAATTCATAAAAGATAATGTAGACACTACCCTTTTCATCAAAAGAAAATGTAAATATATTTTAATTGTTCAAATCTATGTAGATGATATTATTTTCGATTCTACAGATGAAAAACTGTGTAAGAATTTTTCTAAAATGAAGCAAAGTGAATTTAAAATGAGCATGATGGATGAGTTAACCTTCTTCGTTGGATTACAGGTTAAACAAACCAAAAATGACATATTTCTCTATCAAGAAAAGTATGCTAGGGAAATTGCGAAAAAGTTTGGTATGGAAAATTGCAAAAAGACAGAAACTCTAATGTCATTTTCCATTAAACTAAGCAAGGATGAAAAAGGAAAACTAGTAGACAAAAAATTATATAGAAACATGATTGACTCACTTTTATATTTAACTGCTTCAAGACCAAATATTTTGTTCAGTATTTGTTTGTGTGCAAGATTTCAATTAGAATCAAAGGAATCTCATCTTACTGTTGTCAAACAAATTATTAAATATGTTAGCACCAATCCTACACTTGGGTTGTGGTATCCAAGGGGATCAAATTTTACTCTCATTGGATATTCTGATGTTGATTATGCTGGTTGCAAGATAGATAGAAAGAGTACTTTAGGAACGCGTCAATTGTTAGGACACATGCTTGTTTCATGGTATTCAAAAAAACAACAAACTGTAGCTCTTTTTGCAGCAGAAGCAGAATATGTCTCACTTGGAAGTTGCTGTGCTCAAATCCTTTGGATGAAGCAACAAATGAGAGAATTCAACGTCAAAAACTCAACTATGGAGATCAAAGGGACTGGGATACTACAAGTGTCAAAACTTGTGTACGTCGTTTACTTTGGTGCCAAAAGTTTCCGTTAGATCACTTAAGTGCCAAACTTTTTGAAAAACGATCACTTAAGTGCCTTTTTGCCGAAAATCCAACGTGGTATTTTTTATTAATTTCTGAAGCCGATGTAGCTCGCCGGAGGATGAGTCAGCATGTATAGTCAGTATTTTTTATTTTAAATAATTTTTTTCCTTTCTTTTTTGTTTTTTCCTTTTCTCCCCTCGCTGGTCGATTGCCAGTGGTCGGGCTAGCGACCCTCACAGGCCATGGGTGAGAGGCGGCCTTGTCTATTGCCGGCGAGGGTTGCCTCTCTCAGATTTGGCGAGGCCATCCTTCATTGGCTACAAGCGAGGCCGCTCTTCACCGGCCATTAGCAAGGCCGGCCTCACCTATCGCCGACGAGGGATGGCCTCGCCATATCTGGGCAAGGCTGCCCTTGTAGGCCATGGGTGAGGCTGCCGCTCGTTAGATCTGGGCAAGGGTGGCCTCGCCCATGGCTAGCAAGGGGCGGCCTCGCCTGTCTCTGGCGAGGGTCACCTTGCCTAGATCTGGCAAGGACATCCCTCACCGACGATAGGCGAGGCCGCCTCTCGCCTAGATCTTACGAGGGTTGGCCTAGACCATGGCCGGTGAAGGGCGGCCTCGCCTAGTTCAGGTGGGGGTTGCCTTCACCCAGCCTTTCCCGGGCTTTACCCGTGGTTGGCCCGCCCACCGACAACCGATCGGCAAGAGATGAAAAGGAAAAAAAGAAAAGAAAGGAAAAATGAAAGAAAACGAAAAAAAATTATTTAAAATAAAAAATGCTGACTCATCTTCCGGCGAGCCATATCGGCTTTAGAAATTAATAAAAAATGCCATGTTTGATTTCCGGCTAAAATGGCACTTTAGTGATCCTTTTTCAAAAAGTTTGGCACTTAAGTGATTCGGCGAAAATTTTTTACACCAAAGTGAGCGCCGTGCACAAGTATTTTTACTTGTAATGTCCCAGTTCCAAAGATCATATGTGACAATACCAGTGCCATTAATCTGACGAAAAATCCTATTATGCTTTCAAGAGCTAAGCATATTGATATTAAACATCACTTTATTCGTGATTATGTTCTAAAAGGAGACATCAATGCTCAATTCATAGACACTAAATAGCAATTACCTGACATTTCTACAAAACCTCTAGAAAAGAAAACTTTCGAGCTTATTAGAGACAAACTAAACATTATTAACCCTCTTTATTGAGCTATGCAATATAAACTCACATTGCATATGAGGACTTATTTGATCAAGCACATATTTGAAGAGTCTGGTTTTGACGCGCAACTCATCTTATAAAAGGTATGTATCTCTTATATATTTTGAATGATATGATTATTTGAAATAAGTTGTCTTGAATGATACCGTTTGGGAATTAAAACCCCAAAATTTTCGGAATATAATTTCCGAAATTTTCATTAACTGTCAATTGACAGTTTCCAAAATGGGCTTTGTAAAAATCGATATATTGCACTTCTTGGTTTAAACCCTTATCACTCTCTCCGAACACACGATTTCCTCACTGAAACCCTAAAAATCCCATCTTTCTTTTCCGAAACCTAAAATTTCTTCAATGGCGCCTAAATCGACATCTAAATCAAAGAAATGAACAAAGGGCTCCAGAAGATCAAACCGTCTTGCGGGAATGTTCACCAGGGCAAAACAAGATGGAGAACTTGAGAAGATCGATACTTCTGACACAGGTTTTGATAACGAGTTGTTTGAAGGTAATAAATCTCAAAGAATCCCTATCCATGAATGTGATCGTTTTGTTAGAGCAAGACAATTGATAAAAACCATCAAAATACTTTGAGAAAATCGGAGTAACCGGAGTATTGTAAATGCAGTATGTAAGACGCTAGGTTTTTTGTTTGAACGAGAAGTTGTAGATGAATATGAAAGAGGTATGGGGATTGGAAGAACATATGTTGCTAAAAAGGGTATAGTGCTTAAAGAGCATCTAATGTTAATGAAACCCCTACGACAGAGATAAAAAGGATTTCTAGAAAAGGAAAAGAGAAAATAGGGGAACGGTCGAATGTTGGTGGAGATGAATCAGTTGGTGAGGAGGAACTTCAAATTGTAGAAAAAAGCAAGAATATTGACTCTAGGATAATGATGAGAAATTATTCATTGAGTTTGTCCCTATTTCTGAAATTCCTCTTGATGACAAGAAAAGAGACAGTTTGTTTAGAAACAAAACACATCAAATTGCTTACAACTCTCTCTTAGCCAAAGGAATCATGAATAACAGAGTAGTAAACTTCAATTTCTTTGAAAACTCCAATATCAAGATTCATAAACTGATTGAAAATCTTGATTTTTAAAGAATGTGTTCTCTTTCCCACAAGGTTACTTCAAACTCACTGCTTACTTCTATTCTATTCTATCTTTCAATTCTCCTGCCGAGATTGAATTCTTTGTTTTTCAACAAGATTATAAGTTAACAACCTTTGATCTCTCTGTCATTCTAGGAGTAAAACATACTGAATTTTCTTTTATTCCTATCACTTCTGATTTAGCATACCAATCTTTGTCTGGTAACTCATTTTTCATCAGAGGTTCCACATCTCATATATCTCACATTCTTTTTCCTCTCAACTCCATTGTCTTGCACAGAATCATCATAAACTGTCTCAGACCCAAAGGATCTTCCAAAACTGATGTCTCTAGATATGAGGCAAAGCTGATTTGGGCAATTCAAAACACATTTCCTATTTCTTTGTCCCATTTGATATTTCTTCAAATGTATAGAACTGTCAAGAAGAGTAAATGTCAACTCTCTTATGGAGCTCTGATCAATGCTATCTTTGAGTACTTAAAAATCTCCATTCCTGCAAAACTTAAAGGCAAACCTCTTCAAACCATGACTGTTGGGGAACTTATGATGACCAAAATAGGATATAGATTTGATGGAGAAAATTGGAAGGATAAGAAGGGCAAGATTATTCCAGTTGAGCTGATGAGTGAACAGAACAAGGGCTCTATTAATATACTTCATGAATCTGATGAGGAGGAATCAATCGAACCTCTAGTGAGAAAGAGGAAAGTGCATATGAAAGCCTCAAGAGTAGACAAACCAGTCAAAAGAAGAGAAGTTGTGGCCAGTGATTCTGATGAAATGGAGATATCAAATGAAAAATCTAATAAGCAATATCAAGCTAATGACAGAAGCCTTGAGGAAATAAGGTTTACGCAATGGCTACTTCATTAATAAGCCAAGCATAAAGCTCATGCAGACAGGCATGCTGCAACACAGCTTGAAATTCAAAGGCTATGAGATGAGGATGAAAGCTTGATGCAATCACTTAGTGATCTCATCAACAAAATTGTCATGGAAAATCAGCAAGAGCAAATGGCCACTGCAGAGAAAGAAACTGACGATATGCAGTTCTACGGAGAAGGACCCTTTAGGAAACAGGGAGAGATTGAACATGAACATGTTATAGAGGCTGAAATACAATAGGAGTATGATCAAGATAATGTTCAAAATGTTGAAAATTATAGCTTTGATCCGGTTAACATTTAGGAGGAGCAAAATCAGAATGTACAAGATGTAGACCCTTTAGAAGTAACGTCTGCACATTTCCCTTTTGAAGGAGATGAACATGCAAATGTTCCATTTGAAGCTCAACAGAAAGGAAAAGAGAAGGTTGTAAAATTTGTTGACATTCAGACCACAAACACTCCCTCTGGATACAATATCTTCTCATCTATATCAAATCATGCAGCTATTACAGATCTGAGGTGGAGGCAAGCTACTGTTCAAAATGAAGTCAGCGAACTCCGAAATGAACTTGGAGAAGGAATCTAGAAGCTCAAGGACCTGATGGAAGCAAGAATCAACAATCTGAAGGTACAAGTCAGAATTGATGTATAAATTGCTGCACTTCACACTACAAATATTGATGGATAGATTCATTAGCTCTCATTACATATTGAGTAACGATTGAACCAACTTTCTAGCTTCAGTCTTGTCTAAGTGCCTTTCCTACCTACACCTTTTGGACGTTCTTCATCTGGACCCTCTGGACCCTCACCTTTTGGACGTTCTTCAATATTTGTTATGTTAGTGTGAACTTTGGATATTGACTTATGATTCGACACCGGTTGTTCAAATCTCATGTTGAACTCTTATTAAATTCTTATTGATTATGTTGTTGCTACTAAACCTTTCTGCTGATGTCAAAAGGGAGGAGAAGTATTATAAAGATTATGAATGCAAGTGTGGCGTGAGAGGCAGAATGAAAACTGATATACTTATATATTATGCTGATTTCAGAACTTAACAATGTTTTATATGCTTTGAATGTTATATCCTTTGAATAGACTATTTTGTTTACATAAATATTTCTAACGCATATGGATAGTTTTGTCATCATTAAAAATGGGGAGAGTGTTGAGAAAAATCCATAATTAGTTTTGAAAAATAACAAAACAATTTTTCACTGATCATAATTATACTTAAGTTATTTGATATAGGTAAATGTTGAGTTATCAGATTTAATCGATGAAAGGACTTTATCATTAGATTCAAAATTATTCGTCAGATTGAATAAGAGTTATTTTTGGCAAGTTTATGCAAGACAATTAAATTAATATTTCAAGATATCTTAATTGGCAATCAAAAGATCGTTCTTTAATACGAAGAACTATACTTATGGAAACCTTGATATGATTGTATGGGCGATCAAATCATCTGGAGATAATGGTTCTTCTTCTAACGGCAATGCATTTTCTTTTGGGAAGTTTCTCCAGCGAGTTGATTTGGAGATCAATCATCTGAAGACTGTCCAATGAATAGATTGGAAATAGAGGAGTATAAAAAAAGTGCAAACGTCGTACAAGAAAAAGAACTAGAATCAAGAATTTCAAAATTTGAATGGAGCTTCGATCTTACATACTTGTGATTATTGTATTCCACGTTGTAACTTTAGAAAGAAAATTACTTGAGTGAAGAGTGTATGTGATAATGTAGTCTATCATCTGAGAAGCATTGCTCTTATAATCTTTTGGTGATTCAATAGTGAAATATAGCCAACAGGCTGCCAGTGTAGAGAGTGGATATAGGCTTGATAAAGCTGAATCACTATAAAGATCTTTGTGCAGTATTCTCTATCTCTAAACTTTTATTTATTATTACTAACATTATACTATATACATATCTGTCAAATAAGTTAGCTAAAATATCATGTTAGTCATCAGACGCAATCATCTGACGACAATTTATATATAAGTTTTTCATACGTATCTATCTGATATTGATCATACGAGTTATCGACCTCGACTATATTCATACTGCACGTTTAAATCATTCAATTTGGTAAAATCACTTATTCATCCCTCTCTAAGTGATAACATTAGCCATAACAATAATTTTATACCGAGTTTGAATATGACTATCTTTAGGGTTTTGTAGTTATTAACATTGCTTTCAATGTGCATGTACGACAACTTTTGATAATAGTTAGAGACCCTAAAAGGAGCGTTTGCTTTGGCATTTTGGCCCGTGAGCGATTGATTTCACTTGAGTGCGTGTGTTTCGGATTGACTGCCGCGTCAACGTAGGAATTTAATCGTATCATAATTTAATGGAATTACTAAAAGCAATCATGTCACTCCAAAAGCCATGGTCGCAACGACAACCTAGATGCCATTACCAGGTGACAAAGCAGGTCCCGGTGAGATACGAAGGAGATGTTCAATGAACTATTCCTAATTGCATGCTGCAGTGATATGACGGAGATACTTCACAAAAAATCAAATGCAGATGATGCCCCCTCAACACATTTTCTTGATCTTACGCATTCTATTTACAGAGGAAAATACTCTAGTATGGAATCTCACATGCCTCGGGAAAACAATCCTACACACATTTTCTTAAAAAAGTTGTAAATTTTCTCCACATTGGTGTCCGTTGTATCACGTAAGATGCTTGAAGTCCATGTCAGTGATTTCTGGTAGATTTACTACATTGACAAATTATCAAAAGCTTTAGGACTCAGGTTTATGATCGAATTGGCACGAGCGTAATAAATTTAGAGATTTTTTTTTATACTTTTATCGCTTACCTCTAAGCTGTCTTCATCAAATTCCTTTGGGGGACTTGCCTGAGATATGGTTCTTGGCAACTGTAAAGAGATTAAAAACGAAATTGTATCAGCTACGAAAGGAATAGTTTACAGGATATATGATAGTTAAATGGTGCACATGGCATCACACGCCCACCTTAACGGCATGGTATGAATGTTATATAAATTGCAGTTGATGTGGCGCACGACGATGGGGAGTGGGAGTGGGAGTGGGAGCTCTAATGGCGTTCGCCGATGCTTCGGCCTCAATTAGGGACAATTAGGCTGGATTGGGGGGTCCCCCTGGTGTCGGCGTGTCTACGACCCACGCCTCAGATTCTAATCGCCCGCCACTTGTCCGATGTTGCAACGTCAGGTGGCTCAATCAACTTAGCGTCGTCCTCAAGTTTCCTCGTTCTTATCTTCGCTGCTGAACAGACTATTTGTCCCCAAAGTATAGATCCGTCCAGCGGGTTGATCGGGTCGAACCGAATGGAAACCAGTCTAAGCCAAATTAATTCATCCAACGTACCTTATTTTTATTGTTAATATATTTTCATAATTAATTAAATATAGAAAAATTCATACTCAAATCGAGGTGATAATGCGGAATAAATAAGTGAGCACGATATCAGATAAAGATAAAAAAAAGTAATAGAGTTAAATTGTGTTTTAAGTAAATTAAAAATTCATTTAACACTTTTATTATTAAATTTATTTACAATTTATTTACTGCAGATAACTAATTTATATATATACCCCGTTTTGATATGTCGAGCTAAAATAAAAACTTCAATTAAAGTTCCCTTAGGACGAAATGTCTCGAAACCCTAGATTTTTTTTTGGCTTCACACGCAAGTTGAGCATATTGACTTTACATGCAACTTGCATCGCAACCAGGCAACCCAAAATGGCTCTACCAACAGTCCTAGAAAGTAGTCAAAATCAAAACGTTTGAAATCGTCTCGTTAAATAATAATAATAATAATATTAAAGGTCTCATCGTAAGCATTCACCTACGAAACTAACTACGGTACTTTTCAGTTGAGAAAATAACATAAATAGCTCATGAACTTTGACCTAATATGCAATTTGATTCTTAAACTTTTAATTTGTTCAATGTAATCCTTGAACTTTAACTTAATGTTCAATTTGATCCTTAAACTTTTGATTTGTTCAATATAGTCCCTGAATTTTTAATATGTATTCAATTTTTTTTTAGTCTTTGAACTATTTGAAAATGTTCAATATAATTCTTCCATTAATTCAAGTGCATGGACTATATTGAATATTTTCATATAGTTTAGGGATTAAATTGAACATATATTAAAAGTTCATGGACCAAATTGAACATTATATTAAAGTTAAGGGATTATATTGAATAAATTAAAAGTTCAGGGACCAAATTGCACATTAAGTCAAAGTTCAGAGACTAATTGTGTCATTATCCCTTTTCAATTCACAAAAAAGAAAAATGAGAGCGAGGTACTATATAAATTGTGGCACAATGTGATGGGTGATGGCTTTGACATGGGAGATACTTTGGGAAAATTGTCCAAAAAGTCCTAAGCCTATTACATTTTTGTCAATTCAGTCCTAAACATTTCAATTTTGTTGATTGAGTGATAAGCCTTTTGAAAATTTGTTAATTGAGTCCATTTGGCTAATTTTAATTGGAATTCAATGATGTCGTCCAGTGGATGGCGAGAGCTGCCGAGCCCTCCTCAGCTACAGTAAAAAAAAAATATTAAAGAAGGAAAAGAGAAAAAAGAGGAAAAATAAAAGACATATAAAAAATTATTAAAACATTAAAAATTTATTAAAAAATCTCCACGTTAGCATCGGCCAGTTTACATGACACGGTCGGCATCTATATTAGCAAATTCCGGCTAAAATTGGTCGTTGCCTTTTGTCGCCCACCAATCCAGCCGCCATTCACACAGAACTAGATGAGCCTAGTTATAGGTTCTGAAGAACCTGAAACCGGATAATCGAATCCATGGAAATACGTTGGTTCCAAGTTTTAAGGTATGCATAACAAGTTTCAAGTTTCAAAAATTGAGAAATCTGTTTTGACGGGTAAGTTCTGGGTTTTACGTAGGTGAAACCTGAAATCTACAACAAGTTTTTGTGTTTTTCTTTATCTATGTCTTTATACAATCCTGCGGTATTTCATGCCATTCGATGATGAATCTGAAACCACTAGTCTGAAATTTCATTTTATAACTGAAACTTTTACTTTGTTAATAATTCATATTTTTTGTGTCTCTAAATATAAATTGTAGTCAGTAAATTGTAGAAGCAAATAATAATCATTAAAGATGATGATTTACTGTAATCGTTCAATATATAATACATATGGAACTTGGGTAGATCCTAATAGACCCTGGAACCTATGACATGTAGGTTCCAGGTTCGAATGTATGCAAGATAGGTTGCGCATTGCAAATAATGATGAACATGTTTCAATGGATAGATTTAGTGTAACCCGTACGGAATTTGAAACTGTTCACCATATGGCCTCTCTCTTTCTCTCTCTCCGAGCTCGCATGTCCATTGCCATCCTGATCTCAAGGCCATTGAGCTCCATGGCCCTCGTGTTCAGCTCAGCCATGGAGCTCCTCCGTGGTGACCTCCCATTGCCACCGTGCTCTCACGGAGACGGAGCTGGAGCCCGTCAAGGACACCCGGGACATCTCTCTTTTATTCTCACTCACTTCTCCCCTTTCCTTTCCTCTCTCTTCCGGGGACGCTATCTCTCTTTCTTGTACACACTTGCAGAACCCTTATAAAATGACCTCATCGCCATCGCCCACTCTTCCCCATTTCATTCTCACTCGCTACTTCCTTTTCCTTTCCTCTCTGGTCCATGGACGCCATCTCTCACTCACTCACACGCACACACTCGAAGCACCCTCGTACCATAAACCTCATCCGCGTCGCCCACGCTCCTCCGGTTCATTCTCGCTCCACTTCTTCCTTTTTCCTTTCCTCTTTTCCTACATCTCTCTCTCACCCACGCTTGAAGAGACGCACAAACTTGAAGAACCCTCATACAATAACCTCATCGCCATCGCCCACTCTCCCCCAGTTCATTCTCACTCACTTCTTCCTTTTCATATCCTCTCTCTTCCGCCATCTCTCGCAGAGAGAAAGAGAGAGAGAGACACACACACTTGAAGAACCCTCACACAATAACCTCATCGCCATCGCCCACTCTCCCCAAGTTCATTCTCACTCACTTCTTCCGTTTCCTTTCCTCTCTCTTCTGTGGACGCCATCTCTTTCAGTCTCTCACACGCTTGAAGAACCCCGATACATTAACCTCATCGCCATCGCCCACTGTACCCTTGTTCATTCTCACTCACTAGTTCCTTCTCCTTTCCTCTCTCTTCTGTGGATGCCATCTCTCTCGGTCTCTCACGCTTGAAGAAACCCGATTTAATATCCTCGTCGTCATCGCCCACTGTACCCTAGTTCATCCTCACTCATTATTTCCTTCTCCTTCCCTCTCTCTTCGGTTGATGCCATCTCTCTCTCACACACGAACACTAGAAGCACCCTCATACCATAACCTCATCGTCATTGCCCAATCTCCCCCACTTCATTTTTACTCACTTCTTCCTTATCCTTTCCTCTCTTCAGTGGACTGTATTCATCATTGCCTGTGGTCGACCTTTTGGCAGCAAAGGTGATCATTTTTGCTTCCTCACCTGAGTTTCTTGTTCTTCTCTTCACTGCAATAATTATCCTCAGTTTGGGGGTTTTTTGCAGGTAAATCAGCTCAAGCACAAGTCCAATAGAGTGAAAAAGGGCCACAATTGAAAATGGTGATGGATTTCATCAACAAGGTATTGACAATATTGAGGAAGTTAATGTGGAAAGTGTTAGAAATTAAACCAAATTTGTTGATACTTGTTTCCTTTTTTGAGTCTGTTCGTATTTTCATATTTTGATTTTTCATAGATATTGTGAGATATTGTTTCTAGTTATATTTTAGGAAAGTTTCCTAAGTCAAGTAGGTTTCCTAATTAGAATAGGTTTCCTAGAAAGAGGTTTCCTATTTCGAATCAAACTATGGTCTATATATAGTCTATTTCTCTTGTAATTATGACATGCAATACAAAGGCGCAAATTGCAATTGTTTCATCCTCAAAAAATTTCTTCCATCAAATCAAGTTGTTGCCGCGTCTCTGACGCTCAACAAATTGGTATCAGAGCTTACGGTTCGTGATCATGGTCTCAACGAACAATCAGCTTCCTCTTCAATACCCCCGTCTTACCAAAGAAAATTATGGTAACTGGGCTGTTAGAATGAAAGCTCTACTCGGCGCCTACGGTGTGTGGGAACTTGTTAACACTGGCTATGATGAGCCAGAGGATGAAGCCATGTTAAACCAAAACCAGAGGAATGCCTTGGAGAAGGTTCTATTGAAAGATCCATATGCCCTGTCAATCATCTATCAAGCGTTAGATGATTCTATGTTTGAAAAAGTTTCGAACGCCACTACCGCCAAAGAAGCATGGGAGATTCTTCAAAACACACATCAAGGAGTTCAGAAAGTTAAGAAGATTCGTCTTCAAACCTTGAGAGGCAAATTCGAGGTAATTCATATGAAAGAATTTGAATCGATTGCTGATTATTTCACGAAAATTTTGGCAATTGTTAATCAGATGAAAAAAAACGGAGAAGATGTTTCCGATGTTCGTGTTGTTGAGAAAATACTTCGGTCCTTAAACAAGAAGTATGATCATATTGCGGTTGCAATTGAAGAATCCAAAGACTTGGATGCCATGACGGTTGATGAACTTATGGGTTCATTACAAGCCCATGAAGAAAGGTTTAGAAAGAAAAAGATTGAACCGGTGGAGGAAGTTCTCCAAACGCAATTGACCATTCGAGATGAAAAGGAGCAAAGAAGAGATCCTGTACAAAATCGCGGGACAAGTCAAGATCGTGATCGAGGTCGTGGCCGAGGTCACTTTCGAGGAAGAGGTCGTGGACGAAGCAGAGGAGATCCTGCTCGAAGTGATGGAGGATACCAATATCAAAGAGGTGCTCGTGGAAGAGGAAAGAACTCGACAAGCCAATGGTATGATAAATCTAAAATCCGATGTTATCATTGCAATAAACTTGGTCATTATGCTTCTAACTGCTGGAACAAAGAAAGTAGCAGAGCAGAAGAAAAGGCGAACTTGGTGAATGATGCTGATCAAGTTCTTTTATTGGCATTCAAAGAATATGAAGAAGGTCAAAGTGATATGTGGTATTTGGATACTGGCGCAAGCAATCACATGTGCGGGAGAAAGGAGATGTTTACCGAGTTAGATGAGACAATTAAAGGGACTGTCTCATTCGGTGATAACTCTAAAATTCTTGTTGAAGGAAAAGGTACAATTTTGATTCGCTTAAAGAATGGTGCACGTCAGTTTATTACCAATGTTAGTTATGTTCCAAAAATGTCAAGTAATATCTTGAGTTTGGGACAACTTCTAGAGAAAGGTTATACTGTTCATATGAGAGATCTTAATCTTATGTTGAGAGATCGAAATAATAAATTGATTGCAAATGTGAAGATGTCGAAGAACAGGATGTTTATTCTCAATATAAAGAGTGAGATGTCTCGATGTCTAAAGGCGTGCGTAGATGATCCTTCATGGTTGTGGCATTTGAGGTTCGGCCATCTCAATTTTGGCGGACTCAATTTGCTTTCTTGCAAGAAGATGGTTTATGGCTTACCACGTATTGATCATCCCGATCAATTATGTGAAGGGTGTGTTATCGGCAAGCATTACAGATCTAGCTTTCCAAAGGAGGCGACTTATCGAGCAAAAAAGCCACTTGAATTGATTCATTCTGATTTATGTGGCCCGATCAATCCTCACTCATATGGTAATCATCGATATTTTGTTACTTTTATTGATGATTTTACTCGGAAAACTTGGGTATATTTTTTAAAAGAAAAGACAGAAGTATTTGATACTTTCAAAAAATTCAAGAACCTGGTTGAAAAGGAAAGCGGCTATTTTATCAAGGCTTTAAGGACTGATCGTGGTGGAGAATTTACCTCAGCCTTATTTAACAAATTCTGTGAAAATCATGGTATTCGGCGTTTCTTGACGGCCCCGTATTCACCTCAGCAAAACGGTGTGGCTGAACGGAAAAATAGAACTATTCTTGATATGGTTCGAAGCATGTTGAAGAGCAAAAATTTGTCCAAAGAACTTTGGGCTGAAGCTGTTTCGTGTGCCGTCTATCTTCAAAATAGATGTCCCACATATAGACTTGAAGGCGTAACTCCACAAGAGGCATGGACCGGGAAAATACCAAGTGTTTTACACTTAAGAATTTTCGGGAGCATTGCCTATGCTCATGTCCCGGACCAAAAAAGATCGAAACTTGAAGACAATAGCAAAAAGCTCATCTTTATCGGGTATGACTCATCATCCAAAGCCTATCGATTATTTGACCCTAACACTTTGAAAGTGTATGTGAGTAGAGATGTCAAGTTCGATGAAGATGGAATGTGGGAAGAAAATCTAAAAGAAGAAGCGAATGTTCGTGGTGATTCCAATCAAACGGAGTTGAAGGATCAACCTTCACCTTCTTCTCCAACATCTTCCTCAAGTTCATCAACACCATCCCCTTCAAATAATGTCGATGAACCGTTAGTGCCAAGATCAAGAAGATTGTCTGAAATTTACGAAGCTACCGAAGAGCTTCATCTTATATGTCTTCTTGCAGATTATGAACCACTTACTTATGATGATGCGGCCAAAGAAGAAAAGTGGAAAAAAGCCATGAATGAAGAAATTGAAGCCATCGAGAAAAATCAAACATGGGAGCTTGCTAATCTTCCGAAGGACAAGAAATCAATTGGTGTTAAATGGGTGTACAAGGCCAAGAAGAATGAGAAAGGTGAAGTGACAAGGTACAAAGCTAGATTAGTCGCGAAAGGATACAAGCAAAAAGCTGGAATCGATTATGATGAAGTTTTTGCCCCTGTCATCCGCATGGAAACTATTAGATTGATTATTTCCATTGCTGCTCAAAATAATTGGCGGATTTATCAAATGGATGTCAAATCAGAATTCTTGAATGGCATCCTTGAAGAAGAAATTTATGTTGAACAACCCAAGGGGTTTGTAGTGAAAGGTCATGAAGACAAAGTATTGAGGTTGAAGAAAGCTCTATATGGGCTTAAACAAGCACCGAGAGCATGGAATTCCAGAATTGATGCATATTTCAAGGCGAATAAATTCTCTCAATGTCCATACGAGCATGCACTCTATTTGAAGCAAGAAAAAGGTGATATTTTGCTCGCCTGTTTATACGTTGATGATCTTGTTTTTACAGGAAATAATTCAGCGATGATTGATGCTTTTAAGGCATCAATGGTGAAAGAATTTTAGATGACTGATAATGGTCTCATGAATTATTTTCTTGGTATTGAAGTAAAGCAAAGTGTTGATGGGATTTTTATTTCCCAAAAAGGATATGCAGAAAATATCCTTGAAAAATTCAACATGAAAAATTGTATGCCGGTCAATACACCAATGGAGTGCGGAACCAAGCTTTCGAAGTTTGATGATGGTGCCGATGTTGATTCGACATATTATAGAAGCTTAATTGGGAGTTTGAGATACTTGACATGCACGAGACCGGATATTATGTATAGTGTTGGAATTGTGAGTCGATACATGGAGAAACCAAAATCATCTCATCTTAAAGCTGCAAAGAGAATACTTCGGTACATCAAAGGTACTATTTCTCATGGCTTACACTATTATTGCTCTGAATCTTTCAAACTTAGAGCTTATTCGGATAGTGATTATGGTGGAGATATCGACGATCGAAAAAGCACCACGGGATTTGTATTTTTCTTGTGCGACACTGCTTTCACATGGTCATCAAAGAAGCAATCAAGTGTTACTCTGTCGACATGTGAAGCTGAATATGTAGCTGCATCTTCATGTGTTTGTCATGCAATATGGTTGAGAAAACTACTCAAAGATATTCTTATGGAGCAGAAGAAAGCAACGGAGATTTTTGTTGATAATGTTTCTGCTATTGCATTGGCGAAAAATCCAGTTTTTCATGAACGAAGTAAACATATCGATGTTCGATATCACTTCATCCGAGAACAGGTTAAAGAGAATAAAGTTGAAGTGTTGCATGTGAAGACCGGAGATCAAGTAGCAGATATTTTTACTAAACCTCTCAAGATCGATGCTTTTCGAAAGTTCAAGAGCCTGCTTAGAATGATCGATGGAAGAGAATTTGGTTTAAGGGGGAGTGTTAGAAATTAAACCAAATTTGTTGATACTTGTTTCCTTTTTTGAGTCTGTTCGTATTTTCATATTTTGATTTTTCATAGATATTGTGAGATATTGTTTCTAGTTATATTTTAGGAAAGTTTCCTAAGTCAAGTAGGTTTCCTAATTAGAATAGGTTTCCTAGAAAGAGGTTTCCTATTTCGAATCAAACTATGGTCTATATATAATCTATTTCTCTTGTAATTATGACATGCAATACAAAGGCGCAAATTGCAATTGTTTCATCCTCAAAAAATTTCTTCCATCAAATCAAGTTGTTGCCGCGTCTCTGACGCTCAACAGAAAGTGGTGAGACCTGAGGATCTGAAGCCCGGAGATCATATCTATAGATATGGGTTTTATGGCTTATACAGCCATCACGGTGAGTCCTCATTATCTTCCTGACTTTGCACTATTCCTTTTTCTCCTTCATCTTTCTCTGGCCAATTTTTCTGCTCTTTAGCCAATCAATTTACACTGATCAATTCCATTTCCAACGGTACCAAGAAGCCTCAGCAAAAAGTACCATATTTCTAGTGAATGGTCCGTCATATTGAATCCGCCAGAGAATAAATGACTACATAGATGTGTAGCCAAATGAGATGCAAATTCATCGTAGTAAATGTCACCTGCCTGTTCATCTTGTTGTCAATCCTCTTCAACTCTACTCTTCCTCTACCCACGATTTCTCTCCTTACTCTCTCAAAGCAAATATAGTTTTATTGCAGCAAAGGTCACTTTGCTGTTAACGAGGATATAACACAAGATCAAGAATCAAAATTCTTGCCTTTCAATTCCTTATCAGTGTTAAGTACAGTGATTAAAATCTGCACTTGTGGTTTGTGGGGTTCACTTTCTCATACTATTTCTCCCAAGCCAAACTCATATGCTTGTCCTCAGCTCGAAGTAAATGATACCATCAATTCCCACCATTCATCTCGAGGAATCGCGGGTCGAGCCGCAGCTTCACTGTCTCTGCCAAGCCAAACTTAAACACTTTCCCTCAGCCCAGAATGAATGATAGAATCAATTCCCACTCTCGAAGAATTCTGGGCCAAGCGGCAGCTGAACCCGCATCACCTTTCAAGGTTCTATCAGCGTTGAGTTTAATCCACCTTACGGTTTTACTCCCCTCTCATTTCCTTTTCTTTTATTTCAAGGCAATTCAAATCTGAGTTCATTATCCCATCTCGCTAGAGAAAAAGGCATGATAAGTTCTAACAACACTATGGAAACCCCAGATTCTTGGTGGAGAGAGAGAGAACTTTACACGGATTTTGGCTTGACACCCACCAACTAATCAACTCTAAACCCAAGTTATCCCCACGACGAGTCTATCTCATGAAAAAACTACAAAAATCCAATTATATTCATTTGCACAGCCATAAAACATTAATGAACATCGACTTGTTTGAAATGGTCTGATCGGAAGCATTCTCTCGTGAAATTAACTATGGTAGTTTTCCATTCACAAATGAAACCGTAATGATTGTACATAGATAAAGAGACTAAGATGGCTGCAAAAGATGTGGCCGAATGAGCTAATGGAGAAAGACAGTAATTAATTTTGCAGGCCAGACTATAATTAATTATTTATAGCAAGGATGCAGAACAAAATGCAAACATAGAAATAATGCTCACTTAAATTTATTTCGACTGTAGCACGTGTTCTTTCGGACCTTGACTTACGTGGATATATTACATATCAAGATTAAGAACGAGAGATCTGTAACTAGTCAAAGAGATTAAAGCAAAATGGTCAGCAAGAAGCTCAACAAGTCTATAGTCCAAACTGGCTTTAAGGTCCATCAGATTCGGGGGTTATACGGGGAAAATGTTTTTTTTTTTCCCATTTTAGATGTTGTCCTCGCTTTCAGTGCGTGGAAATTTTGTGTCTTTTCTTGAGTAAGTAAGCTAGAATGAGATTTCTAGGGCTGAGCTGGAGCTCCAGCTCGTTTCAGTTCTATTTAGGTAAAAATCGGCCTACACGTCCAGTTAAAGAAAAGGAAAGATGGTTGTGAGTATTCATAGTATATACCAGCGTTTGTGTCAAAATTGTCCCTCCGGATTTTTTTTTCTCATTCTGGACTAAATTTGATTCTTTACTGATTTGCACGCACGCGTGACAGGAATTTATGTCGGGGACGGAATTGTGGTTCATTTCACCCGAACGCAGTGCCAAAAACCCATATTTTCATCACTGTCCAAGACTAAGTACAGTCAAGAAATTTCGTCTCCTTGCCCAGAATGTGGACACGAGGAGAGCATCAACCGTGGGGTCGTCAAAACTTGTCTCAATTGCTTCCGGCGGGACTGCAAAAGACTACAATCCCTTCACCAGTATGAATACGGGTGGCCGCTGCTAGGGTTTAAGGTCGCAAGGCGAGGAAATTGCACCACGTTACACGATACCAAATTGCCCCATCAAGTTGTCGATAAGGCCAGCAGCCTTCATGCTGACAATGCTTTTGGCGACTACAGCCTCATCAACAACAACTGTGAGCATTTTGCCACATATTGCCAGACCAACAATCGTGTGAGTGAACAGGCAGCATTTTTTAGTGACTGTGAGCGGAAAGTTAAGGAAGCCAAAGAATGGACCAAGAAGCTGCTGCGGAGAAACTGAATTCGAGTGACCTGACCTTCCTCCAATATTGTTTTTGTTTGTCTGTTTGCTTTTTTCAGAAAAGAAAACTGTGCCCTACTTAGCTTATTCGTGCATGGACATGTTTATGTAGAGATATATCTATAAACCTATATGGTCATTATGTTCAATGTCCGGAAATGTGATAAATTATTATATGTTGGCGCTGGGTATTCCTCATGAGCATAGGCCAAACGGTCATCCATTGATTATGATACTTGGGGTAAAAAAGGAAATGTTTAGGAAGGACCACATGAAATTGATCCATCAATCACAATGAGGTGAGGTTAGTGTGGACTGATACCATCGAGATTAGGTTTTACCATTGACAGGCGTGATTTACTTTTCTTCTCATCGGAGGTCGTCGAGAGATTGTGGAACGGATACAGAAGAGAGAGAGAGAGAGAGAGAGAGAGAGAGAGTTCTTATTTTTATTTTTCTTCTCTTTTTCCTCTCTTCTTCAGCATGCCATCATCACTGCATAGACTTTTTCACTAAAGTGTACGTGAAAAGCAGCCCAAATGATAGTGCCTCATGTCTTAGATTCTTTCGTTTCCTAGTTTTCCATCGTCAAACTTGATCATCGAGTAGGCCTG
The DNA here is from genome assembly GCA_024500025.1 of Syzygium aromaticum. Taxonomy (NCBI): domain Eukaryota; kingdom Viridiplantae; phylum Streptophyta; class Magnoliopsida; order Myrtales; family Myrtaceae; genus Syzygium; species Syzygium aromaticum. Next base: position 36,315,315 of record CM044892.1, read on the forward strand.
AACCGCTAATCAAGACTCTTACACTTGGAGGCGGGGGCGGCTTTCGGCTTTATGATTGCTGAAATAAATTCATGCCCACGGTGGCATCACCGGCACGAATCTGGCCACCTGAAAGTGGAGGAGCTTATCCTGCACTCCCAAGTATGCAATGAGACCGGCGGCAAAGGCCCACCAGTATCACTTGGCACCCTCTCTGGTAGGGAGCTTCCCGTCCGAGTCCATTAGGACCATGAGACCTCCGTCTTCCGCAGCCAAAGGAGGAGGCAGAGGAAGAATAAAACCCTGACCACAAGCGGCTGTTGCAGGAGGAGGAGGAGGAGGATCAAGGTAGTTGTCGCATTCACCAGAAGGATGACGGCTGCTGTTGAGTTCGGGGGCAAGGACCTGGAACTCAAATGTTTTTGGTAGAATATTGAGTGCTTAGCCGGAGAGAGAAGTAACAAAAACAAAGCATACAAAGGGAAGAAAATGTAATCGTTCTTACGTGATGATAACAAAAAAAGTGCTTTGCCATTTTTAACAGGCACACTTGCACCGCACGGGGTTCTAGTTCTTCATTTTAATCAATCATCGCTTGAAAGTATTCATGAAGACATACGTAGTGTCGATTGCTGAAATAACATCAACCGGTAAAGCAAAGCTCACAACAGATGATTTGGCTACAGTCACAGTGTAAACATCGACCCCATCTAGTTCTCATTGCAAGGAGGAACCCCATAATTTGCCTTCACAAACAAAGAGATTCCGGGAGTTTGACCAGAACTGGTGTCCGATATAGCAGCTAATGTGTGGAGACTCGTATAGTATTGTTAACATTGAATATGTGAATGCAACAGTAAAAGGAAACACAAACCAACCACAGGCAGGCAGGAAAACACAGGCATTGTTGCACCTTACTGGAATCTGTCCGTAGATTTTCCGTGGGCATTCATCTAAATCCCAACTCGTCGTGCATGCCATGAACGCAGCTACATTAAGCAAAAGAAGAGCGAAGGAACTGTCACTCTCAGTAATAATCATACATCCACACTTTCGTGCTAGTGCAGTTAACTAAGGAAAACAAAGATTTGGACATAAATTAATTGCTTGGTCAAATTGTAAGCACAAGCTGAACGACCTGATAATCCCGAGTGCAACAGCGTGTTGAAGGGAAAGTGGACTGCCAACGGCTATTGCCCAGTCTCCAGGACAAAGCTTACTAGATGTGAGCCAACTTTTGCTCTTGAAAGGGGAGAACTTGGGGAATCAATCTTTACAATGGCCATGTCGAGATCCACATAAGCATCAACAACTTGGCCAGCAATATTTTTCTCCATGTCTTGCAAATGTACAACAACCTGAGACATTCTTTATGTAAGCCAAGAGCCCAATATTAATCTTTAGTACTTAGCCAAGCGTAATAGGCCTTTGTCTGAGCCTTATATAACAACAGTCACCCTCCACCTAATTTATAAATTTCTGGTTTTTGGACTTTCTAAAAAGAGCTGTTTTTGTTTTTCCAAGAACAAGACTGTATATAACCCAAGACATGCAACCACTGGCAGAGCAATGATTTTATGCCCTCCATTCACTTGCTCATGTGCAGAGAAATAGAATGACTATATATTGAGCAAAGTTGAAGACAAACTAATCTAACGAAGAGGTATTTTTTTCCCATCCTCAACTATACGTACAGTTTACATGTCTACTTCAAGTTCAAGATAATATCATCAGTTCCAAGATCGTGTGGTAGAGAAGAAAACGAAGTGAGAAACTTGAAATGAAGCCACCGAATTTGGACAGCAAAGTACATCCTCACTCACCAACCTCCCCATTAACCCAATATATCATGTTTGTAGAATTGAAGACAACATGTAGCCGTCCTTATGAATGACCTGTTCCAGAACCCATCTCCTCGTCTACCTCTGATCAGCAAGATAAGGAGAGACTTCAGATTAGCGCAAAAAACAAGTAGGAAAAGATTTTTGGCCAGGACAACTCAACAAGAGAAGGATCGCATGGCATACTTGGCCCTCATTTTGGAGAATATACATTAGCAACTGCAGGAGCAATCCTAGCAGCAGCTTCTGCGATTGTATCTCTGCCAAAATATCCCTTATTGGTTTGGTATTTTCTTCAGATTTAGCAGAAGCTGCCTCATTTATATCAAAACAATTGGAGGGAAGTGCTTCTGCAGGTTGCAAAAAGAAAAATGAACATAGGATAACTAAGGAAAAAACCGGTGTTAAGCATTGCTTCTGATAAAATTCAAAAGGAGACAAACCATGTCACAGCTGATCCAAGGAAATGAATTCCAGGAGAGGTGGTGTGAATTCTTTATGCAATTGGACAGGAATCAAGACTGATAGCCTTGATTTTGGCATTCAAATCAAACAAAGGCAGTCCATTAAAAAGGCTCTCACTACAACTGCAAGAAAACTTTAAATCGACTAGGCAGTCTGCTATACACTCCAAAATCCTTAATCTGAATTTAGCTAAGCAAGACAATACATTTCGACCTTTAGATCTAATGGGTCTCTCTGGAGATTCACCTTACCCTAGGATCTGGATTTATCAAACCTACATTCACCACATACACGCAATAACATCAACATCTTTGCTTAAAAGGAATGGCGGTTGCACGGGTTGCGCTGGGTATGACCTACAAGCACTCTAAAGTACCCCCTATCCGACGAACTCTTGAGCTTACTGCTGAATGCAAAGATACCCAAAAGCCTTAAACGGCAAAAATTAGAACTCAAATTAAAATGTGCACTACAAGTACTTCCTCTTTCTAGGCAAACAGACCGAACTGCCACATATTAAACACAGACGACCTTACATATAACAGAAACATTTTCATGAAATAGTCCAAAGGCACTCATTGCTAGCATTTGCATGAAACAGACCAGAACCAGCAACAGCAATTCCCGCCATATGTAGCATTAAAATTTGCGCAGGCGGAAAAAGAAAGAAAGAATGAAAGTTTTCTCTGCAATTGAGAGCCGAAATTGCTCTAGACTACCCTGCAGCAGTAAAAATTTTGCAGGCATGCGGCGGAACAGAGCAATGTGCTGAGAGGAGAAGCAGAAGGAAAATTACCCGTAGGAAGCTCCTCGGCAGAGATCGAGTGATACCCCAGATTCAGTGACCAATCTCCATGGAATGATTCCCGCACCTAACACAACTTCTGATCTTGCGAAGAGGGTACCTTAAAATCGTTGACTCCAAAGTCAAAGTCGTTGGTGAAAATGCCTTTTAATTGTTGGGGTTTTCGCTTAGAAATTAAGAATACGACTCGCGGGTTTCTCTTTGCACATGAGTTTCACGTTCCCGACCGAATCAAATCAATTGTACTCGAAAAATCAACACTTGCTGCATATAATATAAATGGTCAATATTAAATGATATAAACAGCAATATAACCATTAAATATTCTCATCCCCTTTGCAAATTATTTTTCGAGATATATCATATATGTAATGAAAATCTCAAAACTTATCACGAAATAATAATTGAGTCCTATAACTTATAAAAAATGTAATCAAATCCGAAAATTTGTCAAATTGATTCAATTGAGTCGTTTCATTAACTCTGTCCAATTTGATTAATGGAAAGTGCTAACGTGATTTTTTTTTTCTCTATCTTACGTGGTTAAAACGACATCATTTTGGTTCAAATTTGATTTTTATTATAAATTTTATTTAAATTCAATTTTTAAAAGGTTAAATTAAAAAAAAAGGGAGGAGAAGAAACTCGGCAGTGAGGGTTGTAGCCCTCACTCGCAACCGGCCCACTCTCACCCGGAAGGTGGGGGATGGCCGGCAACCCTTGCTGATTGCAGAATAGATATTTCTTTCATTGTTATGGTGGGCATTGTTATGATAATGCCTTTGGCCTCAAAGAGTAGTCCTGCTGCACGACTTCCCCATTGAACAGATTGATTCTCGCAAGAATAGCATGACTTTGGATGAGGTCTTCTCGGTCAAGTGTTGATTGTCCTTCCGAACAATATTCAATTTCTGCGATCGTGTGGATCTTGATGCAGTCTGACCATGCACAAAGTGGAGGGATTAGAATTGCAATTGACCATGCACAAAGTTCTCCAAGATGATTCTTCTCATTATCTTTATCTGATTCCCAATTCATTGGTGTCATCTCACTCACATCTTATCGTGGCTTCCTCTGCTTCACTCACTCCTTGGCATGCTCGTCTCGGCCATCCTAATAAATAGGTTTCGAGTAGTATTTGCAATTTTAGTTCTAAGTCGGTATATTTTGAGTCCTTACTCATCGATAAATCTCATCGATTGCCTTTTGAGTCTCTAAATCATTGTGCATCTTTTCCTTTAATTGTGATTCATTTTGATTTATGGACGAGCCAGTTTGATCAAATTCTGGTTTCAAATATATTATATTATTCATTGATAATTACTCTCGATTCACTTAGGTTTTTCCCATGAAAAATAAATCCTAAGTGCCTACACTCTTTCATCACTTCCATAGTTTAATTGAAAATTTGTGCTACACCAAAATTAAATTTTTACATAAAGATGGAGGAGGTTAATATATCAGTAATTCGTTCCAAACATGCTCATGTGAAAATGGTTTTATTCAACGCTTTTATTGTCTAGACACTCCATCTCAAAATGGTTTGTTAGAACGCAAAATCAAACACTCGGCCAAAATGTCTCAAACTTTATTAATCCACGCTCACATTCCTCTTTCATGCTGGGTTGAAGTTCTTTTTACTTTTGTTTACATTATTAATTGGCTTCCTTCTCTTATCATATATGATATTTCTTATTTTCACTATTTATTTGGGCTCCAGTTTGTTTACTTGTTCTTTCGAGTTTTTTTGTTGTGCATGTTGTCCTTTTTTTCAATCTTGTGTCTCTCGTAACTTGACACCTCATTCTGTGCCATGTGTATTTTTTGGATATGCATCAAACCACAAAAACTATCGTTGACTTGAACTGTCAAGTGGTCATATTTTTATTAATTGTTATGTTCGGTTTGATAAGGAAAAATTTTCCTTTTAAAAAAATTGTTCAACTCTTAGTCGGTAACGTACTATTCTGGATCAACCCCTTTTCTTTTTGTTTCTATCGATCCATCTATTCTTCTTTCCGTCTCCTTTGACCCTCCTTTGACCCTCAAGCATCTCATCCACCTCTCTCCTCTTCTCTAACCCACCTCTCTCCTCCTCTCAACCTACCCAATATGCTTCCGATTCTTTTTCGCCTCCACCACCCCTCCCTTCGAACCCACTCACTGTGTTGCAACCTGATTCCTCTCCTGACCAAATTCTTACCACAACAGACCCACAAATCCTCTCTACATCTTTATCCAGCTCCTCCACTTGTATTTATTTTCTTTTGATTCATCCTATGTAGATTCGTTCCAAATATGGAATTTCTAAATCCAGAAATTTTTTTCAAGATACTGACTTTCTACTCTAAGGCCATTCTTGACCCACTTTGGAAAGTGACCACGGTCGATGAATTTAATGTCTTGGTCACCAATCACATGTGGGATTTTGTACCACTTGACCATTCCAAGAATTTAGTAGGTTGCAAATGGGATTTTAAGGTCAAGGAAAAATCTAATGAAACTATTGAGTGCTTCAAAACTCCCATTGTTGCACAAGGATTTAAGCAAAAGGCCGGACTGGACTTGACACGACATTTAGTCCAGTTGTTAAACACACTACAATTCGGGTTGTTCTCTCTATTTCCATTTCATGAGGATGGGCCATACCTCAAATTGATGTTAAGAATGCTTTCTCGCACTGCATCCTTTATAAAGAAGTTTACATGTGCCAACCTCCCAGTTTCACTCATCCTAAGTTCCCGAATCATGTGTGCTGTCTCCGGAAAGCCATCTATGGTATAAAACAAGCTCCATGTGCATGGTTTAATCGCTTTGGCAGCTTTTTATTATCTTTAGGCGAGTGAGGATGGTCCTTCGTTATTTGTCTATACTTCTACTCGGGACCATCTATATCTTATATTGTATGTTGATGATATCCTTGTCACCAGTGATACTCCTCAGTTATTACGATCTTTGATTTCTCGATTCTTACATGAATTTGCTATGAATGATTTTGGGCCATGTCACTTTTTCCTTAGCATTAAGGCTCATCACCTCTTTGACCGTACGTTGTTATCTCAAGCCAAGTATGTTAATGGTCTTTTGCACGAGTATGATCTTGTCAAGATCAAGCCTGTATGTACTCCCCTTGCCTCCTGGCCTCAAAGACTATGTTGTCAACTAACAATGGTGAGCTTATTGCTTCTTTGACTTTGTATCGACTATGGTTGGTGCTTCACAGTATGTGTCCATGACCACACACGATATTAGTTTTGTTGTGAACTTGATTAGTCAATTCATGCATCAACCCAAATTATCTCATCTTCAGGTTGTTAAACATATATACCAATAATTTAGCTAGCACATCCACTCACGGATTGCTTATTGAGCGATGTTCTCCCACATTTTTTTTGTTAGAGTTGTTCTCCCACTTCATTGATTGCTTATGTGGATGTAGACTAGGCCGGATGCTTCAATACTTGAATGTCCACCTTGAGTTTTTGTGGTTTTCTAAGCGCTAATCTTGTTTCATGGAGTACCAAGAAGCAACTCACTATAGCCCGCTCTAGTATGGAGGCTAACTATCGTATTGTCGCTCATTGTGTTGCTAAGACTATTTGAATTTGTCATTTACGTCGTGAGCTTGGAGTCCCCATTTTTAATCCTCCCACAGTTTATTGTGACAACATCTCTACCACCTATCTTGCTCTCAACCCCATGTTTCGTGCTTGCACCAATCACCAATGAGTTGGATTTTCACTTTGTTTGAGAGCGGATTGCTTTTGGCAATCTACGTGTTCACTACGTGCCTGCAACGGATCAGCTGGTGGACATCTTCACCAAGGGACTACCTAGTCCACATCACGCACTTTTGAGATCCAATTCTTTGTTGTTGCACCTACTTTGGATTAAGGATGAGTATTAATGTGTAATCTATGTGTATTATGAAGTCTTTATGTAATTATGTTTGTATCTGTACCTTGACTGTAATTAATCGCTCTTATAAATACATATCATACAACCCTAAGTGGAGTTGAGCCACCATAACACTTTGTCGTTATTTTCTTTTTTACTCTAAACATCAACAGGACAACGTCATCACAAAATAACAATCGGTGATAAATCAATACTGGCATCGTATGTCTATTGCTGGAAAAAGCCCAAGCAACATATCCATATGCGTCAAAGCATAAGCGTCGAACGAGGAGGCCATGTGCATTATAAGCCAATTTCACCTCCGGAATAACAACACATCCCCAAAATGTATTGAAAAGAGTTGAGTCCCAGAATTCGAAACTCTCGAAAGTCAATAACTTTTTAAGAATTCAAATAACAAAAACAAGAGTTAGCCAATTTAGGTTTCGTAGGCCCGACGGGTCTATCAAGGGGCCGAAAGACCCCAATGGTTAGAGTCTAGGGCCAGCCAAACCCATTTTGTGACCCAAATTTTATGAGCCCGGTTCAGTAAAAGTTCTCGACAACTAGCATACTAATTAATACAAGGAAGCAGCTAGCACAACGATACTGAAGACAATGACGGTGTAACCGTCTAATGCGAGCCACAAGTTCCGTTTTGAGGGAATTGTGAACTTTCTCGACCGATTTCATTTTGACTTTTTTTTTTTTTGAATTTTATGTTTCAGCTCAAATTGACAGACAAAACCATAAGAGGGCCCACAAAATCAATTTTCTTGAATATGAAGAAAGAAAGCATAAATTAGATACCGAAATATAAATATTTTTTTTTTGTCAGTCTTACTCTAACTCTCAATTTACTCTTAGACTTTTACCCTGCTTCTTACAGGGCGTGGGAGTTGAAACCCATATATGAAACTACACTTCCCTACCTCTAACCCATTTAAGAATGTGAGGATTCGAACCCCTCACCTCCCCCTTCCCAAGTAGGAAGGGTAGTCACTGGGGCAAACCATAGTGGTTACTGAAATATAAATAATTATTACCAAAATATAAATAATTACAAGTAGAAAAATATTATCACTTATTAAAAGGAAATCATTAATGTCATTATATAGATCTATTAAATTTAAAAGATGAAAAAACACTTGAAATGTTGGCTTTCCAACCAATAACGAAATCATAGTGCAGTGAATTAGCTTCTCCTATTCCTTTCGCTCAAATCAAATAGCTTTAGAAGGACTCTCCGGTAACCTAAAATCAAGATCAATAATATCGATTATGCATAAAACAAACAAAGTAAAGAGAATATCAAAATAAGAATAATGAATTAGTAGAAAAACAATTTACCCCATTGATCCAAATCTTGTAGATGAAGATGTGTTGGGACCTAAAACATTAGCAAATCAATCTTAGGATGACATGAATGAAAGGTAAAGTTAAAAAAAAAGATTTTCAATCGATTTTTATATAAATTTTACCTAATATAGCTTTAACTTTTAGCATCATATGTCTAAAATAAGGAAACAAACCAAAATTCGAGGACAATGAATACTCTTACTTTCTTGCAATAAAATCCTACAATAATCAAAAGTTCAAAGTGTACAAGATAATTCTACTTTTTTGAGTTATTAAGTTGTTTTTATATGGGAACAATATATACATTATCTTTTTCTTTTACCGGAAAATAATATCCACTATTATAAAAGTTGCTACTAAGTTCTTCATATATTTCTTATTGTTAATTTGATTCTTATCAATTTGATTTGTTTCTTGTTAGTTGAATATTATCACTTTGATTTGTTTCTTCATATATCAACCGTCTTCAATTTATTTCTTATGATTTTGTATCTCAATTTAAGCTTGCAACAAAGAATTATGGAAATCTCAAAAAAAGAAGAAGGAAAGTAGGGTCAAAATATGAAACCGGGTGACCAAAGGTGCGTTTGGCAACTTGCCAAATAGTTACTGATTCTATTTTTTTGTTCTCAGAATCAATTTTGGAACAGAATTAAGAAATAAAAAAAAAGTATATTTTTCAAGAACTGATTCTTTTGGTTTTTTTCCTTTTTTGGTTTGTTGTTGTTTTTTGGCCCCGCCACCCGCCGGCTGCCAGCTACCGGCCACAAGCCAGGGCGGGCGAGGGTCCCCCTCGCCACCTGGGTGAGGGCGGCTCGCGGCCGCGACGGCGAGGCCTCGCCCAGCCAAGTTGAGGAACGAAGTGGACAATCTATAGCGTTGTTATTGAGAAAGACCGTTGTCCATTTGATTAGCCACGTTGCAATTAATCATTTGATACAAACAAAAAAACAAAGCAAGGGATATTTGCGAAAATTACACGCAGGAGATGTCCATAGCTTACGATCCACCGATCAGAGACATTATCACGGTAAATTATTGGCTTGATCTTGAAATATAATCGGTTGTCGCCGGCATTCAGTGTTTCGGTTCCTAGGCCCAATGGTCCTGAGGAAGTCGCGAGTGCTAAGGAGCAAGACTAAAATGTCTCTCCATGCGTGATTTATCTTGCAACATATTTGTTCACTATTCAATGCATAATGTTTTAGCAATGGCGGGAGCAAGCTCGACAATAAGAACCTGTTCACTCGTTTTCACGAGGAATATCCTTTACCGAAACTTCTGTCTTCGGTTTTTTTATTAAAGTAGGTTCTGTGATTTGATTACTAAGAGAATTATGGCGAAAAATAAAGTATAACACAGAATTGTATGGAATGGATGGAAATCGGAACAAGATTATATGGAATGGATGAAAAGCGTATAGATTGAAAACGGATCTGGGGTCAACAGAGTTTCAAGCTACGTTACAATACTCCTATGAAAGCTGTAAGGAACTGAAAAGTTACTAAAGATACAGGAAACTGTAAATACATGAAGCAAAGATGCATAGGAAACTAAAGTGTAGATATGCTTGAGTGGTTTTTTTTTTTCTTGTTGTCCTCCTTCTTTGCTTCATCTGAGTATTTGTATCTTCTCCTATCTTGCAACTGCTCGTTGGTTACTTCTATGTTTTCAAACTTTGAATATTTTGGCGCTTCCAATAACTCCCTTTTCTACCCACGTTTCCAGTTTATTGTCCGCCAAAACTTGATATCAACCGCTGAGATGGTTTCAAATCTGGACCAGTAACCTTCCATAATATGCTCGTGCTTATTATCTCCACTCTTATTCATAATTTCTTGCTGTCGTGACTAGGTTGTGATTCTTCAGTGTATTCCCAAAGTGTGAACCTCCCGAAAAAGGGTCGTTATCATGAAACATAAATATTCTAACGTCCCAAACTATAACTCTTCATATTTCGGTAAATATACATATTTTCATCACTTACCGAATTCGGGATACCTTGCCATTCTTACTTGCTTCTCAGTATGTTGCTGAATTTGGTCTAGACGTGTTTCGAAAGATGGTTGATTTCTATTATACGCCGGATTCGGCGTTAAAGCATATTCGGCACTTATGCTGATTCATATTTTGATGTCAACATATGCCCCCTTTTAAAATGATTAAAAGGACTTTTAATTCTTTTAAATGCCAGAAGAAAAGACGCTTACATTTTATTATTGCTGTCGCTTCGTCATCTCACTTCGCGCGTTCTGCTTTTCGTCTTCAAAACATTTCTTCTAAAAATCTTTCCTTTCTTCGTGCCCTTACATTCTCACCTTTTCAACTCTCTGTAACTTTTTGATTCTTTGCATTCTCTCTCGATATTCACCTGAACCCAATGGCCTCTAAGGCTTCCAAGGCGCAAACTTTTTATTTTTCTGCATCAGATGCTCTTAATCACTACCATATATTCTGAGATTCTGAAGATTTCAACGAAGAATTTCATCTGTTCTTCGTGGAGAAGGATTTCGAGGATTCCTTCATTTTCGATCCAACAGTTCACAATCATTTCTCTGTTCCGAAGTGCCTATCAATCCACTTCCCACGTCATCAATTTCAAGTGCTTCCAGTCCATGAGTCATCTATCTTGGCTTATCAATGGCATTCTCGTCCTCCTTGTCTTAGGGCTTTTTCAGACTTTGAACCAGATTTCTACCAATGGTATCTTCGTCTTCTCCCTTCTAAAGGTCTCCTTTGGGACACTCTTTCAATTCATGATGCTCTATGTCTCAGCTGCTTTGATTACCATGTGAATCGTGAGCTAATCAGAGCATTATCTTGCTTTTGGTCAACCTCCACTAATTGCTTCTTTTTCCCTTTCTCTCCTATGTCGGTAACTTTACTTGATGTATACTGTCTCACTGGACTTTCTCCTTTAGGTACAGACCCATCTACCCTGTCTCCTGATTCTCGTTCAAAGCTTGGCAAGTTATCTGATTCTGAAATGACCTATGGGGCATTTGTAAAAAAGTTTTTCAAGAAGGAGAACATAGTTACCAACGGGGAGCGTGTTGCTTTTCTTTTATATTGGCTCTGTAGATTCCTTTTCCGTCACCCCATAGTTAGGATTTCAAATGATTTTGTTGTTATTGCCTCCACTTTAGCATCAGGAACCCTACTAGCTTTGGGTAAAACCATGTTAGTCTTACTATATCGGGGCTTAGCCCATGCTTCCTCCTCTATTGCTTTGGAAGAAGTTAGTGGAGTTTTTAGTGGTCCTCTTTGGCTCCTTCAAGCATGGGCAGCTTTCTATTTCCCTGCATGGTTTTCTAAGGATCAAGTCATTCAACCCCTTGGGATTTCCATTCCTAATCACCCAGTCTGTCAAGCCTTGAGTAGGAAATTAATTCCTTTTTCTGAAAAACCATCTTCTTGTTTTTGGTACTTTATTTCTCAAATCTGTTCTGTTGAGGAGAACCCACATTCTTTCACTCATTTCTTTGTTTCCCAGTTCAAGTCTTACCTCCCTACTTTTTAGAAAAATAAGAGTGACTTCTGGCAAACCATTCTGACTTCAATTGATCTTCCTGTAAGATTTTCAACAAAAGGCAGATTCGTTGCTGGTTTTGAAATTTTCTCTCCTTAATACTGTGCCAGACAGCTTGGATTGATTCAACGAGTTCCTATTCCAGCCCTTTATACTTTCTCTTATGCCTCCTTTGACAAAATATCCTGCAAGCTAAAAGATAGTCAACCTTTTGTTGAGCTGACCACACTAGTTCGGGGTATTTATCGATTGTTTTGTGTTGTCGAATTCATTGGACATCCCAATCGTTCTTCAGCCAATTTTGATCTCTGGTGGGATAATTATCGAAAAACCATATTTTCAGATCCTCTGAATCAAATTCTCCTGAAGATAAGGGATGATATTCCTCTTACATTGTCAAAAACAATCGAAGTCACCAATGTACCTTCGGTTATACAAGCAGAGACTTCTCAAGGTAACTAGATTCTGCTTTTATCATATCCATATATCTCATTTGATACTCCATTTCCAGTCTGACTTTTATTCTTGTAGTGAGTAAGAAAAGGAAAGCTTCAGACTCACATGCTCCTACTCCAAAGAAAATACCAGCAAAATGTGGTGTGAGGAAAGTAATTATTCGATCTTCATAATCACCTCCAGAAGGATCTCCAACCATAAATCAATCTCCAAAACCCACACTAAGAGCTATGATAAAGCCACGTACTCCAAAAGGTAATTCTAATGCTTTACTTTTGGCGAATATCACAGCATTAACTTGTTTATCTTCTTGATTAATTCAGGGGCTGTTAAAACTTATCAACCCAGTACTATCTCTCATGTTTCCCTTCCTAGCAAGGATCTTACCCCATCAGCTTCCAATCCTTTATCAATGATACTTACTTCTTTGACAGAAGCTGAATCGATTCAAGAACAATCTTCTATTCCAACTCCAACAGAGAGTATGCCACCAACGGATATTCTTGCCTCTGTTGTAGAACCTGAAGCAGATCTTACTTCGTCTTTCATCGGTAACTATTACTATCTCTTATTTGATTCAAAATCTTATATTGTTGTCTTATATATATAGACCAACATTTGCAGTCACCGATGAAACCACTCATGCGCTTCAAGAGGCTCCAATTTCTGAAGGAGCATCAAGTGTACCTCTTCCTGCAATCATGGATGAGCCTACTCCTGTGCTTCAAGAGGCTTCGATTTATGAAGGAACATCAAATGTACCACCACTTGCAAGCACTGATGAGCCTCAAGAGACTTTAATTCCCGAAAGAGCTTCTTATACAATTACTATTTTGCCTCCCTCCACATCTTATGTAGTACCTAATCCACCCGCTGAGATAGAACTTTTCTCTCAAGATGAACAGGCGGAACTGGAAAGGATATTGGCAGGTACTCATCCTAGCTCTTCTACAGCTCCTGATTCTTCAGAACCCTCAACTTTATCAATGTTTGCTAAAATTCCTCGAGAAATAGCCAAGGCTAAATGGGAAAAGCTCCTTCATTTATTGGAACCTGGCTATGGAAAGTTGATCAACAACTCTGATAAGGAAAGCCATGCGAGGATTCTTTTCCAAGAAGTATGCTCTGGTAATCCATCATTTGTTTTATCTGAGCCCTTCCAAGACAAGATTGACCTCTTTGCCGTTGGCTTTGTGGATGGTGTAAACACAATAAGAGTCAACCTTGACCAACTTCCTCATCTTCTCTTTGGGGAAAACAGAGGACTGACAATCCAAGATGAGCTTGCCTGTAAGCATGAAGATGCTCGTCTTTTCTGCAACAATTTCAAAGTTGAAGAGAGCAAGCTCCAATGCTTGGAGGCTAGGAAGGAAGAACTTGAGGCTGAGCTGAGGATGGTGAATGCTCAATTGAAAGAACAAAAGCTCACAGTTTCAGTTATTTGTCCTACACTCAGGCGTAAAATGAAGCAGTGTTGGGAATTGGAAAAAGAATTTGATGCTTCTGCTGGAATAGTCAAAGTCCATGAAAGAAAGAGAGCTAAGATTATGGATGAAAATCATAGTCTTGAAACTGAACTGAGAGATTTTGTAATCGAGGCCAAAGCTTTATTAGCCGATTGGGAATAAATTGAAAGTTTCATTTGCTAGATTTTGATCTCCCTTGCATTCACCTAATATCCCGATGATACAAACTCCCGACGCTATTCTTTGTTCACATCAATAATCCAACTTTATTGACCAAAGGTTAAACCGAATCAACATTTGGCTCCTTTGACATTTAAATCAACTTAAAGATAACTGCTCCATCGCAACTTTCATAACTTATAGGTCAAATAATCACCTTCCTTTGCTTATCCCCTTTGAAATTACTGATTTAAAAAATAACTGTTTGTCCACAAGCATAAACCACGTTCAACCTCTATTTCTGTTTCCCAAAAAGAACTCTGGCACACTACTATCCACGATCTGCTCCATATCTTTTACCTTTATAACTGCTCAAGCTACTAAATCTTTCCTGAGAACTCACAGTCTCGTTCACGATGTCTTCACATGGTTCTTCATCTCAATTGCTTATTTGGTCCTAATCACAACGACAACGCATTCCCTATAAGGGTAAATTTTCCACTGAACATTACCAAATTTAGGCTTTGATAACTGTTTAACATAGACATCTTGCTTGTTCCATTATCTAGGTGAACGGTCCTTATGGAGACAACTGCATGAATTACTATCTCAAGGACATCATGCATTATTATTGAAACACAAGTATAAGGTAGAAGTTACCGATTTTATCAATTTCTTTAGATCTAGAGTGTTTTTGTCTGCAGATTCTGCCTTCCTAGATCTGGTTTGGGAGATATGCTCTTTATTCCCTGCTCGCTTTGATGAATTTGAGCATAATGTAAGGGAAATTTGGAATTTGGAGCCAACTGTTGAGGAAGCTGACGCTTTTCATCTTCAAATTGAAGAAGAATCTTCCCGATTATGAAATTCCAAAGAAAAATATGATCAAGCTCAGTACTCATGTACTCAAGCTAGAGATGACGTTTAAATGTCCCGTCAACTCCTCAATTTCCTTTCCAATCATCATCGTGTAGAGCGGAGGATACTCAAAGGTGAAATTTCCCATGTTAAGTCTAGGGTTGAAGCTGCTTTAAACACGTACAGGCAATTGCTTCAAGAAGCTTGAGAAAAGTTTGAAATTATCCGCTTTCACTCTCGTCATCTGGAGTATCTCGAGGGACAATAATCTAAACTCCATCAGAATCTTGCCTTACATTCTCATCTTGTAGCCCAGAACCTCAAACTTGTTAATGATTTGTAGACTTTTGTCATCAAGATTGAAATGTACGTTCATTTTGAATGAATAGAATAATTTCCTTGTGTTTCTCAGATTGATGGATAATATTTCTTCAAATATTTTCCATTTATAGAACGTGATAGTTCTTTTCCATTGACATCCATCAATCGGTATGCATTCCCAGTAAACACTTCGGTAACTAAATATGGCCCTTCCCAATTTGATGACCATTTACCGAATTCCCTATTTTGAAGGTTAAATGACAAAATTGCTTTCCACACTAAATCCCCCACAATAAACTGTTTGAGTTTAACCCTTTTATTAAAAGCTCTAGCCACTCTTCTCTTTTGTGCAATCAAATGATCCAAAGAAGCCGCACGAATCTCATCTAGCTCATCCAAATTTATGTGCATCCAATCTCTATAATCTTCAGGCAACATCTCGCTCTGCAATTAGACTCTTAAAGATTGTACTGTTATCTCCATCGGTAAAACTGCTTCTTGTCCATATGTAAGCATATAAGGACTGATACCTGTGCTTAATCTTCGTGATATTCGGTATGCCCACAATACTGTTGATAATAAAATATCCCATTCTCTTGGATTTTCTTCTAGGTGTTTCTTGATCAGTCCAATGACAACTTTATTAGTTGCTTCAGCTTGTCCATTCGCCTGGGGATAATATGGTGTAGAATAGACCATCTTGATTCCTCTTGATCGTGCAAACTCTATTACTTTACTTCCAGTAAATACTGTTCCTTGATCCACAGTAATCGACTCAGGCAAGCCAAACCGATGAATTATATTTTCTTTGATAAACTTAACAACAGTCTTCTGTGTAATGCTCTTATATGGAATGGCCTCCACCCACTTTGTAAAGTAATCCGTAGCCAATAAAATGTAACTATACTTATGAGAAGAAGGTGGATAGATCTTACCTATTATGTCCATTGCCCATCCCCTAAATGGCCATGGCTTTATGATAGAATAGAGCTCCATAGCAGGTACATGTTGCAATGGTCCATGTTTTTTACACGAAAGGCATACTTTAGCATAATTGATACAATCTTGCATCATTGCTGGCCAAAAATATCCATACCTTTTTAATAGCCACCTCATCTTGATACTTGCTTGATGGGCTCCACATATACCCTTATGTACTTCTGCCATAACCAATTTCGCATTATCTTCATCAAGACAACGTAAGAGGAATCCATCTAAGGACCTTTGGTATAATTCTTCTCCTAATATAACATATTTCTGGGCCTGCATTCTCAACTTTCGATCTCTTGAATCTGGATTCTTCAAATATTTGATGATAGTTTGTCTCCAATCCTCTCGGACTACTTTACTAACTGTTATCGGTATATTTCTTTGTTCAATAGAAGATATCGACAGCATTATGGTAGTCGTGATGTCTGCCAATCCTTTTGATATTCGGTATCTAAACGCTACTTGAGCCAACTCATTTACCTCGAAATTCGTGTTTCTTTTAACATGGACTATGTCATACTCTCTGAGCTGCTCTAATTGCTTCTTTGCCAAATAGTAATAACCAATCAAATTTTCATTCAAACATTGATATTTCCCTCTTAACTGTTTCACCATCAATTGTGAATCATCAAATACTTTGATAAACTGTACTTTCAATTAACTCAATCTATATTCCCAAGCCAATAATCAGTGCTTCATATTCAGCTTGATTATTTGAACATTTAAAATTTAACCTACAGACGCACCTTGTAAGTTTTCCATCGGAAGAAATTATTATCAATCCTGCTTCAGCTATACTCTTAGCACGCGATCCATCAAAGTACATAGTCCATGGTAGTACTTGATTGAAGCTTTGCTCATTTTCTTCCAATTGTAAACATGGGTATTCGGTAAGAAAATCGACGATGGCTTGACCCTTTACTACCTTGATCGGCCATATATCAAATCAAATTCAGACAAAATAAATGCCCACTTGGCTATACGCCATTTTATCACAAATCGGGATAACATGTATTTTATTATATCGGTCTTGCCGATCACATGCACTCTAGTTGGTAATAAGTAATATCTTAACTTCATACAAGCAAAGTAAAAAGATAGACATAATTTTTCAATTGCGGTATATCTTTTTTCAACATTAGTTAATATTCTGCTCAAATAATATACCGCTTGTTCTTTTTCACTTTCATTTTCTTGTGCCAACATATTCTTGATAGTTATATCGGTAGCTGATAAGTATAATTTCAGTGATCTGCCTGCTTTTGGCGGCACTAATACAGGAGGATTCATTAGATGGGCTTTGATCAAATCAAATGCCTTTTGTTGTTTCTCTCACCATATAAATTCATCCCGATTCTTAAGACACAGAAGTTGTGTCATCGGCTTCATTTTAACAGACAAATTGTTGATGAATCTTCTAAGAAAGTTTATTTTTCCAATCACCATTTGTAACTATTTCTTGGATGTAGGATGGGAAAACTCCATGATAGCCCTTGCTTTGTTCTTGATAATTTCAATTCCCCTCTGACTGACCAAAAATCCCTAGAAATTTCCTGCTCATACTCTAAAAGCGCACTTGGTTGGATTCATCTTCAATTTGTACTTTCTCATCCTGATAAATGCCTATTCGAGATAATCCAGATGATCTTCTTGAGCTGACTTAACCACCACGTCGTCAATATATACTTCTAAGAATTTACCGATTATATCATGAAAAATAAAATTCATTGCCCGCTGGTATGTAGCCCCTGCATTCTTCAATCCAAAAGGCATAACTACCCATTGAAAAGTCCCGATCGCACCAGGACATCTAAATGCTGTTTTTGGGACATCTTCCTTAGTAATAAAAATTTGGTTATAACCCGAATGACCGTCCATCAATGATAACATTTCATTTCCCGATGCTGAGTCTATTAACATATCCGCCATAGGCATTTGATATTCATCCTTTGGAGTGGCATTATTTAGATCCCGAAAGTTAATGCAAACTCTCAGCTTTCCGTTCTTCTTGTTCACAGGAACAATATTTAAAAGCCACTCAACATACCTGGTTGTTTCAATAAATTTTGCCTTCAACAACCTTTCTATTTCTTCTTTGACTTTACCAATCACATCTGGAGCAAATCTTCTTGTTAATTGTTTATGTGGACGAAATCCTTTCTTGATTGGAAGGCGATGTTCTACAATATCTCTTGACAAACCGAGCATTTCAAGGTAATCCCATGCAAAACAATCTTTGTACTCTTTGATCAGATTAACTAGCTTGTCTTTCATGTCCCCTTGCAAAAACGTACTTACATACACTGGGCGGAAAAAACCAGGCTCTCCTATATCAACCTCCAATAACGGATCTTGAGCCTCCATTGTTCTGTCTTCTTCGACTAACAACTCTTCCCATTCATCTATACAATCCGAGGCTTCAACATTTTGCTTTGCTATTTCCGCCAAATGTGTGAAGTATCTTTCACAAACTTCTTGCAATGCAAACTTGTTTTCCATAAAGAATGTGTAATTCTTCTAATGCCAAGCTTGATTTAGGAATCCATTCAGCTTTTCTATCCTTGAAGCAGCAATAAGTAAGTGATTGTGGATCTATTTTTGGTAATTCAATAGCATAACGCTCATGCAAACGATCCCGATGTTCTTGACAAATGTCAGTCCAACTGATTTAAGCATATCCCGACTCTACCTCAACATATTCCACTTTCTCACCATTTCAAAATGCCAATATTTGATGTAAAGTTGAAGATACACACTGATTAGAGTGTATCCAATCTCTTCCAAGCAACAAATTATATGAGCCATCAGATTCTACTACAAAGAAGGTCGTTTCAGACGATTGGACCTTATGGTTAAATCAAGAACTATTGCCCCCTTGACTTCAGTAACTTCCCCAAGAAAATCAGATAACTGAACATTAGATGGGATGATATCATTATCATCTTTCCCTAATTTCTTGAAGTGTTTATAAGATATGAGGTTCAAAGTGGCTCCAGCATCAACAAAGACTTTACCGACGGGCCTACCATTAACTCTTCCTGAAACAATCAAAGATCTTAAATGTTTTGCTTTTTCAAAAGGTATCTTATCAAACTTGATGACTTCTTTGTCGGGAAACCGAAATTCTGCCATGGCTGTTTCCTTTTCTGAAATATGTTCGATATCTTCTTCCACACTCAAATTAGTTCCATACTTCGCTGGAAGTCTAGCGTGGACTATGTTTATCCGTACTGGAGAACCATAGTTCTTCGATATCTTGGAATGGCCAGTTTAGTAACTTCTGCCATCTTTTTGTGACCATTTAGGATCCAAATCTTTTTGTTCCACCTTCTCTTTTTGCTTTGGATTGAAAGCTACAGTAATCTGCCCAAAATTAATTGTTTGTGGAACCCGAGCAACCTCTTTCTCCTTCTTCTTTTCAAGATAAGAGCTACTTCCTGAATCACCTGGTTCTGGCTTACTCCGATCTTTTTCATCGGGATTTCTTCTCCAGACCTAATTACCTTTCCTGCTGACAGATGTGAAAGGTAAGCCTTGCCTTACCATACTTTTAGCTTGGCTATTCTCAAAATTCCTTTGCCTATTTCTTATTTGCTAGAAACGCCTCTTAATAGTTCTATAAGATGCATGTCCTAGCGATTTAACTGTTGACCATTTTCCTTCGGGAGGGTTATGGGGCACCTTAACCGTTTTTCCTCTGTGGATTTCCTGAGATTTAAATAGTGGTGGATCATCAAATTCATCTCCCCAACCAGTTGGCTCAACTGGCAATGATGGAAATGGATTATCGTCCATATTTCCATAATAGACCACATAGTCAAACTTTCCACTAAGTTCTCCAAGCAATCCAACTTTGGGATCATCTTCTTTATATCGCTGCCATAAACTCTTTTTCTTTGCAGGCTTCGATAATGTTTCGTTATCTTCTTAAATTTGCGCAATTGACTCCCGAATTGGGGGTGCTAGTTAAGATGACCCATGGTATTCCTTCCTCTTATGCCTATGACCAGCATCTTTTCTTTCGAGCACCTGTACTATCTGTCTTGGGTAAATTTTCTCTTCTTTTGCTCGTATCGAAGAGTTTTCAGCAGTTACAATCTCAGATTTTACCCGTGGTCCACCTGTCCTGCAAACAATTGATCCCGATCTGTATCTCCCTCTTGTTCCCCTCATGATTTGGAACCTGGGAAACTCCCGATCTTGCCGAGTTAGCTCCTGGTGACAGCGAGTACAACGTTGTTTATTGTCATCATCTATCGTCTCTCGTATATTAATCATGCTGATCATTTTCGGGAAAAGATCTGTATCTACTTCCATTAAGGCATTGCCTTTGTCTTCGGCAAATTTAATCTTGCCTTGACGAATTGCCTCTTAGATTATCTTTCTAAACACAATGCAATTTACCGTATCATAAGTTGTAGAGTGATGCCATTTGCAATATTTGTTATCTGGTATCTCTTCCTTTGACGAGATTACTTGTCCTTCGGATAATTTGATCATTCCATCTTTCAACAGTAGGTCAAATATTTCATCTAACTTGTAGATATCAAAGAAATAGTTATTTGTCTCCTTAGCCTTGAACTTAAATACATCTCTCACCCTGGCCGGTTTAAGTGTTGAGCACACATACGGTTTGTTTAATACTATAGTTGCTACGGCTATCTCATTCTCCTCTTCGGCTATCTCTGCATATTCGGTACTTTCGGCAAATGCAACTGTCTGCCGATTGTCCTTATTCGGTTTCTTATCTTTCTCCTTCAACAAGTGTTCATACTTAAAAACTCGGGCGTTTAACTGAAAGAGATCGTCAAAGGATTGTCCTTCAAATCTTTCCTTAAGATTAAACCTCAAGCCGTTAAAAGCCAAATCTGTGAACTCCTTCTCAATAAGTGATGTTAAACATCGGTTTCTGGATTTCTTGAAACAAGCAATAAACTAATCCACTGTTTCGGTATTATACTGATACATCCTGGCCAGATCGGCTATCGTTACCTCTGGTACCGTTCGGTAAAACTGCGAATGAAACTGCCTCTCCATCTCAGCCCATGTTTAAATAGAATTCGCAGGTAAATTTGTATACCAAGTAAACGTTGTTCTTGATAAAGACAATGGGAACAACCTTAACCTTAGTTACTCGTTAGTTTCAGCTTTTCCACATTGTGCCAAGAATCGACCTACATGTTCCACGGTTGACTGATCTTCCTCTCCAGTAGATACAGCAAAGTCCGGCATCTTGAAACCCCTTGGATATGGTATGTTATCAATTCAATCAAGATGTGGCTTCCTATATACTGGCCTTGGCAATCCTCTCTCTGCTTCCAACTATTGCATTACCAACTCTGCAACTCTATCTGGTCCATGGCCTCAAATTTTACTAACCTAACCAAGGATCTTGACCCCTAGGATCAAACTGTTGAGATCGATTCACCCATTGCTGCTCCATGTTAAAATTAATGTGTGGTGGTGGCCTATAAAGAGGATTTTCTATCACATGAGGATACGGTTGAGGCCCAGATGATCTAATATGATCAGCATTAGGCATACTTACTGCTGGAAGTACATTCATCATTGGTGGTATATTTGTGACCATGGGATTAACTAAATTAGCATCATTCGGTACATTTTGAGGAAAGTTATAAGTACTCACACCATTCACTAGGTTTATAGGAGTAGGATTCTCTGGCCTTGGTATAATTATGACAGGTGGTTGAGAATTCGATCCTCCATTGCAATTATACCCCACATGAAGAGGTCACGAAGTTGGTGGTAACAATGTTGCCCCAAGAGGATTTACATGAAAGGGCAGAACTTGAGAAGATGAACTAGGACGTGATATTACCTCATTTATAGTATTAACCACCATAGGTTTTATCACATGTGTCACATGTCGCACTATATGATTGGTAAGCTCGTTCTGCTGCTCTTCAAACAGCTTTTTCATCGTGGCTACCAAGGCATTATCTGGTGCCAACGCGCGGGCTTGTTCTTCAATTAATTACCGAGGAATATCGACATTTTCATCTACTTGATTAGCTGCAGAATGCTCAGAGCGTGGCCCCTCAACTGGATTGTTGATGTTATCCATCAGTATTCCTTCAGATTGTCTGGTTTTCACCATTTCTCCAAATCTTAACACGCGAGTCCCACCAGGTGTGCCAAAAAGATGTTCGCTGATTTTCACGAGGAATATCCTTTACCGAAA
This sequence comes from Syzygium aromaticum, assembly GCA_024500025.1. NCBI lineage: Eukaryota > Viridiplantae > Streptophyta > Magnoliopsida > Myrtales > Myrtaceae > Syzygium > Syzygium aromaticum. The sequence goes on from CM044892.1 coordinate 36,337,642, forward strand.
CTTCTGTCTTCGATTTTTTTATTAAAGTAAGTTCTGTGATTTGATTACTAAGAGAGTTATGGCGAAAAATAAAGTATAACACAGGATTGTATGGAATGGATGGAAATCGGAACAGGATTATATGGAATGAATGACAAGCGTATGAATTGAAAACGGATCTGGGGTCAACAGAGTTTCAAATTACGTTACAATACTCCTATGAAAGCTGTAAGGAACTGAAAGGTTACTAAAGATACAGAAAACTGTAAATACAGGAAGTAAATATGCATAGGAAACTAAAGTGCAGATATGCTTGAGTGGTTTTTTTTTTCTTGTTGTCCTCCTTCTTTGCTTCATCTGAGTATTTGTATCTCCTCATATCTTGCAACTGCTCGTTGGTTACTTCTATGTTTTCAAACTTTGAATATTTTGGCGCTTCCAATAACTCCCTTTTCTACCCACGTTTCCAGTTTTATTGTCCGCCAAAACTTGATCTCAACTGCTGAGATGGTTTCAAATCTGGACCAGTAACCTTTCATAATATGCTCGTGCTCATTATCTCCACTCTTGTTCATAACTTCTTGCTGTCGTGACTAGGTTGTGATTCTTCAGTGTATTCCTGAAGTATGAACCTCCCGAAAAAGAGTCGCTGTCGTGAAGCATAAATATTCCAACGTCCCGAACTATAACTCTTCATATTTCGGTAAATATACATATTTTCATCACTTACCGAATTCGGGATACTATGCCATTTTTACTTGCTTCTCAGTATGTTGCCGAATTTGGTCCAGACGTGTTTCGGAAGATGGCTGATTTCCATTATACGCCGGATTCGGCATTGAAGCATATTCGGCACTTATGTCGATTCTTATTTTGATGTCAACAGAACCTGATAAGGCACTATTGACACTCAAACATGATTAACCTTTGGTTATAATCGAGAAGTGATAGACTTAGTTGATCGTAACAGAGTTTCGTGATCAACAGAAGTCATAGATGAAAAGAACATCGACAACTCGCCAAGGGAGTTATCGATAGGAAACATCGGTTATCTGGAGATGTAGTCATCGACATCGATGGGCAACTGCCGAGTAGCAATGGTTTCGGATTTATAACTTTTTGTAACCGTGAATGCGATCAGGAAACTATCCTTTTCAATTCAATAACGTTTGTAACAGTCGATTGTAGGTTTTAGATAGCCACATGGTACTCTTTGTAAAACCCTCTAGTCAATCCAAGAACTCAATGCTCTCATGCAATTTATCCTTTAATCTTTACTTTTCCGTAATTTAAATGGATGGATGCAATTGCTTTCGGTCTCCATATCTTACAAATTCTTGTCATTTACTTTTCCGTCTAAAATCAACAAAGCACCATTCGCACCCTCAGTTGATTCACACATCGATCCATATATATATATATATATATATATTCGAAATGTAGTTTGGTGTCGTTCGATTCGGACGAAACATCCTTTTGGACATACCGAAAGGCATCATATGCGAGATGATAGCGCATGAAACCCCCCCTTGTTTTATCCACGTTGTCCACAAGGCACAAGACACAAGGCAGGGGGCGTCTCGGGGAACCGTCCCCTATCTAGTAATGCGAGAGTGTTGGAAAATGATGGCACAAACCGACATCTCCCTCCTCTACATATCTTCTGCAGGGGGTGGGTCACACAGCACAGGTCAAGTGACTTCCTTCTCTTTCATTTCCTGAAGCACGAATGGCGACGCGCATCATCGAGAGGCTAATGAAACTATTGATGCAGTTGATGTGGAAGGTGGTGAGTTATGATGACCTGAAGCTCAGATATCATGTCTACAGATATGGATTCCACGGCCTGTACATCCATCACAGTCGGTTCTCATTGCTTGCTATTGCATCAGTACTTCCTTCTCTCTGTCTCTCTCCTATTTATGTATTTATTTATTGCCTTCTCGGGTTGACAGATTATTTCGGTAATCAAATCGTGCCTTTCGCCTCCGGCTCCGTGTTGAAGTTGATGTTGGTTACCATATGCACCGTGGCTTGTGAGAGCTCCCCGATCCGAACTTAATAAAACAGTTCCCTCGTCCCCACACCCCAAAAAAAATAAAAATAAAAATGACATAGTCAATCTCCTCTTTTTGTCTTCTAGAGTTCCTCTTTATCTAATTGAAATTTCATAACGGTAATTTATTTATATTTATCTTCTTCTTTTTTTTTTTTTGCTAAAGTCACCAGATTACTAATGAAAGTTCATTCAAACAGTCACATCTGGCGGCCAAAAGAAAAAAAAGCTCATTTAATTGATTCTGATTTTAGCATGTCTTCATGGACAGCAAAATTGTACGGATATATTAAAAAAACATAATTAGATCGATATATTAAATAAGGAGTGGTCTTCAATTTAAATTATTTAATAGGCCACAAACCCATTTTGCAACTCGTGTTTAATAGGCTCGTGCAAAGTGCCTTCCTATAGAGAAACTTCTATGTAATCTCGAAGAAGGGCATCAACATCTATCTAGACCAGTCATCAAAAGTTACATGTCATGATTTTAATTTTTTTCGAACAGACGAGAAACTCGATACTTCTCGATCGGTTTCGGTCGATGGGAATGTTATAGTCCTAGTACACCCAAAAAGCTCTCTTTTCCTATATATTTGACACTATTATCTCAAGTTTTGTTTAAGTCTGTTTATTAACGTAAAAAAAACTTTTGGGACAAGTGAGGTTATCTCGCAAGTGGCACGATACAGAAAAATACATCATAAGATTGAATAACGAGTTTACAGTGCCCACCGTGTATCACTTGTGAGGCTTGCCAAACACACTTGATTATATAATTATATAATGCTTAAGTTAACAACGATCAAAGTTCTTGCAACAATTCAAGATTCAAATGGATAAGTACGACCGTTAATAATCCAAGCCAACTATACATTTGATAAAAACCAACTGGAAAAGCCCAAATGCAGGAATAGGCCCAAGTTCGCTCTTCTGATGCTCCAAAACACAAAGCTCGCCCAGAAGCCGAAACACAAAACCATTTTGTCGGTGACTCGATACCATTTAAGCAACCCATCATGACCTGTTTTACGGGAAAATTATTCAAAGAGTCCTAAATTTATTGTACTTTTATTAATTCAGTCCTAAATATCTTACGTTTATCAATTAAGTCCTAAATATTTTCACTTCTTACCAATTGAGTATATCTGACCGATAATCGCTGATATGGATGCTAACCGAGCAAAAGTGTAATACATTTATGACTTTTTGGATAATTTTTTTCCTATTTTATTAACCCATTTTACCCCAGTGAGGCTAGTGCGCGGATCTACCGGTGCCGGCTGTACCAATACTTGGGGACGCCGTGGAGGAGGAGGAGGAGGGCCATCGGGCCACAGCCCTTCTCCACCGCGTGCGTGGTTATGCCTATGACGGCCTAGGTCATGTTTGATGAGGTAGGAGCGATGGACATGTTTTTTGACGGTGTTATATACACAAGGTGGGTTGGTTTTGAAGGGTGGACGTTGGGCGGTGAATTGCCTGTCCTTTAGAAAATTTTACCTCGTTTAGTTTCGTGATAAATGTCATCTGTTATAACATGACTCGTGTCAAGAAGCGCTAAGTGCTCTAAAATATGTCACACATGCATGTTAAAAGGGAAAAACGAAGTTCGATTTTCCAAATAATTTAGCATTTATTCTACAATAAAAAGGTTAGTGCATTAGAATATGCAATCTCTTTTCATTTTGTATTCGAGGAATCAAGCATGAATGGTATCATGAACCCACACATATAATTTCGTTATTTAATTAGGACCTTAATTAACGAGTCTTCACGGGGCACTCATTAACTATACTTCATGGGGAAATACTACGATTTTAAGCACGTTTATTACACATAACACCAGAAATTTATGATCTTTTTCGATTAAAACTGGCCTACACGTCGAGTAAAAAACAGAAGTTTGTGATTATTTCTAGCAAGTCCCTAACCAAAAGTTGATCTTCACTGATTTGGGATTAATTTTGATTCTTTACCATGCTCCACACGCATGAATATGACAGGAATTTACGTTGGGGATGGCTACGTGATTCATTTCACCCGAACACAGCCAAAAAACCATATGCCCATCCCTATCCGAGGCAAACCACAAGCAACGGATTTGTCTTGATTTCCCGGAATGTGAAAACCAGGAGGCCGTCAAGCGTGGCGTTGTCAAAACTTGTCTCGATTGCTTCCGGCAGGACGGCGAAAGACTCCTATCCCTTCACCATTATGAATACGGGTGGCCACAACTGGGGTTTAAGCTAGCAAGGTGAGGAACGTGCACCGCCTTACCGGATACCAAATTGCCCTGCCGACACATCCGTAAGGCTGGGGAGCTTCACGCTAAAATTCTTTTGGCAACTACAGCCTCATAAACAACAACTGCGAGCATTTCGCTACATTTTGCGGGACCGACATCCGTAGAAGCGAACAGACAGCATTTGTCAATTACTGTGATCGGAGAATTTAGGTAGCCAAAGAATGGGCCGTGAGCTTGCTGCAGAGAAACTGAATTCAAGGGGTCCAACCTTGTATTCTGTTTGTTTGTTCCAATGCACATTCATATAATTGTCACTGCATTGCTGCAGTGTTCACAAAAAATGCAGCTTCACGGTTTTAACTTCAGGTCAAGCTTACAGAGCATAACAGTAATAGCTATGGGAATACGAGACCTCCATACGATGCTTTGGACATTAGAAACATCCACCGCCAAGAACTGTAGCACGCCAAACCCCGACTTAGCCGTATCATCGCAGAATAACAATCGGTACTGACATCATACTCCTATCACTGGAGATGCATCATAAGCCAATTTCACCTCAACAATGACAACACCAACCCCAGGATGCACTGAAAAGGACCAAGTTCCAGAATTCGAAGCTCTCGAAAGTCGATGCTTTTTGAGGATTCAAAAGACACAAGCAAGAGATTAGAACACTTGGACTTCATAGCACGGTTACTGGAAAAAGGAACCGGAGTTCCCATTTCGGCCAGAGAAGAAGCCGACCAGATTGTGCTCTCGACTTCCTGTTTCTTGGCAAACAGACCGAACTGCAACAAATTAAACACCAACGCCCAACATATAACAGAAGCATTTGCATGATATAGACCAGAACCGGCAACAGCAATTCCCGCCACCTGCAGCGCTAAAATTTACTCGGGTGGAAATAAAAGAAAGAATGAATGAAAGTTTTCTCTGCGCTTGAAAGCCAAAATTGCTCTAGACTCCCCTGCAGCAGTAAAAAAATTTGCAGGCACGCATCGGAACAGAGGAATGTGCTGCGAGAAGAAGCACAGGGAAAACTACCCAAGCTCCCCAGGAGAGATCAAGCGATACCACAGATTCGGTGAATGTCTCTAGGAATGATTCAACACCTAAATACAACTTCTGATCCTGCAAAGAAACGACCTTAAATTGTTGACTCCGAAGGCGAGGTCCTTGATTAAAATGCCTCTTATTTGCTAGTACTGGTAGCAATACTTCTGTTTTCCGCAAATTACTTTCTACTCTCCTTTCAGAAACGTCTTCATTATCAATATCACATACGCGAACTCACGTGTACAAACATGATTAACTTAAATAATTTAAATAATTAGATGACATAAACATTTCATATAACCATAAACTATGTTCACCACTTCTAATTTGTGTTTCTATTTTTCCAACCTCATACACTCTCGAATGGGAGTGTTTACTTCTTGATTCCAACCCAAAAAAAAAAATATCATTGAAGATGATTTTTCACGATCACCTTTTCAACAACCAAGTAAAGGCATGCCTTTTTTCAAGTTTATCCATTACATTATCGGTATACAAATGATGTAATTTATGCGCGTATTAATTTAGGCGTCATTTTTCGTATGAGAATCAATCACATAAGTATAAAATGCCATTAGTACAGGAAAAAATATGTATATGTGTGTGTGTACATGTATATATTTCTTATGATGTACTTATTGAAAAATGGAGATATTTCATTATCAAGTAATTTTTCCATGCCATGAATTTTTATAGTTTGATTAGATACAGCAAAGGTAAAATGGGAATCATACCAAAGTGACTGATCTTTTACATCAAAATAAAACCATTTAATTAGTATATTAAAAGAATTTGTTGTTGAAAATTGACAGGATTAACTTAAAGAGTCAGTCAAATTTTCTCGCAATCCTAGGCTTTGAAAATCAAACTAATCTTCTAATTAAGTATGTTTATCAAGTGAACTTAAGATCCAACAGTAATACGTCCAATTGAACATATCGATTCATTTGTCGAGTAACTTGTAAATTTAAATTTGGTTAGGCATATCACTTAGATGCTCTCGTTTTCCTAAAAAGAGATGAGTTTATTTGTGTAATTTTATTGATCTGAAAACGAAAATCCAAGAAGGGTCCATTCTTTCCATAGAAGTTTTTATCTGTATTTATGAGCTTCGGATGAGTTTCGGGTTTTTCTTACACCTAAGTAATCAGATTTGAGATTTCATATTCAAGCCGACCCAAATCCGGAAACCGATCCAAGCCCATCCCGCTTCTCAGCAGCTCTCCTTCCTCCTCCTGCTCAAGCTCGTAATTCCTGTCGAGGGGGTTGCAGGGAAAGAGGCGAGAAGAAATTCTTTGAACAGAGGGAGAAGCAAACTGCGAATCTCCGTTTGGTCTCCGCGTTTCTCGCCATGGAACCCGCCGGCTGCGTGATCTCCCGCGCGTGGTAAAGTCTTCCCCTTTTTCCTCTCTGCACGGGCTTCACTGAGCTCACCAATTTTCTTTTCTTTGGAAAAGATATTCTCTTTCACTTGGTCTCTCTAGATTCACTAGATTCCGTGAGCGTTGAATTTGAAGCGATCGTCTCTTGAATTCGAAACCCAGATCACTTGGTGGTGGTGGGTCCGTGACAGAGGATGTTCAGACGTTCGTTTGGGATCATTGCATCAGTGGAGCTGTAAAGTTTTTCCCAAACTAGAGATTCCAAAAGGAAAAAGAAAACTGATGTCTGAACTGAAGTGTCTTTAAGTTCAGTTCACATGTCGATGTGGGTTTAGGGAATAAGTGAAAAAAAAACAATCTTTTGTGTTTCCTCTGTATCATTTCTGCTAAAGTGAATGTTCTTTTACTCGTTGACACCATATAGACTAGCCGTAATGATTACACGCTTCCGTGGCAGTTGTTACTCGTTGCTACTACTGGAGTTGTTGCTCTAGCTTAGTAATACTAGCTCGTGTATTAGTTTTTGAGTGCCAGACTCATTGTATCTGTTTTTGCTGCATTATTTTAGCGAAGGACTGCTACCGATGAACAGGCGGTGTGTTGTTGCAGATTGGCAAGTGTCATGATCCGTACTTGAAAAACTTCTTGAAGAAGCTCATATTGGAAATTGAGTCTAATCGTGATAATGTGCTAGATGAATTGTATGAACTGTACACCGAGTTCATGACTTCTTTAACAGTAAAGCTCGTTATTGTTAATTTTTCTTTCAGAATAACGTGTCCCTTTTCTCCTAATTTATTTATTAATCCTCAAGTTACCAATGACAAAGTCTTTTTTCATTAGGATGAAAGTGCAGTCAAAGGGAATGTGAGGGCTTTGAAATATATTTCTTTTCTTTTCCCGGAGGTAACGTTTTTTTTCATGTTTTTTTTTGTCATTTGAGTTATATTTTTTTGTATGCATCATCCGAATCTTTGGCTAATCATTTCGTAGATGCAACTTGTGAGGATGCAATGGTATGGAAATTGGTGGTTCCACTTGATTGTTCGCTCAACGTGCTTGAAGGAGATACAGGGTACGTGTGGGATTGAATAATGTATATTTTCGAAGAACTGAATGCTTGTCCTGGGTCATATGCTTGCTTGGTTTTGTTCAGTTAGATTAAACGTGGATGTATACCTTTTGTTTTTTTTTTTTGGGCAAAAGAGCATGATTTTATATTAGATGGTTTATTGCCTCATTCATTGTCTGGATTTATGTGCCGATTGAAATTAGCTTTCAGTCCTTTCTCTCATCAGGTGCTCGATCTGGCCAGCCAGTCTATTTTTGTCAGAGTTCATACTTTCCCTTCTGGATATATTCTCCAGCAAAACATGTTTTGAAGTAAGCTGTCTGAAGTGCATGAAATTTTCAAATAAACATTAGTGTTATGGGTTCAATTTCCTTGATTTATACACGTTAGAGTTGGTTCTGTTGTTGATATTCCATTAGAAAAGTTTTGCCAGCTTACTGTTTTATTTTTTATAGAAACAATCTGAATCGTCAGATCCAGTAATCTAGGAAACACCACAGAGATCAACGTTGTTGTCAGATAATCACTTGGCGTTCTAGTCCCTTTCCCCCTTTATCTGATTAGTGCAATCTGTTTTAACTTTATATATCATGCACTGGAAGGAATTTCAGGTACTGACTAGAATATTGGACTTAGGTTGGCTCAGGGATTGGCTTAGTCTGTATCTGTCTCAACCTTGTGAAAGCTTCCAAGATACTGTTGTTGAGCTTCAAGCTCCTTTCGTTTAGGTTTTTTTCTAGTACTCGAGCCTTCATATGTTAATGCATTGTTCTTGTTCCATCAATTAGTATATTTTAGCATAGTTTTTTTTCTTTTACTCGAAGCTTCATATGTTTATGCATTGTTCTTGTTCCATCAATCAGTATATGTAGATATGCTAGATGGTTTTGGCAAGCAACTCTTTTGCTGTCCTTGGTTCTTGTAATTGTTGTTGATTATTCCTATGAGTTGGATATTAAAAGCTGATTTGGTTGTGCAAGTATTAATCAACTCTAAGCAACATGAAGTTTAATTTGAAGATGAATCAATTGAGCACCGCTGATGATGAGCCAGTGTCTTCACAATGTACAGATTCTGTGAGTGATCATGTCATTGTCCTTGCACGTTCCACCCTAAGCGCCCACTTTTTCAAGTTTTTAGTTTCTTATTTCACACACATGCACCATAGTTTTCCTTCTTAGGTCCCATGATAGATATTTCTTTCATTGGTATGGTAGACATCCCATCTTCTTCATTACTTTTGGAGACAACCCTAATCTCCTCCGCCATACGCACGACCTTGTTCACCAACGCTGCCGGGTCTCTCCAGGTACTTCTTGACTGGCGTCAGATTCGCCGCCAGATCTGTCCTAGTAGTTGCCGGCAAAGAGGTCTCCGAAGTGCGACTGGCTCTCCTTCAGTTTCCTCAGCACCGTCACGCACGAGACCCTCAATGCCCTCACCAGCCTTTTCCTGTCTTCAAGGATGTGCAGATGGCTGATGCAGAGACCTTCGCGTTGCAAAAAGGAGATCAACCAGCTCCTGAGCTTGATCATCAGCACTTTCTACAGCAACAAGGAGATTTTCCTTGTCGAACTTATCAGCATTTCATCTGATGTACGTCTCTTTGCTTATTCCTTTTAATTTGCCACTATGTGTCCGTGCATTGCATTGAGCTCGCTTAGTGAATGGGACACCTGGTGCGGAATGAGTTTGAAGGCTAAAAGATTACGAAAATTCTTGTTTAGATTGGTCAATTTTTTACTTAGGAAGATTTAGTCAGTGATGATGGTAGTCCATAATATTCAATCACAGACCAAGACACAGTTGTCCCCTGCATCCTCAAGCCGTTGAACGAATCTCTCTCTTGTATGAGAAGCCTTCAAAGTACTAGCTGATATCAATCAAAGACCAAGACACAGTTGTCCCCAGCATCCTTCTGACGTGGATTCACATAGAACATCGCGCCACCATAGAATCTGGTATATAAAATGAACACGAGGCCCTGACTGATTCATGTTTCGCCCCCTTGAAATGGATGCATGTTCATCGCACCTCCTATGGTGGTTGCCAAAGCTCCGGGTGACCTCGAAATAGGCCGCGAACTTGAATCTACCAAAGGGTACGAATGCCTCTGAGATTCGATCGCAAAGCCGGAGGACCAGGCGATGGAAATAATGACCAATTTTTGACTGGTTGTAAACCTCGTAAGACGCCCGTAGTGATGCTACGATAATCGAAATAATGGTCATAGACAGAGACATGGACCGAGATAATATTGTTTTGTCATAAGCTGTGTCGATTTTGCATGCCAATGGCTACCCATTTTCCTTGCCTTGACCTTAAAGAGACCCAACCACCATGATTGCGAGAGAACTGTGGCCTTCTTTTGAATTCATGCACGTCTGCTCAAGAGGAACGATTTGATGCCGAAGATATTAGTATAATGATATCTGGAAGGAGAATAGTACGTGTTCGCACGTGATGTACCCCACTCATCCCTCTCCAGAAACCCACATCAGCCCGCGAAAATCTCGTAATTTTTCAATGAGCGCAAGGGAAGGTTCGTGGAAATTGGTCACAGCCTTGGAATTTTCGCTCCGTCAAAACGACAACGACGGGTTTCAGTATGGATCCATCGAACTCTGCGATAGAACATAACCTAGAATGTCAACCACGAAATCATATATCACGTGCCTTTGTGTATGATTATATTGATTGATTGTTTTGCTCCTTCGAAAAGGAAGTGCAAATCTATTTTGTGTTTATCGCGGTACGTCTCACCATTTGTAACGGTCCATTAGATGGAAATTGAAGTCATGATAATCGCGGAATTGGATCCTACAGCTTTCTCTTCTTCTGCAGACTCAAGTCCTGCATCCTGCTTTAGCAGCATCAGACAAATCAAGACGTACTAAGAAGATCATAGATATGAACAATGAACAATGGTTTCAGATAATCGAGGCTAACGTAGCATGGGGCCACAGATACAATGGAACGTGAGGTTACGTCTAGAATGCCCACGCGTCTTACTTTATTTCCATTTTGATTATTGGTTTTCCTATTTGACAAATCTTATGGGTGCCCAGTTAATTTAACTAAGACGCCATGAGCAGGCTGTGCCACCACCGGTTTCCGTCGGATACCGGCGGATTCTGTCATTCTCACATCACCTCATCGTAATATTCTGAAAGTGAAAATAAGTGGGGTGTTTGGTAGGTCCATGCATGAATACCTTTTATGGATGCCAACGTCGTGAGTTATCAAACAAGGTTGATTTCGTCATTTGCCCTAGCATCTCGCGATTGAATCCGCCACATTCTTTTCCGTGGTGTCTGCATGTGAAGGAAACCTCACTAAAAAAACCACCGGAAGTTGTTTAAGTCAGTAACGAAAGAACTTTATCACAAAAAAAGAAAAAAGCAAATTGACTTCATGATACCACATAACTTTGAGGAACCATATAAAAGATTCAACTTTGAAATAGTCTGCGGTAAAAGTATCTACGGAAAAGGTTTATCTACCTTAGGTTATCTCACAGGATATGTTTATAGAGTCGAGACGTACATGACTCGTGTTTTGTTTTTCCATTCGTGGACAGCATCGGTTTCCTCTCTTTGCGATTGCACATTTGCACATAATGATTTCGTCGTTCCGTTAGCTCCAGATATATCTACATCTGAACACAACTCTGCAAAATAAGGTGGCCCATGACCTATTCAATGTGCATCGCAACAAGCAAGACGAAAGCGTCTCTCCATGTGTGGCTCATCTTCTTCCAACACAGTCGTACGCCGTGGGCTTTTTAATACTTACAAAAAGAGTCAAACTTCACTAGCGAAGCTACCAAAAAGAAACAAGACAAGTCAGCGAAGCGTTTGTCCCGCATTCTTAGATAGTCGCGCTCGGGATTAGCTTTCGAGTCATTTTCCGCATGTCTCTATCTCTGTCCGCCACTTTGAAGAACCGAACCGCACTTTGGTTCTCCCCCCACAAGCCCATTTGACATTGATGTGCAAATCTACAGGATTTGAGTTTGATCAGCAAAAGAATTCCTATTTTGGATCGATCAATGAATCTCATGTCCTGTTCTTCTCGGTATCTACCGAAAATATTATGCAAATACGAAAACTATTTAGCAACAAAGCAAATGAATGAGAAGGTTTATTTGTATTCATGAAAATAAATCGCATTGAAGGTTTTTGCACCTTGTGTTGACCCAGGGAAAATTTGTTTCGAGAGAGTCTAGACGCGCACGGAATCGCATATTTTGCTTTTTTATTCGTGAACGGTCGCTTTCGCTTTCGATCTCGAGTGGTTTAGAATTAGGAAGCAAACACTAAGAACCTGACATAACCATCTGCGTAATGTGGACATCAACATGTCAGATGGGTCAGAAGTCTAAGATTCTCATCTCATTACCTTCAGGTGGGGCAGGCCACATGATCCGCACAGTAACAATAGTTATACCCGTACACGGACGCTCTATATATTGCCCCACGCTCACATACCCTTCCCAGTTCATGCTTCGAGTCACTTGCTTCTCTTTCGTTTCCTCTCCTCCGACGACCGCCAAGACCGTCCTTCTGCTCCCCTTCTAGCCATCTCCCATCGACCCTTTGCCGGTGCCCACTAGCCCTGTAGCGTGAAGAAGTAAGGGCCCAAAAATGGTGACGGAGACCATCAAGAAGGCGACAGCACTTCTCATGCAGAAGATGTGGAAGGCGATGACCCTTCTCATGCAGTTGGTGTGGAAGGTGGTGAGCCCTGAGGATTTGAAGCTCGGGGATCATGTATACGTGTATGGATTATATGGGCTTTATAGCCATCACGGTGAGTTTTCTTTGCCTTGCTGGTTTTTGCATCAGTATATTTTCTCTCTTTTTTCTTCTTATTCTTTTCCCTTGTAAAAAGGTTTGTGTATTGGATCGATAGACAAACCTTTGGTTTACATTTGCACTGTTTTTCCCAAGCCAAGATTGATTGAACAGTTCCCTCAGCCCAAAATGGTAACAAAGTCAATCTCCACTTTTAATCTTCTAGGGTTCCTCTTTGTGTAATTAAAAATTTTATAAAGCTCATTTATTTATTATTTATCTCCTTTTTTCCGTTTTCTTCTTTTTGCTAAAACCACCAAATTAATGAAAGTTCATTTAAACAGTACAGCCGGTGGCAAAAAAAAAAAAAGCAATGCTCATTTAATTGATTCTGATTGCGGCGTGTCTTCTTTTAGACATTAAATTATGCCGATAAATTTCGCGAAAATTAGATCGATATTTTCAAAAGGTGAGTGCTTTTAAACTTGACTTATTCAATTAAAGTGCCCATGACGATCTAACCTCGTTAGACAGATGATAAAGCAGCAAGCCACATGTCTCTATCAAGCATTTGCCTTTATTTCAAGTCAAAATTAGGGGAATAATCAAACCGGATATACACTTTCGCTTGAGGACAATATTTAGTTGTGTGGAGACCCTAGTGAACCGCATATGGGAGCAACTAATCTCAATAATTCCATAGAGTTCAGGACGAAAAAAGGTTGTGGGGGACGTAATCAATCGCAAAGCTTCTAATTATCTGTCCCAAAACTGGCCCACGCCAAGCTTTGATTTCGTTAAAAATAAAACATTTCCGGCGTGTTCCGAAGTCAAACCAATGGTTCTTAAAGGTCTAGGGCTGCGGCTCACTATCTAGAGCTGGCGAAATAGGTCACAGGTCCATTTTGCAGCTCATGTTTAATATGCCCATGGAAAGTATCAGGTTGATAGATCATTTGAGCAAGCAAATTTAGCCTCTCAACTCCGGCTTAGTGATAATTTCAACATCTGGTTACCAACCATTTGCACTGTTGCCGGTAATTAAAATTCAATAGTTCTCATTTATCCAATATTTTGATAAGGAATGACTGAGTCAATCTCCACTTTTGATCTTCAAGAGTTCCTGTTTGATGTAATTAAATTTTATAAAGCTCATTTATCCATTATTTGTTTATTTATTTGTTTTTTTTGGTAAGGATTGTTTATTTATTTGTTTGTTTCTTTTTTTCACCAAAAAATCCACCAGATTACTACAAGTTCATTCGAACAGTACACCCATTGGCAAAAAATAATGCTGATGTAATTGATTCTGAGAGTGGCGTGTCTTCTTTTGGACATTAAAGCATGTCGCTACATCTAAAAGAAAATTGGATCGATATTTCTACAAAGGACTGTCTTTCAACTCACCTTAATATAATTCAATTGTGCATGAGGGAGTATAAAATAACCCTGCCACATGTTTCTTCCGACGTTTGCCTACCATATGAAGCCAAAGTCGGACTCTCTCTCTCTCTCTCTCTCTCTCTATACCAGTTATAAAGAGTCACTTTTTTATCTTTTCAAACAGACGAAATACTTCTAGATTGGTTTAGGTGGACAGAATCGTTATATTCCGAATTCACCTGGAGAACCCTCTTCTCCCTGTGTGCTTGAGACTGTTGTTGAATCAAGAAAAACATATAATTCAGTTATGAGATCTGTAAATCTCAGGGTTTCCTTGAGTCTTTTCCTGAACATCTAAAACCTTGGGGACCAACGAATTTGTCCCGCAAATGACGTGATACGAAAGAATAGGTCATTAGATTGAGTGTCAAGTTCACGATAGTCCCCCTTGTTCACATCAATATACCCTTAGAGGAATCCCTTTTAATGACGTATGCATCCCAGGCTTACGTACTCTTATTGCGATTAGAAAAGCTTTTTTTTTTTTTTGTTTTTTTTCAAGTAAATGTCTCTGTTTCCGATGCGGGAAACCATGGGTGAACCATGTTCCATTCCAAGCCAATTTGGACCGAAAGCATTCCAATCCAACCCAACTAGAAAAAGCCCAAATGGCAGGAACAAGCCTAAGTTCGCTCTTTTGAGTAAGAAAGAAATAGAGAACTCTGTCATTATTTCTAACAGGTTTTAAAGTTCGCGCCTAATCTTCCCTAACCAAAATGAAATTTTGATTCTTTGCCGTGTTCCACGCGGTTAATATGCTGCAGGAATTTATGTCGGCGATGGCTTACTGATTCATTTCACCCGAACGGAGGACAAAAAAACTATATGCCCTTCGTTGTCCAAGGCTAGGCCCTTGCAACAAAGTTGTCCCAATTTCCTAGAATGTGAACACCACGAGACGATGAAGCGCGGGGTCGTCAAAACTTGTGTCAATTGCTTCTGTCGAGACGGCAACAAACTCCGATCACTTTACCATTATCGGTACGGGCGGTCGCGGCTGGGATTTATGCTGGCAAGGCGTGGAACCTGCACCACATTACCCTACACAAAATCGTGTGAACAAGTCGTTGAGACGGCTAGCCGACTTCACACTGACAATGCTTTTGGCTGTTACCATCTACTAAAGAATAACTGTGAACATTTTGCCTTATTTTGCCGAACCGACATTCGTAGAAGCGAACAGACAGCATTTTTCAGTGATTGTGAATAGAAAATTATGGCAGCCATAGTTTCCCCCGAGGTATGGGCGCCTCAATTACTTATGTGGGCTCATCCCCAGGCAATGGTGGCGGATTCTCGGTTACCAAAAAAAAAAAAAATTATGGCAGCCAAAGAGTGGATCTTGAGCCACAGAGAAACTGATTTTTAGCGGTCCAAAGCTTCCTCCAATCTTGTATGCTGGTTGTTCATTTGTTTACCATATGTTTCAATGTATATTCAATTGGGACTGGAACACAGGCATTGTTGCATCTTACTAGATTGATTGTACAATCTATCTGTAGGTGCTCCGTGGGCATTACTCTAAGTTCTAATTCATTGCTCGTGCGATGAGACGAGGGAATCATTTCGGTTGATTGTTGCCCTTATCTCTGCAGCCCGTAGCCTACTGGGCCAACTTAGCAAAAGCATCTGCAACCCATTGTCGAAAAGAAGTGAACCGAGTCGCAGATTAGGTTGCTACAACCATTAGACAGAACTCTTCACCCGGGAATTGACTAGCCCATCCTCCCCAAACCCCGACTCAGCAGTATCATCGCAAAATAACAGTAAGTGATAAAATCAGTACTAACATCGTAGTACTATTGATGCAAGAAGCCCGAGCAACATGTGCATATTCATAAAAAAACACAGGCTTCGAACAATGAGGCCAAGCGGCACATTACACAGGAAATGCATCACGACTCAAGCTTGACAATCGAATAATTTAAACAAAAATGACAACACCAACCCTAGAATGCATCGAACAGAACCAAGTCCGAGAATTCAAATCTCTCAACTCAAAAAACAAGAACAAGAACAAGAGCTACCCAATTTAGGCTTTGTAGGCTTGGCGGGTCTATCAAGGGGCCGAATAACCTGCGATGGGTGGATTCTTACTGCGCCACCTGCAATACGCGAGATGCGAAAGCTCGGACTTCGAAGCGGGGTCGCTAGAGGAAAGAACGAGAGGTCCGATCTCAGCCAAAGAAGAAGCCGGCCCCATTGCTCTCTACACTTCCCTCTAGCTACAAAAATTGTTGACTACGGCGTCAAAGTCCTTGATTCAATGCCTTTGATTTGTTGGGGATTCCTTTCGATTTCTATGATATTCATTTGCACCATTCAAGAGAACAAATCAATTCATTTCTCGGGTAACTCGTAAATCTAAATTTACTTAGGTATATCACTTCGATGTTCTCCTCCTTCTAAAAAGAGATAAGTTTACTTATATAATTTTATCGATCTAAAATTGAAAATAAATAAAGCACACATTCTTTCCGGTAGAAGTTTTCATCTGTATTCATTGAATTCGGGACAGGATTTCGGATTTTCTTGTACCTAAATAATCAGATTTGACATGTCATTTTTTCAAGCCGACCCAAAACCTGAAAACCGATCCAAACCCATCTCCGCTTCTCACCGGCTCCCTCTTCCTTCCTGCTGCTCGTAATTCCTGCTGACGGTGTTGCAGAGGAAGAGGCGAGAAGACATATTCTTGAACAAATGGAGAAGCAAAAACTGCGAGTCCCCATTTGGTCTCTGCGTTTCTTGGCCATGAAACCCGCTGACTGCGTAATATCACTTAACACGCGTGGTAAAAATCTTCTCTGTTTCCCTCTTTCCGCGCGCTTTACCAAAAAGATACTCCTTTTCACCTGTTCTTTAGATTCTCTAGATTCTGTGTTCTTTGAATTTGAAGCAATTGTCTCTTGAATACGAAACCCAGATCACTTGGTGACGGTGGGTCCGTTACAGAGGATGTTCAGAGGTTCATTTGGGATCATTGCATCAGCGGAGCTGTAAGTCTTGATTGAGATATTTTCCCAAACTAGAAAATCCAAAAGGTAAAAGAAAAAAAGATGTCTGAATTGAAGTGTCTTTTAAGTTCAGCTCAAATGTTGATGTTGGTTTAGGATACAAGTGAGAAAAAAAAAAAACAATCTTTTGTGTTTCTTTATGTGTCATTTCGGCTAAAGTGAATGTTTTTTACTCGTCGACGCCATGTAGACTAGCCGAAATGATTATATGCTTGGAAGTTATTGTTCTTGCTACTTTTGGAGTTGTTACTCGAGCTTACTAGTACTAGCTCATGTATTAGTTCTTCAGTATCAGCTGCCATCTGTTTTTGCTGCATTATTTTAGCGAAGGACTGTTGCTGTGTAATTCTCTGAATAGGCAGTGTGTCGATGCAGATTGGCAAGTGTCATGCTCCGTTTGTGAAAAACTTCTTGAAGAAGCTCATATTGGAAATTGAGTCTAATTGTGATGATGTGCCAGATGAATTGTATGAACTGCACACCGAGTTCATGACTTCTTTAAAGGTAAAGCTCATTGCTGTTAATTTTTCCTTCAGAATTATGTGTCCCATTTCTCCTGGTTTATTTAAAAATCCTCAAGCTACCAATGAAAAAATCTTTTTTCATTAGGATGAAAATGCAGTCAAAGGGAATGCGAGGACCTTGAAATATATTTCATTTCTTTTCCCAGATGGTAACTTTCTTTTTTCAGGTTTATTTTTTTCACTTGAGTTATATTTTTCTGTATGCATCATCCGAATCTTTGGCTAATAATTTCGTAGATGCAAGTTGTGAGGATGCAATGGTAAGGAAATTGGTGGTTCCACTGCATTGTTCGCTCAACATGCTTGAAGGAGATACAGGGTATGTGTGGTATTGGTTCATGCATATTTTTAAAGAACTGAGTGCTTGTCCTGGGTCATATCCTTGCTTGGTTTCGTTCAACTAAATTTCTAGGCTGCTGTCCCAATAATAAGGCGTTCTTCTCAAAACAACGAAAATCCAAGAAGAGTGCATTCATTCCATAGAAGTATTTATCTGTATTTATGAGTTTCGGATGAGTTTCGGGTTTTTCTTATACCTAAGTAATCAGATTTGAGATTTCATATTCAAGCCGACCCAAACCCGGAAACCGATCCAAGCCCATCCCGCTTCTCAGCAGCTCTCCTTCCTCCTCCTGCTCAAGCTCGTAATTCCTGTCGAGGGTGTTGCAGGGAAAGAGGCGAGAAGAAATTCTTTAAACAGATGGAGAAGCAAACTGCGAATCTCCGTTTGGTCTCCGCGTTTCTCGCCATGGAACCCGCTGGCTGCGTGATCTCCCGCGCGTGGTAAAGTCTTCCCCTTTTTCCTCTTTGCACGGGCTTCACTGAGCTCACCAATTTTCTTTTCTTTGGAAAAGATATTCTCTTTCACTTGGTCTCTAGATTCACTAGATTCCGTGAGCGTTGAATTTGAAGCAATCGTCTCTTGAATTCGAAACCCAGATCACTTGGTGGTGGTGGGTCCGTGACAGAGGATGTTCAGACGTTCGTTTGGGATCATTGCATCAGTGGAGATGTAAAGTTTTTCCCAAACTTGAGATTCCAAAAGGAAAAAAGAAGAATGATGTCTGAACTGAAGTGTCTTTAAGTTCAGTTCACATGTCGATGTGGGTTTAGGGAATAAGTGAAAAAAAAACAATCTTTTGTGTTTCCTCTGTATCATTTCTGCTAAAGTGAATGTTCTTTTACTCGTTGACACCATATTAGACTAGCCAAAATGGTTATATGCTCCTGTAGAAGTTATTGTTCCTGTTGCTACTACAGGAGTTGTTGCTCTAGCTTAGTAATACTAGCTCATGTATTAGTTTTTGAGTGCCAGATTCATTGTATCTGTTTTTACTGCATTATTTTAGTGAAGGACTGTTACCGATGAACAGGCGGTGTGCTGTTGCAGATTGGCAAGTGTCATGATCCGTACTTGAAAAACTTCTTGAAGAAGCTGATGTTGGAAATTGAGTCTAATCCTGATGATGTGCTAGATGAATTGTATGAACTGTACACCGAGTTGGTGACTTCTTTAACGGTAAAGCTCATTGTTGTTAATTTTTCTTTCAGAATTATGTGTCCCATTCCTCCTGGTTTATTTAAAAATCCTCAAAGTTACCATTGACAAAGTCTTTTTTCATTAGGATGAAAATGTAGTCAAAGGGAATGTAAGGGCTTTGAAATGTATTTCTTTTCTTTTCCTGGATGGTAACTTTCTTTTTTCAGGTTTATTTTTTTCACTTGAGTTATTTTTCTTTTTTGTATGCATCATCCGAATCTTTGGCTAATAATTTCATAGATGCAAGTCGTGAGGATGCAATGGTAAGGAAATTGGTCGTTTGTCTGCATTGCTTGCTCAACATGCTTGAAGGAGATACAGGGTATGCATGGGATTGAATCATGTATATTTTTGAAGAACTGAATGAGTGTCCTGGGTCATATGCTTGCTTGGTTTTGTTCAGTTAGATTAGAAGTGGATGTATACTTTTTGTTTTTTTTGTTTGTGCAAAAGAGCACTAATTTATATTAGGTATGGAGACGGTTTTAATCACAGATGGTTTATTGTCTCATGCATTGTGTGGATTTGTGTGCCGACTGAAATTAGCTTTCAGTCCATTCTCTCATCAGGTGCTTGATCCGGCCAGCCAGTCTATTTTTGTCAGAGTTCATACTTTCCTTTCTGGATATGTTCTCCAGCAAAACATGTTTTGAAGTAAGCTGTCCAAATCGCATCAGAATTTTCAAATAAACATTGATGTTATGGGTTCAATTTCTGATTTATCCACGTTAGAATTGGTTCTGTTATAAGCATTCTGTTATAAAAGTTTTGCCAACCTTATTGTTTTATTTTCTGTAGTAACAATCTGACTCATCAGATCCAGTAGTCTGTGGAACACCACAGAGATAATCACTTGGCCTTCTGTTCCTTTCCCCCTTTATCTGATTTGTTCGATCTGTTTTAATTTTATATATCATGCACTAGAACTGATTTCAGGTACGGACTAGAATATTGGACATAGGTTGGCTCAGGGGTTGGCTTAGTTGGTATCTGTCTCTCCCATTTGAAAGCTTCCAAGGTACTGTCCTTGAGCTTCAAGCTCCTTTCTGCTTAGGTTTATTTCTTTTACTCAAACCTTCATATGTTTATGGATTGTTCTTATTCCATCAATCGGTATATGTAGATATGCTAGGGTTGCGCTCGCTATGGTTTTGGCAAGCAACTCTTTTACTGTACTTGGTTCTTGGAATTGTTCTTGTTCCTATGAGTTGGATATTAAAAGCTGATTTGGTTGTGAAACTAGTGATCTGTCCTTCAGCACATATACAATATTGGCTGAACACGCTGGACATGGTTTCATGATGATACATGAGTAGCAGTAAAGACTGTATTCATGCAGGTTATATTGAGCGATGGCAACCTATCAACTCTAAGCAACATGAAGCTTAATTTGAAGATGAATCAAATGAGCACTGAAGACGATGAGCCAATGACTTTGGAATGTTTAGATTCTGTGAGTGATCATGTCATTGTCCTTGCACATTCCACCCTAAGTGCGCAATTTTACAAGTTTTTCGTTTCGTATTTCACATGCACACCCAGAGTTTTCCTTCTTAGATCCCATGGAAGATATTTCTTTCGTTGGTACGGTGGACATCGATGATAATGCCTTTAGCATAAAAGAATAGTTCTGCTGAGCGACTTCCCCATTAGTCCTTTGGTTACCTCAAAAGCAGTGTGGTTTGTCCTTCTTTATTGAAAAAATTGATTTTCTCAAGAAAAGCAGGACTTTGGATGAGGTCCATCCAAACAATATTTATCTTTTGCGATCATGTGGATCCTGATGCAGTTTGACCATGCACAAATTGGAGGAATAGGAACTGAAATTGATATCATTTTCTCACCCCAGGTGGAATGTTTACACCTACCTTGGGAATGTGCATCTGAGAGCGTACTTCAGGGATTGCAACCGGATATAATGTGAGTAGTTTCTCCACTAAAACACTTCTTCAGTTGAGCATTTGTGAGATATTCAGTTGTTTTCTCTCTTCATCAATCAGTAAGGGCGTAATTTCTCTTTTTTCTACAGTTCAGGTGCTGACGTGATATACGACCCATTGTGCCTTCCACACCTTGTGCGTTTACTCTCCATTCCTGTGGATAAATCAAAGTCATCTTCGCGATTCCCGAGAGCAGGTTGCGACAGTGCAATTGGCGGTTCACATGATTACAGCGATCGGTGCAATTCCCTGGATGTCGAGGCAGCTTGCGACGTTGCAAGAAATGCCAGTCCCTCCAAGCATCCGATCGCTTACATTTCGTCTGTCATCCTCAATGCCAATACTTTTGATCGTTTTCTTGCTTTAGTTGACGAGGCAAACCTTGCCATTGCTGACCTGACCGGAACTCTTCAACCTGCCAGTTTGCTTCCTTACATGCAATCATACAATAGATCGAGCATACGACTGTTCAGGTTCTCGAGCAAATGAGGCTCAATTTTTCTACCTCACCATAGTGCGAAGAGCTTTTGCCCTGTTTTCAGGTTAGCACATTCACGCTGGCACGGATTGCACATTGTCCTGTTAGTGATCCAGGTCAGGGGCATATTCTCAGACATTTCCTCTGATATTTTTGCTTGGCCTATGCGATTTGTTTGATGTATGGCAGCGAGCATTACTGTAGTAATTTGAGTTATGAGAGGAAATGCTTCATCCATTGCTCGTATGCATGATGCTTACTCGACAGCGGAGATACTTTGTGGGACAATAGCACAGCGAAACCTTTTTTCCAGGATGATGGGTTATGATCTCGTATATCTTTAATCGGAAGTGCCGACCCATGTTTTTTACGGCGTCGTAAATTTCTGAATAGTTAAAGCTATTTTTAGGTGACATGATTGTAGCGTAACATCTAACGTCGATTTCAACCTGCAGACGGCCAACGCTTAAAGAGTACGAGTCCCTTGGCAAATGCAATTTTTACTGGATCTTCTTTTATGTCGATGATCGTCTGCGAAAGGGCTTTCATGTATGCCGCCACATCGACGATTTCTCGCTTTCGGAAAAGAAAGAGAAACATAGAAGTGTATGAACAAAAGAGCGATCACTTAAATGTAAGAAAAATTAAAACGATTGTGTATCCAGATGGTAATGAATTGAGTACAAGTGGGTTCATCCAGGAATCTCGAGGCCTTTCTTTAGTAGGTTCACTCAAATGGGAATGAATTGACTAGACGATTAATGCCGTTCTCGTTGAGCAAGATTGCGGTCCATACCGTTGGCCACGTTATGGTCAATTACTTACTAGCATGGAAGAATGAGGAATACAAACGTGGAAAATGTGAAAGGTGGTGTTCGCTAATATGCACGTGGGTGATGTCCACAATTTGTGAACGCATCAACCGGAGACATAATTGAAGGGACATAGTGGCTAATCGAGAAATATGATCAACTATTTATTGACCACGTGAATTGTGTTAGAAAAAGTACCACATCGAATGGTGTAGTGTGGAGTAGTTGATCTGAATAGTTTGCGTGTAACTCATGAATTTAAGCTTTTAAGTAAAGATTGGTTCAAATGAAAATGTTAATGGACTCTAACCTGGTCTCTCTCTTGGCGATCTCTTTAGGTGAAGCCCTTGATTTTCGAATCTTTTCGGGCCTCTATTTACCTCATCAATTATATGTTTTCACGTTTTAGGCTTAACCAAAACCCAGCCTACGCACGAGGGAAGT
The DNA here is from genome assembly GCA_024500025.1 of Syzygium aromaticum. Taxonomy (NCBI): domain Eukaryota; kingdom Viridiplantae; phylum Streptophyta; class Magnoliopsida; order Myrtales; family Myrtaceae; genus Syzygium; species Syzygium aromaticum. The sequence continues at coordinate 36,360,432 of CM044892.1, forward strand.
GTTAAATATTTAAATGTTAAACGATCTTTTAGCTGTCTCTCCATGTCCAATATTTGACTCAAAAAGTAGATGAGGTAGTTCGAAAAGGCAACCTTATTTCTTCGGATAATAGATATTTCTATCTATATATAGAAGAGGTATTCCTTGAGACGAGAGGATTCGAACCTCTGGATAGTGAGACAAAAACTCGTTACCTTACCATTTGGCCGCACCCCATTTAAATTTCTATTCTATATTAATGAACACTAGCACTGGTATTGGTCGTTCATCAATTCCAATCCAAAATATTTGCGGACTCCGTTGTTCCTAGGGTATTGCCACGTGAAGATATACGATGAAACTGAATTTATTGATCATTACATATTTAATTCAATTTATGAAAGTATGATTTCTTCTATTCGTCATTTAACTCAATCAAAATACAATTGTCTCCCGACCCACGAAAGAGCATGTTTGTTGTGCTTGATATCTCTAGTTTTCGTGGACCGCTTCGATGTGTGGAATTGTGGCTGAAGCAGGAGAAAGCAAAAAAGAAAGAGCCTGACAAGCAGTAAAGCATCGGTGAACCATGTTCAGAATCATCGTGCATGCATTGAGCTGTGGTTAGTTATAATTTATGTGACTACGCCAACTTTCTCCAAAGTAGACAAAAAGGGCGTTTTCGAAAGAATGGACCTGCTGCGGTCCACGTTAGACCTTGGCTGACCTCCGACTTTGACTAAACCTGGGGATAACTGAGTAGACTTTTGGTGCAATCATTCGATATGACAGTCGGAGAAACGTCTCCAGATGATGAGATGAGCCACCGATCGAGCCCTCGCCATCTTCATTATGTTACCCATCTCGTCGAAGCTGAACGGGGGTGGACGACCAGGTACAGGAGGCACGAACGAACCTCCATATAATCCTTCGCTTCTCTTCAGCTTCCTCGCTCGCTCGCTCTCCTGACTCAAGACTCTCTCGCCGCGTTCACTCTCCCCCAAAACCCTCCTCCTCCTCCTCCTCCTCCTCCTCCTCCTCCTCGTCTGTCTTCCCATCGACCCTTTCGGCGGTGCCGCTACCCCAAAGCACTAGCTGAAGAGTGTGAAGCTCAGGCCGAACATGGCGAGGGAAGTGATGGGGAAGGTGGTGGCGCCGGAGGATCTGAACTTCGGAGATCATATATTCCGATATGGACTGCAAGGCTTTTATTCACACCACGGTACAATTCTCGTGCCTTTGTTGTTGCATTCGTATTTTTCCTCTCTCTTCCTTCTTTTTTCTTCTTTTTCATTTTAGAGATTTTATGGGACTTGAGCTTCCCTCGATCAGGTTCATGGATTATTCCGGTAATCAAATTTTATCTTTCAAGTCTTCGAGAATCCCTCTTTATGTAATTAAAATTCGGTAACGCTCATTTATTTATTATTTGTCTTCCTCTTCTTTTGGTTGCCAAGGCCACCCGATTGCTAAAAGTCCATCCAAACGGTACAATCCGGTGGCCAAAAAAGATGATCATTTAATCGATTCTGATCGTAGCATGTCTTTCTTTTGGGCCTTATATATTTTACAAGGAGGGTCTTCGACTTGACTTAATCGAATTGAGTTATGACATGTGTCTCTACCTGAACTTTGCCTGTGTATAAAGCCCCGCTCGGATGAAGAAAAAATCGTGTATTTCAAAAGTCAAAAGTCATGTACTATGATTTTAATGTTTTTTTTTTTTTGTGTCTTTCAAACCGACGAGCAACTTGATATTTCTTTATTGGTTTGGGTGGATGGGAGCATTATACTCCTGGTGCACCTAAAAAGGTCTCTTATTCCTGCATATTCAGAGAGTGCTCTTGAATTGAAAAGAATCTATAATTCGATTACGAGATTTATTACAATCTCAAATTTTGTTTGACTCTGTTTCTTGACATCTAAGACTATTGGGGCGAGGGAGTTTGCTTCGCAAGCGACATGGTATCGGAAAATAGGTCATAAGATCGAGTAACGAGCTCACAATTTCCCTCTAATTCACATCCACGAATCCATCGCATATCACATGTGAGGCTCATCAAACACGCTTGGTCATATAGTGCTTAAGTTAACGGTGATTAATTTTTTTAGTGACAATTCAAAATTCAAGTGTGTAATTATGCCTGTTAATGACTCGATTTCATTAACCCCCCCTGACTAATCAAATTCTTTTTGAATACATACATCCCTTTTTATAGATTTCTTTTTACATCGTGACTTGTTCCATATTTACGTATTCTTATTGCTATTAGAAAGCCCTTTTTTTTCTTTTCTTTTTTTCTTTTTTTTTGGATAAGTGAATGTCTTTACTGCCGATATGGAAAACAATGGGGAAGCCATGTCCCATTACAAGCCCATTCGGACCGAAAGAATTCCAAATCCAACCCAAATACACATTCCACAAAAGCCAACTAGAAAAGCCCAAATGCTGGAATAGGCCTAAGTTCACTCTTCTGTGTCAAAAAAACAGAAGCTTGTCATTATTTCTAACAGGTTTTAAAGTTCGCGCCTAATCTTCCCTAACCAAAACTTCATCTTCGTTCATTTGGCACTGAAATTTTGATTCTTTACCGCGTTCCACGCGGGTATACATGGCAGGAATTTATGTCGGCGACGGCTACGTGATTCATTTTACGCGAACCGAGAACAAAAATACCATATGCCCATCACTGTCTAGGACTAGCCACAAGCAACAAAGTTGTCCCAATTTCCCAGAATGCGAATGCCAGGAGACTGTCAAGCGCGGGGTCGTCAAAACTTGTGTCGATTGCTTCCGCCGGGACGGCGAAAAACTCCGATCACTTTACTGTTATGGGTACGGGTGGCCGCAACCACGATTTATGCTCGCGAGGAGAGGAACTTGCACCACCTTACCCTTTACCAAATCGTGCGATCAAGTCGTCAAGAAGGCTAGCGAGCTTCATGCTAACAATGCTTTTGGCAATTACAGCCTCATGAGCAATAACTGCGAGCATTTTGCCCTATTTTGCCGGACTGGCGTTCATAAAAGCGAACAGATAGCCTTTGTCAATAATTGTGAACGTAAAATCATGGCAGCCAAAGAGTGGATCATGAGTTTGTTGCAGAGAAACTGAACGCTACTAGTCCAACCTTCCTCCAATGTTGTATACTGTTTATTCATTTCTTTACTATCTGTTTCAATGTATACTCAATCGGGGTTGGAACAGGCGGTTAGACTTAATTTCTTATTGTCCCAATATATCTAGTTGCCATCTGAATTCCTCTTAGTGCCACATTGATGTAAACCTTATGTAGCAGGTTGACCAGAACTGGTGTCTTGATATAGAAGCTAATGCATAGAGACTCGGCTAATATTATGTGAAGGCAATAGCGATTGCAGGCATTGTTGCGTCTCTTTCCGGATCGGTTGCACAATTTGTTTGTAGATAGTCCATGGGCAGTCCTCTAAGTTCCAACTCATTGCTCATGCGATGAACACAGCTATTTAAGCACATTGAGGGCAGAAAACATTCTAGCAATGCATCAACTAGGCAACATCAATTTTTTAATAGAATTGCAAGTAAAACCAGATAATTGCAGCTGCAGTATTCACAGATGATGCAAATTCACTGTTTCAACTTCAAATCAAGCTTACTACGACTAAAGGTACTAGCACTTGGAGTACAATACCTCCGTATGACGCTCTGGACATAAGAAACATTAATCACCAAGAACTATAGCAAGCCAAATCTCGACTCAGTAGTATCATCGCAGAATAACAATCAGTGATAAATCAGTACTAACATCGTAATAACAAGAAGCCCGAGCAACATATACATATTCATAAACAACAGAGGCTTCAAACAATGAGGCCAAGCAACACATTACGCAGGAAATGCATCACGACTCAAGCCTGACAGCCAAATGATTTAAACAATGACAACACCAATCCCCAGAATGTCCCGAAAAGGACAAGGTCCTAGAATTTGAGACTCTCGAAAGTCAATACTTTTTGGGAATTCAAAAAACAAAAAAAAAAAAAGGAGTTGCCCATTCGGACTTCGCAGGCCTAACGGGTCCATTCGAGGGGCGAAGGACCCCAATGGGTAGATTTTCACCGCACCGCCTGCAATACGCAAGATGGAAAAGCTCGGACTTCGAAGCGCGGACGGGAGCCGGCCTCATTGCGCTCTGGACTTCCCTCCGACAACAAAAAATCGTTGACTACAAAGTCCAAGTCCTCGATTCAATGCCTTTTAATTTCTAGGATAATCATTTACATCGCTCAACCAAACACCCCAATCCATTTCTTGAGTATCTTGTAAATCTGAATTTGCTTAGACATATCACTTAAATGTTCCCTTCCTTCTAAAAAGAGATAAGTTTATTTGTATAATTTTATAGATCTAAAATTGAAAATAAATGAAGGACACATTCTTTCCGGTAGAAGTTTTCATCTGTATTCATTGAATTTGCGATAGGATTTTCTTGTACCTAAGTAATCAGATTTGATGTTTCATTTTTTCAAGCCGACCCAAAACCCGAAAACCGATCCAAACCCATCTCCGCTTCTCACCGCCTCCCTCCGCCTCCGCCTCCTCCTCCTGCTCATAATTCCTGCTGACGGTGTTGCTGATAAAGAGGTGAGAAGAAAATATTTTTTGGACAAATGGAGAAGCAAAAACTGCGAGTCTCCACTTGGCCTCTGCGTTTCTCGCCACGGAACCCACTCTGACTGCGTGATTTCCCCTCGCGCGAGGTAAAGTTTTCCCCTTTTTCCTCTCTGCGCGGGCTTCACTGAGCTCACCCGTTTTCTTTTTATGGAAGAAATATTCTTTTTCACCTTGTCTCTGGATTCACTAGATTGTGTGTGCATTGAATTTGAAGCAAATGTCCCTTCTATTCGAAACCCAGATCACTTGGTGGTGGTGGGTCCGTGACAGAGGATGTTCAGAGGTTCATTTGGGATCATTGCATCAGTGAGCTGTAAAGTTTTTCCCAAACAAGAGAATCCAAAAGGAAAAAAAAGATGTCTGAATTGAAGAGTCTTTTAAGTTCAGCTCAAAATGTTGATGTTGGCTCAGGATATTAGCGAAAACAAAAAAAAAGAGCAATCTTTTGTGTTTCTTCTGTGTCGTTTCTGCTAAAGTGAATGTTTTTTACTTGTCGACACCTGTTAGACTAGCCGAAATGATTTTAGGCTTGGAAGTTATTGTTCTTGTTGCTACTTTTCGAGCTGTTGCTCGAGCTTACTCATATGCCAGCTCATGTATTTGTTCTTGAGTATCAGGTTCATTGCCCTCTGTTTTTGCTGCATTACTTTAGTGAAGGACTGTTACTGTGTAATTCTCTGATTAGGCAGTGTGTTGATGCAGACTGACAAATGTCATGCTCTGTACTTGAAGAACTTTCGAAGAAGCTCATAACAGAAATTGAGTCTAATCGTGATGATGCGCTAGATGAATTGTATGAACTGTACATAGATTTCATGGCTTCTTTAAAGGTGAAGCTCATCGTTGTTAATTTCTGTTACAGAATAATGTGTCCCGTTTCTCCTGGTTTATTTATTAATCCTCAAGCTCCCAATGACAAATTCTTTTTTCATTAGGATGAAAATGCAGTCAAAGGGAACATGACGGTTTTGAAATATATTTATTTTCTTTTCCCAGATGGTGATGTTTTCTGTCTTTTGTTAGAGTTATTTATTTTTTCACTTGAGTTATATTATTTCGTATGCATCATCCAAATTTTTGGCTAATAATTTCCTAGATGCAGGTTGTGAGGATGCAACGTTTAGGAAATTCATTGTTCCACTGCACCGTTTGCTCAACATGCTTGAAGGAGATACGGGGTATGTGTGGCATTGGTTCATGTATATTTTTGAAGAACTGAATGCTTGTCCTGGGACATATGCTTGCTTGGTTTCATTCAACTGGATTACTAGGCTGTTGTCCTAAGTTGAAGGCGTGGATGTATTACTTTTTTTCTTTGGCAAAAGAGCAGGATTTTACATCAGTTAATCATAGATGGTTTATTGTCTCATAAATTGTGTGGATTTATCTGCTGGCTGAAATTAGCTTTTAGTCCATTTTCTCATCAGGTGCTCGATCTGGCCGGCCAGTCTGTTTTTGTTAGAGTTCATTCTTTTCTTTCCGTAGAAATTCTGCAGCAAAACATGTGTTGAAGTAACATGTCCGAAGTGCATCAAAAGTTTCAGATAAACATTGGTATTATGGGTTCAATTTTCTTGACTTATCAACATTAGAGTTGGTTTGTTATAGATATTCCATTAGAAAAGTTTTGCCAACCTTTTCGTGTTATTTTCTGTAGTAACAATCTGAATTATTAGATCCAGAATTCTACGAAACGCCACATAGATCAACATTGTTGTCACATAATTCCTTGGCTGTCTATTCCCTTTCCCCCTCTATCTGATTAGTTCCTTCGGTTTTGACTTTATGTATAATGCACAAGACGTGATTTTAGGTACTGACTAGAGTATTGGACTTAGGTTGGCTTAGTCGGTAGCTGTCTCAACCATGTGAAAGCTTCCAAGGTACTGTCCTTGCGCTTCAAGCTCCTTTCATTCGTAAGTTGTTTTCTTTTACTTGAACCTTCATATGTTTATGCATTGTTCTCGTTCCATCAGCCAGGATATGTAGATATGCTAGGGTTGTGCTCACTATGGTTTTGGCAAGTCTTTTGCTGTACTTGGTTCTTAAAATTGTTCTTGTTCCTATGAGCTGGATATCTAAAGCTAATTTGGTTGTGAAACTAGTGATCTGTCCTTGGACAGATATACAAACTTGGCTGAACAAGCTGGATGTAGTTTTATGATGATATATGAGATAGCAGTTTAGAAATTGACCATATTACTGCACGTAATATCGAGTAATGGTGACCTATCAACTTTAAGCAACATGAAGCTGAATTTGCAGATAAATGAATTCAGCACGGATGATGATGAGCCAGTGTCTTCAGAATGTACAGATTCTATGAGTAATCATGTCATTGTCGTTGCACGTTCGACCCTAAGCCCTGGCTTTTTCGAGTTTTTAGTTTCATTATTCACACACACATACACGCCCCATAGTTTTCCTTCTTAGATCCCATGGTAGTTATTTCTTTCACTGGTACGGTAGACATCATTATGATAATGTCTTTAGCCTAAAAGAGTAGTCCTGCTGCACGACTTCCCCATTAATCCTTTGGTTACTTTGATAGCAGTGTGGTTTGTGCTTTTCCATTGAACAAATTGATTTTTTCAAGAAAAGCATGACTTTGAATGAGGCCTTCTCGGTCTAGAGCTGATTGTCCATTGGAAGAATATTCATCTTCTGCGATCATGTGGATCCTGCTGCAGTTATAGTCAGCACAAATTGTCGGGATAAGAACTGAAATTGATATCATTTCCTCGCCCCAGGTAAAATGTTTACCCCTGCCTTGGGAATGTGCATCTGAGAGTGAACATCAGGGATTGAAACCATATATAATGTGAGTAGTTTCTCTGCTAACACACTTCTTCTGTTGAGCATCAATGTGAGATTCGGTTGTTTTCTCTCTTCATCAATCAGTGAAGGCGTAATTTCTTTTTTTGTACAGCTTAGGTGCTGACGTGATATACGATCCATTGTGCCTGCCACACGATGTGTGTTCGCTCTCCATTCTTTTGGATAAATCGAAGTTGTCTTCGCGATTCCCAAGAGCAGCTTGCAACAGTGCAATTGGTGGTTCACATGATTACAGCGATTGGTGCAATTCCCTGGATGTTGAGGCAGCTTGCGACAGCGCAGGAAATGCCAGTCCCACCAATCATCCGATCGCATGCATTTTGTCTGTCATTTGCAATGCCAATTCTTTCGATCGTCTTCTCGCTTTAGCTGACGAGGCAAACCTTGCCATTGCTGACCTGACCGGAACTCTTCAACCGGCCAGCTTGCTTCCTTATATGCAATCATACAATTGATCGAGCATACGACTGTTCGGGCTCTTGAGCAAATGTGGCTCGATGTTTCTACCTCACCATAGTTCGTAGGGCTTGTGCCCCGTTTTCAAGTTAGCAAATTCACGCAGGCACGGATTGTACATTGTCCTGATAGTGATCCACGTCAGGGGCAGAATCTCAGACATTTCCTCTGATATTTTTGCTTGGCCTATGTGGTTTGTTCGATGTATGGCAGCGAGCATTGTTGCAGTAATTTGAGTTATGAGAAGAAATGCTTCATCCATTGCTCGCGTGCATGATGCTTACCCGACAGCGGAGATACTTTGTAGGACAATAGCACGCATGATGCTTACCCGACAGCGGAGATACTTTGCAGGACAATAGCACAACGAAACCTTTTTCCGGGATGACAGGTTATGATACTCGTATATCTTTAATCGGATGTGCCGACCCGTGTTTTTCCGGCGTCGTAAATTTCTGAATAGTTAAAGCTATTTTGATGTATTGAGTGAGAGGCTAACGAAATCGACGGTTAAGGTACCTTTCCTAGCCTTTTAGATAACATGATTGGAGCGTAACATCCAGCATCGATTTCAATCGATGGACGGCCAACGCCTAAAGAAGATGAGTACCATGGCAAATGCATTTTTTACCGGACCATCTTTATATCGATGATCGTTTGTGGGAGATCTTTCACTTATGTTGTGACTTCTGCAGACTTCTCATTTCCAGAAAAAAGAAGAAGAAGCATATGAACAAAAAATAAAATCACATAATAAAGTAAAAATCTTGAAACGATTGCGCATCCAGGTAATCGAATCCGGATCGGGACCAGGATTGCGTTAAAAATCATGCTAAAACAATAGCACGATTATCTTTTTTTTTATGACTATAGGAACCTCATCTTAGCGAGGTAAATATCCGGATAATGAAACATCCTGCGAATCTCATAGACGAGGTTAAATATGCACCAAAACTCGGGTTGAGTGGCCTAAACGGAGGATTGTTTGCATTTGTTGACGTTAAAAATTGAAGATGCGCCGTGTACATAATTCACACACATATTTATTCCTTAACCTCTGAGTCAACTTTAAGTGATTTTCGTATCTTATTAAAAAGATACGTATGATGGGGACACGTGCGTACGAGGAAACTGTCAGAACTAATGTAATTTAAAGGTTCTTTTTCTTAAAATAAAATCGTAGTGGGGTCTTCGAAGATTTGGAAATTGGCTGGGCTCATGAAGATTTATTTATTGGCTTTTGGGGGGAGGGGCGGCGGCGCGCCAAGAAAGTCAAGGAAAAGACCCAATCTGTAGTAGCATCGTGCAATCGAAAAGGCTGACCAACTTGAAATCGAAAAAGTGTGAAAGTGAAAAACCTTTTGAATCGATACTAATATAATTTTAAATTTTTTTTTGTGTCAATTGAAGCTTAAATTTTTTGCACTGACGAGACCAACCTCGCTTGTTACGGGTGGCATCAACTGGCCAAAGGTAAAAAAAAAAGCTAGAAAAGAAAAGAAATAATAATAAATAAATTAAAATTAAAATTTTATTAAAAATTATTAAAGTCAGTGTTAGCGGCGTCATGTAAGCCAGCTAACATCCATGTCAGTAATATCTGGCCAAAATTAGCTGGATGGACTGAATTAGCACAAAAACAAAATGTTTAGGATTAAATTGATACAAAATGCGCTTTCTTGCTGTTGGACCACATTGTTTTATTTGTTTTTATTTTGTAAACTAAATATTACCCGAGTCAAACCAGGAAATCACATATCACGTGCCTCTACGTTGATCATATTGGATTAGTCGCCACTAAACAAAAAAAAAAGTGGAACGTATTAGATTAGTTGGTTCGAGAGATATATCACGAGTCACAGCCCTTTGAAAAGAAAGCGTAAATTTCTGGCATGTTTATCGCGGTGTACGGCTTACCATTAGCATCGGTCCATTGGATCTTTAAATTTTTTACCCCAATTGAAGTTACGAAAATCGCGGAGCCGTCCAAAAAGGACGGAGAATTGCCAGGATGATCAAATTGAAAGGTCCTCTGGCATCACTACGAATTCGACCTCCGCTAGTGAATTCGACCTACAAATCTCAAATCTCAAAACTCATGCGCAAGTGGGTCAGCCTTTATGAGAACGGAGAAATGTGCAGCACACCCGGAAATGCGACCGGATTCTTCGTTTGCGCACCGGGGTGTTCGACGGCCCTAAGGAAGTCGCGGCGGACTACTCAGGAGCCCGTGATCAATATGCAGATGGAGGGGACGGGCCATCCCGAACGCGCAAAGTCGTACACCGTTTGTTCGAGACCACTTCAAGAACGTGATAAAGTTGAGCAGGCAGGCGCAAGGCTCTACAATGATGCGCCGACCGGTGTGGGGTTCGTGACGTTCGTTCCCCAATTTGACTTTAGTCGGTCCATTTCAAAAGTACGGGAAGGAGACGAGGGGAAAGCCGTCGTCCATTCGTGCGCCCTTTTTTGATTTCAGCGCACAGCTTCAACATCAGACAACGACGCGAGGACCCCTCAATGTCTTGTTGTATCGGATCGAGCCTAGACCGACAGAGCCACGCGGGGGCCTTCCACCTCTCCTCTATATGAACTTCCTCACCTCAGTCCCCCCTTCCCGTCCGTCCTCCGACTCAGACCCTCCCGAATTCATTTCCTCTTCGCTTTGATTCCCCTCTCTTCTCAAGACAGCCCAAATCCCTCCTCCTTCTCCCATCCACCCCGCCGTTGTTATCGTCTTCCTCCATCGGCCCTTTCTGCAGCGCCGCTGCTCCGAAGCACGAGTCAAAGAGTGCAAAGTGCGGGCTGAAAATGGCGAGGGAAGTGATGGGGAAGGTGGTGACACCTGGAGATCTGAACGCCGGAGACCATATATTCCGATATGGATGGCACGGCATTTATTCGCATCACGGTACAGTTCTCAAGCCTTTGTTGTTGCATTAGCATAACTTACATAATGAAAGTGCACATTACCATCTAATCTATAGTTAGAGAGTGACTATAAATTAAGCACTATGTCACGTCTCTATTAACATCTTGCATATATATATATGTGTGTGTGTGTGTGACATGCGTGAATGTATGGATGCATGCATGTATGTATGGATGTAAGTATGTATGCATGCATGTATGTATGTATGTATGTATGAGTGTGTGTATGTATGTGTGTGTGTGTGTGTAAAGCCAAAGTCTGGTTAAGACAAATCCAAGCACGTTTACCCTCGACTTAAGGATATTAATTAGTTCTATCTATGGAAAGCTAGTGAATACATGGGTACTAAAGTCTGTCTAATTATCGACATTAGTTGCTAACTCATGTTTAATGGCCCCAGCATCCCCATCAATCTACAGTGCACCTAAAAAGCTCTCTTATTCCTATATGCTCGAGATTGTTTATATAATTCAATTATGAGATTTGCAATCTCAAATTTTCTTTGAGCCTATCTCTTGACTTCTAATTAAACTTTTGGGGTGAGGGAGTGTGCCTCTAGTAAGCGGCACGATACCGGAATAGGTCATAAAATAGAGTAACGACTTCACAATAATCCCTCTTATTCATGCCCATATATCCATCCTGTATTACGTGCGAGGCTCGCCTAAAAGGCTCTCTTAGTCCTACATACCCATATATTCTTCTTGAATTGAAAACATATACAATTTAATTACGAGATTTACAATCTTAAGTTTTGTTCGAGTCTGTTCGTCGACATCTTAATTTTTTGGGGGCAAGGAAGTTTGTCTCGCAAGTGGCATGGTGTCGAAAACTAGGTCATAACATCAAGTCACATAGTGCTTAAGTTAACAATAATTAGATAGGGACAAATTCCAGATTCAAATGGATAATTATAGCTGTTAATGAAACTTGATTTCATTAACCCCCTGCCTAATCAAAAATGTCTATTCACCACGTACACACTTGTCATACATTGTGGGCCGAGGAAACTGTTCAATTGATTTCTATGTGCATTCCGCAAAACCCAACGAGAAAAAGCCCAAACTGCAGGAATAGGCCTACGTTCGCTCTTTTGAGTCAAGAAACAGAGAACTCTGTCGTTCTTTCTTACAGGTTCTAAAGTTCGCGCCTATTCGTCCCTAACCAGAATGAAATTTTGATTCTTTATCGTGTTCCACGCGGTTAATATGCTGCAGGAATTTATGTGGGCGGCGGCTTAGTGATTCATTTCACCCGAACGGAGGACAAAAGAACTATATGCCCGTCGATGTCCAGGACTAGCCACGAGCAACAAAGTTGTCCCAATTTCCCAGGATGTGACCGCCACAAGACGATGAAGCTCGGGGTTGTCAAAACTTGTGTCGATTGCTTCCGCCGGGATGGCAACAAACTCCGATCGCTTTACCGCTATGGGTACGGGCGGTCGCTGCTAGGATTTATGCTGGCAAGGCGTGGAACCTGCACGATCTCACCCTGCACGAAATCACGTGAGCAAGTCGTCAAGACCGCTACCCAACTTCATGCTGACAATGCCTTTGGCGATTACAGTCTCCTGAAAAATAACTGCGAGCATTTCGCCCTATTTCGCCGGACTGGCATTTGTAAAAGCGAACAGACATCATTTTTCAGCATTTTTCAATAAGAGTAAAACCATAAGGTAGATGCAGAGACACTGAATTCAAGTGCCCCAACCTTCGTCCAATCTTGTATCCTGTTTGTTCGCTTTTTTTACTGTCTGTTTCAATGTATACTCAATTGGGATTGGAACAGAGGTATTGTTGCCTCTTATCGGATTGATCAGACAATCTGTCCATAGAAACTCCATGGGCATTCCTCTAAGTTCCAATTCTTTGCTCGGGCGATGAACAGAGCTATTTAAGCACAAGAGGAACTGTCACTTTTAAGTATACGTCCAGACTTTTGCGCTGATAGCATCAACCAAAATGGTTCCCTATACAGCGTAAGTTGGAACTTTATCCTAAAATGGCCACTACTTATACTTCCTGTTTCCAGGCAAACAGACCGAATTACAATATATTAAACATAGATGCACCAACACATAGCAGAAGCATTTGCATGAAATAGTCCAATGTACTTGCTGCTAGCATTTGCATATGGATGAAGGCCTTGGGCGAGTAGCCCGAAGGTGTGCCTTTGTGTCATACTTGAGATTATGAGTGAAAAGACAAATGGAGAAGCAAGAGTCTTTGGGCCCATCATTGGAAGAGAATGCTTAAAAGAACTCGAAGGCAAAGGACTACCTGAACCAGTGTAGATCGCTGCGAAATGAGCAACAACATTATCAGAGGATTTCTCACTCTCTCCAAAGCAAATAATGAGCAGGCGAATCTCCATACCCAAGTAAACAAAGAGAATATGATAAAGAAATATGGGGCTGCAGGCTAGAAGAAATTTGCAAACTTCAAAAGTTCCCTTGACCTGAATCCAAGATCCATAAGCCTCTAAGAGCAGCAACCAAATTGGGACTCTCATCATCAGTAACGCGAGCAAAGTCGGCGAAGAATCTCAAAGAATGGTGAACCGAACCACCGTTTCCCATGCCAAATTAATAGTATTCTACTCCACATGAGCACGATTATGCAGCATATAGGCATTAAGAGTTAATCCTGATTTGTTAAGGGGCGGTATATCCTTCAGGGAAGCCTATAGTAAAGAACAGAAGAGAAGACGGTGGAGACTCTTAGACTACAAACAGGCTAGCAATTTACCGTGTAAATAGCATCTCAAGATCCACATCTCAACTCCTAAATTCTGAACTGGCAAAAAGAGTGAGAGGTCGATTGGCGAGAGACCGAGTTTCCAAACACATTGAGAGCATAAAACAATCTAGCGGCCCATCAACTAGGCAAACTCAATTTTTTACTAGAATTGCAAGTAAAACCAGATAATCGCAGCTGCAGTACTCACCAACAATGCAAATTCAGGGTTTCAACTTCACATCAAGCTTACTGAGACTAAATGTACTGGCAATTGGAATACAATACCTCCATATGATGTGCTCCGGACATAAGAAACATTAACCACCAAGAACTATAGCACGCCAAACCCCGACTCAGCAATATCATCGCAATATAACAAGCGGTGATAAATCAGTACTGACATCATAATACTATCGATGAAAAAAGCCCAAGTAACGTACACATATTCATCAAAAACACAGGCTTCAAACAATGAAACCAAGCAATACATTAGATTGGAAATGCATCATGACTCAAGCCCAACAGCCGCACGATTTAAACAAAAATGAAAACACCAACCCCAGAATGCACCGAAAAGAACCAAGCCCCATAATTCGAAACTCTCGAAAGCCAATACATTTTGGGAATTCAAGAAACCCAAAACAAGAGTTGCCCATTCAGGCTTCGCAGGCTTGGTTCGTCTATCCGAGGGCGGAAAGACCGCAATGGGTAGATTTTCACTGCGCCACAGCAAGATGGGAAAGCTCGGAGTTGAAAGCATGGAACGGGAGATCCCATCTCAGGCAGAGAAGAAGCCAGCCCCATTGCGCTGTGGACTTCCCTTCAGCAACAAAAAAAATCGTTGACTACGAAGTCAAAGTCATTGATTCAATGCCTTTTCTTTGTTGGATTCCTTTTGATTTCCAGGATAATCATTTGCATTGTTCAACAGAGCACCTCAATTCTTTTGTCGGAGTATCTTGTAAATCTAAATTTGCTTAGGCATATCACTTAGATGTTCTCCTCCTTCTAAAAAAAGATAAGTTTATTTGTGTAATTGAATAGATCTAAAATTGAAAATAAATAAAGGACGCATTCTTTCCGGTGGAAGCTTTCATCTGTATTCATTGAATTTGGGATAGGATTTCGGATTTTCTTGTACCTAAATAATCAGGTTTGATATTTCATATTTTCAAGCCGACCCGAAAGCCGATCCAAACCCATCTCCGCTGCTCACCGGCTCCCTCCTCCTTCCTCCTGCTCCGTAATTCCTGCTGACGGTGTTGCAGAGAAGAAAATGTTTTTTGGACAAATGGAGAAGCAAAAACTGCGAGTCTCCATTTGGTCTCTGCGTTTCTCGCCATGGAACCCGCTGACTGCGTGATATCACTTCACACGCGAGGTAAAAAATCTTCCCTTTTTCACTCTCTGCGCGCGCTTCATTGAGCTCACCAATTGTCTTTCCTTTGGTAGAAGATGTTCTTTTTCACAAGATTCTGTGTGCTTTGAATTTGACGTAGTTGTCTCTTCAATTCGAAACCCAGATCACTTGGTGGTGTGTCCGTGACAGTGGATGTTCAGAGGTTCATTTGGGATCATTGCATCACTGGAGCTGTAGGTCTTGATTGAGAGCTTTTTCCAAGCTAGAGAATCCAAAAGGGAAAAAGAAAAAAAGATGTCTGAATTGAAGTGTCTTTTAAGTTCAGCTCAAATGTTGATGTTGGTTTAGGATACAAGTGAAATAAAAAAAAAAAAACAATCTTCTGTGTTTATTCTGTGTCATTTCGGCTAAAGTGAATGTTTTTACTCCTCCACACCATTTGGACTAGTCGATATGATTATATGCTTGGAAGTTATTACTCTCGTTGCTACTTTTTGGAGCTGTTGCTCTAGCTTACTAATACTAGCTCTGTATTAGTTCTTGAGTATCTGGTTCATTGTCATCTGTTTTTGCTGCACTATTTTAGTGAAGAACTGTTACCGTCTAAATCTTTGAATAGGCCGTGTGTTGATGCAGATTGGCAAGTGTCATGCTCCGTATTTGAAAAACTTATTAGAGAAGCTCATGTCAGAAATTGAGTCTAATCGTGATGATGTGCTAGATGCATTGTATGAAATGTACATAGAGTTCTTGACTTCTCTAAAGGTGAAGCTCATCGTTGTTAATTTCTTTTACAGAATAATGCGTCCCATTTTCTCCTGGTTTATTTATTAATCCTCAAGTTACCCATGACAAAGTCTTTTATTCATTAGGATGAAAATGGAGTCAAAGGGAATGTGAGGGTTTTGAAATATAATTCTTTTCTTTTCCCAGATGGTAACCTTCTTTTTCTTTTTTTCCTTTTACTGTAATTCTTTTCTCTTGAGGTATAATTTATTGTGTGCATCAACCAAATCCTTGGCTAATAGTATCCTAGATTCAGGTTGTGAGGATGCAATGATAAGGAAATTGGTGGTTCCACTGCATTGTTTGCTCAACATGCTTGTAGGAGATACAGGGTATGTATGGTATTGGTTCCTGCATATTTTTAAAGAACTGAGTGCTTGTCCTGGGTCATATCCTTGCTTGGTTTCGTTCAACTAGATTTCTAAGCTGTTGTCCCAATAATAAGGCGTTAATGTATTTATTCTTTTTCTTTTAGAAAAAAATTACAATTTTATCAGTCATGAAGATGGTTTTAATAGCAGCTGTCATACTGTCTCATGCATTGTGTGGATTTATGTGCCGACTGAAATTAGCTTTCAGTCCATTCTCTCATCAGATGTTCAATCTGGCCAACCAGTCTATTTTTGTCAGAGTTCATACTTTCCTTTCTGGATATATTCTCCAGCAAAACATGTTTTGAAGTAAGCTGTTTGAAGTGCATCGAATGTTCAAATAAACATTAGTGTTGTGGGTTCAATTTCCTTGATTTATCCACATTAGAGTTGGTTCTGTTGTTGATATTCCATTAGAAAAGTTTTGCCAACCTTATTGTTTTATTTTCTATTGAAACAATCTGAATCATCAGATCCAGTAATCTAGGAAACACTGCAGAGATCAACGCTGTTGTCAGATAATCACTTGGCATTCTATTCCCTTTCCCCCTTTAACTGATTAGTGCAATCTGTTTTAACCTTATATATCATGCGCTAGAAGTAATTTCAGTACTAACTAGAATATTGGATTTAGGTTGGCTCAGGGGTTGGCTTAGCCGGTATCTGTCTCACCCATGTGAAAGCTCCCAAGGTACTGTCGTTGAGCATCAAGTTCCTTTCCTTTTTAGGTTTTTTTTTTTCTTTTACTCGAACCTTCATATGTTTATGCATTGTTCTTGTTCCATCAATCGGTATATGTAGATATGCTAGGGTTGTGCTCACTGTGGTTTTGGCAAGCAACTCTTGTGCTGTACTTGGTTCTTGTAATTGTTATTGTTCCCATGAGTTGGATATTAAAAGCTGATTCGGTTGTGAAAGTAGTGATCTGCCCTTCAGCACATATTCAAACTTGGCTGAACACGCTGGACATAGTTTCGTGATGATACGTGAGTAGCAGTTTAGAAATTGACTGTATCCATGCGGGTAATATTGAGTGATAGCGACCTATCAACTCCAAGCGACATGAAGCTTAATTCGAAGATGAAACAATTGAGTACGGCTGATGATGAGCCAGTGTCTTTGGAATGTACAGATTCTGTGAGCGATCATGTCATTGTCCTTGCATGTACCACCCTAAGCGGCCTCTTTTTCAAGATTTTAGTTTCTTATTTCACACACATGCACCATAGTTTTCCTTCTTAGATCCCATGATAGATATTTCTTTCATTGGTATGGTAGACATTGTTATGATAATGCCTTTATCCTAAAAGAATAGTCCTGCTGCATGACTTTCCCATAGTCCTTGATATACTTCGACAGCAGTGTAATTTGTCCTATTCCATTGAACAAATTGGTTTTCTCAAGAAAAGCATGACTTTAAATGAGGCCTTCTCAGTCAAGCGCTGATTTTTCATCCGAACAGTATTCATCTTATGCGATCATGTGGATCCTGATGCAGTTTGACCTTGCACAAATTGGATGAATAAGAACTGAAATTGATATTATTTTCTCGCCCCAGGTAAAATGTTTACACCTGCCTTGGGAATGTGCATTTGAGAGTGAACTTCAGGGTTGAAACCAGATAAAATGTGAGTAGTTTCTCCACCAACGCACTTCTTCTGTTAGCATCATTGTGAGATATTCGGTTGTTTTCTCTCTTCATCCATCAGTGAAGGCTTAATTTCTCTTTTTCTACAGCTTAGGTGCTGACGTGATATACCATCTGTTGTGCCTGCCACACCTTGTGCGTTTGCTCTTCTTTCTTGTGTATAAATCAAAGTCATCTTCACGATTCCCAAGAACAGCTTGTGACAGTGTAATTGGCGGTTTGCATGATTACAGCGATAGATGCAATTCCCAGAATGTTGAGGCAGCTTGCGACAGTGCAGGAAATGCCAGTCCCACCAAGCATCCGATGGCTTATATTTCGTCTGTCATTTGTAATGCCAATACTAATCTTGCTTTAGTTGACGAGGCAAACGTTGCCATTGCCGACCTGACCGGAACTCTTCAACCTGCCAGTTTGCTTCCTTACATGCAATCATACGATAGATCGAGCATACGGCTGTTCAGGCTCACTCGAGCAAATGAGGCTCGATGTTTCTAACTCACCATAGTGCGAAGAGCTTGTGCCCTGTTTTTGAGTTAGCACATTCACGCAGGCACAGATTGCAAATTGTCCCGATAGTGATCCACGTCAGGGGCATGTTCTCAGACATTTCCTCTGATATTTTTGCTTGGCCTATGTGATGTGTTTGATCTAGTGCAGCGAGCATTGCTGTAGTAATTTGAGTTATGAGAGGAAATGCTTCATCCATTGCTTGCATGTTTGACGCTTACTCGACGGCAGAGATACATTGTAGGACAATAGTGCGACGAAGCCTTTTCCAGGATGATGGATTACGATCTCGTATATCTTTGATCGGATGTGCCGACCCATGTTTTTCTCAGCGTTGAAAATTCCTGAATAGTGGAAGCTCGTTTGGATGTATAAGCAAGAGGCTAATGAAATCGACGGGTAAAGTACCTTTCTCAGCCTTTTGGCTAACATGATTGGGGCGCAACATCCAGTGTTAGGAAACTGTCAAAACTAATATAATATAATATCAAAAGGTACGTAATATTGCGACACATGGGTATTGGCCTATTGGGAAATAAAGGTGCCCTTTTTTTCTGTATATATAAAATCATTGTGAGGTCTTCAAAGATTATGAGGAATTTTTTTGTGGGGGCGGGGGACAAAGTCAAGCGAAAGATCAAAGTGGGAGCACCAAGCAATGCGAAAGGACGACCAATTTGACTTGTTATATGCTACGAAAGACGTAGTTAGTGCTGCTAAGCTAATGGAAACAAAGGTGATAGAAAGGAGACAGGGAACGAGACAAGCTAGCCTTTTCCTTGCTTGACCTCGAAGCTACCCAACTATCATAATTACGAAAGACCTATTGCTTGGCCTTCATTTGAATTTTCTAGTCCTTAGTAAACATTTCAACCAACTCTTTCTTTTTTTTTTTTATAATTTGTTGAGTCATAATAATCTTATCACACTCGGCACTCTTTTGTGAATCATGACTATGGTACATCAATGTCCAGGTCGTAGCTACTCTCACCGGGTTATGTAGCCTTATGAATGTTTGATATTGACAAATAATCGACATAAAGACTATTATGATACCACCACATCAGATGCACCTTCCCGTTGTAAGACCATGTTCATATTTAAACTGAATGATGCCGACTGAAACTAGGGTATTGCATATCATGTGCCTTTTTTATGATCACGTTGGATTAGTCGCCAATAACAAAACAAAAACAAAAAAATCACTTAGGACTGGTTACTTTGAAACATACATACGATCACGGGCCTTCGAAAAGTATGTGCAAATCTATGATATGTCTATCGCAATACATCTTACCATTAGTACCAATCTTTTAGATGTTGAACTTTGACCCCAATTGGAGTTACAAAATTCGCGGAGCACCCAAAATTGCTAGAATGATCAAAATGATGAAGAGGGCAGGGACGGTGTTAGCCTTTCTTTTTCTTGACTGAAAACCTCTCGCATCACAACAATGTGACTGCTACTAACAAGTTCTGAGCAACAATGCAAACCTTTTTCGAACTTTTATTAAAGGGAAGACAATTTACCGTAACACAATACGGAATCTGTTATATGGTGAATCGAATCCTACAGCTTTGTGTGCTACTGCAGATACAAGTCATCTGTCCTACTTTAGTTAGCATCAGAGAGATCCAGACAAATTGAGACGACAGTAGATATAAAAAATTGGAAATTGATTTTGGATAATAAAATGATGAGGCCACCTTTCGGTGTGCAACTTCTCGACCGTGGCCCCAGAGAATGGGAACTGTCAAAATGGACTCCTGTCCAGGTTCTTTTAACCTATTGTAGTGGTCAATTCCTGTAAGGGTGGGGCTCTTTTCCATAAGTTCTAGAATGCCAGCGTCTTAAATTAGTAATTATTTTTCATCAGTCAAGAAGCCGACAGCTAGCATGCTAATTATATAATCTAATCTTAAAGAGGGAATATTGGGCAGCTGTTCTACAGGTAGATGACGAGAGAAAAATATGCTTTCTTAGATTTGATACGAGTTTTCTTAAATTGGTTAAATATGGAAGTATGAATCAAGTCGGATATGAATTGGGCTAAGTTGAGTTAGATATGGGTCATTATATTTGTATTGCATTGAATGAGTCAATTTGATTCTGACCATTTTCAATCCAATTCGGTCCACATTATGATTAATTACTTATAAAATGGAAGAATGACGAATACAAACGTGAGAAAGTAAGAGGTATTCGCAAATATGCACGTCGGTGATGTTCGTAATTTGTGAACCATCAATTGGAGACATAATTGAAGGGAAATATTGGCTTAATCGAGAAATATAATCGACTAATTGTTAGTCGTGTGAGTTGTGTTAGAAAAAAGTATAACATCGAAGAATTAGTATAGTGTGGAATAATTGATATATGTAGTTAGCTTAAAACTCATTGATTTAAGCTTTTGAGTGCGAATTCAATTGGATATATCGATCAGCTCAGACTTTCTCCGAGTGAAGGAATCAGATTTTTATTGGGACCTCCTGATTTTCAAATTTTTCCAGATCTCTATTTGCCTCCTCAATTACATATTTCTAAGCTTTAAGCTTAGCCAAAGTTTAGCCTTCGCATGAGGGAAGTGTTAGAATATTTAAATACAAAACCACGCATTCATATGATGGGTTAAATTTTTAGAACAAATCGCAAGTGTTTCTCCATGTCCAATATTCTACGCTTAAAGAGTAGAGAAGATGGTTAAAAAAGACAACATTTCTTTCTTCTAATAAAAAATATTTCTATATATATTCCTTGAGATGAAATGATTCAAACCATTATATAGCGGGATCAAAACACGTTGCCTTACCACTTGGCCTTGCTCCATATCGAAGTATCCATGGACTCCATTGTTTCTAGGGTTTCGATATGTGCAGATATACAATAAAACTGAATTTATTGAAATTAGGATATTATATAAATGTACGATTCTTCTTTTTTTTTTTAGGGGGGGGGGAATGGAAGGATTTTTTATTGGGTAAATAATTGGGTGAGTTCAAAGAACGATTTTTTTGGTACACCTTGCTCTCTCTCTTTTTATCCGTTTTTAAGTGATATCAATTATCAATAATGATAACTCAACCAAAATACGATTATCTCCAAGTCCTAGAAAAGAAAGCTACCGCTCGTCATGCTTAACATTTTTAGTTTTGGTTAATATCATAAAAATATTCAAACTGGTACATTAATAATAAATTTATACTAAATTAATTTTTTGACTACTAAAAACTCCAAACTGCTACATTTGTAATAAATTCGTCCTCCGTTATTTTTCGTTAAATTGAATTAATGTCACGGAAAATTAAAAACCGGCACACATGTGACAAACAGAAGATAAAAACCCCAGATTGATACATCCGTCAATTGTCACGTATCATCTAACTCGGTAATTTAACGGTAAAAATTAACGAAAATTTATAAAAGGTAAATTATCGCAAACCAACCTCGTGTCATGTGCCAACGAACCTTGTGCCAAAATGGCTCGCTCTCGCTTCCGGTCCATCACCTTGAATAATCCGTCCTACGGACCGGATTTCGATGCCGATCGTCATAGGTATATGATTTATCAGTTCGAGCTCGGCTCAACTCTGCATATTCAAGCATACGTGGAGCATAATCTCGCTCAGAGATTTGGATCTGTCGAGAAGGATTTCCCAGGAGCTCATATCGAGCCTGCGCGAGATCGTCTTGCAGTTCGGGACTACTGCTGTAAGGAAGAAACTAGGGTCGCCGGCCCTTTCGAATTCGGCGACTGGATCCCGGAGATGCGTAAGGGTTTCAGGATGGATCGTAAGAGGATGCGCGAAGCTGCCGAGTCCATGCTCACACTTCCGGAGCTGGAAGATAGGTTCCCGGGAGTTTCCCAGGGAGTGTAGGCGTCTGCGCACTCGTGCACATGATTTGAAGTGTTCTGAGACGGCAGTCGTTCCTCGTCCTGGAGACTGGCATCAGATCGTTTACGATTATCTTGATGATGCAGAGGACGACCGTATCTTGTGGATTTGGGAGACTGCGGGTGGTAGAGGGAAGAGTGCTCTGGCTAGGTTTTTGAAGTACAGCAGGGGAGCGTTCTATTTCCCAGGAGGCAGGGCGAAGGATATTGCATACGCCTACGATTTCCAGAGGATCGTCGTGATGGACATTCCCAGATCAGCAAAGGAGTACGTTGATTATCCAATATTAGAAGAGTTCTATAATCAGGAACTCTACGCACCTAAGTATGAATCTTGTGTGAAGGGACTGCCGTTTCGTCCCAAAATCATTGTGATGGCCAACGTTGAGCCTGATGTTGAATCTCTTTCCTCTTTGTAAAATAAACAGTATTGAAATTTGAACAGTACTGGACTCTACAGTACTTCGTGGGGCTTCCTTTTGAAGTACTGTGGAGTCCAGTAGTGTTTGCAGCACAAAAGCCCAAAACGAATATATATAGTTGCAAATGTTTATATTTACGTCATTTTCCATCTCCATTCCGGTCCCACTTATAATGATTCGACCAATCACATTTCACCTGTACGTTCCTACTGTTCCTTGTCTTATTATCCGAAACGTCTGCTGTACTTTTTCTTTCGCCGGAACAGTATATTCTATGATCGGTACCTACGAATTCAATACTCGAAATTTCACTAGGTGCTGGAGTCCTCTTCATCTCAGAGTACATCAACTGAACACTTCAGCATTTTATTATCAAGTGTTATTCTCCGTTACATTCCGAATACCAAAGTACAAATAAGCAATCTCACGATTGAGATATTGATATTCATAAAATTTTATAATTTGTTCTACTAATTTTTCATTATCATCAGGGATATACAGTCCCTCTTTATACAGACGACGTAAGACTATTAACATATTACAGAGAGGATCCGAAATCTTGTTTGATTGAACATCCGGAGATGTATAGACTGTGCAAGGTGCAGGAAATTAACGAAAAAACGTATAAAAAAGCCCGTACAGATGGATTTGAACATCCACTGCGTCCTTGGCAGGAAGAATTGGTCAGGGTTCTTGAGGAACCCGCCGACAATTGGACGATCATCTGGGTCTACGGTCCTACCGGTAGTGACAGGAAATCAACTTTCGCCAGTTTCCTCGGTTGTAATGAGGATTGGTTCTATACCCCTGGCAGCAAGTTCGACAGAATTGCGTATCTATACATGGAAGATCCGTCGAGGAATGTTGTTATGGATTTGCCCAGGTGCTCCGGCGAGTTCGTCAGCTACTCCTTCGTCGAGGCCGTGAAAAGTCGGGTGATCAACAGTACCGTCTGGGAACCGGTTACCGTCAACGACCGTTACGATAAGGTCCACGTCGTTGTCATGTCCAATAGTCATCCGGGATGAGAATAAAATTTCCGCTGATGGGCTTTGTCTTATTAAGGCTACGTAGGTTCTTCAGGCCGTCACGACTGGTGGTTGGTTTAATTATTTACGGCCACTTCATCCACTTTGTCGGAAGACACGCTATAGGCCCCAAGGAGATCTTCGGGGCCCCCTCTCCCGTTGACTCGTGCCTTGGAATCTGATTGGATTTTCCTGCAGAGATTCCGCATCAGGTCGGTGGGAGAGGCTTGGGGAAAGGCGTTCAGATAATGAGACGAGCCACCTCCACCGGTGGAGCTCTCACCAAACTCATGTTGCTGCCCATCACATCACTTCCAAGCTAAAATGATGGACCAGCAGGCATGAGCCTCTATATAATCTTATTGCACATCGTCTCAGTTTCCATGCTAGCTCTCCTCACTCAAGAGACTCTCGCCGAGATCACCCTCCCCGGCTTTCTTCGCTCTTCGATTTTCCCCAAAAACCCTCCTCCCTTCTCCTCCCTCCTCGTCTTCCATCGACCCTTTCGGCGGCGCCGCCGCTCCAAAGCACTAGCTGAAGAGTGTGGAGTGCAGGCCAAAAATGGCAAGGGAAGTGATGGGGAAGGTGGGGACGCCGGAAGATCTAAACGTCGGAGATCACATATTCCGATATGGATTGCACGGCATTTATTCACACCATGGTATAGTTCTCGCGCCCTTGTTGTTTCATTAGCATTTTTCGTCTTTCTCTTCTTCTCTTTTCTCTTATTCCTTTCAGAAATTTGGTGGGACTCAAGCTCCCCTCAATCGGGTTCATAGATCATTCCAGTAATCAAATTTTGCCTTTCAACTCCGGCTCGGTGTTCAGGTTAACATTTGCACTGTGGCTTGCGAGAGCTCTTAAACCACACTCCTTTCTCCCAAGCCACACTTAACGGTTTCCTCAGCCCAAAATGAATGACAAAGTCAACCTCAGCTTTCAATCTTCAAGAATTCCTCTTTATGTAATTTAAAGTTTGATCATGCTCAGTTATTTGTTATTTATCTCCTTTTTTTTTTTTTGGGCTAAGGCCACCCTATTACTAAAAGTTATTTCGGGGTCAATGCTCATTTAATTGATTCTGGTTGGAGGATGTCTTCTTTTGGACATTAAACTATGTCGATATATTTAGAAAAAAAAAATGATATGGTTATCTTCAAAAAGGAGTGTTTTTCAACTTGACTTATTTGATTGGAGCACGCATGACCATCTAATCTATAGTTAGAGAGAGACTATAAAACATCATGTCACGTTTCTATCAACATCTTGCCTATATGTAAAGTTTGTCGAATTATCAACATTAGTTACTAACTCACGATTTAGGTCAAGGGGAATGTTATGCTTGAGATTGTTTATATAATATAATGAGATAATTACAAGTCTTAAAACTTGTCACCAAGTGCAATTGAGTTCTTAACTTTCAAAAAGCACAATCAAGTTCTAAAACTTGTTACAAAAGTGTAATCAACTCCTAAAACTTATCACGAAAGCGCAATCAAGTTTTAAAACTTTCAAAAAGTGTAATCAATGGAATGACTTGATTAGATCAATTTAAAAAGTTTATGGACTAAAAAGCACTTTTTGGAAAGTTTTAAGACTCGATTGCACATTCGTGATCAGTTTTAAGATTTAATTGCACTTTTTGAAAGTTTTAGGACTCCATTGCACTTTCATGATAAGTTTTAGGACTTTTAATGCACCTATCCCAAATTTAATTATAAGATTTACAATCTCAAAATTTCTTCGAGTCTGTCTCTTAACATCTAAAACTTTAAGGACGAGGGAGTTTGCCTAGCAAGTAAGCATGATACCTAAATACAGGTGAACCCCTCTTATTCACACCATATATCCATCCTATATCACATATGAGGCTCACCGAACACACTTGGTGTTGGTGTTATAGTGCTTAAGTTAACAATGTCAATGACCAAATTTTAGGAACCATTCAAGATTCAAATGGATAATTTTGACTGTGAAGAGTCAATTTCATTAACCCCCCATGCCTAATCAAAATGTTTATACACCATGCATTGTATACATTTGTCATTCATTTAGGGCTGAGGGACCGGTTCCAATAGATTTCTATATGCATTCCACAAAGCCCAACTCGAAAAGCCCAGATGCAGGAATAGGCCTAAGTAAACAGAACTTTGTCATTGTTTCTACCAGGTTTTAAAGTTCGCGCCTAATCCTCGCTAACCAAAACTTCATCTTCGTTCATTTGGGACTGAAATTTTGATTCTTTACCGTGTTCCACGCGGGTGATATACGGCA
Organism: Syzygium aromaticum; assembly: GCA_024500025.1. Classification (NCBI taxonomy): domain Eukaryota; kingdom Viridiplantae; phylum Streptophyta; class Magnoliopsida; order Myrtales; family Myrtaceae; genus Syzygium; species Syzygium aromaticum. The sequence continues at coordinate 36,386,325 of CM044892.1, forward strand.
GGAATTTACATCGGTGACGGCTACGTGACGCATTTCACCCGAACGGAGGACAAAAAAACTATATGCCCATCACTATCCAAGATTAGCCACAGGCAACAAAGTTGTCCCAATTTTCCAGAATGTGAAAACCAGGAGACGATGAAGCGTGGGGTCACCAAAACTTGTGTCAATTGCTTCCGCCGTGATGGCAGCAAACTCTGATCACTTTACCGTAATGGGTACGGGCGATCGCGACTAGAATTTATGCTGGCAAGGTGTGGAACTTGCACCACCTCACCCTGCACGAAATCACATGAGCAAGTCATCAAGACTGCTACCCAGCTTCACGCTGACAATGCCTTCGGCAATTACAATCTCTTGAAAAATAACTGCGAGCATTTCGCCTTACTTTACCATATTGACATTCATAAAAGCGAACAGATAGCATTTTTCAGCATTTTTCAGTAAGAGTGGACCGTGAGGTAGATGCAGAGACATTGAATTCAAGTGCCCCAACCTTCCTCCAATCTTGTATGCTATTTGTTCCTTTTTTGTTTACTATCCGTTTCAATGTATACTCAGTTGGGACTGGAACACAAGCATTGTTGCCTCTTATTGGATTGATTGCACCATCTATTTGTATATACTCCATGGACATTCCTTTAAGTTCCAACTCATTGCTCATGCGATGAACACGGTTATTTAATCACAAGAGGAAAGAACCGTCACTTTAAGTATACGTCCACGCTTTTGTGCTAATACCATCAACCAAAATGGTTCCCCGCATACCAAAAGTCGAACTTTAACCTAAAATGGCCACTACTTATACTTCCTGTTTCCAGGCAAACAGACCGAATTGCAACATATATGAACACAGATGCACCAACACATAGCAGAAGCATTTGCACGAACTAGTCCAATGTACTTGCTGCTAGCATTTGCATATGAATGAAGGCCTTGGGCAAGTAGCCCGAAGACGTGCTTTTGTGTCATACTTGAGATTATGAGTGAAAAGACAAATGGAAAAGCAAGGGTCTCTGGGCCCATCATTGGAAGAGAATGCTTCAAGCAACTCAAAGGCGAAGGGCTACCTGAACCAGTGTGAGTTGCTGCGAAACGAGCAACAACGTTATCAGAGGATTTCTCGCTCTCTTCAAAGCAAATAATGAGCAGGCACATCTCCATACTCAAGTAAACAAAGAGAATATGACAAAGAAATATGGGGTTGCGCATGCTAGGAAAAATTTGCGAACTTCAAAAGTTCCTCTGACTTGAAAGAATCCTTCCCCAAGAATCTCAAAGAATGGTGAGAACCGAACCACAGTATCCCATGCCAAATCAATAGCATTCGACTCCACACTAGCAAGATTATGCAGCATATAGGCATTAAGAGGTAATCTTGATTCTTTATGGGGCAGTGTGTCCTTTGGAGAAACCCATATTAAAGAACAGATGAGAAGACGATTTGAGAGTCTTAGACTACAAACCGGCTAGCAACTTACCATGTAAAACAGCATCTCAAGATCCACATCTCGACTCCTAATTAAATTCTAGACTGGCAAAAGGAGTTAGAGGTCGACTGGTGAGAGGCCGAGATTCCAAATACATTGAAGGCAGAAAACAATCTGACAGCGCACTAACTAGGCAACATCAATTTTACCAGAATTGCTAGCAAAACTAGATCACTGCAGCTACAGTACTCACAAATAATGTAGTTTCACGGTTTTAACTTCAGATCAAGCTAATTGCTACCAAAGGTACTAGCGATTGGAATACAATACCTCCGCATGATGCTTTGGGCATAAGAAACATTAACCACCAAGAACAATGGCATGCCGAACCCCGACTCAGCAGTATCTTCGCAAAGCATCATCAATCAGTGATAAATCAGTACTAACATTGTAATCCTATCGATGCAAAAAGCCCAAGCAACATATACATATTCATTAAAAACACAGGCTTCGAACAGTGAGGCCGAGCTATACATTACACAGGAAATGCATTACTACCCAAGACTGACAACCGAACAATTTAAACAATGACAATACCAACCTCATAATGCATTGAAAAGAACCAAGTCCCATAACTCGAAACTCTCGATTCAAAAGACAAAAACAACAGCTACCCAATTCAGGCTCCGCAGGCCTGGCGAGTCGATCAGGGGGCCGAATGACCCGGGATGGGCGTATTCTCACCGCGCCACCTGCGATAGGCGAGATGGGAAAGCTCGGACTCCGAAGCAGGGTCGCTAGAGGAAATTACGAGAGATCCCATCTCAACCAGAGAAGAAGCCGGGCCCCATTGGGCTCTGGACTTCCCTCCAGCTACCAAAAAACCGTTGACTACGAAGTCAGAGTGCCCGATTCAATGCCTTTTCTTTGTTGGGGTTTCCGTTTAGTAATAAACAAAAAAGTGACTGGGAGGTTCCGTTTTGCGAGTGAGTTTCGCATTCCCGAACGATTCAAAGTGCACCCCCACGACTCAATTGTCCTAAAACAAAACCGGCACTTGTGTTCATGGTGACCGCTGACGCTGGAGCAGGAGGCAACTAGGTACGACAAAAGCAAAAAAGTGAAGGGAACGTGCGCATCCGGGGAATCGAACCCCGGTCAGTACCGTGGGAGGGTACTATGATACCACTACACCAGATGCGCTGTTGATGACGAACAGCGGAATTTTTATTTTATTAATACTAACATGGAAGTCATTGCATCGTTTCTTATCTCTCTTCGGCCGACCTCGTTCGTAGGTAGGTACCATTGGTTAGATCCCTTGGGTGATTCAATTTTGTCCCATGCGCATTGAAGCAGTCTCAAACTGCATTCTTTTCCGCTCATCCCGCAATAAAGTGGTGTTCGCTCGAACACGGGATCACTGACGTCGACATCTGCAGATGAGCTCTTCACGCCGTGGCTAGCAGGCAGATCCCGGGAAGTTGCGCCAAATAAGAAACCGAACCGATAAGACGTTAGAGTTCTCGAGAAGCACCTAGGATAAATCACCTTTACCACTCAAATTAAGCAATCCTTTCCAAAATAGCCTCACGATTTGTTTTAATTAGTAAGATTAACTAAATCCCTCCTGAGTTATGGCCTCCAAGGAAGCCCAAAGTTGCCTTAGGCTGCTCCTCCAGCTTAATCAGCGATTAAAATGTTGTTAAACCCAAAAAGTTTCCCGTGTCATGTAATGAAACAAGGGAGAGGAAGGAAGCTTCCTCGGATCGTGCAAACCTGCAGTTTTCCCTTTCCAAACTTTCAACTCAACGCACCAACAATAGTCACCCTAGACAGCTTCCTCAATATTCTGATGCGGGGCCACCAAGAAAGAATAAAAGAGAGAGCGAAAAGAAAGAGGCAACGAGGAAGGAGCTTTATATTCTCCATAGCAAGCAAAACGATTTGAAAAGAAAAAGTTAGGCACATTTTCCATTTATATTAAGTGACCAATACATATTTATTCGTAGCGTAGTATACACGAATACCGTGGACAACAAGTTAGGCCGATCGCCAATATTCAGTACCACCGGATGTAATACAAAGTCCAATCCCCACTGATTTTCCCAGGAGACCATTAAAAGTACCTTTCTCCCCCCCCCACCCTTTTTTACTTCAATCTTGTTTCACTGGAGGGTAATTTCTCGTTTTGCTTTATGCGATGCGTCTTATCTCCCTTCTGCTTTAGACTGATTGATCTAGGGCAAGTCGCTTTCTCGGCTCAATTATTACATAAATCTATATGGATAACAAGCGCATTGATCTACACAGATGAATGTGTATATGTTAAGCGAGTTGGCCCCATATCATTATCTATTGCGTGCTGCTTCGTTAATTGTATGCCGTCTGTAGATCTCTTCTCCTTTTGGGAAGCAACACCGCCAGCCCTTTTACGCTTTGCATGAATGGCTCATGATCCACGGCCTCTTTCTGCACAATAATTACAGCAAAAAAGCCACTGACATCTCGAGAGAGAGCGAGACCGAGAACAGGAATCATCGAAGGCCATGTTCCATTCACAAGCAGACAATCAGAAAGAAACAAGAGAAAACACAGAAAGAGCTAGGGGGTTGAAGGAATCTTCTAAAACGAAACCCTAGAATACTCCTGCACATTTTTCACGGGGAATAAAAGCAACAGTTTCTTTTTCTTTTCTTTTTCACCTATCTTTTACGGGGGGGTGAGAACTTTAGGCTCTACAAATCAGATAGAGAGATTAAAATAAGAGCATCTTGGACATATCAATGAAAAGCTGTTGGATCTTCTCACTTTTTGCCTGTAGGGGCGTCGTTCATCAGTGTTTGGCTAGGCATATTGTAGACCTCCACGCGTAAAGCTGCAACAGTTGGGATCATCCTCCTTGGTTCACTTTACATTCATTCAGTAATAGAAACTTAACTCAAATTTGACCTTATTAAGAAATGACTTTGATCAAGATAATCTTGGGAGCTGGCAACACTGACAGCAACCTAGTCATTGAGCCTACTACCTAGTCTCTCCATGCATGTATGACTCTGTTACGTGACTAATCGCAAGATTATAGGTGATCGTCAAGGGAATTGCCAAGTTGAGCAATCCCTTAACACTAATTCAACTGATGGAGTGATTATTATCTTGAATAAAATGCTTTTGAGGTGCCCAAAGACAGTTTGTCTTCCTTACATTTTGAACTCAAAACTAAGTGTCCCCAAACCGTAGTGTAGTGAGTCTTGATCCACTCGAAAATCTCTCGAAGTTGTTAAATATATTGTTTGATGGTATTGCAAATCTTCAATACTTAAATGAAGGGCAGTCTTCGATTTTTTTCTTATTCTGTCACTAAATTACACCGGAAAACCATATCAATACAAGTTCGATCCAGGGACTAGCAATGGCTACCGCCCCTAAGGTCTAGGTGTTTGGTGTGATTTTATCAAGTAATGTTCGACATATTTTCTAACTTAAATTTTGCCAAATGCCCTAGCTTGCCTTCTGTGGTCCAGATTTTGTGTCCACTGTTGTCGGTAAAACTTTTTTAGTAATGCCAGCTTGCAAGTTAATGGCAAAATCTTTGCATCGAGCCATCTTATGATAGACATATAGTCATGTGATTGTGCATATTTCCTTTTGGGATGAAAAACCCTAAAGTTGAAAATATCCCAAAATTTTTTTTTGAAGTGCTCCAATGTCATTATCAATTATTCTGCAATCCAAGAAGACAAACAAGACCCACCACCAACAACAAAATCCACTTTCTCCTCCTTGGGATGTGAAACATCGTACAGCTTCATGGGGACATCGTTTGCATTCAAAATACGCTAATGATTCCCATTTGAAGTTCAAATTTGTAGACCATCATACCTATTCTAGATAAAATACAAAATCGAAAAAAGCGTATTCATTATTGCATCCTTGGCTAGACTTTCCTAACAATATGACTTAATAAGGACTTAGCCATACATACAACATGACACACATATATGATGAAGACTATGTTTGATTAGCCAGCCATATCTTACCTCTCCTTGTCGCTCAGTCAACATTATTCGACGGGAATTTCGTTTTCACTCGTGGTGAATGAAATAATAGTCAATGTTCATGATGTGAATAATTCAACAAGTTACTGGAGATATACCTAAGGCCATCGAAATTTAAGGTTCGGTACGATCCCACTTATAACGATGGTCCAAGATCACATATTTTTGGAGGGACACACGATCAGTCAACTCGATTCGACGCATTATGACTCGAAGAAAGCTTAATTACTCGCTGCCTTATTTCTCCTGGACTCCTAGTTTGACACTGCGCTAAAGCTACATTATGAAGACTAAATCAATTTCGAATGAAATTAGCGAACTTTTGAATAATCACATGACAACAGGCTACAATCTACGGGGATAAAGAAGAGAGAAGCTACGTTATGAGTCTGTAAAAGGTTACAGACAGGAAAAAAAGGAAAAGAAAAAAATTACAAAAGGAAGGAAGTAGAATAAGAGGAGGATGAGGAATTCAAAGGTAATGATAAAATCTAATTAAATCGACTCTTCCTGAATTTTGACGAATATCTGAAACACAGAAGAAGAAATTTCATCCACTGCCGTCAGCTTGCAATCATCTTCTACCTGCATTCACATAATGTAAGGTATGAACACAGACATACAAGACGTTATGACCACAACCATGATGAATGTCCCCCAAATTAAAATGAAAATGTGGCCGTGGTTTGATAACAAAGTCTAATTAAAAGTTGGCGACGCTTGGTCAAACGAAGCAAGAGAAAACAAAATAGTAAGAAATGCATGACGAACTCCGAATCCAAATTCAGGAGATAATCGTCCTCCAAATCGTACGCGCTGGGGACTATGTTTACGATCCGCAGGAACCCATATGGACGGAATCAATTCGAGCATGGTGATTTAGGACTGAAATTGCGAACGAAAGAGAATAAGATGTTTGCATAACAAAATCGACAATTGCTCGAAATGGCGTGCTCCAGGGATAATATGGAGACCATACACCGGTTCGTCACCGAACGCGGCAATCAGCAAGCACCAAAATTAAGGTCTAACCTTGACGCTGATGGAGTAGAGGACGACACGATCCACGGCGGTGACATTGAGGTGAAGAACGGTTAGCCTCAAAGAATGCAACCCGGACACCACCTTCAGGAGCTGCTTCGGCCTCCTCTTCGTCCGTATTCTCAGGCTCGCGTGGCTCTCCACCATGGTCACTTCTATGTCCGCGATGGCCGACGGCCGCTTGTTCCCTGCAGCCGCTTCGTTAGTGGAGCTGTAACAGGCTGCCGTCGTTGTTGCTGTTGATGGTGATGGTGAGCTGGAGGAGTTGGTGTTGTTGTTGTTGTTGTTGTTGTACTTGTGGAAAGTGAAAAACTCAGAGAAAGGTGAAGTTGGTTTATCACCATGGTCATCATCAGATTTTAAGTACTCCATCTCCTTTTGAACACCAAGTAGTTGCAGCTTTTGCTCTAGCTCCTTCACAAAATTTATGGCCCCTCCTATGATTGATGCTTGGTCCCCCTACACACAGTAGTCATCCAAAATCTCTACTTGATTAATTTTTTTTTGTTTTGCCTAGTAAGACAATATGCAATTAATTAAGCCCTGTAAAGATTAGCTAAAAACACACAAGCAAATGTTTTGTATTGCATATGCGCACAAAATGTGAAAATTCGAAACGTCACACCACAAGCCAGCTAAAGCACATTTTCAGGGAGAAACATAGATTTCTGCACAAAATGTGAAAATTCAAAACGTCACACCACAAGCCAGCTAAAGCACATTTTCAGGAAGAAACATACATTTCTGCGGACATATTCAAGAATTTGAAGACAATAAAGGGTTTGCCAAAAGAAAGGGTTTAGAGAGAGAGAGAGAGAGAGAGAGAGAGAGAGAGAGAGAGAGAGAGAGACCCTTTGAATATAAGATTCAGGCATGAGAGACCGGAGCACGGAGAGATACTCGTTCATTTGCTTCCTCCGGTTTCGCTCCACGGCAATGTGCGTCATCCTCTGACTCTCGATGTCTTCTTTGTTCTTCCTGCTCTTTGTGCGCCGCCGCTTCGGGCGGCCGACAACTGTGGCTCGTTGGCTCGACGATCCATTATTGCTATTGTCATTATTCAAGTAACATTGTGCTGTGTTGTTCCCAGCATCTGACGAGCATGAATTGTTGTTCCACTCGCCACAATGGAAATCCTTCTCCGTTTGGTAGTCTAAAAGTTCTCCATGGTCGTTCCGATCCAACCCGAAGTCGAAGCAACCCCAATTGCTTTCGAGCAAGTTGTAGAGCTCTCTGCTTGTATAGTTGATCAATGGATCTTGCGGAAAGACCACTGCTTCTAGTGCCATTTTTACTCTCTCTCTCTCTCTCTCTCTCTCTCTCTCTCTCTCTCTCTCTCTCTCTCTCTCTCTCTCTCTCTCTCTCTCTCTGTGAGCCCCAGAGAGATGAGAGAATACCTTGGAAAGCCGAAGGAAGCTGCCTTGGCTTTTGGTATATTGTGTTGAAGGGAGGAAGGGAGGGTTTAAGCTTTTTTAAAAGGGCCATGGTGAATCATTGCAATGTCTACAGCTTACTGCACGTGAAATAGTTTTATTTTTCAGGGTTTTATTGCAAAAGAAATAAAAATTGAGGGAGAGAGAGAGAGAGAGAGAAGGAAAACCCAAAAAGGGTATTATGAGATTTTGTAATGGAGTGGGGGGAATGATGGGGTTGGATTAAAGAAATCAACCTGCCCATTTTGGGGACAACCATGTCTTGTCATTAACAAATTATGTTAACATCATTATTAACGCATCTAAGGACAGCCACCACCACCATATATTTGCAAAGATATGGTTTGATGATGCTTTAGAGGATTATGGTTGGAGCAAGAAAGTTGCCTAGCTATTGTACACTTTGTGGTTAAATTACCATATTGATCTCCTCCTAGTCTATAATATATGCAATATTGCCTAAATAGGACATCAAAGCCGTACAAGATAATCGAGATGATAATTTGATTCTCATTGCGTCATATAGTAGTCTCTAGCCGATGAGGTCAGAACAACATCTTTCATATCGCGAAAACGACCTCTTAATGTTTTTTCAATGCCAAAAAACTAGTCAAATGGTATTAGCAACAACAGCAACATCTTGTTTATTGCAACAACCACAACCTTATGCTAATTACAACCGTAAGTGGGCATTAATTGTAGTGGATTGGGTCACATAGACACTTAAATTTTAAGCCTAACATTGATCATTTCATTCCACTTGATTAATCAAGCTCATAACCACCAACAACGTGTGCATCATGAAGAACCTCTTGACGAAGCGATTAGCCAATAAATCGCTTAATGAAAATAATTTGCTTTCCAATTATGTCAAACTTCAATAAACCCTTCCCAAACTAAACAAGAATTTTTGAAAATCCATCTGGTTCTCATGCTCAATTGCTTATTTAAAATTCTCCTGTCTTTTTTCAATATAATTAGCCTATCCTCGCTTCTATATTCACTAATCTCTGAATTGCTTATAGACTTAATGTTTCGCTCCTCTCTCTATCTATATTCCATATTGTTACGTTGTTCGTTGCTAACCTAAGTTGGTTGTGACTAAATATTGCAAGAATTGCATTCTGTACGCCCTTGAATACAATCCTTGGGAAATCTTTATGATAAGATATTCCAAGTTGAAGAAAATCATTGAAAGCTGGAATGAAATATCCAACACACATGCTTTTTCTGGTCATTAAATTCACTTGGTTTCCTTTGCATATTATCTCAAAATCATATGGAGAAACCAAAGTTTCTAAACCAACTTCCACTTTGGACAACCCATATCCTCTTGGAAAATTCTTCTTCACATGGAAACTCGACCGGATACAAACTCATTGGAAGTTTCAACAGCCAAACTCGACCGGTAGGGACAACTCGTAACAAGCGTTTGACCCGATCCAATCCGAAAACATCCCTAACCAACACCCTAGAACATATATCAGAATAAGGCTGCCGTACTTTCTTCAATCGATCGAGTAAAGCTGAAATGAACTTATTCTCGGTTCCTGTTTTAGCTAGTTTAAGTGATAGTCGCATTTGAAGTGACCAATGAAGCTACATGATGCATCGTGGGAAACGAGGGAATAATGGATAAACTTATGACACCTCCTTGGTGCATTGTGAAGATCAAGAACCCTAGAATCACACTTTCCCTATCGTCATTTGGTAATAATACGGTCGACCGTACGACCGCACAGAGCGAGAGGTAAAAGCTGACAGATGTGCGCAGAGATTCTTGCAAAGGAAAGAGAAAAACGAGGCCTACGAATCGAGAAGAGAGATAGCGATCTCGAACTTGTATACTGTCAGAGAGAAAGATGAACTGAAAAGGACTCCATGTGACCATACGAAGCAAAACAACGACCACATATTTCTCTGCTCTTCATTTCGTTAAATTCAAGACCAATTGCCTGCTGCGGACATAAACATATCGAGCTTCCATTTCCAAGATTAGGGCAAACACGTTGCTCTAGCTAGTCCTAACAGTTTATGGTGTTGTTTTCTGATTTTCATAAACCAACCAGCGTTTCTGTTAACTTCTACTACACGTCATATAAAAGTTCTTGAAATATCCATACAAAGTCCCCATGCAAATGCAATGCCATCATATAAATAACAATGCCTCGTAAATCAAAATATATATGTATGTGGATGTCGAATTCATGTGACTCCCTAATCATTTGCTAAGGATTATATTCTGTGAATGTGAACATGGTTTCCTTTTTCTTCATGGACATTAGCTAGCTTAACACGGTTCGAAACAAGAGGCGAGAATACACGGCCCTCGTAGAAGCAAAAAAGAAAAAAAAAGCGGAAATGAAATAAAATATAGGTGAAATTTATTTATTTATATTTTTTTTGGTAAGGATATTTATTTATATTTTAGTGGGATTAGAGTTGTAAAATTAAAATGAGAAGAATTTTTTATACTTTTCGAAGCCGGCCAAAGAAGAGAGAGTTGTTTGCAATAATCCAAAACATGGGTCAAAAATGGACATGGAGACCCATCCAAAAGGCAACCACCATTTCCTCCGATTTTTCTTCAATCTTGAGTTGACTTAACACTCACAAACGAGAATATTTAAGTTTCTCTATCTAGATATTGCATAAAATCAAATTGAAAACATTAGTAGGTTGAGTTTGTCCGATTGCTATTAGTATTTAGAGCCCTATATTTAGTGCTTTCCTTCCCTTACTCATAGAATTAAAAGAAAGATTCAACCCAATCTAGCTCTTCTTTGAATGAATCAATGATACTACTTTTCTAAGAGACACGAGAAGATTTATTTATCGAGAAGATTACAAGGTTAATTTGGATGCATCCCCTTAATCAATGGAACAAATTTAGAGAATCTTGATGAATCGCATGTATCGATTTTTGGAGAATATCTGCCGATTGATTGATTATTCAATGGAGCACATACTTCCAAGAACTATATATTTAAATGATTTAAGAGAGATTAAGTTAGCGGCTTAGGACCTTCCAATGAACTATATTCTAGTGGACTTGCGTTACACATATATAAAAGAACAAAAATTGGGTATGCTTTGTTTTTTTAGAAGCCATATTCAAATTCGGTTGAGTTGCTATAGTAATATTTTTTGTTTCTTTAAGCATTTTATGTACAAGATGGGGTTCAGTCTTTATTTGCATGCATACACGCACCCCATTCGATTCGAAAACTTAGAAGTCTTGTCTTTGTTTGCGTCATGCCAGTGTCTATTTGTGATATTAGAACCGATCCAAACTCGAACCCGGCTATGACATGAACATTATTGTCCTCATATAACGGTTGCTTGGTATAACACGATACCCACTGAACCCAAAATGTTCATAACCTCACATACCCTATTGTCTCCCTATGAATTGTGCGCAGTCTCATCAGATAAGAGTCGGAGTCGTCAACGCGAAATTATTGTGAGGTTGTAATTAGAGGTGTATTGAATAATAAAAACCTAAGCTATGTCATCTAGAGTTGGTGAGACACAATGCCATACAAAAACACATTAGGCTTTATTCAGTATCAATAGCAGTTGATTCTCCATCAATTTCTTTGGGGCATCATCAACAGCAACTCTGTCACTATGATCAGACAATCAATGCGTTCTTTCCCATATGAGAGCAAATAGTTGAGAAAACCCTATGATTATTAGCTTATGATGCTACTTATCTAATAAGTTTAAACAAAAAGCATCGAAAGCAAGGTGTAGGTAGGGTTAGTTCATTTTGTCGGCAACTGATGACTTTTGGAACCTCTAGAGGAAGAACACTATGTTAAATTACGATTGTTATGGTGGCCAGGTTTACTTTCTATTTCCCACTTCCAACTGGATTAGCTGGAAGTGGAAATATAGTAACGGAAAGCTTCACTGACTCGTCATCAAAAGATGGAGCACCCAACTAGGGTAGATACAGCAGTGACACATCTATGTGCCTAAGGTCAAAACATTTCAGTCCACAACTCCAAATTCGTGTGTAACACTAAAAAAGTGTGATGGTCCAAAGCCTAGGATTATTTTACAGATCATCTTATTTCTCGTGTATATTCGGCCTATACTTTAAGCGATTTCGTCGTCGAAATACTTAAATGGGTGTACAGGAGGAAGTTCTTGCGCAGACTGATCGGTTCATTTTGCTTGGAACTTTGATGTACGCCGACAATGCTCAGATTTTCATCTTAGGGATTTAATTTATAATTTGTTTGTTAATCAAATAGAAGTTTAAATTCGAATTAACCTGGGGCTTGGCCTGCTCTTTTTTATAATTAAAAGAGAGACCCATTAAGAAATCCGACTATACCTTTGATTTGCGTTAATCATGTGATATAGGCTAGTTGTGGTCTTGAACCACAAGCCCCACATGTCTCTATGTAGATCCACATAACCATAGTCTTTCTACCTCTCATTGCATTTTATCATTCGCCATTAGAAGCTAATACTACAGTGGTCGAGTTGAATCAGGCGCTCGTCCTATACCAATTACATGCTGCACATGTATCCTCGTCGCAAGTGAAACCGAGAATCTAGAACAAGGTACGGAAAATCAATCAATCAATAAACAACGATGGCTCAATCGCGTTAATCAAGACGAAGATTTATCACCTTTTTAAGCCTTTTCTTTCTTAAAATATTATTAAAAAATTTTCACGTCAGCGTCGATCATCGCGGCCGTGTCTCGTAGGACGGCCAACATTTATATCAACGATTTCCAGTCAAAATTGGCCGAATTGGCTAGATTGACACAAATACAAAAGGTTTAGGACTCAATTGGCTCAAAAAAAAGTTTATAATTAAATCGGCACAATCGCAATAGGTTTAAGACTTTTTTGGGTATTCTCCCGATGTTGGCTAATTGTGGTCTAGAACTTCAAGCCCCATATGTCTCCATGTAGATCCACTTAACCGCGGTCTTTCTACCTCTCATTGCACTCTATCATTCGCCATTAGCGGCTAATATCGTATCGGTCAAGTTATATCGAGCGCTCGTCCTATACCCATTACGCGTCGCACATGTATCCTCGTCGCATGTAAAAACCGAGAATCCAGAACGGTACGGAAAATCAATAAAAATAAACAAAACCACGATGGCGACCTAGTCGCGTTAATCAAGACGATAATTTATCGCATTTTTGTTAAGCCCCCTTTCGTTTTTGGCCTCTTGCAAAGTGCCAGCACCTCATCGGTGGTGGGGTATCGCAATCTATGCGTCCTTGGGAACCCCAATCTAAGCAAGATTTCGGGCGATTAATGGTTGATGTTAACACCTCCTCCAACAAGACAGCCCCAATTTAACTCGAAATGGACAGATTGTCGTGGGGGGGAGGCTTCATTGAATCGGGACCCCGATCGGTCCGATTCTTTCAGGAAAGCCGACCCAGCCAATGAACGCTCAAAACCTCTCGATTGAATTCCAAAAGGCAACATGGGACCTTCGGCTGCACATGAATCTCTCCACACGAAAGAAAGATAGGGGGAGAAAACGGGAGAGAGAGAGAGAGAAAGGTTGGAAAATCATTGTCCTCCAAAAAGTTCCAATCATATCTGCATCGCCCGCCAACCACCACGGCTAGAACTTCCAAGTTCCACCTACCTATGCTAATTAAGTCTTTAAACTATCATTGCCCATGACCCAAAAGTGCACTATTTTCAATTAGCTTCCTCTTGTTTTCAGCCGAGTTTCCAAGGGATTCAACTAATTTTCTCTCCTTTTCTCATTTCGCTTTCTTCTTCTTCTTTTTTCGGCCGGAGTCCCTACTATTCTGCTATGTTATCGAAATCGTCGGATCATGAATTGTTTACCTCGACAGGTCTTCGATGCTTTGAAGCGTCTGTCGTCGGGAATATCTCTCTCGAACAATTTAAACTCGGTAGAACAAACAGCCGTGTGCTTATGTTCGTGTCGCGCGATTCTAATCGCTACAATGTATACTCAAAAAAAATGAAAATTATCAGAAGAGCGCTGTCACTATACATGTCTTTTGAAGATGACGCTAAAAGACAAAAACAAATCGAGAAGACAAATCTATACCAAAATTCTCGATTTGCTTCTTCTTCTTCTTTTTTTTTTTGGGGGGGGGGGGGGGTCCCTACAATTCAGCTAAATTATTAGAATCATCTGATCGAATTATTTACCTCGAAGGGTTTTCGATACTTTGGAATGCTTGCTGTCGGCAATAATATCTATCTCGAACAATTTTAAACTTTGTAAAACAAATTAAGAGTCATGCGCTTATGATTTAATTGTGTCGAGTGATTCCGATAGCAACAGCATATACTCGAAAAAATGGGAATTATTAGAAGAGTACGGTCTCTATGTGTTGTCTGAAGGCAGCATCAACGGACAAAACCAAAATCTAGACCAAAATTCTTGATTTGATACTTTTTGGGCGGAGTCCCTACTATTCTGCTAAAATCGTCTGATCGAATTATTGACCTCGACAGGTTTTCGATACTTTGAAATGCCTGTTGTCGGCAATATCTCCTTCGAACAATTTAAAACTTTGTAGATCCAAGGGTCGTGCGCTTATGTTTTTATCGTGTCGGGCTATTAAAAAGTGGGAATTATTAGAAGAGCGCGGTCTCTATATGTCTTTCGAAGCCGACGTTAACAGACAAAACCAAATCTAGACCAAAATTCTCAATTTGCTTTTTGGTCATGGAGATCGTCCGGCCAAAGGAAAAGGGCGACTGATTGTGTTTTGTCCGGCGAATGCGGCCTTGAAACCCTCAAACTTGGGCCCCAAATTGTTCACCAAAAAAAAAAAAGAATTAATTGCGTTCTATGGCCATATGGCTAAGAATAATCTTCAAATTCCTCTTGCATCTACAGTCAAAAATTTCAAATCGGTGCACTTATCTCATATTTATTCTCAACTAACTTTTGTGTTCCGAACGGGTAGACACATGCCACGTTCACTCCAAATTCCTGTTTGGTATACTCGCGATAAATCTGCCCTTTATTAACTTTCGTTGAATATTCCTATTAAATTGGTCACGTGAAAAGACACAAGACAAACAACTGGGATAATCAGCGTGTGATGTGGATCCGACGTGTAAATTCAACATAAATGGGTAGGATAATTACACAAATGGTCCTTGAATCTAATATGCAACGCCATCCATGAATTTTTAATTTATTCAATGTGAACCCTAAACGTTATTCTAAAGTGCAATGTCATCCTCGAAATTGTTCAATGTGGTCCATGAACTTTTGGTACATGTTCAATCTAGTCCATAAATTATATGAGAATGTTCAATGTTGTTCCTCAACTTGAATTAATGGCAAGACAACACTGGATATTTTCATAGAGTTCAAGGACTGAATTGAACATGTACGAAAAGTTCAGCGACCATACTGAATAAATTAAAAATTCATGGATGACATTAAATAACGGGCTAGAGTTCAAACACCACATTAAACAAATTAAACATTCAGAGATGACATTGCACATTTGGCTAAAGTTCGGAAATTTGCTAATTTTGCGTCATTTTCCCTTAATGGGTCACCCAAGCGTCATCATTTTAGAGAAGCCCAATCTGAAGAAAACGAACTGAGATTTGGAATTTGCTAATTTTGCCTTAAGAACTCCCTTACGTTTTGACAAATGCTAAAATACATGATTTTGCCCCAATTTTTGTAAATCTATCATAAGTGTACTAGTTTGATATCTTTTGCGACACGAAAATTAGATTGGGGTACATGTATCACGCGTGTATCAATATGGGTGTACTAGTTTTATAACGTGAAAATTAGATCGGGATAAATATAGCATGGGTGTACCGATTTGTAATTTTTAATTGTATCAACCCCTCTTTTAATTTTTTTTTTTGGTCGAAACCCCTCTTTTAATTTGTTAGAGCAAAAAACTTAGTGATTTGTGACACTAAATCCACAATAGAGTAACATGACTATAGTTGAATTAAAGAACTTAGTGATTTTTAAGTGCACTTTCTGAAAATTTTTAAGACTCGACCGTTCTTTCGTGATAAGTTTGAAAACTTTCAATGCACCTACCATGACTAGAAATTACCCAATTGGGGAAAATGGTCCTCGGAGAAATAATCTAGAAAAAGGACAATTTATAATCCAGCTATTGTCCATATTTTTTTTTTTTTTTTAAAAACTGTGGTGTTGATTACGAATATTGAGATTTGACGTAAAGGCGATATGGTTTTTTTTTTTTTTTTTTTTGCTTGTTTGTTTGCTTGGTAAAAGACGTAATGGCCATTTGGCACGATGCATTTTGGAATGAGCACCTTAGACAAATTCCAAATCACACCGTCCGTACAGGTTGGTCCCTCACGGTCAGATCCGGTGTACCGCCACCCCGTCCGATCCTCGCCCCGTGCGACCCATGGGGAAAAACAACGGCGCAACAGAAGAAACCATTCCTTTTACGGCGGTTTTCCTCTGGTTTTTTCCTTTCCTTCTCCAAAAAAGAAAAAAAAAATTTAATAATAATAATAATAAGAGAAAAAGAAGCGAAGACACACGCCTCATCGGACGCCACGTGCACCCTGCCCCCCTTGTCGCTTCGAAAACGGCATTTCGCGCGTCGGATGCATCTCGTGATCGCAACATGAGATAATGAAATTGATCGATTTGCACCATGATTTCTCTGGCCGAATCTGTCGAGGAGGAAGTACGAACAAAGTAGGAATCCTTGCACTCCACTAGTCCCATTCGAGCTCTCGATCGGGACGACCGAGGCCGGGCGAGGCCGCCGCTCCGTCGCCTGCTCACCGGATGATGTCTCCATATCCGAAGTAAGACGCCACGCGCACCCTGCCTCATTGCTGCTTCAAAAAGGGGCATTTTGCGCGTCGGGTGCATCTCGCGATTGCAACATTCTCAAGAACGAGTAAATCCCTCGTGATTAGCGTATGTTATGTAAGATAATAAAATCGATCAATTACGCTATAATAATCATAGGATCGACAAGTGAAGTATTTTCTCCGGTCGAAGCTATCAAGAAGAAAGTACGAACAAGGTCGGAATTCCGCAATCTACTATTCCCATTCGAGTTCTCGATTGAGGCGACCGAGCGAGGCCACCTGCTCCATCTCTTGCTCAATGGAGGATGTCTCCAAATCTAAAAATCACGGAAAAAAAAAAAAGGGTTCATGCTAGGGTGTGCTTATTACACGGAAAATGAATAATAGGGAAAATATTTTCATCAAAGTAATCATTTATATCGTCCGAAATAATTAGTCAATGATAAATGTTTTTATTATCGCCAACAATTTATGCCTAAAATATTTTTCCAAACGATGAAAATATTTTCCGTTCATTCATTCATTTTTGTAAATAACGTTTTTTTAAGTCATTCATATCTCGCGAAACAAACGGAATCTATATGCCTGATCCACGTATTATCCACACCAATACACGAAATAGTATTAGTGTTTTTAAATATGTATTTATCACGACTGTTTGAAAGTAGATTTGACCAATAAAAAAAGGGTTAATACTACGAAAAACTCCAAACCGGTACACATGTGACAAATTTACTCAAAAACTATTTTTTTTACCACAAAAAATCTCAAACTGATACACTTGTGACAATTTTACCCCGAACTATTTTTTTGATCATCAAAAACCCCACATTGGTATACCTGTAACAATTTTACCCCCGAACTAATTTTTTGGTCACAAAAAATCTCAAACTGGTACACCTGTGACAAATTTACCATCCGTTAGTTTTCGTTAAATTTTACTGTCAAATTATTAAGTTTAATGACACGTGGTAATTGACATGTGAACCGATTTTGGATTTTAACCCTCTGTTTGTCACAAGTTTACCAATATGTGATTTTTTGTGATATTAATACAATTTAATGGACATTAAAAGATGGTAAATTTGTCACAAATGTATCAATTTAGAGTTTTTAGTGGTCAAAAAATTAGCTCGGGGGTAAAATTGTCACAGATGTACCAGTGTGGGGTTTTTTATGGTCAAAAAAATAATTTTGGGTAAAATTGTCACAAGTGTACCAGTTTGGGGTTTTTGGTGATCAAAAAAATAGTTCGGGGTAAAATTATTACAGGTGTACCAGTTTGAGATTTTTTGTGGTAAAAAAAATAATTCAGGGTAAAATTGTCACAAGTGTATCGGTTTAGGGTTTTTTATGGTATTAATAAAAAAAAGAAAAGAAAAGAAGTAGCTGATTTTAAGGGAAGATAATGATATATTCATGATGCCCCAATAGTCACTTTCGGAGCTAGAACATGGTGGGGCCCCACGATTTGTCACGTCAGCCTCACACCTTCATGCTTTTGAATGGATTTGGTCTCCCCAAATAGGTCTATGCCATGCTTTTTAATTTTATTTAATTTTAATTTTTTTTTTACTTTTTGTTTTCTTTCTAATTTTCAATTAATGTGATGAGATCTAATCCACATGTTAAAGGCCGTGGGCGATAATATTACCCCAATTCAAAGGCTAGGCTAGACCTCGTTCCCGTGAACGTGAAATAGTGTCATGACTTTGCTAGACCATATGATATGTCCCATTAAATAACATAAGAGCTAACATTATTCCGATTCCATCACCTTTTAGCTCCAATTATGAGCAAAAAAAAAATGTATTCATGGCAATTCTATGGCGGTTTCTTAACAATGTCAACCTTTCGAAGCGTGACGATGTTCGGGAGGCATGACTCGTGTTGAAATTAATCAAGAATCAAGTACAGCCTCGGAATTTCGTGGCATGCCGTTGCTAGCAAAATCGTTTTTTTTTTTTTTTTTTGCCGGCGAAGACTTTGTGTGTGGTGAATTATGTTGAGCTAATTAAAGAACTCAGTTCGTGCAACAATCGGAATAAGCTATCCCGTAATTTTGCTAAGCACGTGAAGAATCATCATATTGGAAAACGTTTCCTGCAAAAGAATTGTGTTAGGGGAAAACAAAATAAATAATCCCTGAATTTTGGTCTAATGTGTAATGTCGTCTCTAAACTTTTAATTTGTTTAATGTAGTTCTTAGACTATTGGTATATATTTAATGTAGTACTTTCCGTTTGCTCGAACAACAAATTAAATGTTATTTAATGATGTGGATTATTACATGCCGAGTTATATTTTATGAAATGATGCGTCAACATGTCCATCTTTTTAACCATTGTTAACGTATCGATCATTATTTGATGACGCCGATTATTACGTCCTAGTCTAAGATGAATATTCTACTTGAGTAATCCAAGGTTCCATTTGTTTCATTGAAAGTGAACATTGATAAATATTTTTCAAAAACTAATCGCTTGTATCGCTTAGAATAATTAATCGACGAAAAATGTTTTCTTCACCGACAACTATTTATGTCTAAACATCTTCATGGATGATGAAAATAATTTTTGTTTGCTCAGTTTTGTCTAGGACACATGCGATCATATTCATGAAAATATTTTATAAGCCATTCATTTTTCACGAAACAAACGCATCTCAACTATAACTTCTTTTTGTTGCCCATTGTTCAACTTAACTAATTAAAAGTCACATCGACAGATGCTGTCAACTTGAATTAAAGTAATGACGGCATTTAACATTTTCATATAGTTCAGACGCCACATTAAACAAATCAAAAGTCCATAAACGATGGTGCCGTTAGACCACAGTTTACGGACCGATTTGTGTTATTTTCCCATTTGTGTTTAGTGTACTAATGACGCGTGCTAACCCTAATTAACTGCAGGCTCCATGGCCCCATTTGAGCTGGATTTGGAAGCTCATCCTCCACGTACAGAAACATTAGCAGGTGAGAACTCGATGCTTCTCCGAGTGAAAAGGGTGAAAAGGAACTTCGACAATGATTAGTTCCCCTCGTGATCAAATTACTCCAAATCCACGATTGTATCACGTAATCATGGTTACTTTGAACCTATAGCAAAGTTCCAAAAGGCATAGCTATGCAGATCGATAAGCCTAGAGATCTAGGCACAGAGAGAGAGAGAGAGAAGAGCTCGAGCTTGTGACTCTCTCGTGTCCATTTCCTTGCTCATGTTCCCCAACCATCGGTCCAAAATCGGAGTTGATAATGCAAACAGTGAATCCAAACATCTTGTTGGGTCGTGGAAATAATGATCGTGTCAAGATGTAATCTATTCTCTTCCGTGAAACAGCGCTCGTGGTTATGATGCCTCGGCGCATCATTTCGTCCGGGCCTCCTCCCTTGGACAGGCGCGTTAATCGAGTGAACGATGTGCTCCCGGAGGATGGCGGATAAAGGCAGGGGGGTTTTGGTGGTGGTCACCGACCTCCGGTCGGTAGATGTGCCTTGCGATTTGGCTCGTGAGAGGTTTTACGGGGTAACGTTTTTTCCTTTTTCACTCTCTAGTGAATTCCGAGAGTAATGTCGACCGACCAAATCCTTATGTCCGCCACCACGCCTTCAATTCAATCAAGCTAGCGGCTAAATGCTGAATTTGTCCATTTAGAAGACTTTCTTTTTCCTTGTCTTTTTTTCTTTCTCTCTCTTTTTCCCAATTAAAAAAAATGGAGAACTATACACTACCAGTTGAATTAAAGACTATGCAAGCAAAAAAAAAAAAAAATTCAGAGAAAAGATTAAAAAAAAAGGCCCATGGACCGCCACCTATCGTGGGCCTCCTTTGGAAATAGAAATCCATCCAATTCATTGAGTTGAGAATTGGCATGGTTTGGTTTATGCAAGAGGCAATAACAACATTAGGAACATCACCTGCAAGGTAAAACCTAGGTTGATTTACTCTTTTTTATTTATTTATGAGATCATCCTATGCTTTAACTATAGTTACTCGACTCGAGATTTACCTATCTACACTCGAAAGCCCGTCGATGAAATGCATGCCGAGTATCGATAGCCCGCATACCTCCCCGTGTTTAATGACCGTGGCGATCTCACAGCCTAAGATCATATCGAGTTCTTCTCTATTTTTTCTCGTGGAATCATTGTAAAGTTGTTTAGAATACATGTCTTTTATATATATATATATATATATATATATATATATATATATATATATATATATATATGTATGTATGTATTTGCTAACTAGTGCTTGTCTCATCGACTTACGAAAGCATTTTGTCACATGTATTATTATGTCATCTTCCATTAAAATTGTCTCAGAAAAAATTGCGAAAACTACCGGATGTTAAAATTAAATCGACACGAAATCACTAAAGAAACAATAAATGTTTTACGTGGTTCGGACCGAGTATCGGTCCTTACCTTATGGGGAAAGCCACAAGCAAATAATCGAAGAAGTGCAGAGCGTTCGAGTATTTTTCAATTCTAATTTATATCAAAACCCAATATACAACCTTCGATCGAATCAAGTTTCGCATACGAACTCAAACTCGAGATATAATTCAATAAAAAAAAAACAAAATGTCTATCTATTGACGACACGAGACTAAACAAGGATTTTCACGGCGCGTGAGAGCGATAACGAGATTCGCGTTAAGTAAAGCTTTGTCAAATCGTGACACGCTATTGTACATGGGATTGAAATATCCTTTCTTCACGTTCGACATCCTTGTTCCCCTCCCCAAACCCTAAATCGTTTCCGGTCAGGATAGCTGAACTGACAGACTACTCGATGCTCCAAACACAGTACGTGGTACTAACACTTGATTTTGTAAAATGAATAACATGCCATATCACTGCGTTACTTGGTTTTGGCAATGACACTAATTGGTCCGACACTTATCGACACACCTATCGACAGTCGTCTTGCCAACGTTTCTAGGTCCCATTACACGAAACCGTAAATAAATAATCAACTGTCTCTCCTCTTTTTTCATGAAATATATGTACACATACTTAGTTATAGTATAGGATAATATCACATAAATAATCCTTAAATTTTAATTCAATGTACAATATGGTACTCAGACTTTTAATTTGTTCAATATCGTCCCCGAACACAATTTTAATTTCAAACCATATGATATCATGTAGTGGGAAAAACCGAAAAAGAAAAGTGACCAATTCTATTGGACCGAAAATCGGAACTAGACCGGACCATCAGTCCCGTTCTCGGTTCTAGGACCAATCGGTCTAGTCCTCGGTTCCTGCTCGAGAACCGATTACCTCTAGTAAATAATGATTGATTTACTAATAAAGGAGGGAATGATTGCCCGCTATTAATCTCCCGTAATTAATATAATTATTTATTAATCCAACGAGATCATCCTATAAAATTTTTGTGGGACCCACGTATTTTTGAGGCTGTACATTGCATCATTCATTACATCAGGCACGAGATAAACTCGCAAGGAATATCTGTGCCCGAAATTAATACTAAAGTTAACATATAAATATTCGGCTTTTAAGGTAGAATTTCGAAATTCGAAATATCTCCTCCTAAACATAATTTTTTTTCACACAATTGCTTTCACATAATTGTCTCAACCAAAAAAACATAATTGTTTTCACAAAGCCATACCAAATAAAATACGCATATGCGATTACATATCGAGAAAGCACGATTTATAGATGAAACGACCAATAGTGAGAAAAAAAAGAAAAAAAAATGACACAAATAGTTATTGAATTTTGACCGAATGTGCAATATGATTTTCGAATTTTTAATTTGATCAATATGATCCCTGAACCTTAACTCAATACGTAATATAGATCCTGGACTTTTAAATTGTTCAATGTAGCCCTTGGATTTTTTTATACATGTTCAATTTAATTTATGTACTATATGACGATGTTCAATGTTATCTTTGAAGTTGAATTAATGGAAAAATAACATTGCACATTTTCATATAATCTAATAATCGAATTCAGGGGCTAGATTTCACATTGTGGTGAAGTTCAGGGATTGCATTAAATAAATTAAAATTTTAAAATTCACATTTACGTCGGGCCAAAGTTCAGAAATCATTTGTCGTGATCCCAAAGAAAAACAACTGATCGAATTTTTTTCTGCCATCTTGGTTTTTAATTGTTAAATATGAAAAAAGCAAAAGGCAAAAATAGGTTTTGTAAAGTTCTGACTCGCCCGGTTGACTTGGACGTCATCTTTGACTCGCCCCCGACACTTCCCACGCAGCTTCCTCCTTCAGTACGCGTGCTTCTCCCTCCGTCGAACCCTGAAAAGGCGAACAAACTCTCCGTCTTTCTCTCACTCCCACTCATGCCTCCGATCTCGATTCCACCGCCGGCACGGCGGAGGCTCGCCGCCGCCGCAGCCGCCCTCTTCCTCCTCCTCCTCCCGACCCCTCTCCCTACCGCCGCCGCCCAACCGGCGACTGCTCCGCCGAGCGCCGACTCCTCCTCCACCATCCCGGCCAACGGCGCCTTCAACCCCTCCGTGGCCCTCGTCATGCTCGCCATCATCGTCGTCCTCTTCCTCCTCACCTCCTTCTCCGCCTACATCCTCCACTGCTCCCCCGCCCCCGAGGGCTCCATCGGCCGCGCCGTCCGCTCGCTCCGCCGCCTCGCCGCCCCCCGCGGCCTCGACCCCGCCGTCATCGAGACCTTCCCGACCGCCGTCTACTCCGCCGTGAAGGGGCACAGGATCGGCGAGGCGTCGCTGGAGTGCGCCGTGTGCCTGAACGACTTCGAGGACGACGACACGCTCCGCCTGATCCCCAAGTGCGACCACGCGTTCCACCCGGACTGCATCGGCGCCTGGCTCGCCTCCCACACCACCTGCCCCGTCTGCCGCGCCGACCTCGCCTCGCAGCCGGCCGGCGACTCCGAAGGTCAACCCGCCGAGCCGGGCACCGAGCCGCCGCTGGTGGAGGTGACCGTCGTCGAGGCGGCTCCGCCCGATGGCGGCGCGCCGGAGAGGAGCCCACGGGAGCGAATCCCACCGCCAGATCCATGGGACAAGAACGGGAGCGGCAGCTTCAATAATCGCAACCGAACACGCGGCTCCGGCAGGATCCGGAGATTTTCTCGGTCGCACTCGACCGGGCATTCGCTGGTCCGACCGGGCGAGGACACGGAGCGGTTCACCCTGAGGCTGCCCGCCGAGGTGAGGAAGCAATTGATGGACCGGCCCGGGCCGGCCCTGCCCCAGGAAGGCTGCTCGAGGCGAGGATACCGGTCCGGAGGCGAAGGGAGCAGCCGGGGGAGGTACTTCAGGAGGCCGGACCGGCTGGACCGGGCGGCCAAGTCGGAGAGGTTCAGTAGGATGCCGTCGTTCTTCGCGCGCGTGTCGTCGGCCCTCTCGCCGAGAGTGGCTGCCGGCGGCAGCAGCGGCGGCGGAGGGTCCTCTCGGGGTATGGTGCAACAGGCTCGACCGGCCATCTAATGGCTAAAATTAGTGACAATCGCCGAAAAAGATAGGGACAGTTTCGGGAATTTCGCAGGGATTGATTTGTTTCACGTGGGTGATTGCCAAAAGTTTTGTCAAATTTTATGAGATTAGTGACAATGGATAGGGAGCTTAGAAAATTATGTGAGCAAATTTTTTTAAATTGAAGTTGAGTAAAGAGATTGATTAGTCATCTCGTGTTTGTTTTAACATCGTTTTTTCATATGAATTAGGGTGTTATGTAAATCAATGACAATTGATTGCAAAATCGGAAAAAATAAAATCCAAGAAAATGTTAATTTTTAATTTAAAAATGATTTGATCCGAATATTTTAATTTTTTCTTAGTGAGATGGAAAACGATGATGAAATTTACTAGTGCAAGGATATACAAAGCGGGAAATTATACGAATATCTGCATCTATTTGCTTGTTCAAGTTTGCTTATCTATACCAGCCAAGCATTTCGAAGGAGATATGATTAAATCCGTTATATCTTTCGCAAATTTTGGACTTTAGATAATAAATGTAACAAATACCCCATCCCCAAAACTATTTAATATCAAACCTTTTTAGACTGTGCGAATTCCTATAATTAGTAAAGAGTGTGGCAGATGCTTCGGAAAAATATTTAGTGTTGTACAGTAAGTACCCTTGCATCTTACTTATTAAGGGCGTGAAGAGTTACAATAAATTAATCGAGGGCCATTTTTTTTTGTTGCCCATGACCAAATGGAAAGGAACCCACTCTTTTTCTCATGACTAAAAATTAAGATAATAGTGCCCGAGCGATGCTCAAATTGGATAAATACTTAAAAATGATATGATGATATTACTATCATTGCGAAATACGAAATAAGTTAGGGAAAAAACCACCAAAAACCCCAAACTGTCCCACTTGTGACATATTTACTCCGAACTTTTTTTTGTGACACCAAAAACCCCAAACTTTATTATTTGTGACACATTTACCCCAATATACATTGTCTATGGGTATTTTCGTCTTTTTCGTTTTTTTTCGTTCCCCTCCCCGGATCCGGCGAGGGGGGTCCTCTCCAAATCCGACGAGGGCGGCCCTCGCTGGCGTTGGGTGGCCCTCGCCAGATTCGGCAAGGGCCGCCCTCACCGGCGTCGGACGAGGCTCACCCTCGCCTGGGCGAGCGAGGGCGAGGCTCGCCAACGTCAGGCGGGTGAGGGCCGCCTGACGCCGGCAAGGGCGGCCCTCGCCGGATCTGGGGAGGGCCGCCCAACACCAGCGAGGGGAAAGAAAAAAAAGTAAAAAAAAAAACTAAAAAGACGAAAATATCCATGAACAATGTATATTGGGGTAAATGTGTCAAAATAACAAAATTTGAGATTTTTGGTGTCACAAAAAAAAAATTCGGGATAAATATGTCACAAGTGAGAAAGTTTAGGGTTTTTGGTGGTTTTTTCCCAATAAGTTATCTCAAAAATTAGAACTACCTCCTCACTTGCACAAACACAATTACCGTACATGATAATTCCTACCGTCTAAGTTTCCAATTGAAAAAAAGAAAAGAAAAAAGTCCGCAATGCCAAGAAGACCAATCATTCAAACACCAATGCCTCAAAATTTTCACCGTATAATATATTTTATTAATTAATTCCAAACAATGAATTAAGTTCGATAAAAAAGTAAGGATTAAATAAATTAAGCAGGGAGCGAGATGTTAGATATAATCATTAAAAGAAATTCAAGAAAACACAAAACCACCCTGTTGTAAAAATTCATTTTGCGCGACACGTATACATTTTCTCTTGAATTTTTTTGTTATTGTTTCTAATGGTATTTTTTTTTTTTTGGGTCGAATTTCGAATGGTACTTGGCCAGGTAAAAAGTGGGGATATTAATAGAATGAAGCACGAAATAGAGAGCGGAATAAAAATACATAAATCCAAAAATTTGAAAACTTTAACCTTATCACATCACATCATATGGCACTTCAGACGATCACATGGAACTTCCAAAATCCCCAGTTGACAAAACGGGCCAAATTCCACTTGGGAAGTGAAAAGGACATCTCCTCCGAATTGAAAGCTCCACCACTTTCGCAGGATCGCAGAAAGAGAGAGAGGGAGTAAATGGAATGTGAGAAAAATTGTGGCAAAGGGGTCAGAAGAGTCGTCAACAATTTGGCCGGTTTCATCCAATTTCTATGGGCAATGATGTTGCTCACCCCCCTGACCACATGCTGCTGTTAATTTCTTTGTGAAGGAGGCCAAATGAAGACCAACTTCTAATGCTATGGGGGAAACGAAAAAAAAAAAAAAAACTAATTTTTCGAGAACTAATCGGATTGGAGCTACAGCGTCGTCGGTTGTCGTGACGCGCGACACCATTCCTTCTTTTGAAAACCCTGGAAAATTGTGCGGAAATTAATGCGATCTTCATGTGCCATCTCCGTGAGGGCAAAGCAATTATGACTCCCTGAAAAAACAGAAGGGAGAAAGTTGCGTCATGCATTGCGTCACTTCGTGCATTGTGATCGCCTTGCTGTTTTCTACGTCTCAACAAGATCTGTCAAAACGGATCATAAACCCATTTTCTAATCCATATATTAATAAATGGGTCATAACTAGATTAGTTATATTTAATAAATAGATCATAAATTGATAAAAGTCTTATATTGATGTTAAATTGATCGTAAATAGATCACAAATGAGTCATAAATGAGTTTATAATTGATTTAAACTTAACGCATTTCTCTCGTCTTCACTCAATCTTGCACTCACTCATTCTGTACTCTCATTTCAGCTTGGGTGTAAATTTTCCTATATTTAATTAAATATAGAAGTATTTTAGCAATACGGGTCTAATCGGATATGAGTCGGATCAGAGTCAAAAAAATTACATTGCGTATAAATGGGTCATAAATGGATTAATGAGTTAATTTGAATCGGACCATTTATAACACAATCCAAATTCGATCCGACTCATCCATTTAACAGGTCTAGTCCCAACCCAATAAGCAGGGCCTGACTATAGATAGCATGCACGGGATTAAATTATGACAACCTTTGACTTGATGGGGAGAGAAGGGAATCGCGCCACGTGTCAATGAATTATGACGAAACTATTGCTGTTTAACTTTTTAAAAAATGTGTGTCCAGCAATTGTGCGCATGATTTTTTTTTTTTTTTCCGACATCGGCCAATACGCACATTAACATTATTTAAAATCGATAAAAACACGTGAGGAGTCGTGGGACAATATTTCTCTCTGTAATGATAGCTGGAATTCGAACATTTATTTAAGAAATCGGGGGTGTGAATAGTAATTGGATAAGTGTGTCGTTTTGGGAGAATTGTTTTTTTTAATGATTTTGGATTTCTTACTCACCAAATGCGCACCTTACGATAGTTGTGCATGGTACGCGACCTTTCTTTTCACATAACATAATAAACCCATTTAAAACAAAGTCCGGGATATTGCAACAAAAGTCCTATAACTCGACCTTGGAAATTTTTACTTTGTGCATATAAGTCTTAGAACTTTTTAATGCCGTGCGCTTAAGCCCTTTTGTGATCTTCGTGGACTAAAAACGTCCCGTGGCTCTTTTAATTCGTCCGTTTTATCTTATGAGGTTGTTGATGCGGTGACGGAGTGCTCTCGATGCAAAACCGAAGTTGTATCTCGACGCCGCATCAGAAAATATAAAAATATTAACAACTAAAGATAGGAAAATTCTAAAAATAAGTTTAAACTAAAAGTAAAAGTTCTCTGAAAAAATAAAAATGTAGCAGGAGGCCTCCCCCCCCCCCCCCGCCCCCCGCCCATCCTCCTCTCATCAGCTCTGTTTTTAAAAATTTTTTTCCTTCAACTTTTAGATTATTAACAAATTTTCAGTTTTTTTAATCTCAGTTTTTCATTTTGGATTTTCTGATGCGATTATGAAACGATTTCGTTTTATGTGCAAGAATTGATTTGAAAAAAGACATGTATGATTAAACAAATAATAAAAAATGTTTGCTCGTTCTCCAAATACTTCCCCTGGCTACATCTATTTAAAACAACATCAGAAATATTACAACGCAAGTTCTAAAATTCGACCTTAAAATTTTCATTTTGTGTATATAAGTTTTAAAACTTTGTAACGTCGTGCACTTAAGTCCTTTTGTGATCTTCGAGGACTAAAAACGTCCTGTGGCTTTTTTAATTCATTCGCTCTCAATACAAAACCGAAGTTGTATCTTGACGCCACATCAGAAAATATAAAAACATTAACAACTAAAGATAGGAAAATTCTAAAATTAAGTTCATACTAAAAGTAAAAGTTATCTGAAAATTTTCAGTTTTTCTTTTGGATTTTCTGATGCGATTACGAAACATTTTCGTTTTATGTGCAAGAATTGATTTAAAAATAGACATGTATGATTAAACAAATAATAAAAAATGTTTGCTCGTTCTCCAAATCCTTCCTCTGGCAGTCCAGCTGTAGAAATCTAGAGGATTTACCAGCATTTTTCACCATGAAGTATGCAGAAATCCGGACACCTTACTCTCCATACGAGGCCGTGAGAACATGACTAGAGTGACTCAACAGGCTTCCTGCAATGCTTTCTCGGTTACCATATTTTCCTCACAGATGATGCAGTTCTTCCATCTTTTTTTCGTCAGATGATGATGGGATCATCTGCATCATCCCGACATGACACACCCGAATCATCAAGAATTCGATTCGACGGACCGTATTTTCAGCACAAGCAGGATGAATGAGGCTGGCATTCGAAGCATGTGATGTAGGGAAACTGTAGTTTGAGGTACCCATGCTCAGCTCCAAATCTTCGCTCTACTTGAGCAAGCACCTTCAGCTTCTACATGGAATAAGCCAATTTCCGGGACGATCTTTCATACCTGATTAGCCGATGATCTAAAGACCATCCAGTCGTTCATACTCCAATCGACAGTATCCGCAAGGCAATCAATTCATAAAGCCTGAGTATTTAAGCCTAAACAATAGCACGAAACTTCCTAACGACGGAGGGAAGGAGGGAAAAACGAAGTTTGTTTACGCGGCAATGAGATCTCACTGCAAAATGCTTTTTACCGGTTTTAACAGGAGTTCGGGACTAGTCCTGCAGAATACAAAGATGGCAAAAACTCTTCAGCACGAGACATCTATTAGCAACTAGTAAGCATTAAGAACACATTGGTAGCTCTATAGCAAGGGAGGGTATTTATCAAGCTCGATGAATTGGATACTGCGGCCTGTAGCATCAATCATATCTTTCCATGGAGGTAATACCAACAATCTGTTCGATTGAATCTAGCTGTGCACATAAGAATATCTTTACTTCCGAGTTAAGACATACTGAAAATTGGCCGATCGCCAATCATGGAGATATAGACATGCTTTAGCTCCAACCTCTGGCTCGTCATGCCTTTCAACTTCTCGACAAGGAAGGTCTGCAATCAGGAAACAGTAACAAGATCATGTGCCCCTATTAAGATGAAAACTTCATCCAACCTATCACATTATATGATCCTACTTCGTACCCCAAATAACATGGAAGCTACTAAATTGCAAGTTGACAAATTGGACCAAATTCTACTTGGAACACACTTTTCTAATGCCGGCAACTTTCGAAAGAAAAAAAAGCTAATTTGTCGAGAATTAATCAGATTAAAAGCGTGCTGCTGTTTTGCAACATCATTCCTTCTTTTGGAAATTCCAGAAAGTCCAGCTGAAGTCAGTGCCATCTCGATCAAGGAGATTGAATACTAATTAGATAGCGTGTCCTTTCGAGAGAATCTGCTAAAGGTTGTTGGATTTTTTTTCGCCAGATGCACACCTTAGGATACTTTGTGTATTGTACATGATTTTACTTTTCAAATTTTGCAATAATTGACGCAGCGAAAGAGAATGATAACTTTGCAATTAAATCGAGAGTTATAGAAATCAACGGATAAATAAAACGAGAAATAATAAAAGGACATAAAAAATTTACATGATTTGATTCAAATATCGGAATGTACAGCTACAAAAAGAACCGATCATAAATAATCCACTACTCAATCAAATAATTGAGTAATTGGACAGCGTGTATATATTTTTTTCGAGACTCTTTTAATGATTTTTGGATTCTTTTTTCGCCAAATGCACACCTTATGATATTTGTGTATTGTACATTATTTTACTTTTCACGTGTTGCAATCGGTGACGCGGCAGAAGCGAATCGGGACTTTACAATTAAATCGGAAGCTATAGAAATCGACTGAAAAATAAAATGGGAAACAATAAAGGGACACGAGAAATTTACGTGGTGCATTCCGAATATCGGATCCTAAGTCCACGTGAGAGAACCAGCTATAAATAATCAACTGCTCAATCAGAGAATTACACGATTACAATCGCTCACACGCTCGATTGTTTTCCCGACCTTAAACTACACCCATTGCCCCCACAGTGTTTAGCCTCGCGTGATTACTCAACAAATTACACAATCATATCAGGAATGTGCAGAAGGGGAATCCCTTGCTCAATCATATCAGGAATGTGCGGTGCAGGGCTTCTGCAGACATTGTTTGTGGCTTCTTACTTGGGCAGAACTCATGTGCTGTATATTTGAGGATTGTAGAAGCAATTGAGCCTGGAGTGCGGATCTCTTATGGTCCTGATGACTTCTGATATTGCATGCGATCTGCCAATTAAACAAATATTAAAGCAGATTATCACCACATAAGCTGTGAGTTTTGTATTCGAAGTTGTGTCCATTTCTCATTAGTCAATATTGCTTTTGCAGCCTCTGTCATCATCTGCTGCATCCGGATTACCTATACTATCGAATGACGGAACTACAGAAGAACTACAAACGCCGTGTTGTTTTAGGAGGAAACTTTAAAGCCATTGAAGTGATGATATGAATTTTTCTTTACCAGAAGTATTAGTTTATAAATTGTCGCCTTTGTCGGTTTCAGGAGGATGTAGTCAAGCCTCTTCTTGAAGTGACAAAAACAGCTCTGTTCTATGACTGCACACTCGTGTAGTTGGAGGTACTGATTTTTCTTGGACGTGTCTGTGGTCCAGGAGAAAATTCTTTAAAAGAATCTGCAGTAGATTTTGTTTCATCGTTCACAACTAGGAACAGCTTCCTTTCGGTCTTTGAGAATATCTTGTTATATTCCGAAAACCGATGAACCGTTGAAAACCATCAACGAAACAGGATCATACATGCATAATTCATTGAGAAAGCATAAACACGGAAACGTACCTGAATCCATAACGTAGACTGTTCTTCGGTGTCGTGCGGGTAGTCTTCCAGAACAATACGTTTTCTCTGAGAGTTCCCTTTTAAATTCTCTCTGTGTTTCTCTCTTTTGATGGGATGAAGAGGAATTAGTAACTTACGTACGTTCTGGGGACCATAACCACTCTTATAAGGTAACCCTAATGTTACCCTTTAGAAATTATAATTTTGCCCATCATAAAATTGTAATTTCCCCTCTTAGTCTCTACACATTAAAGGGCCACACCCTATTTGATACATTAAAGCCCTAAATTACCTTAACTTAATTTATCACTTTTAAAGGGCTTAACTTTATATGACAGTATGCATTGCATTATTATTTCACATATAACCCAACGTTGGATTAAGGATCCAGCATATCTTTCTTGTTTTTTCTTTTTCCAAGCTGACTCATGCTCTAACAGCAGTTCGACATGTCAATAAGACAGATGTTGTCACCCTTAGTTCTACATTTGGGGCATGCCTTGTGTTCTGCTGTGGAGATCTTCCTAATTGACTTTTTTGATTTCAAATAAATGCAGTTGAAGACTTTCCTTTAGTTGTCGGTTATAAACCTCAAAACGGATTTCCACTTTTTCGGTCTCTTTCTCATATCATGGATGCTTCGATGGTTATATTATATTTCTAATGAGGACTTCTATTTCAGTCTGTCCATTTATGCTTTTGAAGTAGGTAAGGCGCTTGAATGAGTACTTTTCACGAAAGGGAGTGGTTCCAGACATTGCTGCTGCAGCACCAGAAGCTCCTGTGCAGAAAAATGCTGAACCTGGTTCAATAAGTGAAGACCAGGAAATTGTAGATGATGCTGCACAGACGAGCAAGCGCCAGAAAAAAGAGCAAATTGACCGTTAAGTTGGCTTTTTCTGCTGCTTTTGCAAAATATGCTGATAAAATTGGTAAAGGAAACGCTAAACCACGAGATGGGAGGGGAAGGCTAACCAAGTACTGGCCAAGACACAGATGCAGGGAATAGCTGTTGACAGATTTATGTTTTGGGGCAGATTAAAGCCTTGCAAATGAGGAACCATTTGTAAACGCATTTGGGTCCCTGCTTCATGCTACTGGAAGTATGTGCACGTTCTTTTTGTTCCCCGACCAGGTGCTTGCAAATTATCTGTTACTTTTCTTTTGCCGAAATTCCGTTATGTTGATCTGAGAGGGTTGGTCATGAGGAGGAGATTTTCATTTCCTAGCTACTGGAAGTATGTGCACGTTCTTTTTGTTCCCTCACCAGGTGCTTGCATATTATCTGTTACTTTTCTTTTGCCGAAATTCCGTTATTTCGATCTGACGGTGGTCATGAGGAGGAGATTTTCATTTCCTAGCTATTTCTATGCTGCATGAGTTGCTGGAACCTCTCATCCTAATGTTTCATATGTGTATAGGTTGCAATGTTTCAACAAGGGTTCTTACATCCAGTTTCTTTGTAAATTATGTCGATTATGTTGCAGCTCTGAGCATATCGTAGACGCTGATCGATTTGATATCAGAATTTGTAAGACGTTCTGTTAAACTCCATCCCGAAATGTAATGAAAGATTTGATCTTATGAAAGTTTTCACCTCCACAAAGGCTGGGGAAAATGAGATATGCCATCTGAGACTTCTGCATCATTCCACACGGCTTTGGGTTGAGTGTTCCAGGGTATTATTCTCTCACTTCTGTCTCCCTATTAGCTTTGATAGGACTGGATCTGAAGAATGACATGGAGCACACTCTTTCTTTTGGCTCATGCTTCTTTTCTGCATGTCTCGTACATAAACGGAGATCGGACTTTTTGCTGCCAATTTTGGAGGGGGGGAGCAGCTTCCATTGGCTCAGCAACTTGCTTTACTTTCAGTTTTGTTTGGGTTGTCCGTCCAGGCAGGGAAGTGAAACGATGTCCTTTGCCATGCCAGGGAAAGCCAAATTGTGGCATGTTTTGAGACATTGCAATGATCTCATCTCAAGAGTTCCCAAATTTTTTCCCAGCACGTGTAGTGTCAACGAGCCGTTTTCATTGCTCCTTGTTAATTTGTCGCCCGTCTTCATTAATTCGACAGCCTTGTGAATTGTATCTTTTCGCTTATGCAGGCGTGGCCAATTTTTCTTGCATGCACGTGTTCTTGATCCTCGTTATTGTCACTAAATCGAGCGAGTTCCTGATCACGTTGTCAGCCATTTGTTCTCTTGTCGTACCGCGGCGAAGAGCAATTTCTTCGCTATTTACTTATCTTTACCAAATACGAAATCATGGAACCTTGATCTTCGAGAATGAAAACTTGATAAGGTACTCTGCCCAAGATGAGCATGTACAGCTTCTGGATGGGCCAGTTTATCCTCATTTTGGAAGAAGATTGCAGAATCTTATTGAAGATCCCCAAGCTCGAAAACGGAAGGAAGACTGTCGTAAAAGTAAAGAGCGATTGAAGAATGTCTACTCTAATTGCTCTACTTTAATTGCTCTAGTTGACGTGGAAATTCATCTCCATAGTACATCTTCCTGGATTTATAGTTGAGGAAAAATTAGAGTAATGACCTGAAAATGCCACGTCACAAAGGGCCATCGGATATAAGATTCAAGTAAAAATTGTGTTTTTTATGAGACAAAAAAATGACATGGTGGATTTGAGACTACACTTCTAAAGTTGATGCCTTTTTTTTATGAGATAAAAAAAAATAAGATGGAATTAGGATTGAATCAAAAGTTAAAAGGAAGTCCGCCGCCACCCAGCCGGCATCGGCTTTGCTGAGCTATGGATGCTTCTCCTCCTCAGCCCCGGCCAATGGCATCTTCAGCAACCCCCCCCCCCCCGCCGGTTGCCTTCGTTGTCCCTATGGTCACGCTCGCCGTCATCGTTGTCTTTTCTATCCTTCCCGTGTCCTATCTTCTCGCCGGTTTTTTCCTCCTCCCAGCCCATCCGCATGCCGCTGCCCTCCAACTGGCGGCGACCCCACCGTCATCGAGACATTCCCAACCGTCGTCTACTCCGCCGTGAAGGGGCACAAGATCGGCGAGGCGTCGCTGGAGTGCGTAAATTAGTTACATCACAGTAAAAGATGGACAAGTTCGGGAATTTTGCGGCTACTGATTTGTTTAGGCGGGCGATTGCCAAAATTTTGTGCTTGCTACGTGTATTGTGTTCGACAAACTTTAAAAGAGATTAGTGGTCAAAAGAGAAGAAGTGTAGAAATTTGTGGCATTGAAGTTGGTTAAAGAGATTTGGCTAGAGTGTTATGAAAATTAAAGACAATTGATTGACAAATCCAAGAAAATGTTAATTTTGAATATAAAAAAAAATGATCGGATTCGAAGTTTTTTTAATTTTCCTTGGTAAAATGAAATGTAAATTCCCCGCCGTGCAATGATGAAATTTACTGTATAAGGATATACCAATCAGGAAGTTATACTAATATCCGCATCTATCTGGTTGTTCTGAGTTTTGTCCATCTGTCTAAGTTAAGTATTTCAAAGCAGATATGATCGAATCTCTTATATTTTTTGCAAAATTTTGAGATCTGGATAATAAATGTCCCAAGTATGATTAAAGCAATATCTCTGAGAGAATCCATTGCTAGCATTTAAAATCGATTTTAAAATTTCAGGCGTATCACATTATATGATCCTAATTTATACCCTGAATAACATGGAAGCTACCAAATTGCAAGTTGCAAATTGGGCCAAATTCCACTTGGAACACGATAAGCTCCCACTTCTAATGCTAGCTGCTTAGGAAAAAAACCTAATTTGTCGAGAATTAATCAGGTTGAAAGCATCGCCGTTTGCTCCGATTGGCAACATCATTTCTTCTTTCGAAAATTCCAAAAAAGTTCAGCTGAAATCAATTTCGTCTTCTCGTTCCTTCTCTATCAAGCCAAAGCAGAATAAGAGGCTTGCGTCATGCATTGCGTAGATGTTTTCTAAGCCCCATTACACAAGCTTTAGGGTCTACAAATCCAACTATGGCAACCTTTGACTTGATGGGAAGAGATGGAATTTCGCCACGTAAATGACTAAACTATTAACATTAATATCTTAATTTCAGCCATTGTGCACATTTAGTTGCCACATCACTGACACTATTTAAGAATTTAATAAAAATGTGAGGAGCCACTTGTCGATATTTCACTCTCTAATTTGAGATACTGTCCCTTCGAGAGAATTTGTGAATGATTTTTGGATTTTTTTTGGCCAAATGGACATGTTATGATATTTGTGTATAGTGCGTGATCTTACTTTTCCATGTAACCTAAAAAAAACTAGTTTAAGAAAAGTTGGAAAAATTGTAACGCAAATCCTAAAAATTCATGAGCTCCCAACAATTCAATCTTAAAAACTGTCATTTTGTGTACGTAACTTTCAAAACTCATTGACTTCGTGCACTTGATATTATAGTGAAAACCAAATTCGAGCACAAAAAAGTTTCTCTTCACGAGAAGACTAACGGATATGAATGTCTAGTTACAATCTTACCTATGTTTGATCAACTCCATTAAATAATAATTATTGAGATTACGATCTTTATTTAAAAGTATAAATTTGATTTTATTGAACTTTCACGGAGTCGTCTGTTTCTGCGAATCGCACGGGTTTCGATTCTAGTTATTCATATTGATGGGATTTTTTTTGTCAGAATACTGATGGGTTGATATGAGGTATTTTTTTGGCCTATACGAGCCGCATGTGAACCCAAGTCCTTAAACTCTAATGGGCCTTGATCCCCTTTTTAACTTAAATAAAGGGTTTAAATTTACTTCTTCTTTTTTTTTCAGTTCATTCGAATAGGTATAAAATTTTTACTTTTTTATTTCCAAAGTACAAAATAAATAAGAAAAATGTATGTAAGATGTAAAAAAAAAAAAAAACAAAAATTATACAAAATAAATATAAAACAAAGACAATTCAATTCATTCTACTGCTCAAATGTCTAGAAATTCTAATATTTCTTTGGAAAGAAACTCTTTTCCAAAGTTAAACTAGTGATGATGGTTTGCCTTTGCTAGCCCCGCCCACTGGTATAAACGGTCGGCCCAACCTGCAACTCCTGTCCCATTCTGCAGCAGCGAACGCCGGAAGATGGACGCCATGGCGCTGATCGAGCGAAGCTAACGCCGAGAAATGGAGAACCGGGCGGCGGAGGAAGAAGAGGAAGAAGAAGACGGCCTTCGGCGTCGGCCGAACCGCAGCAAGACGGTGATAAAGATCCCTTCGTACGAGGAAGTTTTGGAGAGCTCTCAGCCGAGATCGACCCCGCCATCTCTCTTCACCCCTTCTCCTTCTTTCTCCCAGGCTTTCTCTTTCCTCAAATCCTCCGAATTCTACTCCCCTCCTCCTCCTCCGTCTCCTCCGCCTCCCGCCGCCAACGTCCCCCCAGCCGCCGCCGCCGCCGCCGCCTCGACGTGGAGGTGCTGAATTCTCGGTTTTTAAGCCTGCTGTGACTTCGGATTGGAGGAAGTTCCTTTCTTTTCGCGTCATAGCTGGGAAAGATCGATTTTTTTTTTCCCTCGTTGACTTGATGGGTGTCTTCTTGTTTCGTTGTGTTAGCGTTGCTGGTACATCCGGTGCTGTTGCTGGGTCGTCGTCAAAATCGTCCTTTGCCGCGCAGAGCCGCAATGCGATCCTGGTGAGCCCTAGACAAGTAAGGGTCTTCTTACTCAAAGATCGTGAGGGCTGAATCTTTGTTTTCAGATATGAAAGGATGAAGCTTTGTTAAGTATGGATGTGTTGATTTTGTTACCAAGGTCAAATATTGAGCATGCAATTGCCGGATCAGTTCAGATTATCGAATGAGAGCAACTCTAGCAATTTATGGTTTAGGTAGTGTACTCGTGGATTCTGAATCAAGGAGGAACATGACGTGACCATTATATAGTTATTAATTGCTTTGTTGTCACATGTCGGCGATTGTTCTGGAGCTGTTGTAATTAGAAGTTATGGTTTCAGGAAGTTATGGCATTATCCTTTTAATGATGCAGAAGGAAACCACAGATGAGTTTGGTCTGAGATTTTGGTTATGCCTTTTGTGTAGGACTCTATGTTTTGGAAAATTCAGTTTAGGAACTTGCTTTAGGTCAGGCTCTAACCTCAAAATAATCAAATTTATCCGAGTATATTTATAGTCTTATAGGATTGCAATATTTTATAACACTGACCATCTCAAAAAGAAAAAAGTAATGGGAAACAGCTTCTGCCTGATAAAATTGTACAGCATATAGAGCTCTCTTAACTCATCTTTCTTTATCTAGCCCCTTTCCCCTTGTGCAGAAGGGGAATCCCTTGCTCAAACATATCAGGAATGTGAGGTGGGCTTTTGCCGACATAGTTTGTGACTACTTACTTGGGCAGAACTCATGCGCTCTTTATTTGAGGTTTGAGTTTTTCCCCCTTTCTTGTTCTTGTGTGTTTGTTCACCCAGCTGCTATGAAGATCATCTTAATTGGGGAGCATGTACAAAAAGTTCACAGCATTTTTGAAAAAAATGCATATCGTTGGTGATTGTGAAACAGTCACTAGAGCCAGTTCATTTTTAGAAATGTTCTTTCTGTTGGTATTGCTTAATTTTTATTTTCTGAAACGTGGATGTCCTATGGCAAAAATCAAGTCTGTTATCTTCTTTCATTGACGAAATTATAGGTTACGGTGAAAATGCTTTTTATAGACAAACCATAAGACTACACCAGATTCAGAATCATTCATGCAGTTTAAGCTCGTTTTATGAATGCACATGGCTACTGGAGTTTTCGCTGGTACTTTTGGACCCACTGATCTCTATTTGAAATGGACCTAAAGGTCAACTATAGTGGAGAGAACAGAGAATTGTAAAAGCAATTGAGCCCGGTATGTGGATCTCCAATGGTCCTAATGACTTCTGGTATTGCATGCAATCCGCTAATTGAACACGTGTTGAAGTAGAATATCACCACATAAGCCTTAAGTTTTGTATTCGAGGTCGTGTACCTGATAACTCATTATTGCTTTTGTAGCCTTCGGTATCATCTGCTGCATCCAGATTACCTATACTATCGAATAAGGGAGCTGCAGAAGAACTACAAGCTCCGAGTTGTTTTATGTCATGTTGATGTGGTGAGCTACTTGTTTGTTTGTTGTTCTCTTAACCTGCCTTATCAGTCTTGGGGAAACCTTAAAGCCATTGAAGCAATTTTATACATTCTTGTTTACCTGAAGCAAGAGGCTTATAAATTGTAGACTTTATCCGTTACAGGAGGATGTAGTTAAGCCTCTTCTTGAAGTGACAAAAACAGCTCTGCTCCATGGCTGCACACTCTTGTGTGGTTGGAGGTACTGATTTTTCTTGGACATGTCTGTGGTAAATATAACAGTTACGGGAGAAATATTTTTAGTAGAGTTGGAATTCTGCTGCAGCCAAATCTAGATTTTGTTTCGTCATTCACGGCAAGGAACAGCTTGATTGTGGTCTTTGAGAATATCTTACCGTTTTTTTCTATTTCTTCTTCCTTTTCTTTTTCCAAGCTTGGAAGAGTGTGGCCGCTACTTGGAGACTATAAAAGTCTATGAAAACAAGCCTGCAGACATCATTCAAGGGCAAATGGATACAGACTACTTATCAAGGGTATTCTATGTTATCTTGGATTTGTTCCTTCTAGAAATCCAATTTCCATTTTGCTGTTATTAAGTCCGTCCAATTCTTCGGAGATATTTGCTCTAGACATTAAGGAGAACCTGCACTATGTTTCTAAAGTTTGCATTTGTTCAAGTTGAAATCTTTCCTTTTCCTCCAGCTGACTCACGCTCTAACAACAGTTCGACATATCAATAAGACAGATGTTGTCACCCTTGGTTCTACATTTGGGGTATGCCTTGTGTTCTGCTTTGGAAATCTTCCTAATTGTCTCTTTTCATTCCAAATAAATGTGGCTGGAGACTATCCTTTTGTTGAGGATTAGAAATCTTAACCAGGATTCGCATTTTTTCAGTCTCTTTCTCATATCATGGATGCTTCGATGGAAGATTTAGCTCGATGTCCTGGTATAGGGGAGCGCAAGGTGCTTTTATCTTGAACCTACTGCAGTACTTATATTAAAATTCTATTGGTGACTTTTATTTCAATTTGTCTATTTATGCTTTTGAAGTAGGTAAGGCGCTTGTATGATACTTTTCACGAACCATTCAAGCGAGTGGTTCCGAACATTTCTGCTGCAGCTCCAGAAGCTCCTGTGCAGAAAAATGCTGAACCTGGTTCAATAAGTGAAGACCAGGAAATTGTAGATGATTTTGCACAGACGAGCAAGCGCCAGAGAAAAGAGCCTGAATTGACTGTTAAGTCGGCCCTTTCAGCTGCTTTTGCAAAATATGCTGATAAAATTGGTAAAAGAAACTCTAAACCACAAGATGGGGGGGGAGGCGAACCAAGTACTGGCCAAGACACGGATGCTGAGAAAAGCTGTTGAGAGATTTATGTTTTGGAAGATTAATGCCTTGAACACGAGGAACCATCTGTTCAGGCATTTGGGCCCATGGTTCATGCTACTGGAAGTACATTGACAG
Organism: Syzygium aromaticum; assembly: GCA_024500025.1. Lineage (NCBI taxonomy): Eukaryota > Viridiplantae > Streptophyta > Magnoliopsida > Myrtales > Myrtaceae > Syzygium > Syzygium aromaticum. The sequence goes on from CM044892.1 coordinate 36,426,357, forward strand.
TCTTTTTGTTCCCTGACCAGGTGCTTGCATATTATCTATTCCTATACTTATGCCGAAATTCTGTTAGATGGATTTGAGAGCAGTAGTCACGAAGAGAAGATTTTCATTTCCTAGCTAATTCTATGTTGTATTAGTTCCCAGAACCTCTCATCCTGATGTTTCATTTGTGTATAGATGGTGATGTTTCAACATCAAGGGTTTTTACGTCCAGTTTCTTTGTAAATTATGTCGATTATGTTGCGGATCTGAACATACTGTAGAAGCTGGTCGAATTGATGTCAGAATTTGTAAGACATTCTGTTAAACTGTATCGTGAAATAATGAAAGATTTGATCTTATAAAAGTTTTGCTCTCCTCAAAGGCAGGGGAAAAATGAGTTATGGCACTTGAGACTTTGCATTATTCTGCACGGCCTGGGTTGTCTTGTTGTTTCAAGGCTTCCAGGGTACTAGTCTCTCAGTGGAGAAACGAGGACGGAAAAAGTCATGCCATCTGAGACTTCTGCATTATTCCGATGTCCTGGGTGCTTGTCGTTTCAGGTCTTCCAGGGTGATATTCTCTCACTTTTGTCTCCTAGTAGCTTTGATAGGACTGGATCTGAAGAATGACATGGAGCACTCTCTTTCTTTTGGCTCGTGCTTTTCCGCATGCCTCATACATAAAAGGTAATCGAATTTTTTGCTGCCAATTTTGGAGGGGCGGCAGCTTCCATTTGCCCATCAACTTGCTTTAATTTCAATTTTGTCTGGGTAGTCTGTCTAGGCAGGGAAGAGAAACAATTCCTTTTGCCATGCCGTGGAAAGGCAAATTGTGGCATGTTTTAAGATATTGCAATAGCTCTATCTTAAGATTTTCCAAATTTTTCCCCGGCAGGTGTAAGTGTCAACAAGCCTTTTTCGTTGCTCCTTGTAATTTGTCACCTATATTCATTAATTCGATGGCCTTCTTATCGTATCTTTTTGCTTATGCAGGTGATGGCCAATTTTTCTTGTAATTTACATGTGCTTAATCCTTGTTATTGTCATTAAATTACGTTAGTTCCTGATCGAAGTTTCAGCATTTGATTTCTCGTCATACCATAGTGAAGAGCAATATCTTCAACATTTATTTATCTTATCAAATATGAAATCATGGAACCATGATCTTCGAGAATGTGAAAACTTGACATAGTGCTCTGCCTAAGATGAGCATGTACAGCTTCTGGATAGGGCTAGTATATCCATATCTAGGAAAAAGATTGCACAATCTTGACAGTCAAGATTTTCATAATTTGCAAGCCATATTCCTTTTTGATGCTCTTCGTATTCGCATGTCGTCTTGTGTGTTTGATGGTCCCTCTGAATTTTATAGATTCTTCATGCCTCCAATAAGGAAAATATCGTCTTATGAATCCCTTAATGCCTAGCACCTGGGGCTAACTGCACCGTTCTGAAATCTCAAGGAATTGGAAGAACTGATTGAGGAGTAGTTCTTAGCCAGAGGAATTAGTGATTGAACGACGTCCGTCATTAGAGGACGATAATCTGCTTCCGCTTGCACGCACATCGCTGCAATAGCAGCTACCTGTCAAGAAGGAAAAGCGGCATGGTATAGTCAAGTTGGCATAGTCTATATTTGGCATTCAGAAGATCGTACGCTGACCTGAATCAACTCTTTCTTCGAATAGTTGCCTTTCAGAGCTGGATCAACCATTTCCACTACCTTTTGTCTATTAGTTAACCTCGGAAGAGCCTGATACATTCAAGAGCGTTAAGTTTGTGCTTCGACTAACTGCTGAGGAATAAGTGGCATGACATTGCACGGACTTAACTACACCCAGTAAAAAAAAACCTCTGCAGTCTAACTTTGATTAGCATCCAATGAATGACCATAGCACAACATAATGCTAGTGCAAATTTGCAGCTCAGTGAAACGACGAAGAAATAGCATATATTAGGGCACTGGATTGATCCTATCATCTAACTTTATCATTATGCAATCAAATTATAATAGTGGAAGGGCTAAAGATACCAACCCATGAAACTAGGACGTGTTCTCCAGAAGGGCGCTTGCTATCAACTGGTACTCGGCCTGTCAATATTTCTAGCAGGACAACACCATAGCTGTATATGTCAGACTTCGTTGTTAACTTACCTGTTGAAGCATATCTGCATGGCCAATAAACCAGTGAATTTTTAACTCACGAATAGTTTATATTTGATATCTTCGTGAAATGTGACTATTGAGAAATCATCATACAGTCTTATTTCACGATACAAACTGCCAAGATAATCTAAAGATATGAAAATGATGGCATGACAGCTAGTCTTAGTGGCATTTAGTTGGTCATGGTTTTGGGTTGTTGCCTGCCAACCAGCTAATCTCTGAGTTAAAAACTGGTGATCTTCCTAATGGGGACCTCTGTGTTGTCCATGTGTGGATGTTAGCTCATGATCTGTTGTTTTCATTGGTTTCTTTCTGATAATGAACAATGGGACTGGTGAGAAACTAATGGACTACTCACTCCGGTGCCAGGTACCCGGTGGTCCCCAGTACCCGCGTCGAAATCTGGCCGTTGACCTTGTCTGACCCCATCTTGGCCAGGCCGAAGTCGGACACTCTGGCATGGAAGTTGCTGTCGAGCAGAATGTTGGTGCACTTGAAGTCGCGGTGGATGACCGAGGGCACCGCGTGCTCGTGCAGAAACTCAAGGGCCCTAGCACAATCAAGGGCTATCGCTAGCCGGGTCCCCCAATCCAACGGTCTGTGTTGGTTGTGTGGCTGTGATGGATGCAGGTGATGCTTGAGTGTACCACGGGGCATATATTCCAATATTAGGAGCCTGTGGTTTTGGTCAGCACAGTAGCCCAGTAGATCCACCAAGTATGGTGAGTGCAACCTGCTCAAGAGATCGACCTGCACTACCAAAGTTGAAAAAAAAAAATTCAAATGGATAACCAAGTACAAAAATTGAAGTTTAATTTACATCCATGTGCAATGTTGACTATTATGCATTAGCTATATGCGAAAGGTTGTTTCACAAAGCAATTTATAGGTGCGGGAACGGTAGTGGAGCAGAAAGTGCCAAGGAATTGATGCATGAGATATGAGCCCCGCGCCTGAAGTAAAGAAAGCGAGCCCAATGTGCTAAAGTCAACACCTCCAATACACTTGCTCGTGCCTTTTGATAATTCTTAATTTCACTCAGCTCTGCTTTGACTTCCAAGTACAAGCAATTAAAGAACTTTTTGTCTTTAGGAGGAACCAGCTGGATTATGCTGAAGTTATGTGAAATTGATGAAATATCAAGTTGCTGAATGCCTTTCGTAACGTGAAACTAACGGTATCAGAGAAGAATGAACTTTATATACGTTCATGGTAATCATGTTCCATTTTTAGATTCAAACTCAGAAGAGAGAGAGACAGCAAACAGAAGTCTAGAACCATGTATCTCCTAACGTTATCGATCACATGACAGCGATCTAAAGTTCGAGTCAAAATTTGATTCACCCTTCGTGTTAGGGAACCGAAACTGTGCCGTGAACATCCGGTTGGGGGGAGACGTTTTAAGTAAATTATGAGTAGAATACACGATCCACATTAAATTAGTCGAGAGAGAGAGAGGGCAGGCAAATAGAGACAAGAAGTGGAAAGTGGTAATGAATGAAGTGAAATTGAATGACCTCAATCCTGAAGGCACGCTCTCCTTGCTTGCCTTGCCAATGCAACATCTTAATTGCAGCGACAGTCCCATCACTCAACACCCCTTTGTACACCACTCCATACCCTCCACTCCCTAATACATTCCTTTCATTGAACCCTTCTGTGGCCACTACAAGCTCCTTGTATGTGAACACTTGCACTCCTCTCCTCTTCCTGTTGTTACTACCGTTTGCCGCCCCGAGTGATCCGCGCCCCAAATTCCCTCCATTCAAACACCCTCCCTTCACATCTATACCAGAATTCAAACACAAGAACGGAACAACAAAAACAATGTTAGATTGCACTAGCATTGATCACCCCGCCAGCAGTTTTGCTGCAAAAGTTTGAATTTTTAGAGTACCCATTTGAGCTTACCTGGGCTAAACTTGTAGATCACAGTGTTTTGAGCAACACTGATGGACTTGTTGAAGCTTGTGTTGCTGCTTTCCCAGTTTGCGTTCTTTTTGGCAGACTTGAGCCGTCGGAGGAGTAAGATGATGAAGAAAATGGCTAAGAGAGCGATCAATGAAGTTGTGGCTATGATGATTGCGAAGATGGAGTTGGAGTGTAGAAGGCTATGGTGGTTGTGGTGGGGCTGAGGAGGTGTGTGATGGTGGAGGAGTTGATGTGTTTGGTTGGAAGTTGCAGAAGTTGTGTTGGTCTCCATGAGTGTGGAGGGAAGAGGAAAGAGAGAGATGATACTTAGAAGTGGCTAAAGTTCAATATTTGAGAGAGAGAGAGAGAGAGAGAGAGAGGTGTTTAAATGTGGATGAATCTGTGAAGGAGAGAGGATGGGCTTCCCTCCTGAGAGGTTAGACTGCAATGACTTGCACAGCAATGCAAGGAATATATAGAAAAAGTCTTCTAATGGATATTTATTCAATGAAATGTTAGTAAATTATTATTTCCAAGTTGTACCTTATAGGCGACACATTCATCATCTCAAATTCTATAGATAGATATTAGATGCATGATCATCACACTTTAAAAAAGAACCTTCAAAACTATCGCAAAAATCTCAATATTCCCCGTTAAATTTCGCAACATTTTATGTCTCGATATTGGATAACTTCCCTAAAACGCGCATCTTATTAGAAAAATATCAATATTTTCTAAATATCCAAGGACAAGCATAGCATGTTCTCATATGGTACAAGTACGTCTGTATCCAACCATATAGAAAAATTGGATAATCGACCTGAAAAAGACAGGACAAATGGACTCTCTCTCTCTCTCTCAAAAATAAATGATGGGTGTTGGGCTACCTCATTCGTCCCTTCTGCTGTATCATCCGCAGGAATTGTCTCTGTCTATGTTTCAGAGAAAAGTTTGGAAGCTTATGTTTCATTGCTCATCCACATCCTCCTGCATCCACAAAACAATCATTAAACAAACATTCAAACTTCCCAATCAATATCCTCATGAAACTTTGGTATTCCGGCAGAAAATTCTCGGAGTCAAGTCATTTTTCAGCCGTGCCACACAAGCCCCAAACATTACATAATCTTCAAGAATTTGCAGAACTCCACAAGACACAGGCTATAACTGGTATCAGAGGCTTTGGTTAATGCGATTATAGCATAATATATATACAATGAAAACAAAACCTTAGACAGGCAACCCATCACTGGCGCTGCAAGTCAAATTACCTCCCGGATTGCATGCAACAACAGGACCATCAACGACTGACAGACACAAACACTTACAACATTTAATATTGTCTTTAATAGACATTTCTGGTTCTTTCTTCCTCTGTGAAAAAGCTTCGAGTTTGAAATCTTCCCGATCTGAATCTTAGGACAATGTGGATTACGTACCGAGAAAGCAGACCTCTTTAGTCATTTTCCTAACCCTGAACCGGTCTGAACGCTATCGTTATTGGATTCTTCTAAGGCTCTGGTCTGTCACATTTCATTCAGCAATCCCAGGAACTTCTAACAGCAGAAAATTCTGGTGCAGTCACTTCAGACTTAACACTAAGGATCTGAATCGAAGGGAATTGGGAACAGCAGAGAACGCTTGTTAAGCATCGGTGATTATAACATTATTTGATTGTCACGCGTGATCTTAAAGGCATATTTTACTGTTTGAAAATGCATCTGTTACAACTTAAAAGAACGGTCCGAGGGCACTCGTCGACACCACCTAAGCAAAAAAAAATGGTTAATCCTTCAGTTTTTAAGGTCAAATATGCCATGGAAAATAATATCAAACCACTTATGACTGTCTTACGCACATTAAGGGTGGCGTTTCGTGTTCACAAATCATATTCGTGTCATGTCAATACAAAAGCATATTATAAAATAGGTCAACCCAAACTAATCATGTCAATTTATGTGACATAAACACAACTCAAAAATTAACGTATTGACATGACCCGGTCCATATAACATGCTTAAGTAATTGTTTAATAGGTTGACACAATTGCATGACCCGTCATAACACAAAATCAACCCATCCACGTTAAATCAACCTGTCAATATGAACCTTGCGAAATATCCTCAACTTTTCGTTAAAAATCTATTTACAAATTCCATAATCCATTGACAAAATATCATCAAAATCAAATTAAAAAACATGTTCAGAGCTAATAAAATATCATCCATTTATAATCTTTATAACGAATGACACGAAAAGAATAATGCTTTAGCTAATCATGTTCAACAGGCCACACACAAGTCGAGTCAACATTAATCCGTTAACTTAGACGGGTTATACGAATCAATTTCGTGTCTCACGGATGGACACGAACATGACATGATCAAGTTGTGTCTCGCGGATTGACACAAAATTGATCAGAACACATTCATCTTAACTGAAACCGCTAATTGCATATTATATTTGAATCGTGTTATCTAGTCGTATCAAAGGTTGCCACCCTAAATTACCTCACATCTCCTGCCCAGCGGCAAAATTACCAAAATGTTTTAAATTTAGTGTACGGATGCTAATTCAACTCTAAACTTTTCAATTTGATCAATTTAGCCCTAAACTTTTAAATTTAGCCAATTTCTAAACCTTTTAACGATTTGCTAATATAATCCTTAGGGGCAAATTTAAGCCAACAATTGCTAATAAGGACACCGGTCGTCCAACATGACGCGAGCAACACTAACTAGATTGCCATGTCGATAATTTCTAACCAAAATTGATCGAAATGACTACATTGACAGATCCTCAAAAGGTTTAGAATTAAATTGATCAAATTGAAAAGTTTATGACTAAATTGACATCCCATACAATAGATTGAAGACTTTTTTGGCAATTATCCCCCAGCTTAGCAATTGACAAAAGACACTCATGGAGACCTTGTTTCACGCCTAAATTAGATGATCTCCCACCCTCACGTCTCCTACTCAGCAATTGACGATAGACTCGTGCAGGCCTTTGTTTCCTTGCAAGCACTATGGACCATCAATGAGCTAAGGGACTGTGCCTCTTGTTGTCCTCTAGCTTTTGAATTAAATTGCATCGAATGCTCGCCTGTAAAGTCACGAAGCTCATGTGCCCATCAAGTTTTGGAACTTCTTTCTATTGCAGGGACTACTTCAAAAGAGTAGATGCAACATTCATTTTAAAACACCCACAATCACTGTTACAGCCTCTCTTTCATGAGGGTATGGTGCCTCATATCTGGCGCTGGGATCATGTGGTCTTCACCTGCATATGTTTTGATGCTGCTCCTGAATTCATCACTTGAGATATCTACATCAGTCATTTAGTTATCTAATTAGAGGAAGAGATATCTATCAGTCCGCTATGAATTAACAAAGTAGAATATCCGCCTCCCTAATTGCTGTCGACCTCATATACTTCCACACCTTTAAGAACTGTCGTGCGAGAATCAAAACACCATGTGATTGTTCTGAATTAGATGCTTGAGGCATTACAATGAAAATGCAACAGCTTCGAACTACTTCGAAGTGCTTATAATATGATCTGTTCGCGCATTACTTCACAAGGAAATCCTTCTAGCTCATCTTGGCAATTGACGAAATGAAGGTCACTCTAATTTTCAGGTTCACCTTCTACTTAAAAGAACTTTTCGTTAGGTGCTCTCTGCCAAAGAATTTAACAAAGGCTCTCCTGCATCTAGCCGAAAGCGAGGCTATGAGCCAGAAGGAAAATAAAAAAGCATGTCAAACCAGCCACTGGTCGAGCTAAATAATAGCAATTATGATGTCAACATCAGAGTTGCACTAAAATGAAAACCTAACAGCTAGCATATATGTCACTCTAGAAGGACAGTGGTTGGCCAGTAACCGTTTCGCACAAGCCATAGATTCGAGTTCTGCACAATAACCCAAGAGCACATGCAGGCAAAAAGGAAAGTAAACATGGAGACAAAATATACAGCGTTTCAGACCATAAAAGGAATAACTCTGTATTCACTATTCACTATTTGTTGGATTTTGTTGTTCTCTATATGTCTGACCCACCTTACTCTTGCTCAATAAATTTAAAAAGTAAATATGACACAAGGAGGAATGATATCACACTGTAGAATAATTGACATTATCCACAAAAACCATTGCATAGCCACTCTAAAAGATTCAAAAAGAATAGTCAGCCAATGGTCAGCAACTCAGAGTAATTTGTCAATCATCCGAAAATCCTAAAAACCTGTTTATAAGCTTAGCAACTGGCGTGGCATCCCCGGTAACATAAGGAAGGAGAGACTCCAAATCCATATCTGCTATAGTTTTATAAAGTGTTTGAGGACGAGCACAATACAAATGCTTCCTCTCGGCTAGTTCCTCTGCTAACTCACTTTGATGATTGTCCATTAAATCTTCATTCACCACCACAATCAAAGGTTTACCAAGTCGAAGTGTCTCGAAAATACTCCCAGACCCTGCAGCACGAGAAACAAATTTCAACTCTCCTGCTTCAATACAATCCCAACCCTCAGGTGCCTTACATAGCAACAACAGCCTTATCCCACCAACAAACTAAAGGGAGGAAGAAACAGACAAGGAGAAAAAAGGGATGAAAACAGAGATAGTTTATGGTCATATGCACACGGATATGCGAAATGAGCACCGACAGTGTAATGAAAATTTGCAATGCACTCCCTGTTTATTTGCCTATCGTTCTTAATTCTTCTAACATTCTTTCTCTCGTCAAGAATCAAGCAATAGCAAAACTAATTGAATTTTTATGCTTATGACAGAGAAAAGGTAACATAAAACAGCACAAGACCCACAACGTGCACACCTTATGATGCCGTACCCTGAGAAGTTTTTCTTTTTGGGTCGAAACCCTGAGAAGTATAAAGTGCTGAAAATCCTGCATCCAACTTAGCAAGGAATCTAGCGCTGTCACTGATCACAGACGATTCCTCCTGTTCCTTTTTCTTTTTCTTTTTCTTTTTCTTTTTCTTTTTCTTTTTCTTTTTTGAGACAGATGCAACTAAATCATTACATGCCACTGTCTGAATGAGAAAGTAGGCGCCACTTCATGTCAAGGAGAGAAGCATGGCCTATAAATCCTTTGTCATGAGCTGGACTTGAAACAACGCGTCTGGGTAAAACACATACATACCGAGAGATGCATTCTTACCAAGGGCAAAAGTAAAGGTGAAAGGCACGGAAGTTGCCGCAGAAGCAATTTAAATATGTTATATGGATACCCTAGGCAATGGGATGGGAAAAAATCTGTGCCATGAAGACAGAGCTCAGGGCAATTTAAATAAAGCGACCATGTCCAATCAACTGACTACTAAATGCAAGCAAGCCCCTTTGAATGGAAAGCTAAAACCACTTAAGAAGCACAGTGGCACCTGCAACAGGCCATTGTTCTTGTACGTTCAACTAGTCTCTAACAGATATTACTAATCCACAGAAAACTGTATTTTCAAAATTGCTAATCCTTATAAATATGGGTGTCTATCTGATAGCAAAATGTTAATAACTGTCTACAGTTGGCATAACCTAGAATAGAACAAGTGCTACGCACAGAAATAGTGACACTCTAATAAGATCTCCCTACACTCATTAGTCATTTGGCCTCAAATGTGAGCAACATTAACAATCAGCTGGAAAAATGAAATAAAAGTGGCTTCAGAGAGCAGAACATGATTTTAAGCACCCCTACCACAAGGAAAGGACAAAAAAAATGGGGAGAGTCATGATAAGCAAAGGAGATCAAACCTGCATGACTGATCACGAGAGATGCTGATCTTAAATAATCCGCTATGCTCGATGAGAAAGTGAAGTACTCCACCACTAGAGAACCATCTTCTCCATCAGACTGTTTCATCCAATTTCAAAAGAATGATGCAAAGTGCACGATGAAAAAACACGCTTCAAAGTTTTATACAACAAGAACTCATGAAAGCACAAAGGATAATAGTCGCATAGAAGTACAACCAATAGCCATCAGAAATGAAGCAAATTCACCACAAAATTTGAGATCGCTCCCACCAATCCTTCCAAATGGGAAAAAAAACCCAATATTTATCCTGAAAAAGGTGTTCAGTCAAATTATACTAGAAAAGCTACTTTAGGATCGGCAATGAAGAACCTCATCCACATTAACTCTCTATGCGACTTGAAGATGAGCACACTGCTTGCTTGACCTATTTTTTAACTAAAGAATCTCGAGTAATGGCAGCCAAGTAAAGTTCTACAAGGCCTCCTGTTAGATCACTTGAAAATTAGCAAATTATCATTTCATCAGGATCAAATCCCTATTCTTATTATTAGGATTGCTTAAACAAAATCCAAGCTCAAGTCACATACCCCATACCAGAACAAAGACACAGACCTAAAAAATCTTCTCTTGCTAAAAAGAAACCTCAGGAATCAACTAAAAAAAAAAAAGGAAAAACCAACTAATCAGTTGCACTGTAACAAAATGCAATCATCAAAATCAGCTATCAAATTTTTCAGAGACACTAAACGGGATGTACCTTTTTGGGGGTGTAGGCACCGCGACCCATTTGAATAACAAGGTGGGTATAGCCACGAGCAGACAGTTCTTGCTGAACTTCCCGAGTATCCACTGCCCTCACGAGAGCATCAAAACAAGTAGTGCCAACAGTCACGAAAACGGCCCTTTTGGGCCTTCCACCATCCTCTGCATCTCCCATTTGCAACCAATACCGCGATTCTTCTTTACCACGGTGTTGAAATTCCAGCCTCCAATGGTGTCAACCGCAACGCGGATCAAATGCAGCCTCCGGCGAAAGAGCAACGAAGCCTTTCTCGAATGCGCAAGCAAATACCCTGAAAGTCCCAATCATCATATTCCTTCCCTCAAACACTTGCAGCCGTAAAAAAAAAAATGCAAAATTGTCAGACCAAGAAAACTGTCCACAAACTGCCCATCTACCAATCTTTAAGGGAACTGCAATAGCTCTAGCTCAGGGCACAGTTCACATCTCCCTCCGTCTCAAGCGCGATCGATTCGTCGCAACACGTCCTCCGACTTCCCGCCCTACGTCGCTGAGTAACCCACCCGGGATCCCAGACGAATTCATATCGAAAAAGTTCTCTCTTTTCGGCTCAAAAAACAGAAAATTTCTTTTGCCGGAATAGGAATTGAATTGAACCGATTCAGGAGCTTAACAGACAAACCCAATTTAGGATCTTTTTTCCTCCATTTTCGCCCTTGCAAAGATCTATAGATTGGCAACAGAGGAAGCCCGCGAGAGGATTTCGCAAAGATAGCTAACCTTTGACCCGGCAAAAGCCAGCCGCCGATCGGGGGAGCCGGAGAGAGAAAGAGGGGTCACCGGTTTCTGCTCAGTTCTGGATTTGCAGAGATGGACCTCGCCGGCCGGCGAGGAGGGCGAGCTTTATCCTCGGCAACTGCAACGCAAGGCCACGACGGGAGGAGAGCGACGAGCTTCGCGCTGCACCGGCGCGCGATCGAGCGAGCGAGCGAGCGAGAGAGAGGACGCTAGTATCACACGTGCAGGATTCAACTCCCGTGCCCCGTAAAAGGCTAGAGTAAAAGTCAGATGAATGTTAAAGATATGATAGATAAAAAAAATAAAAATAAAGCATATGTCGTTACTTTTCTTAAAATTTTAATTAAAAGAAGTCGGTATGCACAACTATTCATGATATGAAGTCTATAGAAGTCTGTTACTAATCTGTCTTATCTAATGAGAAACTACCATAGTTGTATGTTTGTTACTTAAATTAAGAAACAACATAATAAAAGTTTGGGTATACACAAATATATGATCAGTTGATATAGGAAGGATATGAAATAGAATTGAAGTATTTTGATCTTAATATAGCATGGCACGTGTTTTACAAAGAGATCATTCCCTCCATTTTACTCTAAGAATGAGTGTTTTTCCATAACCTCAACAAACATGCGGCGGACAGGAATTTTATTGGAAATCACGGATGTCTGTGTTATTTTACGTCAAAATAAGAGTAATTTACTAACAAATATGAAGACATTCTACGAGTTGGGCCAAGCTTCTTCTTCTTTTTCATTTGTTTGTTTTTGTCCAAAAGTTTCGATTTTTTCTTTCTTTCCAATAATAATACGGTAAGTCCCGAAATTTCCCAACTTCGTACAATTAAATTCTAAACCCATTATTTCGTTCATTTAAGTCATCAAAACTTGCAACTTCGATGTACATTGAGCCCATGACGGACGGTCTCGAATCAAAAGTTACGAACGAAAGAAATTGACAAGACGGTCTTGAATCAAAAGTTACAAAAGAAAGAAATTGACAAATTTTAGAACTTGTTATATAATTATCCTCCTTTCTCTTCATTATTAGACTTTTTTTTTGGGTCGAATTCATTATTAGACTTTAAAGCAATGACTCTAGAGGTTTTTTTTTATCAATAAATAACTTTGAAATCAATCAATTCATATATAAACAAAAATAATGTTTAGAAAATCAAAAAATCGAGATCAACTAACCCGATAATATTTAATCAAACATCATTCAATCGTTCTGATAATTTCGGATAAAAATAGGAATACCCATCAATCTAGATAGATGGTGTTCTTCTTTAATAATTTGAGGGGAAATGAAATGTGTAATGCGATCCTCAAACGCTGAACTTTCCATACATGTTCTTTAATGTCGTCCTTTTATTAAATATTTTCATATAATTCGAGAATTAAGTTGAACACATATCAAAAGTTCAGAAATCATATCGAACAAATTAAAAGATCATATAACACATTAAGTTTTAGATTAAAGATTAGAGATCATACTTAACAAAAGTTTAGGGATCACTAGGGTTCATTTGAGTCGTGATATGGTGATTTGAGAATGAATAGTCTTATTTAAAGCGATGGACGCAAGAGGTGTACGGTAAAATACGAGTGACGGCCTTGTTGTCCGAATAAAAAAAATCCGCCGGAGGAAACTGCGGAAAGGAAATCGACAAAATCGCTCCGGCACGTGCCGCGGGCCGCGTGCACGCGACGCCGTCATCCATCTTTGACTTCTCCCCTTCGAATTCGACCTCCTCCCCGATCATCGACGTCCCGGCGTCAACCTCCTCCTCCTCTTCTTCTTCAACCACCGATCGACCTTCCTCTCTCTCTCTCTCTCTCTCTCTCTCTCTCTATCTCTACCCAGCAATGGGTCTCCTGTGGAGCAAATCCAGTAGGCACCACCAGATCTCTCAATTACCGCCGCCGCCGCGGCAGCGGCAGCAGCAGCAGCCGCAGCCGCAGCCGCCGCCGCCGCCGCCGCCGCCGCCGCGGCCCCTGCCGTCCCCATCGCCGCCGCCGCCGCTTGCTTCTCTCGCCGCACCTCCTCCTCCTCATCCTCCTCCTCCCCCTCCTCCTCCTCGGGCCAACCCCTACAACCCTTACCCCGGGCCTCCGCACCCTCCGCCTCCGCACCCTCCGCCCTACGCGCCGGCCCCGCGGCCTCCGATCCCGCACCAGTACGGCCCTTACGGTCAGCACCCGCCCCCCTCGAGCTCCCGCGCTTACGCGCCCGCCCCGATCAATTGCTACCCTCACGCGCAGCCCCCCTATCCGCACTACTCGCAGTTCCACGGTTACGCCGGCGCCGGCGCGTGGGCCGCCTACGGCCCGGTGCGGCCGGTCGCTGCTGCTGCGGCGCCGCCGCCGCCGCCGTACGTAGACCACAAGACGGCGAAGAAGGTCAAGAACGACGTGAACGTGCACAAGGACACGATAAAGCTCTTGCTCGACGAGCAGAGCTCGGATTCGCACCTGGTTTCGTTCACTTTTGATGCGGTTGTGGATGGCAGGTACGTGATGACTTCTTTTACCCAAATTCCGGGAAGATCGGTATTTATATTCTCACTAGCGATTCGTTCAGATGCGTAGCACTCCGATATTCATCATAGATAGAGATCTCCCTTATGTTATTATCTCGATCGTGTCGAATAGTTGTGGAATTACAATCATAGCTCACCCGTTGGAGAAATTTGGATATAGCAAGATATTGTGCAACCAACATGTATGGATCAGGCAGAGATTTTCTTATGGGATGTCGAAAAAATCAGAGAATTTGTTGTTTTAGCGAAGGTGATTCGGTTTGACATATAGCACTGCAAATGTCAATTGCCGACCTCATCAGACAGATGTTTTAGTTGATAATCTGTACCACAGCTGCTTACAATATGTATATGAAACTCCATGGTGCTATTATGGGATCGTCGCAGTTACATAATCTCACTTTCAGATGAAGAGATTGAGAAATGGATGTTGGAGGTTGATGCTCATGTGCCTCTTTCGACATGCATGTTTTGGTTTTTGTTTTTTTATAGTAGAGTTTTTCTGTGAATAGATTGGTCAGAATGTGTTTTCCTTGAGGTTATTAGTTAGTGACAGGCAATTATACTCATAATACCTAAGATTCATAGTGATTCTTTACGGTGAGCATTAACTTACCAACCTAATTTGGAGAATTCATATGGTAACACATATTTGTGCAGCACTTTCATAGAATGTACCACAAAAAATCTATATTGGAATTCTTCATAGTGTGTCCTATTAGAATTTTGATTCTTGTATTGTGCTTTTGTGTTTTTCTAGTAGTAAATGATTAATTTGCAAGTAATCCAAAATGCATAAATGTTTTTTGTGGTTTTCAAGGAGCATAATTTGAGGAACACTTGGTTAATTTCATTATATTGTTGGTCAGAGCTGACTGTGCCAGTTTTTGTGTTTTTCCAAAAGATCGGGTATCAAATCTTAGAATCTATGGTCCAGTTGTAAACAATTTATCAACTGTTGACATTTGGCAGTGATTTTTTGGATGTCAGATACAATATTAGTATATAACAAATGATTAAGGATTTGAACATAGTGCTTAATTGCTTAGCATCAGGCTTAGTCTATTTGTTGCATTGTATATTTGGGGATTTTTTGGTGGATTGTGCTTATAACGGCAAACTGATGGTAATCCGTATCTTTACCTGAAATGACTTGTCCATACTTATCTAACCGCTTAGTTTCTTCCCTTTTTTGGGCAGTATTACCATACTTTACTTTGCTAAGGAAGGGGACAACTGCGCCTTTAGTCCTATATATCCTGAGATGTATGCACCAAGAAAAATCCCATTTCAGAAGGGAGTGGCCCACAAGTTCTGTCAACCTTCTGGAAGTGGCATTGACCTTGGTTTCTTTGATGTGGACGAGCTCTCAAAGCCCTCCCAAAATGAGGATGTTTTCCCTCTTGTTATCTGTGCAGAAACAAGTGTACCATCTCCCGTGGATGAGCAGCCCAATCAGCCTTCGCCTGCAACATCTTCCCGTGCTCAGATTACTCTAGCAGTCCTAGAGAAAAATGATGAGGGCAATTTTCAAGTGAGAGTCGTCAAGCAAATCTTGTGGGTGGAGGGAGTTCGTTATGAGCTTCGTGAGATATATGGAATTAGCAATTCAGAAGACACTGCCTTTGAGGACACTGATCCAGGGAAAGAATGTGTCATTTGCATGACTGAGCCAAAGGATACAGCTGTTTTGCCTTGCAGACATATGGTGAGAGTTTTAAACTTGAGCATATGTACAATGAACCCCTTCCCCCTCTTCTATGTTCCCATAAGCAGCGGTGCTAATAATTACAGAATTTTTTTAAATAAAAATAGTTGGACTAGCAATGAACTTAGGTCAAGATGTCATATAAAAGGTTTCCATCTTATGGCATGAGAAAAATGGTATTTGAACTATTGGGTGGATGAATTGTCAGTCTGTAGGTTCCAAAATTGGGGGCTTTTGGTTTCTGCTATTTTTGACTGCCAAAACAAATTTTCCAATAGTGATCCCAACTTTGCAACAGGACTTGCTCGATCCAGCAAGAAGTTTTCTTCACGTTGAACCTCTCTCCTAGGTCCAGTATGTCCCATGGCTGAAAAACTGTTCGCTTCCTTGATTGCTACTTTTTTTCTGTAAAACTTCCTGATTGCTATTGTATGTACCTGATGTCCTCATCTCTGGTTCTTCGAGATTGTTCTTGACTTCTGGCAGCGGTATTTAGTTGGCCATGCCATTTGGTTCTTAAACGTTCTGCCTAGAGTTGTGCATGCTTTTGGCCTAGGAAAGAGTCGCTTTAGTTGCATTTTGTTTGACCGGAATGCTGAGGAGCACGAGTGAACTTTTTATCTTGACAGAATTGTCATTCTTATATTATTAATATTTCAAAATCAAAGAAACAGCTCTGCAAGTGGAAATCAATTGACCTAAATAGAGACGATTACTGTTCTCTTTCTGTGGGGAGTTCGGCATCCTTGTCAGATGAATCAATTTATTCAGAATCTTAGTCTAGCTTGGAGTGTACAAATTGCCACAGTTAAGTGATGTCTCTTGATAGACACTTGTAGTGAATCCAGGAGTCAACACAAACTCAAATTTTCTCATGCAGGAATTCAGTCAATCGGCCTTTGTGTGATTTTGCTATTGATTCCGGCAGTCTACTTAATTTCTATTCCCTAGGGTTTGATAGTGGCATTTACCAAGCTTTCCTTTCATTTTGCAGTGTATGTGCAGTGACTGTGCAAAAGAGTTGAGGGTCCAATCCAACAAATGTCCAATATGTCGTCAGCCGATTCAGGAACTCATTGAAATAAAAGTAGCTAGAGGTACGGATTGAATGACCTTATGGATTATTGTGATTAACTGGCGTGAAATTTACTGACATTGCATAACAAGAAACTATCTACCTTTTGTCTTCCAGCACCAGCGTGAGCAAGCTTCTTTTCTTTCCGAAGAAGCCACATGACTTGTCACCGGTGGTGTTCATATAGCTTTCTTGTATCATATTCCAAGCTAGCAAGCAGCTTCTGTTGCTTGTGCAAGCGGTTGTTCATACATACGATTCTTTCATCTTTCGGGGAATCACATTCCTTTCAGCCTAAAGTTCTCTTCATTTTATAAATAGGGGTGAGAACTTGTACATTTAATCCCTCACGTATCAAAGACAAGGGAATAACTTGTATCTGGTCTTTTACCCTATTCAGCCTTTTAATTTGAGTTTCAGCTCTCTCTCTCTCTCTCTCTCTCTCTCTCTCTCTCTCTCTCTCTCTAGTTGTGTATATGGGTGTGTAGTCGTGTTTTACTTTGTCCAGATGTGTGTGTGTGAGGTCCCTTCAATATGAGCAGACCGTATGTCAGGAGAGGGAATAATCTGCAACACAAGCTTTACATAAAGGAGAAAAGAGGAAGCTTCAAATGTTCAAAAGGTTGGGTCAAAGATTGGGTGTCCTGGAAGAGGAGACAAAAGTGAGGATTTTTGAGCTTTGGAATACAAATTGTATCTTCCCCGATCTTGCTTTACAGATTGAAAGCACTGTCCCATGTACAATCACTTCACTTTCCTTAGAGACTGACTGTAGCTCTCTTTATCGGGATCTGCAGCAAAATTTAAGGGGTGTCTCGGGGCTGACGCCTGTACACCCAGCGCAGCGCATGCCGGACATCGAAATTGATAGAACGAAATATGGCCTTTCATTTTTTCTTGGGTTAATATTATCAAAAATCTCAAATTGATATATGTATGATAATTTTACTTCGAATTTTTTTTTTATTAATAAAAATCTTAAATTGGTATACTTGTAATAATTTTACCCTCAACATACCAAAAAAAACTCCAAACTAGTAAACATGTGACAATTTTACCTAAACTTGAATTTTAATATTAATTTTTTTCAAATTATTATTATTTTTTTGTTTTTTTTTTAATTCATTTTCAACCTCTAGCCGGTCGCTGGACTGGTGACCGATCAGAGGCGAAAGCCGGCAAGGTCGGCCCCGTTGGCTGCGGCAGGGCCGCCCTTGTCGACGTCGGGCTAAGGCGACCCTCGCCTGAGTCAGGCGAGGGTTGCCCTCGCCTTCCTCACTAGCATCGGGCGAGGACAACCCTCACCCGACACCGGCGAGGGCCGACCTGGCTGGCTTTCGCCTTTGGCCGATCGCCAGTCCAACGATCGGCCATAAGTTGAAGATGAAGAAAAAAAATAAAAAATAAAAAAATTCGAAAAAATAAAAAAATAATAATATTAAAAAATTATTAATTCATGGTAAAATTATTACATATGTATCAATTCGACGTTTTTTGTTGTTAAAAAAAATATTTTAGGGTAAATTTGTCATAGATTTACCAATTTGGAGTAAAATTGTCACAAGTGTAATAGTTTGGAGTTTTTTGTGGTAAAAAAAATATTTGGGGTAAAATTATCACAGGTGTACCAGTTTGGGGTTTTTTGTGGTAAAAAAAAATTTCAGGGTAAATTTATCATACTTATACCAGTTTAGGGTTTTTGGTGGTATTAACTCTTTTTTCTTCTGGCCAGTTGATGATTTCAAGGCAATCTTCACGTCCAAGCAAGGTGGAAACAATAAAAATTGGCGTTCATGTGCGATTTATTCTGAGTTAGTTATATCCTATGGTCGCATCTAATTTATTTTTCACGTCGAGAAGCTTCTAGGCCCTTCGGCGACTAGTCGCAGAACCATGGAATGTCGGGCAATGACGAATTTCGGATGAACCGGAATGAAATGCATGAAACTTGTGCTACCCTGTTCTTTGGATGAACGAGTAGGTGAATTTGACATGATGTCCTGCAATTGAAAGAGGAGTGCCCCGGGGATGACCTAATTATCTCCGTACTCGCAGCATGATCACTCTACTCCGAGAAATTTTCTTGAGTACTTGAGTTGGCTGTGTATAATCGATTTCTATTCAATTTTTTTAATGATTGCCTTCGCATTTACGAATGCAATGACCCCTTTCTAGGTTAAGTTAGAGATTCTAACGAAAACACAGGAAAAGGGAAACGTCCCAAGTTGTAAGAAAATCACTTCCAACTTTTCTCTCCAAAAATCCACCGTAACTTCATATTGTATAAAGAAGCACGAATGGTGTTAAAAACAAGTTCTTTTTCTCTCATTAGGGCTAACAAGTGCATGCAAGATATTTTTGTATTCTAATGGGATCCTAAGGACACAAAAAAGCTCAGTCAAAGGTTGAACTGCCAAGAAAAAAAAGAAGAAGAAGAGAAAAAGCAGTTTCTTGACCGAAACAGATACGTTGGACTAGGAACGCAATTGCTTTGTTTGGGATTAAGCTTATGCCCTCTTTGTGGTGGTGGTGGGTCTCTCTCTCTCTCTCTTACCCTCCCGTTTACACATCTTTCACCGACAAAAGCACCTCGTAATATCTCTTGCAATTTTCTCCTTGATTTGAGTCTTTTTAGAAGGATCAACGGTAACATGAAAGCAAGAGCAGACGAAAAACCAGCGTCCCATAGAGCCAAAAGAAAAAGGAAAAAAGCAGAGGTACCAATCGCATTTCACATTCCTTTCTTGAGTTATAAAAACACGTAATTGATGATTCATTGTTCCTGTCTCAGGATATTTGTCTCTGCCCAAGCAGCACAGCACAGAGAGAGAGAGAGAGAGAGAGAGAGAGAGGGAGAGGGAGCCAACAAGTCACAGTATTTGGTTACTGCTTGTCAAGTGACTCTGAAGCTTGAAAGAGCCTCTCTGCTCTCTGTTCCTGATCAGTTTTCCCCTGGTGAAATAATAGAATGATGAAACAGCAGGGCCCGCCAAGGCTTCAGGTAGTGTTTCCTTACTCTTGATCCACTCTTCTTTCATACGGTGAAAACTCACTTACACAAATAAGTTGCTTCGCGAGTGTGTTATGGATTTATTCTCAGCATGACTGGGCTTGGATTTTGCAGACTTGTGTCCTGAGAGTGAACATACACTGCGATGGCTGTAGGAAGAAAGTGAAGAAGCTGGTGCAGAAAATAAATGGTACTTCACCTTCCCTTTGCACTGGTTCTCTGTTTAATCAGATTGGGGTAAAATCATTGTCACTAGTTCTCTATTTCTAATGCAATGTCTTCAAATAGGGGTGCAGAATATTTCCATGGACGCGGAGCTGGGGAAGGTGACTGTGGTGGGCTATATCGACCCCAGGACAGTCATCAAGAAGCTCATGAAGTCAGGGAAGCATGCAGAGATATGGAGAGCTCAAGAAAAGAGCTTCCATAACCAGAACCAACTCAACCACCAGTTCAAGAACATGCAAATTCAGTTCTCCAACAGCAATGGTGGTGAGAGAGACAAATATTTCCAAAAGGGCGGTGGGAATGGAATGGGGCATATCCAGCCAAAAGGGTCCGAGGATATGATGCAGATGGTTCCCAAAGCTAAGAAATCGGTCACGTTCGATCTCGATGAGGACGACGAAGACTATGTGAGTGATGATAGTTTCTACGATTCTGATGACGATCTTGAGCTCGATCTTGGTTCACGTACACCACGCAAGCCGTCCACCAAGGGGGGTGGTGGCGCTTATGGGCAAACAGGTACTAAGGGAATGAAGAAAGCCAAGAAAGGTGGCATCTTTCGCATACCCATGTTGGGAAAAGGCCAAGGCAAGAAAAATGAGGGCAAATATGGCAAAGGAGGGAAGAATGACAAATGTAGAGGCAAAAATAGCAAAAACAGCTTCAACGGAGGATATCCAAAGCAAAGTGGGCCAAAGAATGGAGCTATCAACAGAAACTATATCAATGGTGGTGGTGGAGTCAAGAAGATGAATTCTGGTTTTGATATTGATTTCACTGATCCCGGTAAAGGTCGGGGTGGAGCTGGCCGCGGGCGAGGCAGCGGCGGCGGGTACGGGGCTCCGGTGCCGCAGATTGGTAATTACCCAATGGGCCAACAGGGCCAGATGGGGAACTTTCCAGCAGCTGAAGGACTACCTGCACCAATGGCAATGAATGGTGGTGGATATGGGCCAATGGCAGGCCCAGGAAATGCATACAACCAACAACATCCCATGGCCATGATGATGATGATGAACCCGCAAAGAGCCCATGGGAATGAGATGCTGAGGCCTATGCCCATGATGTATGGGAGGCCACATCCCATGATGAACTACCACCAGCAACCCATGCCCATGGTAACAACAGCAAGAGGATATTCTGATCCTTACACACACATGTTCAGTGATGAGAACACTGAGAGTTGCAGCATCATGTAAAGCCAAAGAAGCAGCTCTTTAGGTTTTGCCCACCCAACCACATTTTGCAAAAACATGAAGAGAGAGTTCATGTGTCCTGAGCTATTTGTATTGTAATTAGATTGGTGGCCTTCTTTTAAATTCAATATATGTAAGGTTTAGTATGGTACGTACCATGCCCAAGTTTGCTTTTCTTTTGAGCAATTCGCGTTCCTATTGAAAGCTGGCATCGACATGAAGACTGAGCCTAGCATACTAATGATAAACATAGACATGAATTGGACATTTGTGGTTGTAATTCATGCGTAATAATGGATAATCTAGCGATCTAATTAAGCAAATACTAGGCCAACTTTAAAAAAGACGATGCGCTCAGCACAATTTTGTCCAATGATTATGGGCCTTCAAAGGCTTTAGGTAAAAAGTTGAGGTGTTTGGTACAACATTCTCAAAGGCCTTTGAGCTAAAGTTAGCATTTTTGCGGTCTTTTAACCCAATGTAAGTCCTACCTAATTTTGGCATTTAGCATTTTTCAGATTGCTGCTAATTAATGAATTTTCTTCTAACTTTACTTTCATGAATATTTTCATATTCTTGTTTTGTCCTCAAAATCACTGTTCATCTTCTCCCTCCCTGAACCAAAAGTTCCAAATCTAGTCGCCAATTTGATGCCTCGCCGATGCCCGCATTTGGCTCGTTGACGAGCTATGGTGGCCGAGGGTCGCTGAGGGTCTGGGTTCAAGCATCTAGGTTGACAATCGTGGGTCTAGATCGCCGAGGATCTAGGTTCGTGAGGGTCTAGGTCGCCAAGGTCATGTTACCCTTGGCATTGCTTCACCTGTGCTGCCCCAAGTACCACAATTGAGGGTTCACCGAGGTCAGGCAACCCTCGGCGTTGCCTCGCATGGGCGGCCCAAGGTCGCATGACCTCAGCATCGCCTCATCATGGGGCCTTAAGTCACATGACCCTCGGCGTCAACTTTGCCTTGACTCTTCGATGTTTCGACCATTTGGAAGAACAAAGCGGAGGCGATGAGGTTCCAGGAGATCATGAACGAGACCAATCAGATTCACATCAGTGTCGGCGCAAACATCGGCGATTTCTTGCCCTTCTTCAGGCGAATCAGGGTGAACTCGTCAGAGAACAGGATGATGGCGTTGCAAGAGAAGAGGGATGAGTTCATGCAGAGTATTGTGGAAGAGCATAAGAGGATGCAGAGCGACGATCAGGAAGGAGTAGCAAAGGAGAGGACTTTGATTAAGGTGCTCTTTATCACTAAGGGAGAGTATTCCTGAGAACTAAATAGATAAATTTTTTATCAATAGACTATAAAGGTGTCTGGGAAATGACTTTGCATAGCCCTAAACTCTTCCAAACGCACCTAATATAGCTCCCTTTGATATTTGCTATTGGTAAGTAATTACGATGTAGATAAATTTTTATTAAGTTCTTTTCTTAAGAATTGTACTTGCATGCCTCCAGATTGGTCATATGGTATGGATTGGAGAGCTTCATAGGTGTGACAAACACTGCTAAACAACAATTGTAGCCTTTTATATAAGTACCATTTTGGGCCAAGATCCGAGTAGGCGGTTTAAAAAGCATCCACTGATTGCGTGCTTATGGTCTTTTTAACTAATGAATGGAGGTTAGTAAGTTGACAGAATAACACCTTAGCAGGATTATTTGGCTTGAACTTGGGGATGCAGTCCATCTTCATGCAATATGCAGACGAGAGTAAAAAAGCACATCTCGTATTGCTTACCCGCACGTTACTCAGTTCGGGGGATGATGCAATAATCCGCAGATGGTCAGGGGTGGTAGTCATATGACAGTACCGATTCCCAATGTAACTATATACGCAGTTTAGGTCACGGGTATTAATATCCCTAAAGAGTGCCTACTAATAGAACCCACAATTTTTCGGATAAGATTGGATTGCACGGGCAAGTCTAAATTCGACTCGGGAAGTCCCCGTCCTGCTCCTGTTCAAACTGCTTGGAATATCGTGAAAGAGGAAATAATCGGCATCCGCACCTCCCACAATCAAGAAATACGAGCTTTTGCCATCTGAGTTCTCGTCGGATTTCACATATCCAAGCGTGCCAAATCCATTTTGAGCAAGCAGATCTTTTTCCCTTCCTCGAGAGAAATGTTTCTAGATTCTTCAATGAGAGCTTTTGCCTGAATGTTTATGCCCATAAACGGTCGAGGTCGCGGCGTGCACGGAGCATTTTAACCAGCGAATCATCAATTCTTGTTCGAATCCCAAGCATTTCTTGTTTCTTTTGCACCTGAAGTGTGTCCGACTTGATCAACGATCGAACAATCCAGTGGGAGGAAAAATAAATGTAGCAACTTAAAGGTTCGGAGACTCTTAGTCGCGATGAATGAGAATTATATTTTGTATTTATGGACGGATGAATACACTAGCACCGAAAAGAAAGATAATAAAAAGGAAAAAGGAGAGGGAGAGGGAGAGGAAAAAAAAAAAGGAAAATAACATAATCAGTTCCTGAATTTTGACTCAATATGCAATGTGATCCACGAATTTTTAATTTATTCAATATAATCCCTAAACTCTAACCCAATATGTAATATGGTCCCTAAAATTTTGATACATTTTCATATAATTCAGGGATTAAATTGAACATGTATAAAAAATTCACGAGTCACATTGAGCAAATTAAAAGTTTAGGAATCAAGTTGAACATTATGCTACATTCCATAGACCACATTAAATAAATTAAAATTTTATAGATCAAATTACACATTTGACCAAAGTTTAGGAACTGTTTGTGTCGTTTCTCCAAAAAAAAAACCTGTTTTACCATTATCTTTTTTCAGAAATCAGGACATGCGATTTTGGGCCTGCACTGGGCCCGAGCGAGATTCGGGCCCGAGCCCAAGAGAAAGGCCACGTCAGCATTCGAGCCCACCCGGTGGGCCCCCACAGATCACTTCGCTCCGTCCAATCAGCGCAGGCCTGCAGCGTCACCAGTCGCGACACGACCACCGCCGGTCCCACCAGAAACCGCCACCTCCGACAACCCTCACCCTCTCTCTCTCTCTCTCTGCGCGCCATCAAAACACAGTAGAGAGAGAGAGCGAGAGAGAAGCGAGAGGATCCGGCGTAGGCGAAGCGGCGAGAAGAGAGAGAGAAGGGAGAGATGCACTCCTTCGGCTACAGGGCGAACGCTCTGCTCACGTTCGCCCTGACCATCCTCGCGCTGATGTGCGCCATGGTCTCCCTCTCCGACAACCTCAGCTCTCCTTCCGCATCCGCCGAAATCCAGGTCGCTCGCTCGCTCGCTCGTTCTCCGCTCGTCTCCTCCGCGCCCGCGTTCTTTTGCTTCCGTCGATTTGCGTTTCCTCGGATCTGAAGCTCGGCCGGTCTTTCGATGTCCGTGCCCGTGCATGTTCGAGTTTGAGAGTCCTTAGGTGGGGTGTGCGTGCTTAGCGGGACGTCGTGTGTAGTAGCGGCGCTTATCGGGGGCCGATGTTCTCTGCGATGTTATTGTCCTCAGTTGATTCGGCGAAAAACCTGCAAAATGCGTGACCTTTACGTGGAGCGCCTTGACGTGAACGTAGCGTTCCAATTTGGTAGAGAAATCTAAAGGATCTGCCAGATACCCGTGAGCTTTGATTTTGCTGTGCTTGTTGAATTTCTGGGTACCTTTTCAAGACTCTTTTTTTTCTTTTTTTTCCTGAAAGACAAGCTCGTGTAGGTTGATCTTAGCTTTTCAGTTGATAATGACAGTCTAAGAATGAGGAGCTTCCTTTGTAATTCCATGAGTTCATTGCCCTGATGTCATTGCACTTATCGGATTGCTCATAAATTGTTTCTTTGTTGTATTTTATGTCAAACTTTTCAACAGCTTAGATTTTTTTTTGGTCATTTGTGCACTTTTTTGTAACGCAAATAAAACTTTTTCATACTTCCCATAGGCAATTTTGAGATGGAGTTTTCTTCTTTTACTTTTTCATGACTGTACTGTCGATATGTAAGATGATGAAATTGGCATATCGGGTTAATTGATGCTTTTGTCCATTTTATTTGATCGATGGATTTCGCAATGCATGCAGATCTTGAATATTAATTGGTTTCAGAGACATCCTGATGGAAATGATGAGGTATGATGCTTTTTTCTTGTTTTCTGCTATCTGCAACAAATATTCGTCCTGCTAAAGCTACCTGGGGTGTGCCATAATCAGTAGATTTATTAGCATGACCATTTGAATAGTCTAGCAATTGGGGATTTCTTGAATCGGTTGGTAATCATGCTTTTTTTTATTTCTGATGGTATTGGAGTCGAGAATACTGCAAACTTTGCACTGGAACGATATGTTCTCGACAGACATGCCTTATATGCATATTAATTCATCTGTCTGTTATATCTGTCTTACCTACTCATTTGGTCGATTTTACCCACATCGTTGTCATACCTCATCCATTGCTGGCCATTCACGTCTATTGCCTCTTGTATTCACTATGTTTCATGGATTTGCGAGATTGATGCCGTGGTCCACACAAATCTTCTTTTCCTCTGAATGAATTTGAATTATTTTATTGGTTGAATGGACTTTCTTTTTTGGTTGTATGCAGGTCAGCTTGACCTTAAATATAACGGCAGACTTGCAGTCCTTGTTTACATGGAACACCAAGCAGGTTGGAAATAGCACATACCATGTTGTTCTTGAAAGTTGTGGCCTTTAGTGGTCGTGTGAATTTAAAGCACCTATGCAAGTAGGGAATTACATCATTTTTCGTTTCTTCAGTAATGGAACTATCTGTGCTATTTTCAGAACAGTCAAGAAAAGAGATTTCACTTAGTCCGTAAAGATAGAGAATTTGAAATAAAGAATTGTGCTACCGCAACCTATTTCTTTATCTGCTTGGAGCCGTTGAGCTATATTGTGCATCATTATTTGATTCCAAAACGAAGACAATTTTTATTAAGTAGCTCCTGGAACTGTCTGCAGGTTTTCGTCTTTGTAGCAGCAGAATATGAAACCTCAAAGAATTCATTGAACCAGGTAAACTTAAGAGGACGTTTAGAAGTAAGAGTTTTGTTTATATTTTCTGATCAACGGCATTTTTTCTTCATGAATATGTGAAACCTCTCACATTCACTGATGTTGATGGAGCTAAAATTAGCATAAATTGCCATTTCTTGGCACATAAGTTATGTAAGTTACGATGCTTGTGGCACTGGATCGCATGAGCTTAACCATCAATGACTCTGAATATGCTCTTAATTTTCTGTGGAAACATCTCTGAACAGGTATCTGTGTGGGATGGCATTATCCCTTCCAAAGAGCATGCAAAGTTCTGGATCCAGACATCAAATAAGTACCGTCTAATTGATCAGGTACTCCAGTCTTTCTGACAATAGTTTCGAACAAATTTATCTGAATTGAGTGTGGAATTGGTGGTTCTTTACACGTTCTTTTAAGCCATCCACAAGCCTAACTGTCATTTATCTTCTTATAGGGAGATAATCTTCGTGGCAAAGAATTCAACTTGACATTGCACTGGCATGTGATGCCGAAGACAGGAAAGATGTTTGCAGACAAAATAGTCATGCCGGGGTACCGCTTGCCAGAGGAATATAGATGAGACGAGAGAGACTTGTCTTGTGTTGTTGCTGTACCTCAGGGCATCCATATGGATACACCGTCTTGGAGAAAGTTAGAATTAGAAACTAAGAGAGCTGATATCCCGAATTAGAATTCACATCTAAAAGAATAGGCAGTCTTCTTTGCCATTTTGCCCTTGCCCTCAGTAGCGTGCGCATGGCTTGTGGTTACATGATTGCGAAATATTTATATCTTTGGAACTGCTGAGAACTTGATTACTGGAATTGTATGGGCAATTGTAGGTTTTTAGATCAGTGGAAGCATGTAATGCTCACTCAAGTCAATGCTTGTACAACTACGCGAGGGGTACCATTAGGTTCAACTGGTGTTTGGAAAACATTTGGTAGCTGAAGCATCCTGCAATCGCTTTGTTGGAAGCTGCCTCTATCTAGGCCGTGCAAAGTTTTGTAGCCGTGAGTTACCGACATTTAGTTTACCATGGAATTAGTAACTTCCTCCGGTTGGTAAGCTGTGCAATAACTGTTGGTAAATTATCAGTACAGTTGGAATTTTCGAAACAATCCATTAAACGTTAGTAATTGGCCCTGATACTGGCTGATTGTTTCATGCGAGAGTAACTTAAAAAGTATCGGTAATCTATCAATGTGTTATAGACCTCGTAATGTTCCAATTTTCTGTTGGAACAGCATAATCTTCCTATTCAAGTTAAGGAAATGAGCTCGATCCATCAATCATCTGGTTGCAAAAAGAGTCCGAGACAACGAGGGTGAACGTTTGGCTTCTTTCCTTTTCGGCTGTGGGTGGTATTTAGATGTCAGTAAAATCCTAGTGTCGCTGTCCATCCGTACACTACCCTGTCCTATTTTCAGTTGCAGGCAGGCCACATAACCAATTGTCATGTCGCAGAAAGAACTCTGTCCACATGAAATCTCATCGAATGAATTGATGATCATTTTAGCTACATCAGAATTGGGTGCTATCATGTAAAGTAAGCCTGAGAAAATGGAATGATTTTGCCTTCAACGAACCACATATGTGGTCATTTCGGATTGGCTTTTCTCCACAGTAGAGGATAAAAACCCAATCCTAAAGAGCTCCAAAAGTAAAAGATTGGGTCATTCATAATTAGTACCAACTCTGGATTTTGGTGATGGCAAGTTTGATAATGCATTCTTTTTCAAAAGTTTACGCAACATTTATCATATCTTTTCTTCAATTGAGCTAACCATTAATAAAGTTATGTCATTTACTTAGTTCTTATCTACTAAATTTGAATGGACATGTGATTTCTTCTCCTCTCACCTACACTCCGGTTTTCTTCCACCTGATTTTTGCAGTATAAATTACTTAGAAAATGCGCGAAACCTTCTAATTAGTTATTTCATAAGCACACTTCCACTGTCAGTGGTGCAAAATTCGCTGCTGTAACATCATCGGTATTGTTTATAGACGAAAGATTGAGCACCAAACGGTCACCAGCGACCCTTGTGAACAATCATGTCCATGGGACATTGAGGGTAAAATGTGGATCCATCCGAGGGCAAACACGCCATAAAGAAAAATAAAATAAAATGTGAAAGTGACAAAATAGACAGACAAAAGAATCCTTTCCTTTTTTTTATAATTTTACTTGGCATATTTTCGTGTGTTTTTCAGTTGAGTTCTTAGGTATGTGTCGCAACAAAATCAGACATCAATCATTACCAAGCACAAAAAACAGCAAAATCCAAGATCAGATCTTGCCCCTGTGTACGGAACGAGATCACCCTCGAGAAGCCTTCGTTTAAATCTCTGTGCCGACCTTTTATTCAGAACCAGAAGAAGAACAACATCATATCAGATCCAAAAGCTTCTCTGACATTTCTGCCTTTTCTTTCTTTTTTTCGCTTGCTCCTTTTCAACAGCCTCGAGTTTGCACGTAAAAGAAGGTAACACCCCCTTTTTCTCTCTTCCTGATTTTTCAAACGTCCATGCAAACACAGAAAGAAAAGAAAAGAATCATCAGTGAAATACATGAAATCTTGAATTTGAGTCATGGATTGTGTGCTTGGACGATGCTTGGTTGGTGATTTCTGGGCTCCACGTTGCCACGGTGTTTTTCTTGATCCAAACATTTCGGATCTGATGGATCAGTGATAAGAGACTGGTCTCATTAGTTTGTGCTATAATGGTACTTTGGGTTTCTTTTTCAACGTTTAAGTTTCTTGTTCAGGCTAATTCTGGTGGAGCAGTTGATGGGATTTTATTTCTCGATGGTTGGTTTTCTTGTCCAGCTTTATGATTTGATAGCGTTATTAGTTACACGAATAGCTCGAATTTTCTGGGTATGAGACATAATCGTTCTTATCTCTTTTTAGTTTGAACGAGCTGAATCCTTCAGTGGAATTTGCCTTCATTCCAGGTAGTTAGCAGAAGGCATCAACTCTATATTGTAGTGCTTTGGAAATTGGGATGTAGTGTTTTGCGTCGCGTGGACAGTGGGGTTAAAGAATTAGAGAATTCACAAATCTGGTTCATTCTTTTTTCCGCAAAAGTTCCCTGAATCTTGAATGTTAATGGGGCAATATGCTCAGCATTAGCCTCATGGACGGCTCGGATAATTGATAGCACGATTACGTGATCTTTCTGTGCTTTATTAGAATGTCTGATCTGAGAGCTTTGCTATGTGTAATCTGGACAGAAACCGAATGCTGTTATTATCTATTCTGCTTCCAGTTTCACAGTCCATAAAGGCACTAAAGTGGAATTTCTCTAGTTTCCTTTTTGCTTCATTTATCGAACTCACAATGCTGCACTCCTACATACGTGGATCTCACATTCAACAGGATCAAAACAGTGTTCATTCTTATTTGTGTTAGCAGCTGATCCTTATTCTCTTTTTTGGTCTTAGTTGTGCTTGAATCAAGATGGATCAGCAAGGACACAGTCAACCTCCACCGATGGGGGTTGTTCCTGCCACAGCTCAATTGCCCTATGGCACGATGCCTTATCAGCCAGGCCAGATGATGGGCCCTTCAAGTTTCGCACCCATTCAGCCTTCTAGTCAGTCTCAGCCGCCTGGATCCCAGCTTGCACATAACCAACTGGCCTATCAGCAAATTCACCAGCAGCAGCAGCAGCAACTGCAGCAACAGCTCCAGTCTTTCTGGGCAAACCAGTATCAAGAAATCGACAGGGTCACTGACTTCAAGAACCACAGCCTCCCGTTGGCCAGGATCAAAAAGATTATGAAGGCCGACGAGGACGTGAGGATGATCTCGGCCGAGGCACCAATCGTGTTTGCTAGGGCCTGTGAGATGTTCATCCTGGAACTGACACTGCGCTCCTGGAACCACACCGAGGAGAACAAGAGGCGGACACTCCAGAAGAATGATATTGCAGCGGCCATCACCCGGACTGATGTCTTTGACTTTTTGGTGGATATTGTTCCTAGGGAGGAGCTGAAGGAGGAAGTGCTTGGGGCAGTTCCAGGACGAGTGCTGCCTGCCAACGGGCCCATGGATGGGCTACCGTATTGCTATGTTCCGCCACAGCAGGTGTGTCAGGCTGGGCCTACGGGGATGTTTGTTGGTAAGGGTGTGGTTGATCCCACCATGTACCCGTACATGGCTCAGCAAATGTGCCCCGAGACATCAGAGCAACAGCAATCTCCATCAGATCATCAGTAATTAAGATATGGAGTAGAGGAGAAAATGTAAGTTTATTTGCAAATTCTGCTCAACTTAATTATAAAGCAAAGTTGTGGCATATAACATTGTGTGGGCTTGAATTGAATTCTAGCTGTGACTTCTTTGGGAATGACCCACTTATGGTCTCATATGTATGTGACCAAATGCTTGCACATGCATCCGAAAGTTGAATCGTAAGGATCGTTGATGAAGTGATAAGTATGGACATTGGCATGTGTGGATATTTTTTGCTTTCTGATGTCAGAATTCAGGGTTTCTCGGTTGTTTGATATTATTCTAGATCAAACTGATTTGGTAAGTATCTTCTTTGACAGATTCTCTCTCCACTTTTAGGCCAATTGGTATCCGAAGAATGGAATGAGAGGCCTTCTGAGTTGATAACATGATTCTGACTCGAAAAGAGTGAAGATTATGCATAACATGATTGACAAGAGTAGCTGATCTTGATTTAGCATATGTTACATTTTCAGTTTTCCTTGTTTTAGTTACCTAAAGATACCAAAATAGTGGTCATTTTGGTATCTGATTTGTTTAAAAGGATCATGAATTCATCCTGCACTAAGTTCTAGACCTTCTTAAAGTGCAATTGCTCGGTGTGCTTTGGCATGACACAGTCAAATTCATGGATGGATTTGTTCGGACTTTGGAGATTGTTTGATGGGCCCCGAATTCCAGGATACAGGAATAGGACATATTTGTGGATGGTATGGGCATTTCCTAGGTGCCCTGAGCACATAACACCCTCGGACTTATCTAGGATATGGAATTGCCAATACTGTAGACAAAAGCCATTTGAAACTAAGCCCGACGGTTGGAACATCTTGCACTCTTCATCTGGCTCACCGTGCCTCGGCATAGGCAATGAAAGGACAAGCCAAAAATCCGAACCAGATAAACTTATTTGCATAATCTGATTTTATGTGCAGATCAGCATCTATGTTCTATAGGAAAACAAGAGTATCCAACCCTTTAAAGGGAAAATATAGCTCATCAATAGAATGGATGACCACTTGATTTAACTTTTGAACGATATGATGGTTTTTGCTTCGATATAGTGACTAGTGCACAAGAGCCAGGATAAGAGGGGTCTGACTTCATAATGCCTACCGACCCGAAGTTCGCCCATCTCGTGGCTGCGGCGCTGCTTCTTGTAACTTCGGTTTTGTTGCCAGCCATAACATCACTGCGCTCCTTCTCGCATTCGATCTAAGGGAAGACATCCTATTCTAGGATTGAGTTGATACTCGAACTTCGAGTCACTCATTTTAGTGCTGCAGCATCAACTTGTGATGTTCAAGCCGACTGCAAGGCCACAACTGAAGGAGTGACCACAACGAACGATCAACAGAGGCTCCCCAGGTTCGAGATGATGTTCGAGTTGACAGCTGAGAACTTATGTCCACCCAGAAACTTCTCCATTTCCTTTCAGCTGCCGGCCCCCAACCAAACCAGAAATTTTCTTTGCTGATTTTGACGCAACAAATTTAAAGTTTATGAACCACATTGCATATTGGGTCAAAGTTCAAGGACAATTTATGTCATTTACCCTTGGTCTCCCTCATCTCGTACGTGGTCAAATCCGGTTTATGCCACTTAAATTGCAAGGTTTGCAAATCCCTTTCTTCTAATTCCTCAAAACAAGGTATCAAGACAACCCGGTCAAGACGATAAAACATTCACAAGTATTCCTATTTTGAATCTTTCGATTCATGGATTCCGCACGAGCCAAACCTCCAAATTGAACCCGTTCGCGAGCCTTACAGGGTGTTCCATGAGCGCTCGCTCTCGGATGGCCGGATTTTCCACACCCCGGTGCCCTGGACTGCAAAACATTGTAAACATGGAATGGACGGCTCAGATTCAATGCAAATTAATCCAACGGTCCACATATATATTTTTTTAACCGGAGCCTTCAGCCGCGGGGTCATAGGAAAAGAGGCAGAGCGAGCGAGGAAAGTTCTTCGTCTTCCCTCCAGCTCTAGGGCTTCGATTCGATCAGCTTCGTCCCAATCTCTCGTCCCTTCGCCCGCCTTCTTCTTCTCCTCCTTCTTTCGACGACGAGATCGCCGGGAAGAACGCGGCGCGCGCGCGTCCGGCGATCCTGATAGCCCGGCGATTCGCCGCTCGGAGAACGCGCGT
The DNA here is from genome assembly GCA_024500025.1 of Syzygium aromaticum. NCBI lineage: Eukaryota > Viridiplantae > Streptophyta > Magnoliopsida > Myrtales > Myrtaceae > Syzygium > Syzygium aromaticum. The sequence continues at coordinate 36,458,908 of CM044892.1, forward strand.
TCCAGATCGCAAAATCTCGGGCTGACGAGCGATTCTTGGGTGGCCCCCGGTGGTCGTTCGGAGAGATATCTCGAGATGTGAGTATGAATTGGAACTCTCTCTCTGTGCGTGATTTCGTGCTTGGGAAGCGAGGTCGGAGATTGAAATTGTTGCTGTGATTTTATCCAAATGTGAGAAGTGGTATGGACATTTGATCCTCAGCCCTGGTATGAGTTGCGATTTGGTGAGCTCTGTGCGACTGTTGAGCGAGGGAAGGTTAAACCGTGGGGGCGCTTATCACTGGGTGGCTGGTGTTTTTCTCTACTAAGTTGGGTTCACAGCCTAGAGTTTGACCCTTCATTGCTGAGGGGGCGAGGGCTCATGCCTTTGAGATTCGTAAGCCTTCGCGAAGGATCACCCTTCTGACTCTCTATTGTATGTTCGCGCGACAAGCATTCCGACCCGCTCTGTATTCACCAGTATAAGTGCGTGCGCATTATGAAGGGAGTCTTTCTCGTGATTCTGGAGCCATCCATCGTTTATTTAAGTTGAGTTAAACATATAGTTGGAGGGCATAATCAGTTTCCAATGGTAGCTAGAAGTTAGCATTTCGCAGGAAGAAGTCGACGTGAGCTGTAGATTTTCACCCTGTAATAATCCTTTTCAACTGTTTTTTTCTGGAGGAAAGCCTACCTTTCTTATGTTAGTGTCTGAAATCCGTAAACCGGAGTGTGAACAAGAGAGAGATATTTGTATTTTGTCCAAAGTGCAGGGGTCTGCGCTGCAGTTTTATCTTTGCAGATGATAGGAGACGCTTAAGAGAATATAACCAATGGCTTTTGTTAAGGGATAATTTTATTTATCATTATGAGTCATTTCAGCGGTATATTTGTATATATTTACATTGTGTATAGTATAACTAGATAAGGCATGCATAATTAATCCGCAATAGTTATTTTTGAAACCCCCCTCTAATCTTCTAGTTTCGCATGGTATCAAATCCACAAATGGATATTGAAGCCTCAATTTTTTCTCCGATGACTTAGGGTTTGTTTGATAAGCTTGGTTGATAACCTCAAATAGAATTGACTTAAATAAGTCAATTAAGTAAAAAATCCACTTAATCTGGTAAGTGAGGGAGGAGGTATTTAATATTTTCAATAGAAAAATAATTGATGGTAAATAAAATTTTGCTAAATGTATTGACACCTACAATGGTCTTTTTTCTATGTTAGGTAAGAGACTAATGATACTGAGCTATCAAATTTAATTATCGGTAAACAACTTTTTAATTCAATTTTCAGCGCCTAAGATTATCAACCCTTAAAATTCATTACTTTTATTGTTAGCACTTAATTTTCAGTTTTACCAAACAGGCCCTTTGTGTCATGGATATATTTTTTGTTAAAATGAGGGAGGGAGAATACTTCCATGTTTAGGCACTGCTTTATCACGAGATTCTGCTGTATTCTTGAACTTCTTATCAAGTCTATCCTACTATGTTCTATGAATCCCTTTCAGAGCTAATATATATCTGAAAAGTTTGCTGGTGATATGTATGAATTGTCTTTGTATGAAAAGGAAGTATTGTATGAAAATTCGAGAAGTTGGTTGGTACTATTATCATATTCATGAAATTTCTCGTGTCTGGACACTTTTTGGTTATTTTATAGGTCATCGAGAGGAAAGACAAATAATGGAACCGAGCAGCAGATAGACCCACAGCTGCCAATCCTTGATGTGGCACCTCTTAATAGTGTGCCATATTTTGGTCCACCTATATCACATAGCAATGTTGCCCCCTCACTGCCGGAGATGGAGACAGAAGCTGTGGAAAGTGTTGGGCCCTCCATCATGTATTTCCCTTCTCATTCTACAGAAGCGTGGGACAAACTGCTTGCTGCTGCTAAATCTGGGATTGGACTGGTTGGCAGTGCAGCTATGGGAAGGATGGGACCAGTGGTTGGAGCTGTAGACATTGGAGAATGCGAGGACTCTTACCTGTTCAGGGTCTCCCTTCCTGGAGTCTCAAGGGATGAAAGTATGTATTGGTACCTTGTAACTTATTAAACACTTTGCTTCACTCTTTATTCTTTATTTTATATTATTAGGAGAGATTCGTAAGCTGAAATGCTTAAACTTGATTTAATATGTTGGAGCCAATAAAAGTATGTTGAAGCACGATCAAACTTTTGCTGATGACACTGAAAGTTATGAGGATCAGTAGTGAGATCTCTTTAAATTGAAGTTAGATTTATACTTGTGAATTGTGTGCTGAGGCGTTGCTTGTATAATCTGGACGCTGTGATGTTCTGAGACTTGTTGTAAAGTGGATTTTCTGATTTCATGTCATGAAGTTTGCTGTTTTGAAGCTGACCATTTTTGGTGATGCAGAGGATTTCAGATGTGATGTGGAGCCTGATGGGAAAATATTCATAAAAGGAGTAACAACTACTGGTGAGAAGACTGTCGTAAAGAATTCCCAAATCTTCAAGATGACGCAAAACTTATGCCCACCTGGACACTTCTCGATCTCTTTTCGGCTACCAGGTCCTGTTAATCATCAACAGCTAACTGGTTTTTTTGGTACTAATGGTATTTTAGAAGGTATTGTGAAGAAGAGGAACTACTAGAGCTTTCTGTAGGAGCACAGGCAAGAGCATCACAATGTTATAGCTGTCGACCATGATGCGGTTGTAGGTTTTATTGATTTGGAAAGAGGGGTAGAAAAGAAGAGTGCTTTGGCTTGTAGTCTCCTCGAGGGCATCAGGACAAGGATTGCGACATGTACTAGTTTGACAACTTTCAAAGGGTCTTCTAGGAGTTGGGAGTATCCATTAAGGACATCTCTGCCTCCTGTCCCTCAAGAGTGTTAGTTTTTCACATCCTCTCTTTTTACTGCAGAAGTCTAGTTCTGCTGTTTAAATCTGAGCATGGTTTAGAGAGCTGAGATTATTTGCACTCCTGCCTTAACTTGATGAATGTTAGGAGGAATGCCAATTGCAAGAGCCTTTCATGGAGAGATAATTTTACATAGCGGACTGTTGTGTCACACTAAAGTGACCTCATTTTCAGTGCATGTTCACAGTGCGGCAAGCAAACATATGATCAACACACGACATCATTATCAACATGATAATATGAGCGTTGCATTAAAGCCTTTTTCCTGGTTGCAAGTGATGATGCTCATCGGTCTGGATGGTCCATTGGCAATATGATTCCCACTTATGTGTGCTTTGCAGTAGCAACACACATGATGAGATGATAGTTTACGAGTATTTCTACTGTACATTTTGAGACTTGATGGCCAACTCAGATTAATTGAAGGTTCTCGCCTTCTTGAGTTCGTGTGCATGGTACGTCGTTAAAAGGGAGAGAGGTGCAAGTGCCACTATAGCATAACTGGGAATTTGTAAGATTCATTAGCGTACCTTTTTTTAACTTTTTCAACTATTGTTTCATACTTGGTTATGATAATTTGCCGTATGGAAATTAATTGAATTTGCGACCCGTCATGACGTTTTTGTAGTTAATTACGAAATCCCATCGTAATGTCCCACCTGAGACGCAATAGGAATGCCCTAGAACATGATACGCTGAGACAAGTACTTGGAAAATACGATCACGAACTCGATTTATTGCATATCCCTTGTCGACGGACATTTTCCCGAAGAAACACACATGGAAATTGCCGAGATTTCTGCCCATCATATCTGTCATGGTCCAAAAGATCTGCAGAAAACTCTCACCAGCATCTCTAAGCTACCAAAATTTTCCAGGTCTTCTTCTTCTTCGTCCTATTTGTCTCCCCAATGCTAGTTCTTGAAACCAGCTCTTCCGTTGCAGTACCTCCTCCTTCCTCAGCCCCAAAAACGACACAGCCCCAAGAAAGCAAATCCCCAAGGCCCCATTTTTAACCACTGCCGTGCCCTTCTTCTTGCTCCACCCTCCAATCAAGCCGAGCCCAAACAAGCCCAAACCCAGAATCCTGCAAACCGCAAGGCTCTCCGTTTCGCCCACAAGCAGCAAGCTCAATCCGCACGCCACCAAGATCGCCCAAAACCCGAACTTCCGCCTCCCTCCTCCTCCCCTCCAGCCGTCGAACCATCCCCACCCAGAGCCGCCTCCCCAGAACCACCCTGGTCCTCCTCCGCTCCCATCTCCGCCGCCCAGTTCTTCGGCTATCAACTGCAACTGACGGGGCGGCGCCTTGAGGTTCGAGGCGATGATGGGTATCAAATCGAGCACGAGCCTCGCGAATCTCCGCGACCCAGATCGATTCTTCTTCTTCTTCTTCCTCGAGAAGACGGATCTGCTCGAGAAGCGCTTGTGCACGAGAACCGAGCCTTTCGATGCGATGACGGGAAGAAGGTGGTTGTTGTTGCTGGTGGGGAGGAAAGCTTTCGTCCTGACGATGTGGTGCGAGAGGAATGTGTGATGGGAGTGGAGGCACTGCGGCTGGAAGGGGAGGGCCATTCGCAAGTTGCGCTCTGCGTGCTTTCTGCTTCGAGGAAGACGGAAAGAGAGATGGAGGAGGAAAGAGAGGAGGGGAGAGGAAGATGAGATGACCGTTTGGAAGAAGTGCAAAACTGCTCGATTTCCATTCAAAACATTTTTTCCAAAGACCACTTTGCTTGCTTTTGTATTGTTTTGAATTATAAAAGCTCCACTTTATGAAATATGGACTAAGCCTATTCAAATTTTGGGTCGTCAAATATGGTACATAATAATCGGCACAAGTTGGCACATATTCGAAAGCGCCAAACACAATTAAGCCGCGAATTTACGTGAATCTGAAAGAAAAAAAATTATCTTTCGGCACTTTAAAAGAGTTAGGATTAATTACGAGGCAAGTCTTGAATTTAAACGGCTTCATGTATTTGAATCTTAAAACTTTCATTTTGGGTATTTGAGACTTAAAACGACTTGTACATTGTATTCTAATTGAGTTTTGGGTTGTCAACGGAAGGAAAGGAGGACTCAAAGAATACAGTTTTAAGACTCAAATGCACAAAATCAACAAGTTTCAAGACTTATCCTGTAATTATCCCAAAATGTTACAACGTCCCTAGTTCGAGCACTAAACTTAAAGTTCTAATTTATTTATTTTTGGCTTTTGCCATAGAGTAGAAATTGTTACTCGTGAAAATCTTGATAACTTAGAATTATTCAATCAGTCCGACCAAAATTTAAAAGCAAATCGATCCATCGATCTCGTAATCCCAATAAATTTTAATGCCATTTTTCCGGGAAAAGAAAAGGAGATGCATAGAATTTGTGTCGGCATAAGTTTTAGCACATCATGTCGTTATCCAGACCGAGTGGCTTCTCAAGCATTAAGACGTGGACGTGCTTTGCTACCACGCGGAAGCTACGAAATCACAACCCACCATATCTTAAAAAAAGCACAGTTGATGAAGACGCGATTTAATATACTAGTGATCTTTTTCAAACGATTCTCTCCGTCCACTAAAAAGCTCTCTCAATTATGGCCCCGTGGGAATGGTGTTCTCATGTTGATGAAGGATGGCCACGTCCAACGTGGATTGAGGTTAACATCTATTTACAGAAAAGCGTAGCGTCCCTCTACATGAGTGAAGAGGTCGGACCACCTAATTAATATTCTCTTACATCAGTGGATGAGACTGCACCAGAGAATGTCACAGCTCCAACCTGTCCGCAACCGTCCAACAGCGACAGAGGGAGAGCAAAAGGGAACAACCTCTCTTTATGGCCTAACTACTTTACAAGTTTGACTCCTACATCTGTGCTAGAGTGAGGAGGGTCCTAGAACTTTGCTCGTAATATGAAGCGCAAAACCGCTATAAAACGATGTCCTTGAGCTGATATGTTCATTGGTATATGCTCTATTTCAGCAGACAGTGTGAAAAACAAGTTCTCGTCGGATCCAGGATGGATAAGACGATCATGGGGAGTGCTAAACTCAACAGGAAATTTCCCGCTTATGGATCGGTAGTCGGTATAACAAGCGATCGTTCTGCTGATCTTGCATCAGGGACTCTAGAACGGCGAGGCAAGAAGTGGTAGCGCTCCTTCACTTTCTGCCCTTTTTCTCTCTTGCTACTAGTGTTGATGTTCATATAAATGCTCGAATTCCGTTGCGGTTCCCCTATTTTGTTTGATGCAGCGACAGCAATGACTGATAACTAATTGACGCAGGATTATGCAGACAGGAGTTGCTAGCGATCTTGTCGTACAACTGGGAAATCTCAGCTTTCACTTGCACAAGGTACGCCCAGTCGTCAGAATTGTCTTATGTCTTACATTGCTTAAAGTTTAGGAACACGTCCACTCTGATGTCGACGACGATCTGAGTAAAGACTAGTTGAACTTGCATTTTCCCGAGACACAGTCATGGTAACATATTCCGTAGATATGTCGTTCTTTATTTTGCATCGTGTAATTAGAGTAGCTTTCACGTTTCTAGAGTCTATTGACCTGCTAAATGTAGAATGCCATATTGCCGAGAGTTCAAGCTGTCCTTTCATTAGAATTTCCTTAAAAGCGGAAGATGCGAATGCCAATAATGAATTGAAGACATTCGATTCTATCTACATATTGCCATTTGTTTGAACTATCATTGCTTTCTGATGTCCAGCTTCCCATGGTCTCAAGAAGTGGCTATATAAACAGATTGGTCTTTGAAAGGAAAAGCAAAGCAGAAAGCGAGAATTCCATGCCTATAAACTTAGACAATGTTCCTGGCGGAGCGAAAACTTTTGAGTTGGTAGTGAGGTTCTGTTACAGCCTGAAGCTTGATTTTACGGCATCGAACATTGCCTCTCTGTACTGTGCTGCGCATTTCTTGGAAATGAGTGATGATTATCGTGAATCGAACCTCATTCCCCAAACCGAGGCATTTTTAAGTTTTGTGATGTTCTCATCTTGGAAAGACATATTCCATGTGCTTAAAAGTTGTGAGAACTTATCTCCCTGGGCCAAGGAGTTGAAAATTTTGAACCGGTGCTCAGAGGCCATAGCTTGGAAAGCCTGCTGCACTGATCATAAAGCATTCAACTTCAGTACTTGCGACACAACCCTCTTCGATATTCAAGGGAATAAGTCAACATACTTGAAAGTCGAAAATTTTTTTGATCAATGGTGGTTTGAGGATGTCTCGCTGCTGCGGATAGATCATTTCTTGGAAGTGGTAGATGCGTGCAAAAGAAAAGGGATGAGACCTGACCTTATTGGTGTATCTATAGCCGAGTGGACCCAAAAATGGCTTTCAAGAGTGACGTTGCTCGACAATCTGACAGCCCAGAAGCTAACTTACCAGTTGCAACGAGTTGTGATCGAGAGCTTGATAAGGGTACTTCCATTAGAGGAAAATTCTGTCTCTTGCAATTTTCTACTTATCCTTCTCAAGGTAGGTCTACTCATGGAGATCCACTCTGATCTGGTAAAGAGGCTGGAGAGAAGAATAGCCTTCATGTTGGAAAAATGCCGCGTGCTCGATCTCTTGGTCGAGAATCGAATAGATGGCGATACTACGTACAATGTCGGAGTCATTATAAGAGTGGTGCAGTGCTATGTTTCCGTAGTCTGGAGAAATCATCCCCCAAGACTATTCGCTGTAGGAAGACTGGTCGACGAGTACCTCGCATTCGTGGCGAGGGAGGAGAGACTCATGGTCAAGGACTTCCAGACCCTTGCGGAGGCATTGCCAGAAGATGCTCGGTTTTGTGACGATAACCTCTACAGGGCTATAGACATGTACATCAAGGTACGTTACGTTTCTGCCGCTGTTTAGACACTACAATTCGATCATGTAGTTGCACTAGATTCTTAATCAATGTCACTGAAGTTCTACCGCGAGTTAAAGAGTATTTTTCGGCAATCTACTAGCTCAAGAGCTGACTTGCACAGAAAGCTCTTACTGGTTAGAAAGAAAGTGTTTTTATGTCTAGTCTAACATATTTGTATTGAATTGTCATCAAGGCACATCCTAACATAACAGAGGCAGAGAGAATGGGAATTTGCAAGGCAATGGACTACCACAAACTGTCGAAAGAAGCACGTGAGCACGTGCTGAAGAATGACCGGTTGCCCCTGGACATGATGACAAGATTCATCCTCATGGAGCAAGTGAACATGATGAGGTCGGTGACTAACTCCGGATCAGATTATCGAAGAACGGCCACACAAGCGATCCTCAGAGCTAGTACCGGCTCGAGCCACGGCTGGTTGAGTTCACAGAAGGAGCTGAGGATGATGAAGAAGGAGGTGGATGCGATGCAGGCGCAGATAAGGCAGTTGCAGCTGTGTAAATTGAAGCTTCAGACACAAATGAGAGGAGCCAAATAGAGACAGAAAATCCGATGGGCCAGTGACATCATGTCAACACGTTACCTTGCGTAGGATTAGATGGCTTTGCTTGAATCTTAAGGAAGTGGCGTATGGTCATTAACTTTGAGAATTGAGTTGAGCTGGAAAATTCTCGCTCCTTTCAACTTTTGTTGCCGACAAACATTTGATTTCGACCGGATAATAAATGGGTTTTGAATTTTCTTCGATGTTCAATGTGATGATTCTGCTTTATTTTTTTCAATCTAGTCTACAAATTTGCGAAAATCCACCTATATAGTCCTTCCATTAAAAATTCTAGCATCTGTGACCGACATATCCATAATTTCTGTTAAATTGACATTAGATTTATCATGTTAGGATCCACATGACTTACATGTGCCTTCCACATCATATTTCTCTCATTATTTTGGTCAAAAAGAACGGAAAAAATATTTTCAAACTTGGAAAAGCAACATGGAAGTCCACACCACTATTTTGGACCAATAAACATCAACGTGACAGTCAACGTAAGAAAATTCACCAATGTAGTGATCCACTTATTGAAAGGACTAAGTGAGTGTGAAAATTCAATGATTAGACTGAACAAATAAAAACATATTAAATATTAAAGAAAAGTTTAAGAATCACCCATGACATTACCCTAGTTTCCAAACTTCAAAAACAATGCTGACTGCTTAGGGTTCCGACATTAAAGAAATGATGTACTTCTGAAATAGATGAGATGAATTTGTATTACAAACGGTTTTAGTTTTGGCTCAATTATCAAAGGATTTCCAATTGTCGACTATTTAATAATTTACCAAGAGCAAAAGTTATCAAAAATTTTAAATTATATTTACCATAACATGTTTACTTTAAATTTTTTTGTCACCCAAAAATTTTAAAACTTGTACTTATGCGACACATTTATTCTCCTGTCACAGTTCCGTTAATAAGCACCATTAAAAATTTGCAAACATGACACCAAAAAGTAAATGGTATTAACGTGACATTTATATGGCTTAAGTGAAATAAAAACGAATTATTTTAACTAAAAAAATCATTAAAATGAAGTCTTAACGGATAGTAAATATGTCAAATAAGTACAATTTTGTGGTTTTTTATGTGATAAGAAAAATTTTAGGATAAATATATCATAGTGAGTATAGTTTAGATTTTTTATGTCATAAAAAAAAGTTCATTATAAATATGTCACCGTGGCCATAATTTGAAAAAAAAAATTTATGGGTTTTTCCAATGTTTTAAGTGAAAACCATATATAAGCTTTTGAATGAGCTCGAGCTCTTTGCGAAATGGAAGAGCAACGAAACGGCATGAGCAAGAGGCACGACCAGGCCGAAAGCGAGAGCTCTTCGTCGTCTTCATCTTCTAGCTCTCACCCATGTCCAATCTGTCTGTCCCCCACTCCACAGCTCCAGGAATCCTACTTAGATCGCTGTTTCCGTACGTCTCTCCCTCTCTCTGATCTATGGTTTCCCTTTTCTATCGTCGATTGCAAATGGGTAAGCCTCCAGTCCCCCGACCCGACCAAAAAGCTGCGAACTTTGCAGAGAAGCAGCTTGCCCTTTATCTGCTTTCGCTTGGTCCCTCTCTCAGTCTGCTGTAAGAATTCTTACATGACTCTTGCAATCGTGGCTTGGCTGAATCGCCGTTTGAAAGTTATTCGGGAGATGATTGGGTTCTCCGGGTTATGTTCTCCCGCGACCGTTGTTATCTGAGATTAATGATTTCCTTTTCTTGGTGATCTGTTGGATGATTCCGTGCGGTTTCATGGTAGATTGGTGGCCCTCTTCTCGCTTGAAATGTTTTTTTAGTTATCAGAGGGGCTTGGGGATGTGAAGGTCCAATGTTTAAAAGAGAGTTTGCAATTCGCAACGGTGAAAGAGAGAGTGATTAACAATGAATGGCGCGAAGCTTCTGGCATCCAGCGCGATGTTGTCCTTGTTGCTGATGTTTTATCGCCGAACTATCCCGCTTCATATATGTATGACCCAAGTCCCGCATTATACTGTGAATGAAAACAGTGATAGAGAAGTCGGCGTTATCGCAGTCCCCGAGTGTCGACGTGTACGTGGGTCGCGTTGTTTCAAATGGTGCTGGAGCTCGTGCACTGTCTCTATGTGTCATTTGAGTGTGCGACCGATGTGCTGCCAGATTATGTGCACACGAGAAAGATGGTTTTTTGCCTCGGTGATGATAGCTTGAACAGGGTGTGTCTTTCGAAATTGCTTCGAAAGAAGGGAGATAACCAGCATAGCCTGTTGAAAAGTTGTTTCTTGGTAGTCTAATAGAAAATAAGAGTCGCATAAGCTATGTTAGAGTGTGAAATGTTACGAATTCCAGTGCTCAATAAAGTACTTCTAATGAAGAATGATGTTGTGCTGCAGATAAATTCTGCTACAAATGCATTGTGCAGTGGACTAAAGTGGTTGCTAGCAAGCACTCTGAAGCTCCAAGTTCTTTAATGTGTCCCTTTTGTAAGGTTGTCAACCATTTCTTGCTGTCATCCACAGAGATGATCTTTTGTTTTCTATTCGTTTGATCATCGTTGGAACCCACATTAGGGGTTTAAGGATTGGGTTTGGCTTGCAGGCTTGGTATTACTTTTGAGGCCTTTTCTGTTCACTTGATTTTATAGTGTTGAAACTTAAGCTGTCGACACTAGCTCCTTATTCTGAAACGTCGAGAACTTTAACATCTTGCGATGCTTAGTCATATTTACTGATCAAACGGAATGAATTTGTTCGTGCAGACTGAAAACTTTTCGATTATCCATGGATATGATGGAAGTTCTTTTGAACGGCATTATGTTAGTCAAATATTTTCTGATAGGTAAAGATTATGTCAAATATTTCTTGTCTACACTCTTCAAAAAGTTGACTATTGTCCTCACTAATCTTACTGTTATTTTCAGTGTTTTCTTCACAGAAGCGCATAGGTATAGGCTACGCTGCTATTATATCGAACCAGGTATTTCATATGCTTGTAATCAGGTTCTTTAACCTAACTTATGATGCTATCTAGTTGCTATATTTGTTTCCTGACAAAACCTTTTAGCTTTTTCAGTAAATAGTGTGTTCAATCAGGTATCTTAAGCGATGCATTCGATATAAAGCGGTTTTGGAAGTCTCAGAAATATCTTCAGTCAAATCCGTGGCTTTATAGTTGGTTGAAGAGGGAAATTCAAGCTCTGATGCAGGTTAATATTCCATACAAGTTATTCAACTTGGCTGATTTACTTTCATGGTGAAATGTACATAATGCGAAATGGAAAAAAAAAAAGGTTCCCTCTTTGAGAAGTTTCTCTGTGGTTTGAACTCATATAAGTCAATGCATTTGTTCCGCGTGACGGATATGGATCCATATTATGTTCTTAGATTACCTCTTTTATCATTATGCTGTTTTAGTGATTGAGAAGCACATAACTCATAAGCTATATCCAAAACTGTCCCCTGTTTCATTATCATGATGATTAGAAAAATTGATGCTTAAACGAAGAGCTCCTACCATATGCTAGATAACATTGCCAAACAAACAGGAGGAAATGAGGGATACATTCAACCCGCTCAAAGCTCTCTTCTTTTTTGCTGGATGGAGACTTTAATTTAAGATTATTTCATGACTATTAGTGACTATTCAGCCTATTTCTGGCGAAGTAGTTAAGGCAAGGATGCATTTTCCTCGATATTGGATTCTTCTTTCTTGCCTCCATTGAATAGTCTGTGCTTCATTCTTGCTGTAGTTGATCTGTACTCTCTGCCTTTTCCTTTAACTTGCTTTGATTTACAACTGGCATGATCTTGTTGTAACACACATAGAATGTTAGATGCCAAGAACCACCAAAACTCATGCATGTGGGTAGTGACTCCAATGTCACTCTCGGTATGGCACTGGTTGACCGATAGCAATTTGAATGATTCACATCATGCCCTCTTTGTACGATTCATACGTGGGACTAAAGCCTTCATCTTTTGTTATGTCCAGGAAGAAGATGTCGATGTAGTGGTGCACCATGTGCTTGGTACAATTGAGTCATCGTTGAGAAGGTAGTCTACTGTGAATCTCAGGATATCTGTAGATTGATTCGGTAAACTTCTGTTGGTCATGCATGTTACCCGTTCTCGGACCTGTCCTTGCAGGGATGACCAAAGGAAGCTGAAGGCACCCGAAGAGATTCAAAGGGAGTTCAAAATGCTCTTATGTGATGCTGCGAGGCCCTTCCTAACGGGACGAACAGCCAGATTCGCTGATGAAGCGGAACTATTTCTCGCATCGGGCTTGAACCTGGAAGCCTATGATGACGTTTGTATGCGACGCCTTGGTTGGAAGAAACCGGGAACCGAATCTCTCGAGGAACCAACTAACAATAACGCAGCCATTCTGCAGTCATTGTTCATTTTTGACGAGCACTCGGATGGAACCGAGTGAATCTTCGCTTTGCCTGGGCCAAGTTACTCATCTGCACTGCTGCATTTTAGGTTGGCTGTTCCCATGATAGCAATGGGTATGTCAGGACCCTAAGGCTAAGAGTGCTTGATTCCACCTTTTCTTTTGTCTATATCTTCTATTGAGATGATATTAAGGAGCAAACGTAAGTATAAGTTCTGGATCGGTCCTTAGGGTATGCACAAATGTTCTTCCCACTCTTGTTATTAGAAAAATTGGCCAAAAAATTTGATCAATTCATTCTTAATTCTTCTTAATTCTTTCAATTGTATTAATTAAATCCTAAATGTGCCAATTTAGAATAAATTAATCGCGGCAAAAGGACATTATAAGTGTTATAAGTTGTGTATGGAAATCACTTTGTTGCCATAACTTTTTTTTGGATCATTTTATTGTCAAATCAGAGAAAAAGAGATCACTTTAGTGACTCTAACTAAAAAAAGAGTTTTTCGGTGAGTCATGTCAACATCGAAAATTAATAAAAAAGGAGTCACGTCAGATTTTCAACGGCAATATCAGCATTGGCACTAAAATAATCATTTTTCAAAAAAGTTGACATTAAAGTGATCCGAAAAAAAATTATAGCACCAAAGTAATATTCGTACACAACTTATGACACTTATAATGTCATTTTGTCATTAATCATCATACAATAAGTTTTTGGATAATTATCTCATCTGTTATTTTTGGCTCATGGATAATTATCTCATATGTTATTTTTGGCTCAAGCATAGATTGAGTAAATGATTCGAGCCACTGAAATTGCTACTTGAGGTTGGCGACCACGCACTCCAGTCTTTTGAACAGAAAACGGGAGAATCTTTCATATTGTTCGTATCTTAACATCCTCATGAAAGATTAATGACATTTTATATCAGTCTTCACCTCGCTTTTTGCCTTTCGCTCTGGCAAAAGACCATGCCGCAAGACAAGTGAAACCTTAGAGAATTGGCGCAACAAAGTACTAGACAACATCTTGTTTGTCCCCATTGCAAAAAGGTTCGCAGTTCCACCGAAGGGACTCCAAGTTCCATGTGACATCCCTAGAGACTACACCATCCCCATCATATCCCCCTCCATGAAACCAGAGTATTATTTGTACACGAAACAGACAGACCCACAAAGCAAAAGAAGAGCAAAATATATAAAGCCTTGCCATTGCCAATCCTCATGCATTCACGACTGTTCCACAGAGCCCAAAAACGCAGCACAGTACACAATCATCCTTGAATATTCTGTTCTCGCTTGAAAAGGACAAAAGACAGCGATATAGCGTATACAGAACGGAGGCAAAGCATTCACCATTAGGGTGGAGGACTTGGCCGGTGATGTAGGACGAGCATTGGTTGCATGCGAGGAACACGAATGACGGCGCGACTTCTATGGGCTGACCAGCCCTCTTCATGGGCACTTGCTTCCCAAAGTTCTTCGTCTCCTCCTCGGTGAAGGATGCCGGGATCAGTGGAGTCCAAATTGGGCCTGGCGCGACCCCATTGACCCTTATGCCTTTGATCACTAGTTGGAGCGCAAGGCCCCTGGTGAAGGCCAAGATCGCGCCTTTGGTGGATGTGTAAACGAGGAGCTTGGCATTGCCCTTGTAGGCGTTCACCGACGTGGTGTTGATGATCGAGCTGCCTTCCTTCATGTGCTTCAGCGCATGCCTGCACAGACAATGCCATATATGCCAAGAGTGATCTACAAACTGATAATTACTAAACTGATAATTACTAAACAATTAAACCACTCACTATATTCTTAAGTTGTGCTCCTGAGATGATTATGCTCTCATTGCCTTTAGTGATGATGATAAAGTAATGGAATCCTTACCTAACCATGAAAAAGTGAGAGAAGTTGTTAGTCCTGAACACCCTCTCGAGCCTCGCCTCGTCGATCTCCTCGACCGTGCTGCATTCGTACTGCTCAGCCGCGTTGTTGACCAGGATGTCGATCCTGCCGTAGGCGCTCACGACCTCGTCGACCACCCTCCTGCAGTTCTCGTCAAACCCGAGGTCGGCCACCACGGCCATCGGGTCCTTGGCATCGGGGGTCTTCGCCTGCTTCAGCATCCGGATCGTGTCCCGCGCGTCCTTGTCCTCCCGCCCCTTCACGTTCGTGACGACGACCGTGGCGCCTTCCTGCGCGAAGCAGTGACACACGGCTCTCCCGATACCAGAGTCACCTCCGGTCACGAGCGCCACCCTCCCCTGAAGGAAAGGGGGGGAAATGACACCGTAAACAATCAACAATATGGCGAAACCGAGCGCGCGAATTTCTCTAACGATGGATCTCTACAATGATCTTTGATCTAAAGATAGAGCCGAGTCTCGACGATAATATATATCCGGCGATCTCGTGACAGAGATACTTTAGGCAACAGTTACCATATATCTGTGGGTACCTGGAGCTTGTTGGAAGGCTTGTAGTCTGAGCTGCTGAACTGAGGAGTGGGATCCATGGCGTACTCCTTCCCGGGCTGCCTCTCCTGCCTCTGCGGCGGAAACCGGTCTCCATCCGAAGCCATCGATCTCCAGGGAACCCGGCGGCTCACCGGAAACAGCGCTGTAGGGGAGCTTGGTGCTCTGGCGGTGACGGTGGCGACGGCAGCAGAGCTTAGTCGCGGACGACGGTCTGCATGAGAAAAGAGGAATAGGAGTGCAAGCGACAGATCGTTCGTTGCAAGTTTAAAGGGGGAGATGGACGGGATTGAATAGGCGAGGCCTTTGTTATACTTCGGTTCGGATCGCTGCCACGTCACGCTGAGCGGCAGCGGGAGTGGGACCACGTGGAGGATTGCTCGCATTTGGTGGACACGTGCGTAGAATCGGACGTCGGAAGGATAGAAAATAGTTTTGACGCTAGAAAAATTTGAGCACAAAACATAAATGTCATCACATTTATGTTGATTTTCTCAACGAGAGATTAGCCGGGTTTTTCGTCCGGATCTCGATATCACCGATATTTAAAAACTTTCCGTGAGTATTATCTTTCTCTGAAAAAGATAAATATAAGAGAGAATTGAGAATATAAAATATGCGAGTACCGACATATTAAAATAAAAAAGGTATATGTGAAGTTTGTGTCAACAGAATGGGGATAGAGGCCCTCATAAGAGGCTCCCTTCTCTTAATGAGATTATCTCTTAACTGAATATCAAAAATCTAGGGAAAACCTTGATTTATCTCGATTTTCTCAACTAGAGATTAGTAATTAACTTCTCTAAAAAAACAGGATTTTTATGAGTAGCATGACTCGATTGTCTCGTTTGTTTGCGAGTGCTGATATGATTTAAGATGCTATCATCATCATTTAAGTTTTTAACATATACTCTTACATATATCAAATCTCATTCTGTATTCTTAAATCGATATTACTCTATAGATCAGTAGCCATAAATATACAACGTGCGCAGTGCATGAACGAGGACTTGTTACTATTAAGTAGAGGTGTCAAAATTGATTGAAAACCCATTTATTAACCCATTTATGATGGGTTGGGTCATATATGAATTAGTTAAATTTTGCTATATAAGTTGATATGGATTCAAAGTCCAATAAATAGAGGATTTTGATGGGTTTAAAGATGCGTTTGGTTTGGCTTTGGAGGAATGTCTTTACAAAAATGCAAAACTCTTTGGGCTAAAGGGGTTTTCCGAAATGCAAGTTATGTATCGGGAAAGTGTATTTTAAAAATACATTGGGATACAACTTTGACCTAAATGTCGTTTGGTAAAAGATACATTTTGTAAAGTGATTTTGCTATTTTTTTTTTAATAAAAAAGCTCTCAAACGGCCTAACTCAATTACTGGCGAGCCTAGGGCGGCCAGATCTAGTTGCCAAGCAGCCTCACTTGAGGTCAAGCACCCTTAAGTTCGCTTAGGTTGCGCAACCCAGGTGACACCTGAGGTTGCCCTACCTTAGATGGCATCGCTTGGATTTCCACAACCTTAGGCGACATCACTTGGGTCGTGCAAGCCAAGGCGGCGATCGCCAGCCTCTGTCCAACTCCTCTTTGCAAACCATGAGAAAGATGACTAGTGTCGATAAACAATGCCAAGACTTGCATTCCGATAATGTTACTTTCCAAAGTACTTCCGGTTTTGCTTTGGATTAAAGGCCTTTAGAAATATAATTGCATTCTCCTAAAATATTCCAAAAAATTAACCAAACGCCCACATTTACATTTCCCCAAAAGATTTTAGAGCCCTAAACACATTCCAAATGCTAAACAAAACGGAACCTAAATCTCAAACCACATCCTATCCCTCTTCACTTGTCTTCGGGTTCAAGTTGGGGGTTTCCAGGTAGAGCAACTTATCTTTTAGTTTTATTTTTTACTCTTTTTTTTTTTTTTTTTTTTTTATAACCCAGGGAACCCCCGCACGGCCGACAGCCGGGGAGTAAACCCTGGAGGCGACACGTGCTAGCCACCACACACGTGCCACCGGTTAAGTCACCCTGTGGCGCCCGGGATTCGAACACTCAACCTTTTTATTTTTTACTTATGATCTTCCTTTTTTTCAAAATTGAAAAATGTTTAAAGATTAATGAACTTTCAAGCTTTAGAAAATCATGAAAATTAGTATGTTATTTTACGTGTCAATATTTATTGACTTCTTGATTTTAAGAGATGTCGAATACTTCATTATGAAACTCAAGAAATTTGCAATAAAAAAAAAAGTCGCAAATGAGGGGAAAATCTTATTTGAAACCTTCTAAAACCACTAAAAAGAAATTTATTGTACTGCACGCATAGTATAAAAGTTCTTATTTTTAAATATCTATGTGTTTTAGTGATCTAAGTCAGGTCGGGTATGGATTGGATATGGATTGGGCCAGGTATAAATCATTGAATTTGTATTGCATATAA
The DNA here is from genome assembly GCA_024500025.1 of Syzygium aromaticum. Taxonomy (NCBI): domain Eukaryota; kingdom Viridiplantae; phylum Streptophyta; class Magnoliopsida; order Myrtales; family Myrtaceae; genus Syzygium; species Syzygium aromaticum. The sequence goes on from CM044892.1 coordinate 36,476,531, forward strand.
ATAGGTTAAAATGGATTGATGATTTAACCCAAACCTAACCACTCATTTGACAATCTTTGGTATCTTCCTCTACTGTTCGATCTTATTTTTTTTGACTTATTAACAGGATAAAAATTTTAAAAAAGCGTCAAAGAAAATAAAAATCTCCACTACTTTATTGTATGGTCTAATCCCTCCCTTTTCAATTATCCGCGCGTGAGTGGTAGGTTCAAATTCCGATTCATCACTAGGTGGTAGCACATCCCGCCATTCCGGGGAGAGATTAGATAAGACTTAAAAGACTATAGCGAGCAATCATCAAGTAATAGGTCTTCTCGAAAGATAAGGGTCGCGTTAGTAAAAATTCTGTTCCCAAAAATAATTTATGCTCGAAAATAATTTTTTTATTTCATTCTAAAAAATAATTTATAAGCATTTAAAAGAAGTTTGGTAATTGCCCAAAATTTCTATTTTTAGAATAGAAAAAGAACATAAATGTTTTTGATAACTGTACAAAAATTTTTTTATTAATAATATTTTGAATTTTAATTTATTTTTTCTTTTCTTTCTTTTCTTTTTTTCTTCTTCTCTTTCCTTGGCACATGGCCAGGCCACCATCGCTGGCGCTGGCGAGGGCCGCCATCGCTGGATCTGGTAAGGGCGACCCTCACCTAGGCCATGAGGGTGTAGCCTTTGCTAGATTCGACAAGGGCAGCTCTCGCCCAAGCCGCGAGGGTTTAGCCCTCGTTGACTCTAGCTTGTGGCTGGTTGCCGGTCACATACCAGGAATGAAGAAGAAGATGGTAAAAAAAAAAAAAAATTTCATTTTTTATTCTTATTTCTAGAGTCAAGAATTTCAAAATTAATTCTAGAAACAAATTTGTGCCCAATAATAAAAAATTTACCAAACGGATTTATATTCTTTTTTTATTTTCGGGAATAAAAAAATAAAATTAAGAACTATTTGGCCAGTTGCCAATCAGACCCAAACTCGAAGGCTTTAGCCTTGCATGAACTAACGAACGTAGGACTATTTCCCTTTTAGGATACATTTGTTTTGGAAAAACTTTTATGGTAAACAAAAATATTTTTGGAAAATCCTTTTTTCCCGAAGAATCTTTCATCCTTTATAGGTTAGGGATTTTTTTTTCTAACTTCTTTTTCGGTCTGAATTTTTTTTCCAACTTTAAGCGGGCATTTTTCTTTATTCATTAATATTTTTCCGCCGTTGACCGATCATTTTTAACAAATCAAAAAGGTGAAAATCCAAAACCTTCTTTTCCACTTAAATACACACATCCTTCTAGATTTTTTGCTATTTTCCTCCCAGTCATTGCTTCAACGATCAATTTTAGAACTTCGTTCCATTTCCGACAGTTTTAGAATTCAACGGCATTCCTAAATGAACATAAAAAGAAAAAAAAAAACGGAAAAAAGAAAAACAAAAAAGGAAGGCTTCACAAATGCTCGGCCCCAGTCCAGGTCAGCACGGGCACAACAGGCACGGCGCACTCGCGAGCCACCATAAACCACGCGCGCCGTCCAAAGCCGTCGAGAAAACGCCCGTAATCGCTCGCGAGCTTCGAAGCCCATCATCCTCTCCTTCTTCCTTCGGCTTCGACCATGGCGGCCGGCGCCCATGTCGGTGAGGATGACGACGACGAGGGCTTCGGGGACTTCGCCTTCGCCGCCGCCGCCGCCGCCCCCGTTTCCAGCAACGGCGGAGCCTCCGCCTCTCGGAACGACGACGACTGGTCCGATTTCGTCGGCTTCGGCCCGATCTCGTCTGCCAAATCCGTCGCCCATCCTTCGAGCAACTCCAGCTCGTCGGCAATACCTGATTTCTCCGCGGATCGCTTGGTAGAACCGCGGGCCGCTGCTCCGGCGCCGAGCGGCGCGAATTCACTGGAAGCCCAGTGGCAGAAGGCTAAGGGAGCTATACCGTTGTCGATATTCGGGGAAGAGGAGGAGGAGGAGGAGGAGCAACCTGCTGCAGTCGATCCTTCAGTGGCCGATGCTAGTCCCGCGTTTAAGCTGGCGAATGGTCATTTGGTGAAGACGAGTTCCGATTCGCACGTCGGTGTCGGATTGAACGACTTGATTTCTAATTTGTATGATCGGAGTCCGAAAGTCGGTAATCCAAACGGAACGGATGCGGATCATAACGCGAACTCGGTGGCATACGGTCAGGATCTGAACGGTGAAGCTCATAGTGGGTCGAATCTGAAGTTGAGTTCGATGGGGATAGACTCCTCTGTGCTTAACGGAAATGGCGAGTTGGTTGATGATGGAGAGTGGGAATTTACGTTTGTGGATGCGGAGAGAGTGTCTAGCGACCAGAATATTAAGGTAAAGGCTTGACATATTCGTTTGTTTTGGTATTGTCTTTTTAAGTTTGTGGTTTTGAAGGAGTTCACGAGTCATTAGAAGTCGTAGAATTTGGAAGATCCATTTAAAGTTAAGAAAAAGGAAATGATCGCGAAGTTGTTCGACTGTTCACAGAGAAATGCAAGTTGTCTCCTTTTGGTTGAGATTGTACATAGGATATTTGTATTAAACGGTTCGGGGGGGAACCGACACTGTCCACAACCGGCCTGAAATCCTATATTCTGTCTACTTAGATTGAGGAATTATTGCTGGCTGAGGGTGCATTGTTGTGCTTCACAAATTTGGACATGAAGAACGTGTGCACCTTTTGGGGCCATCATTACACTGATGAGTGTGGGTAATTGAAGCTTCGATTGCCAAGGACTACTAATATCTAGAAGATGTTGCATTTTATTATCCGTGCCTGCTTATTGCAATCACTGCACAACCTCTATACATCTTTATTATACACGTCCTCTATGTGCCTCTTTTCGTCTTGTTCTTTCCTTGATAATTCTAGTATTTGGCAATGCATAATCATATGATTGAAGTAGATTGCATTTTCCTCCTTCTGTCTTCCGGATGCAAACCCACCCACATCTCTGCCAGCTGTTTAACCAGGAAAAGCAGAATAAAGTTGAGATTGATGCAGCTGAGAATGGGAACATGTCCATTTCAAGCAGCAATTCCACTCCAAACTTTGACATCCTGAAATCAGGCATTAATGGGCTTGTTATTGATTCTGTTAGAAAAGAGGAGGATCTAGGTGACGATTTTGGTTGGGAATTCAAAGGTGCAGAAATTGAAACTCAGTTCAATCATGAGAACTGTAAGGTAACTCTAGAAGTTCCTGTTCTCTCATGTATTAGTGTAGGTGCTATTTATTTTGTTGCTGTCTGCACATCATTCAACTTTGTATGTATAAAGAAGAAAGTAATTCAGCCAGAATTCCTCTTCACATGGCTGATTTGTATCTCGATACATTATAATTGAGATATTTGCAGAAAAGTCAGAAAGATCATCTTTTTTCACCGACTGTCTTAAAATTTGGCATTAGCAGTAGGTGTTCCTTTTGTGGATATACTTTGATTTGGTTCCTATCCAAATAAGCAGATCATGGAGTTTGAGTGATCAATGAATGTCAATCAAGTGGAACTTAATATGGAATTCATGGCTCGATAGTTTTATTTCATTCCTCCCTGCATTGTAAACTAAAATCTCTACCAGAGTTGTAAGATTCTGCATCCGCAATTTTTCCATAGAAACATGATAATATCTACTGAAATCTCACATTTTCTTTTTCCGAAGGGTAATGGGGCAACATTCGGAAGTTCACCAACGAGTGAAGCCACTTTTGATTTTAGCAAAAGTGCACTCGGACAATCCAATCTGTTTGTCTCATCAAAGTGGATTGCTGATGAATTTGTCACATCAAATTCTATGTACGACTTGAACCCAAGACCCAAGACTGATCTGAAAGGCACCAATCATGAAGTTAATTTCAATCAAGTTGATGGAGTTGCTGAAACTGAGGAAAATGATTGGGACTTTAGGTGTGCATCTTCAGAAACTGGTTCAAGTGCTCAGGTGCTAAATCACTTATATAAGCCGTATGAATGTGGAATTCGTTAAATTCTTCGTGGCTTTCTTTATTTATTCCACTCACCACTACAAAATACTTGTTTAAAAATCAAATTTAATTATGAATAGGTGAATTTTTGTTAGATTCTGTTGAATCTGAGTCAGATTTGATTATGATTTTATTCAATGTATTGTATCATGATTGTCTATGAAAGAAAAACGATCCCATGATAGAATTATTTTCAGAAAGGTAGCGGAATGACAATTAACAACTCTAGGGAGTAGAATCAACTTAATCAAACCAAGTGTTAAACTTTGTCAAGTCTGTCTGGAAATCTAAGGATGTGTTCTGAATGAAATCACATTGGCAAGTAAGTTCACATATTGCTCCTTAAGACACTAAGATCTTTCTTTTTTCTGAAATTTTTATGCCAGGATGATCTGAAGCATGCTGATAACGGTGCAAAGACAAGTACAATGGAGAGGAGTGCTGACTCTGGCAAAAATCTTTGGGAATTTAAAGACGCCTTATCAGAAGCTGCATCACAGCATCAGGTATTAGTCTTTTTCTGATTTGATCAATCTTTACTAGGTATGCCACCTGCATAAAGTTAGTAGGATAGCAGGGAATGCATGATTTTTCCCATGAAATCAATTGATAGATACATGCGGTAGATGAAATTGCCTAGTGTAATTTTCATTACTTAGCACTTAATTGTGCATTGTGAGGAACTAAATTAAATTATTGAAGAATGAGCTCACCAAATCTATATTATATTTAGGTTAATACCACGAAAAACCCTAAACCGGTACACCTGTGACAATTTTAACTCAAACTAATTTTTTTACCACAAAAAACCCCAAACTGGTACACCTATGACAAATTTATCCCAAATTAATTTTTTGACCACGAAAAACCCCAAACTGGTATACTTGTGACAATTTTATCCTGAACTAATTTTTTTACCACAAAAAACGCCAAACTGATATATCTATGACAAATTTACCTTGAACTAATTTTTTGACCACCAAAAACCCCAAATTGGTACACTTGTGACAAATTTACCCTCCATTAAATTAGATTAATATTACGAAAAATAACAAAGTCGTAAACTTATGGCAAACAAAAGGGTAAAACCCTAAACTGATACACCTGTCAACTATCACGTGTCATCAAACTTAGCAATTTGATAGTAAAATTTAACGGAAACTAACAGAGGGTAAATTTATCACATGTGTACCAGTTTGAGGTTTTTGGTGGTCAAAAAATTAATTCAGGGTAAAATTGTCATAGGTATACCAATTTGAAGTTTTTCGTTGTCAAAAAATTAGTTTAGGATAAAATTATTACATTTGTACCAGTTTGAGGTTTTTCGTGGTCAAAAACTTAATTTGGGGTAAATTTGTTACAAGTGTGGGTTTTTCATGGTATTAACCCATTATATTTTTACTCCTTTTTTGCATTTCTGGGTATGCTCTGTCAATTGTCAGTTATTAGTGACTCAAAGACTCATGCCTTGAGATATTCTGTTACATTTACTAAAAGCCTATAAGGAGAATAGGAGTCCATCGGATTTGCTAACTGCTTTTCCCTATCGTACATTTTTCTTTTGTGGCTCTTATCATGTATGTTGATCTGGTTGTTCCGCCCTCCTCTGCAGTAGATTTCATGCTTTAGCTGTTCCTCTTGTTTTCTGTATGGAATTAGAAGCTACAATATATTATACAGCACAAAGCTAAAAATGGAAATGTGCACGTATAAACGAAATGGCCAGCAATTTCTCGCGAGATTTTGCTTTGGCGGAAAGAATGCACTTCAGTGGAGATTAAATCCTTAATTTAGGTACCAGTTGCCACTGCGAAATATCGTTTTGCTGATTTAAATTTTAGATTCTTTCACATGATACTTCTGTTGGTTGACTTTTCATCATTTGCTTTCTAGAGAAATGAGAAACACCAGGGGAATGGGAAAAAGGAAGCCCTGCCACTGTCTCTTTTTGGTGATGAAGATTTGGGAAAAGAAGATACAATAGTTCAAGGCAACAGTTTTATCAAAGAACCTGCACCTGATACAAGAGATAGGACTAAACTAACTTCAGGAACATCCATCAATGATCTTATATCAAGTCTGTACAGTGAATCCATGCCGAATACTCCTGCGGCTGACATTAAAATGCTGAGTGAGGGTGCACTGAATACCACCTGGACAAATTCAGAAACAGATTCAGCAATCAAAGAGGACGACTTTGGTGATTGGGATTTTCAGGGTGCTGCCTATGCACCAAGAGGAGATGAACCTCAGAGCTTTGGCACGAGTACTCCATGGCTAAGTATTGATGGGTCGAATTCAAGCCACACTGTGCCAGTGTCCAGATTAGGAAATAACCTAAACATCTTAGAGGATATTTCTTGGGAGCATAACGATGTCTATCATGGGACCAAATCTGCAGAAATCTCTCTAACCAGTCCTGTGGATTCGCTTCAAAGTTTTCACATTGAATTAGAACTTGATGATCTTGTTCAATTTTATTGCAATTTGAAGGATGAGTTGTGCCTTGTTGCTTGCCAGCATCTTAATCAGGTGAAGATCCTTTCATGCAATGACTTGCTTGTTTTGTTATGAAGTTGTTTAAACCCTGAATGTTGAAAATATGCTATTTGTCAGATGGCACATGACCCTGTTGATCTTGCTGGTGAAAATGCGAAGGCCAAAGCTCATGATGAGGAAATTCAGGTTTTGTGTCTACTAAATTGATCATTTAGTTACTTCCTTTACTATTATTTCAATTCTTTTCTCATTTCATCTCGTAAGATTTTTCAGTTCTTTTGTTGGGATTGCTTCAATATGTGTGGAGTAAGTTTAGTCCACCTTCTTGTTGTAGGAGCTTCACGATGAGCTGCATTCAAACAACTTGTTCTTACAACTGCCCTCAAATAATCTATCTGAGAGAGATATCAGCATCAGTACATTTCTTGAAGTCTTATCTGGAGAAAAATTCCACGTGATTGAGGCAGAGTATAGCTTGTTGAGTAGATTGTCATCGGTATGAATTTCTCATCTGTGCTTGATGGAAGATCACTTGCATTGGCAAATTGTAATCAAGTTGAAGCAGAATATTTTTGCAACTGATATACTTGTAGGATAGTGATTATTGCACACTTAATAATCTATCTTTTCTTTGGGTCAGTCCTGCCTGAACATTTTGTTGCCTTGCAAGTAATGCAAGACAGAATCCCTGTATGAGATTTGCGTACCAGGCTGCTAATGCAATTGTTCTGTGAATGTAGTGGTTAATAAGGATAAACTTCTCCCTTTTCTCTTTGCTTATTTGTCTGTCTGAGCAGTTCACTTAATTTTAAAGTTAAAAATCAGTGTATATTAAGTTGGTTCTGAGTTGAAAAGTTGACATCCAACTGGGTCATTGTTTGGCTCTTGAACTTAACAGCAGCAGTACCTCTGTTTCTACAGGTAGAGAGAGATTCAAAGTCACTGGTTGAACTCTTGAGACACATAGCCTTGGTACTTAAAATCTTAAAATTAGGATCAGCTGAGGAGCAATTGAAATATGTTTCCACATGGTCTAAAATGATCTCTGCTTGTGCTCGAGAGCTAAAGCATGGAGCCTCAATATGGAAGCAAGCTCTGGAGAAGAATGTTTCCAGTCAAATATTATCTGAAAAGGAAGGTATATTTATAGCTACCAAGAACGATAAAGATAGTGATGATTAGAGTTTCTTTGGACCTCAAATTTGATGTGCTGTTGTTTTCACTTCATTTAGGCAAGCAGTATATACTTGCACTTGGAGAAGTTTACAGAGTGGTCGGAGTTCTTGGGGCCTCAGTCATGTTGTACAAGCCGTGGATTCTTCTTAATTATGGAAATTTCTCTGGCATATCTACTCTTTTAGATGAATGTGCTTCTTCATGGTCCAATTCAGGCCTTGAAGAAGCTCTTCAAAGCATATCCAATCCTCTGGAGTTCCAATATGAGGAGACGGTCGAGGCTTTAGTGGAGTCCATCAAGCATGTTTACAGTCTCAATGCAGGTGTACTCCAGAAGGCTGTTTTTTCTTGTGAAGAACCTGTTTGCCATTTGTCTCTGTTGAATCCAGGAACGGTGCCAGGTATGTAAATACTACACGTCAATCTATTCTTTATCCCTCAGGGGGTTGGGTCCGGTACAAGAACACTGTTATCACTGCGTTCTGCCACTTTAGTCATGCAAGTACTCGATCTGCTAAGATTATCTATTGCATCTTAATGCTGTTTTAAAAGTGAAAGTTCTCGAATGGGAATCCCAAGCATTTTCCCTAGTCTTAGGTTGTCTCTTTTTCATTTTCTTTTCCTTTGGCTGGCTAAATACGTTGAATCTTCTGCTTGGAACCTTCATTCTGATTCGAAAATGCAACTTGCTGTTGTTGAGCCAGGTATGAAAATGATTGTCTGGGACGAGGAGCAGTATTTTCTCAAACTCGCTAATCTATGGGCAAATTTGATCAGCCATCATCCTCCAGAATTGCCGTGCATCAAGATTCATGGATCATGACGCAACGACTGCCGGTCAGTCTGCCTGGTTCCCCCAAAATAAGGCATCGGTGGCAAAGACCATAGATGCTCCGAGAAAGTAAGCACGATACACCGTCTTAGTGTGACCGAAATTCATTTCCATTCTTTCTCTCTTAGGCCCGTGATTAGGGTGGCGGAGAGTCTTCTCCAACGTAATTCTTTTTGGTCAGAAAGTGTAGTAGCATAGTCGGCTCGAACATAGAGATAAGCGTTGCCACAATCTCTGTATAACAATAAAAGTTATTTTGAGTGAAAATGAGATGGGGATTGCACCACTTCTCAGTGCATTGTGTATTTCCCATATGATGTGGGGACATTTGATGATCATGATCTCCAAACATCTGTCTAGTTCTTTATAATATGGTTCAGTTTCTTTATAATATGGTTCTGTTTGTTTTGCAAAAAACTCACGTTTGAACGAAAAATATTTTCATCATGCACGAAAATGTTTAGGGATAAATTGTTGTCGATAATAAAAACATTTTCTATTGACTAATAATTACAAGCAATATGATCAATCATTTTTAGGAAAATAATTTTTAATTTGTTTATTTTTCGCAAAACAAGCAGAGTCTTGCTCTTCACCCTTTGGTGTCACGACATATCCTAAGAAAGGGATTTATAAGCAAAGAAAGGTATTCCAAAGAACCTAATCCATAAAGTAAAGAACCTCAGTAAGGGACGGCATCCCCTTTTCTTGGAGAATAAGGTGGTTACACAAAATAATTGAAGTACTGATCAGATTAAGGGAAGTTAATTACCATTCGCGGAGTCTTCATTTACCATAGCTGCACTTACTCATTGGAGCATATATGAGGAAAACACGATCAATTAGAATCGATTCCATTGATTTTGGCTTAACAAACAATTGTAATGAGATGGACGAGAGAGAGAGAGAGGGGCATAGAATGAACCAAATGGTGAGCGAGGACATTGGGGCATAGAATCACTTTTGCACGCCATGCATTGAAAAATTACGGGAAAGAGAGTTAAAAAAAGTGGATTCTATACAATGTGAAATAGCTTGTGGGAAACGGCAGATTAGATAGATGGTTAAATCTCCCTAGCCAGAAATCATAAACTATGCTCATCGTAAGAATAGTATAATCCCATTCCAGCTTCGGATGGACCCGTCGCCAAACGCGTTTCCGAGCACAAAAATCCTACTCCCGCATTCCCTTCCCCTCTCTTTCTCTCGCTCGCTGGCGCCATCGCGACTGCGCCAAAGCCGTAAGCTTAACCTCCACGTCCGTAGGGTTTTTAGACGACGACAACTCTGGTTTCCGCTACAGCCCGCAAGCGCTCTCTGCTTCTTCATCTCTTCACCTTCGCCTTCTTCATCCCTAGAGCGAGCGAGAGAAAGGGAGGGGGTGGGGGAAAATGCTGGACATCAATCTGTTCAGGGAAGAGAAGGGGAACAACCCCGAGATCATCCGCGAGTCCCAGCGCCGCCGCTTCGCCAGCGTCGATCTCGTCGACGAGATCGTCCACCTCGACAAGGAGTGGCGCCAGCGTAATTCCCCGTTCTACCCCCCAACCCCCCCCCCTGCGCCTCTCGATTTTGATGGCGCGCGCGCCTTAATTCGCCCGATTTCTTTTTCCGCCTTCTCTCTTCTCACTTCCTTGCGATTTGTGATTTCAGGTCAGTTTGAGCTCGAGAGTCTGCGCAAGGACTTCAACAAGATCAACAAGCGTGTGGCTCAGCTCAAAATCGTGAGTTTCTTATGCCCTTGAGGTTCGGACATTGGACCTTGTCAGTGCCGCGGAACCCAAATAGGAAATGATTCTTGGCCCAAAAAAAATAAATAAATAATGAGTCTTTGTCCATTTTGATTGCTCCCATACTCGTGGGTATTACGGTAGATCTGTAAAGTCCCAGTCTTTTTTGTGGAAGCAATCGCGCTCGCAGTTTACTCAGTTACCCATTTGCGACGGTCTGTTAAGGGCGAAAATTGATGACTATTTCGATACTGGGCTTAGTTTGGTTATGGTGAAATCTCCGTCGCCTGTGTATAGATTGTGGAAAGTTTTCTCTATTGAACTCAATTAGTAATGGCGCCGTGCTGCCATTTTTAGTCCGGTGAGGATGCGTCGGAGATGATAGCGAATACCAATGAGAACAAGAAGTTGACTGCCGAGAAAGAAGTTGAAGTCCGTCAAGCTTGGGTGGCCTTAAAATCGAGGCTCGAAATAGTTGGGAACCTTGTGCATGACTCCGTACCTGTTAGCAACGATGAGGTAATTGGCCTGTTTAGTTGAAAATGATGTTGTGATGCTTTGTGCGAATTTGGAGTGATTAATGCTTCCAACATTTGTAGGCAAATAATGCAGTTGTTAGGACATGGGGAACAAAAAGGCTGGAGCCCAAGCTAAAGAACCATGTTGAGCTTGTGGATCTTCTCGAAATTGCGGACTTGAAAAAAGGTATCAGAAGCACCCTTAGGGTTGGGTACTGCAATCGGAAATTATACTTGTGCTTGAAATTCACATGCTCTAAGGTTCTACTAGCTTTCTAATTATTTATCACTTGTTAATGCTACTCCAAAAGTTATTCTCGCGAATATTCTGTGTCGTTAATTTCAGTATGCTTGGACTATATAGGTGCTGACGTGGCTGGGGGTAGGGGGTTCTACTTAAAGGGGGACGGCGTACGTCTTAATCAAGCTCTGATTTGTTTTGGACTGGATTTCTTGGAGAAAAGGGGCTACACGCCCCTACAAACACCGTTCTTCATGAAACAAGATATCATGGCAAAATGTGCTCAATTGGCACAATTTGATGAGGAACTCTACAAGGTAACAGATGAACGATACTGTGACAATTTCTTCCCTCTTTCAGCTGCCATGCAAGATTTGAGGAGTTATCATTTCTAAAGCTTCAATGAAACTATAACTTGTACCGATTCGATAAACATATCTGTCAGGACTGATTAGTGATGTCCAATTAGGTAACCGGAGAGGGAGATGACAAATATCTCATTGCTACTGCCGAGCAGCCACTCTGTGCTTATCATCTTGAAGATTGGATCCATCCGTCCCAGCTACCAATAAGGTCCGGTCGTGATGTTGATTATTAGTTGTTGTTATGTGCGGACATCGTTCTGATCCGATTTGGTTGTATTGGAATTTTGACCAGGTACGCTGGATATTCATCTTGCTTCCGCAAAGAGGCTGGTTCCCACGGTCGTGATACTTTAGGAATTTTCAGAGTTCATCAATTTGAGAAAGTAGAGCAATTTTGCATCACCAGTCCAATTGGCAATGAGTCTTGGGAAATGCACGAGGAGATGATAAAAAATTCTGAGGAGTTTTACCAGGCGGTATTACTTTTCACCTTATGAACCCCCGAATTTATTTGTTGTTGCTGCACTACGTTTAACATTGAAAGAGTGCTGACCTCATGAATAAGTTGTGTTCTTGTATGTCAGATTCACTTTCTGGTGTCTCTTTGTTATTGCAGCTTAAGATCCCATATCAAGTCGTGGCAATTGTTTCTGGTGCTCTGAATGATGCAGCTGCAAAGAAGTATGATCTCGAGGGCTGGTTTCCTGCATCCCAGACTTACAGAGAGCTTGTGTCCTGTTCAAATTGTACTGATTATCAGTCAAGGAGACTGGAAATACGATATGGTCAGAAGAAGGTAACTCTTGTATGCTAGTACTCAAAAATTTTATGATGCATAAAAATTATTATTTGTGACAACTAGCTTGGAAGGTTTCACCTGGTTAGGCCAATTGTTGATGAACCTATGCTTTTCTGCCTGAATATGATGATTTTAAAGGAGGAGGATATTTGAGGAGTATCATGTATGTCCTTTCAATTTCTATGTCCAAGTCTATTCATGTTATATTGTGCACAAATTCTAGTCTGATGGATCTACTAGCGATTTCTGGTTAATGGTTTCAGCTGATGGGAAGCAAGTGATTGTTCTGCTAGTAAATTAGTAATGTCAATAGTCTGTACTTTATTTTGATAACATCCTGTTAAGCATAAAAAAGCCACCTCATTGCATGCAATTTCTGCCTCTCTGATTTTTTCTTCCCTTTTCCTTTTGCAATCTGTCAGAGCAATGAGCAAGTGAAGCAATATGTTCACTTACTAAATTCTACCCTGACTGCCACTGAGAGGACAATTTGCAGCATACTTGAGAACTACCAGAAAGAAGATGGAGTTGAGGTTCCAGAAGTTTTAAGAGGATACATGGGTGGGAAGACATTCTTGCCTTTCAAGGCCAAACCCGCAACAGAAACTAAAGGGAAGAAGACTAAAGCATAGCTTTCGTATTTGGGAAAATGTTGACAAGAATTTTACGAGCCAGATTTAATTGGAATTCATGACTGAAAGATTATGTGGCCCCAGTTCCTGGGGATCACCAAGGAAGCTGGACCTAGAAATTAAAACGTGCTTAAATCTTCCAATTTTCTTGTTGACTGTCCATAAACTAGATAGCTTCTGTTCTGGGTAGTAGTATCACTAAATTTGATCTTCATTATATGCCAGATGTAGATTCTGGTTTGTCTTTGATGGATGTGAATGTTCTCTCGTGTGATTGGTCATATGGTTAATGTCTGAGCGGAAATGCTTCATGTTGGTTAGGCTATCCCTTGGCTTGGCTTTAGTACGCATGCACAATCATTTTGTGGCACTTCTTTTGACATATTCGGTTGTGGTGCCTTATTAGGCTCGTGCGTGCCTTCAAGTTCCTGCACGGCCCATACCAGTTCTTGTTCCAAACCAGCAATAACTATACTGAATACTGATGCCGAGCCTGTTTAGAGAGTGTGACCTGACCACTTTTAAGAACTCAAGATTCGAAGAATAAGTGCCTTCCTGGCTACTTTATTGAGTTGATTTTCAATGTTATAGGAAGGGTTCGCTCTGGATAGGAACCGGAGTAATCTGCTTTGTTCGAGAATCGAGCGTTTGGACTTAATCAAACTCAACTATAAATGCATGAACGTTCTTGGGCTTTGCTTTGGCGACATTTGTAGCGTTTGGAGAAGTGTTAAATTATGATGCCTTGCATAGTGATGATGGGACTAAGCTGCCGAGCGTTAGGTTCGTGGCAGCATAAAATCGTCACGGCTTAAATTTTCTTTGGGAATATGTATACCGAAAGTTCTAAAACTTATCATCAAAATGCAATTGAGTCATCAAATTTGCAAAAAATACAATCAAATCTTGCAACTTGTCAAATTAGTACAATCGAATACTTCCATGCTGACTTAGTTTTTTTGAACATTCTCTAGCAATAACATGGCTAAAACATGCAACACAATAATGGCCAGGGCCAGCTACCCTGTAGGACTTTGAGTGCACATTTCCCCTTTTTTGTTGGTCGGTCTTGGCTTAAATTTGAAGAGGAACCTCTTGCAGTGTGCGAAACAGGCTCGAGGGAATTGCCAACGAAATAATAATGACTAGATAAAACCAGAAGATACCGTGGTAATCTAAAAGTTCTTCGTAAAAACTCAAGCGAGTTTGATTAATTTGCCATTTTCTGGTTTTACTTACTGGCTTGGATCCATCCAAGAGTAAACAGCAAAAGCGGCCGAAGTAGAATTGTTTCATGTTTTGAAGCGAAAGAAGGTGCTTCTATATTTAATTGTAGAACGGCTCAGCTTGACTACCTACATGGGCAATTTGATAGCGCTTATTAGCAAATTATGTTTGATTTTCCACCGCTTAATACTTACTTGTTGAACTTGCTATAGTTAATTAACAGATGGTGTCAAAAAAAAGAGAGATGAAACATATGGGAGTGGTAATATCTTCGCATCTTGCTTTATACTATGCAACAAATCTGAAATTCACATGAGAAGTTTTCTTGTGTTAAATTTCGAACTTAAAGTAGCAATCAAATTGCTTATGAAAACCATATGGCCAACCATTCAAGCAAGGCTCAAAAAAGAACAAGAAGCTATTCCAGATGTTGCATCAGGTACCTTGTATCCACCTTTATAATTGTAAGGTATAGTTTCATCTGAGAGATCTCTAAAAGGCATCGTTGACGCCTATCTACTAATTGTGCAGTGGATCAGGAGATGAGGGTACTTTTCGCTTTTCGGCAGCAAGAAATTCATCTCCTACTTGTGTCGTTGCAGTAGCTGTGGTTGTGGTTGTTGTCGTAGTCATCTTCCTTGTAGGAACAGTGTCTTTGCCTCTCACGCCCGCCTTGACATGCCGAGCCCCAGAAACCAATTCGGTGCTCAAGGCCGATGTGGTTAAGAAAATCAACAATAGGCAGCACACTTGGAACTTGGAATCGTCAGGCATGGTGATTCTGAATATGCTCTGTGTTTATGCCTCAAAAGCCAAATGAGAAGAGTGTCAGGCTAATGACAACCTTTGATTACAAGGCCTAGGGTCCTATATAGTTTTGTGAAAGCAAGAAGTTTTTCAAGGGAGGATGAGCAAGAATAGTCAACTACTCCTGTAGCATTGTCTGGTGGAACGAAATTTCTTAGTACAATAATGACACCCGTTACTGCTTCATTTGTTGACAATTCAATTCACAATTGCTTGGTTTTTTCCCCTCAATTTACTCATTATGTCTGATAATGTTCCATGAACAGACAAATATGCCTATGCTGTCTAGGACTTAGAGAGAGTCAACGAATACCAAACAAGTCCAGTCAGAAAGTGGTCAATCTATGTGCGTGATAATCTAAAAAGTTAAACCGAACACTACCTAAACAAATTGGTCATAGAAGGACCTCAATTTCAGGCCCTGGTTTTGACTCTCTCCCCATTCTCTCCAATCCCTCCTCTGGCTAAAAAGCCTAACATGCTGTAAGTCCAGTAAGCGCAGACTCTAAGGGCTACGTGTCCTTTTCTCTCCATCAGTTTATCATCAACTCCTGACTGTGACGAGGAAAAGGAGGAAGTGTTTGGTGGTTGTTTAGTACCGCCCTCCCATGGTTCACAGACCACAGCATTTTCATCGCAAGAAGGAAGTAAAACGCTTCGTCAGGGGCTTCTTCCATATCACATGTAATGTCTTTCGTTGGTTTTATGTTCGTCGACATCAGTGGCTCTTTGGTGCTGCCGAAAAGTTCCTTGTTATCATGCTTAATGAGTTACTGAAACAAGTCCCCGATACCTTCAAGGACTTCAGTTGCTTGAAGAACTCGGAACCATCATAAAAGTCGGGTAGCTTTTCAGTTTTGCACTAACCTGATGGATTGAAAAAAAGGGTGCGTATGCTTGCGCGAAAAAGTGGCATTACTAAACCAAACCTGCTTCCTAGAATGAGAAAATTTTAAAAAAGGGGGATAAAAGGAAGAACGGACTGAAGATCAAAAGTCTATTGTCAGTTTGAAGAGTGTGCAAATGGTGAAGTAACTTTCAAAGACAGCATGCTATGATTATCCAGCGGACGGCATTTCAATAAACGCAATCATTAGAGTAATAGAAAAAGCCACATATACACTTGACCTTTCGAATTCTAATTCTCATAACAAGAGGATAGCACTACTTGAAGCAGAATTCGTCTCAAGATCTCACCGTTTGGAGCACGCAGAATATTGCCAGATCAATCCCGCCAACAGTTTCTCATATTGTTTGCTTGAAACATATACCAAGTCATCGATGGGACGAGTGCAAATTTTGTACTTTCACCCACCACCATTAGGACGTAAAACCTCTTCCATATGCTGTGCCTATATGGAACATAGACTGCTCAATCGAATACGGGGAATGAACCTACTCAATCTTCAGAAACTCCAGCAAGAGCCGAAAACGAAAAGAGTTATATCTAAAAAATTCCCAAAGGTGAAAGTCCGACAATTAAACATCACGACTCTCTAGAGGTCAAAAACTATTGAATCTCGTCTTATATTACCAAAATCGAGTCAATACAAATGTTGCAAAAACCTCATCGATCCGAACCCCCATTAGCCCCAGGTCCCCCACACGTCATCTAGATCACCTCTCAACTGGACAATGGTTACAGAAAGAGGCTCACAACCTTATGATGCATAAACAATGAATATGGTACTGTCACAAATGAACAAATACAGTAGCTTTCATTCATGATATATAAACCCGCTAGCCGACAGATGTAAAATGTCCCATGGACAGAGATGTATCCCTATGATCTACAGTTTCTTCAAGCTTCCTTGGAGATTCATGCTATACCTTGACAGTGAACAGATAAACCCTCAGGACAACGGCAAGAGCCAGCTGCAACAGGAAGATTGCGGCCACTATCAAAAACCACCTCTCCCCTGCAGACTTAATGTGCGCTCGGAGGTTAAGAGCCACAAAGGTCGCAGACATGAAACCGGCCACACCAGCCACCACCCATCTGACTATATCCAGAGGCACGACAGAGAGACACTGAATCCAGAAGAGATAATTCAGATTCTAAAAAAATTTGGAAAGAAGCTATAGTACACCATAGATAAAGGGCCCCTGATCATCATCCAAACTTTGAATTCTCGGCATCATTGTATTCACTTCTATGTATGAATAGCAAAACATGGCAGTTGACTTTACTATCACTGAAAATGCATTTTGGAAAGCTATGAAGACATGACAATGAAATCAAAGACGAATTGATATCAAAACTGACTCTACAAGCGACTTCTCCCTTCTCCTACACACTGAAATCCTTTTCTTTAAATCAATTAAAATAGTCAAAGAAATGATTGGGTGGGATTGATACCTAACAAAGAACAAGAGCTCACGGTTGCTGCCATAGTAATCTCAAAAGAATATTAATGCAAAAGCAGGTGGTACACCATCCTCAAAGTAAAACCGGTGTGAAATGTCTTAATTGGAATTGTGTGAACATGAGAAGAATGAATCACCCGTAATGTCCTTGTATTTTCCGTGTATAACCCCGACAAGTTTTTGCTGTTTATTTCAAGTAAATAAGACCACCCGTGCTCTATCTCAAATAAGACCAAAAATCTTACCAATGCTGGAATGAAGACAAAAAGGGAGTATCCATAAAGGCAAAGCAGCTGAACAAGGCCAGACGGTGCTGAGAAGTATTTCAAGATGACGTATAATCCAAGAGGTACAACAGTAACATAGCCATAAAATAATCCGGCAGACCATGTTACAAGATTTATGTCATAATTCCATTGCTCTTTCTTCAGCTTGTGAGCTACATATGTAACAAAAGTTCCAATGGAAGCTGCAACAAAAATGAGGGTGGTGCATATCCAGAATGGTCCATACCTGCGCATTCAAATATAATCACCTAAAGAAAGATTGAAAACAAATGGATGACAATAAACAAAACTTTCAGCTTAGAGCCTAGCCTGGAAGTGGAGATGAAATAAAACCCGAGATATAGATCAGTGTGCTAAAAGCAAAGAATAATGCACCTTAAGAAGCTTTTAAGGAATTAATAGAATATAAGAAGTGCTGATGTTTCAATCAACTAGTCTGAAGCTGCTTTGATTTTCCATCAAGATGCAGGCATTCACCTGCTACTACATCATTCACATGCAATGGTAATAAAGTATAAAGCTCATCATGCGCATTTCAGTTTCAAATAAGCTGACTGGATTGTATTTTAGGGATATTTCAAAAGCATTGCACTATAGCGATAAACCTCCGCAACAAAATTATGTGGATCAAAGCTAGATACTTTAAGCATTGCCAATGCTAAAATTCACAGTGAATTTTCATGAAATCTAGCACCTTTTAAAAGTATCATTTGATACAAAAACAAGAATTTACCAATGTGATTCCCTTAGTTGTTACAAAGAGTATAATCATTCCACAGTCGCACATTTCAGGAATAAATTCACCGCACTAATTAATGACTCCATGAAATTAGTACCACTCAGATATCGCAGGTGCCAATGTTGAGGACAACTTACAGATCTGGGCTGCTGGAGGTTTTCTCATTAAAGTTTCCTCTAAATGGGAATAGCGAATCTTTAATCCTCTCTAGCACATCTGAAGTGTCGACATCAAAATATGGTTTATAGGAGGCAACTGAGAATATACTAAACCAGCCACTTGGCCGAGAGTCATCTGATCCGAGTGTAGATTTTGAAAATGTATCTGCATCACAATCAAGATAATGTACATAAATTAGTGAAATATGTAATTTGCAACAGAACTTCAATCTGCTTTAAGATTTAAACGTGACACTAGTATCTTCAGTAATTTTTGGTCCAATTAAATATGAAACAGCAAAAGCGAGAAAAAAATGTAATTGCAGGAACATAAGCTGAGATACAAATTTCCAAGCACGTACTGCCTTTTCTCTTCAAACGCTCCACAGATCAACAAGATTGTGTCTCATTAAACAGAGTTCGTTCACATATGAACGAAAGCTAGTCGAATGGAATCTAACATTAAACTCGCCTCGTTATGCCTTCCGCAAGGATGGAAGTCAAAAAGGCAGTAGCAAAACGACAGAATTATCCCAAGTCCCAAAAACACACAACATAAAGTATGATGATGTCTTGCGTACCATCAGCATCTCGAGGAGGACCAGAGCCACCAGATATCTTCCCTTTCGCATCAGATGGAGGGAAAGTCTGGAGATTGGAATCTGAGAAAAAGATCATTTCAATTGAGCTCCAAAGAAAACAAAATGACTTCGATGACGAACATTAGAGACATCAACGAGATAAATCTCGACGAAGGCCGAGTGGGTTTTGAATTCTGAACTTGACAGGCTGAACTGATCCTTTAATCAAACCTATGCAGCAAAACCATTGGCTTGAACAACAGAAATATTGTCCCGCAGGAGTTACCCACGTTTTCTCCACCCATAGAAGACAATCTAAATCTCATAAACAGCAAGAACGCTAAGTACGACGAACACCTCGGGATTAGCGTGGAAGAAGGTAAAACTCTACCGACAACAGACCCAATCTATCCACAATTCATCTTCCTAACCATTCCCGATTCACGATACAGCAACTCGCGCACGCCAAAAAGCGGACCTCACACCTAACTCAGAAGCACGGACAGCCTCCAGCTCAGACAAATCCACACTCGAACCTCGTTTCCGGCAATCAAAAAACGCAGAACAGAAGGATAAAACTCGAAGAGAAACTCCTCGAAATCACAGCACAAAGGCTCCACAATTCCACACCGGGTACCTGCGAATTTGACAGCTACGTGTCCTGGATCTGGGACGGCCTGCACCAAAATCGAGCAAACCGAAGCTTAAGATCCGAACACACGCACCGATACACCAATCGCCCGCGCACGCGGCACCAAACAAAAAAAGGATCGAGAATCGAGAGAAGCGACGAAGAGTTCTTGAGCTCGAGGGAGCGACTCACGGGGACAGATCCCGACACCTTCTGGTTGTCAATGCTCGTGTAATTGCCGGACATCATCTTGCCTCCTCCTCCTCCTCCTCCTCCTCCTTCTGCTTCGTCTTCTTCGCAGATCTCTCTCTCGCCTCGCAGAAATGCCGGGTCCTTGCACAGCGTGGATTTTCTTTTCTTTTTTCGTCTTTTCTTCTGCTGTCCTTTTCTCCGTCGATGTTGTTTTTGTTTTTTTTGGTTTGCCTGTTGTGCTCCCACTTCTTGCAGGCGACCAAAGGGAGGCCAACGTTGGGCTGGGCCGATTCCCAGAATCCCAGAACGGTTTAGAAATGGGCCGAGCCCATTCTTGAGTTTCGAGAAAAATATTGCCGGCGGGCCCCCTAAAACCACGCCATCGGCCAACATGACGAGCGATATCCGACGGCGGTGTATCGGCTGTATCGATACCATGGAGCCAAGCACAAAGCAAATGTCTAGAGATGTGAGAGCGAGTGATTGGCAATTTGGCATACATGACGTGTTATATTTTGAACGTTGTGCACCATGTTAATCGATGATGTGACGTGATAACGATTTAATATCACCATAGTTCGGTGCTTGAAGAGATTTCAAAACACACGAGAAATGACCACTCGGTTTTATTTTCAGATGCTTTAGGCTCTTAGAGGCCGAAGCAGTACGACTATTTCCAGAGAGAGCAGTGATCACGAGCGAAGTAAGGAAGCCGAGGTTGCCTCGCTGCAATTGAGTCGTAACAGACCTAATTTTTCTTTGCATCCCACCATTGAATATTAAAAACAACCTGTATTTGTATCAATTCAGTCATAAACATTTTAATTGTACCAATTTAGTCTTAAACATTTTCACATTAGTACTAATTCAGTTCATACGACCAATTTAGGCTGGAAACCATTAATGTGGACGCCGGTGGTCTTTCGTGGCACCACCGTAGGACCGCCGACGCTAACATAAACAAATTTTTTAATTTTTTAATATTTTTTTCTTTTTTTCTTCTTTATTTTCCCAAAACTGGCCACGAGCAAGGGCCACGATGCCCTCGCTTGTGGTGGGTGATCATTGATGTCACCAACCGAGGTCACAATGCCCTTGCCTGGTCTAGGCGAGGGCATCTCCGCCCTCGTCAGCCGACAAATGAGGGTTTTGGCCCTTGCCCAGACTAGCCTATGCCCGGCGACGATCAGCTGGCGACCTCGTCAGCCAACAAGTTATGGGAAAGGAAAAAAAAGAGAAAAAAACATTTTGAAAAATCTGAAAAAAATATTAAAAAATTATTAAATTCGTTTATGTCAGCACTAGCGGTGCCACATAGGACCGCCAACATTCACGTCAGTGATTTCCAGCCTAGATTGACCAGATAGACTGAATCGATACCAATTGAAAAAATTTAGAACTAAATTGATCCAATTAAAAAATTCAGTACTGAATTGATACCAATACAATTGGTTTATGACTTTTTTTTGTACTTTTCCCTCCGGAATTAGATGCGTGCAGCATGCTCTCTAGATTACTCTATTCCGACTCTCCCGACATAGAGAATGCCAATCGAATATAACCATTCCAAGAATTAGCATGCCGTTAAATGTTAGGTGCAGTTCACAAAATGAAGTCGTTTCATTGTAACATCAAATTCATCCGAAGCTGCATCCAACATTCATCGGCAAGTTGCCGGATTCACCAGAAGCCTATCATGCATCACCGATCATCCGCACGGACCGCTCAGAAACTTCCTGTCAAGTAAAGAACTGAACCCACTTTCGACAACATCAAGTGGAGATGAACATCTACTTAATTGCCTTTACTAAGGAAATTCAACATCCAACCCAGTAGATGACCGATCACGCTAACAGAAACTTATCATGAGCACAAGTATCTAGCCAACTTCTACCAGCGCACTTAATTTGTCCATTCAAGGGACCAAAACCACATTAATAAATCATTATGAAACCCTCACAAGTCACAAGTTCACACCATCATCGTGCCAACATGCGGCAAGGCATATGCTTTTTTTGCGGTAAGAACAGGATCAGCATATTCTTATTCATTGTGATTTCGGAGTTCTTCGGATGAAATTACAGTCTGCTTGTATTCTTCCCCAGTCCTGAATCAGGCTACTCCCCAAGAAGATGATTCCATCATCACCTGTGACAGTCGTCGACAACTGCAATTCTGAATCTGCCTCTATAGGTTCCCCTTGCCTATAACATTATTTTACATAGGTCCAGGGGCATTCCAAATTACTCCCTCTCAAGCACTTTTTATTCTGCCCCTCGTTAGCAGCAGAGATCTACTCAATGCAAGCATGAGAACCCAAGTGGTTGCACTAATCTTTTCCTTAATCATTAAAAGCAAAGCAGAGCTCAACACGGTCTTCAAAATTTGAGCTCGCAATCCCTTGAAAAAGCCCAGGAAGCCTTCTCTATTCCATATAGCATACAGAACTTCAAGAATTGTCTTACGAGGTTTCTTGTGAGCTTTTTCTGCTACGTTTTCACTAGAATCGACAGCTTGAATCATGACCTTACACCTTCATGCAACAAAATGCTAATTAGTTCTTAGTTCTGAAACCAAAGCTTGCAGAATAGGTAAATTTATTGGTAAGAGAGATACACCTAATTGCAGGATAAGTCAAAATAGTGGCGATGCTCTTCGATAGTGCACCCAACGCAAAAGCTGAGAATGCAGAAAGCGATTTGGGTGACAAATCCTTGTCTGTTTTATCCTGTTTTCCTTTCAAGAGCCTTTGTTTGAGCTGATCAAAGACTGTGTACTGAAGAAAATAAAAGGTCAGTCTCATGAAAATTCTCACTTTAACAGTCCTATGACAGGGACTTAGCAATTCATCCCAATGCTTACACCACTGGAAAAGCAAATACCTGAATCGCAGGGTTAGAAGTTAGCAAAAGGGAGATCCCAAGACCATCAAACACATGGCTCCAATCACCCTCGGTAAGAGTCTGCCAAAGGCCCTTGGATTTCCCAAAGGCACTAGTTTGCATCCTAGCAGAGGCTGTATCCAGGGGCTACACAACAATATACAAAATTCTCTCGAGATCACAAACAAATATCACTTGTTCATGAAAAAAATAAATAAATGATTGAAAGAAAAAAAATATTACTTGCTATTTTGCATATTACTCGTTAATGATTCTATATTTTCTAGATCTCAAACAGGCATAGCAAATTCAATGGCACTTATAATGCGCTAAGGTATTGAGTTCTTAACCTAAGATCAGTTTAATTATGTTTTTCAATCTAAATTTCCAGTGGAGAGAGTCACACAGCGCATGTACCATGTACTTCTGCCCATGCATATGCTTGAATGTATCATCTGTACGTTTATATATGTGAAAGGATAAAACTAACAAGGCAAAACCTTTTGAGAGAGGATTCACCTGAGTAATAATAGCAGTGCAAGCACCCGCTGCAGCAGCCAGAACCAAATTAGCTTTTGTTCCGACTGACTTATAACTACTCCTTTCCAGGTATAATCTTTTGAAGTTGCTGTATCCATAGAAGTAAACAAACTGAGCAATGAAAGATTGCAGGTTTTTGGTCCCCAAGCCCTGGTATAGTGAGAGCACCTGGCCGTTAGATATTGCCTCCCGGAGAACATCTGACAGATGCCTGTGCAGACAGAGAAAAACAAAATGGATTAATAACCACAAATATCCTCGGAGCAGCTTGCAAAAGAGATGACATAGGCACTCTGATCCAATGAATTCAATCAGAGATTTGCACCCCAAAGAAAAGAGAATGCAAATTGCCACCGGAAACAAAGATTGCAAATAGAGATGGTCTCAATATATCTAGGACGCTCTGAGGGAACGATGTCTGAATATTGTTTTACACCTCTTGAAATGTACATTTCATGCCGTGTCAGCACTTCAGAAAGAGTTCGACTCAGAATCGTAATATTAAAACAGCATTGAAGCCAAAAGACTCCAAATAAATAAAAAAGGATTCATATAAGCAGTGAGCACAAATTAACTTTCAGATCTTTCCTCAGCACGAAAGAGATGATATGGAGAAATATTCAGATTTCTGAACCAGCAGTAAAAGCAAACTATCACCAAAAAATCCAAAATATCACCCTCTCAGAAAGAATACAAACCACAAGCAGTTTATGTTCACTTCATTCAACTGCAACATGTATTGACCAAAAAACTATTACTCTGTTAGACAGTATATCAATCGTGAAAGCTACACGAAGATCGACGGAGAAAGAGAAACATTAAAGAAGAGATGGCATGGAGAGGTTATAAGCCGGTATCCGAGGGAACCGAAATATGGGCAGAACATATCCGGGATTTGCCGTATTGGCAGCGACGGACGCGACGAATGAAACATGCTTCGCACAAAAGGAAGCCATTGCAGAAGAGTGCCAAAGCCCATCTTTCACTTTTCAGGACCATGTTTATGGGGGATGAACCATAACTTCTCCTCTCAGGATTTACATACTTGCCAGGCACAGAAGAGAAGACTCCACGATTGACTTATAGAACCCGTTTATCAAAGCTAAGCAGCAGTGACAGTGCTAGTAACAGCCACCCAAAGCCAAGATCGAGTCAGTCCTACAGAGACAAAGCCGCCGGAAAAATGGAGACACGACCCTTTTAAACAGCGAAAAAAAACACACGAGCGCTAATCTCGGAATCATCGTCAACCCCCACGACAGCACCAGCGACGAAAATTGTTCGCCGCACGGAACCGAGAGATCACTCACTCCAATCCGCTAGTAACGAACGCTACAAACTAAATCACGCAGAAACGAGAGCATGATCATCCCGCACGACACACCATCCCACGACCATCCCACTGATCGGGGAGGAACGAATTCGCCGGGGGACCGACGGGATCGCGATCCCGAACGACGGCGAGATCGTAACGGAAGCGAGAGGCGAGAGGCGAGAGGATCTCGAGGACCGACCTGTATCTCTGCTGACCGTGGGCCTGGACCTCGGCCTGGTACTTGGTCTTGCAGGTGTCGAGAGGGTACAGGATGGTGGTGCTGAGCAGCGATCCCACCGCCCCGGACGTGGCCTCCGACAGGGATTCCAGATCGACGCCCATGCTGGCCCTTTCTCGAAGGAAGGAAGGAAGGAGATGACGACGACGAGGACGAGATCACCTACCCGCGGCGCGTGCCGCGCATTATATACGGAGGAGGAGGAGGAGGAGGAGAAGTGGGAATGCAATTTTGTTAGTAGCTGGGAAGTGCAAAACGACGGAGGACGAGACAGACAGACGCCGAAAACGGAGACGATCACCCGCCCCACGGGATCGCGGTTTTGCCGTTGGGAAGTGGGAACGGTGGGGGGAGGGGGTGGGGGGGATGTGGACGGTTTCCGTCCGAATTGACGGCGACGCTGACGGATCGAACCGAACTCGTGGGCGACGCGGCCGCAATTAAGAGTTGCTACGTTGACGTGGTTAGGTGCACGTGGGCCCGGCAGGGGCCGTACGGGGGGGATAGCCTAGGCCGAATTGCTCGTGCCCTGCCCGAGCGCGGGTCCAGCCTCGAGGCTCCGCTTCGGAACCACCTTTTTTCGAGAGGGCAATAAGAAGAATTGGGTGTGTTTTGGATCTTTTGGCTAGGATGATCGATTCCCGATTTAGTCCAATCCTATTTAGGAATCGAGGACTCGATCACATCAGTCAAGTTTCGAATGATTCAATGGAACAGGTGGATTTCAATTGAATTGCTAGTCTATACCGCAATTCGAAACTGGAATTTGGTCCAAAATTTGCGAAGAAGGCCGAGAGATGATGGGGGCCGTGATGGTAGGGGCACGCTCGAAAAAAGGAGGAGGATTCCATGGATTCTTTTCCATAATGACAAACTCAAAATTTAAGGAATGTGAGAGTTAATGAGGAAAGTAAAATTGGTGAATCTCTAGAGGAAAAGAAAAGAAAGTCAAATAAGGAAAGAAGCAAGAGACCAAGGGGAGCACGTTGGACGAACCGGTGTAGCGATACGGAAGAAACAAAGATTTGCTTCATCATCAGGAACAAGCGAGGTGTGAGAGGACATGACTTGAGAGGTGAGAGGGAAAGGAAAGAAGTTCTTTAAGAAATTCAAAAAAATTATAAATAGTTATATAATCGATTCGATTTTGCTTTTTACCTTGGAACCCAATCGAAAATTACTGGTTCCATTTTCATGGAAACAGAAATCAAACCAACACTGTCCGGAACTGTCCAGAACTGACCGATTTGATTCAGTCTTAGCGACTTCCCATTCAGGAGTCCATTATGTTCCCCCCTTCCTTTGGCCAACTTGTAAAAACTGAAAGCCCAAAGATGGGGGCCTAGCTTTCGGTATTTTCAAAAAGCTCACTCTAAGGTTAGTGAAAAAATTTCCTTCCAAAATTACCATCGCCAATATTTTTCAAATTTGCCCTCGTAGACACTCTTCATCTTCTCTACGTGGGAGCTCCATCGAGCACAGGTTCTATTTTAATCTGAATTGCGATTCAAATCTATTCATCGATCAAGTCAAATCAAGTCTAGCTTGATCGAGCGCAAGTCAAGCCTTAAGTAACCCAGTCGAGTTGACAGTTGAGCTACAGTGTTGAATTGCACCGACTCGATTACGCCTCTTATAAGGGTCCAAAGTCAAATGTAAATGCTAGTTATGATTTTAATGTAATTGCCCGATTCCGTTACATTGGCCTTGCAACGGGAAATTGTCCAAAAAATAATAAATCTATTATTACATTTTTGCTAATTTAATTATAAACCTTTTAATTTTTCTAACTGAGTCATATACCTTTTTACGATTTGCCATTTGAGTCTATCAGGTCAATTTTGAGTGAAAATTGCCAAGCGGACATCAGTCGTCCTAGGTGGCACGGCCAGTGCTGTCGTGAAAATCTTTTAATAATTTTTTTTTTTTTTTCCTCTTTTTTTACACCTTTGACGAGGTCTAGGCAAGTGTGTAGTTAGGCGAGGACATCAGGCCTCACCTAGATCCAAGCAAGGGCCATGAGCCCCTTGCCAGTGGCAAACGAGAGGTGTCACGGCCGACGCCCTAGCCAGATCCAAATGAGGATCGCGATGCTCTCACTAGCCACAGGCAAAGGGGATTTGGACAAGGGCTTGGCACTTTTACTCGGGGCAAAACGTGAAAATATTTAGATTCAATTGGTAAAATTAAAAGATTTATAAATGAATAGGTAACAATGCAATAGTAATAAGATGATTGGTCCTCCAGTGATATAACTAGGTGAATTTCTGTATGATTTTTTTGATAATTTTCTTGCTTTGCAACTAATTTTCCCCCCATATGATTGTCAATATTGGACACGGTGCTTTACGTGCAACAAAAATGCAAAGAGAAAACTGGAATACACCCGACCATACTGCAACGCAACCAAAATCAATTTGCATGTTGCTATGGATTGATGCACGAAGGCTTCTCTAAACAAACAGAGATTGGCCGAGTGATTAAGAATCGAATTTAAAGGCAACGTGTCTCGCGACGATATCATAGGTAGAGACTTACTCGGTGATGGCAAATAAAATCACTTGAGTGCAATCGTAACAATGATATTAATAGAATCCTCCCGTTATAGAGGAAAAATATGACCGTAGGACATGTGGATATTGCCATGCTCGGGGTGGAGTCGCGTGTTGCCTTCTCGTGTTTCGTGCGTGTGGTGAAACGTATCACATAAGGGTGTTCGGTTATGGAGTAGGCAAGTTCTAGATCGAAAATCTAAAATCTACTTTGTTGGAGTCGGTTTCCGATTTTTAAAATCAAGAATCAAATCTGCTTGTTCTAGGGTCGATTTTGGAACCAATTTACTTTCGATGAAAGAAAATGGGGGCTATAGAAAATGAAACGCACAAACACGAGGTAATGAAATTTACTTCCCCACCTCTTGTATGTCTTCTGTTTTTTTTTTTTTGTCGAAAACACTTTTTATGTTGGAAATGTAGTAATCGGAGTCAATTGAAAAACGTCTTTCATTATGTATTTTTTTACTCACACAGAAAATAGCTTGGGTGGGTAGAAAATTGCTTTAAATTTTTTTTTTTTTATCATCGTCCTCTTACCATATGTGATGAAATTTGAAAATGCTGGCATAATTGAAAAACTCGAATTCTTTTAGCCGCACTTCTTGCATTTTCCTCTTGAATTGGAGAGAACAAATGAAGCGGGCCAAATGAATTTTATTTCTTCGCGAACTTCCGTCTATTTCGCCGAAAATATGATGTATCCTCGCATTTTATTTTATTTTTTCCGAATGAGATGTCTTCAAGAGAAGCGACCGTACTTGTTCGATCGCGTTGGAGCGGAAACCTGCTCTTTTTGGCTAGTGGATTGGCACCGATCGTTGCCTTGGAATCCGATTTGGGCCGATGATTGAAGTTGCCGGGTCGCGTGAGCATCTTACTTCGTTCATGATCAGAACATCAAATTGTCATACTCAGGCTACAGAATTATTGTATCGGCTTCAGCTATGGCAAAAAGGTGTTGCGATCCGCAACGGTGTTTAAGCGAACGCTTAACAGCAACTGTGGTATTTTAAATTTTACGACAGTTCATAACACAGTTTTAAGAAGCCATCTTGCCCAGTTTTAAAACAGTGCAGCGCTTTAAACTCGTATGCTACGAAGGGATAAGTGTACTGGAATTTGTAAAACTTATCATAAATGTGCAATTGAGTCGTAAGACTTTTCAAAAAGTGAAATTACGTTCTAAAATTTATCAATTTGATGCAATTGAATTATTCCGTTAACTCCGTCCAATTTGACTAACGGAAATTGCTGATATAACTTTTTTTGTTATTTATTCTATCTTAAGTGGGGCAGGCGTGGCTAAAACAATATCATTTTGGTCCAAATATAATTTTTAATACAAAAGTTTAAAAAAGAAAAAAAAAAGGAAAGCACGAGTGAGAACTGTTATGTTGCCGCTGCCCCACCCACCATCTTCGGGAAGAGCTGGCAGGGGTCGCCGAGCCCTAGCGAGGGGCCGAGGGCTCTTGCCACTTGAGTTTTCCCTTTTTGTGTGTTTTGTTAAAGTTTGCTTATTTATAATATAATTTATATGTAAAAAATCAAATTTGGACCAAAACTTATATTTTAGTCGTGTAGCATAGAGAAAATAATAAAAAAGTCGTGCAAGCATTTTTCATTAATCAAAATGGACAGAGTTAACAGAAGGACTTGAGTGTATGAATTTGATAAATTTTAAGACTTAATTCCACTTTTTTAAAGTCTCGTAACTCAAATGCACCGGAAGAATTAAAGCTGTTACAAAAGCGCACTTATCTGTATTATCAAACAGCCATCTCCAAACTCTTCACAGCACACGATGGCACGACACAAGTGAAGCCAAGACAAAACAATACCAAACCGAATTATCTATATTTTGTAGAAAGCCAACTTTCATATATTTAGCGTCTGTCCCCAAACTACTATTAAGTCTATTATGCCCCCATATTTAAACCTTAATCTATCTTGGTAAGGTAGCTGACGAGTAATGGTGGCTTTTGCAAATTTATGGCGCAAACTATAGTTCTAGGATAACTAAGATCGAGATAAATACTACTATGTATATAGGTAAGAAAAACCGATGGTATTTAATATTAAAATCCCAAATGCTCAAAGATAAAAGTCCTGTTCGTGTTCTTTTATTTTTTTTTTGCTTTGTACTTAGTCTAAATTTTATGGACCACGCATGATTTGACTTTTTTTTTTCAAATTCTAAACTCCAAAAAACTTTCGAAATGCTCACGCATTTTTTTTTTCATAAATTTCTTGAATTTGAATAATATTTCAAATTTTAGCGGAGAAGCAAAAAGGAAAAAAAGAAAGGTCTTTTAACTTCGCACGGGTGAAAACAAGCATGACCAAAAAATTTATCTGTTTGGAAGGTGAAAACAAACATGCCCAAACAAACATAGGTACTTCAATACCGGGGGCTTGTCTTGGATTTTTTATCGGTGACTACCAAAGATACATCATCAAAGCGAGAGAAAACTCAATTTCTAGTTAGGGTCACCAAAAATGTCTAGGTGTGTACGCCCAGGGAGCTAATACGACTGCATTTATTATTTTAACGTGTCGATGCCTGCATGTCTAGCCTTTTAATGGAAGATAAAATCTTTTTTTCTTTCCTCTCTCCTGGAAATACTCCTTGAGTTTAGCGCCCTTGAGTTCAGATGAAATAGTTAATTATCTGTTTGGAAATTGAAAAGGAAACTTCATACTCCTTTTTCCCTAGGATACGCGTAATAGTAAATTTGCCCTATATTTGTAATTTCGGGCGAAAGGAAGCGGTGCAAAGTGAAAAGTGAAAAAATAAAAAAAAAAACGGTAGAATGATGAGGGGCGGTTGGGTGGGGGGGGGCAATATTTTTCACTATTTGCAAGGATGGGTCGTCACGTTCCTTAATTTTTGTTTTTTTCCCCTAAAAAGATTGTTTGAATTTGAATTAGAATCTCCCCGCACCTTTTCCCTCTCTCTCCATCTTCTCTCTCTTCTCCCCATCTTCGTCGACCGAAATGAAACGGAAATGATAATGAAACCCCAACGTCACTGAACCGAAACCCCTCTCTCTCTCTCTCTCTCTCTCTATCTCTTACTCTCTCGCTCTCTCTGGTTCGATCGATCGGTTCGGCGACACTGCGAAGCGCGGGGACATGTTCGACTCCCTCCGCCGATCGATCGTTTTCCGCCCGTCGTGGGGCCCCGACGCCGACGAGGCCCCGGCGCCGGTGGCGTCCACCTCGACGCCGACGACGCCGGTGCCGACGACGACGAGGGCGATCGTGGAGAAGTTCAACTCCTGCATCCGCAAGTCCATCGCCTTCACCAAGGTGTCCGCCTCCTCCTCCGCCGCCGCCCCCCGAGACGGCGCGCCTGCGATCCGGTGGCGGAAGGGCGAGTTGATCGGCTGCGGAGCCTTCGGTAGGGTTTACATGGGCATGAACCTCGATTCCGGCGAGCTTCTGGCCGTCAAGCAGGTACTCTTCTCGGCCTCGAGGGTTTGGCTGGAGTGGCGGGTTCTGCTTCCGCTTGTTTGAGCTTGATTCGATGACTTGACTCTGAATGTTAACCGATTCTGCTCAGTTTCAGTTCGGGAAGAGCAACTTTTGTGACGTCGGTGGTAAATTTAGTGGAACTTTGGGCTCTGAAGTTGTGCCCCCGATCTGTTTAATTGAAGGATCCTTGGTCCACTTCTAGCTAATTTTGCTCTTCATCACGTGCCATTTGCTCGTCCTTTAAAATTAGCTTTAATTTTTGTTTCCGTTCCTTTCTGTACTCATCTTTTGTCTATCATTTGCTTGAGTTGAATCTTGATAAGGAAATTTTCGACGTTGAATTGTTGTTCCTGAGTTCCAGTCCTAGTTTCAATTGTTGTCTAATTAGATTTACTCCATGGACTGAATCCGCGCCTGTTTCTAGTTGATTTTGCTTAAGAGTTAAATGTTGTTCTTTGCACTTACCCTTAACTGCTTGTCTTCGCCTGCTGATTTCGTGAGTCGTTCGTACCCAGTAGTTGATTCTCGCTGTTAGTAGGTTTTTCCTGGGCTGATCTTTTGAGTTTTTATTGATGGCGTATCCATTTTCTATAAGTTGGGTGCTTGTTTAGTTTTTTCTTCCATGCATCTGGGGATTTATAATGGATGTCAAGTCTTGTAATGGTTTGCTTTCCTCCAGGTTTTGATTGCAGCAAATAGCGCATCAAAGGAGAAAGCACAGGTTCGAGTTGTACGAAAACTAGTCTAATATTATTCCATGATCTGTGGATCCTTTTGTGTCTTGGTTGAGTTTATATGACTTACTTAGTCTTGTAACTAGGCTCATATTAGGGGGCTTGAGGAGGAAGTGAAGTTGCTGAAGAATCTCTCGCATCCAAATATAGTTGTAAGCGACTTTCAATTTTGTTTTGGAATATGCAAGATTTGGGCTTAAAATAGAAGTAAATAGTAACATTGGCTAATTTTTGTTCGTCTGATTGCTACCTCTCTCTGTCAGAGATATTTAGGAACTGTAAGGGAGGAAGATTCCTTAAATATTTTGTTGGAATTTGTACCCGGTGGATCTATATCGTCATTGTTGGGGAAATTCGGACCATTCCCTGAAACGGTGAGACACTGCCTGCCTAAACAAGTTTTTTCTTGGGTGTTTCGAGTTTGGTCTTATGTGCCAATATGTTGAACAGGTTATAAGAACATACACCAAGCAACTTTTGTTGGGCCTTGAGTATCTACACAAGAATGGAATTATGCACAGGGACATCAAGGTGCATTGATTTTTTTTATATTGCTACTGGCAGTTTTTAATCTCTCTCTCTCTCTCTCTAATGCAAGTTATGACTCCATTTACAGGGAGCAAATATTTTAGTCGATAATAAAGGGTGCATCAAACTTGCAGATTTTGGTGCCTCAAAACAAGTAGTTGAGCTGGTATACCCAATATCGATATTTTCCACACTTCAATTTTTCATAATTCTTGCTTTCCGCTTGGTCAATTAACTTAAAACTATCTATGGTTTTACACAGGCTACCATTTCAGGTGCCAAATCAATGAAGGGCACTCCATATTGGATGGCTCCAGAAGTCATTCTCCAGACAGGCCATAGCTTGTAAGTATTATAGAAATTTGCTATTATACATGTCAACGAGTTCTCTTCTTTTCTAAAAAGAATAAGATGATTAGATCTCAAATACTTCTATCAGTTGCATTTCTTCCCATTACGTCACAACGCAGACAATTCAAATATTATGGGAGATGTCTGAACAAAATTTAATTCAGATATATAACCACAACTCAAATATGCAATCCAGGAATGAATATTTTTTGAAGGATTGTTTCGCTTGTACTTATATTTTGGTGCACACCAATAAAATGGTTCTCTGTCTCTTTCCTTTCTGGGTTGAAAATATAAAGATTGTCATTGCTACTAGCACTACACTAGACATTAAATGCCCACCTGGGCAATTTGCTGTTTCAAGTAAGAGACTAGCTGAAAAACTGCAGCCAAAATCTTAGTTGGTGACAAGTTATTAAACTTATTAACACATCTACTGTGAAGCTTGCCACAACTTGAGACCTTATTCCAATTAAAGTTCCAAAGCATGAACTTCCGGGAATTATTAAGTCTAGGAGCTGATCAAACTATTTAGAGTTTTCAAGGTGGATAAAGCTCTTTATCTGCTTCTTATTTTTTGTTTTTCACAAGACAAGTAAGTTGACTTAAGGAGTTGTAGGTAGTTTAATGGCATATCGAAATTAAAGTGCGGTGCATCACACTAGAGTTTGATGTGCCATTCATTGGGCACTTTAGCACGAGTGGTGAGCATTTCTTTCAATTCTTGCCTGTTGCATTTGTCATGTTTTTTTTATGCTGAAAATACTTTGTTTTCTTAGTCTCTGTATCAGTTGCATTTTGTTGAGATATTTGAAATGCCTCACAGCTCTGCTGATGTATGGAGCGTTGGATGCACTGTTATTGAGATGGCAACTGGAA
This sequence comes from Syzygium aromaticum, assembly GCA_024500025.1. Taxonomy (NCBI): domain Eukaryota; kingdom Viridiplantae; phylum Streptophyta; class Magnoliopsida; order Myrtales; family Myrtaceae; genus Syzygium; species Syzygium aromaticum. Next base: position 36,509,784 of record CM044892.1, read on the forward strand.
AGCCTCCATGGAGCGAACAATACCAAGAGGTATTCTCGCTGAAATATGTGGTTTGCGCAATAGTCAATGTCAAATTCTGTCATATTATTCACAAAGCTTGTCCTTCAGGTTGCCGCTCTCTTCTACATAGGAACAACAAAATCTCATCCTCCGATTCCTGATCATCTCTCAGAGGAGGCAAAAGATTTTCTGCTACAATGTTTGCAGAAGTATGATCATATTCCTTACCCTACTTTCTCGTTGTCGTTTTCTTTCTTCTTTCGAAATTTAAATCCTAGAGAAACTTTTGCATTCAAAGTTCTCTGGCTTTGTATTGAAAGGTAATTTTTGGGAGTAAATCTGTTACAATATGCTTGAAGAGAGTCTTTCCAGTCCTTTGCTTAATTGTGCAATATGTGTGATTTGATTTTAGGGAACCCAATGCAAGGCGAACAGCATCTCAGCTGCTGCAGGTGATTTTTGTTAATGGTAGCATTTGAGTGGCATACTGTAATTTCTTCAATATGTCTGAAATCTCTTGTCCTTTAATTATAATCCTTTCGTCTGCAGAACTACGTGTTACAGTTCTCATGTCTCTGTATAATATGCAGCATTGCTTTGTCACTGGAGAAGATGAGGATTCTCATTCTGGTTTTTCTACTCTTGCCATGGTTCGTATACTCGATAAACTAAGGAGGCATGGCCATTTCATACACTTCGGAAGCTTTTTCCAGCTTAAATAAACTGAAATTGTTTTTCTATTAATCAGGTGAAGTTTGACATTCCTTTAGCATCTTCCATGGCAAACGGAAAAACCTTGTAAGCTCATTTATGGTCTTGCTCTTCAGTTGTTTTCTTTTGCTGGTTCAGTAGTGGTAATGTTTTCTGATGATGTACCTTTCACTTTTTGCTAGTCAAATGCCAATGAACTTGGGAGCAGATATCACTAATATGGATTCTATGAGCCGCTCAACATTCCGTCAACAAAAAGATGGTTGCTGGGAGGCAAATGGAAGCGATGATGATATGTGTCTGATTGATGATGAGATTGACTCCATCGGCAGATCTCCTGATAATATTAACAAGGTAAACTGCTTGAAAATTTCTGTTAGTTACCTTCTAACAAAAAGCAAGATGGCTTACATGTTTCACATGATCAATGACATTGTTTTAGCAGAGCTTTAACCCCATAAGAGAGCCTTCTATGGATTGGGCGGGCAAATTTGATGTTGCTCCAATACCTCAGCAGCCCGGAATGGGCATCGACCCTGATCGAACAGTTTTAAGTCCTACTGGTCCATCTGCATCTTTGAGTGTGGGGGTAAATGACTTTTCATTTCCATCTGGACCATCTATACTTGAGGAGGACGATGAACTCACAGAGTCCAAAATCACAGCTTTTCTACATGAAAAGGTACAGCTGGCGATTAGATGAAAAATTTGCAATTGAACAGTTGCAGTGTTAAGTTGATGTTTTGATTGTTGGTTGTTACATTCTTGGGGTATTTTACTCCAGGCCATGGAACTGAAGAAGCTGCAAACTCCACTTTATGAAGAGTTCTTCAACAGTTTAAATACACCTTGCTCTCCTGCTCTTGGCGAGAGCAAATGTGATGAAACTGCACCAAGTTACTTGAGATTACCACCTAAAAGCAGGTCACCTAGCCGGGCTGCGGCTGGAACTTCAACAACAGCCACAGATGGAGTTGGTTCTGGAAGCCCTGGGAGTAATAATAGCAGACGTATATCTAATGTTGGCAATGCCGGCAATCAATCTTCACCGGATGGAGGATTGCCTCAGTCCAGTGATTTGAAAGGTCTTGCAAATGGTGGTCTACAGGATTCAAGTAGCCCAAGGTTGGTTTCGCTAGAGTCTATATTATCTTTGAACAAATTCATTTACATATATTTATTTGTAAGCTACTCAGTTATAGTCTTAACCTCCCTAACTTTTATCGCTATGTCAGCTTCTCTGAGAGACGAAAGATATGGAAAGAAGAACTTGACCAAGAGCTTAAGACAAAACGAGGTAGATTTTCTTTTCCTAGTTTTACTAGTCAGTTCTCTCTTTTCTTTTATTGATTCTTTCGTTGTTTTCCCTGGCAAATACTCGTGCTGTGCAATATATGTTCCATCAAATATAACTGGTATAACAAAGTGGTTTCTTTCCCTACATCATGTATGAGAAACATGTGACCAGTATCACGACTTAGATTGTTGCACTGCGTCACAAATTGATGTTAATATTCCTTATGTGCAAAGTAAAAAGATTAGCCATTTTTTGGAGAATTAAATGTTTTTAACTTTGAATGATTATACTGAAGCTGACAGATTGAATCTTGTCCTAATCGCGTAGAAGAAGGTTTGAGCTTTCATTCAGGGACTCGGTTTTTTATTAAATACATAGTGGAAATATGGGCAGCAGAAATCAACATTTATCAGTGACGGAACTTGTCTCACTGGAAAACTTGGCTAAATTAGGTGGTTTGTTTGCAGAGATGATGCGCCAAGCAGGTGTGGGAGCTAATACACCTTCCCCAAGAGATCGGAGTATTACTCGACAAAGGGATCGAACAAGGTTTGCATCACCTGGCAAATAAGTAGCCTCTACACAGGTTTTGCGTGGTCAATGGTTTTGATTTTCTGCTCTTGCCCTAGCTAGTAGAGGATTGAGTTCCGATATGTGGTTCTTATCGATATCATGCAATAGCAGCAGTTTCAGAGAGCACCAAGATTTGATGTTGTGGCCACCACTCGGGTAATACTCTAAAGTGGAGGGCTGGCAGCTGTAGAAGCTCGCGAATTATGTACTTTAGAGAGACGATCGGAAATCTGTCGCTGAATGTTTCTTTCAGAGACAGGATGTGGTTGGAGTCTTGGATACACACAGCATTTTAGACATGATGTTTGGAAAAGAAATGTCATGCTTTCTTCATTTTTCCCCCTTTTTGTTTCTAAAGGGCTCTTTCCTCACTTTGAGTTCAGTGGGGATGGGCGGGTTAATGAATACATGTTGAGTGTGTATCTTAAAACATATATGGCACGTATTTGAAGACGTGACTTATTATAGCTTTGATCGCCATGGTGATTTGGCTTCTTGAACATGTTGCATAGACCCTCAAACTCGAAGCAGGAACACTCCCAAGCCTCGAAAGGCCCAAGTTATGTAATGATCCCCTCCGTTTTAACTCACGAACCCGACTGGCCACAGACAAAATATCTCTCCATCAGAGTTGTCATTCTCAGCCGTCTCCTATTTACAGAATCTCCTCCAAAACAGTAGTCTCCAGACTGTGAAATCATCAGAAGAAGGAATCTACACATTGCCTCGACTTCGTTTGATGCTGGGGAACCCCTTGACAAGAGTGATCTCTCAAGCAGGAAGCGATCCAGATTCCAATGATCATTTAAACCTCCAGAGTACCAAATCTAATGTATTTCTACTTCCTGGTACCCGAACCACTGATGCCTTAGAGCTGGTTTTTCCTGCCTGGCACAGCTGTGCATTGGTTCTTCCGAATCAAAGCCCCATCACTGTCACCACCGCAGCTGATTCAAGGATTAGCAGCATCTCAGTAAATTCACCTACAGAATTGACAAATCCTTCAAAGCAACCCTTGAAACTGCACCGGATGAATCCAGCCCCACTTCATGCTCGAGAGAGAGTGCCCTTGGTGGATCTCTACCCACTTCCTGATACAAGTGAGTGATCCATCAGATCAAACATGGTGGAAATGATCATTCTGCAGAACTGAAAGCTCACAATTTCTCGTTTGCCGATCATATCCATTTACATGTATAAGGTGGACTTTCAAACGGTCAAATATATCTACATAAACGTTACCCCAGCAGAAATTATAACAAGACCTGAAATATGGTCGAGTAAACTCGGGTTACAGTGTTCATCAAGTGAATCACCTCCAAGTCATGTGTCCACCAGAAAATATGATAACTTCTGACATGCTTTCTTCCGGTCAGCATATCTTTCTAACTCACCTAACTTAATATTCTAATCCTATTTTCTCTTCATCGCAAGACTGAATCCAAATGGTCAGTAACTACACTTGCTTCTACTTTAATCTGCGTTCAAGTAGTACAGAATGAATCTCTTATCAGGCATATATCCTTCATCTGTCATCAAAAGAAACAGCTCCTTTAAAACTTCAAAAATGATTTCACTTTGCGGATGCATCCTGTCCCGGACAACAAAGCTATGGACTTTCTTCTCAATCTCAATCGAACTAATGCCTGTTTCTTTAGCCACCCCAGCCTCTTTCATTCTTTTCATAGTCCTTGCCCTCTCTTCCCAATTACCTTCAGAAGAGCATATATTGGCCAACGAAATGTACGGCGCAGGGGTATCGGGTGCAGAAGAAATCAGCTGCTCGGCAGCATACCTTCCTAACTCAGAATCACAGTGCATGCTACAAGCGCCAAGCAAGGCTTGCCAAACTAGAACACCAGGTTCCGTGGGCATTCCCTCTATGAAACTCTTCGCTTCAGCAAGGCGGCCAGCCCGTCCCAACATGTCGACAACACAAGCATAGTGCTCTGTCCTTGGACTAATTCCATAGTCCCTTTCCATTAGATCTAAAAGCTCCATTCCCTTCTCAACTAAGCCAATATGGCTACAAGCATGAAGCAAAGAGAGAAATGTAATGTCTGTCGGCTTTACACCTTCCATTTTCATTTCTTCATGCAACTGTAGAGCTCCATAGCCATCTCCGTGACACGCAAAAGCATTAACCATGGAATTCCATGAAATCAAATTTCTTGAAGGCATCCGACTAAACACTTTGATTGACTCCACGATATCTCCACACTTTGCATACATGTTTATTAACCCATTGCTGACAAAGGGAATATGAAAAAAGCTTCTTTTGATAACCAAAGAGTGAATTTGTTTACCTAAACCTAGAGAAGTATCAGCACCAAAAACCCCAAGAACAGCAGAAACCGCATTAGAATCAATCTCCAACCCTGCCTTTACCATTTTCAGAAATACTTGTATAGCTTCTTCTTCAAAGCCATTTTGTGCAAAACCTACAAGAATTACAGTCATAGAAACCTCATCTATAGTCTCTGCAGTCTCGAATAAATCCAATGCATCTTCTAGACTTCCACATTTTGCATACATATCCATCAGTGCACTCTCCACCAATAAATCTGACTGAATACCCAATTTCCATGCAATGCCATGCAACTGGCGTCCCGTGTTTATTGCTTGCAGACCTGCACACGTGGTGATGGAGCTCAAGTATGTGAGAGTATTCGGATAGATTGATCCGCTACGCATGCTCATAAATAACTTTAAACTATCCTCATAAAACTCATTCTGCTGAAGGCCAGAGATAACAGCCGTCCAACTAATCACATTCCTCTCGAACATTTCATTAAAAACGCGCATTCCCCAATCAATGCCACCGCATTTGAAATAAGACGTGATCAGAGCATTCCCTATCGTAATTTCCGTTTCAAATCCACCCCTCAAGACTATGCCATGCATCGACTCAACCACACGAGAAAGCTCATGGCCATCGCAACCAGACAGAATCGTCGTCACCGTGGCTTTATCCACGCCTCGAGCACCCCCTTCCCACATTCTTTTGAACATCCCAAAACCCATCTCGAACTCCCCATTCCTCAAGAACCCAGATAACGCAGTGTTCCAGGAAATGGTGTCCTTCACTGGCATTTCATCCAACAGCTTGACGACGCCCAGCACGTCCCCGCACCTCGCGTACATCGAGAGGAGAGAGTTCCAAACGACAGGACCGTTTCGGAAGAGGTCCTCGTTTCCCGGGTCGTGGAGATCGGGGTCCTTGACGATGGACGCGTGGAGGGAAGAGCCCAGACGGAAGCGCCCTTCTCTGCCGCAAGCGGACAGAAGGTGGCTCACGCGTACGTGGTCGAGGACCAGAGTGGAGGCTGGTGACGGAGCGTCTTGAAAGGTCGGAGCTTTGAGCGGAGGAGAGAGGCGGGAGGTCAGTCTCCGAAAGACCCATTTCGAATTCATCCCACGAAATCAGAGCCGCAGAAAAACACAGTGATCCTATGACAGCTTCTCAAACGGCTAGTATAGACCACAGAACTTTGGCCTCCTCGGCGCAAATTTCTGCCGAGAGGGAAAGGGAGAGGGAGAGGTGGAGCTGGGCGGGCTTGTGATGCCTGATAGCGAGTGTGCAATTCATGAGCCGTGACTATGGTCATCCCCCATTGAAAGCTCGTCCTTTTTGTCTCGACAAACTGAATAGTCGTGTTGTATACCTTTCGAATTTCCCTCTTAACCCGGGGCTGTCTTGAATCATTTAAGGTTGGTTAAGAAGAAACCTTACCAAAGCATTGGTAGCCGAAGCTATCAACATGAGCCTTTGCGGCCTATTCGTTTGCATTGCAGTGACGGTAAACTCCATGAATGCATTTCTTATTTTAATGTGCCAATACCCGCATGCTCTACCTCAGATTGTGGAATCTATTTATCTTTCCTTGCTTTAGGGAATATCCCGAGCTTAATATTCCTGAGTTCAGATTAAACCTTTTAAAGTTTCGCTTAAAACCAATGTTCATCCCTCATTAAAGCTCATCTTTTTTGTCTCGACAAATTGAAAAATCAACTCGTATACTTTTCGAATCTGACAAACTGCTTGAGTCGATTTAAAATGAAATTCAATTTAAAATAAAAAACGTAAACCGATTGAATCGGATATCTTTTCGACCATGGAGCCGAGGAAGCTTCATTTTGACTCAATTTAATCTTGTTTGTCCATGCCTTTCTGTATCCCTTCCCGTTCGAGGAAGAGACTGAACTTTTAGTCTTACTCAACAAATGAGCATTTTCATTTTTTTTGTTTCTTTCTCAACACTCACCAAAAGGGTTTTGAACCACAGAAAACCAAATGCGCAAAATGCAGTTAGCCTGTGAATATTTGCAAATTTGCACAAGGGATGCAGGATTGTATTAAGCAGACATTTGTATGCTGGTATGCAATTCTCGGAAGCAGGCGTCAAGAAATCAAAAACTAACCATATAAAAGCTATATTTGCAAATTTAACAGGGGAACAAACCTGTATCTTCAGGCCTTTTGAGAAGGGAAGAATATCCACGTCATTTCCAATGAACAAAAAGGAAGGGGGGACAACATCCGGGGAATAATAAAAAAGGAAGGGATTAGTGTATTTAAAGTCCTAAAACTTGTCATAAAAGTACAATTGAGTCATAAAACTTTTATAATGTACAATTAAGTCCTAAAACTTGTTAGGAAAGTGCAATTGAATCTTGAAACCTTTAAAAAGTGCAAATAAATCATAAAATTTATCACGAAAATACAAACAAATTCTAGAACTTGTCAAATTAGTTCAATTAAGCCCTTCCATTGATTACACTTTCTGAAAATTTTATGGCTTGATTGCACATTTGTGATAAATTTTAGAACTTGATTGCACATTCATGATAATTTTTAAAACTTGATTACACTTTTTGAAAGTTTTAAGATTTAATTATACTTTTATGACAAGTTTTAAGACTTGATCGCATTTTTTGAAAATTTTAGGACTCAATTGAACTCTTCCGACAAGTTTTAGAGCTTCTAGTACGCACTTGTCTCAAAGAGGAAAGGATGTTTCCCTCCCGTTTATTCTCTCAGGAATCACGCTATACAGATAATAAGGATTCCTGAAATGTGTAGAAGCAGCACGGAGAAAACACACATGTTCATAAATACATTTGCTTCGACAATTGACACTGTTAACGATTCAAGACAGATTTGTTTGATATGGTTAGAGCATCTGGCGGCATCCCACAAGACACTCCAACAGTGCAAAGAGGCGAAAATGCTGGATTCCCTCCCCAGTGATGCTGCTTTATTGCCAGTCGGACCGGTGAAACTGCTAATGAAGACTTAACCAACGAAACTGATGCCCCGAATTAAACGCAGCCAGGACAAGGATTTAAGGGCGGAGACATCGATCCGAAAAGCACGTTCCTTCCGCAGAATTGTAACAACAGCTGAGACTTTGACCACTTCTCACCTCAGAGGACGGTATGCCCACCATGGTAATTCCAGCCATTGAGCGTGACTCGAGGAGTGACACCCCGTGGAACTTCAAAAGACATTTTGATGGTCATAATTTCGCCCGGCGCTAAAGAGAAATAATTATCCGAGTAATGAACAGGAAGGATTCTCGTGTCTTCTCCTTCCTTGCGGTCTGCCTTCATGGCATGAACAGAGAAATGAAGGAAGAAAGCAACTCCAACGTCGGTCCCATTTACAATGGCGACGGTTGGACCATTAGCTTCCTTTGAAAAGCATTTGCCCACTCTCTGAAGTAAACTGGATCTACATTCTACCTCCTTAGCAGCTTGGTCGGAATCCAAAGAGGCCAAGTCAATGTCTCCCCCACTATGCCTTGTACTGAAAACATTCCGGTATGTTAAATTTTGAGAGTCCGGCTTTTTAGATGTGTTTTGCACATGCATGTCAATTTCGTATGTGGAACCTCTGACATAAACCATAGATGTGATCCTGAGAGGTACTTTCTTCTTCCTGTATGCTTCCAACAGCTTGTAGTTACCACCGGACACATGTAACCAGTAAAAGTTCCTAGACATGATACCAAAATCGGACATATGGTAGAGTTTAAGGAGAAGGAAGTAGACAGGCTTCGGACTTTGCGACTTGGGATATTTCATCTCAACAATGGAAACAGTCTTCTTGGGTGGCACTGAAAGTTTGTCAAAAACCTTGAAGTATGGGCATGCTCCCTCCAAATCCCATACCGATGCTTCTATTGCTACGCCAGAGAGCTCATCTGATGTGGTATTAACAACCTGTAGAAGCAGACCAAAAAAGGCTATTATCAAGTTCTATTTCACAGGAAAAACTACGAGTTCGTGTTCAGGATATACTGAAGAATTGCATAACTTAATACTGTTGTTCCCCAACAAAGATGTGCATCGAATCTATTGAAAGAATAATAACAGTCTGAGCTCTCACTGGCTTTTGTAGCAAGACGTACCTCAATAGAATAGGTGGCTAGATTAAGTTGAACATGGATTGGCTCTGCAGCTGAACGGCAGCCGTAGAACCCTGCTGTTTGATCAAGTAGGTGATCATAAAATTGACCTCTAAGACCAGTCCAAGGATTCTGCGTCTTCCATATGAGAACCCCCGTGAATTTTCTCCACATATGAGAAGTCCAGCCTTCCAATAAAGCTCTATATTGTACGTAGTTTACAAGCTGAGCCTGACGAGTCAAAAAAATATTATGTACTCACTGATTGATTAGAATTTAGAAGAAACAAACTAATGGCAACACCCTTCACTGAGTCTTACCTTCAAACAGAAGTCATCAAGATCCTCAGGGGTACCATAGAGTTCGATTTGATCATGAACCTTGTCTGGTTTTGAGTATGGTATGTACTTATGGTATTCCCATATAGGATTTGGAACTTCTTCAGTGTAACCATTTGAAAGTTTCTTGAAGATTGGAATATGCCATCCTTCTGGAGGCATTGTTGCTCTGATGGTAGCTGCAACAGGCATACCCACAGAACCCACTTCTGGATTGAATCCATAATTGTAAAAGTCATCCTTAAAGAAGCTTTCAGGATACTGGATCTCGTAAGGGCCATCAGTCCAGCCACCCTTGCCATCAGCAAACCCATCCCACATGGATCCTTGAACATAGATGCGTGTTCCATCGAGGTAGAGGCTGGGATCTTTCTCCTCTTTATTCAAATCTTCTAAAGTTTTGTCATGCTCATCCACCTTTTCAAAATAGGGATGAAGTTTGAGGTAATTCTTTAGAGCTGTGTTGAGGTCATCTGGTGGAACTTGTTCGTTTCCACCTACCCAAAGAGCCAGACTCGCATGATTCCTTAAAAGCTTGACAGTGTCTCTTGCACACAGAAGAAATAGGTCATGATCCAGCGGGCCATCAGGATTGGATACTGGGACTCCACGTCCATCAACATCACCAGTAATCCAAAATTCTTGCCAGACCTACAAAAGCTTTATAAGCCATTCGATAGTGGGATAAATTGATTGGCTAACATACTGACAAAAATGATACTAAGCATCTGAAAAGAAGGTTGGCTGAGCCGCATTGAAGATTTGACTATGAACAATGAACCATACAAGTAATGTAGAGGTCATTTACAAACTCTTAGCATGTCATCATGAAGCAGGTGATTGCGAGGATTTATTCTGCAGCAAGTACATCCGGCACACATATTATTCTGTGTCCTTACTTTATCCATTTTAGAGAGAGAGAGAGAGAGAGAGAGAGAGAGAGAGAGAGAGAGAGAGAGTATTACCAGAAGACCATACATATCACAATAATGGTAAAATTCTGGCCTTTCCGCTAATCCGCCAGCCCAACAGCGGATCATGTTGAAATTCATATCGGCATGGAATTTGATATCGGTCCTGTAGCGTTTCTCTGAAAGTCGCAGCAGTCCGTCTGATAAAATCCAATTACCCCCACGAATAAAGATGGGCTGCCCGTTAACCTTGAACAACCTAAAGAGCACAAGTACATTTACAATGAAAAATACAATTCAATTTCTAATTCTTTCCGTAAATTATGAACTACCTCACCTTCCACCAGTTGCACTATCAATATGGCTCTCAATTTTGCGGAATCCAAATAGATGTCTCCACGAATCAGACTCTCCAAATCCTTTCACTTCAATGCTGACAGCAACATGGTAAAGGGACTGCTTTCCCATGCCATTTGGCCACCATAGATTTGGCTTATAGAAAAATAGCTGCAGGTTGATACCAAGAATCAAATTAATTAGGATTGTTTCAATTTTTCCTAGATCCAATTTTCCACTTCAACATTTCTTTAGATGTAAATAATATTGGCCAAACTCATCACTGCTAGGATGTAGAAGAAGTAAAATCAGGCAGTCTTTTCCTGGGTGATTTTTCTTCTTCAAAGAAAGAACGGTTGTTCTAAAAACATTTCCTCTGCGACACTTGAGACACATCAATATTTACTGACCTCCGTAAATGTATGTTGAGTCCGAGCTCCAGGTGAAATCGACAGATGTTCGGTCTGAAGATGCTCTATTGAAGCCACATTGCCCTCAAGTTCTGCAGTCACTTCGATGCTCAAAGAGCATTCAGCAACCCGTGTACTTCTATTTTCCAACTCAGTCGTACAATGCAAGTATACTCTCTTATAGTTGTCGAAAAATGACGACACCAAGTGGGGATCAATTAACTTTACGGGCTGAACCAATAATGATTTATCAGATTGGAATTAAAAAAAACAAACTACAGTTATCTTGAATTAACTGATAAATGACAAATTGCAGAACAGTATTACGGATAGAAAACCCGGTTTTACCCACACAGCTCTATTCAAAAGCAACTATGACTTGCTTGCTAACTAATAGTTCCAGACAATTACCAGACAAAAAATTTTTCCAAATGCAGATACAATAGCTCAAGCCATAATATGGCAGCAGTGTTTATCACAATCACCATTAGAGCCGCAGGTTGTTAAACAATGATTGTCCTATTTTATTAGAATGTTCAACCAAGCTATATATATCAACCGGCGCATCAACCCCACGGTTTGAAACTGTTGAATTGCAGGACTTATACAAAGAAAAAACAGTTACTGTGCACTCACCCCAGTGATGGAAACTGATACTTCATCCCATATGCCAGTATTACGATCCCTATATGAACATAGATGCTGGTCAATCAGAAAGTAAACATGTAATATGATGTCTTCCAAACGGATTTTAAAAAAATAAATAGATAAGTGAAAAATTACAGAAATTCAACCGCATTCCTTGAAATAAGAAAACCACATCAGCAAATGGCAGTCAGGATTTTGCTCACTAAACATAAAAAGCCAAAGAAATCCATAGATGACATAACTATTGTAAAGTTATGGCGCAAAAAGACATCACATCTAGCTGGGAGCTGTCCTGTCCCCATCCTATCTCCACCTTTCTCCTAGGATCAATAGATGCATTTGCTTTTCCAGCTTCTCACCCAACATAATCCGAACTGCTGGTATTATGATTACTTAATTGAGATTATCTAATCACAAGTGCTTTAGTTTGAAAAATAACAAATAATGAGAAAAACTAGGAGCACACACAATACAAACTTCAAAAGTAGTATAACTAATCCTTTGCAACCTTTCCCTCTTTCCCATCTGAAGAAGCAAATAGCTTGTCCCTCCAAATCTCATGAATCACAAACAGTCAGTCTCTGAAGGACCAACTTGAGTGGAAACTAAAGAGGCACATGTACTAATTCCAACAACTACGCAATTTATGGAGAATGTAGCTGTTCACACTCTGCTTTCGACATCTGAAGCTTTAAAATAGACACTAAATAACCAGAAGACAGCAACATTGCTCAGTCAAAAAAAGCAGAAGTTATCATGTATTATTTCTCCAATAAGGAGTTGATTACCTTATAGGAGCAATCCAGTCCCAACCCTCAACATATTGTGTTGCGACATCCTTTCCGATCTAATGAAACAAAGATACCATATGAATGTTCCGCAGTTTTGATAGGAATCACACTATTAATCCAATTAGACTCTGACAATATTTAATATGTCATTCCAAACTACTATTAAATGCAGGGGAAGACATGTTGTGCAGAAGCAGGTACATACCTCATGGTCCCCACCTTGTCCTCCCTCTGGAGGTATCGTTCCAGGGTGATCTGGGGGATGAACAAGAACTGCTAGCATGTTTTGTCCATTAGGATGGAGCATGTCAGTAACATCAAGCTGATGTCTTCTGAACATTCCTTTAGGAAGAACCTTTTTGTTCCCATTTAAGTATACTTCCGCAGAGTAGTTAATTGCTCGAAAATTCAGATCGAGGTGTTGTGCTCCAGGCTGTGAAAATTTGAAATAATATGGAGCAGTGGCTCAAGCAAAAGTAACGAAAAGAAAGAAATGATGAACACTCAAAAGCAGGCAGAATATCACATTGAAAATGTGAAAATGAGACAACATGTCAACAATCGTAACCGCATTAATTCCATTTTGTGATAAGTAAGAAAATACAGTACCAACTGTCATTTTTCAAAGATTTTTAAGAGGAAGAGCTGATCTTAAAGACATGAAATGGTAAAGGACACAACTTAGCACCGGATAATATTTATTAAGGCCTTTAGAAACCAGCAAAACATGAATTTTGACATTAATTATGTCAAATATGTTATCATTTAAAACTCGAGAATTTCAAAGAACACATCTTGATTCTTTTAGCAAGAGTGCAACATACCAGCTTGCATTGGAAAGTCGTAAAAAACCAAAATGTGTAGTGCTCCCTTCCAGAATCAGCAATATCTATAATGGCCTCATTATTTAACCCGTAAAAAGGATCTGGAACTGCCTTGTTCTTTACCAGGGTTGCTAAAACACTGCAAGTTATATCACCGTTAGCATTCGAGGCAAATAACTAAGAGAGTAAAAAGGAACTCATACTCTTAACATGACATGCTAGAATTCCTCAGCTAGTGAGGTGTAAACCACATTTCAGATACTTGAATAAGAATATAGACTAAAATGAGCTGGTCAACATTAATTTAGGACAGAACACAGATATCAGAACATCTTGCAAAACCAAGAAAGTTTTACGTTCTTTCTGGACAACTGCATTGACGTTTTTTGCCTTGAAATTCTAACTAAACTATATAATTCACCAGACCACTTACATTCATCCCCGGATCCATTCGATGACTCATAACCGGGGAATCTCGTTGCTTCTGCTTTTTAATTGAGATGCACTTAATTTCAAATTCCATTACTTGTAACCTTCCTACCACACTCTTTACATCATCGAATTCCAAATTTCGTTAATCAACTGAAATCATGACTAGACTTAATAAGCCATTAAAAACTATCAAGATTAGTCTCCAAGCAATCTCGCTCGTGTCTGGCTGCAGGGTCATCTGCAGTCCATCTTTCCTGTGCTAAAAAGATTTGACATTCCAACAGCTACACAAGTCATTTAACATCGAGCCCAGACTTAGCTTTTCGCAAAATTACACCAGAATTAGGTTCAAAGCAATGCACAATCAGCTCTCTCTCTCCACGATCACAGTCCACACTCGAACCCCTCAAAAGAAGTTCCTAACTCAATTCAGACGCATGCGGTCGCCGCAGAAGCCGAAACGCACGCGAAGATCCCGACTTACGTCCCGGGAACGACGGCCTCCATCCACGGAGGAACGGCTCCGGTCGGAGGGTGCGTCGTGGTGAGCTGCGCCCCGGTGAGCTCCACCTCCGTCGATCTCGCCGCGAGCCATCCGGAATCGAGCTTCGTCTTCCCGATCCCCGCGATCACCGGCGCCGCCTCCGCCGCCATCATTCTCCTCCGTCAAGCGGCAGCTCACGCGCGGAGTGACGGCGAGCGAACGAGCGGATGCGAAGACCAGCTCGCAAGTCTTCATCCGCTTCAGCAGCAGAGGTTCCTTTTTATGTTTTTTAGTCTCTGTCGGTCTCGAATCGTCGTCGCTATCCGTGGCCCGCGGGGGAGTTTCTTCCTGTTGCCGCGACCACGCGAAGTCTTGCTTGCGCGGGACGCCCCGGATGACAGATGGGCGGTGCGGATCAGCGGTTTCTCGGCGAGAGTACCTGGGGCTGGAAGCACTGGATCCTCACCGTGCTCACCGTCGGACAAGGTGTCGGTCCGCGGCATCAGCGTGTGGATTGCGGTTTACGGATACGACCATCCGGATCGCGATAACTACGACCTCGCCGCGTCGTCGTTTTTGGGGCAGTTCGGCAGGGAAATTAAAAAAAATGAAGGAAAAAAGAGGGAAGATCGCCGTTGCCGGGGATCGAACCCGGGTCGCCCGCGTGACAGGCGGGAATACTCACCACTATACTACAACGACCTTGTTGATGGAGCATCTCTGTTGTTTTAATATTATATTTTAGTAAAATGTCGGTTATTCATCTTCTTTTAGCTCAAAATTAAAATTTCAAAAAAGAATAGCACCACTTAAAACCTTAAAATACGCCCACTGCGGCCCCAATGCCCCGAACTTTTTTTTTTTTTTGGTGTTACCAAAATCCCAAAAAGTAAAGCAATGTGATGAAAATACCACCATGGCTTTGTCGACATCCAAAACTTATGTAATTATAACAAATTTTTGGGTATTGATGTGACATACGCTAGGGGCATATCTTAGGGGTTATAGTAGTATAAAAGAAGTTTAAGGCATTTGTGCTATAGTGGCTCTGTTTGTTTCGTAAAAAATGAATGATTTATGAAATATTTTCTTAAAAATGATCGTTTGTATTACTAATGATACTGATCGGTCATTTTTCTCAATTGCTCATCAAATGAAAATTCCATGGAAGCAATCCTCCCCCAATAAGGCAGGCATGTTGGCTTGCCATCTCTCACTTTTTCCACAATTGCAACCATATCCAGGAAATGCTCCATACATGGCTTGCCATCTTGGGCAGAGAGAGAGAGAGAGAGAGAGAGAGAGAGAGAGAGAGAGAGAGATTGGCCACTCTTTGGAAGCTCGGGGGCAAAGATTCGAGGGAGACTACAGGCTTGGTTGATAGAAATGTACAATTTTTCCTTTGATGTTCAGTGTGGGTAGGCTATCCTAAATTTTACGTGCGAAAGTAAAATAACTAATTGAGAAAGGGAATGCAAGATGATACATATGAATGTCTTTTTCTTTGAACCCAATCTCCGAGATAAATGACTTTTTGGAGAAAAAACTTATGTGTCACGATTGAACGCATAACAAAATAGTTTATAATTTTTATAGTTTGGGATATTGTGTTACAATAGGCATGTTTAGGATTTTTGATGGTATTTACTTTTTTTATAATCCAATAGGAGTTTAAATTATATTAACATGTGTGTTTTGTTTCGGAGAAAATTTTACAACGAAAAAATATGATTTTTGGGAAATTCTTTTCCAAGGAAAATGTTCTAGAAAGGTTATTTTCTTAACTTTAAGCATGTGCCTTTTCTTTGATCGCGAATAGTTTTCTATTGATCGATTATTTTCAACAAAACAAAATGTGTGAAAATGCAAAAATTAATTCGTGAAAAATTCTTTTACTCAAACAAGCACGTTCTACATTTATTTAAAAAATGTCGCATTTATTTAATTAAAATGAAGGAAATTAATCGCATATGTAGGATTCGCCACACCCACGTCATCAAACTACTTACGGACGCAAGGGGATAAACATTGCACCCCTCGTCTCATTAAAAAGCGCGCCACCACATCTTCCTTTTTTCCCGCTAATTAATCCCCACTTTAATCAGTAATTAAATTAAATTTAAAGCAAAAACCGATATAATAATATCAAAATTAACAATTATGACGTCAGCATTTTGAACTGGACACCTCAACATTTGCCGGCATTCTTTAAGAAGGCGCAAAGCTAAGAAAACAGAGAAAGCAAAATCTCTCTCATCGCCTTCCGATCAGTTCCTCTGGAGAGGAGAATTCTTTCCATGGCGTCGCTTTCCCGGGAAAACTTCACGGAATCCGCGGCTCGGCGCCGCCTCCGGGCGGTTCGGCGCCACCTCCTCCCCTACGGCGACGGCGTCGCCGTCGCCGATGGCCTTGATCTCGGTTCCCGCGTACAGGCCAGCGCCGCTTCCGGCGATCTCGACGGTATTCATTTCGGTCGGAGAGAGCTGTCTGATCGGACGTGCTTATTCTCGTGGCACTCCTCCGCTTCCTTCCTCTCTTGTGTTCCTACGTGTGCAGTTCGCTCGCTCGCTCGTTCTCGCAAGTCGCGGATAGTAGTTTTCTTTCGCCCGTGTTCTGTTTTTGCACGCTTCTGTTGTTAAGTTCGATTCGAAGCTGCATAGGGAATCGCGGTCGTGACTTGTTCATCGGTGACGGATTTTCGGGCGACGATGAGAGAAACTAGCGATCGAGAGCGCCGTTTTGAAGTAAGGAGGCCTCTGGTCAGTTACTTTTGCGGGATAACCGAGTCGCTTCAGTATTTTCAACTTCCGATCGACTTCTGAATCTTTGGAATCGTGAAGTCATTATCGCTGGAGAACAGTTGAGTGAATAATTCCAATAGTCATGAAGGACCAGTGGTGATCGTTCTCACGATCGCATCACCTCATCGCTTATTGCAAATGTAGTTCTTCATGCGCCTGAGTGAGCTACCTATTACCTACGAATTTGTTCTTTCGAGGTCGATCGCGAAAATGTTTCTCTAACCGTAAGTAGAGACAATACCTATGTTGCGTCGATCAGAAACAATTTCTTGAAATTGCCAGTGGGTGATCTGTCGTAGGAGCATTGGCAGAGGCCTAATTTGTGTCATGAAAACGTCTATAAGCTGGAACAGAAATTACGATACACGATAGTTTATTCCATTTGCACTCAGTTGTCTGAGGAAGGTAGGCCGAGTCATTTTAAGTAGAACTGTTGCTACTGATATGTAGTTATTCACACTTGGCCTGCATTGAGTTATTCGCTCTATTTTCTGCATAGGAAGGGATTACAGCGTGATTCTTCCTGAAGACCTGCGTACTGGGAAATGGATTGTTTATAGGTACTTATTCTTATCATGGTGAAGTTAGCTAGTGTTGGTGGAATCTCGAAGCGACATGTCTATAAGCTCTCTTCTCTTGGCAGATCCACACGCTCTCCTTTGAAGCTTGTCAGTAGATTTGCAGATCACCCCAATATCGGAACGTTGCATGACAATTTCAAGTCAGGCTCTCCCTTAACTTGATCATAGTTTTTTTGTTTTTTTCCCAATTAAGTGATTCGTGGCATTTACTGAGACAGCTTTTAGTAATTAGAATAGCTCTCCTTTCGTTTCCTTCTTTTGAAATGTTATTGCATCCATATGCATCATAGGATCTGCATCTGTGAGTATTTATGATGTCTTTTGGGTGCAGACATGCCATTGAAACATTTCGGGATTACAAGTACTTAGGTACTCGAGTTCATGTCAATGGGACAACAGGAGAGTAAGTTGGTTATAGAGTGTGCAAGTTTTGCATTTTTCATATTCTAACAGTTTACCTGATAAAATTTCCTGTATTCCTTTTGAAATTCTAAGGTACAAATGGATGACATATGGCGAAGCTGGAAGTGCTCGAGAAGCTATAGGTTCTGGACTTCGCCATCATGGGTTACTCGAAGTGAGAAGCAGGATGTTTTCTGAGTATTGCTCCTTAAGTCATTCTGAAGTTGTTAAACATATAGTATTTGAACTAAGGATGGTATTATTGGTCTCTTTGTTGCAGGGAGTTTGTGTTGGACTCTACTTTGTTAATAGGCCAGAGTGGCTGATTGTAGATCATGCTTGTTCAGCATATTCTTATATCTCAGTCCCTCTATATGACACGCTTGGTGTGTAATAGCAATTACTATTTTGTTTCTGCCCTGTCAAGCCTCCTCCTAGTTTTAACTTTTGTGTTTCACAGGCCCCGATGCTGTGAAGTATGTTGTGAATCATGCGGCTGTACAGGCTATCTTTTGTGCTCCCCAAACTCTGAACACAGTGAGTTAGCTCCCTATTGCAAAAGAAATACCTGTACATTAATTCTTGTAATGGAGGAATACATAATCTTCCGACAAAAGTAGACTGCACATCATTTTACATTAACAATTTTATATTTTCATTGTTTTTCATTCACTTATTCTGCAGTAAAAGTACAGTAATTTCTGCTTCTATTGTTTATGATCAGTGAGGAATTCATCTGTTAGAAAGTTTCAGTCTCATTGTTTCTGACCTGTAAATGGACCATGAAGCACAATAGCTCTTGCTGATGGAGCTGAATAGAACAAATTTCATCACCGGCTCTTCACATATAAATTACAATGGTCGTTAGTCTGTCTTTCGAGCCAACAACATTTAGGTCTGTCTATTTGATAAGCTCTATGACAAAACATGTGCGTCCTATTTCGTACGTCATCCATTCAGTTTATATTTCTGACGCACCTATTATATCTCAACTTTGTCTCTGTTTTTTGCAGTTATTGAGCTTCTTGTCTGAGATTCCAACTGTTCGTCTAATTGTGGTGAGTATTAAGATTGAAGTCGCAAAATAGGCAACTAATCGTTTGATGTTTTCCTTTTGCTCACACTAGACTTGCTGCTCTGGAAAAATAGGTAGTTGGAGGAATAGATATACACTTGCCCTCCCTCCCACTAACGTTGAGAGTCGAGCTGATTTCATACTTGAAACTTCTGAGTCAGGTATGATGCACTTCCTTAGTGAACTTATCGTACCAGCCTTTGATTAAACACTCAATCCTTCATTGTTGAGAAATTTTTTTTAAGAGACATGGAATTTTGCCATCCCATTTTTTAAAACATTATTGCAATTTTTAGAAGCTTGTCCTGCTGACTAGTTTAGTCATTTTGGATTATCAGATAAAAAGTCCTGGCACCAATTTCTTATTATACTCGGATCATTCCCCTTCTCATATTGTAATAACATGAAATTTTCTTTTAAAGACACTTGGCTTCAAAATGAAATGAAGTGACTGGGTCCTTTTTGTGCATAAAGAGCTGTAGAAGCAAATTTTTGGCTTTAAACTGTTAAAATAATTGTCAGTCCAGAAGAATTGAATGCTGTGGACTCTTTATTTTTGGCCAAAAATGTTTTGGGCTTTTGGACTATAGGTGCTTGTTAGGTATAGATTGCGTCAGCTGAGTACTTCTCACTTAATATTATTGAGATTGTGAACTTATTGGCGTCAAGTGCCTTCTGCATTATCTATAGTGTTATCTTATTTCATAAGTTTGTGATGGACATAATGACGTGGATGTCTGTAATTAGTTTGTCCAAATTATCTGATCACAAATTCTCTCTAGTCTTTGGGGTTTTAGTGATCATCAAGTTAAAGATGTCTTCCTTTAGGGTCATAGCAATCTCCAGCCTTGTTGTCCTCCAAAACCAGAAAACATTGCGACCATATGCTACACAAGTGGAACAACTGGAACACCAAAGGTAGAAGTTTAGATTTTTTAGTATGGTTTCTTTTATGCTACACATGTTGGTTTTATGACATATTACTGTGCATATGAAATTCATTTGCTCCTTGTTTAACATCATAGGGGGTTGCGTTGACTCATGGAAACTTGATTGCAAGTGTAGCTGGGTTTAGTCGAGCGATCAAATTTAACCCATCAGATATGTGAGTCCTTTATCATTTGTTGTTCCATTACATAAGTACAGCCAGCCTCTCAAGGTTTTTCAATTACATAATTGGTAACTTATTGTACTGTCATTTCATTTTTCGCTGTCCCTTGATATATTTTTCTCTCGACAGCTATATATCCTATCTCCCTCTGGCACATATATATGAAAGAACCAATCAGATCCTTTCAGTATATTGCGGGGTTGCTGTCGGTTTCTACCAAGGGGTATGTTGCTTATCTGGAAATCTATATACAAGTCCAACTATGTTCACGTTTGATTCCTTTGGTCTGTCAGTACGGAGCACTAAGAAAATGAGGAGAATTAGTGACATTTTCCATAACATAATCCTTTAAAATACTTAACCTCAACTCAAATCTATCAGCATCCTTTTCTGTTGATCATATATTCGTCCCCATCAATTAAAAGCCATGAATCTTGTCTAAGATACAAGCCTAAATGTCATTCTTCCATATGTGGATTTAAGGGTAATGTACCTGCATTAATGTAAGAAAACATATTACAATATGCACTTGATTTCATGTACTTACCCTGAGGCTTTTATTCTACATCTCTTACTAAGCAATAGGTCCTCCTACTTTTCAGGACAACATGAAACTGATGGACGATTTGGCTGCTTTGAGACCGACAATTTTTTGCAGTGTTCCTCGGCTGTATAACCGTATATATGCAGGGTGAAGAGACAGACGACTGTTTGTCAAATCCTTTTCTTGACACAGGGAACTGCTGATTTCTATTTTGTTTCAATAATGGCAGAATAATAAATGCTGTGAAGTCTTCAGGGACGCTAAAGGAGAGACTATTTAGAGTTGCCTTCAATTCGAAGAAGCATGCTATATTGACAGGTATCAATGCTAGGAAGTTTCTTGCAGGATAATATGGGCCACATTCAGTTCTTGATTGCCTGTTTAACTTTTAATTTTTTGCCTCTGTTGACCCGAATGGTTGAAAAATGTGTTAGGCCGGAATCCATCACCTATGTGGGACAGACTAGTATTCAATAGAATAAAGGAAAAGCTTGGAGGGCAAGTCCGTTTCATGGGATCTGGTGCTTCACCGTTATCTCCTGATATCATGGACTTCTTAAGGGTGTAAGTGTGCTTGAAATGCTGCACTTATTTGAACAACTGAGCTCCATTCTTTTATCTCTCATGAACAGAAGTCTATTTGCTGCTTTTCTGTTGCTCCTAATTTCACCATACCACAGGTGCTTTGGCTGTCAAGTGCTTGAAGGATATGGTATGACCGAGACATCTTGTGTCATAAGCTGTATGGATGAGGGCGACACTTTATCTGGTCATGTTGGATCTCCAAATCCTGCCTGCGGTGAGTTCAACACAGTAGTTTTACATACTCAAAATATGTGCCTCATTTAATTTAATCTGTTGAGACTTTTTCTTGTGTCTGTGCTTATCTGAAACTTTTCCAGAAATAAAGCTCGTGGATGTTCCTGAAATGAACTACACGTCAGAAGATCAACCCTATCCTCGTGGAGAAATCTGTGTCAGAGGCCCCATTGTCTTCCAAGGATACTACAATGATGAAGTTCAAACGTGCTTAACCTCTTCAACTTATATTTTTAAATCTATTAAGTTTTACCGCAATCTAAATTTCCCGTTGAATGAGCAGGAGAGAGGTGATTGATGATGACTCTTGGTTGCATACGGGAGACATTGGGTTGTGGTTACCGGGTGGGCGCCTTAAAATTATTGATAGGTGAGTCGAATATTACAGTATTTTCCTCACCTAACCATAGTGGTAAGGGGTCCCTTATGATGTGAGGAAAGGAGCATGGGTTGAAATTTACCTTTATTAGGACAGTAAGTACTGGTTGTGAAACTTCTGATTGTCACTTAAGCATTGAAGTTCTTTTCTTCATTCATGTCTTCGCATGAGATCTCACTGATAATTTCTAATTCCCAGTTTAAATCCTACATCATGCTATGACAGGAAAAAGAATATTTTCAAGTTGGCACAAGGTGAATATATAGCACCAGAGAAGATCGAGAACTTGTATTCCAAGTGCAAATTCATCTCACAGTGCTTTGTATATGGTATGGAAGAAGAATTTTCCAGCACATGATACTTTCTTTCTTCATTTTTCCCATCCACAGCCCAGTGACTGCAACAGATTTCGCTCTCTTGGTCGACCCCAAGGACGGGTTTGATCCATTCCAACGTGTTGTTACAAAGGCTGGTGCGCCGGCCTTTATATGAAATTTCCTACAAGTCTGCTGACTGCTTGTTTGTCTCAGGTAATAGCTTGAACTCTTACTTAGTGGCAGTTGTCACTGTGGACCCAGAAGCACTGAAAGAATGGGCTGCATCGCAAGACATCAAGGTTTTCTTTAAACTTATTTCTCTCCACCAAAATTCTAGCTTGAGCCTTGAAGTTCAGTCACTGGTTGTTATATTATTTCTTCACAATCAGAACGTTGTCATTTGGGGAAAGTATGCAACTTTCTGAGTAGGCTGATTTATATATCAAGGACATCTTCATTTCACTTCAGGGAGAAGTCGTAACATGCATCATCTTTATCTAATTGAGCTTTGTCTGTGGCCATCTACCGTTTTCTAACTATTCGTAGGACTGTGAGTCCCACTGCTCTTTCTTATTATCCTTGACAGCTACTGAAGGGGAACTCTGTGCACTGAAATGGCAATGACCGTGACCATGATTAGCGTTTTATGTTGATATTAGTTCACATGCATTTGTTTCAAGATCCAGCGAGACTGGAGGTGCTGCAGAGCTTGTTGCGATTATTAGATTGTTTTGTGAGCTTGCATTATTGATGGTCTCAGTGCATTTGTGAATCTGCATCGCACCAAATAAAAAACTGTAGTCACCTAAGATAGTTCATGCCATATGCTCGCCATATTATTTTTTATCTAGGGGGTTGTCCATTTATAAGTTTGGTTCTTGCCATGCAGTATGAGGCTTTAGAACAGCTATGCAATGACCGGCGGGCACGGGAAGCCGTTCTTGCTGAAATGGATGCCATCGGCAGAGAAGCGGAGGTATACTGTGTCCTCTAAAGGGATCATCGACAGCCTCTACTTAGGTAACATTTTTCCATTTACCTGCCTCTTATCATGTTGCTTCCCTTTTTTCAGTTGCGAGGCTTCGAATATGTGAAGGCTGTGACACTGGTGCTGGAACCATTCACGGTGGAGAACGGACTTCTCACTCCAACATTTAAGGTGATTCCATGTTGCCTTTGCTTTTTCACCTTAAAAAAAACTAATCGCATGAGCGAGAGTCGTTGCATTTCGGACAAACATAGCAAAGTGTACTCAGAAGTTAACATTATCTCTCTTATTTGTAGATCAAGAGGCTTCAAGCCAAAGCCCACTTTGCTAAGGCGATATCGGACATGTACACTGAGCTCTCTACATCCGATCCATCTCCTGATGCGTAAGTCGCGAATAACATCTGAAAATTTAAATATTTCATTTGTATACGGAGAAATTACTCAAGGGTACGAGGCAGAAGCTGATTGTGAAATTAGGTCTCTGTAATTTGCTCTCCTGTTTGGTTGTATACTCTTAATGGTGCAGTTTAAGCATTCAGTCTTAGGTGAATACTGTCGCCATCGCTGTCGCTTTTAAGCTGATTCAGTATATCATCCTACAATTTATTGTAACGGCAATTCCACACAACAGTGGGACAGAGTCCCAAACAAATTTTATAATAACGAAAGAAACTTAACGGTAATCACTGAATTGGGAGGGGTCGTGTATTGTCCCAAAGCCATTGACGAGCGGAACCATCTAGCAGCGGCGAAACCTGTGGAATGGGGACGGCAGAAGAGTTAAATTAATCGGTGGGTTTTAGGGGGGAATAAAAACTCTATTTTTAGTCATCTGTTCTCGAAGTAGGGCCTGACCTTTTCCCAGACTTGTGCATGGTAGTCGTTGAGCCAGTTGATCTCGGCGGAAGAGAGCAAGGCCGAGTCCACCATTTTCGTCTGCACAGAAACTCACGAAACAAGGATGAGTACCGACAGCCAAAAGAAGCACCAAGAAACACATCCCTGTCGAGAAAAAAAGAAAGCACCGCACGCACCTGAATCGGAACAAACGTGAGTTTCTCAAATCCAAGATAACCAACCCCTCCAAAGCGGTTTGGCGTGTTCATCTCCACCACAGAAAGAAGGTTCTGCAGAATAAAAGACCGGTTGATCCCAAGACTCAGCAGAGCAAATTTCAGGGATTTGCGGACGACAACAGGCAAAAAGACGACAGAACTCTGATTGAATCAGAATCTCTGTATGAGGCAAGTAAATACAGCAAGGGTGAAAAGCAACTGCATGAACCGAAAACGTTGAATGTATCTCAAGAAGCAACCAGCTAGAATTATGGCAAGGTGAGGAACTCATTTCGAGAATATTATCCATCCGTTCAGGGTAATGCACCTCTGAAGCTCTTTATCCAAAGAGCTACTAGAATGTATAGAATAAGTGCCCATAAAATATTTTAGCAAAAAAAAAAAAAGTGCCCAAAAAATACATATGCCTACGCAGGATGTGGAGTTTTCAGGAAATTCTTCCGCCCAGCTGAGGATACAGCGTATCCCACCACCTCCTTTTTCCTATCCGCCATATAGATCCAGGTAGCCTATTGTGCTCTATCACACCTCAACTTACAGAATAGGCACGAAATCTCTTTTTACCATCCCGCAAATAGGATTTGGATGCCAATATCTCTCATAAATCTTATTTAGCAAACAAAACTATTTATGATAACTGATGTCTTACCTCAATACGAATGCCAAAGGCATGGTCTTCGTAGTAACCAGGTTCGTTGCTCACAACCATGCCTTTCTGTAGGGAGGTCAGATTCCCATAGCGGAAACTAATACTTTGGGGTCCTTCATGAACATTCAGTGCAGCTCCCACGCCATGTCCAGTCCCTATTGCAAGGAAAGACCAAGAGGCCGTGCTTGAAAGTATTCTCAATAGTATTTCGAATAAACAAGCAGCTAAGGAATGAAATGTACCATGCCGATAGTCGAGGCCAATCTTCCATAGAGACGAGCGAGCAAACACATCCAGGACAAAGCCAGGGGTATTTTCAGGAAAAACAGCTTGATCGAGAGCTATGTGGCCCTGAAATTAAAGGTTTCATCAAGAATGGGGAGGCAAACAATTATTAGAAATCACAAGAGTTCAGCCTAAAACATTAGATTAGGATGGACACTGAAAAAAGAAAAAAAGGAGCAACAAGAAACAATGCACAATATATGCAAACAAAGAACATTCATAGTTTTGGCCCCACCTAAAAAAGGAGGGAAAGCGATCATGCCTATTTGCACAATATCCTTATAACTGGAAATTTGTGTTTGTAAACTCATGCAGAAATATATAAGGGTCTCGTTAACAAGCACCCCAAGAGCGGTTGATAATAACCTAAAGATAGAAATTTTTTTTTCCAATGCACATTAATGAACATCGAAGATTGAACATATATTTCCTTGTTGGCATGTCATGATTAAAGCTACAAGTGACAAAGCAAAATTAATACTTCTCATCAAGTGTCCTAGCGCACAATTTACGGAAATCCAATATATAAAGAACGCCACCAGATATTAGTGAGAAAGCTCATATTCAATGTCGTAGAAAATAAATGTATAAATGAAGAAGTGCGACTGGGTGAAGTATTTGACAAATTAAAAGAACTGAGCACCTGCAAAACTCGGGTGAAGCATTCCTTTTGTCGTGGTGTGGGTTCCCCAAAATGCACTGTTCTTGTTATATCAGTTGTTCCATCAACATATTGAGCACCACTATCTAGCAGGAACAGCTTCTCGACATCCAAAACACTGCAACTGCCTGGTTCTGGTTTGTAATGTATGATAGCACCATTGGCCCCAGAACCTTCAAATCCATATGGATAATGAGTGAGAAATAGTGGACAGGTGAGATATGAGATTTCCAGAAAAGTGACTTCTCCCAAGCGATGCAAAAATATTTTCTAGCCCTTTTACAACAAAATCATCACTGAAAGTCTATCTCCACTTGTTTGCACGCTATCCAACATCATATCATATCCAATTCTACTTGCAAAAAGAAAAAGTTAGAAAGAGAATCCACCAAGATAAATTTTCAAAGAATCGATAAGAATCTTCATTTTTCAGGGACAACATCAGGAGAGAGAGAGAGAGAGAGAGATTTTTCATTTTCACTGCAAAAGTTATCCAAGACGTTGAAACATAAAATGTACCACTTATTGTGTCGAAGCTTGTATCAATGAAACCGTCCTGCATAGAACGAAACTCGAGGAGCTTATCTGCAACTTCCACTTCTGTAAGTTTAGCACCGTCATTAATTTCTTCTTCCAACCAGACCCAGAAATGAGCTAGAGCTGCTGCATCCCTGCAGACGAAATATATTTCACTAAGATCACTGGATCCTTAGTAAATATACTGACATAGACAGAGACATTTTTTCAAACAAACAAGCTTCCTAAAACAGCAGTGCTTAATATGTCAATGAGCTTCATATTTACAGATCTAAGTGTTTTCTCTATCGCTGTGAGATCACTCTTGCACATGTCGACAGATTCAACCTATTATCGTGTTTTTCCTTCCACACCGCAACTTTAAGAGAGATACCGATTTGACCAATAAAGTGTCCTGCAGCAAAATCTACTTATTCACGCACTGAAGTTTATTTAGTTTTCATCAGGAGGACAGAGTAGCAACAAAAATATTTACTAAGCTTTCTTCATAGACCACAATGCCCAGGTCATTCAATAACATACGATCAGCATTCTTAATTTGAAAATGCACTCTAACGTCAAAAGACAAGTAATTACCTCTCTCCCCAAAAAATTTGCACATCTGCCTATAAAAAATGCACCAACAGGTGCATTCCCACGAACACATGAAGAAATTTCATTTCTGTGTCTTTGAATCAATCAGCTTCTAGTTATTAAGATTGCGGCATAAATACTGAATGAACTGCATCAAGGTGGGCGTGACAAAAGTGATGGAATTAGCCTAAATTATCTTGAATTGACTAACTCAACCTGCCAAGCTTCTACACATATTTGTATACAGATAAACTAATTTCCCAAAATAAAAACAAGGGAAGACAAAAGGCTATTCAGCAAGATGCAAGAATACATTTTGGAAGATGCTTGTACATGTTGATCAAATGCTGACGCCTATGTAAACTCAAATGTTAATCAGAATTGTGTAAGGAGAGAGATTCTGAAAGTAATGTTGGGACTTGGGAGTACCTTAAGTGAGAGTTTCGCATTCCCTGTAACTCAGCATCATTTTTCACTGCCTTGGCCAAAGAGATAGGGGAAGCCCTATAAACTCCAGATGGCATGGCTGATCGACCATTGTAATCTTGAACCCTAGCCTTACTCTTTTTATTCAGATAGTTATCACAGGCAGACTTGTAGGTGTTGACAATGGCAGCGTTCACTGATGATGTGTCTAACCAAAGATTTCCCCCTTGTTTCGCCAAACTGCATACATAAAATTGCCGAATAAGGGCGCGGCAGACAAAAATATGCTGTCAATGATGCCAAAGTACGGTAAGAATCTAAAAGCACTGAGTAAAAGAGCATCCTAGTGAATGAGGCCACTGTGTATGGCAAGGGTAAATTTATCCAGCCTCAGTTCCACAATTCAAACAAGCTGTTACATGACTTGAATACATGTACCAATCTCAACAATGAACCAAGGCTAGCCGAGTGCCAATAGATGTGAAAGCACTCATCTGATGGCCAAATAATAAGCCAGCAAACCACATATATTTTTTCTGTCTCACTCAAATCAGGTCAGACATCTCCAGCAAACTCAAATGGAAAAGGCAAGCATCTTTCTCACACTAAAAAATGGCCACAAAACCTCATGGACTCACTTTTCTATTTCAGACAGAATTTTGTCATATGGTCTCAACTCAACGCCTGCATTTTTCAAATGATCCATCACTTCCGGTGTGATTTTGGAACTATCAACGAATAACTCAGCTGTATCAGTCTTCACAAGTAAATAGGCATACACGACTGGAGAATGTGGAACATCACTTCCTCTCTGCAATACAGAATCTCATGTATCAGGGTACAGCAAATTATGCAGGCTTACAAGAAACAAACAAGATGAAACTTGAATAAAAAAATTCCTACCAGACAAGAATAAGACTCCAAATATAGGCACAAGATGATAAAATTCAACCACTATGAGAAAAGCTCTTCGAGTATCAGATGGATATGACTGCTCAGTTGCAAATCATTACCAGGTTTAATAGCCACGCCACTTCATCAAGCATCGATATAATGATGGCAGATGCACCAGCATCAACAAATTCGGCCCTCAGGAAAGAGAGTTTTGATGCCACGTCTAAGCCAGCAAATTTTAGATCATGAATTCTAACTGGCTTAGTTGGAGATTTTGGCCTTTCTTTCCATACTTCATCCACCAAGTTTATATTGTACAGGAGAACCAGCTCATGATTTTTCTTAGCAATAGCCTCCTTTAATTCTTCCGCAGCATCAGAAGAGAAGAGAAACTGTTCACTTCACACCATGAAAGACAGGCGGCATCAGAGAATGAGATTAAAAAGTCTAAAGCAAATGTGTCTTTGTTTGTGTATAAACCAGCAAATATAGGACAAAATATAGGGACTAAAAATTGTGAAAGATATGAAAAACAATCAAGAGTCTGAATAAGGTCAATATAAGATAAAACTTTCATGCCAAAGCACAATAGAATAACAGAGAATACATAAACCCGAAAACTCAACTTTGCTATTACAAGAATTATAAACCCTTATGGACACCCTAATATTCTTGCAGAATTTATGGCCAATACTATGAATCATAGAACTATGATGAAATATACGATCAACTACCATTTATCAAATTAATAACTCTTTGCAAAAGAAGAGATGTCAAAAGGGGCCTTGTACGTGATGTAATCCCTAGGCCACATAATGGCCGTAGACCTCCCAGTTAAAGGGAGGGGAGGGACACATGGATTTGACAAATTTCCAGATCTATTTGAAGAAAAATGTATATGGACAAAATATGGTCCTCGAAACTATGAAAGCCATTAGAAGATTTACAGGATCAATGCCAATTCTGCATCCAGGAGTTAGAACGTCATTGAGCCATTCACTAGTTGTTGGAACTCCTAGATTACCAGCCCGCATGAGAATCCAACTGGAGTTTAGCTGATTCTCGGCCTACCGATAAGAATGATAGATGCGATCAGTACAACAACCAATGTAGATAGCCAAAGAGTTTCAGGCATAGGAAAGAGCAGAAGTACTTACAAACACTAAAGAGCTACTTGGTTAAGACCCTTAGCAAATTGAAATTGTTAAGTTTCGCTATCAGACCTGAAGAAAATAACGTCCATCTGTCCATAGAGCTGCTTTATCCTTTGTGACGACGGCAGTGCCAGCACTGCCCGTAAAACCTGATATATAGGCCCTCCTCGTATAACATTCTGCAATGAACTCACTCTGCAATCCAACATATATGAATAAAAAAAAAATTAACACCGGAGCAGTGACAAGAAATTAATACTGGAGCAACAAGACAGAAGGCATTGGCAATTCCTTAGGTGAACCCTTCGCTTTATAATAATAGAACGA
Organism: Syzygium aromaticum; assembly: GCA_024500025.1. NCBI lineage: Eukaryota > Viridiplantae > Streptophyta > Magnoliopsida > Myrtales > Myrtaceae > Syzygium > Syzygium aromaticum. The sequence continues at coordinate 36,539,550 of CM044892.1, forward strand.
TCTCCAAGTCCTAAGAATTAGCGAAACTTGAAGGGGACATAATCTTATTCCTTCGAGTACGTTCCAGATGAACAGGAAAGAAGAAGCTCGTATATCAATTCTTCGATGGAACAATGCTAGATAGGAAAACCTTATTTTTTCCGAACAGAAACAGTAGACTAACTCCTAAGCGAATCAAATCCTATGCTGACAATGAGCTTAAACCAGAAGCTCATTGTCTTTCACTCTTTCCGACGTAGTAACCGCTTCCCATCCATTTCAAGCAATGTACAGTCCAAAGGTAGTCCGTACAAAACGTCATAGTTAACCATAACAAGGTATAACGTCGATGTCATTCACCTAACACAACAACTCAGCACTTCCAGAGCGGAACAACAGGATCGTGCGATTAACGAAGAAGTGCCTCTGCAGTTCCAGAATGGAAACAGCAGGTTTACGCGATCAAACCATCAGAACATCGACCGAAAAGAAAAGGAAGAAGCAGAGGACCGAACCTGGTGCGCGTCCTGAGAAGGAACGACGTACGCATCGATGCCGATCCCAGGCCTCGAGAAGAGCTCGCGGAGAGCCCGGAGCTTCTCGTCGGGCTCCGGCCCCCCGCCCTCGCCGCCGCCCCGCTTCCTGACCTCCGACGACGGCCTCGCGGTCACGGAGCCGCAGCTCCGGACGCGGAGCCGAGGCGGCGGCGGACCACCGACGGCCGTCGATCTCGGGAGGCGCTCGGAGGGAACGGACCGGGAGCTCGGGAAGAGAGGGAGGGAGAGGGCGAAGAGGCGGAAGCAGAGAGGGCGCGAGGGATGGGAGGTCCGCATGGCCGGCGATCGGAGGGAGTTCATGGCCGTTGGCTGAAGAGAGAGAATCGTTTCTCTCTCGCAGCTCAGAGAGAGAGAGAGAGAGAGAGAGAGAGATGATAAGAGAGCGTTGGGAGCTCGTGAGCAGTGTAGCAGAGGATTTTGTAAGTTGGTTTTTCGGGAGAGCTCGTGAGGTTTTCTATAATTCGCGAAAAAATAATAATTTGACAAGTATTTTTATAAAAATAATCGCTAATTAATAAAAAAATGTTCACATCATGGACAATAATTATTATTTAAATATTTTCGCGGACGAGGGAAAAATATTTTTTGTTCGCTCATTATTATAAGTGATGCATGTAATCATTTTAATTCATTCGTTTTTTGCGAAACAGATGTATCATTTTTAAGAGTCAAACCATGTTGACATAAAAGAGTTACTCCAATGTAATGCCTTTTATTTTTTCCAATTAACTTCCTAAATTTAAATCGGTATACTTACTTAGGTCTTTTGGAGTCAATTTCAAGGAGCACGAATTCGCGAGCCCCGAGTCATTAACCATGCCATTAACAAGTACCATCTTAGACAAAAGATGAACTTTCCAATTGATTGTCAAAAAAAAAAATGACAGAGGAAATATGTGTAGACAGACCACTACGCTATGTTTTTAGTTAATATAAATCTCGTGGCGAATACATTTTGCCTTTTTCTTAATCCAAAACACCCGGAATTTCACAATACATTAATAAATTTAATGTTAACTCGTGAATTCACATATCGAATAAATTCAAAATACTTTCGACGGGAAAAAGTAAAATTGGAACGGGCCCCGGTTTTCTTCTCTCCGCTTGAGATGAGAATTTGGGCCATTCTATTCAAGCCGAGCCCAGCAGCTTTCGTCCTTGGGCCAGTTAGGCCCACGGGCTTTAGAGCAACTTTCCAGGCCTTTTTTCCACCCCCTTGATTTATAGCAGCGAGGTTGTCATGGAACCCTTTCTTCCATCATCATGGAAGGACTACACATTTCCAAACCCTCGATGAAAAGGGACTCCCATCCAACCACGCCTCTGATAGGTGAATTTCCATGACTCGTAGCCCACCATTCTCCGACTAAGCTTGGATGAAGGCTCAACCTTTACAAGCCGAGAAAAATGCTTGTTTCTAAGGAAAACGATAGGCTCTATCATCATGTCTACTTATACATACATACATATATATAATTTCTAGCACATGTAGAGCCAATCTCATGTACGAATTGCATCCGGTATGATTCTTCTTTTTTTGTTTGTTTTTTTAGCATTTAGATATTACGTGACGCCTTCATCTAACGGTTAGAGATCGGGATTTGACCCAGGATTGAGGGGCAAGAAAATATAATTGTGAGGTAAAGAATGATCTCTTGCTCTACCATCATAATAGTCTGTGCAACAAATCAAAGTTTCAATTGGAGAGTTATGCCCTTGGTCTTGTCTTTCTTATCCACAAACACAAGCAATCAAAGCTATAAAGAAAAATAAACCATCCCAATTTCCAGCTCAATCCATTGTAAGATTCAGAGGGTAGGTTAATCTTTTTCCTGAGGTCACAATGAAAAAACGTGATGAGCTCTGTTTATAGTTTATGATCAAACATACGTAAGTTGACAAGTCATGTCGAATTCCTCCACGAATCGATCTTATCACATGTGCATATGCGTGGTGGTTTTGGACCATGTGACTTTCTACCCATCTAATAATTTAATTTGCATACCCATCAAATCGATTAACTCAGCATAATACGAAAACCAATAAAAATAAATTTCATATTGTTGCTGACATCACAATTCGCTAGACTATCATCCAATTGTTCGCAAGAAAACTTAGATAGAAACCTCAAAGCGCCACCCTCAATCTTCATCACCCTCGTTCTATTATTCAACCAAGGCCACTATCATCACCTCACATGTATAAATTAGACATTACGATAAAATCATCTTTTGGCCAACAAACAGTCAAGCCAATCGAATTTGCCCCACATTACTTGTACAAACATATTTTATGTAGCAACTTTGACCAACGGAGGCGCGATTTAGTCGGTATTCGAAATAGAAAACACCGGCACGAAATATGTCAATAGCTACATAACTATACATTAATTAAGTTGATCATTTTTTTAATCATTTAAAAATAGGTACTATGAAAACTGATGGTTGCAATAATCTATGCTGAACCATGAATCGACTGCTTCCTTGGAGACTCCACGAGCAGGTATTGCAACGAAAGCATCTTTCTTTTGTCAGTGCAGGAAGAATCAATTTTTTTTTTTTATCCAATTTGAATATGAATATATTCGATACGCTTCCTGATAAATAAAAGTTAGCGATAGCGTGGATCGGGTGTATGACCTAAGCTTGTAGTGGGACGTTTGAGGTAACCAGCTTTTTATTTCGGATTCCGTAGAGGTTTCACTGACACACCCATTTCGCATGCTCGACACTAAATCCGTCCAACGGGTGGGTTGGATTGGAAAATGGTATGACCCAATCCCATTCAATATTAGTGACATATACTTGATCTGACTCATGATACTAAAACACTTCTATATTTAATCTAGTTTAGGAAACTTATACTCAAATTGAGGTGAAAGTGCAGAGTAAGCGAGCACGAGGTTGAGTGAGGATAATAAAAAGTTACAAACATGGATTGTGTCTAATTAAGTTGTGAACCCATTTAACACCTATATTATTTTGGGTTTTACTATCTTAAATCCAATTATGATCAATTTACCAAATATATATTTAACCAAAATAACAACTTATCCCATCAAATAAGGGTTAATAAATGGGTTTATGACCCATTTTGATAGGTCTGCTCGACACGAGCGTGTTGAATTCGGGACTGCATTCACACTTGCGCCCAACCTCGCTTCTAGCATCTCGCGACTCGATTCGGGATGTCGGTTCCGATTTCCCCAGCAAGGACTAGGAACTTTCAATTGATAACGAAATTTTGAAAGTGTATTGTACAAGACTAAAATGTATGGATATGGCGTTTTCTTTAAATCATGTCTATTTTTCGGATGGCTTGTGCTTCGAAATCTCTATCTTTATCACGCGACCGTCCAATAGTAATTGATCTCCCAAAGCTCATCATCCTCATCGGTTCGGACATGTTCACACTTTTCGCTACACGTTTCGGATGCTCGTTGGTACCCTTTTCTGTGAAGGACTTTTGATTCGTTGCTTGGTTTGGAGATCTTGGAACATCGATGACACGTGTCGCTAAATTTGGTTCCGTTGACTTGACATCCGAAGTTCGGGCTGGCTTCGTAGGGGGCGGGATCATCTTACCGGCCCGTGATCACCCGGATCCCCCCATCCACAAGTGCTCTCCGCCGTCAGATCTTGATCAATCATGTTATATTGTTAGGTGACCTGTTAAGCCGGTGCCGTACACGGCCTTTATGCTGCCTACCGAAAGAGTACATGTTTCATCGTACCAAGGCGGTGACGAGTTTACCAGAATTTTGGAAGAAGTTTACTAATGTTACTTTGAATAGTATCTCCTAATTAATGGATTGTGAAATTACTTATGTATATGTAATCTCAGTGTTACAATCTGTTATTACTTATGAAAGATATATTTGTCCATGCAAAATCAAAGAAGTCAGTATTAAGGACTTTTATGTGATTAAACACTATGGCACCAAAATAACTGACCTTTTTGCTCGCTTTACAATCGTGTACCAAAATATTTATCAATTCAAGTAAGTACCCCAACTTCTCAAATTTGGGTTAGTGCGAGACATAAGTTAAAATCGCAAAAAAAAGAAAAGGCGGATTGGATATATTGCCGGTAAATAAGCCTTAATCGTATACATGATATGACCTTTTGAAATGACATCGTGTCAACAGAGATATGTTGAGCGGATAAGATCGTTCATGTAACATTCTCTTTCTCTCTTTCCTCATCAACTAAGAGTCATGTGGGCTAAATCACATAAAATGACGATTTATTTAATGGAGACCTTATAATTTATATCGAGCCAAATTTGAATAAATGAGGTACCTGATGAAACAAAGAAAAAGTTTAGATACTTGATAGTACGATGGACAAAAGTTCAGACATTTGCCCAGTCGTTTTCAATTTTGTCAATATTTCTTTTAGAATAGAAAGGGTCGGGAGAGGCGACCAAAGCAACCTTCCCATCTAGGCATTACTATAGCGGTCCCAAGAGCTTGTATGGAAGAGAGAGGCATAGCTATATGGTTTCAAAATCTTTGAAGGAAAAATAAATCCTAGCGTAAGCGCAACTAAATCGTAGACTTTGAAGAAGTCTACTCCGATTGCTATTGCCACGACCACGAGGGAGATTGATTTGGAAAGAAACACGAATAGCACCAATTGAGCACGTATACGAGCTCCGTTTGTTTCGTGAAAAATGAATAATTTGAAAAATATTTTCTTAAAAATGATTGCTTATATCGCTTGAAACAATTAGTCAATAAATATATTTTCATCATCGATAACAATTAATGTTTAAATATTTGCGTGGACTATGAAACTATATGTCATCAATTTATTTTTGCAAGTGATACGAGCCATCATTTTTTAAGAAAATATTTTTCAAATTATTAATATTTCGCGAAACAAACGCACCGACGATTATACATTAATTTACCCCTAAGCGACTCAATCCATCCATTTTTAGGCGATCTTCTCAACAAACAGAATGCTTCAACTTCCCCACGAAATACCTCTTTAGACTCATTCATTCGTCAATTTAGGAAATCATGAGGATTCTATGACAACAAAAAGGGAAAAAGTAGACAAATGTGGGCATGACAAATAATCGAAGTAGCATGAAGAAAATTATGTGTTAGGGTCGGGATATGAACTATCGCCTTCGAGCTTTGCTATTCCAAAAAATTTATGAAGTTGGAGACGAGATAAAAACCTCATACTTAGTATATTGACTCGTCAAACGAGTGGGTCGAGTCGAAAATAGTCTAATCCAAATTAATCAATTTTCATGTAATACAAATTTAGTAACTTATACCTGACTTGATTTATTTTCATACCTAACCCGATCCCAATTAACCTAATCTTAGAAAATTCATATCCAAATTGAGGTGAGAACGCGGACTGAACGATTTCGACATTGAGTGAGAACAAGAGAGAGTGAAGAGGTGAGTTGGGTCTAAGTAAGTTGTGAAGCATTTAACACTTATAATAGTCCGGGTTTTACAATTCTAAACCTATTTACCAAAATAGTTATAGCAACTGAACCTATCAAATGTAGGTTAAGAAATAGGTTAAAAACCCATTTTGACATGTTGCTTGTGGGCACAAACTATGTTTACTATGTAGGCACAAACAATACATGTGTAAAAACTGACAAATGTAACGCAAAAGTCACCATTTGCAATTGTGACAATCCTTTAAAAAGATAGAAGAGACGTCAAGGTGGTAAATCATAAACAAAAAGGAGTAAATATTAAATCACAGTAGAAACAAAACATCAAAAATGATTTCTACATTGCAACTCGATAATAATCATTTCTATTAAGTTCTACCTTTTTTTTTTTTTTTGGCAAACTATAAATCGCCCACAGGGGAATGTTTAGTTTAAAGCTATAGATTTTGCATGCACACCGCTCTTCACTGGGCCAGCCCCTTATCCGTGCCTCACCACGATGCGCGTGAAAAGTTCAAAACCGATGATATACCAAAGTCGAGGTGCTGCGCTCTATATAGACTGATCAAGGTCGATTACTTGATAGGCTTTTCCATGGTTTTCGATTTCTGTGTGCTTTCAATAGCCAACTAAGAAGCAACTCCAGCTTTTTCATGCAAATGACCCAATTTCAATTTCCATATATCGCAAAGATACATGCGTGTACAACGCGTCAATAAATGCTTTGATTACCGTCATCTAAAATCAGTTGATTCCACAAGATAAGTTCAAAAGAAAGTTCGGTAAGTGGCCCATCGAAATGACAAGTCTCCCGGTAACTTGAATGACTTGGACAAGTATTCGTGTTTAAATTATCAAAACCATGGTGCAGACCAATTCAATGTTTTGTTAGGAGTTGGAACCTGAGATCCACCTCTTTGAATTTCAAACTGGAGTTCATGGCCATCTTGGTGGAACCTCAATGATGACGGAGTTGACGCGACCTTTTCTTTTCCATTGAAGGGTCTTCCTTTCTAAAGGGGCTGCTGATTGCTAAAGACAATAGAGAAATGAAAAAAAGAAAAAGGAGGAAAAAGAAAAAGACAACGTGGGAACTCATGAATAAATAAATAAACAAATACCCTACACATGTGTATGCGGTCCCATGGATGTCGTCTTCGTGGTATGCATGCATGTTATATACGTGCGTGAAAATTAGATTATTATTATTATTATAAAGAGAATAGGTATACCAAATAAAAAGTGCATTGATTCTTCTTCTCGAAAAGCCAAATATGAGGTGCTAGTGTCGCCCGCCTCAGCGGCCTTTCCTTGAGGAGAGGTCATTGACTTGCCGCTGCACGGTTGGTTGATTTCCTTTGGGGAAAGTAACGGGGGAATTTTTGTCCTTAGTCGATCAAAATGTTTAAGATATGCTGCACAAACTTTGATGTGCATGTCGTTCTACAGCATTAAACAGCACGTAGATCAAAGATTATACGATGTCACATTTGGATTCTCTTTCGACATATATGGAAAATTTATCAAAAAAGATTATAAATACAGATGTCAATTTAATTCTGAATTTTTTAATTTGATTAATTTAGTTATAAATCTTTTTGGCGATTTGTCAATATAATCATTTTGGATCAATTTCATCCGATAATTGTTCACTTGTACGGCAAGCCTGAGTGGAGGTCAAAATTGACCGGAAAGACTTTATTAGCAAATCATCAAAAGATTTTGAGTTAAATTGATCAAATTAAAAAGTTTAGAATTGAATTGACATTATTATAATAAGTTGAAAACTTTTTTTGGTAATTATCCCCAATATATACATATTATCTTAATTTATAGAAAATTTTACAAATAAGTTTGACAGGGTTTTAAATGCTAATTTTTACATGTTTTTCACAAATTCAAATCGGTTGACATCTTAACATTTTGACTAAGTTTGATTTCAAAATGAACATTAGAAGTAGAAAACTGCACCAATCATATGGCTCTATCCAATGCCAGTTTATCCACCGAGGCTCAAAAGTTTTGTCCATTGGTACTTCACAAGATTTGAATAAAAATTTGTGTTCATTTGGATTTCACAAGTTTTGGATCAAAATTTTTGTCCATTGGTACTTGACAAGATTTGGACTAATGTTTTTTTTTTTTTTTCAAAAGGCTAGTCTAATATTGGCAACTAAGAAAAATCCTATCCGATCTCGTGTACGGAAAGATTAGAGGTCCATAGGCATAGATGATGTCGAATGACGATAATGATGTGATGATGATGATGATGATGATGATGATTCATGTAGCTTATTAAATTAGTTTTAGTAATACGAGAAGTGCACCCAGAGAGAAAACAAAGACTAAGGAAAAGAAAATAAATAAAATAAATAAAATAACCACATAGAGGAGAGGAACTACATGGAATTGATGATTTGGTATTCTATCTTTTTCTTCCCTAAAAAATGAGTTAATGTAAGAATTTCGTAAGATTTATATGGGACGACATTGAAATTCATGATAAGCTCTCTCGACGTGGCGATCACCAAACTATGTAATCAGCTCTCATCCAAACGGATGCACCATTTACCCGGAAGACAATATCACCGCCTTTGAAAATTCTCCGTTTCTCTTGAGATAGAAGACAAGATAACCTTTACCCAAAAGTGACATTTCTATGAATTGTCAAGCTTCCGAGCCTTTTGTCATCCTCTGTCTCTCTTTTGATCCAATAATGCTCAATTCCCCCATCATACGGTCTTCCGTGAGGTTCGGGCCTCGTCTGGTCATTTCGGATAATCTCAAACGAATACAATTCACAAACGATAACCAAGGATTTAGGCATGCCACTAGATTCAAAGCCGCGTGCTAATCACGTCATTATCCCTTAATCATCACCTAAGTCTTTGCGGGGTCGTCTTCCCCAAACGGGTCGTTTGGTTGCCACTATTGAAATCGCGGATTCTTCAAGGTCGTGCTCTTCCTCTGCGTTAAGTTAAATTAATTAAACTCCAAAGCCTTATGGCTCATTTATATCGTGCATGGTATGGTCATCAGCGCCTGGAACTGCGTGCCATCTCCCCAAGGTTTGGTCTATCTATTCAACCAAAGCCAAACCCAATTTCTCTCTTCGTTTGGAAAAGAAGAAGAAGGGGAAAAATCTATTCAAAAATACTATTACATGAGTGCACAATGTTAGGGGCGTGCAAAGAAATTGGAAGCCGCTTAGAATCAGATTGGATTGACCTGGAATTGGCAGTTCCCATGAGGACGGGTCCGACTCCTAGTTCCAATTTACCGGAACCGGTGAGTACTAGTCTAATTCCCGGTTCTAGGCGTGAAACAGTTCATCGAACTTCATCGGTATATATAATTAAAAAAATTCAATGTTGTAATTATATTGTGACATCTGCTAATTTGATTTCATAATAAGAAACATGCCTGGACAAATCTTTTGATTTTGGAAACTGGCAAGGAAAACTCTTATTAGATGAAGTGATGAAATGTTTCTTTAGAATGGCTTCTGGTTTGCTTTCCCTGAGAATAATTTTGTCTCAATGTATTCGCATAGATTTAGTACTTTTTTGATTAATTGCGTGATGAAACCAAAGAAGTACTCACATAGAAACTAAGTTCACTATGGTATTGATTGATGGATGCAATTTTATAGGGAGGTGGTCCGGTTCCCAGATAGATCTACGGAGCCAATGAGCGATTCTCGATTCCAATTTTTCGGAATTGGTCTTTAATGGATGATTCCTAGTTCTAAGGTAGAACTTGCCAACTCGGATCATACTCATCCTTACTACCTAAGATAACCAATCTTGCAATCAAATGAGGAAAGTTAGGTTTTCAGGGGACTGACCCGCTTCTTTTGCTTTACAAATCAAATATTTCCTATTAAGTAAACACGAAAATACGTCCTTAAGACCGTGGAAAAAAGGAACAAGGTAAAAAGGGAAAGAAATTCCAAGTCTCCCGTAGACGAGCGAAGCTTCTTGGTGATGCCATAGGGTCGAACTTTTCCTTTATAAATACCTCCATCGCAACGCACGCCCTTCTTCATTCTTTTCATTACCGATCCTTCTCGTCCTTTCATCCCATCGACTTCACAAGAAAGGTTTCATAAATTCTTCGGGATGGATAAGGTGTTTCACGGGATACTGCACGCCCTCGACGGCAGCGACAAGGCGGGCGGGTCCAAGAAGGTCAGGGGGACCGTGGTGCTGATGAAGAAGAACGTCCTCGACTTCAATGACTTCAATGCGTCGGTCCTCGATCGCGTCCACGAGCTGTTGGGTCAGAAGGTCTCTCTGCAACTCGTGAGCGCCGTCTATGGCGACCCCGGTGAGTCAGTCATGACCCTCTTCCACACTATCTTCTTGTCGTCCCTTTCGAAAACAAGTTCTTTTGGTGACCTTTCTTGGTACTACACTGTGCTGTGCATTTCTGTCGACAAAATCTGATGAATGGCAAAAATTTAAACTCTTCGTCATCACGATAAGCGATCTTCTTCCCCACAAAAGAAAAGATAACAGTGACAAGTATTCAACATACCTCGGATGTCGAAGTGGGTCGCTCGCGTTTCCGCGTGTTCTATTATAGGAAAAGAAAGCAGCTTCTTGCTTAGATTTCAAGAAAGCGTAACATGCGCGTTTTCGCTTTACCTGCGGCGTGTTGTCGACAAGAATATAGCACACATTTGTGGGAGATTTTTGGTTCTGTGGCACGATGCTCTCGCACTGCACACGAGATTCTGTACTGAAATTATCTTCTGAAGTCTGAGCTTTTCTGTTGGGGGAGTTTAGAGAACATGTGGAATCTTCATGGACTTGCAAAAGATTATAATTTTTCGTTATCTGAATTGTGATTGGTCAAACTTAAATTTCGGCATATTTGTTGATAGGATAACTCTACTATGCACACATTATTTTTCGACAAATTCTGCATATTCATCTAGTTCGACCATTGAGCTCCCCGTACGTTCAGTATTGGCATCAATGGGTTTACGCTCTGAGTGGGATTCTCTCATATGCGAGAGAACTTTTAAATCAAACTTTTATTTTCTAAATAAAACAGAACTACATTAATTTCTGAAAATTATTAATCCGAGAAGGAAATAAAAAAACCAAACCGAAAATCTTGAACGTTCAAAGCTAGGCTAAATGTCTTGACTTGGTTCTAAGGTTGACCATTTGGTCCCAAGTTGATTGGGTCTCATTTTATCACCTGCATCGTGCGCTTTTACTTATTCTCTTTCCTCCTCTATTAAAAAAAAACTTTGGTCTTATTTTTAATTAACACACAATATATATATTCAAGTAAATATGCATCCATCATTTTTCATGTTTTGGAAGAATCGGATGAAATTTAATCGGAATTATGAAGGGTTTTCCTCAAGCCAGTCCAAATTAAAAAAATCGACAAAAGCAAAGTCTTCCTATACGTTTTCGACTGTTTTGAATTTTCCACTCACGCTTTATTTTTATTTTTATTTTACTTTTTGATTAAGAAAAAAGCTCAAATTACTTTATGGTTCTCTCTCTCCGGTCCATATCCCGTCCAATAGCCGTAGGATAGATAGCCTTCAATCTTTATCGTGTAACGTTGTCCTCAGTTCCGAGGCAGAAGTAGGTCGAAAATGGTCAAACCCACCGAAGGCGCATCCTCTCTTCTATTCTAAAACAAACAGTCAACGGTATCTCCGGTCAACAGCCCAAATCTCAAGTTCTCCATATTCTTTTTCGCTGTTTCTGACCAAACAAATTTCCCATTATTGACAGAACATGTTTCTTGTATTTGAGGTATTTTTTGTTCGCATGACTACGTGTGGTCTTTCTCTCCATGCATGTCGGTAACAGTCTAACAGAGCTTAGATCTCACCGTGGGTTAAAGTTGGCATTCGTCTGTGAAAATGGTTGAATCGGGTTTTGGTCGAGAGGTTAGGTTAGCGTTGCATCATGAAGATGATGCGCGAATTGAATATGATGGGCCATCGCCATCAGTGACGATGCAGGAGTGCTCAGATCTGATCGTCTTCCTCACTGTAGAATGAAGTAGATAAGGTGATTTTACTCATGTCATGTACCAGCACCACACCACCCGATCAACCAATGGTGCATGACATTCGCAGTTCTTGAAGTTAACTCCTGGTTATTGGCCAACACTATAAGCTGTCATTTGTCACTTTTAATTGGAAATTTGTGCCGGGTATTTGCAAAGATGAGCTTTCTGAAATCACTTCATTGAGCACATGCTCGGGTCCTTGTTCTTTCCTTTTGGGTTTTGAGCACAAGATCAGGTCTTGTTTGTTGAAACTGCACCATGCTTGTGACAGCAAGAAGATTATAGAACAACATAATATCAGTGTGAACGAACTAAAATTTGGAAAACAAAACATGATTGACTTTGCGTTGATCATCGATCGGAATCAGACCCTTTGGCATTTTAAAGATGAATGTCATTCTCATTCGCCCGGATGAAAAGCTCGGAAGCATTGACATTTTTTATTTGTTTTGGTGCTTTCTAGAAAACGGTTTGCAGGGGAACTTGGGAAAGCCTGCATATCTGGAAGAATGGATCACTACCATCACTCCCATAACGGCAGGGGACTCAGCGTTCAAGGTCACTTTCGATTGGGAGGAGGAAGTGGGAGTTCCTGGGGCAATCGTCGTACAAAACAACCATCACAGTCAGTTCTACCTCAAGACGATCTTGCTTGAAGACGTGCCCGGCGAGGGCCAAGTCCACTTCGTATGCAACTCGTGGGTCTACCCTGCTGACCGGTACAAGAAGGACCGGGTCTTCTTCTCTAACAAGGTTCGGCCACGATAAATTGATTGATGAAGCTAAGCTATAGTCGCGATTTATGATTTGCTTCCAGAGTCTCAATACGAAAAAATAAAAAGTACGAAGACTTAATTCTTGTTTTACATATAGTAGTTCTAAAGAATTAGCTGATGCAGAAAATTGGTCTGAAAGTAGTGACTTTTCCAACGGTCCTAGCCTACCGAAAAGATAATGTGTAGTAGAATCTCACTTCTAGGATTTCTCTGGGTTATACTCTACTTTTAGCCAGTTTTAGCATCTCGTAAGCTTTCCGTGGGGCATTTCGCTGAGGTATTGCACTTTATATTGGCTCAAGGCATTTCAGTTTCGGACTGTCTTCTATTCTGTCTTATGAACTAGTAATATGATTGGACAGGGTTCCTTAGGCTGTCTCTAATAAGAAAGCATGTTATTGCAGACATATCTTCCGAGCCAAACTCCCGCGCCTCTAACGAAGTACCGAGAGGAAGAGTTAATTAGCTTGAGAGGAGACGGAACGGGAGAGCTTCAGGAGTGGGAGAGGGCGTACGACTATGCTTACTACAACGATTTGGGCAATCCAGACAAGGGCCCGAAGTATGCCCGCCCTGTTCTAGGAGGATCTGTTGAATATCCCTATCCTCGCAGAGGAAGGACTGGTCGACCGCCGACTAAGGCAGGTTAGATAATGCGCTCATTTCATTGAATCTCCAACTCGATGTGAGATTATTATGGCTTCATTTTTTTTTTTTTTTTGACTAAGATGCTTCCTTTGTAAGTATATTTTACTGAATTTTCACAATGTTATTGATAGATCCGAATAGTGAGAGCAGGGTGCCTGTGCTCATGAGCCTAAACATATACGTTCCTAGGGACGAACGGTTTGGCCACATAAAGATGTCCGACTTCCTTGCTTACGCTCTAAAAGCCGTGGCTCAATTGCTGAAGCCCGAGCTAGAGTCTATATGCGACAGCACACCCAATGAGTTCGACTCCTTCCAGGACGTGCTCAAGCTCTACGAAGGCGGTATCAAGCTTCCCAGCCCTTTGCTCGAGAGTGTGAAGGAGAACATTCCCCTGGAGATGATCAAGGAACTTGTCCGGACTGACGGGGAAGGGCTTCTTGAGTACCCCATGCCTCAAGTGATCAAAGGTAATGGATCTATATCTTTGAGACCATTTTCATCTGATTAGTTCGAGGCTAAGGGCTCAAGTTTTCCTAACGTTTGGCAATCATGCTGTGCAGAGGATAAGACTGCCTGGAGGACCGACGTAGAATTCTGTAGAGAAATGCTTGCCGGAGTCAACCCTGTCATGATTCGCCGTCTCGAGGTAAATAAAAATATCTTTTGTGCTACAGCTGAAACTATTGCAGTTAATATTAACATGAAGTGCGGAATGGAGTTCCATCGGTTGTCTAGTTGATTAAACGTTTTTATTGATTTCAGGAATTCCCTCCGGCAAGCACGCTAGACCCTAAAATATATGGCAACCAGAGCAGTTCAATTAGGGAAGAGCTCATTCAGAAGCAATTGAATGGATTAACTGTCAAACAGGTACCGTCATTGCATCTCACATCGTGGCTTTCCACATCACCAAGAATGTCCATATACTCAAACTTGCTTAAAGATGATGGCAAGCTCATTTAAGTTCTGTGTATACAAATTGAAATGACACATAACAAATGCAGGCTATCAAGATGAACAAATTGTTCATATTGGATCACCATGACGCGATCATGCCGTATCTGAGGCGCATAAACACAACTAACACCAAGACGTATGCTTCTCGAACACTCCTCTTCTTGAAGGATGATGGTACCCTGAAGCCGCTGGCAATAGAGCTTAGCTTGCCACATCCTAAGGGAGATGAGTTTGGCGCAATAAGCAAGGTGTACACACCGGCCGATCAAGGCGTTGAAGGTTCCATCTGGCAGCTGGCTAAAGCTTATGCAGCAGTTAACGACTCAGGCTATCATCAACTCATCAGCCATTGGTAAGGATTTCTTAGTAGCATTCAACTATAAAAAGAAGGGGAAAAAAGTTCATTTATTTCCTCCATATTGATTAATTTTCCTGATTCTTACTGCAGGCTGAATACGCACGCGGCGATTGAACCATTTGTGATTGCAACAAATAGACAACTGAGCGTGCTTCACCCAATCCACAAGCTTTTGCATCCCCATTTCCGCGACACAATGAACATAAACGCATTTGCCAGGCAGATTTTGATCAATGCGGGTGGAATCCTGGAGGCGACTGTCTTCCCAGCAAAGTATTCCATGGAGATGTCGTCTGCCGTCTACAAGAACTGGATTTTCCCTGAGCAAGCGCTTCCCGCTGACCTCATCAAGCGGTAAAATCGCTGTTCTGTACAGATAAATCATCGACTTCTATTTAAATTTCCTTCAAAAAGCAAGAAAAATCAAGGCCGACAAATATTGCGTAAATGTACTTGGAATAGCGGAGGCTCGGGCCGAGATACATATCAATATAGCTATCGTCTGTTTTACTTGAATTATTCTGATAGACCGAGTGTGACAAAAATATTTTCCTTTTCTTGTCTTCAGGGGAGTCGCCGTAGAAGATGCAAACTCCCCGCATGGCCTCCGCCTATTGATTGAGGACTACCCCTACGCGGTAGACGGGCTCGAGATCTGGTCGGCGATCAAGACGTGGGTTGAGGACTACTGCTCCTTTTATTACAAGAGCGACGAGACGGTTCAGAACGACAAGGAACTCCAATCCTGGTGGAAGGAACTGGTGGAGGAGGGACATGGCGACAAGAAGGACGAGCCCTGGTGGCCTAAAATGCAGACTGTGAAGGACCTAAAAGAGACATGTACGATCGCCATCTGGATCGCGTCCGCTCTCCATGCTGCCGTGAACTTCGGGCAATACCCTTATGCAGGGTACCTCCCGAACCGGCCCACCCTCAGTCGTCGCTTTATGCCCGAGGAAGGTACTCCTGAATTCGAAGAGCTCAAGCAAAATCCCGACAAGGCTTTCCTGAAAACTATAACACCCCAGCTTCAGACACTTCTAGGAATTTCGATTATAGAGATCCTGTCGATGCACTCTACCGATGAGGTGTATCTTGGGCAGAGAGACACTCCCGAGTGGACGGCGGATGCTGAGCCGTTAGAGGCGTTCGAGAGGTTCGGGAAGAAGCTGGCAGAAGTTGAGGAAAGGATTATCAGCATGAACGGGGACAAGAGGTGGAAGAACCGGGTCGGGCCAGTCGAGGTGCCTTATATGCTGCTTTACCCGACCAGCGAAGGCGGAGTGACTGCCAAGGGAATTCCCAACAGCGTCTCCATCTAAACTTTTGGACGCATACCTGTTCTTTTCTCCTTTGTTCGTTGTTAACTATTCTTTTGTTCTGGGATGAAAGATAGCGTCAATATGAAATATGAATAACCGCGAAACAAACAGAGCATAATATGTGTTTGTCAAGTTTTGGGACTCAGTCTGCTAATTGCTAGGCTAACTGAATGTTCTAGAGCTTTCCTGGTACAAGAAAGAGACATTATCTACAAGTTTCAAACTTTACACGCACAATCGATCGTTTATGGATTGGAAAAATGCCAGGTTGTGAAATTCAGCAAGTTCATGAACTATACATAAATTTAACCCCAAGGAAAAATGACAGTTCGTGAAAAATACGTTTCCTTATCTTCATCACCATGATATTCCACATACACACAAACATAATAATCATGAAGATAACAGTAAACAAGATCCATCACACCATTATTATCGTATAAATATCTCAAACCATCCTTAAAACTCTCACCTGGTACTTTATTATGTAGTTTCCCAATTTTGAATTGCAGCTGTTCCACGAGAGTCTTTGTATAACAACCTACATCTTCCCACTCTTCACCAATAACAAACTCTGCATCGTAGCAGATAGTAATGGGGTGCAGTGGTATCACCCATGTTAACTCTACAGACAAAAAAAATCAAAAATAGATTCTATAATAGGGACCACAACAAAAATAGACAACGGCTTCAGCAATCAGTGTCCACAACCCCACCGCTTTTAATAAACTTTAATATGAGGCATCAGTCAGTGGACACAAAATGACAAAGCATCTCATCAAATAAAATAAATCACTCATCTTAACACTATGGCACCAAACCCTAATTTTTGCCCTTCAAGATATCGCCTTTTTGCGCACCTTCACACGCTATTAACAACACAAAATTGAATAAGCAATCCCTCATTTTATCGATTAGTAGACACAAAACAATAGATGTACCTTACAAAACACAACAAATCACTAAGCTTTACACTTTGTTGACCAAGATTTGTCGCGCGAGAAGCCCTAATTTTTCCCTCTGGGCTGTCCCCTTTTTTAGTCTTAGTCCAGCGAGAGAGAATGACAAGCAAGAGCTCACTCGAGAAGCCCTTATTTCTTAGAGAGAGAGAGAGAGAGAGAGAGAGAGAGAGAGAGAGAGAGCTTGATCTGGGGCTTTTCAGAGACAAAGTGTTGAGGAAGAGTTCACTTGAGAAGCCCTAATTTGCAATTTGGGCGTACGAGATTTAGAGAAGAAGTGTCGGGGAAGATAGAACAACTGAAAACATGGTCGTCTATGTTAAAGAGAGAGAGAAATGACAACGTTTGTATATTTGCATGTTGGATGAAAATTTCCATGTTGGACTTCCATTTATTTTTACAAATTCTATGTCGGAATGAAAAATTAAGTAAAAAATCTACATAGGACGATTTGTCGGAAATGATGCTCAAATAAATGATTTTTATACCGATGTGACGATTAAGTGAGAAAAAAAAAGTTATGACACTCAAGTGAGCGTCGTATGAAAGTTATGGCACTCATACTATTCTTATTCTTAAGTTTGATTTCAAAACAAACACTAAAAGTAGAAAACTGCATCAATTAGACAGCTCTATTCAATACCACTTTATCCATTTGAGGGTTGTCTATTGTTGGCGAATAAGAATTATCCTTTCCGATCTCATATAAGGAAAGATTGGAAATGACTACGACAACGTTAGACGTAGCTTAATTAAATTTTGTTTAAGCGGTATCAGAAGTGCACCCAAAGAGGAAATAAAGACTTAGTTGAAGAAAATAAATGAAATAACTACATAGATGAAAGGAATACATGGAAGCGATGATTTGGTAATCTATCTCTTTTTCTTTTTCTTCTTCTTCTTTTTCCTCAAAAAAATAAGTTAAATGTAAGAATCTTGAGAGATTTATATGAGATGACATTAAAATTCATGATAAGCTCACTCGGCATGCGATATTTTATCATGCGATCACCGAATTGTCTAATTTGCTATCATTCAAAGGGATTCATTTACTTAGAAATACATCACCAGCATCAAAATATCTCTGTATCTCGAGATGGAAGATAAATGTAACTGTACCGAAAGTGACATTGGTACGATTTGTCAAGCTTTCAAGCCTTTTGTCATCCCCTCTCTCTCTCTCTTCCTCTGGATCCAATGCTCAGCTCCCCATCAGACGGGTCTTCCAAGAAACGTAGGTTCGGGTCCCGCTCGGTCGTTTTGGATGATCTCAACCAAGGATTACGGCATGCCACCAGATTCAAAGCCCAGTGCTAATCAGTTCATTAGTCCCATAACCATCATCACCCAGACTTTTCAGGTCGTCTCTTCTAAACGGGTCTTTGGCAGGCATCATTAAATCGTGAAATCTTGATGGTCGTGCTCTTCCTTTGCATTGGTTAAATAATGAACTTGAAAGCCTCGGCTCATCTGTATCTTGCATGGTCATGAGCGCCTGGAGTAGCGTGCCATCGCCTCAAGATTACGTCTATTAATTCAACCAAAAGCAACGCAATTTCCCTCATTTAAAAAAGAAGAAGAGGAAAAATCTATTAAAAATATTATTTAACGAGTGCCCAATATACTAATCATGCAATCGAATGAGAAAACTTAGTTTCAATGACACAAACTAACTTTTTTTGCTTTACAAATCAAATATTTCCTATTAAGTATGACCTCCAAATAATAAGGGTCATGATCGGCCAACAAGGCAATGAGTCGTCCAGAGGGAAAAGGAAAGAGGAAAAGGAAAGAAATTCCAAGTCTCCCGTGAACAAGCGAAGCTTCTAGTGATGTGGTAGGGTTAGAACTTTTCCTTGTAAATACCTCCACAACACACACACTTCTTCATTCTTTTCATTGCTCATCCTTCTCTTCCTTTCATCCTATCAACTTCGCAAAAAAGGTCCAATCAATTCTCCGGAATGGAAAAGGTGTTTCTTGGGATACTCCAAGCCTTCTGCGGCCAAGAGGCGGGCGGGTCCAAGAAGGTCAAGGGGACCGTGGTGCTGATGAAGAAGAACGTCTTGGACTTGAACGACATCAACGCGTCGGTCCTCGACCGCGTCCACGAGCTGTTGGGTCAGAAGGTCTCTTTGCAACTCGTGAGCGCCGTCCACGGCGATCCCGGTGAGTCATGAGCCTCTTCCACGCTATCTTCTTGTCGTCCCCTTCTAAAACAAGTTCTTCAATGGCTTTTCTTGGTACTATTGTTGACAAAATCTGATGAATGGCAACAAATTAAACTGTTCGTCATCATGATAAGCGACCTTCTTCCACACAAAACAAAAGATAATATTGGTAAGTATTCCACTTGGCTCGGAGGTCAAAGTGAATCGCTCGTGTTTCATCGTTCTATTATAAGAAATAAAGCAACTTCTTGATTAGATTTCAAGAAAGTGTAATGTGTTTACACTCTGGGTTGGATTCTCTTCTATGTGAGGGAATTTTTAAATCAAACTTCTATTTTCTAAATAAAACAAAACTACATTAATTTCTGAAAATTAATAATCCGAGAAGGAAATAAAAACCGAACCGAAAAAGTAGAACGTTCAAACTACGTTAAATATTTTGACTTGGTTTTAACGTTGACCATTTGGGCCCAAGTTTATCTTTTGGTCGGAAGGAGGGCCCAAGTTTTTGATCAGGCGCTTTAACTTATTCTCTCTCCTCCTTTGGTAAAAACTTTGGTCTTATTTTTAATTGACAGACAGTATATACATAGATATATATTATATTCAACCAACATTTGTAAGCTCGAGATATATATTATATTCAAGCAACGTTTTTAAGCTCAAGTAAAATATGTGACCATCTTTTTTCATGTTTTGGAAGGAGTGGATGAAATTAAATCGGAATTATGAATTGTTTTCCTCAATCCAGTCCAAATTCAAAAAATTGGCAAAAGTAAAGTCTTCCCATCCCATAGCCTTAGGATTAGGGTTGTCAATGGGTCGGGTCGGGTTTCCATGCTACCCGACTTGACCCAAAACTATAGGAGGCACGTGTTTTCGCTGACCCGACCCGATCCAAAACATGTATGACTCAAAAATCCCGGTCAGGACAGGTAGGTTTGGGTTAGGATTTTAGGTTTTTTTTTTTTTTTTTCTCCTGCTCTGTATCTTGTCGTCATATTGATAACGCATGCGTGGCTTCACAAATTTTAAGTATCTTTAAGCGGGGCGAATAGGTAGATTAGTTCTTCTTCAAAAGTTATTCTTTACCTTTATCACTGTGAATGGCAATGTAAGTGGCACGAAGCAATCAAACATGAAAAGAGCGAGAGAGCAGTAATTGAAAGAGCTTTCAAATCCCCAAAAGTCATAAAAAAAAGAAATCGATCCCAAAATTACCCTAAGCTTCGACTATGAACCAAGCGCATAATGAACGAAAACCATCATGATCGAACAAAAGAGCAACGACGAACAAAAACTCAAAAAACTAGATAAAAAAAGGAAAAATTTCAAATAAGGGTTTGAAGTGCTATCATTTTCTCAAATAGGGTTTTAAAGTGGATATTGCCTCAAATAAGGGCATGAAGTAGACTTTGTTTCAATTAAGGGTCCGAAGTGACCATATTGTTTAAAAAAAAAAAGCCTCACCTTCTTGACTAAAGGGCATTTTCGTCCTTTACATTTTAAAATTTTTTTCCTTTTCCTTTTTCATTTCTTTTTCTTCTCCCTCTTTCCTCTGCCACTGGTGCAGGTCGCCGAACTCCGGCGAGAGTAGTCCTTACCAAGCAAGTCCAAGTGAGGGCGATCCTCACCTGATGCGGGCAAGGGTTGCCCTCGCCGAATTTGGCGAGGAACGCTGTCACCAGATCAGGTGAGGGCGGCTCTTGCCCGCCTAGGTGAGGGTAACCCTTGCCTGAATTGGCGAGGCCTAGTGAGGTCGAGGGTTGCCCTTGCCAGCCTAGTCGACGGTAGCTTTCACCCGACATTGGTGAGGGCCACCCTTACCAAGTCAGTCGAGGTGGCTCTCGCTCAATGCTGGTGAGGGTTGACCCTCGCCCTCGCTTGGGCTGGCGAGGCCAAGGGTCGCCCTTGCAAGTCCAGGCAAGGGCGAGGCCGGCGAAGCTTGCCAGCAATGGCTGGGGGAGAGAAGAGGGAAAAAGAAAAAAAAGAAAGGAAAAGAAAAAAAAAAAGAAAAGAAAAGGAAAGTAAAAAAAAATAAAAAATATTCTTAAATTTTTTTGACTAAAATATCTCTTCTCCGATGGCCAGAATAGTCACCGGTAATCACAATCTTACCAAGCCTTTATTTGAGACATTTTGGCCACTTCAGGTCATTTTTTGAGACAATGTTCATTTTAAACCCTCATTTGAGAAAATAAGGACGCTTCAGAATCTTATTTAGAATTTTCCTTAAAAAAATGACAAAAAAGGGACATGTAAGCAATGGGTTGTACAGTCGGCATTGGAGCGGGAACAAGTCTGGCAAAACTATGAGAATCATCATAAGATACTCTAAGCCCACTCAGCTGAGAAGCGATGAATCCAATCTCGGACGAAGCTTCGGTCTTCAAAGGCACAAAGGTGGTTTGATTGAACTGGGCCTTGCAAAAATGGAGAGAGCAAGTGTTTCCTAACAACACTCCCGAAGTCATGGTTGCCATTACCGATGGACGTTGAGCGTCTTCAAGAAGGAGTAGAAAGAGGGAGTAATTTTGATTACGCCGGCAACCAAGGGGGAGATTGAGATGGCCTCAATTGAGGGGGCGGTGAAGGTAGGAGACGATGGGCTTGTGGAAGGAGACGAATCGTTCTGTGAGAAAGAGAGTATCGCGAATTGATATCTACTTATCTAGGACTTCAACTTAGTTTTGGTAAAGTAACGTGTTTCGGATGGTTTGGGTGTACCCGAACCGACCCAAAACACGTTACAATACCCATATATTACTGTCTACCCAAACATAGTGAGATGTGAATCGAAAATGCTGAAAATTTTGGGCCGGTTTGGGTCGTTTCGTGTTTTGGTTCAAGTATACGGTTTGATTTTGATAGCCCTACGTAGTATAGTTGTTAATCTTTATAATCTAATGTTGTTTTTCACTTCCAAGCAAGAAGTAGGCCGAAAATGGTCAAGCCCACCAAAAACGCACCCTCTCTCCTATTGTTAAACAAACAGTCTAATTCACCGAAATTTCTTTCGCAACCAAATACCTTTCACCAAAAGTTATTTTTTGGTTTTTAATTGAAGGAGAGATTCCGTGGCGAATCTAAACAAGCAATATCTTGGTAATAAGGAAATCAACAACTTTAATTTTAGTAGTACTGTATAAACACAAACCGGGCTGGTATTTAATCGATGACAAGGCTTGAAAAATGCATACTTTATGACAGAACTATATGCAAGCGAACTATGTAGGAATTTAATCGACGACAAAGCTTGAGAACGCATAGATATTACGTTGGAATTTAATCGACGACATAGATTTGAAATCTACAGCTAAAAAACATGCCGAAATTTAATCGTTGACATGAGTTTGAAAATTAAAAGTACAATGCAGGAAACTAAAGATACTGAAAGATAATAAATTTGTTTGATTTGTGCGGGAGTCTCTGATGAGTACGATGTGGCTATTTAAAGTTTAGAATCGATGGTTATCATCATAGGTCACAAAGGGAGGTTACGAACAAATGATATAAATGGTCACATTGACGGTTACGTAGTCTCCACTACCTTGATAGTTTTTTCAACTCTATTATTTTGACAGTTGCTTTATTTAACTACATTGACGATTGCATTCGAGATTGTTGATTCCTTCAAGCTGTCGATTCATCAAGTTGTTATTCATTTTGTTCGTAATAGATCAAATTTTGTTCTCATCAACTAAGTGTGTCACATGTTGATACTAACCAAAATATGTCAAATTGTCAACGGTATCCTCCTGTGAATAGCCTAATCTAGGTGTGTGCAAAATAAACGAGAACCGCCCGGAAATGGATTGAACCGGCCCAGAACCAGCGGTTCCCATAAGAATCGGTTCGATTCCAGGTTATTGGAACCGATGAGTATTGGTCCAGCTCCAGGTGTGAAACTGCCTACCTGTCCACCTGGATTAGACTGGTATATATAAATAACAAGGTACTACGTAGTTGGCGTGCTTTGGCTGGTTGGCTGACTTTAGTTTTCTTGACAATCTATAGACTTTCTAATATGTTTTTGGATGGAAGAAAAATTTTCGGCAAAGCCCTTTGCCTTTGAAAGCCATTCAGAGGCCAACTTTCTGCCATATGAATTAGTAACTGATGATCATTCTCCTTGAAGTAGTGGTTCCAGCAACTGGAAATCTTCGGCTTCCTGAGAACACAGAGAGCAGTTTCAAGACAAACACCTGCACAGGATTTTTATTAATTATGGAAGTGGATAACTTTTGGAACCAAAACACAATTCCTTTATGGTAACTGTGGACTGGTCCAGTCCGATTCCTAGGTGGATCCATGGAACTAATGGGCGGTTTCCAATTTCCTTGTTTTGGAATCGGTTCTTAGTGGACGGTTCCCTGTTCTAAGGTGAGAACCGCTCACTTTGGAACGGATTACCCCTAGCCTAATCTCAAGTGCTCTATTTTCTTTTTTCTTTTTAATTGTGACTGACCAAACAAATTTCCCATTATTGACCGAACGTATTTCTTTCATTTAAAGTTTTTTCTTTTGCATTAATATGTTTCTCGACTAAGTATGGATTTTCCTCCATGCATGTCGGTAACAGAGCTAAGATCTCACCTTGGGTGAAGTTGGCATCATCTATGGGAAACGGTTGAATCCGGTTTTGATCGGGAGGTGAGGTTTGCGTTGCATCCTGAAGAGGATGCTTGAATTGAATATCATGGGCCATCGCAATCAATGACGATGCAAGAGTGTTCAGATCTGATCGTCTCTTCACTATAGAATGAAATAGAAAAAAAAAAAGAGAGTTAGCTGAAAGAAATGTCTCCTTTCTTATCGTCAATGTTATCCATAGAATGGCTCTTTGGCAAGTGTTGCACTGCGACAATAAAAAGACATCATCGTAAAAGATGACGTGATTTTCCTCATGTCATGTATTAGCACCACCCCACCTAATCAACCAATGGCGCGTGACATTAGCAGTTCTTGAAGTTAATTTCTGATTATTGCTCAAAAATATAAGCTGTCATTTGTTACTTTTAATTGGAAATTTAAGCTGGGTATTGCAAAGAAGAGCTTTCTAAAATCACTTCATTGAGCACAAGCTCGGGTCCTTGTTCTTTCCTTTTGGTTTTTGCACAAGATCAGGTCTTGTTTGTTCGAACGGCACCATGCTTGTGACAGCAAGAAGATTATAGAACAACAAAATATCAGTGTGAAGGAACTAAAAATTGGAAACAACATGCATATGACCTCGCGTTGATCATTGATCAGATTCAGACCCTTTGCCATGTTAAAGATGAACGTCACTCTCATTCGCTGGGATGAAAAGATCGAAAGCTTTGACATATTTGATTTCTTTTTCGCGCTTCGTAGAAAACGGTTTACAGGGGAAATTGGGAAAGCCTGCATATCTGGAAGAATGGATCACTACCATCACTCCCTTAACGGCAGGGGACTCAGCGTTCAAGGTCACTTTCGATTGGAAGGAGGAAGTGGGAGTTCCTGGGGCGATCATCGTACAAAACAACCATCACAGTCAGTTCTACCTCAAGACGATCACGCTCGAAGACGTGCCCGGCGAGGGCCGAGTCCACTTCGCCTGCAACTCGTGGATCTACCCTGCCGACCGGTACAAGAAGGACCGGGTCTTCTTCTCTAACAAGGTTTGATCACGACAATTTGATTGATGAAACTAAGCTATAGTCGCGATTTATGATTTGCTTCCAGAGTCACGATAGGAAAAATAACTGACATTGCCTCCGAGTATGAAGAGTTAATTCTTGTTTTACAATAGTAGTTCTCAAGAATTAGCTGATGGAGAAAATTGGTCTGAAAGGAGTGACTTTTCAAACGGTCCTAGCCTCCCGAAAAAATAATGTGCAGTAGAATCTTGCTTCTAGGAATTCTCCAGGTTATACTCTTCTTTTAGCCAGTTTTAGCATCTTGTAGGCTTTTCGAGTTCATTGAAGTGGGGCATTTCGCTTAGGAATTGCACTTTATATTGGCCCAAGGCATTTGAGTTTCGGACTGTATTCTATTCTGTCACATGAAAAAGAAACATGATCGGAAAGGTTTCCTTAGGTTGTCTCTACTAAGATACAATGTCATTGCAGACATATCTTCCGTGCCAAACTCCAGCGCCTCTAATGAAGTATCGAGAGGAAGAGTTAGTTAACTTGAGAGGAGATGGAACGGGAGAGCTTCAGGAGTGGGAGAGGGTGTACGACTATGCTTACTACAACGATTTGGGCAATCCAGACAAGGGCCCAAATTATGCCCGCCCTGTTCTAGGAGGATCTGCTGAATATCCCTATCCTCGCAGAGGAAGGACCGGTCGACCGCCGACTATGACAGGTTAGACAATGCACTAAAAAATCTCCAACTAGATGTGAGATTATTATGGCTTCTTCTTTTTTTTTTGGACTAAGATGCGTCCTTTGTAAGTATATTTTACTGAATTTTCACAATGTTATTGATAGATCCGAAAAGTGAGAGCAGGGTGCCTGTGCTCATGAGCCTAAACATATACGTTCCTAGGGACGAACAGTTCGGCCACTTAAAGATGTCTGACTTCCTTGCTTACGCTCTCAAAGCCGTGGCTCAATTACTGAAGGCCGAGCTAGAGTCTATATGCGACAGCACACCAAATGAGTTCGACTCCTTCCAGGACGTGCTCAAGCTCTACGAAGGCGGTATCAAGCTTCCCAGCCCTTTGCTCGAGAGTGTGAAGGAGAACATTCCCCTGGAGATGATCAAGGAACTTGTCCGGACTGACGGGGAAGGGCTTCTCGTGTACCCCATGCCTCAAGTGATCAAAGGTAATGGACATATATCTTTGAGGCCTTTTTCATCTTATTAGTTCGAGGCTAAGGGCTCAAGTTTTCCTAACGTTTAGCAATCATGCTGTGCAGAGGATAAGACTGCCTGGAGGACCGATGTAGAATTCTGTAGAGAAATGCTCGCTGGAGTTAACCCCGTCATGATTCGCCGTCTCGAGGTAAATAAAAATATCTTTTGTGTTACAGCTGAAACTATTTCAGTTAATATTAACATGAAGTGCGGAATGGAGTTCCATCGGTTGTCTAGTTGATTAAACATTTTTATTGATTTCAGGAATTCCCTCCAGCAAGCACGCTAGACCCTAAAATATATGGCAACCAGATCAGTTCAATTGGCGAAGAGCTCATTCAGAAGCAATTGAATGGATTAAATGTCGAACAGGTACCGTCATTGCATCTCACATTGTGGCTTTCCACATCACAAAGAGTGTCCATATACTCAAACTTGTGTAAAAGATGATGGCAAGCTCATTTAAGTTCGTGTGTATTCAAATTGAAATGACGCATAACAAATGCAGGCTGTCCAGATGAACAAATTGTTCATATTGGATCACCACGACGCGATCATGCCGTATCTGAGGCGGATAAACACAACTAACACCAAGATGTATGCTTCTCGAACACTCCTCTTCTTGGAGGATGACGGTACCCTGAAGCCGCTGGCAATAGAGCTTAGCTTGCCACATCCCGAGGGAGACGAGTTTGGCGCAATAAGCAAGGTGTACACGCCGGCCGATCAAGGCGTCGAAGGTACCATCTGGCAGCTGGCTAAGGCTTATGTGGCTGTTAACGACTCAGGCTATCATCAACTCATCAGCCACTGGTAAGGATTTCTAAGTATCATTCAACTATAAAAAGAAGGGGAAAAACGTCTATTTATTTCCTCCATATTGATTAATTTTCCTGATTCTTACTGCAGGCTGAATACGCACGCGGCGATTGAACCATTTGTGATTGCAACAAATAGACAACTGAGCGTGCTTCACCCAATCCACAAGCTTTTGCATCCCCATTTCCGCGACACAATGAACATAAACGCATTTGCCAGGCAGATTTTGATCAATGCGGGTGGATTCCTGGAGGCGACTGTCTTCCCAGCGAAGTATTCCATGGAGATGTCGTCTGCCGTCTACAAGAACTGGATTTTCCCTGAGCAAGCGCTTCCCGCTGACCTCATCAAGCGGTAAAATCGCTGTTCTGTACAGATAAATCATCGACTTCTATTTAAATTTCCTTCAAAAAGCAAGAAAAATCAAGGCCGACAAATATTGCGTAAATGTACTTGGAATAGCGGAGGCTCGGGCCGAGATACATATCAATATAGCTATCGTCTGTTTTACTTGAATTATTCTGATAGACTGAGTGTGACAAAAATATTTTCCTTTTCTTGTCTTCAGGGGAGTCGCCGTAGAAGATGCAAACTCCCCGCATGGCCTCCGCCTATTGATTGAGGACTACCCCTACGCGGTAGACGGGCTCGAGATCTGGTCGGCGATCAAGACGTGGGTTGAGGACTACTGCTCCTTTTATTACAAGAGCGACGAGACGGTTCAGAACGACAAGGAACTCCAATCCTGGTGGAAGGAACTGGTGGAGGAGGGACATGGAGACAAGAAGGACGAGCCCTGGTGGCCTAAAATGCAGACTGTGAAGGACCTAAAAGAGACATGTACGATTGTCATCTGGATCGCGTCCGCTCTCCATGCGGCCGTGAACTTCGGGCAATACCCTTATGCAGGGTACCTCCCGAACCGGCCCACCCTCAGTCGTCGCTTTATGCCCGAGGAAGGTACTCCTGAATTCGAAGAGCTCAAGCAAAATCCTGACAAGGCTTTCCTGAAAACTATAACACCCCAGCTTCAGACACTTCTAGGAATTTCGATTATAGAGATCCTGTCGATGCACTCTACCGATGAGGTGTATCTTGGGCAGAGAGACACTCCCGAGTGGACGGCGGACGCTGAGCCATTAGAGGCGTTCGAGAGGTTCGGGAAGAAGCTGGCAGAAGTTGAGCAAAGGATTATCAGCATGAACGGGGACAAGAGGTGGAAGAACCGGGTCGGGCCAGTCGAGGTGCCTTATATGCTGCTTTACCCGACCAGCGAAGGCGGAGTGACTGCCAAGGGAATTCCCAACAGCGTCTCCATCTAAACTTTTGGACGCATACCTGATCTTTTCTCGTTTGTTCTTTGTTAACTATTCTTTTGTTCTAGGATGAAAGATAGCGTCAATATGAAATATGAATAACCACGAAACAAACAGAGCATAATATGTGTTTGTCAAGTTTTGGGACTCAGTCTGCTAATTGCTAGGCTAACTGATTGTTTTGGAGCTTTGCTGGTACAAGAAGGAGACGTTATCTACAAGTTTCAAACTTTACACGCACAATCGATCGTTTATGGATTGGAAAAATGCGAGGTTGTGAAATTCTGCAAGTTCATGAACTATCATAAGTTTAACCCCAAGGAAAAATGTCAGGTTGTGAAAAATACCATTTCCTTATCTTCATCACCATGATATTCAAAATACACACAAACATAATAACAATGAAGATAATGATAAACAAGATCCCTCACACCATTATCATCATATAAATATCTCAAACAATCCTTAAAACTCTTACCAGGTACTTTATTATGTAATTTCCCAATTTTGAATCGTAGCTGTTCCACGGGAGTCTTTGTATGACATCCTACATCTTCCCACTCTTTGCCAATAACAAACTCTGCATCATACCAGATTGTAATGGGGTGCAATGGTATCACCCATGTTAGCACTATAGACAAAAAAAATAAAAAATAAATTCTGTAATAGGGACCACAACACAAATAGACAACAACTTCAGTAATCAATCCCCACAA
Source organism: Syzygium aromaticum (assembly GCA_024500025.1). Classification (NCBI taxonomy): domain Eukaryota; kingdom Viridiplantae; phylum Streptophyta; class Magnoliopsida; order Myrtales; family Myrtaceae; genus Syzygium; species Syzygium aromaticum. The sequence continues at coordinate 36,568,441 of CM044892.1, forward strand.
CTCCACCGCTTTTAATAATATAATACGAGGCGTCAGTCAGTGGACCCAAAACAACAAAACATCTCATCAAATAAGATAAATCACTCGTCTTTACACTATGGCACCAAACTTTAATTTTTGCCCTTCAAGATATCGCCTTGTCCTGCGCCTTCACACTCTGTTAACAACACAAAATTGAATAAGCAATCGCTCATTTTATCGATTAGTTGACGCAAAACAATAAATGTACCTTACAAAACACAACAAATCACTAACCTTTACTCTCTGTTGACCATGATTTGTCGTGCGAGAAGCCCTAATTTTTCCCTCTAGGCTGTCCCCTTTTTTAGTCTCAGTCCAGTGAGAGAGAATGACAAGCAAGAGCTCACTCGAGAAGCCCTAATTTCTTAGAGAGAGAGAGAGAGAGAGAGAGAGAGAGAGAGAGAGAGAGAGAGAGGTTGATCTGGGGTTTTTCAGAGACAAAAGTGTTGAGGAAGAGCTCACATGCGAAGCCCTAATTTGTAATTTGGGCGTACGAGTTTTAGAGAAAAAGTGTTGGGGAAGAGAGAGCGACTGAAAACATGGTCGTTTATGTTAAAGTGAGAGAGATACGACAACGTTTGTATATTTACATGTTGGACGAAAATTTCCACGTTGGACTTCCATTTATTTTTACAAATTCTATGTCGGAATGAAAAATTAAGTAAAAAATCTACGTAGGATGATTTGCCGGAAATGATGCTCAAATAAATGATTTTTATACTGATGTGATGACTAAATGAGCAAAAAAAAAAAAGTTACGACACTCAAGTGAGTGTCGTATGAAAGTCATGGCGCTCATATTGTTCTTATTCCTAAGTTTGATTTCAAAACAAACACTAAAAGCAGAAAACGGCATCAATTAGATGACTCTATTCAGTACCACTTTATCCATTTGAGGGTTGTCTAATGTTGGCGGATAAGAATTATCCTATCCGATCTCATATAAGGAAAGATTGAAAATGGCGACGACAACGTTAGACGTAGCTTAATTAAATTTTGTTTAAGTGGTATCAAAAGTGCACCCAAAGAGGAAATAAAGACTTAGGTGAAGAAAATAAATGAAATAACTACATAGATGAAAGGAATACATGGAAGCGATGATTTGGTAATCTACCTCTCTTTTTTCCTTCTTTTTCCTCAAAAAAATAAGTTAAATGTAAGAATCATGAGAGATTTATATGAGACGACAATGAAATTCATGATAAGCTCACTTGACATGCCATATTATATCATGCGATTACCGAATTGTCTAATTTGCTATCATTCAAAGGGATCCATTTAGTTAGAAAATACATCACCACCATCGAAGTATCTCTGTATCTGGAGATGGAAGATAAATGTAACTTTACCAAAAGTGACATTGGTACGATTTGTCAAGCTTTCAAGCCTTTTGTCATCCCCTCTCTCTCTCTTCCTCTGGATCCAATGCTCAGCTCCCCATCAGACGGGTCTTCCAAGAAACGTAGGTTCGGGTCCCGCTTGGTCGTTTCGGACGATCTCAACCAAGGATTACGGCATGCCACCAGATTCAACGCCGCGTGCTAATCACATCATCAGTCCCATAATCATCATCACCCAGACTTTTCAGGTCGTCTCTTCTAAACGGGTCTTTGGCAGGCATCATTAAATCGTGAAATCTTGATGGTCGTACTCTTCCTTTGTATTTGTTAAATAATGAACTTCAACGCCTGGGCTTATCTGTATCGTGCACGGTCATGAGCGCCTGGAGTATCGTGCCATCTCCTCAAGATTACGTCTACTAATTCAACCAAAAGCAACGCAATTTCCCTCCTCATTTAAAAAAGAAGAGGAAAAATCTATTAAAAATATTATTTAACGAGTGCCCAATATACTAATCATGCAATCGAATGAGAAAACTTAGTTTCAAAGACACAAACTAACCTTTTTTGCTTTACAAATAAAATATTTCCTATTAAGTATGACCTCCAAATAATAAGGGTCAAGGTCGGCCAACGAGGCAATGAGTCGTCCAGAGGGAAAAGGAAAGAGGAAAAGAAAAGAAATTCCAAGTCTCCCTTGAACAAGCGAAGCTTCTAGTGATGTGGTAGGGTTAGAACTTTTCCTTGTAAATACCTCCACAGCACACACACTTCTTCATTCTTTTCGTTGCTCATCCTTCTCTTCTTTTCATCCTATCAACTTCGCAAAAAAGGTCCAATCAATTCTCCGGAATGGAAAAGGTGTTTCTTGGGATACTGCAAGCCTTCTGCGGCGGCAACAAGGCGGACCGCCGGCGTGAGGCGGGTGGGTCCAAGAAGGTCAAGGGGACCGTGGTGCTGATGAAGAAGAACGTCTTGGACTTCAACGACTTCAACGCATCGGTCCTCGACCGCGTCGAGGAGCTGTTGGGTCAGAAGGTCTCTTTGCAATTCGTGAGCGCCGTCCACGGCGATCCCGGTGAGTCATGAGCCTCTTCCACGCTATCTTCTTGACGTCCCCTTCTAAAACAAGTTCTTCAATGGCTTTTCTTGGTACTATACAGTGCTGTGCATTTCTGTTGACAAAATCTGATGAATGGCAACAAATTCAACTGTTCGTCATCATGATAAGAAAAATTCTAATCTTCTCCCACACAAAAGAAAAGATAATAATGGTAAGTATTCCACATAGCTCGGATGTTTAAGTGAATAGCTCATGTTTCGGCGTTCTATTATAAGAAAGAAAGCAACTTCTTGTTTTGATTTCAAGAAAGCGTAACATGTGCATCTTTGCTCTACTTGCGGTGTGTCATTGACAAGAGTATAGCTGTGCAATTTGAATAAGCTTTTTGGTTCTATGGTACGATATTCTTGCGTCACATGCAAGATTCGGAATTTGACCACGAATGCGATCCAATGAACCTAATTTGTCAAATTCCATACTGAAATTATCTTCTGGAGTTGATCTTTTTTGTGCAATTTTAGAAAACTTGTGGAATCTTGATGGACTTACGAAAGATTAGAATTTTTCGTTACCTAAATTATGATTGGTCAAACTTAATTTTCGTATGTTTGTCGATGGGATGACTCTACTATGCACATTATTTTTTGACAAATTCTTCATATTCATATCATTGGACCATTGAGCTCTCTGTAGCTTCAGTATTGGCATCAATGTGTTTACCTTCTAGGTTGGATTCTCTTATATACTACCCGACTCGACCCGAAATCATAGGAGGCGCTTGTTCTCGCTGTCCCGACCCTACCCGAAACGCGTATGACTCGAAAACCCATGTCTGGTTGAATAGGTTCGGGTCAGGTTTTCAGTTTTTTTTTTTCCTCTGTATCTTATCGTCATATTGATAACCCATGTGTGGCTTTACAAACTTGCAGTATCTTTAAGCATGGCGAACAAGTAGATTAGTTCTTCTTCAAAAGTTATTCTTTAACTTTATCACTGCGAATGGCAATGTAAGTCGCACGAAACAATCAAACATGAAAAGAGCCAGAGAGCAGTAATTGAAATAGCTTCCAAATCCCCAAAAGACAAAAAAAAAAACAGAAATCGATCCCAAAATTACCCTAAGCATCGACTATGAATGAAAGCACATCATGACCATCATGATCCAACCAAAAAGCAATAACAAGAACAAAAACCTAGAAAACTAGATAAAAAAAAGAAAAATTCCGAATAAGGACCTGAAGTACCATTGTTTTCTCAAATAAGGTTTCGAAGTTGACATTATCTCAAAAAAAGACTCGAAGTGGACCTTATTTAAAATAAGAGTCCGAAATGACTATATTAGTCTAAAAAAAGGGCCTCACTTTGCTGACTGAAGGGCATTTTCGTCCTTTACATTTAATTTTTGTCCCTTTTTTTCTTTCTTTTTTTCTTTTCTTTTTTCTTTTCTTTTTTCTTTTCCCTCTTTCCTTTGTCGCCGGCGAAGGTTGCCAGACTCCACCGAGGGCCGCCCTCGCTCGACATAGGCGAGGGCGGCTCTTGCCTGCTCAGGTGAAGGCGACCCTTGTTTGAATTGGTGAGGCCTGGTGAGGATCGCTCTCGCTAGCCCAGGCAATGGTCACCCTTGCCCTCCCTTGGGGTGGCAAGGCCGAGGGTTGCCCTCGCTAGCCTAGGCAAGGGTGGCTCTCGCACGACGCCGGTGAGAGTAGCCCTTGTTTTAGGCTGGTGGAGGTCGCCGGCGATGGCTGAGGGAGAGAAGGGGAAAAAAGAAAAAAAGCAAAAAGAAAAAAAAAGAAAGGAAAAGAAAAAGAAAGTAAAAAAATATATTTAAATCTTTCTTACTAAAATACCCCTTCTCCGATGGCCGGAATAGTCACTGGCCGGTCACAATCTTTATTTGAGATGATTTGGTCACTTTAAGTCATTATTTGAGATATTTTGGTTACTTCATACCCTTATTTGAGACATGATCCATTTTAGGCCATTATTTGGAATTTTCTCTAAAAAAAAAAACAAAAAAGGGACATATAAGCAATGGGTTGTATGGCCAGCGTTGGAGGGGCAACGGGTCTAGCGAAGCGATGAGGATCATCATAGGAGACACTGAGCCCACTTAGCTGAGAAGCGATGAATCCAATCTCGGACGAAGCTTTGGTCTTCAAAGGCACAAAGGTGGTTTGATTGAACTGGGTCTTGCGAAAATGGAGAGAGCAAGTGTTTCCTAACAACACTCCCGAAGTCATGGTTGCCATTACCGATGGATGTTGAGCGTCTTCAAGAAGGAGAAGGAAGTGGGAGTAATTTTGATTACGCTAGCAACCAAGGGGGAGATTTTTTTTTTTTGGTCAGAAACCAATGGGGGAGATTGAGATGGCCACAATTGAGGGGGCAGTATAGGTAGAAGACGATGAGCTTGTGGAAGGAGATGAATCGTTCCGCGAGAAAGAGAGTATCATAAATTAATATATGCTTGTCTAGGGCTTCGACTCAGTTTTGATAAAGTAGCGTGTTTCGATTCGGTTTGGGTGACAAACCGAACCGAAACATGTTACAATACCCATATTTTTACTGTCTACCCGAACATAATGAGACCCAAACTGAAAATGCTGAAAATTTCGGGTTGGTTCGGGTCGTTTCGTGTTTTGGTTCGGGTATATGGTTCGGTTTTGACACCCTTACATAGGATAGTCGTTAATCTTTATCATCTAATGTTGTTTTTCACTTTCGAGCAAGAAGTCGGTCGAAAAAGGTCAAGCCCACCAAAAACGCACCCTCTCTCCTATTCTTAAACAAACAGTCTATTTCACCGAAATTTTTTTCGCAACGAAATACTTTTCACCAAAAGTTATTCTTCGGTTTTTAATTAAAGGAGACAGATTATGTGGTGAATCTAAACAAGAAATATCTTGGTAATAAGGAAACCAACAACTTAAATTTTAGCAGGACTGTATAAACACAAACCGGGCTGGTATTTAATCAACGACAAGGCGTGGAAAATACATACTTTACAACAGAACTATACGCAAGCAAACTATACAGGAATTTAATCGGTGACAAAGTTTGAGAACACAGAGATATTACATCGGAATTTAATCGACGATGCAGATTTGAAAGCTACAACTAAAAGACAAGCCAGAATTTAATTGATTCCATGAGACTAAAAATTAAAAGAACAATGCAGGAAAATAAAAATATTGAAAGATAGTAAATTTATCTAATTTGTGCGGGGGTCTCCAATGAGTACGATGTGGCTATTTAAAGTCTACAATCGATGGTTATCAACGTAGGTCATAAAGGGAGGTTACAAATAGATGATACAAATGGCTACATTGACGGTTACATAGTCTTCATTACCTTGATAGTTTTTTCGACTTTATTATTTTGACGGTTGCTTCATTCAACTACATTGATGGTTGCATCTGAGATTGTCGATTCCTTCAAACTGTCGATTCATCAAGTTGTTGATAATTCTGTTCATAATTGACCAAACTCTGTTCTCATCAACTAAATTTATCACATGTTGATAATAACCAAAATATGTCAAATAGTCAATGGTATCCTCCTGTCAATAGCCTAATCTAGGTGGATGCAAAAGAAACGAGAACCACCCGGAGCTGGACCTAACCGGCCCAGAACAGGCGGTTTCCATAAGGATCGGTCCGATTCTAAGTTATTGGAACCGATGAGTACTGGTCCAGTTCTAGGTGTAGGACCGCCTACTTGGATTGGACCGGTATATATATATATATATGAATTAAAGTTGCTTTTCCTTTGAGAAGTTTTCTACGATCCTCAAGGGCCTTAGCAAATTCAAGACTGGGGTTCTTTGGAATTTCAAAATTCTTAAAGAGTGGAGGTTTTAATTCTCTTTTTTGAATAGATATTGAAGAAGATGAAATATTATTCTAGACTGAAATTTCTATTCGGTCTAGCTGCTTTCCTATGGTATGAAGATGTTGGTTAGAAAAGTTGTTTTGTTCAACAATCTTCTTGATGCCTATGCCATCTATTTCGGAAGCAGTTTTGAAAGGAAATGCTATTATCTCAACCTCTCTATGTTCAATTTTAATTTTTCGAAGAGGAGGATGATTAGACTTGATGAAGTGACCATCATCTAATTTCCATTTATAAAACTGATCTAGAACAAAAATTTGTTTTTCTTTTAGGAATATATTTTCAAACCAATCAAAGAAGAATATTTGAGTTTCATGTTGGTACATGTACTCATAATATTCCCTTTTGATACCAAGAGTTTGGCTTTGGAAATTTTCAAAAAACCATTCTCTAATTTGCTTGTTTTCAAAAGAATTAAATTCTTTATTCAAAAGTATTTTGTCAGGTTCAAAAGCTATTTCTAAAACATTGATTTCTGGATCTTCCATTTCGAAAGGAGTTGGATCAGGGAAACTAGGAGTATTTTGATAAACTGGTTTGGAAATTCCTGACCTGTTATCTATACCACTGATGTTTGGAGGAGGAGCACTTGCATATGCTTCCTCTGGGTAAAAAGGAATATTAGGAGTATTATTGAAGGGAATATTGAGAATATTATCAACTGATCTTCGAGAGGAAGTAGAGTGCCAATAAGGAATAGATCTAATATCATAAGATCTTGTAGGAATATCAACAGACCTTCTGGAAAATTGGATTGTTATTCTTCCTTCAGGATGTCGGATGATATTTGTAGGTTTAGAATTTTGGACAATTTGCTGGGGAATTCTGTTTTCTAATTCCCATTGATCAGGAAGGGTTATTTGATTCCAAGGAATGGTTCTTGGAATCTTGGAATCGTAACATTGGCCTTAGAAATATCTGTTTGCAGAAGTAGAGTTTTTCTGCTGGAATTCAATTTGAAAGCTTTGCTGCCAAATGCAGAGTTGATGACTTTGTAATAAAGTCTGTATATGAGAGCTATAGGAATGGATCCTTGAGTTATTGAATAATTATGAGTTTTTATTTGAAGAGTCAAAGATTTCAAAATATTTTTGTCTTTAAGGGAGACAGTGAGACCATGATGACTATCATTAATGGTATCAGAGCCAAGGGGTTGATAAAGATAATCTTTATAAATTCATCCGCAGTAAAGACGATTTCCTAAGTGGTGGTCTTTTCTTATGATATTTGGATGTGTTCCAGGCAGTAAAGCCCAGTGGGGTAGTAAGTCCGTTGGTAAGCATTGCCGATATCTATTGAAAAGAAAAAAGTAGTCTTTTGCAATGAATTTGTTAAGAAGATCTAAGTCATCTTCTAGTTCTTTATCACGAATGTCCTCTGATCAAGGACCAATAAATAGAGAAGAGATTAATATAGAAGATTTCAATAAATCTATTGAAAATTGGTTTATTCCAAAAGTTAAACTTGACAAGATTTATGAACATTTTAAGTTTAAGCTCTTTAGATACAATGACTATGTCATTGTTACCGAAGAAAGGGATGTCCCGCTTTCTAATTCTTTTGCTTCAATACAACTTCTGAACAAAGATTCTATAAAGAAACATTCTCAAAAATGGAATTACATGCATATAGGTTTAGTCCAAGTAGGTGCAAAACCTCTTACCAAAGAAGGTTTAGACACCTCTTTACTTCTTATTTTAAGAGATGCCAGACTTTTAAAATACGATGAATCCATTCTTGGAGCTATTGAAATAAGTTTTTGCAGTGGACCAATTCATTTTGATAGTCATCCTAGTCTCACTGTCTCCCTTAAAGACAAAAATATTTTGAAATCTTTGACTCTTCAGATAAAAACTCATAATTATTCAATAGCTGAAGGATCCATTCCTATAGCTCTCATATACAGAGTTTATTACAAAGTCGTCAACTCTGCATTTGGCAGCAAAGCTTTCAAATTGAATTCCAACAGAGAAACTCTACTTCTGTAAATAGATATTTCTAAGGCCAATGTTACGATTCCAAGAACCATTCCTTGGAATCAAGTAATCCTTCATGATCAATGGGAATTAGAAAACAGAATTCCCCAGCATATTGTCCAAAATTCTAAACCTACAAATATCATCCGATATCCTGAAGGAAGAGTAACAATCCAATTTTCCAGAAGGTCTGTTGATATTCCCAGAAGATCTTGTGATATTAGATCTATTCCTTCTTGGCACTCTACTTCCTCCCGAAGATCAGTTGATAATATTCCCAATATTCCCTTCAATAATACTCCTAATATTCCTTTTCACCCAGAGGAAGCATCTGCAAGTGCTCCTCCTCCAAACATCAGTGGTATAGATAACAGGTCAGGAATTTTCAGACCAGTTTATCAAAATACTCATGATTTCCCTGATTCAACTCCTTTCGAATGGAAGATCCATAAATCAATGTTTTAGAAATAGCTTTTGAACCTGACAAAATACTTTTGAATAAAGAATTTAATTCTTTTGAAAACAAGCAAATTAGAGAATGGTTTTTTAAAAATTTCCAAAGCCAAACTCTTGGTATCAAAAGGGAATATTATGAGTACATGTACCAACATGAAACTCAAATATTCTTCTTTGATTGGTTTGAAAATATATTCCTAAAAGAAAAACAAATTTTTGTTCTAGATTAGTTTTATAAATGGAAACTAGATGATGGTCACATCATCGAGTCTAATCATCCTCCTTTTCGAAAAATTAAAATTGAACACAGAGAGGTTGAGATAATAGCCTCTCCTTTGAAAATTGCTTCCGAAATAGATGGCATAGGCATCAAGAAGATTGTTGAACAAAACAACTTTTTTAACCAACATCTTCATACCATAGGAAAGCAGCTAGACCGAATAGAAATTTCAGTCAAGAATAATATTTCATCTTCTTCAATATCTATTCAAAAAAGAGAATTAAAACCTCCACTCTTTAAGAATTTTGAAATTCCAAAGAACCCCAGTCTTGAATTTGCTAAGGCCCTTGAGGATCGTAGAAAACTTCTCAAAGGAAAAGCAACTTTAATTCCTAAAAATCATATAATTTTAGATACTCATTTGATACAAAACCTGAGTGTCAAAGACACTCCTGATCGAATTGAATCTTCCGGTCATCTTAACCTTTTAGATAAATCCGATACTGAGTCAATTCCTGAGATAAATCGCATCACTTGGAAAGACCCTCAGAAGCTTTATTATTCTAGAGCTACTCCTCCAGACATCCTCACAGAAGAAACTTTTTCTAGAACCCAGAATAAATACTCTTCTAATGCTATCTATGAATGGAACATTGATGGTGTTTCTAAGCAAAATCTCATAAATATTTTGATTCAAATGGTTATGCTTGCAAACACTTATAAAACCACTCATGATATTTCTGGTCATTCAGTTGCATATCTTTTAATAGCCGGTTTTACAGGCCAGCTCAAAGGATGGTGGGATAACTACCTGAATGAAGAGTAAAGGTCTCAAATCCTAAATGCTTACAAACTCGACCCTTTTGGTCAAAACATTCTTGATGATGATGATGACCAACCTATTCCATATGCTGTTAATACCTTGATATTCTCTATATCTCAACATTTTCTAGGAGACTCTTCTCACATTCTTGATAAAAATCAAGATCTCTTGTTAAATATGAAGTGTCGTTCCCTAGGAGAATTTAGAGAATACAAAGAAATATTTTTACAAAGAGTTCTTCAAAGAATAGACTGCAACCAATCTTTTTGGAAAGAAAAATTTCTTGCTGGATTACCAAAACTTATAGGAGAACAAGTTCGAAGTAAGATAAGAGAATAATATGGAAATCAAATTCCATATGACCATCTTTCTTATGGAGAATTAATCTCTTATATTTACAAAATTGGAACATAGCTGTGTACCAATATTCGTCTTCAAAAATAGATAAAAAAGGAACAAAAACTCGCTAAAAAAGGATTAGGAGAATTTTGTTCCCAATATGATCCATCTTTTGAATCCTTTAATAAAAGAAAATGTTCCGGTGATTGCTCTTCTAAAAAGAAAGAGAAAAAGAAATTTTATAAGAAACCTTATAAGAAAAAATTTCATAAGAACTCTTTTGAAAAGAAAGAAAAAGGATAATTTTGAAAAATCCAAAAAATCAAAGAAAAAGGATTTTAGAAATATAACTTGTTATAACTGTGGTAAGAAATGCCATACTTCTCGTTTTTGCAAAGTTAGTAAAAAAATCAATGAATTGGATTTAGATGAAGAAACTTTACACCAGCTCAACTAATTAATGGTTGAAACTGACAGTAGTTCTTCTTATGAATCTAGTTTTGAAAAAGGCATGCAGATTTGTGATTTAGAAACTTCTTCATCATCCACTTCAGATAGTGAAAATGAAGATGGAACCCAGTTTGAAATAAATGTCTTGACAAAAGAGAGGAAATTCTTTTGCAAACCTTTGACCAAATTTCTGATCCCGAAACGAAGATAAAATATCTGAATAATTTCCAAAATTCAAAACCAGTTTCTAAATCCTCTAATAATCCTTATAATATTTCCACTATATTAGGAAAAGCCAAAAGGACAAGTTTTAAACCTATTTCTATAAGTGATCTCACTCAAGAGATCAATAAACAAAAACAAGAAATACATGAGCTTAAAGCTACCCAGATTATGATGCAAAAGGACATTTTTGATATCAAGTCAAAAAATTCAAAAGGAAAACAAAAGGAAGAAGATTTCGAAGAAAAAATTTCACATACTTCTTCTCCCTCAAATACAAATTTTCTTTTAACACTTTTTGAAATAATCACAAGAAAATGGATTATTAATGTTTCCATAAGAGTGCAAAATCAGTTTGTTTTAAATACTACAGCCCTTTTTGATACAGGAGCAGACCTTAATTATATCAAAGAAGGTCTCCTTCCAACCAAATATTTTGAAAAAACTTCCTAATCTCTCAGATCTGCATCTAGAGATAAATTGAATATTAATTTCAAAATTCATGAGGCAGAAGTTATCAATGACCAAGTCTCTTTCAAAACTCCTTTTCTACTCGTAAAAGACATGAGACAAAGTGTCATTCTAGGATCTCCTTTTATTAATTTACTTTTGCCTTTCAAAGTTATTGAAAAGGGAATCGAAACAGAAACCTTAGGAAAAAGGATATGTTTTGATTTTATTTCTAAACCTCAAATCAGAAACTTGAACTCCCTTCAAGATCATTCAATTTCTGAAATTAATTACATCATCCAAGACAAGGAAACTCATCTTCAATTTTTAAAAGAAGATCTTGAATACAAAAGAATTGACAAAAATCTCTCTGAACCAAGTCTTCAAAAGAAGATTTCTCTTCTTGAAAATCAAATAAAAAATTCTATATGTTCTAATATTCCTAATGCTTTCTGGTCTCGTAAGAGTCATATTGTAGATTTACCTTATGAGCCAGGGTTTTCTGAAAAGGATATTCCTACTAAAGCTAAGCCTTCTTAAATGAATCATGAGATTCTTAATTTCTGCCAAAAAGAAATACAAGAACTTCTTGAGAAGAAGCTTATTAGGAAAAGCCAGTCTCCTTAGAGTTGCTCTGCTTTTATGTCAACAAAAATGCTAAACTAGAAAGAGGAGTTCCAAGATTAGTTATTAATTATAAACCTTTGAATACTGCTTTAAAATGGATTAGATATCCAATTCCTAATAAAAAAGATTTGTTAAATAGACTTCATGATGCAAACATCTTTTCAAAATTTGATATGAAATCAGGCTTCTGGCAAATCCAAATTAACGAAAAGGACAGATACAAAACAGCGTTTACTGTTCCTTTTGGCCAATACGAATGGAATGTCATGCCTTTTGGTTTAAAAAATACTCCTTCTGAGTTTCAAAGAATAATGAATGATATTTTTAATCATTGTTCTACTTATATTATCGTTTATATTGATGATGTTTTGATATTTTCCACTTCTATAGAAAAACATTTTAAACATGTCAACTATTTTATAAATGTGGTAAAACAGAATGGTTTGGTAGTTTCACCTACCAAATTATCTCTTTTTAAAACAAAGATTCGTTTTCTTGGCCATTACATACATCAGGGGACCATCATTCCTATTGAACGATCCATTATCTTTTCTGAAAAATTTCCTGATGAAATTAGAGATAAAACCCAATTACAAAGATTTCTTGGAAGTTTAAATTACATTATTGATTTCTTTCCCTGTATTAAAATAATTTGTAAACCACTCCATCAGAGACTTAAAAAGGATCCTCCTCCTTGGACTCAAATTCACACTGATATAGTCAGGCAGATCAAACGAACTGTCAAAGAAATTCTTTGCCTACACCTTGCTGATCCGTCTGCTTTCAAAATTGTTGAAACTGATGCTTCTGATATCGGATATGGAGGAATTTTTAAGCAATTCAAAGACAACAAAGAACAAATTGTTCAGTTTGTCTCCAAACATTGGAACGATTGCCAAAAGAATTACTCTACCATCAAAAAAGAAATCCTTGCTATTGTACTTTCCATTTCTAAATTTCTAGGTGATCTATTGAATCAAAAGTTTCTATTAAGAATTGATTTCAAATTCGCAAAAGGTGTTTTGTAGAAAGATGTCCAAAATATTGCTTCTAAACAAATTTTTGCTAGATGGCAAGCCATCTTATCTGTTTTTGATTTTGATATAGAATTTATAAATGGTTCTTCTAATTCTCTTCTAGATTTTCTCACACGAGAATTTTTGTAGGGAAAATGCCTCCAAAACCCCCCAATAAATCAATTAGAAGAGACAAAGGCAAACTAGTTGCAGAATTCTCTTCTGAGAAAAAATCCCCAGGTCTAACCAACATCAGGACTTGGCTCTAGGCTGCCCAACAGCCTTTGAATATTTCTTCCAATCAGTCATTAAATACTTCTCCAAAAAAGGAGCCAGTTCTTTCTGACGAAGATAAAGAAAAAACCATGAAATGGCTTTTGCAAGCTTTTAAACCTGTTTCACCATCACCTAGTGAAAGAGCCAAACTTTCTCAAGAAGAAGCCCTTAAACATTTTCAAAATACCCTTGATACTAGCCCACAAAGAGAAAAAGCCATACAACTCTTTTGACAAGCCTTCGATATTCAATCACAGCCTTCCAACATAGTAGTTAAACTTGATCCTTCTCCTTTAGCTTCTCAAAAAGCAAAAGGAAAAACAATTTCTAGTGAGGTGGTAATTCAGTTATCACAGACAGCCCCTCCCAAATCAAAATTTTTTCATAAAACCATTTACCAAAATGTTTGCAACGTGGAAAATGGATTTTATGATCAAAACCCTTATGTTTTTGCAAAAAACATGCTTTTTGAAAAATTTTTATATACTCCTCATGATATTTATAAAACTCCCGAGTTCTATGAAAGAATTTTGGAAGAAACCCAGTCTGTTACCTTCAGACATTTTTCTGACAAAGGGCATGTGAATTACTCCATAGCCAAAATTCACAGGGTTATTCACCCTTCGCAGTGGCAGCCCAGTCCACTATCCTTGAATAAATTCAAAGTCAAAACGAATGAAGCCATTCCCTACAGACCTTCCTATTCGTATTTTGACTACCAACAAGCTTGGTGGAATACTTTCTGGAGAAAAAAATGCCAATAACACCCATACTTGGCTATTCTTTTTTGAAAACTTTGATATTAAAACCGCCCCATACTAGTTTTTACGATGGTGGGAATTTCTAGGACCAATTGATGAACTCATCCACCCAAAAATCCAGCCCAGTTATGAGCTTTTCTTAGAAAAATTCCACCCTCTTCCACATGAGAAAAACTTCTCCAAACTTATGCTCTTTTTCTACTACTTTGGAGTATCTTGGGTTCTTGGTTGGTATTTTGATTACAAAAAGTTCCCTGATACTAGCATCCCCTTACTCATCAGGAGATTCAAAGTAAAATGGTGGGATGGATTTAAATTTTTTGATAGGGTTTCTATCAAAGCCGTAACCAAATGGCTTAATGAAAGACATTCGATGTCTCCTCCCCCTCCTAGAGAAATCACTCCATTCTTACATGATAAAGGGTTTGTCCTTTCTAGGTTAGCATCTGCTCAATCACAGCAGTAGCCAACAGAATTACTTAAATAAGCCCTTTCCAATATTGAAGAAATCGGTTCTTCACATTCCCACCATGATGGGAATTCAAATGAAGATGACTGTTATGGAATCCTACCTAGGATCCCATGGGGAGATGTAGCAGACCAAGAAGAGGAAGAAGAGGATGAATCTGTAGAAGATCTGTCCAAGCCATGATAGGAGGCACCGAAAGACTCCCATCTTTCTATACCGTCATTATGAACCTATGCACCAGGCTTTTCTTTTCATAATTTTGTTTGCTCACTGTTCACTGTAACACTGTGCACTTACCGCTACAGTACTACCCGTGAACAATTTCTACAGGAATCCTATTCGCTTATATAAGCAAGCCTCACCTTTCGAAGAAGGCACGACTTCAATCCTTGAGAACTCTCCATCTTTCTCTCCAACCTCTAATCCCTTCTGAAAGAAAGAGGTCTTCAACCTCAGACCATTTTGAAACCATATGAATAAGTAAGTTCATCTTACACCTTTCTCATTTTCCATACTTCTTTCTAGATCTTGGTTTCCCTTCGAAAAGTATAGTCGGCAAACATTTGCTAGAACTATTCTCGGGAAACATAAAGTTTCATCCAAAACATCATAAGATTTACCACCTTTTATACCTTTCTGATTTTTGTGACACTTTAGATTCCAGATCTTGTCTATGATCTGAGGATCCTAAACGTTTTATTTTGCACATGTACTTTTATATTTCAGTTGTAATCTTCAATACTGTTGTTATAATATTGTTTATACAATAATCTCCTTTTCATATCTCGCATTTAAATTACTGCATTTACATTTATACACCCCACAAACGGCAGGTCGAACTGCCTGTGGATGGTCTGTAATTTTATTTAACAGCAAAATTCTGTTATACGACTTTACTTCTTTTTACTGTTTTGCCATTATATATTGTATACCACCTACATGGTTGGTTTAGAGATACTTGTTGTTATTCTTCTTATTCTATATCTTGCTTACGTTATCTTTATTATTTATAATGCTCGTCATTTTAATTAATTTTATTTATTTAATAATCTTCTGTGTAGAAATCTACATCTTTATATTAGAATATATCTTCGCTTTTGCCTTTACCTTGTATAATAGAGATCTTCATAGAATTCAATACCTTTTTAATCAATATATTCAATATTTTGATTATTTGGAAGACGATTTACTTAGAACATATCTCTTTGTCCTTCTTTGTTTCTTATTCCCAGAATTTCCCAGGACCAATTTTCAATTTTAAATAGATAATCTCTTGTCTTAATATCTCCTCAGCTTATAATCCCAGATCTTAGGTCATTAATGGTATATATATAAAATCCCAGATCCTAGGCCATTTAATGGTATCAGAGCTAAGAGGTCGATAAAAATATTCTTTATAATTTCATTCGCAGTAAAGGCGATTTCCTTCGTGGAGATCTTTTTGTGTGATATCTAGATGTGTTCCAAGCAGTAAAATCCAGAGAGGTAGTAAGTCCGATGGTAAGCATTGCCGATATCAATTGAAAAGAAGAAAGTAGTCTTTTGCAATGAACTTATTGAAAAGATCTGAGTCTTCTTCTAGTTCTCTATCACGAATGCCCTTTGATCAAGGACCAATAAATATAGAAGAAATTAATATAGAAGATTTCAATAAATCTATTGAAAATTGGTTTATTCCAAAAGTTAAACTTGATAGGATTTATGAACAGTCAAAGTTTAAACTCTTTGGACACAATGACTATGTCATTGTTACCGAAGAAAGAGATGTACCACTTTCTAACTCTTTTGCTTCAATACAACTTTTAAATAAAGATTCAATAAAGAAACATTCACAAAAATGGAATTACATGCATATAGGTTTGGTACAGGTTGGTGCAAAACCTCTTACCAAAGAAGGATTAGATACATCTTTACTCCTTGTTTTCAGAGATGCCGGATTTTTAAAATACGATGAATCCATTCTTGGAGCTATAGAAACAAGTCTTTGCAGTGGACCAATTCATTTTGATAGTCATCCTGGCCTCACCGTTTCTCTTAAAGATAAAAATATTTTGAAATCTTTGACTCTTCAAATAAAAACCCATAATTATTCAATAGCCGAAGGTTCTATTCTTATAGCTCTCATATACAGAGTCTATTACAAAGTTATGAACTCTGCATTTGGAATCAAGGCTTTCAAACTAAATTCCAATAGAGAAACCCTTCTGCTACAAACAAACATTTCCAAAGCAAATGTTACCATTCCTAGAACCATTCCTTGGAATCAAATAACCCTTCCTGATCAGTGAGAATTAGAAAATCGAATTCCCCAGCAAGTTGTTCATAATTCTGAACCCACCAATATCATCCAACACCCTTAAGGAAGAGTAACAATTCAATTTTCCAGAAGGTCTGTCGATATTCCCAGAAGATCTTGTGATATCAGATCCATTCCTTCCTGGCACTCCACTTCTTCTAGAAGGTTAGTTGATAATATTCCAAATATTCCTTTCAATCCAGAAGAAGCATCTGCAAGTGCTCCTCCTCCTCCAAACATCAGTGGTATAGATAACAGGTCAGGAATTTCCAAATCAGTTTATCAAAATACTTCTGATTTCCCTGATCCAACTCCATCCGAAATGGAAGATCCAGAAATCAATGTTTTAGAAATAGTTTTTGAACCAAACAAAGTACTTTTGAATAAAGAATTTAATTCTTTTGAAAACAAGAAGATCAGAGAATGGTTTTTTGAGAATTTCCAAAGCCAAGCTCTTGACATCAAAAAAGAATATTATGAATATATGTACCAACATGAAATTCAGGTATTCTTCTTTGATTGGTTTGAAAATATATTTCTAAAGGAAAAACAAATTTTTGTTCTTGACCAATTTTATAAATGGAAATTAAATGATGGCCATGTCATCGAATTTAATCATCCTCCTCTTAGAAAAATTAAAATTGAACATCGAGAAGTTGAAATCATAGCTTCTCCTTTCAAAATTGCTTTCGAAATAGATGGAATAGGAATCAAAAAAATTGTTGAACAAAATAATTTTTCTAATCAACATTTGCATACGATAGGAAGACAATTGGATCGAATAGAAAACTCTGTCCAAAACAACTTTCCATCCCCTTCAATATCCATTCAAAAAAGGGAATTAAAACCCCCACTCTTTAAAAATTTTGAAATCCCAAAGAATTCCTAAACCAACCATATAGGTGGTATGCAATATTGAATTACAAATGGCTCTTAAATTAAATTACAAACTATCCACAGGCAGTTCGACCTGCCGTTTTGTGGGGTATATAATGAATGTAGATGCGAGGAATTAAAGGGAGATTATTATTAAATAACAAGAAAGATTACAATAGCAATATGGAAATTATACAACTGAAATGAAGATATTGAAGTACAAGTGCATATATAAAACCTTAGTATTATCAGATTGTGAACAAGATCTGGAATATCAGGTGTCACATGGATATGAAAGATGTAAAAGTTGGTGGATCTTATGAAGTTTCGGATGAAACTTTGTGTTTCCCGAGAATAGTACTAGCAAATGTTTGCCGACTATACTTCTCGAAGGGAAACTAAGATCTAGAAAGAGATATGGAAACTGAGAAAGGTGTAAGGCAAACTTACTATTGAAGTGGTATCAAAATGGTTTGAGATTGATGACCCCTTATTTTCTTCGAAAAGGGATTTTAGGATCAAGAGAGGTTGGAGAGAAATGTGTGGTATGTTTCTGAAGGATGCCCCCTTTGAAAGGTGAGGCTTCTTTATATAAGCGGATGTGTTTCTGTAGAAATTGTTCACGGGTAGTACTGTAACGGTAAGTGCACAATGTTACAATGAACAGTGACCAGACAAAATTATGAAAGGTTTTGAAAAGAAAAAGATTGGCAGACTCCTTTCGGCCTAGAAATGATGAAAATTGAAGGAGTCTTTCGGCGCCTTAGATCACGGTTTGGACAGGTCTACTGCTGATTCGTCGTCTTCTTCTTCTTGATCTGCTACATTATCCCATGGAATTCTTGGGAAGATGCCATGGCAGTCATCTTCATTTGAGTTCCCACTATGATGTGAGTGGGAAGAACCGGTTTCTTCAATTTGAGAAGGGGTTTGTCTTAGCATTTATGCTAATTGTTGCTGGGATTTAGCATATGCCAGCTTAGAAAGTATGAATCATTTATCATGCAAAAATGGAGTGATATCCTCTTGGATAGTTAGGAATTGAATTCCTATCACTAAACCATTTATTGACTGCTCTTGTAGTAATCCTATCAAAAAATTTGAAACCATCCTACCATTTGACTTTGAATCGTTTGATGAGGATAGGGATGCCTATATCAGGGGATTTTCGGTAATCAAAATACCATCCTAGGACTCAAAATACTTCGAAATAATAGAAAAAGAGCATCAGTTTAGGAAAGTTCTTTTCATATGGAAGTGGCTTGAATTTTTCAAGAAAGAGTTCATAACTGGATTGTATTATTGGATGAAGGAGTTCATTAGTTGGTCCTAAGTATTCCCACCATCTTAAGAACCAGTATGGAATAGTTTTGATATCAAAATCTTCAAGAAAGAATAACCAAGTATGTGAATTATTGGCATTCTTTCTCCAGAAAGTGTTCCACCAAGCTTGTTGGTAATCAAAATATGAGAAGGAGGATTTGTATGGAAGGGCATCAGACATTGTGATATTGAATTTATTCAAGGTTAATGGATCAGGTTTCCATTGAGAACGGTGAATGACCCTGTGTATTCTGGCTGTGGAATAATTCACATGACTTTTGTCAGAAAAATGCTTAAAGGTCACAGATTTTGTTTCTTCCAGAATCTTTTCATAAAATTCAGATGTTTTATAAATACCATGAGGTGTGTATAGAAACTTTTCGAAAAACATATTTTTTTGCAAAAACATATGGATTTTCATCATAAAATCCATTCTCAACATTGCAGACATTTTGAAATATTGTTTTATGGAAAAATTTTGATTTTGGAGGGGTGTCTGGGTAGACTGGATAACCACCTCGCTAGAAATTGTTTTCCCTTTTGCTCTTTGGGTAGATATCGGAGAAGGATCTGGTTCAACCACTGCTGTAGAGGATTGTGATTGAATATTGAAAGTCTGCTGAAGTAGCTGTAAAGCTCCTTCCTTTTGTGCTTTGTTATTAAAGGTTTGTTGAAGAAGTGTGAAGGTTTCTTCTGATGAAAGTTTGGCTATGTCAGCCAGTGGAGGTAGTGGTTTACTACTAAAAGCCTGTTGGAGGAGTTTTAAGGCTTTTTCTTGGCTATTAGGATCAAAAGGGTTTTCTGTTGAAGGGAAAGGTTCCTTCTTAACTGGATCAGAAGAAATATTTAATGGCTGTTGGGCAGCTTGGAGCCAGGTTCTGATATTGGTTAGTCCTGAGGGTTTCCTTTCGGAGGATTCTGCAATTTGCTTCCCTTTATCTCTCCTTGTGGGTTTGTTGGGAGGTTTGTGAGGCATTTTCCCTATAAAAATTCTCTGGTGAGAAAATCTGAGAGAGAATTTGAAGAACCATTTATAAATTCTATATCAAAATCAAAAACAGATAGAATGGCTTGCCATTTGACAAAAATCTGTTTTGAAGCAATATTTTGAACATCTTTCTGTAAAATATCTTTCGCAGATTTGCAATCAATCCTTAGTAAGAATTTTTGATTCAAAAGATCTCCTTGAAATTTAGAAATAAAAAGTACAATAGCAAGGATTTCCTTTTTGATGGTGGAGTAATTCTTTTGGCAATCATTCCAATATTTGGAGACAAATTGAACAATCTGTTCTTTATTGTCTTTCGATTGCTTAAGTATTCCTTCGTATCTAATATCAGAAGCATCAGTTTCAATAATTTTAAAAGCAAACAGATTCGCAAGGTGTAAGCAAGGAATTTCCTTGACAGTGCGTTTGATCTGTCTAACAATATCAGTATGGATCTGGGTCCATGGTGGAGGATCTTTTTTGAGCCTCTGATGAAGTGGTTTGCAAATTTTATTAATGCGAGGAAAGAATTCAATAATATAATTCAAGCTTCCAAGAAATCTTTGCAATTGGGTTTTGTCCCTTATTTCGTCAGGGAATTTTTCAGAAAAGATGATTGATCTTTCAATTGGTATGATGGTCCCCTGATGTATGTAATGTCCTAAAAAGCGAATCTTGGTTTTAAAAAGAGATATCTTGGTAGGTGAAACTACCATACCGTTTCTTTTTACTATATTAATAAAATGATTGATGTGTTTGAAATGTTTTTCTATAGAAGTAGAAAATATTAAAATATCATCGATGTAAACTATAATATAATTAGAACAATGATTGAAAATATCATAAATAATTCTCTGAAATTCAAAAGGAGCATTTTTTAAACTAAAAGGCATGACATTCCATTCATATTGACCAAAAGGAACAGTAAATGCAGTTTTATATCTGTCTCTTTCACTAATTTGAATATGCCAAAAGCTTGATTTCATATCAAATTCTGAAAAGATTTTTGCATTATAAAGTCTATTCAACAAGTCCTTTTTATTAGGAATTGGATATCTTATCCATTTTAAAGCTATATTCAAAGGTTTATAATTTATTACTAATCTTGGATCTCCTCTTTCTAGTTCAGCATTTTTGTTGACATAGAAAGCAGAGCAACTCCATGGTGACTAACTTTTCCTAATAAGCTTTTTCTCAAGAAGTTCTTGTATTTCTTTTTGACAGAAATTGAGGACTTTATGATTCATTTGAGAAGGTCTAGCTTTAGTAGAAATATTTTTCTCAGAAAAATCTGGTTCGTAAGGTAAATCAACTATATGACTTTTACGAGACCAGAAAGCATTGGGAATATTTGAACATATAGAATTTTTGATTTGATTTTCAAGAAGGGAAATTTTTTTTCTAAAGACTTGATTCAGAGAGATTTTTGTCAATTCTTTTGTATTCAAGGTCTTCTTTAAGAAATTGGAGGTGAGTTTCTTTATCTTGAATGTGGTAATTTATTTCAGAAATTGAATATTCTTGAAGGGTCTTCAGATTCCTGATCTGGGGTTTAGAAATGAAATCAAAACATATCCTTTTTCCCAAGGCTTTTGTTTCGATTCCTTTTTCAGTAACTTTGAAAGGCAGGAGTAAGATAATAAAAGGGGATCCTAAAATGACATTCTGCTTAATATCTTTGGCAAGAAGAAATGGGGTTTTGAAAGATATTTGATCTTTTACAATCTCGGCTTCAGGAATTTTAAAGTTAATATTTAACTTATTTCCCGATGCAGATCTGAGACACTGGGAAGTTTTTTTCAAAATATTTGGTGGGTGTGAGACATTCTCTTATGCAATTAAGGTTTGCACCTGTATCAAAGAGGGCTGTAGTATTCAGAACAAATTGATTTTGGACTCTTATGGAAATATTGATGATCCATTTTCTGGTGACTATTTCAGAAAGTGTTAAAAGAAAATTTGCATCTAAAGGAGAAGGAGTTTGCGGAATATTTTCTTCAAAATCGTCCTCTTCAAAATCGTCTTCCTTCTATTTTCCTTTTAAATTTTTTGATTTGATATTCAAAATGTCTTTTTGCATAATCATTTGGGCAGTTTTGAGATTCTAGATCTCTTGTTTCTGCCTATTGATTTCGTGAGTAAGATCACTTATAGAAACAGGTTTAAAATCTGTTTTCTTGGTTTTTCCAAGTATGACAGAAAGGTTATAGGGATTGTCAGTTTTGAAAGTTGATTTAGAAATTGGCTTGGAACTTTGGAAATTATTTAAATATTTTAATTTTGCTTCAGGATCAGTAATTTGATCAAAGGTTTGCAAAAGAATTTCTTCTTCTTTTGTTAAAACATTTATTTCAAAATGTGTGTCATCTTCATTGTCACTTTTTGAAGTAGATGATGAAGAAGTTTCTAAATCACAAATTTGTAAGCCTTTTTCAAAACTAGATTCATCAGAAGAACTATTATCGGTTTCAACCATTAATTGGTTGAGCTGGTATAAAGTTTCTTCGTCTAAATTCAATTCATTAACTTTTTTGTTGATTTTGCAAAATCTAGAGGTGTGGCCCTTTTTTCCACAATTATAGCAAGTAATATTTTTAAAAGCTTTCTTTGATTTATTGATCTTATTAAAATTATCCTTTTCTTCCCTTTTAAAAAAGTTTTTATGAAATTTTTTCTTATAAAATTTCTTTTTCTCTTTCCTTTTAGAAGAGCAATCGCCTGAACATTTGCTTTTATGAAAGGATTCAAAAGATGGATCATATTTTCTCCTAATCCTTTTTTAGTGAGCTTTTGTTCCTTTTTGATTTGCTTTTGAAGACGAATATTGGTACACAGCTGTGTTCCGATTTTATAAATGTAAGAGATTAGTTCCCCGTAAGAAAGATGGTCATATGGAATTTGATTTCCATATTCTTCTCTCATCTTACCTTGAACTTATTCTCCTATAAGTTTTGGCAATCCAGCAAGAAATTTTTCTTTCCAGAAAGATTGATGGCAATCTGTTATTTGAAGAACTCTTTGCAGAAATATTTCTTTGTATTCTCTGAATTCTCCTAGGGATCTACACTTCATGTTTGATAAAAGATCTTGATATTTATCAAGGATGTGAGAAGAGTCTCCTAGAAAATGTTGAGATATAGAAAATATCAAAGTATTAACAACATCTTGGATGGGTTGGTCATCATCATCTAGAATGTTCTGACCAAAAGGATCGAGCTTATAAGCATTTAAAATTTGAGAAATTTGCTCTTCATTCAAATAGTTATCCCACCATCCTTTGAGTTGGCTTGTGAAACCGACTATTAAAAGATATGCAACAGAATGATCAGAAGTATCAGGAATGGTTTTATAAGTGTTTGCAAGCATAACCATTTGAGTTAAAATATTTATGAGATTTTGCTCAGAAATACCATCTATGTTTCATTCATAGATAGCATCATAAGAGTATTTATTCTGGACTTTAGAAAAAGTTTCTTCTGTGAGAATATCTGGAGGAGTAGCCCGAGAATAATAAAGCTTTTGAGGATCTTTTCAAGTGATGCGATTTACGTCAGGAATGGATTCAGTATCAGATTTGTCTAAAAGATTAACCTGATTGGAGGATTCAATTCGATCAAGAGTGTTTTTGACACTCAGGTTTTGTATCAAAGGAGTATATAATATTATGGGATTTTTGGGAATTAAAGCTGCTTTCCCTTTGAGAAGTTTTCTCCTGTCTTCAAGGGCTTTAGCAAATTCAGAATTGTGATTCTTTGGGATTTCAAAATTTTTAAAGAGTGGGGGTTCTAATTCCCTTTTTTGAATGGATATTGAAGGGGATGGAAAGCTGTTTTGGACAGAGTTTTCTATTCGATCCAATTGTCTTCCTATCGTATGCAAATGTTGATTAGAAAAATTATTTTGTTTAACAATTTTTTTGATTCCTATTCCATCTATTTCGGAAACAGTTTTGAAAAGAGAAGCTATGATTTCAACTTCTCGGTGTTCAATTTTAATTTTTCTAAGAGGAGGATGATTAGATTCGATGACATGGCCATCGTTTAATTTTCATTTATAAAATTGGTCATGAACAAAAAATTTGTTTTTCCTTTAGAAATATATTTTCAAACCAATCAAAGAAGAATACCTGAATTTCATGTTGGTACATGTATTCATATATAACGAGGTACTATGTAGTTGGCGTGCTTTGGCTGGTTGGCTGACTTTGGTTTTCTTGAGAATCTATAGACTTTCTAATATGTTTTTGGATGGAAGAAAAATTTTCGGCAAAGCTCTTTGCCTTTGAAAGCCATCAGTTGCATTCAGAGGCCAACTTTCTGCCATATGAATTAGCAACTGATGATCATTCTCCTTGAAGTTGCTGGACATTCTCCTTGAAGTAGTGGTTCCAGCAACTGGAAATCTTCGGCTCCCTGAGAACACAGAGAGCAGTTTCAAGACAAACACCTGCTCAAGATTTTTATTAATTATGAAAGTGGATAACTTTTGGAGCCAAAACACAATTCCTTTATAGTGATTGTGGACCAGTTCCATGGACTCACTCAAGAACCGGACCGGATCGACGGTCCGGTTTCCGGGTGGATCCATGAAATCAACGGGCGATTTCCGGTTTCCATGTTTTGGAATCGGTCCTTAGTGGGCAATTCCCGGTTCTAATGTGGGAATCACTCACCTTGGAACCGATTACTGCTAGCCTAATCTCAAGTGCTCTATTTTCTTTTTTCTTTTTAATTGTTACTGACCAAACAAATTTCCCATTATTGACCGAACGTATTTCTTTCATTTAAAGTTTTTTCTTTTGCATTAATATGTTTCTTGACTATGTTGGATTTTCCTCCATGCATGTCGGTAACAGAGCTAAGATCTCCCCGTGGGTGAAGTTGGCATTCATCTATGGAAAACGGTTGAATCCGGTTTTGATCGGGAGGTGAGGTTTGCGTTGCATCCTGGAGATGATGCTTGAATTGAATATGATGGGCCATCGCAATCAATGACGACGCAAGAGTCCTCATATCTGATCGTCTCTTCACTATAGAATGAAATAGAAAAAAAAAAAGAAAAAAGAGAGTTAGTTGAAAGAAATGTCTCCTTTCTTATCGTCCATGTTATCCATAGAACGGCTCTTTGGCTAGTGTTACACTGCGACAATGAAAAAACATCATCGTCAAAGATGACGTGATTTTCCTCATGTCATGTATTAGCACCACACCACCTAATCAACCAATGGCGCGTGACATTAGCAGTTCTTGAAGTTAATTTCTGATTATTGGTCAAAATATGAGCTGCCATTTGTTACTTTTAATTGAAAATTTAAGCCGGGTATTGCAAAGAAGAGCTTTCTAAAATCACTTCATTGAGCACAAGCTCGGGTCCTTGTTCTTTCCTTTTGGTTTTTAGCACAAGATCAGGTCTTGTTTGTTCAAACTGCACCATGCTTGTGACAGCAAGAAGATTGTAGAACAACATAATATCAGTGTGAATGAACTAAAAATTGGAAACAAAATGCAAATGACTTTGCGTTGATCATTGATCAGATTCAGACCCTTTGCCATGTTAAAGATGAACGTTACTCTCATTCGCTGGGATGAAAAGATCGAAAGCTTTGACATATATGATTTCTTTTTCGCGCTTTGTAGAAGACGGTTTACAGGGGAAATTGGGAAAGTCTGCATATCTGGAAGAATGGATCACTACCATCACTCCCTTAACGGCAGGGGACTCAGCGTTCAAGGTCACTTTCGATTGGAAGGAGTAAGTGGGAGTTCCTGGGGCGATCATCGTACAAAACAACCATCACAGTCAGTTCTACCTCAAGACGATCACGCTCGAAGACGTGCCTGGCGAGGGCCGAGTCCACTTCGTCTGCAACTCGTGGGTCTACTCTGCCGACTGGTACAAGAAGGACCGGGTCTTCTTCTCTAACAAGGTTCGATCACGGTAATTTGATTGATGAAGCTAAGCTATAGTCGCGATTTATGATTTGCTTCCAGAGTCTCGATAGGAAAAATATTGAATAAACACAACACCAGCACGTGAAGTAGTGTTGAAGTGGTCAAATTTCAGTTTTACATGTCTTCAATAATGTAGTAGTGGAATCCTAGTTTGTAGGGGTTTGTTTCTACACGTTTTAGTTGGTGAGATATGTTAGTGGGTCTTTGTTATTGTTATCCTGTTGCTCAGTAGTTTTCGATGTTATGCCTATTTAATAGGCTTATGATCTGTTGAGTAGTATGTACGTGAGTTTTTCAGCAGCAATTTTTCATATGTGTCCTCTTCTACTCCTTGCCCTCTTTAGAGGTTATTGAACCATACTTGCCGCTTGTTTTTTTTCAACAATCTGGTATCAAAGCCTGGTTCTGGGTATTTCGTGAGCATCTCTATTGCCAAGATGGGTGATCTTCAAGTCGTTGGCGGAATCAAGAAGCTCAGCAACCAAAACTACAATTCTTGGTCTACATGCATAATGTCTTATATGCAGGGCCAGGATTTGTGGGAGGTTGTCAATGGAAATGATGTGAGACAACAGGAGGCTGAAGATGCGAATGGGACATTGCGGAAGTGGAAAATTAAAGCGGGCAAAGCCATGTTCATTTTGAAGACGACAGTTGAAGAGGATGTGCTAGAACATATCCGAGATGCGGAAACTCCCAAAGAAATTTGGGATACGTTCGCGAAGCTGTTCTCTAAGAAGAACAATACGAAGCTCCAATTCTTAGAAAGTGAGTTGCTGTCGATGACGCAACGCGAGATGACAGTCGCTCAGTACTTCCACAAAGTGAAGACGTTATGCCGAGAGATTACTGAATTGGATCTAGTGCTCCGATTGGTGATACCAGGATGAAGCGGATCATCATCCATGGTTTGAAGCCAGAATTCAGGAGTTTTGTTGCTGCCATACAAGGATGGCAAACTCAGCCGTCGCTTGTTGAATTCGAAAATTTGCTAGTTGGTCAAGAAGCATTAGCTAAGCAAATGGGAGGAGTCTCGTTGAAGAATGAAGAAGAGGCACTCTATGCCAACAAAGGCAAGTGGAATTCCAAGCGGCATGCCTATGGTGGATCCAAAAAGAATGATGACAAGGCGAGAAGTCATCAAGATGAAGGGAGCGTTCATGCATGGAAAGGTTCTAAGAACCATGGCAATGGCCAAAAGTTTCAAAGGAAGTGCTACAACTGCAATAAGAAATGTCATATGGCAAAAGATTGCTGGTCCAAAAAGAAGGCCATCGAGAGTAATGCTGCCACTTCAAAAAAATGAAGATGAATGGGATGCTAAAGCTTTCTTTGCAGTAGATAAGGAGAAGCTAGCTCTTATAGCAACAACATTCAATCAAATCGATTATGAGAATGATTGGATCGTTGACTTAGGCTGCTCAAACCATATGACTAGTGATAAAGAAAAGTTGCAAAACTTGTCAAAGTACAAGGAAAGTCAGGTGGTGGTGACGGCGAATAACTCAAAGTTACTGATAGCCCACATCGGTAATCTCAGGCTGCTCAAACCATATGACCGGTGATAAAGAAAAGTTGCAAAACTTGTCGAAGTACAAGGAAAGTCAGGTGGTGGTGACGGCGAATAATTTAAAGTTACCGATAGCCCACATCGGTAATCTCAGGCTGCTCAAACCATATGACCGGTGATAAAGAAAAGTTGCAGAACTTGTCAGAGTACAAGGGAAGTTAGGTGGTGGTGACGGCGAATAACTCAAACTTACCGATAGCCCACATCGGTAATACGGCCGTCTCTCCCCAATGTAGCGATGTCGAGATGCCACTCCAAAACGTCTATCATGTTCTAGGTATGAGAAAAAATCTTCTCTCGGTAGCACAATTAACATCTTCTGGCCATTTTGTTCTGTTTGGTCCACAAGATGTGAAGATATATCGAGACCTTGAAATTAAAGAAAAGCTGGTAATGAAGGGACGAAGAATGGAGTTTGTCTACGTGATGTCTGCGGAAACCGCATATGTAGACAAGAGGAGAAGGAATGAGACGGCAAACTTATGGCACATGTGGCTAAGTCACGTTAGTTATTCCAAGCTAGATGTGATGATGAAGAAATCGATGTTGAAGGGACTTCCACAACTTGAAGTGAGAACATACACTGTATGTGTAGGCTGTCAGCATGAAAAGCGCACCAGTTGCCGTATGAAGAGTCCAAATTTAAAGCGAATGAACCATTAGAGTTGATACACTCTGATGTGTTTGGACCAATTAAGCAAGCCGCCATTGGTGGGATGAAGTATATGGTGACCTTCATTGATGACTTCTCGAGGTACGTATGGGTTTACTTTATGAAGGAAAAATCTGAAACTCTTTCAAAATTCATAGAGTTCAAGAAGGTAGCGGAAGCTGAGGTTGGTAAAAGAGTCTGTTGTCTATGCACCGACAATGGAGGTGAGTACATCTCCAATGAGTTCATAGATTTCCTTCAGGAGTGCAGAATACGCCATCAGTGCACATGTGCTAGCACTCCGCAGTAAAATGGGGTGTCAGAAAGAAAAAACAGGCATATGGCAGAAGTATGTCGAAGTATGCTTCATTCAAAGAATGTTCTGGGACGGTTTTGGGCAGAAGCGATGAAGACTGCGGCCTTTGTGATCAATAGGCTTCCTCAACAAAGGTTATGCTTTTGTTCACCTTTTGAAAAAATATGGAACATGAAGCTTGCTGTTAGTCATTTTCGAGTTTTTGGATGCGTGTGCTATGTATTTGTACCTGACCAGTTACGTAGCAAGATGGAGAAAAAGGCTGTTAGATGTATCTTTGTAGGATACGACAATTAAAGAAAAGGGTGGCGATGTTGCGATCCAACAACCGGGAAATGCTACACATCTCGGAATGTGGTGTTTGATGAAGCTTCCTCATGGTGGTCCTCGAACAAGGAAGTACTACCGGACTCGGATGTTTTTAAGGAAATGTTAGAAATTTCTCAATTCCAGTTGAGTTCAAGTAAAGCAGAGGTTGTAGACGACGATGCAGATGTTGAAGAAGGCATAGCTCAAAATCCTTGGCAAACAGGTGGATACCAAAGGCCAAGCGAAGAAGATGAGCCAAGTGGAGGAAGTACACCAACTGCACTTAGAAGGTCAACAAGAGCCCGAAAGCCAAATCGTAAGTATGCTAATGCCGCCATAGTAGAAGAGGCAAATGGAAAAGAGCCTGAGACATTTGAGGAAGCGTCTCAGAGTTCGAAATGGATTAAAGGCTATGGAAGAGGAAATTGCTGCATTAGAGCGAAATCAGACTTGGGAGCTCATACCAAAGCCAAGAGATGTGAAGCCTATTTCTTGCAAATGGGTGTATAAGATAAAGCGCCGCACAAATGGATCAATAGAGAGGCACAAAGCTCTTCTGGTAGCTCGAGGGTTCTCTCAACAATATGGACTAGACTATGTCTCTCAACAATATGGACTAGACTATGATGAAACATGTAGTCCAGTTGCGAAGTTTACAACTGTACGAGTCCTACTGGCACTCGCAGCAAGCAAAAGTTGGAACCTGTGGCAAATGGACGTGAAAAATGCATTTTTGCATGGGGAGCTAGATCGGGAGATCTACATAAGCCAACCAATGGGCTTTCA
This sequence comes from Syzygium aromaticum, assembly GCA_024500025.1. Lineage (NCBI taxonomy): Eukaryota > Viridiplantae > Streptophyta > Magnoliopsida > Myrtales > Myrtaceae > Syzygium > Syzygium aromaticum. Next base: position 36,597,908 of record CM044892.1, read on the forward strand.
GAATCAAGATCATCCTGAGTATGTGTGTAAGCTCCGGAAGGCTCTCTATGGGCCAAAACAAGCACCGAGGGCTTGGTATGGTAAGATTGCTGATTTTCTTACTCATAGTGGTTATTTGGTGACATCTGCGGATTCTAGCTTGTTTGTCAAAGCTAAAGGAGGGAAGTTAGCTATTTTGCTAGTGTGTGTGGATGATTTAATCATCACAGGAGATTGGGAAGAAGAAATTCTCCAAACCAAAGAGAATTTATCAGTTCGCTTTCAGATGAAAGAACTTGGACAACTCAAACATTTTCTTGGTTTAGAGGTCGACTATACTCATGAAGGAATATTTCTCCATCAGCAAAAGTATTCCAAAGATTTGTTGAAGAAATTTACAATGCTTAGATGTAAGCCAATATTGACACCGATGGAGCCAAACGCCAAAATGTGTGCTCATGAAGGGAAAGATTTAGAAGATGCTACCATGTATCAGCAGTTGGTGGGTAGTCTTATCTATTTAACTTTAATAAGACTGAATGTTTCTTTTGCGGTTGGTGTGATTGGTCGTTACATGCAAAATCCAAAGAAGACTCATTTGGAATCAGTTCGTCGAATCTTGAGATATGTGAAGAGCACGCTTGACTATGGTATTATGTACAAGAAAGGTGGAGATTGCATACTAGTTGGCTACTGTGATGCCGGCTATGCAGGTGACCGTGATTCCCGGCGTTCAACTACTGGGTATGTCTTCATGCTTGGGTCCGGAGCAATTTTTTGGTGTAGTAAAAGACAACCAACGGTGTCTTTGTCAACCACGGAAGCAGAATACCGAGCAGCAGCGATGGCAGCTCAAGAAAGCACTTGGCTTATGTAATTATTGAAAGACTTGCGTCAACCAATAGAGTATGGTGTCTCTTTGTACTGCGACAACTTGTCGGCAATACGTTTGGCGGAGAATCCAGTTTTTCATGCAAGAACTAAGCATATAGAGGTGCATCATCATTTTATCAGAGAGAAAGTCTTGCAAGAAGAAATTGAGTTGGAGCATGTCAAAACAGACAACCAAGTTGCAGATTTATTTACAAAAAGCTTGAGTAGCAACAAGTTCGAAAGTTTCTGTCATTAGCTTGGTATGGTGAAAAGAGTAGAAGCTGGTGTTGAGGGAGAGTATTGAATAAACACAACACCAGCACGTGAAGTAGTGTTGAAGTGGTCAAATTTCAGTTTTACATGTCTTCAGTAATGTAGTAGTGGAGTCCTAATTTGTAGGGGTTTGTTTCTATACGTTTTAGTTGGTGGGATATGATAGTGGGTCTTTGTTATTGTTATCCTGTTACTGAGTAGTTTTCGATGTTATGCCTATTTAATAGGCTTATGATCTGTTGAGTAGTATGTACGTGAGTTTTTCAGCAGCAATTTTTCATGTGTGTCCTCTTCTACTCCTTGCCCTCTTTAGAGGTTATTGAACCATACTTGCCGCTTGTTCTTTTTCAACAAAAAATAAATGACATTGCCTCCGAGTATGAAGACTTAATTCTTGTTTTACAATAGTAGTTCTAAAGAATTAGCTGATGGAGAAAATTGGTCTGAAAGGAGTGACTTTTCAAACGGTCCTAGCCTCCCGAAAAAATGTGGAGTAGAATCTTGCTTCTAGGAATTCTCCAGGTTATACTCTTCTTTTAGCCAGTTTTAGCATCTTGTAGGCTTTCCGAGTTCATTGAAGTGGGGCGTTTCGCTTAGGAATTGCACTTTATATTGGCCCATGGCATTTCAGTTTCGGACTGTATTCTTTTCTGTCACGTGAAATAGAAACATGATCGGACAGGGTTCCTTAGGTTGTCTCTACTAAGATACAATGTCATTGCAGACATATCTTCCGAGCCAAACTCCAGCGCCTCTAATGAAGTATCGAGAGGAAGAGTTAGTTAACTTGAGAGGAGATGGAAAGGGAGAGCTTCGGGAGTGGGAGAGGGTGTACGACTATGCTTACTACAACGATTTGGGCAATCCAGACAAGGGCCCGAAGTATGCCCGCCCTGTTCTAGGAGGATCTGTTGAATATCCCTATCCTCGCAGAGGAAGGACTGGTCGACCGCCGACTAAGGCAGGTTAGATAATGCACTCATTTCATGAATCTCCAACTCGATGTGAGATTATTATGGCTTCATTTTTTTTTTGACTAATATGCTTCCTTTGTAATTATATTTTACTAAATTTTCACAATGTTATTGATAGATCCGAATAGTGAGAGCAGGGTGCCTGTGCTCATGAGCCTAAACATATACATTCCTAGGGACGAACGGTTCAGCCACTTAAAGATGTCGGACTTCCTTGCTTACGCTCTAAAAGCCATGGCTCAATTACTAAAGGCCGAGCTAGAGTCTATATGCGACAGCACACCCAATGAGCTCGACTCCTTCCAGGACGTGCTCAAGCTCTACGAAGGCGGTATCAAGCTTCCCAGCCCTTTGCTCGAGAGTGTGAAGGAGAACATTCCCCTGGAGATGATCAAGGAACTTGTCCAGACTGACGGGGATGGGCTTCTCGTGTACCCCATGCCTCAAGTGATCAAAGGTAATGGACATATATCTTTGAGGCCTTTTTCATCTTATTAGTTCGAGGCTAAGGGCTCGAGTTTTCCTAAATTTTAGCAATCATGTTGTGCAGAGGATAAGACTGCCTGGAGGACCGATGTAGAATTCTGCAGAGAAATGCTCGCTGGAGTTAACCTTATCATGATTCGCCGTCTCGAGGTAAATAAAAATATCTTTTAGGTTACAGCTGAAACTATTTCAGTTAATATTAACATGAAGTGCGGAATGGAGTTCCATCAGTTGTCTAGTTGATTAAACATTTTTATTGATTTCAGGAATTCCCTCCGGCAAGCAAGCTAGACCCTAAAATATATGGCAAGCAAAGCAGTTCAATCAGGGAAGAGCTCATTCAGAAGCAATTGAATGGATTAACTGTCGAACAGGTACCGTCATTGCCTCTCACATCGTGGCTTTTCACAGCACTAAGAGTGTCCATATACTCAAACTTTCTTAAAAGATGATGGCACAAGCTCATTTAAGTTCGTGTGTATTCAAATTGAAATGACGCATAACAAATACAGGCTATCAAGATGAACAGATTGTTCATATTGGATCACCATGACGCGATCATGCCATATCTGAGGCAGATAAACACGACTACCACCAAAATGTATGCTTCTCGAACACTCCTCTTCTTAAAGGATGATGGTACCCTGAAGCCGCTCGCAATAGATCTTAACTTGCCACATCCCGAGGCAGATGAGTTTGGCGCAATAAGCAAGGTGTACACACTGGCCGATCAAGGCGTCGAAGGTTCCATCTGGCAGCTGGCTAAAGCTTATGTCGCAGTAAATGACTCAGGCTATCATCAACTCATCAGCCACTGGTAAGGATTTCTAAGGAGCATTCAACTATTCAAAGAAGGGGAAAAAAGTCTATTTATTTCCTGCATATTGATAATTTTCTTGATTGTTACTGCAGGTTGGATACTCACGCGGTGATTGATCCATTTGTGATTGCGATAAATAGACAACTGAGCGTGCTTCACACGATCTACAAGCTTTTGCATCCCCATTTCCGTGACACGATGAACATAAACGCATTTGCCAGGCAGATTGTGATAAATGCGGGTGGAATCCTGGAGACGACTGTTTTCCCAGCAAAGTATTCCATGGAGATGTCGTCTGCCGTCTACAGGAACTGGATTTTCCCCGAGCAAGCACTTCCCGCTGACCTCATCAAGCGGTAAATTCGCTTTTCTGTACAAATATATCATCCATAAGACTTCTATTTAAATTTCCTTCAAAAAGCAAGAAAAGCCAAGGCCGACAAAGATTGCGTAAATGTATATGGAATTGCTGAGGCTCAGGCCAAGTTATATATCAATCTGGTTATCGTTTGTTTTACTCGAATTATTCTGATAGACTGAGTGTGACAAAAATATTCTGCCCATTCTTGTCTTCAGGGGAGTTGCTGTAAAAGATGCAAGCTCCCCGCATGGCCTCCGCCTTTTGATTGAGGACTACCCCTACGCGGTGGATGGGCTCGAGATCTGGTCCGCGATCAAGACGTGGGTTGAGGACTACTGCTCCTTTTATTACAAGAGTGACGAGACGGTTCAGAAGGACAAGGAACTTCAATCCTGGTGGAAGGAACTCGTGGAGGAGGGACATGGCGACAAGAAGGATGAGCCCTGGTGGCCTAAAATGCAGACTGTGAAGGACCTAACAGCGACATGTACGATAACCATCTGGGTTGCGTCCACTCTCCATGCGGCCTTGAACTTTGGGCAATACCCTTATGCAGGGTACCTCCCGAACCGGCCCACCCTCAGCCGTCGCTTTATGCCTGAGGAAGGTACTCCTGAATTTGAAGAGCTCAAGCAAAATCCCGACAAGGCTTTCTTGAAAACTATAACACCCCATCTTCAGACACTTTTAGGAATTTCACTAATAGAGATCCTGTCGATGCATTCTACTGACGAGTTGTATCTTGGGCAGAGAGACACTCCCGAGTGGACGGCGGATGCTGAGCCGTTAGAGGCGTTCGAGAGGTTCGGGAAGAAGCTGGCAGAAGTTGAGGAAAGGATTATCAGCATGAACGGGGACAAGAGGTGGAAGAACCGGGTCGGGCCAGTCGAGGTGCCTTATATGCTGCTTTACCCGACCAGCGAAGGCGGAGTGACTGCCAAGGGAATTCCCAACAGCGTCTCGATCTAAACTTTAGCACGTATACCTGTTCTTTTCTTGTTTGTTTGTTGTTTGCTATTCTTTTGTTCTAGGATGAAAGACAGTGTAAGTATGAAATATGAATAACGACAAAACAGACGGAGCGTAATAAGTGTTTGTCAAGTTTTGGAACTCAGTCTGCTAATTGCTAGGCTAACTGATTGTTCTGGAGCTTTGCTTGTACAAGAACGAGACATTATCTACAAGTTTCAAAATTTACATGCACAATCGTTTGTTAAGGATTGGAAATATTCCAGGTCGTGAAATTCAGCAACGGATCCCAGGATTAACCATCACCATGTTCCATTTCTTCTTCCATTGCAAGTTCATGAACTATAATTAAGTTTATCCATTTTTCTGATCTGTGTCAGTCGCATAACTTAGCCATCTAGACTACCTGCTCAATCTGATGATTTGATTCTGCAGGCTCAACAGTTAAGCTGATGATCATTATACTCATCTCGCTCTCCTAGAACCTTTAAATTGTCAAATTCGGCTTATGTTTCCATTCTTTGAAGCAGACCTTCAAGTTGTGGTACATTTAGGTGAAAGGAAAGCCTTCCATGCTGGTGTGCAATATGAGTATTGGCCTCAACGAGGCCTAATGAGTTTTGCAGCATGTCAAATCCTTAACGATGTAACTTGAAGCAAAAATAAGTGGAGAAATAACAAGCAAGGATTCGAATTTCAACGCCACTGTAGATAAAACTGGTATTTTGTTAGCTTTCCTTTATATTCTCAGCTGTCCAATTCCGTCTATTCTTGTTTTCTTTCATTAAAAGTCACCAGTGCTTCCTAAAAAACGTCAAATGTCCATTTGTTTGGCGAAGAAGGCACTACTGAAAACATTTTTTATATTTTTCAACTTTTGAATGCTTAAGAAAAAGAGCCCAATGGAAAGTCTATTCACGAGGTCTTTTCCTAGTCGATGGAAATATATACTTAAATTCAAGAAAATAATTTCATATTTTGAAAAGCAAAAATCATTTTTGAAGATACAGGTAGACAGTAGCGTTTGAGCACAGCCCTCGATGCCTTTGCCCAGGTCCCGAGCTGTTTATACCAAGTCCCTCTAGGCCTAGGACGCCGGTGCTCATGCCCAAATCTTCTGTGGCCATGCTCGAGTACCTGGCTCCCACGTCCAAGTCACCTGCCAGATCCACAGAGGTTGGGACCAGGTTTCTCGAGGTCAGGCCCTGGACCTGGTGCCCATGCTTGGGTCCCCGGAGACTGTACCGAGGTATGCGGCTCCCCCTACTGTGATCAAGTTACCGGCGATCATGCTTGTTCCTAACGGCTAGGTCCGAGAAGCCCCTGCCCTTGCGACCGGACCAGAGTTGAATTACTAAATTCAACTATTTTCGCTCTCCATAGAAGGCCTTTTGGAGAGTTGACACGGGGCTCATTAGATGGTTATCACCTCACTTCCTTTTGCTTTTTTTTTTTTCTTTCCTTTTTCCTCTTCGTTTTCAAGAAATAACTTGTAATCAGCCAAAAGAATACGCTATCTATTATGTGGATAACACTCCAACTCATATAAATTTAACTTTTCTAATTCTTTTTCTTCTCTAGGTTTATAAAAAAAAATGAAATATTCTCAATAGAACTATATGGATTAAATCAAATAGACAAAAAAATCTAGACATCATTGAAATGATCACCATACGATCAAAATTTTCAAAACAGCACGTGAATATATTTTCCATTTTCCTTTTATTATTTTATATTTAAATTCAAACCCAAAAACGAAACATGTATAATTATTGTAGCTAGACGTTTCTTGGTCTCTTATTGAAGGACTGTTTTCTTTGCTTAGTGTGGAGTTCTTGGAATATTCATACACGTGTCATTAAATTTTTTCCATTGACTTGACTTTCGAAGTTTGTTGGAAGGATGGGAGATCTTTTCCAACAACCTGTTCTATTAGGAAAGCCTTATATTTAAAATTAATTCATCAAGGTGATGATAAAATTCATGGACGGTCCAGTGGACATTATGCACTTGTTACACAACAACCTCTTAGAGGAAGGGCCAAGCAATGGGACAACGGGTAGGAAAAATGGAGGTATAAGAATCGGTAGTGAACATCTCCTCTATAATTGTACATGCTCCCATAGTAATAACATATTTTGGGTTAGACATATATTCATATAATCTCACTAAAGAAGGAACCATTTTCAGGGCTTTGTAGAGTCAGGATGTTACCAGCCCGGCCCGTGATCCTCTGACTCCCCCATTTCTTCTCCACCACTAGGTTGTGGCTTTTTCGCACAACTTTCTAGTAATTTATTAATTTCCATCATATTCCCCTCAGAAATTTGCGCACACTAAAAAAAAAACTTCCACCGAAAAAGGGTGCCGGAGCAATGAGTTATACTATTCCGAAGTTTTATCCAATCAAACATCTTTGAAAGAGTGCGAAAACGGAAGATGTGTCATAATGGCTTCTTCGCACAATTTTCTAGTAATTTATTAGTTTCCATCAAATTTCCCTAGGAAAGTTGTGCAGAATTAAAAAAAAAAAATTACTGAAAAGGACGTTAGAGTAATAAGTTACACTATCCCGAAGTTTGATGGTAGCTAAAGGTGAATGGCTAAACCGGTAAAAATACACAACTTACAAGTGACTACTGAACTTAGCATACACATTTCAATGTACCAATTTGGTGACAAATTAATCAATCATTTTGGAGAAGTTTACTGATGTTACTTTGAATGGTATCTCCCAATTAGCATTTGCGAAAGGAATGGCGTGATGACCAATATGTATATGTAATCTCAAAGTCAGGACATGCTATTACTTATGAAAAGTATATTTGCCTACAAAGAAGTTAGTATACAGGAAGTCATGAAAACCAAAAACCTTACTCTGTGGGATGTGGAATTTGTGTCTTTTGTAACTATTGTTAGTATTATTTTGTTAGGAGGTAACGACGTTTCAAGTATCTGAACTTTGGCTTGTTTTATAATTGAGTGCCCAAACTTTTTGTTGTTGTTCAATCAAGTACCTTAACTTCTCAAATGCTGGTTAATGTGAAACCTCAGTTGAAATCGCAGATAGAAAATGCAAAAATGGATACTAACACCAACAAATAACCTGTAATTATCCACATTAACAAGATACATATTGGACGAACAAAATTGTACAAACTAACATTCTCTCTCTCTCATCACCCAACACTTAAATAGAGATGACCCAACTTTTTCTTAGTAAGCAAGCCATTTAAACAATCTGGCTTAGCTTTTTCTGAGTAAGCGAGCCACGTCAAGTAAATCACATAAAATGACAATTTATTCAACAGAGACCTCACATTGACCCGAGTTTAAAAAGTTGGGGAACTTGATTAAATAAAGAAAAAGTTTAGATACTTGATTGTGAAATGGATAAAAGTTCATGTATTAGGTGTGTCATTATCCCTCTTGTTAATGTTTTTTTTATAAGTAGAAGTGTGGAGAAGGGCAACAAGCGTAGCTACTCCACTAGATGTTATTATAAGGGTCTTAACAACACTTATGAATATACGTCTGTTTAGGGAATCATGAAGATTCTATGATAGTAAAAATCGAAAAGGTGGACAAATGTGGACATGACGATATTAAGCAAATAATCGAAGTAGCATGAAGAAAAGTTGTGCTAGTGTTAAGATTTAAACTCTCACTTTCAAGCTTTGATATCAAGGCTAGACAGTTTTTTTTTTCAAAAGATTAATATTACGAAAAACTATAAACTGGTACACTTGTGACAATTTTACTCTCTATTAGTTTCCGTTAAGTTTTACCATCAAATTTTTGAGTTGGATGATACATGACAGTTGATTGATATATCAATTTGGGGTTTTACTTTCCGTTTGTCACATGTGTATTAGTTTTGGATTTTTCGTGATATTAATTCAATTTAACTTAGGATAAATTTATCACAAATATATCGACTTGGGATTTTTTGTGGTCAAAAAATTAATTTAGGATAAATTTATCACATATATATTAATTTGAGGTTTTTTGTAATATTAATCTAAATATCGAAGCATTAGGAAACAAGAGATAGAAACCTACTACAAGTGCCTATTACTATGTCGGCACAAACAATGCATGTGAAGAAAAGGACAAAACTGTGTAATGAAAAGTCACCATCTACAGCTAGCAGAGATCTTTTCTACAGTTGAAGAGATATAAAGTCATTGGGAAATTAGAACAAGTAAGAGTAAATATGAAAATACATAAAAATATTAAACATGCCCCCCACATTCTAACTTCATAATAGTTCTTTATAACAAGTTTACATTTTTTTTTCACGCTAAAAAAGGTAACAAGCATTGGCAAACTATAAATCACGTGCACGATAATGTTTAGTTTGATTTCAGCCACTTTACTGGGTGAGCCCGTCATCCCTATTCAACCATGATATGAGTGGAAAATTCAAGACTGATGATAAACCTATGTTTAAATTCTGCCATGTGTAGACTAATCTAGGTTTATTACTTGATGGACTTTTCCATGGTTTTTGTTTCGGTGTGCTTTCAATGGCCAATCGAGAAGCAACCTAACCATGCCGATACAACTCAAGCATTTTCATGCAAAAGATCCAATTTCGATTTCTATTTACATATATTGCAAAGATACATGCGTGGGTTACGTACCCACACATGCTTCTTGCAGCCGTCGTCCCCAAAGTGATTGTTAACGGAAAATTTTGTGCCACAAGATAAGTTCAAAAGGAGTTTAATAAGTGACCTATCAAATTGACGAGTGATCGCATAACAAGAACTGCTTTAAAACACATTAAATGATGGTGGGAAGCATTTCAATTTTTGTCAGGAGTTGAAGCTGAGACGCATCTGTTAGTTTTCTTGGTGGAACGACCAAAAAATCTCCTAAAGTTGAATTTATGGCCATTGTGGTTGAACCTCGACGATGAGGAGTCAACACGCCCTTTTCTTTATGAAAAGCTGTCCATGGCACATCACTAAATTGCCAATTGATAGAAGATCATCTTGATCTTACAAACAAGAGTCGCATTAGACAATTTGTTTATGAAACAGAAAGAGAAACTTCTTTTGAGTAAATGTTTTTGTACCACATTTTATATATGGATTTTACTAATATCTTCAAAATACTAATCCCGCATAACAAGAATCATAACATCTTGAAAACTTTAGATTTTCTTTCGCTCGTCGACCAAATCATCATATTTGACCATTAATATGGTCACCAAGCACATCATAAAAAAACCTTGAAAATTAAAAATACAAAAGATGCAAAAATTAGAAAAAAAGAAAAGACAAAAAGAAAAGAATTAAAAAAGTTACAAAGCTAAAAATCTTGAACCACCACTATGAGGCTCGGCCACCCCACCGCCACCGCTTTCGCATTGGTGCTACCACTGCCACTGATTAGCATCACCACCACCACCACCACCAGTCGCCATAAGATCAAGCCTTGCACCAATCATGATGGCTTCGCCACCAATGATTCCTTCGGCCTTGCACCAATCATAACCCCAGGTTTGTGGTTGTGGAGGTCGAAACATAACCGTCTTCACGATCGCAGCCATAGTGGCTCGAACTTTGTCGAGGTTGGCCATGATCGCTTGACCTTCGTCGATCTTGCGGCGATGGTCGCTCCAGCTTCTAGCCTTTCGTCAAACTCGCAGCTATGGCCATTGGAGTTTCGTTGAGCTCGGCCATGGCCACTAGAAATTCTAAACATCGTTTCATAGAGGTCGACCTTGAGGAAGGTGACAAGAACGACACACCGATGGGCAAATCAAAGTTGGGTGAGGTCGAAGCATAGCCGTCATCATGCTCGCAGCCATGGTTGCTCGAGCTTTGTCGAGCTCCCGACCATGTCTGTTCGAGCTTTTTTGAGCTCCTGGCCATGGTCGCTCCAGTTTCCAGGCTTTTTCAAGCTTGCGACCATGACCACTGAAGCTTCGTCAAGCTTAGCCATGGCCACTTGAGTTTCCAAATTCGTGGCCGTTAACCTTGAGGACGTGACAAAAAGAACACAAGGATGGGCGGATCGGAGTGGGGTGATGTCAAAGCATAGCCGTCTTCATGCTTGCAGCCATAGCCGCTCAACTTCTTCAAGGTCGGTCATTACCGCTTCAGATTCCAAGCTTCTTCAAGCTCGTGGCCATGGCCGCTTGAGCATCGTCGAGCTTGGCCATGGAGGTCGACCTTGAGGACAGCGACAAGGAGGACGCAGTGATGGGCGAATTGGAGCTAGGGGATGTGGTGGCCCATGGAGAAGTCATGAAATTGAATGACGATGGTGGTGGATGAATTTGGGGCGATGATGGACCAAAGAAGTAAACGACATTGGAGTTGTGGATGCTACATTTGTGATATGCTTAGATTAACCCACTCAAGATATTATCTTTTTCGACTTGTTTTAAATCGAGCCCCACCATTTTGTTCTTTGACGTATAGGTGGGCACTTTTCTAGTAGGTCACTTATCTTGGTAGTACTTTTTGCTGAGCATGCTTACTATTCGAGTTCTAATGCTAAGTGTTACCATTACGTCAAAAGACACATTTTATGAATCTATTTCAGTTTCACATATATCAAGAAGACTCTCTCTTTGCTTTGTGTGTAATTCAATTCATGCCTATACCCTTTGCCATCCTAGAAACTTGTTAGGAATAGTTCCTTGTCTGGCCTTCTGGTCCCGGATAGTACTCCCTGCCTTTGTCGGATTGGGTCGTTACAACATTAGCTCCTATCTCTTCAAAAAATAATACAAAATGACACAACAACATTTTTCGTTTTTCAAATTGAATGGAGTAAATAAAGAGATTTGATTGCATCAATATGATAAGTTTTGAGACTAAATTGCGCTATTTTAGTAAGATTTGATTGTAGTTTTGCAATAGATTGTAAACTTTTGATTTTAGCATCGTAATAAAATTTCCAAAACCTAGCATCGTTTATATCATGTACGATCATCAGCGCATGAGGTAACGTGCCCTCTCCGCACGAGCAAATGTATCAAATCAAGCAAAACTAACCCAATTCCTCTCTTTATTTTTTTTTTAAGATTAATACCACAAAAAATTTTAAATTATACCTGTTGTGACATAAATACCCCAAACTTTGTTTATGTCACTAAAAATCTTAAACTTGGCCATTGTAACACAAATACCCCACCCCTAACTTATACCAATTTCATAAATATATTTAGATGGAGCTGAAATATATGGTATATATGTTATATATGTATAAGTTTGAGTTTTTTTTGTGGCACATAAATAGTTGAGGGTGATGGTGTTATAGTGGACAAGTTTAGGGTTTTAGTGACACAAAGAAAGTTTGGGATATTTGTGTTAGTGGACATAATTTGAGATTTTTTTGTGATATTTGCCCTTCTTGCCCTTTTTTTAAAAAAAGTTCAGAAAAATCTAAAAAAAAACAAATTTTAACTAGTGCCAGACTAATTATGCAACCGAATGAGAACAACGTCAGCTTCCGCTTTCTAGACACTTTACCAACTTCTTTTGCTTTTAAAATCAAATATTTCATACTATGCATCGTGGAAAAAGTAAAGAAATCCCAGGTCTGCCGTAAACAAGCGAAGCTTCCCGGGGTTGCCATTGTATCACACTTTTCCTTACTAAAACTTGCATCACAATGCACATCCTTCTTCATTCAATTCAGTAGCCATCCTTTCTTCTTTTTATCCCTATCATATGCGAAAAAGGTGTTGTATTAATAATGTGATCCCACGTTTAGGGATATAGTTTTTGAAATAAAAACTTGTCCATTGAGTTTAACCCGCGTTTTCTTTTTTAAGTAACGGTTATCCATATGCGATTTTTTCCACGCTTCGTACCCCTTCGGTGATAACCGCCCTCTTCGGTAACCGCCTTGATGGGAAGCGGTTTATAAAATGAACGTTTATTCCATAAGGGCTATTACAAGATCTAACGCAAACCCTCTCAGTCGGAATACACCATCAGTACGTGAGGGGATTGGGTTAGTAGAGTGTGCCCGTAATTGACGTCGAACTACCGTGAATTTCCGACGAATTTAAAGTTGAGCAATGGCTGGAGGTCAATTTATTTTCGATCTTGTTTCCGCATTTGATTCTAATTGTGCTTGAATTTGTTTTTCTATGCATAATTAGAATCCTTCAGTTTTAGTCTAACGTTTGGTGTCAGAGCGTGTTTAGTGCCTCTATCTTGTTTTTGTTGAATTTTTGGTGCCATTTTCGGGTTTTTTGAAGATGAACAGTGTTCGGGTTTTTGGGGCTATGAGGGAAATCGCCGATTCCGGCCAAATTCCAGCGACCCACCACTCAACTTTGTACCGGTACGGTCGCACCGTTATGGAGAAGAATAGCCCTAAGTTAATCTGGCATATCGGTGATCGCCGGAGGCTATATGAGCAGCGGAAGTTGCGGGTTAGGGTTTGTGAGTTTTGACGGAATTTTACTCGATTCGAGCCATTTTCTTGGTTGTTTTTGCCGATTTTTGGGTCCATGTGATCGCGCCGACGTAGTCTCCGAAACCCATAAATTATTTTGGTATGATATGGGCTACCGGAGGAGACCCATATGGTCGAAGGCGCGGCGGAACGGCAAAAATGGCGAGAGAAAAGCTTCTGATCGCGCGAAGGAAGAAGGCATGTGGCCCCCATGCGCGCGCAACCGCTGGCTTGGGGGTGCCGCGTGTGCGCAACCGCTGGCGCGGGGGCGCCACGCGGGCGCGCAACTGCAGGCGTGTGCGGCCCACGCGCGCGGCAGTTGTAGGCGTGTGTACCGCACGCACCCGCGCGGCAAAGAAGGCACGTGCGCGCCACGTGGCCGCGCGCAAGACAGGCGCGTGCCGCGCACGCGCCCTGGACCGGAGAAATTTTATTATTTTTATTTTTATTTTTACTCTTCTGCCCCTGCCTTTTACACGTTATTACCGGTTTGCCCCCTTGCCGAATTAAATTGATTATTTTGCCCTTCATGCATTATTTATGGATATTTTTTGCATGAAAATCAAAATGTCAAGTGATCTATATATTTTAATTAATTAGAGAATAGCCACAGCATCTTTAATTAATTAAATTATATATTAAGAGCCTCCAGATCACATTTGGAAATGGACATTAATTGTAATTAATTTTATTAACATGATGAATTTTATCCCACAGGAATTTTCATTATATTAATTTGATTAATTATGTTGAAATATCATATTATTTTTCTTAATTTACCCACGGGGATTAAAGAAAGGAATATAATATGATAGTTTCTTCATGAAGTATTTATGAATCTATTTAAATTAAAAACTTAGCCCACAAGTAGTTTTTATGTTATGTGATTCATATTTGTGACATGTCTTACATTGGTAGAACATGATATATGTTGATTTTTGCCTCAAATTTTGTGACATAAGCATGATTATTTGATATGCAGTTTTGCAACCTGTGAATTTCTATGAATTTAAGAGTGATGTTCCCATATTGAATGGTGAAACCTATAAAGTTTGGAAGGAGTTAATTAATCTTCAATTGGGGTGCATGGACATTGACTATGCTATAAGGAAAAACGAGCCACCTGCTCCTACTGACACGAGCACTGCAGCTGAGATAACGCTTTATGAACAATGGGAGCGGTCCAACCGCCTTAGTGTGATGTTCATAAGGACTAAACTATCTCCTAGTATCCGTGGTTCAGTCGCTCAGCATAGCAATGCTAAAGCTTTATTAGAGGCCATTGATACGCAGTTTGAGACTTCAGAAAAAGCACATGCCATGACCCTGATAATGAAGTTTTCATCTCTAAAGCTCACAAGTATTAGAGGTGTGTGTGAGCACATCATGAAGATGAAGGATATTGCAACTCAGCTGAAAAACCTTGAGGTTGAGATATCTTAATCATTTCTTGTGTATTACATTCTGAACACCCTCCCACAACAGTATGCACCTTTCAAGATCTCTTACAACACACATAAGAATAAATGGTCAATTAATGAACTTATGACCATGTGTGTTCAGCTGAAAAACCTTGAGGTTGAGATATCTTAATCATTTCTTGTGTATTACATTCTGAACACCCTCCCACAACAGTATGCACCTTTCAAGATCTCTTACAACACACATAAGAATAAATGGTCAATTAATGAACTTATGACCATGTGTGTTCAAGTGGAAGAGAGGCTGACTATGGAATTGGGAGAAAGTGCTCATTTGGCAACACAAGAAAGAAATAAGGGTCACGGCAAGCAGAAGGGGAAAGGTAAAATACCTCCCAAAGCTGACATTAAGAAGGAATCCAAATGTTTCTTTTGTAGAAAGAAGGGGCATATGAAGAAGGATTGCGTCAGATTTAAGGCCTGACTCGAAAAGAAAGGTAATCCAACCTCTTATGTTTGTTATAAATCTAATATGGCTGATGTGAGTCACAACACTTAGTGGATTGATTCTGGTTCTATAATTCATATTTCGAATTCCTTGCAGGGTTTTCAAAACCACAGGAAGCTAGTGGGAAGTGAACAAAGTATCTATTCAGGAAACAAGATGTGTTCGCATGTAGAAGCTATTGGGACATGTAGATTAGTTCTCAATAGTGGTTTTGTTTTGGATTTGGAAAGGACTTTCTATGTTCCAAGTTTCTCTAGAAACTTAATTTTAGTTTCAAGACTTGTACTTTTGGGTTACTCTTTTAACTTTTAATATTCAAACTTTAGTTTATTGTTTAAATATGAAATTGTTGGGAGTGGTATTTTGTCTGATGATCTTTTTCGAATTAATTTACAAGACAATGCCTATTATAATGCGATGCATGTTCATGATAATGCTGGTATAAAACGATGTGTTGTAAATGAAGATTCCTCTATGTTGTGGCACCGGAGATTAGGACATATCTCCATAGATAGAATTAAGCGATTAGTAAATGATGGAGTACTCAGTACTTTAGATTTTACTGATTTTGATATTTGCATGGACTGCATAAAGGGAAAGCAGACCAACAAGACAAAGAAAGGTGCCGGGAGGAGTACAGACATATTAGAAATCATATATACGGATATTTGTAGTCCTGACATGGACTCGTATGATCAGAGATACTTCATCTCCTTCATTGATAATTACTTACGTTACATGTATCTCTACTTGCTTCATAATAAGCATGAAGTGTTGGATGCCTTTAAAGTTTTTAAGGCAGAAGTAGAGAAACAATGCGGCAAGCAAATTAAGATCGTGAGATCAGATAGATGTGGAGAATTTTATGGTAGATTCACTGAAAATGGACAAGCACCTGGTCTGTTTGCAAAATTTCTTCAACAGAATGGGATAGTTGTCCAATACACTATGCCAGGTTCTCCGGACCAAAATGGCGTAGCAGAAAGAAGAAACCGAACTTTATTAGACATGGTGCGGACTATGCTTAATAGTTCCAAACTTCCTAAGTCCTCGTGGACTGAAGCTCTTAAGACGGCAGTGTACATATTAAATCGAGTTCCAACCAAGGCTATTCCAAGGACGCCTTTTGAATTATTCAAAGGTTGGAAACCAAGTTTGAGACATGTACGCGTTTGGGGATGCCCGTCTAAAGTAAGAGTCTATAATCTACAAGAAAAGAAGTTAGACTCAAGAACTATAAGTGGGTATTTCATTGGATATGCCGAAAAATTCAAGGGATACAAGTTTTATTGTCCATCTCATACTACTAGAATTGTGGAATCAAGAAATGCTAAATTTCTTGAAAGTCACTTGAATAGTGGGAGTGATCGATTGAAGGACATTGCTCATGAGAAAGATCATTCAGACACTCAACCTTCCACTTCAAGTATTAAGTTGGTTGTTGTTCATAATGCCCCTTCAGTTCAACCGGTTATTGAACAACCAACTATTGAAGTTCTACAACATGCTGATATTCATCTGGTAGATCGAGTTGTTCAGCAATTACCAGAAAATATTGAACAACCAGTTGAACAACAAGATTCTCAGGAGAATGTTGATACAACAGTAAGAAGATCTACTAGAATGAGGAAATTAGCAATTCCTGGTGATTATATTATGTATCTACAAGAGTCTGACTATAATATTGGAGCTGAGAATGATCCTGAAACGTTTTCACAAGCCATGAGCAATGATGAATTCAATTTGTGGTACAATGTCATGAAGGATGAGATGAGTTCTATGGCATCGAATAAAGTTTGGGATTTGATTGAGTTGCCTAATGGTGCAAAAGCCATTGGTTGTAAATGGGTCTTCAAAACTAAGAAGAATTCATTGGGCAACATTGAAAGATATAAAGTTAGACTCGTTGCTAAAGGATTCACTCAAAAAGAAGAAATCGATTACATGGAGACTTTTTCTCCTGTATCTAAGAAAGATTCTCTTTGTATTGTTTTGGCCTTGGTTGCCCATTTTGATATGGAATTACATCAAATGGATGTGAAAACGGCTTTCCTCAATGGGGAACTAGAGGAGGAGGTATACATGAAACAACCTGAAGGATTCTCCTCTAGTAAAGGTGAGCAATTGGTATGCAAGCTTAAGAAATCTATATATGGCTTGAAACAAGCATCCCGTCAATGGTACTTAAGGTTCCATGATGTCATCTCTTCATTCGGTTTTGTAGAGAATATCATGGATCAATGCATATATCAGAAAATCAGTGGGAGCAAAATTTGTTTTCTTGTGCTATATGTAGATGATATTCCACTTGCAACCAATGATAAGTGGTTGTTACATGAGGTGAAATGATTTCTTTCTAAGAGTTTTGACATGAAGGATATGAGTGAGGCATCTTATGTCAATGGCATTAAGATCCATAGAAATAGAACTCGAGGAGTTTTAGGACTATTTCAAGAAACCTATATCAACAAAGTCTTGAAGAGATTTCGGATGAAAGATTGTTCACCAAGTATAGCATCCATCGTGAAGGGTGATAGGTTCAATTTGAACCAGTGCCCAAAACACGATCTAGAAAGGGAACAAATGAAGAACATCCCATATGCTTCTGCTGTCAGAAGCTTAATGTATGCTCAGGTTTGCACTCGACTTGATATTGCTTTTGCTGTGAGAATGTTGGGAAGATATCAGAGTAATCCAGGGATAGACCACTAGAAAGCTGCAAAGAAAGTGATGAGATACCTTCAAGGTACTAAAGGCTACATGCTTATGTATAGACGGACTGACAACTTGGAAGTAGTTGATTATTCGGATGCGGATTACGCTGGTTGCGTTGATTCTCTAAAATCAACATCAGAATACATTTTTATGTTAGCTGGTGGAGCTGTGTCATGGAGGAGTGCGAAGCAGACTTTGACTGCTACTTCCATTATGGAGGCTGAGTTTGTTTCTTGCTTTGAGGCTACCTCGCATGGTGTATGGTTGAAGAGTTTCATTTCAGGGCTTAGAATTGTTGATTCTATTTCTAGGCCATTAAGAATATATTGTGACAATTCAGCTGCGGTTTTTACGGCTAAAAATGCTAGAAGTGGCAGTCGAAGTAAGCACATCGACATTAAGTATTTAGCCATAAAAGAACGTGTTAAGGAGAATAAAGTGGTCATTGAACACGTTCGCACTGAATTGATGATAGCCAATCATTTAACTAAAGGCATGCCACCTATGAAGTATAAGGATCATGTGGCTAGTATGGGAATAGTTCCCATAATATGATTTATTGTCACATGGACAATTTTTGTTGTTTGAAACTCTTATTCAATTGTAATGTTATTCTTAATTTCTGGTGTACACATTCAGTTGTTTATGAGAATAACAGTTATCCTTGGTTCTAGAATAAATATAGGGTTTATTCATTAAGATGTGTTATCATATATGGGCTAACATTAAAGGAATAAGATGCATAGTGATACATGGAAGATATTACTCGCTCTTAGAGGACATGTCACCATGATTCATGTATCTTGTTTCTTTTCTTAAGCATATGATTTTCGTGGATTTGGTTTGTTAATCTGTATGATGAAAATGTTGGGATCAAGTGGGAGAATGTTATATTAATAATGTGATCCCACATTTAGGGATATAGTTTTTGAAATAAAAACTTGTTCATTGAGTTTAAACCGCGTTTTCTCTTTTAAGTAACGGTTATCCATATGCGATTTTTTCCACGCTTCGTACTCCTTCGGTGATAACCGCCTCTTCGGTAACCGCCTTGATGGGAAGCGGTTTATAAAATGAACGTTCATTCCATAAGGGCTATCACAAGGTCTAACGCAAACCCTCTCATTCGGAATACACCATCAGTACGCGAGGGGATTGGGTTAGTAGAGTGTGCCCGTAATTGACGTCGAACTACCGTGAATTTCCGACGAATTTAAAGTTGAGCAATGGCTGGAGGTCAGTTTATTTTCGATCCTGTTTCCGCATTTGATTCTAATTGTGCTTGAATTTGTTCTTCTATGCATAATTAGAATCCTTCAGTTTTAGTCTAACAAAAGGAAGATAATTCTCCAGAGTGGAAAAGTTGTTTCATCGGATAATGCATGCCGTGATGGCGACGACGAGGTGGACCGTCGGTGTGAGGTGGGTGAGTGCAAGAAGCTCAAGGGGACCGTGGTGCTGATGAAGGAGAACGGCTTGGGCTTCAACGACTCCAACACGTCGGTTCTTGATCGCGTTGATGAGTTGTTAGGTCAGGAAGTCTCTCTGCAACTGGTGAGCGCCGTTCATGGTGATCCTGGTGAGTCATGAGATTTTGCGGCACCATATTTCTGTCGTTCCTTTCTAAAACAAGTTCTTTTAACCGCTTTTGTGTAAGCTTTTTGGCTTTGTGGAATTGATATTTGCACTGCATAGAAGATTCGGAAGTTGAGCATGCATTCCATGCGATGAAACTAATTTGTCACATTCCATACTGAAATTTTCTTCTGAAGTAGATCTAATGGAATTTTATGCAACTTTAGAAAACACGTGATATCTTTTGTTTTTCCTTTTCTTTTAGACGCAAAGAGTTGTACATCAACAAAAACTAAGAGTACGTACAAATTATAGCATGAATTTGGAAATTTTGCTCCTTTCATGGATGAGCTGCTTCCACGATAAGAACAACATTGTGGGTCAGGTATTGCAGAAATGAGCTTTCTAAAGCACTTCATTGAGCATAAGCTCACGTCTTTTTATTTTTCTTTTGATTTGTAGCACAAGATCAGGTATTGTTCGTTGAAATGGCATAATAGGTGTGACAGCGAGAATATTGCGGAACAACATACTATCAGTGTGAATGAACTAAAAACTGGAAACCAAATGAAGATGATTTTGCGTTGATCGCTGGTCAGATCCAGACCCTTTTCCATGTTAAGGAAGGATGTCATTGTCATCGCCATAATGAAAAGATCGAAAGCTTTGACAATTTTTGAATTTTTCGCCCTTTTGTAGAAAACGCTTTGCAGGCGAAATTGGGAAAGCCTGCACATCTGGGAGAATGGATCTCTGCCATCACCCCCTTGGTGGCAGGGGACTCCGCATTCAAGGTCACTTTTGATTGGAACGAGGAAGTAGAAACTCCCGTGAACGTGCCCGGCGAGGGTTGAGTACCCTTCATCTGCAACTCGTGGGTCTACCTCGCCGACTGGTACAGGAAGGATCGGGTCTTCTTCTCTAGCAAGGTTCGATCACAATAATTTGATTGATGAAGCTAAGCTATGATCCTAAATTATGATTTGCTTCTAGATTCTCAATAGGAAAAAAAAAATTAATGAGATTGCCTCTGTATATGAAGCCTAATGCTTGCTATAGGTAGTTCTAAAGAATTAGTTGATCCAGAAAATTGGTCCAGAAAGGAGTGATTCTTCAAATGGCCCAAGCTTGCAGAAAAAAGAATGTGTAGTAGAATTTCGCTAGGAGTTCTTTAGGTTAGACTCAACTTTTAGCTGGTTTTAGCATCTTGTAAGCTTTGCGATGTCATTGAAGTGGGCCATTCAGCTTATGAATTGCGTTTTATATTGGCTAAAGGCATTTCGATTTCAGACTATATTCTATGCTGTCGCGTGAAATAGCAATATGATAGGACGGGGTTCCTTAGGTTGCCTCTCGCTGTGACAGGATAGTACGTTATTACAGACTTACCTTCCAAGCCAAACTCCGGTGCCACTAGTGAAGTACCGAGAGGAAGAGTTAGTTAACTTGAGAGGAGACAGAACAGGAGAGCTTCAGGAGTGCTTGCAAGGGAAAAACCCACTGTGTGTTGAAGGCAGAAGACATCTCCATGCTATACTTTGCTGGGAAAGCAGTCAACTCCAAGATTCAACCGGCATTGATCAGAATCTGCCTGGTGAAGGCGTTTATGTTCATCATGTCACGGAAATGAGGATGCAAAACCTTGTAGATTGGGTGAAGCAAGCTCAGTTGTCTATTTGTTGCAATCACGAACGGTTCAATCACTGCGTGAGTACTCTACCTGCAGTAAGAATCAAGGAAATAATCAATAAGCAGGAAATAGATCTCACCTTTTTCCTCTTCTTTATATAGTTGAGTGTGTTGCGAAATCACCATTGGAATCTATACCAGTGGCTGACGAGTTGATGATGGCCTGAGTCGTTAACTGCCACATGAGCTTTAGCCAGCCGCCAGATGGAACTTTCAATGCCATGATCGGCCAGAGTTCACACCTTGCTTATTGCGCCAAACTTGTCTCCCTCAGGATGGGGCAAGCTAAGCTCTATTTCCTGTGGCTTTAGGGTACCCTCATCCTTCAAGAAGAGCAGTGTTTGCAACCCATAAATTTTGCTGGTAGTCATATTTATCCGCCTCAGAAGAGGCCAGAGCATGTCGTGGTGAGACAATATGTACAGTTTGTTCATCTCGATAGCCTGCATTCGGTTATTGTCCTTTTAATCTGGAGATATGAACTTAAATGAACTCCTCTTCATTTTTTAAACAAGTTTGAGCATATGGACACTCTTAGAGTTGTGGAATACCACGACGGAACAGGAGAGCTTCAGGAGTGGGACAGGGTGTGCGCCTATGCTTATTACAGCGATTTGGGAAATCCAGACAAGGGTCCGAAGTACGCCCGCCTGGTTATGGGAGGATCCGCTAAATATCCCTATTCTCGCAGAGGAAGGACCGGTTGAGCGCCGACTGAGACAGGTTAGATAATGCACTCATTTCATGGACCTTCAACTCATTGAGATTAATTTGGCTTCTTTTTCTTTCTGGGTTAGTACTGCGAAAAACCCTAAACTGGTACTTCTGTAATAAATTTATCTCAAATTATTTATTTGACCACAAAAAATTCCAAACTGGTATACCTGTGATAATTTTAGCCCGAATTATTTTTTTGACTACAAAAAACCTCCAGTACACTTGCTATAATTTTACCCATGAACTAATTCTTTCACCACAAAAAACCCCAACCTGGTATACCTGTGATAAATTTACCATCCGTTAGTTTCCGTTAAATTTTATTGTCAAATTGCTAAGTTTAATGACACGTGATAATTGACAGTTGTACCGGTTTTGGGTTTTACTCCTCTGTTTGTCATAAGTTCACAAATTTGTGATTTTCATGATATTAATCTAATTTAACGGACACTAACGGAAGGTAAATTTATCACACACGTATCAGTTTGGGGATTTTAGTGGTAAAAAGATTAGTTTGAGATAAAATTGTCATAGATGTACCAGTTTGAGATTTTTGATAGTTAAAAAATTAGTTCGGGGTAAAATTGTCACAAGTGTACCGGTTTTGGATTTTTGGTGGTAAAAAAAAATAATTCGGGATAAAATTGTCACAGATGTAACGGTTTTGGGTTTTTTAGGGTTAACAAAATAGTTTTGGATAAAATTATTACGGATGTACCAGTTTGAGATTTTTTGTGGTATTAATTCTTTCCTTTTTTACTAAGACACTTCATTGGTAAGTATATGCTACTGAATTTTCGCGATGTTATTAATAGATCCAAATAGCGAGAGCAGGCTGCCTTTGATCATGAGCCTAAACATTTACGTTCCTTGGGACAAACGGTTGGGCCACTTAAGGATGTCTGACTTCCTTACTTACGCTCTAAAGGCCGTGGCTCAATTTCTGAAGCCCGAGCTAGAGGCTGTAAGCGACAGCGCGCCCAACGAGTTCAAATCCTTCCAGGACGTGCTCAAGCTCTACGAAGGCGGTACGGTATCATGCTTCCTGACGGCCCCTTGCTCAAGAGTCTGAAGGAGAACATTCCCCTGGAGATGCTCAGGGAACTTGTCCAGACTGACGGGGAAGGGCTTCTCGAGTATCCCATGCCTCAAGTGATCAAAGGTAATGGATATATCTCTATGAGGCCTTTTTCTTTTATCTGATTAGTTCTCAGGCTAAACACTCGACAATATTTCTAACTTTGAGCAATCATCTTGTGCAGAGGATAACTCTGCCTGGAGGACAGATGAAGAATTCTGTAGAAAAATGCTCGCCGGAGTCAACACTTTCTTGATTCGCCGTCTCGCGGTAAATAAAATTATCATTCATGTTTCGCCTCAGACCATTTCAGTTAACATTAACGTGAAGCAGAACGGAGTTCCACCAATTGTCTAGTTAATCAAACATTTGTATTGATTTCAGGAATTCCCTCCCGCAAGCAAGCTAGACCCTAAAATACATGGCAAACAGAGTAGTTCAATAAGGGAAGGGCTCATTCAGAAGCAATTAAATGGATTAACTGTCGAACAGGTACCGTCATCGCTTCTCACACTGTGGCATTTCACGTCTCTAAGAGTGTCCATATGTTCAAACTTGCTTAAAAAATGATGACAAGTTCATTTAAGATTGTATCTCCGAATTAAAATGACAATAACAGAACATAGGCTGTCGAGATGAACAAACTGTACATATTGTCTCACCACGACGTGCTCTGGCCTCTTCTGAGGCAGATAAATATGACTACCAGCACAGTGTATGGGTCACAAACACTCCTCTTCTTGAAGGATGATGGTACCCTGAAGCCGCTGTCAATAGAGCTTAGCTTGCCACATCTGGAGGGAGATGGGTTTGGCGCAATAAGCAAGGTGTACCCTCGGGCCAATCAAGGCATTGACGGTTCCATCTGGCAGCTGGCTAAAACTCATGTGGCAGTCGACTCAGGTCATCATCAACTCGTCAGCCACTGGTAAAGATTCCTATGGTGCGCCCAACTATATAAAGAAGAGGAAAAAAGTCAATCGATTTCCTGCTTATTGATTATTTCCTTAATTCTTACCACAGGTTGAATACTCACGCAGTGATTGAACCATTTGTGATTGCGACAAATAGACAACTGAGCGTGCTTCACCCGATCTACAAGCTTTTGCATCCTCATTTCCGTGACATAATGAACACAAACTTCTTCGCCAGGCAGATTCTGATCAATGCCAGTGGAATCTTGGAGTCAACTGGTTTCCCGGCAACGTGAGTCAACTGGTTTCCCGGCAACGTATTGCATGGAGACGTCTTCCGCCTTCTACACACACAGTGGGTTTTCCCCTTGCAAGCGCTTCCCGCTGACCTCCTTGCAAGGTGAATGAAAGTAAGTGTTGAGTATGACATACGAGGGTCCACAAAACAAGTGAAGCATAGTAAGTGTTTGTCGAGTTCTGGTCCTCAGTCTGCCAATTGCTAGGCTAACTGATTGTTCTGGAGCATTGCTTCTACAAGAATTAGGACATTATCTACAAGTTTCACACTTTACATACACAGTCGATTGTTTAGGGATTGGAAAAATGCCAGGATATGAGATTCAGCTAGAAACCCCAGGTTTAATCATTAACAGGGTCTTTTTCTTCTTCCATAGCAAGTTCATGAACTATAAATCAGTTTATATTTATCTTTCTGTTCGGCGTCTATCGCATAACTTAACCATCTAGGCTACCTGCTGAATCGAATGATCTGATTCTGCAGGCTCGACTATTAGGGCGACGATCATTATACTCGTCGTCTTCTCCCAGAACCTTGGACATGCGTGAATTAGGCTTATTAATTATTATTCCTTTCTTCAAAGCAAACCTCCATGTTTTAGTTGAAAGAAAAGCCTTCCATTCAGGCGTGTAATATGAGTATTGGCCTCGACGCGGCCGAATAAGTTTTGTGACATATCAAATCCTTGACGATGTAACTTCAAGCTAAAAAAAGTGAAGAAAAACAACTTCTACATTATGGGTAAAAAAGAAAGGCCACTGTTCATAAAGCTGGTCTTTTGTTAGCTTTCTTTCATTTTCTCATCTGTCCGATTCCTTTCCTTCTGTTCTTGTTTCCGTTCATTAAAAGCCACCAAAGTTTCCCAGAAAACATTAAATGTCCTATGTTTTCACCAATGAGAGGAGTGACACAACCTCGAACAGATCGATTTATAGTCAAGATTCCCTCCGAATACGTGATGAGCTAACATCAATTGATTCAATTCGCGTCAAAAAATGTCTATAAACAGGTCCAAAGAAAATGGCAATCAATTGCTTTTTATGAGCAGTTCCTGACAAGCGAAAGGTGCATTTAAAAGTTGGCAAATTGCATGGAAGAAGAAGGTTGAGGTCCCATTGAACGAGACAACTGCTAATTAAGAATCCCAAATACGAAAATATATACATATATATTTCAAAAAGAGAAAAAGAAAATAGGACGGTTGGCCGGGCGACAGCAGCAACCTTTGACGTGGGAGAGCTCAGCGAGGCAAGGCAAATAGAGCTCAATAAGGCCGAACCGTCGCAATAGAGCTCATGCAAGCAGATCTGTAACACCCGACTGTTGCGATATAGCTCAGTGGCTTAGGCAAGGCCTATCACAGAGGTTGTGAGCCCAGGCAAGGGCCACCAAGTCGAGCAACTCAGGCGAGTTGCTAGGGTCTCACGACCTCAAGCAAACCTATGTCGAGCTCATGAGATCTCAAACTTCTCAGATCTAAAAATTTGACAGTCGGGCTTTCGAAATTTGGCCTTTTTACGGTCAGCGTGATACTAGGCAAGGGCTGCCGAGGTCATATGATACTAGGTGAGGTAGATCTAGACTCTAGCATAGCACAAGTCAGGCGGCAAGTCTGGATTTTGACGTCGTGAGAATCAAGCGATAGGTAGCTGAGACCGCACAGCCCCAAGTGACGTGATGCTAGTATCGCGTGACCCCAGTTGACCCCTCGCCAGCGTCTGTCCAGCTCTTCCACCTCCGCGAACTCCAGATTTACAGAGAGAAGATGAATGATCACAAGGGCAAAACCAAAATATGAAATTATTAGTAAGGGTAATTTGTGAAGAAATAAAATTCATTTATCTTGAAACCCGACTTCCGAAAATACAATAAGCCTATGGCAGGTCCACCTATCTTAGGCTTTCAGTTTTGCTAATGCTAGCATTTTTCGAAAGTGGCCTAAAATTTTTTTGCCAAACACCTTAACTTTTTTAAGGAGGGGCTTTGTAAGCCTAAAGTCCTTTGGGTAAACTCAACCATACGCATCCTAAGTATTTGTCCAATTTTGGATCTCAATATACCAATTGCTAGGCTAACTGATTGTTCTTGGAGCATTGCTTGTGCAAGAATGAGACATTATCTACAAGTTTCAAACTTCATAAACACAATCCATCGTTTAAGGACTGGAAAACTGCCAAGTCATAAAATTCAGAAAGAAACCCCAGGTTTAACCATCAACATTGTATTTTTCTTCTTCCATTGCAAGTTCATGAACTATAAATAAGCTCATCTTTGTTCCTGTTCTGCCCCGAACGCATGACTCAACCATCTCGACTGCCTGCTCAATCTGATGATTCCATTCTGCATGCTCAGCGATTTAGGTGAGATCATCATTCTCGTCTCATTCTCCCATAACCTTATATTGGCGAATTCGGCTTTTTTTTCCAATCTTAATAGTGTTTGGAAAATAATAACAATCCAAACAATATCGAATTAGTGTAACGAAATAAAATAATTTCTTCTCTTGTGCAAACCTAATAGGAAATGACTAAATTGAGGAATATAAATACCAAGCATGCAAACACAAGACGATTTTTGCGTGGAAAACCTCCTTGGTGTGAGGAGATCAAAAACCACAGGATCGGAGTCCACCCAAAAATCTTCATTATCAACAAAACTAGGTGAACAAAGTTCTTCTCTAGTATTTACTAGAGATACATAGCAACAAAGAAATCAAGAACATCATTTTTGACAATAGACATGAACTTTACAAGAGATAAAATGATAAATCTCACCAAAAATGCACTTTTGGTGCAATCCACGAAAACCTGATGTAGGGAGTTTCAACTGAAAAATCAACCGATCAAATTTGAGAAGAATGCGGCACAAACAAGCCTTACAAAACTTCAGCTCAATCGGACTATAAATTGATCTCCGACGTTAGCATCAAATGTATTCTCAAATCTAGATTTTTTGCTATCTTTCTCTTTTGTTATTGCGTCTCTAAAAAATGTTCTTTTTATGACGACAACATTATAATAGTGAGAAACTCTATTTCTTTATATGAATAGACATATGGGCTCAAGTATTGCACTTGCAATTCATTGGACTTTTCCAACGTGGAAGTAAATCAAGCCAACAGAAAGCATACCTTCAAGTTTCAGCACATTAAGGTGAAAGAAGAACCTTCCATGCTGGCGTCTAATGTGAGTATTGGCCTCGACGCGGCCTAATAAATTTTGCGACATCCCAAATCCCTAGCGACGTAACTTCAAACTAAAATAAGTAAAGAAATCAACAACTAACGATTCGAATTTTGATGCCTCGTGTTAACCCTGGTTAAGTAAAAAAACAACACAACTTCTACATTATGGGGAAAACAGGAAATTCACTGTTCATAAAGCTGGAACTTTGTCAGCTTTCTTTCACTTTCTCGGCTGTCCGATTCCTTCTGTCTTCTTGTTTCCCTTCATTAAAAGCCACCTAAGCTTCCCCAGATAACATTAAATGTCCTATGTTTTCATCAGTGGGAGGAGTGACAGACCCTCGAACAGATCGACATACAATCAAATGAAATCAAGTTAAAGAATGTGTATAAACAAGTCCAAAGAAGATAGCAATCAATTGTTTATTATCAGCAGTTCCTGTCAAGCCATAGGCGCATTAAAAAGTTGGCAAATTGCATGGAAGAAGAAGAAGAAGGTTGAGTTCCCATTGAACGAGACAACTGCTAATTAAGAATCCCAAATACATAAATATATACATACATATATTTCAAAAATAGAAAAAGAAAATAAGATCGTCGGCAAGACGAGGGTCGATCGGTAACCCTCGACACAACAAAGCTCAATCGAGACAAACATAGCTTGGTGAGGCCCGATCATTGCAATAAAGCTCATGCAAGCAGATCTGCAAGGCCTGACCGTTGCCGCAAAGCTCAATGAAAGCCTAGGCAAGGGCCGTTGCCGAGGTCGCGAGTCTAGGCAAGGGCAACCAAGGTCGAGCGACGCCGGGTGAGCCATCGAGGTCTCGTGGCCTCAAGCAAATGCTGATTAAAAATCCCAAATACAAACATTATATACATATATATTTCAAAAAAAAGAAAAGAAAAGAAAAAGCAGCTAGGGCCCGGTATTTCCTTCTCACTTTTTTTTTTCAAATTTCTGACTGAGTCAATGAATTCGAGTTCAAGTTCACGACCCTTGACTCAGAGACTTCAAGGGCAGAGAATTGAGTGCTAAAGTGGGAATATTAGGAATGTCTTCACCCACCTATCGATGTGAAAAGGAAACATGCACTCTACCATTTCCCATCCCCACCTCGTGCTTTGACCATGTCAATTAATGATGCTTTCATACTTACCAATACACAGAAAACGATGCGCTCCCACATTAATCAATTGGTCTCGATACTTTGGTGCAATCTCTTCAGAACTTATCCTCCACTGTCTCAAGTTCCCCACACCCCCCTCCCCCCTTTTTGCTTAGTGAAAAAGTAAAATTCGCGATTCGAGGAATCGTGCCGTGTCATCCCACCACATCAAATGCAAGAGAAAATTAACATGCACAGTGCAACGTGGACCGACACCATATTCGCTCCTTTTTCCCCCCCATAAAAGATGTCATATTGTCTAATTAACCCTTGACTAGACAATATATATATAAGTTCAGGGCTAAATCGTGCCTTAGGCAGATTTTATCACTGTTTTCGCATTAATTAACGTGCTTATATCATTATCCATGTACCTAGTACCTACCATAGTTTATTCCCCCCTATAAAATTGACGGCCCGCTGCCACTCAATATGAAATAAAATAAAGCACATGAAAAGTCAACAGTTATCAGTTAATCCTAGCCTTTCTATGCAAGAGCAGTGGAGCTTCGTGGGAAGACCCGGTAAGCTTTGGAGTAGGAC
Organism: Syzygium aromaticum; assembly: GCA_024500025.1. NCBI lineage: Eukaryota > Viridiplantae > Streptophyta > Magnoliopsida > Myrtales > Myrtaceae > Syzygium > Syzygium aromaticum. Next base: position 36,626,881 of record CM044892.1, read on the forward strand.
CATGGATCAACACTGGTAGTTGATTCCTCTGCCTATAAGAACCACCTTCTCTTCTCTTTCTCTCCCTCAAACTCGCCACCATTGACAGACCTGTTCTTTTCCCTCTCTCTCTCTCTGTCTCTCTCTCTCTCTGTTTTGGCTTCGTCCTTTGCTCTGTTCTTGATCTCGAGAGAGGCAAAGGAAAAAGGAGAAGAGAAGAGAAGAGGGAGAGAGAATGGCCGATGCGATGGCGACCAAGAGCGTGGCGAGCAACGAGAATGGGAACAAGAAGATGAAGTGCGAGGCGGGGGAGGGCGGGAGGATCCGAGGGAGCGTCGTGCTGAAGAAGAAGAAGACCACGGACTTCACGAGCTTCGCTTCGACGGTGCGGGACGTGGGTCGCGGCTTGGTGGACAAAGTGACGGGTCATGAGCTGGCGGGGAAGGACGTGTCCCTGCAGTTCATCAGCGCGGTCAACGAAGATCCTGGTGAGGTTTCCTCGTGATATCGTTTCCTTCTGATTTCTGTGAAATTTTGCGAAGTTGGTTCGTGTTCAGAAATTGACAGAACAGCTGAGAACTAGTTCCTTTTCTTTTCTTTTCTTTTCGTTAATTAGTGTTAGGGGTTTGGTTGCTGGATTTTAGTTTCAGAGATGGTTTTGGGTGAGGGTAGAGGTGGAACTATGGAAGCCCACAGAATTTAGTCCGAATAGGGTCTGCGAAAACCGTGAAAGTGACGTCCCATCAACTCGGCTCAACTACGAGTCAATGACAAAAAATTCCAAGTCAATGACAAAGACATCGCAGTCAACGGGTGGTTTGTGCAATGGTTTGATTGATTGATCTGGAGTTATGATCCCAAAAGAAAAGATCTCGAACAGACACGTGAGTGTCGTATAGATTCAGCGCACAGCGCATGCTCGATTCCTCAGGTCGCGGAGTGTAAAATAATTCCATGTTTCGGCCGCCCATCCATCTGGAATCAAGTTGGCCTATTCGTATGAGTAAACAATATCTCGCTAATTTCATCTCTAAATGTTTGATGTGTAGAACATATGCACTTGGAAGTGTTATTTGCAGGACTGTTTCTAGAAGGGTTGTTGGATATATGGCAAACTCATAAGATTAGAGTTTAGAAGATATGAGAGGTTCATTCTCTTCTGGGGAAAAACCTCTCGAAGGTCTTGGAGATCCACCTAATGTATGGATGTCAATGCTCAATTGCAAGACCAAAGTGTTAATCAGTTTTTGACTTACCGTGTGGCCAGGTAGTTGGGGGCACTTAGATTGATAACATGTGTTATGTTTGATTTCCTCAAACAAATCAAGTTGTATTTAGGGCTTTGAGTTTTCTTCTCCCAGGATTGGAGCATCCTGCTATCGACTTATAGTGTTAATTCAGACTATGCCCCAGTTCAAGCATGTAGTGAAAGTCAACATCTTCCAGTAAATTCTTAATGGCCAAATCATTTCTGGAATGCTGAAATTACTTAGGATGAGGATAAAGGGACAATATACACTTTGTTAGGATCCTTCGATGACAGTTAAAAGCTCTAGCCACTAGACAGGACTACTGAGCACCTCTGAGCAACTTGGCCAGTTAAGTTGTGTTTGGTTATTGACCATTGTCAGTTGCCCAAAATATATCCTGCGACAAGAATGTTGAAAATTATTTCCAGTGAGACAAACAAAGCCTAAAAGTAAGTTTGGTCCATCTGTTTTCGAGATAATCTAATGTTCCTGAATCGTATCATCCTTCAACTTGTGCTGCATTCGGGGAAATAGCATCCTCAATTGCTGGATTTCACTGGAAAGTTACTCCTGTGTAGGAATTGCATTGCAAGGGAAACTTGGGAAGCCAGTACACCTGGAGGATCCGGTGAACACTAGCGCTTGTTCGACACCAGGTGAATTGGCATTCGGTTTGACACATCATTTGGACCAGGAGATAGGAGTTCCAGGAGCATTCCTGATAAGAAACAATCATCACATTGAGTTCTTCCTCAAGACAGTCACTCTTGAAGACGTCCCTGGTCATGGTCAGATCCACTTTGTTTGCAACTCCTGGGTTTATCCTGCTGAGCACTACACAAAGGACAGGATCTTCTTCGCCAATAAGGTATGCATGCTAAAAGGAGGAAGTAGATATTGACGAGTAAGGCATAATGTAAGGCAATGACTTCTAAAATGTTGGCTCAAAAATGCATGTCTGATCGGGCAAAGTGGACCTTTTGGACTTTTAACCCTTAAATGTTCTCGCACGCTTCATTATCTCACTCATTTGGCTGCAGATTTAGTACCATGAGTGTACAGTGAACAAATATTTCAAATAGAGATCTGAAAAGGCGCTATGATTTCTTTTCCTGATGAAGTTATTCCATCATTGCAGACGTATCTTCCAAGCGAAACACCTGCACCACTTAGCAAGTACAGAGAAGAAGAATTGGAGAACCTGAGAGGAGATGGAACAGGCGAGCGCAAAGAATGGGAGAGGGTCTATGACTATGCCTGCTATAATGATTTGTCCGAACCCCAGAAGGGTCCAAAATATGTCCGTCCAATTCTTGGGGGGTCTAGCGACTATCCTTATCCTCGCAGGGGAAGAACAGGCCGGCCACCAAACAAGGAAGGTCAGATTTGCATATTCTCTGGTTGTGTTTGAGGAAATAAATGCATCTAATTTGCAATGCTTAAATAGTCTCAGAGCTGATATTGTTGGGAAACCATAGATGATCCACTAAGGAATTGTGAGGATAGAGCCTGCACATGCAAATTGCAAGTAGTATAATTTGCTAGTAATCTTGGCAGTTGTTGACAGCCTTGCGGTTTTTGTGAATTGTCATCCAGATCCAAATGTTGAAAGCAGGTTACCAATCCTTCAGAGCTTGAGCATCTATGTCCCGAGGGATGAGCGATTCAGCCACATAAAGTTTTCAGACTTGCTGGCTTTTGCTGTGAAATCTGTTGCCCATTTCCTTATACCCGCAGCTGAAGGACAATTTGATAGCACCCCAGGTGAGTTTGATAACTTCCAAGAAATTCTAAAGGTTTATGAAGGAGGTATCAAGCTGCAGAAGAACCAGTTCATTGAAAGTGTAATGGAAAGCGTCCCTTCGGAGATGCTCAGGGAACTTCTTCGTTCAGACAGCGACGGTTTCCTCAAATTTCCGAAGCCCCAAGTCATTAAGGGTAAAGCTATTATCAGCATTATGACGACAAAACTGGACTACAAATTTTTGTTCATCACTATGCGATTATGCTTTCCTTACTTTACTGTTCATTGGTCAAGCAGAAGATAAATCAGCATGGAGTACAGACGAGGAGTTTGCGAGAGAAATGCTGGCAGGGGTGGACCCCGTTGTCATCTGTTGTCTCCAGGTTTGCTCACACTTCTGGGCCTAGCTTTGTCTTGTACCTATGATTGGCCGCCATGCTGCGATGCCCGATCATTCCAACTTTTGGCATTAACATCTATATTCTTAGTTGCTCGTGCGAAAATGATTGCATGATAAATCTGCACAGGATTTTGGTATATGCTGGCATAAAGCAGAAAATAACTTTTCAATTTTGTCCCTCATACCCTCTAGATTCATTGCAGGAATTTCCTCGTGAAAGCAAGCTCAACCCTGAAAATAATCCAGACATGAGAGTATATATAGAAGAAAACTTGGGTGGGCTTACCCTGGATGAGGTAATTCTTCTTTGTTCAAATTTTTGACGGAGTCTTCAGTGGCATATCTCCGATCTATTGGATTTATTGTACTGAAGATGATCGTGTGTCATGGACATGAATGCTTTTTTCCGCTTCACCAGGCTATCGAGGAGAAGAAATTGTTCATTTTAGATCATTACGATACGCTGATGCCATTCCTTCGGGGAATAAACACAACTTCAACAAAGACCTATGCCACAAGGACTCTTCTATGCTTGAAAGAAGACGGAACTTTGAAGCCATTGGCAATTGAACTGATCTTGCCCCATCCTGATGGGGATGAAATTGGTGAAATAAGCAGGGTTTGCACACCAGCTGAGGATGGTATTGAGGGCTCACTTTGGGACCTAGCCAAAGCCTATGTTTCTGTCAATGACTCTGGCTATCATCAACTCATCAGCCACTGGTAAAAGTGATGATAGCATCTTGATTAACTAGTCGGAAAGCCTTTCTTTCCCCTTATTTTGGGACGTGTGTTAAACATTTGCGCTCACTTGCAGGTTGAAGACTCATGCAGTCATCGAGCCATTTGTGATTGCCACCAATCGGCAGCTTAGTGTTCTTCATCCGATTCATAAACTTCTGCATCCTCATTTTCGTGACACCATGAGTATCAATGGATTTGCAAGGCAGATCCTGATTAGTGCAGGTGGAGCACTCGAGATGACGGTTTTCCCTGCGAAGTTTTCGTTGGAAATGTCATGTGCTGCTTACAAGGACTGGGTCTTTCCCGAGCAAGCACTCCCTGCTGATCTCATCAAGAGGTAAATCTACTTCTTTAGAGTATTATTTTTTTTATTGGAGCTAAAGTTGATTCTGCTGGTTTAAGTTGGAAAAAGTGTCTCCATAGGATAAGGGATGTGACACTCACAAAACAACGAGCAATCGAGCAACCTCATTAGATAGATGATTTTGGTGATGCATTTGATAAGTTTGCATATTGTCATTACTAAAAGTGACGAGGTCAAACTTTTTGCTTCATTAGAGGGATGGCGGTAGAGGATGCTAATTCAAGACATGGGCTGCGCCTAGTTATAGAGGACTACCCGTTTGCCGTCGATGGGCTTGAGATATGGTTCGCCATCGAAACGTGGGTCCGGGACTACTGCAGCTTCTACTACAAGAATGATGAGATGGTGCAAGAGGACACCGAACTTCAGTCCTGGTGGAAAGAACTCAGAGAAGAAGGTCACGGTGACCTTAAAGACAAACCTTGGTGGCCTAAAATGCAGACCCTAGACGAACTGATCCAAACTTGCACTATAATCATTTGGGTTGCTTCGGCTCTCCATGCAGCCATTAATTTCGGACAATACCCCTTTGGAGGGTATCCCCCGAACCGGCCCGCGATGAGCCGGAGATTGCTTCCTAAAGAAGGAACTCCCGAGTATGAAGAGCTCGAGACGAATCGTGAGAAGGCTCTCCTGAAAACTATAACTCCCCAGATTCTATCCTTGTTAGGTATTTCCCTGGTGGAGATTCTGTCAACGCACTCTCCCGATGAGGTTTACCTCGGGCAGAGAGATACACCCGAGTGGACCAGCGACGAAGGGCCGCTTCGAGCATTCGAGAAATTCGGAAAGAGATTGGAAGAGATCGAGCAGAGGATCATCGACATGAACAGCGACGGGAAATGGCGGAACAGGGTTGGGCCAGTAAGGATGCCTTACACTTTGCTTTATCCCAGCAGCGAGGTTGGACTCACTGGCAAAGGGATCCCAAATAGCATTTCCATATGAAGCTGCTTCCTATATGTAATGTCCTAAGCTACTGCAGAGATGTTTTCGTTCCATTGGTATTTCGCTAGTTATGCAGCATAAGGATGATCCGTTGTGGTTTGAAATACAGGGCATAAATAAATTTCCGCGGAGTTCTTCCTTTTCCTTTTCCCTTCATCTTGTGTTTTAGCGATCATCTTTGTCTCCTATTCGAATCATAAGCATCTCCCTTGCTGTCTTACGTGGCATTGAACAAGTCGTTAGTTTCAATCCCGACATTAACTCATGCAACCATGATTATCTTGCAATAAACTCACTTATGGTAAAACAACTTGTCATTACTAGTAAATTTAAATTCACAGGCCTGAATACTTCTGCTCGGTTGACCAAATTGAGAGTCGATTTGCCGAAATACTTAAAAACACAAGATAATAAAAAGAACAAAAAAAACGGAGAATGGATACATGCAAGTTGTTTCTGCAAGTTATTCTCGGTAGGTAGATTGTTTTTGGTAAATACTAAATACATGTTTTTTTGTAAAATAAGAATTGTTCTCGATAGATAAAAGTAGTTTTTAGCAGATATAAGTTAATTTTGGTAAAACTAGTGATGAATTTATTATTACTTGCTCTCGGTAACTTTAAGTTTTTATTATTTTATTTGCTGCGACTATTTTATAAACTAACCATGTTTAACTCAAATGGACAGAAAACGTTTACCACTACTTATCATGCACATAACTCGTTCTCGGTAAAATGTAAGTGGCTTTGGTAAACAGTAGTTGGTTTTTCGTGAACATAGATTGTTCGCGATACATATGAATAGTTTTAATCCAAGCAAGTTTGTTCCTGTCAATACATTTTGCTCTTAGGCACGGTTTGTTTCGCATGAAATGTAAAAATATTTTTCGGGAAGTCATTTTTCAAGAAAATGACAATAGTTTCCGTTGTTTGGCAATACCTGAAAATGAACCGGAAAACAGACAAACATTATTAGGCTGCTAGTGAATTGTGTATGGATAGCCAAGGAACTTGGCGCCCAGGGCTCGATCCCCTATGCCCAAACCTAAGTACATTGAGACCGGGCCTAGGGACCTTGGTGCCCATGTCCGAGTCCATCGAGGCCAAGCACTCAGTCCTCGGTGCCCAATCTCAAGCTTGGCATTGATGTATTGAGGCACGAGCGTAGAGGGCCAATGACTCGTAAGCCCAAGCTTGAAAGTCGAGAACCTAGGCATGGGCATTGGGGTTCGACCTCAATGGAACTAGGCATAGGTGTCAAAGACTTGCTCTCAGCCTCGAAGGATCCAGGCTCAGTAGCTGGGTCTCGAGTGTGGCCTAAATGGGCTCAGGTTGGGTTGCTAGGCCCGTATCCAAGCATAAAGTTTTTGGTTCAAATGTCGATACCTAGTCATATTTGTAAAATGATTTTCGCTTTTTTTTTATTGAATAAGGAGTTTAAAGCTATATCTTCTTGAAATGAATAAATTTACCCCATACTCACGCACACGGTTAGTTTTTGAAAATTGTTTCTCCAAATAAAAAAAATAAATCTTGAAAAAGTAAGGTTTATCTCACTCTTGTGGTATGATATACCACAAATTATAATGTCATTAATAATAAAAGGCCTTTACCGTAACATGTAAATAAATTATTCATGCGATAAATTACTCCAGCCAATGGGGAGGCTTCCGGAGAAATTGCAAGAATACAGATCAGCTTCAACAAAAAAACCAGAGCTTACAGTTTTCGCCAGTAGAGTCATATGAACACTCGTCAATGGACACCTTCGTCTCCATTGGCTTCTTTCCGACGCCTCTCTTTGCTCCGACAACTTCGACCCAGGTGATGATGACTTCTCAATTCTCTGTCTCTAGCAAGATACTGTTTCTTTTTTCCTTCAAATGGGCATCTTGCGCTTCAAAAATGGCTGCTTTGGGTTGGAAAGCTTTTCGCGAAAACGATGCTTTTCGGTCGTTGGTGTGATGATTCAGGGGCTCGAGTCTTGTTTAGCTTTTATTTGATGGTACTCTTGATGGGTTCGCTGAAGAGTGAACTGCTGTGACGAAGAAGGAACGCGTGTGGAAACAACTCGGCGTTCGAGAAGTGTTTCTTGGCGCCATTCCATCGAACAGCTTGTCTGCAAGTAAAGCTGGAGACATAGAAAATGGTGTTGCTATTCAGATGAGTAATTCAACGTTGCAAATGAAACTTATGTGGTTGTCCGCAGGATTAGTGGCGATGTCCACTTGTGCTGTTCCTCCGTTATCTTTGTCCATCCCAAAAAAGCCTGAGAAGCCATTTTTGAGCTTTATTCTGTTGTTGGTGAATTTGACTGACAATTTACCTCCCCTTTCTGCAAGGAGGTTGTTTCTCATGTATGCCAACGTGTACTAAAGGAAACAACGTATTTGTCTTGAAGGGATTGTGCATGGTTTTCTGCCTGAGGATTAAATGTTGGTTAGCTGGTTGCATTCTTATTTAGTTGCAAAACTTGAGGTTTTCTGCTAATTTTTTGTCTGATAATTTTCTATAGGATATGTGCTGCACATCAAATATGGGGAGACTTTCAAGTCATGCTACATTTCCGAAAGGTTCTCTTTTGCAATTTTATGCTGTAATTGTAATGGCATTACTCCTTGGCAACATTTTGAATTATTTGCTCTATAACAAAAGCATATGGAGACTGTCAGTGTCACAGATTAGTCTGTACTTTAGGGAATGTAAGTATGAATGGCTTCTGCAGTTTGGTTGATTGTGCTGAGTTGGGTTGAGACTGACAACAGATGACCAATAATAGAAAACCTATGGATCAACTAGGTTATCACAAGCACAGTTACTGAGGCGACAGAGTCTACAGCTCTTGTTTCTTGAGGTGTCAGCTGGGTTGGGCAGCACCAGGCAAATGCTATTCACTGAAACTGGATTAGTTCTAACTAGTTCACCATATGTGTATATGCTCTCTGTGTCTCGAACTTTGCGCATGAAATACCCTATTCAAAAGGTGAGGCTACTTAGATTATGTGGTTAATTCCCTTGGTGTATGTCAATTATCCTGTATCCTGGGCAGTTACTAGCCAGACAACCATCCGGCTTGTGTTATGGATGGCACCAAGGTGATCAACCCAATTATTGAAGTTTCAAACTTAGAGCTTCTGCATCTGAAGGATCTTCTTGGCCCAACATTAGAGTTTTTAGAAGTTGCATTTGCTAATGGGAAAAAGTGATGATTCACTTGGATGGACGTAATTGAAAGGTCATTTGCTGGTTAATTGATAGATAAATATGCTTGGTGTATCCTATGATCCTAATTATTGTCCTTGTATGGTAGTTGGAGCTTAGCATGCTAGACTTTGGTGCTAAATTGACAAGGCAGTCCCTTTACTGTGCCACAAGACTTACTCTTATGCAGTTACCTAATAATGCTGTGAATAACCTTGCAGTGCCAGAGCTTCGAGCATCTTGCGGCTTGTCAAGAGGCTTGCGTTCTGTGAATCAATGGCACAGAGATTATTCAGCTATACTGTCAAGAAATCTTGGTGACGCCATTTGCTGTTACTTTGGTGTTGATTCTTGTACTGATAGGGTGATAGCTGGTTTTTGGGTGGGTCCTGATGTTGATGATGGTTGGGGATATGTGGAAGCCTTTATCAATCAAACATTGTGATAGTGGTTTGATGGTGGTTCTCTCTCTGTTGTTCATCATTCCATCTTATTGCCTTATTCAACAATTATGTTGATAACTCCATCGTGTGCTTCAATAAAGTGATTCAGCCGCAGGTTAATAAGGTCCTCTAGTGATGAAAGGAGTATGTGCAGTATAAAGGTGCTGAAAATAGTTTATTTATTTTGCAACGTGGCTTGAAAAACAATATACTGGTCCGAACAAAGTACATGTAATGTAAACACTTTGTTTTATCTGAGAGGAAAAACATATTAAAAGTTCGAATTATCAGGTTAATGGGGGAACATGCGTGTATAAGGTAAGTCGTAAGTCATATTTAAGCGATATACAGGCTGTTCGCAAGAGTTATTTGTGAATGCTATGGTACAAGATAATGAGACTTTTGCAGAGGGAAAACTGCTCTCCTTATTTCCAAGCCCATTTTGTTCAACAATGTTACTGCCCGTGCAGGTGAAAATGGCTTAGCCTCATAAGAAAACATTGAGAAAAGTTTGACTTTTGTAATTTGACAGTCAGAATATCTTGGAGGTCTACTTTCTTCAGTTCTTCAATTTGAATAGAATGAATTTTTTCCCTTTCAAAAAGTAAAATTCCATTTAAAAGCTTTGCAGAATATATCAGATGTCATTTGGTGAAGGGGAAAAATGACATGCCCCATTTTTCTTCCAAGGGGAAAAAGCATGTGCTCAGTCCTGTCGTCATGCGGCGGTCAAATCTTCAGGAGGCATTTACCTTATTGGCTGTTCTGATGACAAATGAAAGTGAACCGCGCTTCAAATATAACTAGTTTAGTAATGTCCACTTAGGTATTTATGATTTTGCAGATAGAAAAAAATATAGTTACTTCATCACAAGAACTTGGTCATTATTTAATGGAAAGCTTATCTCTAAGAAAAATGGGGAAAAAAAAAAGAAAACCAATTAATATAGGGCAAGTATCATATACACTTCTTCCATGAGTACTGGTCTGATAAATATAATTAATCACAACACAAAAAGCTTGTGTTTGAGTGTGTGTGTGTGTGTGTGTGTGTGTGTGTGTGTGTGAGAGAGAGAGAGAGAGAGAGAGAGAGAGAGAGAGAGAGAGAGAGAGAGAGAGAGAGAGAGATATGCTCATCTTAGCATCTTGATCTTGCTAAGTAGATACAAATAGCTACCAAGTAACAGTGTGAACACTACTTAAAATTCTGAAGCCTACTATAGGATTTGTTTCTGCAATAGTAAGCCTCCTTAAAATTTCAGTGAGATGTATATGCTGTTTTTTCACTTAATTATCACTAATAAAGACTAATGCAAGAGAGAAGAAATTGAGATACTTCCTTATTAGCTCAGCTAGCTTGCTTGATGAAACAGCTAGAGATGCATCCAAAGTAGTTTTTGTTATCCACGACTGTTTCATATGGTTGACAACTTAGTGAGGATTAACAGCTGAGATAAATCAAGTTACATTCCTCTCAGAAGCTAGATTATATATGTGGTCAACTGTTCCTTTACTGCATTGATTACGTATTATCTACTGCAAAAGCAGTCTCTAAAACACTATCTGCTGATAAATAGCATATAAAGAAAACGAAAATTGTGTATGCTACATGATATCCTTTAGGAAATAATTTGTCGAAGCTCATGCAAGTTACTCAATGTGGAATTATCCATACATGTTTAATTTGCATTTCCATATCATCTATTGGCATATAACAAGAAAAATTATGCGCTCCACGTGCGCATTTCATTGTTTACGATTTCTAAGCTGAGTATGGACTTAGGATGGATACACAATCTCAGAAAAATGTCATTAGTAAAGCTGTGAAGTGTGAAAATAGCTAGAAGAAGAATCATTTGCATCTGCTGAATTGTGCTTCAAGGTACTCTGGTGTTTGCGATTGCCACTAATGTGATGACGATAAGGAGCTTCCCTTTTCCCTAGAAAATAATGATTGCGCCAAAAATCTGGTGCAACTTCTTGTTACTTTAACTGATTTTAGGTTAAATCACTTTCAAAGTGCGGCACATGGCAACCTCGTCAAACAACATTTGAAGTTCAATCAGTTACGCAAAGCTCGATGCCGGAATTTTATGGTCGGTGCTTGTAGAAACAGTATTATGCGAAATCAGTCTATCAAATACAGAAAGATAGCCGTACATGACAACTTGGCTGTTTCCACAATTTTGCTGGATATGGTACAATGTACATTCAATAATAAGATAATTAATCTATGCACCCTTCAGTTTCTCTTACCCTCTGGTTAATCAAGAATTAATGGCGTACGCCAATTGCGACATTCCTTTGAATTGAGTGCATTTCAGAGCTGCTTTTCACTGTTCTTGCTACCCTTCTTTTTGGTGGCAAGAAGTGGTCCCGAACTATAAAGCTTATGGAACCCTAGGTTACATATTGAAACCCTAACTCTGACGGAAGTTCTCCAATACAACTATATTATCAGAGTGTTTTTAGCCGTCTCTTTAAGCTGAGAGGTCCTTCATAATCCAATTTGCTTATAGTAAAATAAGAGCATGCCTCAGATTTGATTGGATTTTCACGGTAATTCATGCTATGTAAAGCCACAAAAGATTTGTGGTCCCTTGTCCTAGGTTCGAGGAAAACCCTAAACCCTAACGCATCAATGTATGCATTCTTGAGCATTTTTTAACTGTTTCTTATTAGGTGGTCTGATTTAGTTGGGTTTCACAATCTTCAAATAGCATTTTTCATTCCAAGTGAAGAAGGGGTATGGACCAGATAAAAGGACACAAAAAGAACTGAAGAGGGGTTGGGGCTTTCACTGCGTCATCCTTTTAATTTTAGATTGTCGATGCTGTGTTAGTTCCACAAGGTGGTTTTAATTTGACAGAGTTTAAAGCAGAAGATCGATGAGCTATTTGACAAATCTAGGTACTTTGTTTTTCTGTTGTGAGGATTGATGAGCTATACATACTTAGGGATATTGAAATTTTGTAGATGTTTCAATTGTATAAGATTATAAATCGACAGTAGAAATTAATAAAACTGGATGGGATCATGGAAGTAACATGACTGATTAACAGAAGATGAAAATTGGTGGATAAATGACAAACTTGATGAAAACGGTAGGGCAAATATGTGGAAACCAGATGAACCTAATCTTTATTGGAAGTAAGAGAAATTATGCAACTTGTATATGTCAGATTCACTCATAAAGGGTCAGCAATATTGAAAAATTGGTATGCATATGGTGGGAAACTATCTAATAACCCATCATGCTTGTAGGTTAAACCAATCTGGCAATATGTTCTTAAAAATTTTTCAGGGCCTAATAATGCAAGCAATTAGAAACAACTGTAATTAGGAAAGCTGAATTTTCAATCAGAAAATGCCGAGCCAATCAAGCTGTTTAGAGATTGTTAGCGATTTTATATTCTCTTCCTATCATTTCACAATAGTCCCTGTGCTTGTGCTTGTAGAGTTTAAACATATCGATAGCCATCTTGATTTGGGAAAAGAAGATGTAAAAATGATCTCTTCGTATAATAAGAGGAGAAAGATCTTCAAAAAATTGTGAGGGAGATCAAGATTATATGGCCTGGTTAGTGGTTATTATGTCAGACTATTTTCATGTACATGATACAATCAAATTTCCCAAGAAAAACTTATAATCACCATACCATCTGATATATCTCAAATAACCAAAGGCTAAAAAACAAGCAACATCCTTTCCTTCTCCTCATCCACATTATCCGAAGGTGATGAGAGAGAGAGAGAGAGAGAGAGAGAGAGAGAGAGAGAGAGAGTTTATGAAGCAAGAGACACAAGCTGGTTATTACCCTTGGAACCCCCCAAGTTCAGACAGTATGTAACATAAACAGCTGATCATTGACATGCGATTACACAACGCACTTATCAATGCCTTCTCAATCCACTTCATCGCGTCATTCCCCGGAATAAAGACATGAGATGTGAGATCTTACAGGCCTGATGCTTTTTCTCCTTTAGGAAACGTTGATTGATCAGGATGGAGAGGTATCGTTCCTGTCAATGATTCTGAACTTTAACGGAGCAGGATGCCTGTGACGAGTTGAAGTAATACCCTTTCCTCTTTGACTATCTGTGTGGCACAATCCTTCCTCCTCATCATCATCATCACCTTCTACTTTGTCTTCATGATCATGCTGACCAGTAACATCTCTGGCTTTACTGGTTTCCTGCTTATAATTGGCTCTCTCACTTTCATGTTCCCTGTACTTGTGCAAGTACCTAACAATTGCCTCAGCATAGTCATCAAACCCTAGAGAACTCAGAGCCCAACAGATGTCGTCCCCATTCACGGTCTTGCGGTTCTCCTTGTGACACTTGTCGGACGCCTCACCTGTCACAAAGCTTATGAACTCACTGGCACACTCTTGGATGGTTTGTTTGGCTTCCTTGGAGATCTTTGCGCTCGGTGGAAGGATTAGCTTCATGATCCGACCCACGTTTGCGATTGGAAGCAACCTCTCTTGCTCATCAACCATCTCTCTCTCTTTCTCTTCCTTCCCAAAGTAATAGAGAAATTAATGACTGATCTCACAAAATGCAGATCTCGTTGCTCTTTCTTAAAAGGGAAAACCCACTTCTATATAGCCATATATCCTAATCCGTACATATGTATGTGTGCATATACACGCACTTTTTCATGTGCACAATGTGCCTGGCACATGTGCGGCGACCTTATTTGGATGTGCCATGGTCATGATGGATGACACCGATAGCATCGTAGGCAGTGCCAGATCTACTATGAGTTTTATTGAGAATTCATAATGTGAAAGAAATTCACTCGTATATATTTACAGTTATTTATCAAACACATGTTGCCATAATATTTTAAGCATTCATAAGCTTTAACAATGCGTTTTACCAAGCATGTCATCATACCAAGTTCATCATCCATAATGTCGAGGATCATTCAGAGACTGCTGTTTGAAAGCGTTTTTCTTCGGGGCTCAATATGCATTTAAGTAGCTTTAGCTTTCGATTGTAGTTCTTTGACTATAACTTCACTTGCGTGGACATCATAAGCTTTAAATCTTTTACTTTAATGTGTTAAATATACTCATTTAAGGTGATATTCACAAATTTCTATATTTAGCGCACTCAAAATCCAGATATATATAACAAAAAATTGAGAAAAGGAACTCCTTCCTACTGAATTTTACATATTGGACTTTTGAGTGACTCTCGTTAATGAATTAAGCCAAAAGCTAGAAAATGAAAGTGAGAGAAAAGGCCTCCTTAAAGCATGCTCTTCACACCAAACCCTAATCCATGCCCCAACCCTCCCAATAATTATGATTTAAGCACATCATTTAAGTTCCTGTATGACCGATGATGAGATAATCCAAACGACAAGAATCAAATCATGCCCTTTCTTTTGAACATAAATTAATGTCTTTTACATGCAACATGGCCCAACTTTTGAAGCAATGTTCTTAGCTCAAAGCCGGATCTCGTGTTGAAATGAAAGGTAATGAAAGATGTTGTGGAGAAAATGCTTTCGTATTGTAGGAAACTCAACATAAAGTTAATTAATTTGCGACTTATTCTCGCGTCAAATCTCTGATACTGGAGAGGATGTCCTTTTCTTGATGAAAATGACAACATGAAAAATAAAAAAATGTGATACTGTACAAACAGATGGTCTCCGCCAGCCCGCACCCCAAACGCAATTACTTCTTTTGTTTTCTCTTTTCTATTATGGTTAGCATCCTACATAGATAATGCTCATAATAGACAGTCATTTAGTTAATAAACTATTAGTTGTGCCCCATATCATTTGAACCAGCTTGTGGCCAACTTGTGCACGTAATGGAAACAAATTAAACAAGAATTTCTCAGCAGGAACAAGTTATAGATGTGTTGGGGTTGCATCACCTCACAAACTTGGGCTTTGCAAAAGCTTTTGTCACTTGATAGGACAACAAAGAATCTACTTTGTGAGTTAATTATGGTAAGAGTTTGGTCAAATTCCGGAACATGTGAACTTTTGAAATGGTACTTGCCAATGAATGAAAGCTCTACATCACACCAGCGTGAAAGCCATTTTAAACTTTAAAAGAAAAGCCCATTGTCGTGTACAAACCCAATTCGGCAATTTTAGAATTTGATGTCGGCTCAACCTATGATTGTTGCATCCATTGAGAAAAGTGGAAAGAACGCTGCAATAACAAGTACAATTCATTGAATGGCCAAACTAGAGAATAAGATACTCATTGATTGTGATTTAATCAAATAAATTAATAAAAGGCCAGGTTAAGGAATCGATTATGTTCTCTGAACCGTAGTTTATGTGACAACACTTTCTTGATGCGATTACTTTATACATATTAAGGCGTATTATATGGTAGAGAGATGTGCTACCTCGAAAGCTAATGCACATTCCTGTCTTTCTTATTTAGCTTTTTGAATTATGTTCTTCTAACGTACATAGGCTCGTCCTTGAGTTAGAAAGAATGCTTCCACTAAGCTTTATGTGCTTTATAAACTAAAGATGTCACTGCAACTTTTGCAATGCATCAACTCTTGTTTTGTTGAAAATGAGGCCAATGAGAGAGGAAGCGTCTCTGTCTTTTCTTTTCACACCTGTGCTACCTTTTCGGGGTTGACCAGTTAGAAGGTTCCCGAGTTTGATTTTTGCATCTTTGCTTGCTTCATTCTCCCTCTTTTGGAAGAGTATGTGTGAATTGTTTAGAATATAATCGGGAAGAATGGAATCAAACTTTGAAGCATGAATACACTGCCTTTAAGAAATTGTTTGCCCCACACGATTGTTAATAATTATCGGCAAAAATCTTTCAAGATACAATAAAGTCTCAAAATTGGAACACTACATAACAATTTTGGTATTTTTCCAACTCAAAAGAAAAAAAATTGCAAAAAAAGGTTGTATTTTTAAGAAAGAAAAGAAAATTGAGAAGAGAAGTTATTCAACAAGAACAGTTAAATATATAATAGTGAAACTCTTTTGTGAACAAACATATTATTTTAAAAGAACACAACTATAATATTCATGTTTTGAAATTGTAAATTTGAAATTAAAAAAAATAATCGTTGATTACAGTCAATTCTGGTCCACAAGCGCACAAGCATGCCAAGTGCACTTAATAATCGCACATCAGCAAGCGAGTATCATAGGATCCAACCCACTTAACCCATGATCTTCAATTGTAAAGTTAGAAGACTTCCATACTTAAATATTGGCCCACACGGCACACACTCACATCTTTTCTATATTGGATAAAATACCTATTTGTTTTACAAACAAAATATCAACATGAATGGCGAAGGGTTGATTTATTTCCGCTACTATATTATTAATTAGTAAAATATTACCTAAACAACGGAAATAGCATTAGGTTCTTTCAGATTATAGCTAAATATACATCAAACTCTTGATATGGAGACTAGTAAAATAATACATAATTTTGTAAACCACTTTGTATGGAGAGGTCTCGCTTATTTAACAGACAAATTAGAAACATTATTCAGCAAAGTAAATTTAGTAAATGTCCTATAAAATCCTGGTATAGCTTTTTAGATAAGTACTTCTTCCTTTAGATAAGCTGGTTCTGTGCTGAATCTTAGCCTCAGTATATATGTCTATTAATCAATTGTTGAGTCAACGAACTCTTTCCTCGCTCCGAATTGTGCTTGAAGGAAATTGTTGCAAAGCAACAGTTATAAAGATGTGTGGAAGGGGATAAGTGAAAACATAATCTGAGATAGGTTCGAACATGGTGGACGTACATATGATCATTACGAGAACAAAAATGAAGATTTATGCTATCTTGTGTTTAGTTTATTAGAACGCAACTTATGGCTTCTCAATTAATCTTTATTTTAGGTGAGTCATCTGTGAGTAGGGAGACTGATTTTTGTTGTGCTTGGACTGAAAAAAGCCCTTTGAAGAGTCATGTTAATGCATCAAATGCATTGACCACGGGAGTTATCAGTCTCCCAAAACTAGGTGAAACGGGTTAGGGTTTCTTAATGATGTCTCTATGTATGTCGAACTTGTCGGAGAAAGCACATTTCATTTCATAGATAACAGACATTACAGAGTTCCCTTCATTCATCGTACCATATAAAGTAGGTCTCCACCATAATGAATTGAAGAAATAAACGTAAAAAAGAAAAAGGTATGGGCACCAAACCATACAAAATATCACCAAACTGGAAGAAAGTTTCCTGAAGGATGAGTCTGACAACATCATACATACTTATCTGTGAAGTGAGAGAGGTGAACATCAGATATGATCTTGCTTCAGTTTCTTTATTAACTGTGCTGCAGTTTCTGTTTCTTAACTCTTTTTTCTAGTGATTTAAATAAGGCTCGCAGGACAGCAATGCGGCGGACACATATCTCGCTTTCCTACTTGAGAAATGATGAAAGTGGTAACCCTGGATTTAATTAAAGGAACCAGATCAGCATATGTATGAACATCTATGCTTAGATTTCGTCACCTAGCTCGTCATCTCGGTCTATTAGTGGTCCTGAAATCGCGATTAAACCGGTCACGTGCCTATTGCAGTCCGAGACACACTCCATGCGCACGCAGCACCATATGCGACGAATGGTAATATCTACACCTATAAAAATGGGTCATAGACCCATTACTTAATTTATATGCTGAATTGTTATATGGGTTAGTAGTTATATTCAATAAGCGAGTCATAAATAGGCTTAAAATGGTAAAGTCTAACATAATATGTATATTAAATGAGTTTATGACTTATTTAGACTCAACCCACCCTAATGACTCTCTCTTCATTCTCTCTAGCCCTCATTCGGTCTCACACTCAATCACTCAGCACTTTTATCTTAGTTTGCATATGAATTTTCTTATATTAGGTTAAATATGAAAGTATTTTAGAAATATGAGTCTAGTCAAGTATGGGTTGGGTATGGATCACTAGATATGTATTGTATAGATATGGGTCAAAACGAGTTAAATGGATCTACTTGCATCGAACCATTTTTGATCACATCCACTCGTTTGATGAGTATAGTGATATCATGTGTTCAGTGAGTGAAAATAGCTTTACGCATGAAGTTTTAAAATAGCATGACCATGTATTCCTATTGCTCTCACGAAGCGCTAGTGGATGCATAAGCAAAAGTGTTAGAAAAATCTTAAACTTATTGCATTTGTGTTAATTTACTCATAAACCTTTTTAATTATGTTAATTTAGTCTTAAACATTTTAGTCTTGTGCCAATTTAGTTATTTCGTCTAATTTTGGGCAAATATTATTGATGTGAATATCAGTCGGCCTACATGGCACCGCCGTCGTTGACATCAACAATTTTAAATAATTTTTTCGATTTTTTTCATTATATATCTTTTGTTCTTTCTTTTCTTTTTGCCTTTCTTCTTTCTTTTGTTGGCCACCAGCCATAAGTGATAGCCAGGCGGGCTGCCTTCGCTTAGGCAAGTGTCGCCGTTGCCTGCCACAAGTGAGGCCTGGCCAAGCAAGAGCTCCCCCCGTTAGATCTAGCAAGGTTGGCCCTCGCTTAGGCCTTGGCCTCACTAGATCTGACTTGGGTGAGATCGACCCTTGTCGGGCCTTGCTTGGGCAACGGTGAGCTTGTCGCCTGAGCTCACCCTTACTTCATAGGGCCTCGTCTACGCTGAGCGACGGCAACCCTCACCTAGGCGAGGTTAGCTTGCTCGGTCATGGTCGGTGGTCGTCCATTGCCTGTGGCCAGTCATCGGCAAAAGTAAGAAGAAAGAAAAAGATAATAAAAAAATTAAAATATTATTACAAATTGTTCACGTCAGTGCCGACGGTACCACGTAGGCCGGTTAGCATCTAATTAGCAAAATCAGGTCAAAATTAGCCGAAATGATCGAATTGGCACTGGATCAAAAGGTGTATGACTAAATTGACGGGAAAATTATCCAAAAAGTCCTAAACTTATTATACTTTTGCCAATTGAGTCATTAACCTTTCGAGTTTGCCAATTGAGTCATAAACCTTTATATTTCTTGTGAATTGAGTCCATCTGGCCAACTTTAGCCGGAAATCGCTGACGTGGAAGTTGGGTGGCCACGTGGCGCTAACATAGACATTTTTAAATAATTTTTTTGAATTTTTTATGATTTTTTTCTTCTTTTTTCCTTTTCTCCGTTTTTTTTTTTTTTGGGGTTTTAAAGTTGGCCGGCGAGTTTTGGGTTTTAGAGTAGGCCAGCCACCCTCACTAGCCAACTCCAAAACCCAAAAAAAAAAAATATATAGAATAAAGGAAAAAAAAGAAGAAAAAAATCATAAAAAATTCAAAAAATTATTTAAAAATTCCACATCAGCGCCACGTAGCCGCCCAGCGTCCACATAAGCAATTTTTAGTCAAAATTGGCCAAATGGACTCAATTAGCAAGAAGTGTAAATGTTTATAACTCAATTGGCAAGAAAAGTAAATGTTTATGACTCTATTGACAAATTTAAAAGGTTTAAGACTGAATTGGCAAAAGTACAATTGGCTTATGACTTTTTTGACAATTTTCCCCTAAATTAGCACAATTAAAAAGTTTAGAACTAAATTGGCACAAATACAATGACTTTTCTAAAACTTTTCCCGAATGCTTGAAAGTATGCATCTCCATTATGTGATTGTGTTTGGTCGCGAAAGAGGATGCATGGTTATGCTTTACGCCTTCGTATATGAAGTTCTGAACTACAACGTACCTTCACACAACATTGCGCAGGTTCTGTAAATTTCGTAACATCCTTTCTTTGTTTTTCCTTAATTTCTTTGGATTCCAAAGTGGGAAAATGAAAACCGTGAGTGTGTAATTGATATTCCGTATTTTACTAAATGTAACACTAGAAATATGCAGACGTGAAGAGGTAATGGGATAAATCCCACCCTCGTACACCCCTTTCCATTTCAAGTTCACCCCTTTGTACAACTCGAGTGTGACATTGCATTTATAATTAGAAGAAAATAATAAAGAATCATGTCTACCACAAAATAATTAACATGTTGAACGAAATAAGAGATGTGACCCTAGATTTAGTGAAAATTTAGATAAATGCGAGTTTTATCGGATCGTTGTCTCTCAAAGTAAAAGTGACAAATGCAATCACGAAATTAGGGATTATTGGTTCCGAGACGAATCCGGTTGAAACGGGGAACCAAACAGATTGGCTCTAGAACACCGGTTTCTAAACTAAGACCATTTTTGGTTTTCTGCACAAAATTAAATTATTACAATAAACTATAAAGCTGCACCATTTTTTAAAAAAAGAAACATATGTTCGTCAAGTTGTTATATTATCGTCTTTTCATGTTGAAGACTATTGTTCAATTCTTATTTTAACTTTTAAAAGAGACCGATGTAGCCCAAAAACTAGATTGGTGGAACTGATTTCCAGTTACAATCGGTTATTCTAGCCATGACACCGGAAATAGAATAGCTCTTGGCCGGGTTCTAGGGTTGGCAAAATTAGGGCTCGAATCGGGTCTCACTAAAATCGGCATTGGATCAGTCAGTTGAGGCCGGTTCAATTCGATTTCCGAATTGAATCAGACTTGGTGCTGACCTCTACGCAAAACCAACCGCGCCTGGTGGTGCATCAAAAAGAAAATGATGGAGATCGTTATTCTTTTGAGCAGAGGTTGTCAATTGGCAGGCTCAAAGACCGAGCTCATAGCCAGCCCTAAATTTTCTAACCAAACATGCCAATAATCTCTGACTGGGCTTGGCCCAAGTATGGAAGATTGGGCTTTTTACGCTAGCCCGAAGCCCATGATCCCTATTACTCTTGAGACAATATCTTCAGTTTTGTTTTTTTTGCCGCACAACAATATTTTGAGTTTTTTCTTGAAATAATGACACAAATTATTCATGAACTGTTATTGTAATATAGTCCTTGAATTTTAAATTTTTTCAATGTGATTCCTGAATTTTGGCTTAATGTATAATGTGTTCCCCGAACTTTTAATTTGTTCAATATAGTCCACGAATTTTTAATACTTGTTTAATGTAGTGTCTAAATTATATGAAAGTGTTCAAAATAATCTTTGTATTAGTTCAAGATCAATGACAACATTAAATATTTTCATATCGTGCAATGGCTAAATCAAACATTTACCAAAAGTTTAAGGACAACATTGGATAAATTAAAATTTAAGGGACCACATTTCATATTAGGATAAAGTTCATTGATCATATTAAATAAATTAAAAGTTCATGGACCATATTGCACATTGAACTAAAGTTTATGGACCATTTGTGTCATTTTCCCTTTTTTCTTTGCCATGGAACGATATTTTCCTCAAACATAAGCCGAATACCCATTTCCCAAATACTTACCTTTTTTGACCGAATCTCAATAATTTACAACGAACTTAACAATAAAAACAGCCCAAAACTTAACCGAAAAATAAGATATCTCCACGTGTCTCTAGCGATCTCGCAACCGATATATTTTTTTATTTCCTAAATTACGAATTTCTCTCCCGACCTTGACAATTCCCTAGATATTTCTATAATCGTCCTTTCCACGGCCTCATATATTTTCATTCGACCATCTATTCTACTTCACAAATTTTCGAGTTGAAATTCTCGCATTTTCTTGTGATTCGAAAGATAATCACGAGGTATACAATAAAATTGATTTTTTTTAAAAAAAGGATTTTTTTTTTTCTCCCTCTGGTGGACGAGATGATAATCCATTTAAAAAGGAAATTGGAAAAAGAAAATTGAACAAAAAGAAAAGAAAAGAAAAACAGAAAGGAGAAAAAATAAGGCCAGAAAATGAAAATGAAGCTGGAAGCTCGTCGAAACCCACGTATATAAATCACTAAACACGGTCCCCTGCGCGTTTTCCCTTTGTTTCGAACACGCCCTCACCTCTCCCACCGCTCCCCGTCGCGCGCCTCTGTTTCTCCGTCTTGAATTTCCGATTCCTCGGCCGTAACGGTGCCTTCGCCGGAGAAATCAGCGCCGGCGGCCTCCGTAAAGCCCGCGGAAGGTAACGGTTTTTCCTCCGGCGGGACCTTGGGAGCTCCCGTCTCGCCGTTAGGAGCTTGGTGCTTAGACCTAGGAGCTGTTCCAAATGTTATCGGCGGCGAATGAGGACGGTTTAGGTGGGAAATCGGATGGGTCGGAGGAGAATCGAGGGGAAGGTGGGGTCTCGGAGGATGGCCGTGGGGTGCCTCGGGAAGAGAAGGGCGTGGGTTTGGGGGTTGCAGGTGATGGTGCGGTCGATTCGATGGGCGTCGGTTCGGTAGGTCTAGGAGGCGAAATTAGGGCTTCGGGTAGTGGCGCATATTCAGGAAATGGGAGATCTGAAGAGGATAGAGTTAGGGTTTGCTCGTCGGGAGGTGGGGGGAGTCCTGGTGGGGAAGGTGAGGAAATGGCACCTGGAGGTTTCGATTTTAAAAGTGAGAAGTCCGGAGAGTATCGGCTTGACGATGTGAAAGGTGGGATGAAAGCGGAAAATGACCCATCTGATGCCTATGATCGTGAAATTGGTTCGCAAGGTCGCCGGGCGGTTGATGGGGATGGGTTGGAGTCGAGAAACTCTAGTGGCTTGGCTGAGAGGAAACCTTTCGACCGGCAGTATGATTCTTTGTTGTCTGAGTTTGATGAATATGTAGCGAATGAGAAAAATAGCTCCAACGAAAGTGGCATGTCGAGGGCTTTGAGTTACGGATTTGAAGTGGGGGATATGGTGTGGGGCAAAGTAAAATCACATCCCTGGTGGCCGGGACAAATCTTCAATGAAGTCTTTGCATCTTCTTCGGTGCGTCGCTCGAGGAGGGATGGCTATGTGCTGGTGGCTTTCTTCGGTGATAGTAGTTATGGGTGGTTTGACCCAGCAGAGCTTATACCTTTTGAGGAGAATTTCGTTGAAAAATCGAGCCAGACGGTTTCGAGGAATTTTATTAAGGCAGTTGAGGAGGCTATGGATGAAGCAAGTAGAAGAAGTGGTCTTGGTTTGGCTTGCAGGTGTAGAAATTGTTTTAGTTTTCGACCGACACATGTTCAGGGGTACCTTGCAGTCGATGTGCCTGATTATGAGCAAGGAGGGCTGTATTCGACTACTCAGATAAGCAAAGCACGAGACAGTTTCCAGCCTCAGGAAACTCTTGCATTTATAGAGCAGCTTGCATTAATGCCGCAAAGCCGTGATGAGCAGAGCCTCGAGTTTGTCAAGAATAAGGCTATCGTTTTTGCTTATCGCAAGGCAGTATTTGAGGAGTATGATGAGACCTATGCACAGGCATTTGGGGTGCAGGCTGTGCGCCCTTCTCACAATCCAGTTGATGCAACAGCTCAGCCAGTGAAAGAGCCGCCTCGAGGTATATTAGATAGTGTATTTTAAGCTTCAAATATTTTTGCTGTGGCGGTTATTAGTGTTTTTTCTTTGTTTTTGTTGGGCATTATCTCGGCAGGTTGCTGCCTTTAGTTGCATGACTTATGCTTATATGGGTTCACTTTCCATAAGTTGAGTTGTTGAGTTATATAGTAGAAAGTCTTGCCTATTCATGATTTAGCTATAAGATGTTCGGTAGACACAGTTAAGTAGTTTCAATTTCGCTACTCTTTTCTTTCTGTTATCATGTATGGAGCTATCAAAGAGAAGTCCAAACACGTTCTTTAAAGAAAAGGGTTCTGAAAAAGTCCTACCTTTGCGCGGTATTTCTCTTCAGTGTTGGTCTTGCTTTGTACAGTCATGCAATACACATTAATCAAGTGGATACTGAAGTACATCCATCTGCTCTAAGGAAAAGGCAATAGTTGATATTTGAGCAGCTTGGTTTCATAGCATTTTTCATAAGAAAAGAAACAATCAGCATAACATCCCTTGCGCTTATTCAACTTCCATGCTAAGGAAACATATTGTCAACTTTTTGCCTCCTGGCTAATAGTCAACCTGCTATTGCACTTTTTTTTTTTGGTCGAAACCTGCTATTGCACTTTTAGTAGTTCATTTTTCTCTTTATAAAATGCAATGGAAAAGGGATAGCAAAGAAGATCCTTCGTGTGAAGGAGCTAGTAAGATCAAAATTTGTCCAGCTCCTTATAGTTGATGTGGAGTGCATGCCCTTATCAGCTCTTTTGATTGTCTTCCTTTATGGTTCACTCACTAAACACCTAAGCTCTTTCTTTATGAAGTTGAGTTTTTTTTCCTTTCTGGTACTGTTACTGGACGTGGATGTGCCTTTCATAGTTTATCATCAAACGCGTTCTGGCTGTAAGATATATTGGTTAATAGTTGGTACCTTCCTTCTGATCTCATGTGCTTGTTACCTTCTTCAGCTCCTTTGAGTGGTCCACTGGTGTTTGCCGAGGCTCTTGGCAGCAAAAGGACCTCCGCTAAACCCATGAAAGTGAAGGATCCCTCCAAAAAGGACAAATATCTTTTCAAGCGTCGTGAAGATTCTGGCACACAACTAACTAGCCCAGTACAGGCCAATTCTTCGGTTCCTGCTGCTTACATTGATGGTTCATCTGTAGTTGCAGCAGGTTTTATCTTGCAGAAGAGAGCTCCATCTATTCCTGTCAACTCTCAGATTTCGGGGAAACTTGAGCAGACCCAAGTAACTGCAGATGCAATTTCAAATCAAGGTGGTACTGGGATTTCAGATCTGCATCAAACTCCGGAAAGTAGCTCTGCAATAAATATTTCAAGTCCTTCTGGTTTAGGTGGCTCCAACGTAATGGGAAAAGGGGATGATGCAAAAATCACCAATTCCCAAGATGGTTTTCTGCAAAGAGGCCAGGAATTTCATACAGTACTGGATAGTGGTTATGTTTCTCCTTTATCAGCTGATGTTGTCAGTGCTGACGGAGCCATGAGGAAGAAGAAGAAGAAAGTTCTTAAATATCCTGCAGGAGAGCCAAGCTCGCAGAATGCTGTTACGAGAGAGAAGAAAAAGAAGAAAAGGAAAGAATTTGGTACTGAGACAGGCTCCGATCATCCCCAAAAGCGGCTGGTAGCTAGCAAAGTCGGAGTATCAGTGGCAAAAGTTGCTGGTAAACTTTCTCAAGTTGATTCAGCATCAAGAGAAGAATCTTATGCGGACAAACAGAAGAAAAGTGAAGCAAGCTGGACGCATCCCGATAATGCTGAGACGGTGCCTACTTGGTCTGGAAATGCTGAGCTCGATTTGCGACAACTCTTGAATGGCTTGCAAGCCCTTGCTCTTGATCCTTTCTATGGAATTGAAAGGAGCAATCCTGCAGTTACAAAGCATGCATTTCTTCGATTTCGATCCCTTGTGTATCAGAAGAGCTTGGTTCTGGCTCCACCATCTGAGACTGATACCGATGAAAAACGCCCTGCTAAATCTCTTGCTGGTGTTGGAGCTCCTGATCAACCTACTGGTGAAAGCGTAAGAAAGTTATCATCTTCAAAATCAACAAAACCACGTGGAAGATTTGACGACCCAACAAAGAGTGGCCGCAAACGTCCTCCATCCGACCGTCAAGAAGAAATTGAAGCAAAGAGGTTGAGGAAAATCAACAATATCAAATCATTGGCCTCTGAAAAGAGGGCAATTCAGAAGACCCAAGATGCGCCACGGGGAGAGGGAAGAGAAACTGTATCTGCAACCCCAAAACAAGCAAAACCATTTCCTGTCAAGAAAGTGGAGTCTCATCCGGCAAGAGCCTCGGACCCCACCATATTAGTCATGAAATTTCCTCCTGGAACGTCACTACCCTCTGTCACCGAGCTCAAGGCAAGGTTTGCTCGATTTGGGCCATTAGATTACTCGGGCATCCGTGTCTTCTGGAAGTCATCGACATGCCGGGTTGTCTTCCACCGCAAACTTGACGCGGAGGCAGCTTACAAGTATGCTGCTGGAAACAACAACTTGTTTGGCAATGCTGGCGTGAGATATTCTCTTCGGGATGCAGAAGTTCCTGCATCCGAGGCTTCGGAGTCTGGAAAAAGCAGAGTCAATGAAGTACATGATACTCCACGCCTCAAGGATCCTTCGACTGAAAGACCAGGACCTGCATCCTCGGTGCAGCTCAAATCATGCTTGAAGAAATCGTCTGGAGATGATGCCGGTGTAGGGCCCACCGCAGGTAATGGAGGTCGGGCAGCAGCCCGTGTAAAATTTATGTTGGGTGGGGAAGAAACTACTAGTAAGCAAGAGCAAAAGATGATGGTTGATAATGCGAACAACTTCAACGACAAGAACAACAATGCTAGTTTTGCAGATGGTGGTGCATCATCTTCTTCTTCCTCTCTTGCAATGGTTTATAATAGTAAGAACTTTCAAAGAGCTGTCCCTTCCTCTCCTCTTCCGCCTCTTCTTCCCCTTCCTCCACTTGCAAAGCCACAACTGCTAAACAACAATGCACCATTGCCCACTGAAATAGCACCCTCTTCAAGAAGTGCACCCAATTTTAACATCACCGTGGACATCTCGCACCAGATGATAAGCCTCTTGACTCGGTGCAATGATGTAGTGAACAACTTGTCGGGCTTGCTAGGTTATGTCCCCTACCATCCTCTTTGATGATAAATAAGTGAGGCCCCACCCAAAAGAGCGATTAATCTTTTATGGACCATGAAGATGGAACTTCAACAGTCGCATGGAGGACGAGTCACCAATCAAAAAGCCCAAATCGCACTGGACTTCTGGCAGAGGTTGCATTTTTCCTTCGGGCTGAGGAGAGCCAACAGAAAGGGGCCTCAAACTGAAGCGGTTGGACTAGTGACAAAACAAAATATGAAGCGGTTGGACTAGTGACAAGACCAAAATCATGTTGGTCATGTATAATCGATGGTGCAATCTTGTTACTCTTTTTAGCTTTGACAGGTTTTATTTTAATTATTCGTAGGAAACATTGTCTTTTTTATTTTTCTGCTTTGGCTTTTGTATTATGCTTGACAGACGCGGACACTTTTCGTAAGGGCAATGTGAGTTGGATAGAGTAGTAAGAAGATTATTGACGTTGTTTTTGGAGAGGTTGATGAACCCAGAGAGCTTGCGAATATGAGGGAATTAAAAAAAGAATAGGGTTTAGGACGAGCTGAGCTTTCACTCATATTGAACAAATGAGGCCAGAGGGGAAATGGTCGAGGTTATTGGAGGAAGGAACAATGTTAGAGGAAACGTGATCATGGGATTATGTTCAACCTCTTGACTGTTACGCTAAACGATATGTATAATCAATGCCAAATTTCACCCCGTCGATGGGGGTAATTGGCCAAAGAGCGAAAAACAGAAGAGAGACTGCTTCAAGAACGAAGGTTGTAACCCATATAGTCCATTAGTCTTCCACACGAACGGACACTATGGCATGCGGAAAGAGGCTAGAATAAGAATCGCATGCCTCACGGTTGGTGATGCATTAGTCGCGTTCCAAAGATCTATGCCAAACGCGAATTTTGAAAGGATAAATCTACATCCACGCAATCGCATTTCCATTTGGGACGGAAGCCGTTTTTTATGGAACTATACCCGTTGGATTTTTGCCCGAAGGCCAAATGTTCTTGAATGGAAGAAAAGCAGCTAATTGCGATATTGGGTAAAATAAAGTCACCTCGGGGGTTCTGGGTCACTCATTCTTTGTGGTAGCAAAAGCATCATCAAATATGCATATGTCATGGGTCGGTTGTTTGGGATCAAATCCATGCGGCGACTTAAGCTTCTTGGGATGTTGGAGCGCCTAAGCCTAGCCTGGATCAATTGTTTGAGAGAGTCTAAAGAGAAGCTGCGAGAGAAAATGGAAATGAATTGTTTATGGATACAAATGAAGGGAAGAGCATCCCTACTTGTACAAAAACTCGACTCATTACATCCGTTGATTGACATTCGATATAGTGAAAGATTGCATCTTCCTATCCACCAACTACCAGCATTTATGCTGAAAATTCTCTAAAACACTACACAATTATTGTATTGCCCATCCTTGGGAACATTCCGGAAAGTGATATAAATTTGGCCCGTTGTTTCTCGATTCGTACACGGTCCTTTACGCCTGAAAGCCTCGGAACCGCAACACCTATATAATACCTTCATTTATGTTAGCTCCCTGAATCCTATTCAGAACCGGACCAAGAGTTTGGCATTGCCCGAACCATCATCTCAAAGCATGCCTCATAGAGGACCAAGAAATTCCATAGATGTTTAAAATGACAAACTTCAGCGTGGTGAACACACTTACAATTAAGGATCCAAGACGCACCTACATGTTTTCAAGGAGCAGCTCGATTTCTCCGGATCAATAGAAACTTTAACCCACTCTACCCTGGAATCTCAATTGAAGTTGCTCAGTAACTATAAGATCGAACTTTCTTTTCAAACCACAGCAACGCGTCCTTTGCTAGCTTCCATCTACAAGGAGCTTCACTAATTTCTGTTCAAGAAATTACCGGATTGACCAAAACAAAATATTGAATCTGTTTTTTTTAATAGTAAGAGATTCTTGAATTTAGACAGGACTCTTCCAAAATTTATTTCTACCTGGCGGCCATACTGTTTCTTTTTTCTCTTTAAGTGTGAGACCATCTGGTCCCTTCTTTAACTTCAATATAGAGAAGAATCAAGTAAACCATACATTGTTCAATACATATTAATTCAAATTTCTGAAAGGAGTATCCCCGTCTTCCTTCAGATATCTAAGTTGGCCTCCTCCGGTACTACAGTCAAAGTGACGAGACTGTCCTTTGCTCTTCTAACAACAACCTTTATTGGGATCCCAATTTTGTCCCCCATGATTTGGATTATCTGCCATGAATATATCGGTCAGCAAATCTGGTCATCACAACTCAACATTTAGCCATAACTTATTACCAAGGAAGTACATTCTCGTGCAATCTCTATTGTCTAGCTCAAATATAGCACAATTTAAGAGCATATTTCCTTCTTTTTTTCCTGAAAAGCAGACACTTTACTGAACCACAAGAGTGATACTATACTAATTTAGGTTTAGGAAAAAGGGGAGAGAGAGAGAGAGAGAGAGAGAGAGAGAGAGAGAGAGAGAGAGAGAGAGAGAGAGAGAGTTAACCTCAGTGATGCTGCCAACAGGCTTCCTATCAAACTCAATGACGACGTCACCTGGTTGGAATCCAGCACGATCAGCTGGGGATCCTGGAGTTACCTGGTAAGGAAAATCAAGAATAATAACAAAGATGAGGAACCTGCGACTCTACAACTCTGATATTCTGCTGAATGCAAACGTTATAGTAGTGTCCACCTTGAGACAGAGAAACTCATACCCATAGTGCTAACAAAGATTAATTAAAAAAAAGATCCCTGTTGATGCAAGATCTAGAGGTCACAGTTAGGGATATCTCTTGATCTTGATCAATCACAACACATGCAAAGCACATTACATAGATCTAAGTGATAAGGAAGAAGAAAGAAAAGTGCCTTGTCCTTAAAGAAAACTTTATCAAATTCCCCCACCCCGTCTTTTGTTTAAATGCACTAGAAAGTAATGAAACTAATAGGCACTTCCATTGCTCATGAATCTGATATCACAGACGGTGATCATGCTAGAAGAGGACACATATAAGAGGAACATATGGCAATTACTGGAGAAATTGGCAAGAGGTGTAAATAAAGTAATTGTGAATATAAATCATGATGCTGACCATATACTATCATCTGAAATGTACCAAAGATGCATTGCTATAACAGTACTCTTACAAATTAATGTACCTGTATGAACATCAAGCTCAAACATATTACAGCCAACAAACAGGAAGTCCTATTTGAGATGCATTGTTATCAGTTCGTCGAAACAGTCTCAGTTTCCTCCCTAATGTTTTAAGCATAGAAATATTCATAATACTATCTTCACCAAAACAGTTCTATGAAGTTTTTCACTCTTCATATGGTGCAAGTCTCGCTACCTTTCACCAAATCAGTTGCACCGGCACATTAACAAAGCTAAAACAAGAAAGAGTTAAAAACAAGGTGAAACCAACATCACTTATATTACACAACAAATAACTGACATGATTTACTTAGAAGAACACACCGTCGGTACAAGAACACCTCTCTTAACATCGGGGAATGCAGGATCTCTTTCCTTGAGCTGAGCGATGATCATATCATTAAGATCAGCCATTTTCAATCCCAACCAAGGTCGAATAACTCTCCTGGAAAGATGAAATCAATCACATGGACTTCCACGATGGATAATTCTTTTAGCGACAAAAATGACACTGCCATATCAATCCATCAATTCAAGGGAAACTGAAGTAGGAACAGCTCTACTTAAGTAGAAGAAAAGCACTATATCCTAGTAAAAAATACCAAGATGTTAGAATGCTTCTATACACAAAAAGCATTTAAAATATGTATTCAATATCATAAAATAGACAGGGTTTTCACTGACAAAGAACAAAATCAAAAACAAAATTTGAAGGCTAATCAAGTAAGATTCTGACTACTCTCTTACAGAGAACTTAAACAATGAACCTCTAGAGTCAATAACCACACAATCTATTGTAAATCGACATATTGATCCAGAATAGTAAGATCAGATTTACTATCATGACAGTTAATGTGACACCAAAAAATCAGTTCTACAACTCCATATGATAACAGCTGATGCAAAAAAGCAAAAATGCAGCTTTGGCTGGGAATCCATATACCAGGTTTTAAACGTGTGGGATACTTCAAGTATAGATTCCTCATGGGAGAGGTGACAATATAGGATAAATAATAGAAGCAAATCCCGTACTCTTATGAAGCCTAGATGGCTTAGAAGAGAGAATACTACAACTGGGAGTACATTGCATCTCAAAACTTCAGATATTGGTAAAATAACCATATGAGAGATAGGAGAGATCAAGGCATATTTACGATGTACAAGAACATACCCACTTTTCTTGAAGTGTTCTATTATTTTCGACACTGAATCAATTGGTACAGCAAAACTTAATCCGTCTGCACCGAACACTTTCATTATATTAACGCCAACAACTTCTCCATCAATATCAACAAGAGGCCCTCCAGAATTTCCCTGCATATTAATTGGAAGCAATTTTTCATTAGAAAGCACATCACTATTTCATGTCATAGAAAAGTATGATATTAGTGAGACATGCACATGAAATCAACACCAGTATCAAAACTGTAACAGCAAGCATATGTCTGAAAAGCCAAAAAGACCAAGACAGGTCATATAAATCAACAGATTCTTCACATTTTTTCAGCCATTTGCATCAACGGAATACTAGGTGAAAATTCCAAATGCAGATGTGCTATTTTAGGGTACATTTGATGGAAATCCTGTTATGACCGATGCAAAAACAATAACGAAAATAAAACTGAGAAGAATAAAGAACACCAGAATTTACGTGGAAAACCCTTGAAGGAAAAACCACTGGGAGAGGAGAAGCAAAATCCACTATAGAATATTGAGTACAAAAGGTGGCTCAAAAGCTAAAGACTCTTTTTGTCTCAACTTCTTAACCTAAGAACTTGAGAAAAGCAATATTTATATTGCCCCCAAGCCCTAAAGTTGGCCCAAGCCCATAAAGAATTTAAGACATACTCAACAAATCCCTTCCCACAATTTAGACTCTAACAAGCTGACCACAAAACTTTATCAGACTACTTTCACTATTTCCGGTATCTACCTTATGGAAGGAACACAAAAATATGTGATGTTAGATATTACTAGTTATATATGAAGTCCTCAAACAAAGTGCATAACTAGCCACCATTTCCGGGCCCTTGTTTACAAAACCTCCCACAACCTCTCTCTAACACTCATGCATGTTATGTGGGAGAAGTAAATGGACCATCTTACTGCATTGATTGCGCAATCAGTCTGTAAATACTCTCTTCGCATTCCTCCAAGACCCAGGTCACTGCTTTTGCGGTCTACGCAACTAGATGCGAGTGAAAAAAATGCGAAAACAAATAGTGGTAAGTATGCTATAAATCATTTACTCACATATACAAAAAGAAGAAAAGAAAATATAAGATCTCATGGTTTCAGGGATTATTAGGTCAACAAGAATTCTATACTTAAATATAAAAAAGAAACAACGAAAGATAGAAGTACCTGACAATGCCAGCCGTAACAGTATTTTGAAGGGAAAGAGGACAGCCCATTGCTACCACCCAGTCTCCAGGTCTAAGTTTGCCTGAAGAGCCAAGTTTTGCTGTTGGAAGAGGAATCTTTGAATTGATTTTTACGATGGCAATGTCAGAATGCATATCCACATTGACAACAGTACCCTCAAATGTTCGACCATCTTGCAGAGTTACTGCAACCTGTGAATTATCACAAACATCAACCTAAGGGAACAACTATATCACAATTTCTATACGCTCTCATATGAAAATGAAGTATCTGACATCCTCCAAATTATTCAGAGGCTAGATAATTAATCATGAAAATCAACCTCTTATATAGCTAAAGGTTGTGATAGCTCACACATTGATACTCCAGCATATAGTCTTGGACAATAGTGGGGAAAAAGATTAAAATTAGGAGTCAAGACATGCTAACAGTCGTAGTAACACTACTTCTAAGTGACATGTAAGAAAACCACCTCTTGTAGAGCACTTTTCTCTTCACTTAATATGGTTTAGCAACTTCAATTAGAGGTTTTACTAAAATAATTAAGCATTTGAGATTAACTAGCTGCAGAAAATACAATATTCAAATTCTAACTTAAGAGGCACCACTAAAAAGGTACATTTACATGGCCAGCAAAGCAATGGTGACTCAACAGAGAAGTTATGAGTAACGGAAGATACATTTGCTAAAACTTCCAATGCAATGTAGTACAAAAACAAGATGTAACAAGTGTCAACGGAGCCATAATGAGACGAATACTATTTTATTGCTGGAAACTAAAATATAATGGAGAGACAGGCTAAACGAAAAGAAACGAACCTTGCCTTTAGATGAAGAGTGAAGCCCTTCGAAGTCAACCACAACATGAGCACATGTTAAAATCGTACCGTCTTTGTTGATGATAGTTCCAGATCCTATACTCTTTCCAGTGGTCATGCCATAGAAACCTTACAAATAGGGAAATGCAGAAATAATAGAGTACACATCATGATGGTGAACGACGAGACAAGTAACAAAAAATAACAGGACGGAGCATACCCTGCGGAATAGATAAATTTACAACTGCAGGACCAACCCTAGCGGCTGCAGTTGCAATAGTGTCCCTCCCCAAACATTGAGGACAGGGTTTCGGACTTTCGCTGGTATCAGCAGGCACTTCTTTCTTTACGTCATCAGGCGGAGCTGGAATGGCTCTAAATGAGAATGTCGGAAGAATACCTACAATTTTCAAAATGAAGGCGACGAGAGCGTGAAAGAATACATTTAATCCAAAACATTGCCAAGAAGAAAATCAATCAGTCAAGTAGATTGAACAACAGACCGAGAACCGACCAGATTGCAAATGATCCCAGGAAAGAAAAGCTGGGCGGGATTCTGTTATCTGGCCGATATGCCATGGTCGCTCCAGTTGTTTACGCAAAGGCACGGAAACCCCAATCGATAACTCCGGCTCTAGATGTAAAACTTCAAATCATAAGCCTTTGACATTCATTAACAGATCAGACCATGAAAAGGACCAGATGCAGAGATTTCGCAGGGACATAGTACGAGCAAAAGAAAATTGGCATGGCAATACAATAATAACACGAAGCTAGCGAGCCCGACATTTCGAAGCCGCGCGATACAAGACTTCCTAAACGACAGTTTGTAGCTGTCAACAGAAATTACTAGATGCTTCACCTCCAATTCCACAACCACTAAAGCACGAGAAGAGACTTTCAGGAACAAACGAACCAGCAAGACAACAAGCGGACAACGAAGGGCAGACTCACTGTTGTCAGCATTGGCGTTCGCGAACGCAACGCCAGAACCGGCTGCGGCGGCGGCCGCGGCGGCGACCCGGAGCAGAGAACATCTCTTGGAATCGCGCGCGACGTTCCTCTGAAAACACGCCGGAGGAGGAAATGCAAGCAAAGAAATTTCCCGGGTCAGACGAAGCGAAGCGAAAAGGGAGACCCACGACAACGACGAAGCCGTCCGTGGCCGTCTTGCAATAAACGCAGGCAACGCGCGACGATTATGCGAAAGATGGCGAGTTGGGATTTTGGGGAATGAATTTACCAGCGAGAGCCTCATGAGCATACGATGATCTTGCAGCTGCAGGTCGTGAAGGGGAGCTGCAGAGTTTCGCTCTGTATTTTTTTGAAAAGCCCCTCCTAAATCCTTCCCCCTCTCTACACGCTAGGGCGAAGAATAAAGTGGGGCGTGTACAGAAAAGGCGTGGGGACCGATCAAAAGCTTAAAAATCGTAGCTTTACTCAGTCTTTCGATTTTTCTTGATATTTTAGAAAGAAAGACAATACCTTTGAACCTTAATTTCCTCGACCTTAATCTCAGATTCACGACCAACGCAACGCGAGATGTGGGCATCTAAATTCCAACACGACACCGAACTTTTTTTGCTCAAGACAAAGAGCCCATTTGAGCCCACCATCATCTCATTATTTGTAGAATGCTTAATGGCGTAAATATATATACAGACAACTCTAAATTTCTCGTGACCAAGGAGAAAAAAGAGAGAGAGAGAGAGAGAAATAGACTCTGGTTGTTGTAGAACCGGCAAAACATATGCACTAAATTCATCAGATGATGAACATTACATCTTTACTCTTATGCGCCGAAGCGGGGATTACCATCCAAAAATCCAACCTAACAGTACACCAAAAAAAGGGCCTAACCTCTGTGCAAATAACGACCTATATACCCAAAATGCCCACCAAAAAAACCGCCCATTTACAGAAGCACCCCCTAACCCGAACCCGAACCCGAACCGGAGGTCAGGCCTTGGCCGGAGACTTAGGCTGAGACGCCTTGGGGGCGCCGGCGGAGGAGGGCTTCTTGGGCAGCAAGACGGGGTTGATGTTGGGCAGCACGCCGCCGCTAGCGATGGTCACCCCCTGCAGCAGCTTCCCCAGCTCCTCGTCGTTCCTCACCGCCAGCAGCACGTGGCGCGGGTTGATCCGGGTCTTCTTGTTGTCCCGCGCCGCATTCCCCGCCAGCTCCAGCACCTGCGTGAGCGCAATCAACCGAATTCGATCACTTCCATCCCAGCAGTCGAATGGATTTAGCTTCAGAGTCACAGTGACAAACAACACAGAGCGCGTGCATGCATGGGGTTCGAATACGGGCATTGCGATAGCAATCAGTCAACTCTCATGTCCACATTCCACGCTCGTTTCCCACAAATTTGAAACAGGAAATGCCGAGCGAGCGAAACGCCAGAAACACGGAACTCCGTCATCGCCACCGTCACCGCGGAGTGCCCGAAAGAACACCAAGAACAGGAGAACTACCTCGGCGGCCAAGTACTCGAGGACGGCGGCGAGGTAGATCGGAGCGCCGGTGCCGGTGCGCTGGGCGTAGCGGCCCTTCTTGAGGAAGCGGGCGATGCGGCCGACGGGGAACTGGAGGCCGGCCTTGACGGACTTGGAAACCGCCTGCTTCCTCTCCCCTCGCCTCCCTCCGGCGCCCCTGGCTTCCATTTCTTGGTTCCCGAAGATGGCGGCGCGATCCCAAGACGAGCGCGGCGTTGCTCGAGAGGAGGACGAAGACAGAGCTTCTCTTTCTGGGTTTCGAGCCGGACGACGACGTGCAATAGCGACGGCGACGGCGAGTATTTATAGGGAGCGGCGGCGGAAGATCGGATGGTGGTGACGCTGACGATCCGTGCGGGTGCTTTGATTTTGGAACTGGGGGTGTTTGATCGAAGGGTCGAAAATGCGCCACGCTGGCAATCCGCGAGACTCGATCGTCCGAGATCGGAATTTGGAAACGTGAATTTAATTTGTCTCGCCGTTAATTTTAAGCGCGCTTATTTGAGTGGGGAAAGCCGGTAGGGAAAAAACGTTAAGGCCACATGAATAGTCCGGAACATGGTTCAATTGTAAATGCGCAATTAGGTCTGTAAAATTCTTTTTTCACTAATCCAACCCTCAATTATAGCTGCTTTTTTTTATTATTCATATTGATCCTCGAGATAAGAATGAGTACATAATTTTGATTTGGTCTGGCCCATCAATATTTATTATATTAAGCACGTTGCCGTAAAATAAAAAATTTCTAAAAAAACCAAAAATCATTGGAGAGAGCATAGGAAAAAACACCCTTTGGACGACGGATAGCCACTAGCCTATCTCATGCATCAATTCTATGATCTAGGTGATAATCAATCTCTAATCAACATGTGATTTGTTTTAAGGGATTCATGATTAGATAGATATACCGCGTGCTAACTTAGTAAAAGATCTCTTGTTGACCTGAAAACTTTAGAAAAGCTCTTTCGTTTCTTTTTGGAAGAATTGAACTAGGCCTCTAAACGTTTTGAGAATGTGATGCAATGAATCAAAACCTTAGTTATTTAACTTGAAGATTGTTGTATTCAAGATCAAACAGTTTCATGTAATTCCTAAGTATTGTTATGAAAATTATATGATTTGTCATCCATTGATCCTTAGTCAAATGTTCCCGGTATCCTTTATAATAATGAGGCAAATGGCTTCCCTCAATGATCCTCAGTGAAATGGATCTCCTCCTGTGAATAGATGGATCAAGTCTACAAACTGGAAGTCACACTCGATTCGATCTTGTTCGACCGATGCCGCTCTCAATATCATCAACAATTATGATTCTGATTAATCTGTCGTCCGGCTCTAGACAAGAAATTCCATCCATATCCATGCTGCTTTGAAAGAGATCTATCGGATTGTTTTGGGTAAACTATTCGACCATCTTCATTGAGCTTGGAGTATCAATGTATACAAGGAAGACCCCAACCAGTTCATACTCATTCACAAAAATCTGAAGCAGAAGACTCAACACAGGTGTGTAGCATTATGCAAAAGAACGGTATTGTTATTATGGAAGTGACGTCGAATTCTTATTTTGCCACTGGAGATGCTGATTATGATTCCATGGCTCACCAAGCATCATCTCCCAGCAGTAAAAACCTAGAAAAAAGATCAGACAATTCAGTTTATGCTACAAATGCAGATACGGTAAATCAAATCTTAGATCTCACAAGACCCGTAATTATAGGAGTCTGATGATTCTTTTCCTCGGGAAGCATGGTAATAGTCTTAGGAGCATATTTTTCTCTCTGTACGACGACGGTGATTGGTTTCCCATACCTCTCCTTCAAAACATCCATGATCTGTTACAGGCTCACTGGTCAGCGCACAGTTTTTTGACATTCAATGGAGAACAATTATGTCGAAAGCTTGTATGTTGTCTTCAGACCAAAGCAACAAGATTGATATATCTATTTAAGAAGTTCAGAGTATGTAATCGCCTTCTCAAAGCTTAAGCAATTAGAGAACGGTGCAGAATATGTCATTTTCTAGTGAATCGAATACGAATCAATATATAAAATTAGTACATCAGTCTAGATATGGCACAAGCTTTGAGATTAAAGCGTCCATTCATCAATGTGCTATATTATAGCTCCTCACAAATAACTTATAGTGCTGGTATGAGATGATCTGACCTGTTGAATGTCACCTCCGGTCAGCTCACCATTGAATTGTACAATCAAATCACCTTGTTTGATACCAGCACGTTCAGCTGAGGAGCCTCTTCTCACCTGTAAAAAAAAGGGAATAACAATGTGGCTTCATGAATTTCTCTCAAGTCTCAAAGCCCTGGCAGGATCACTAACAATCTTCTCAAGTGACTAGGCTCACGCCAAAATTCAAGCTTAAATCAGCTACAGCTTCGGTTTAGCAATGGATGATTCCATCCAGTGGGTAACTTGGCGTATAACCATGGATAATATAATTCTAAAGGTAAATTACTCCACAATCCAGTATTTTGGAAATTTGCAAGCATGCCCCTACATTTTGAAAATTACCCTCTGGATTTTAACTAAAAGTTTTTGCGACCGGTCGGGGTATATGAAATGGGATAAGGGAGAACGCTTCTGCGCTGAAGTCTGAATACATGGACACCTTTAAGCCCTAAAGCGAATTTTGGCGTTGAACATACCCAGACTTTAATGCATACCTTGAATACATGAACGCCTTGTTTATCAGGAGATGAGGGGTCTTTCTGGTTAATCATCATCCCATAGAAGTCATATATAATCCATCCACGAGCGAGTTCAACAGCATTCCTGCCACAGAATAGTATCACAGATGTATAAGTTGAAAATATCCTAAACCTTTACTGAAATGATCGAGCGATTACGGTCATCTGTGTGACAAAACATATTCCACTGGGATTTACATCTCAGAAATTATTTCCCAATTAGAAGATCGTCCAAATCCAGTTTAAGTGGCCCACCTATGTCATTGTTTTGCTGAAACATCAGACCACATCCGAACAGAAAATCTTTTTCCTTTCCGGAGGGACCAGGAGATTGGACCTAGCCAAAGAAAGAAAGCTTAGGTAATCTCAGAGTCAAAGACAATGAGACCTCTTACCCTGTCTTGCCAAGACTCGAGGGTTCCTATCAAAATAAAATTGATCTTTTTCTAAATATTTCTAATTTCGAATTCTCTTTATTTTTATTCCCATCAAGATAAGAAGTTCTATAAACTTGGCTACTTTTATAGAATGTCTCTTGAAAGTAGAATTCATTATGAAGACTCGCTTTCGTTATGGGCTACGGTGGGTTCCCTCAATCAAGCCACTGCATATGAGCTTGTCCTTCAATAGCCATGTGGTCAGAGCCTTAGTCGTGTCCCCCCTTACCGGTTTCCTATTCTAGGGTAAAGCATTATTTTCGGTGTGGGCTGCAAGAGCAGTACCAAATCGAGGCAAACTCTAAATACTAGACATAGCCTCTAAATAATAGGGGTCAAGGTCTGCTAGCAAGGCAATGGAGGATGAGCTTCATTGACGAGAGGAAACAACCCGGATCACCCGCTAAGACCCCTAACTAAACGCTCAATATAAAGGAGGAAGGTGTGCAGAGACAATTTGCTTAAAAAGGGCCATCGTTAAAAGAGTGCATTATCGCGCCAACATTTTCATGGGTTACAGATACTCCATGGAAAATGTCCATTCAGGTAAGCTTTTCTCTTCTCTTTCAGAAAATAAAGTTCTTGCTCAGGCAAATGGGCTCAGAAAAATGAGTTAAAGCAGTGAAACAGGGGTGGGCCAAGTCTCCAGGTTTCAAGCTAACACATGATGAACCCGGTATGGACTACGTCAAACTGTTTGCTATGCAACAGTATATGGCAAACAGTATAAAGGAAAGCTATGTCATATCTTCTGAAGCGAATTTAAGGCATAATATTTACCGTTCACTCTTTGGGTCTAGGAGTTCACAGATGTTATCTATCGGTATAGCGAAGCTCATCCCAGTTGCAGTTTTTGAACATGAAATATTAATTCCAACAAGTTCTCCATCAATGTTGAAAAGAGGACCCCCAGAATTTCCCTTCACCAGAAAATAGAAACAATAAGTTATTGTTGGAAATACTATAGAACTAAAGAAGTGTCAAAGAGCAAACTGATATTACAGAAAGATATGCTTTAAAATAAAACAAACTTAATTAGAAGCCAAACTCTCTTTCTTTAAAGTCACATTGCAGCCTTAATCAATGAAGAAAATTCTGCGTACAATGCTAAGTCAATGTTAGCCTTTCCCAAGATAGGCCCAGGAAAGATAGCACAAGATCTGAGGTTCACTTTCCAGTCTGTCAGAAAAGTTTTTTTTGTATCTTGCACACGAGACATTCTTGGTTCTTCTGATTTAGAACAAATTTGGCTAGCACTTCTTCCAGGAAAGTTTTTAGTTGCAGCCGATAGATATAGACCCAAGGCACATGATCCATTGGATCATGCAGACCCTTACATTGGACCCACATGATCGTAGGAATAACATGCATCGGGCCTACTGCTACAGGTGCAGACAATGACGTCTCCTTCTTCAAGGCCTGGTAGTAATTTTTGAGCGGGTCTTACCTCATTTCCAAGATGAGTAAATAGGTCGAATGTAGCTCTATCAAGAGAGCAGGACATGTCTTCGTCTCAGTCTTTAATAGTGTTTTGTCTCTCAAGTAAGAGAAGAAGCAACTACGAAACCCAAATTGGATAGCGGCGGGGATCGCTCTAACACCAGTTGATCCATGAATTGGATCATAACTGCTGCTGTGCAGAAAAAAATGAATATGTTCCATGGAGAGTTTCCTAAGTTAGTGAGGCTTGAACTACATTTGGTTGGTTTTTCAAACTTAGCCAGAGGTGATATTGCTTATCCTATATGCATATGCAACTGCCAACATGGAACTGTGAGTATGAAAGAAAACACATATTTGGGCACTTTTTCCACAGGTGGAGGCTCATCTTACTTGAGCGATTGAACAATCCATCTGCAAAAAATCTCTTTCCGCTCCGTTTTCATGCAACTTGCTGCTTTTGCGGCACTCAGAGCTGGACCAAGC
Source organism: Syzygium aromaticum (assembly GCA_024500025.1). Taxonomy (NCBI): domain Eukaryota; kingdom Viridiplantae; phylum Streptophyta; class Magnoliopsida; order Myrtales; family Myrtaceae; genus Syzygium; species Syzygium aromaticum. Next base: position 36,667,384 of record CM044892.1, read on the forward strand.
ACAAAAGAAGGCATGAGTATCACTCACAATTAGATAACCTGGAACTAGCATTTTAATCAGCAAAACAGTGGTAGATGGGGAAAAAGCAAGAAGATATTTCATTCCAATACCAGTACAATTAAGTAATTAAGATAAATCTTTTCTTTTTGGTAATCACTGACAGACAAGTACGGCCTTAATTAGACTCTAAATCTACATTAGTTCTTAAGTACCTTATGATACCCAAAGTAACAGTATGTGGTAAGGAAAGTGGGCAGCCAATGGCAATCACCCAGTGCCCAGGGCGAAGCTAACTTGAAGAGCCAACTTTTGCCGTTGAAAGTTCGATCTTAGTTGGAGAACTAATCTTCAAAAGGGCAATGTCAAGATCCAAATAAGTAACCACCAATCTGCTCTCGAATTGTCGGCCATCCCGTAAAAATACAACAATCTGTGACATTTCGCATTGTAAGCTAAGAGCCTCAAGTCCAGAAAGCATCCGCTGTTTAGACTCAATCAAGAGCACAATGATTGCTCAAACTCAATTCATCTTGTCAACATTGAATTCTTGTGTTACATACTCCAACTACATGCTTTTTTGCCATAACACTGGCAAAGAATCTACAACATACAATTTAAACCCGACATTTTTGCATTGTCTTTGTTCAATGAAGAAATGTTTATATTCTGCATGGCAACTCCAAATATAAATAGCAAAGAAAGACAGACTGATGGAAAGATATTCTAAACATATCTTCAGTAAATGCCTTCAGCAGTATGAAAATGCGTTTACCGAGATGCAGCATAACTATGATCAAAAGGTGATCTCATATATGCCAACATTTGTTTCCTATCCACACTATATAACTGCATATGTGCATACATCCAGCAGCATTTTTAAGTTCATAGAAAGTTAAAGGCTGTCTGCCTAAATTAGTAAATTGGGCAAGAAAGCAAATCCTTAAAACTTCCCATCAGGTGAATATACCTGGCCACCTTGTGAGATGACATGAGCACACGTTAAAATGAGGCCATCCTTATGAATAATGATACCAGAACCAATTCCATCTGTTCTTAGTCCACCTGATCCTGGAAGTAGGGAAAAAGTCAGCAAACAACCAAGTCGTTTTTTTCACAGTAAAGAAAGCAGCTACAAAAGCATGCTATACCCGGGTAGCTAACATATATAGTAACAGCCGCAGAACCAGCCTCTTGAACAACATCAGCTACGGTGTCTCTGCCAAGACCCTTGTGAATTATCTTTGAGCTTACTTCAGTGTCATCGAAACTGTAACATGGATTACCGAAAGAGCAGGCAGATGAAGCTTCCCTGCAGTTTGTTAACCTCAAAGTGAACACATAATTCATGAAAAGTTAAAACCCTCAAAAACCTACAACAAAAAATGTCAAGTCAGAACAAGGAACAACCCCAATTGTCAATTGTCTGAGGAAAGCATGGCTGGAAAGGACAGTGTATGTTGCATATGCACTCGCAGAAGATTTGACTCTGGTCCCGTAAGTTTTGCCATTTGAGTTGCAAAACGTATGGGGAAAGGAAAATTTTGGTTGATAGACTATCCAACTGCACAAGTTATGAGACACAGAAACTCTGCAAGAGACCTGCCACTTATATAGAGAAGGGTGAGTGTAGGATTTTTTCAGAAAAAAACGAGCTAAAGTCAACCTTTTCACCTCACTGTTAATTTTTATATATTCCTCATCACTGCATTATATGGATGGTCCAATCTGCAAGGAACGTGATGGGGGATTTTTCTGATCTAACAAATAAAGAGGAAAGTCAAATTAAGTGGGACAATCAAGCAGTCCGGAACTATAGGACATCTGGTAAATGGAAACTGCAACTACACCAATGATCAAACCAATGCCACATGCCTCTTGTTTCTCAGTGACCCAACATAATGTAAGGTGATGGTAGAAAATTGTCAGCAAATAACAAAGCAGGGCCAGAGTTGGCATGTAACAAACAAGAACCATAAAATGGAAACGAATTGCGATTCAGTCATCATCAATGCAAACGATCCTGACTGTAATAACTTAATCCCTACAACACGCTCGAATTTGGCTCCACATAAGTTAGATACAAAAGAAATTCATTCCCCGTGCAGTTTTGCACGGACGAACCATCACCGGTTGGACAAGTGTGTTAGGCTTAATTTACTACATAAAGGTCAGTTCGACATCTCACCCCACTGCCATCACAAAACGAAAGTTCCTGAAGACAAACTACACCCACTTAGCAAAAAATTCCAAGCAAGTAAGCATTTATATTTAAGTTGCAGATAATCATGCTTTGGGAATATAATGAGGTGATTTACTAATGCTTATTTTTCTTCTAATGTAATATGGTGATTGTGACCCATTATTCAGCTTCAGTTTCTTTCGAAGATATGGGCCTTCTTATTCAATATTCATGATAGTTATTCTCAATAAACGAAGACCCAAGTCGTCTTCAAGGTCGGTGGGAAGCGAGGACACGATCCGAATGCAAAGGGTAAAAGACGCAGACCACACCCCAAAACGCAAAAGTCGTCCCATTGAAGCTTCAGTGACAATGCCAGCTTGCCATCTATTGACTTTTCATAGTCAATCGATAAGCACCGGGTTAGTATTTCGATCGGCAGGTTCAATCACCCGGACAGTGGAAATGTGAAAACGAGGGAAGAAACAAAAAGGCACTGCAGATCCACTCATCTTCTTCTTCCTTGATCCCTGCCGCGCGAACCGCCATGGAACCTTCTTCGTCGCCGCTTAATCTAGTGTCCTCGCTTCCTCACGTCCCGTCGTTGCCATTGGTAGGTAAGCAGGCGTTTTCTGCAATGGAGCTGGAGTTTGGACTTTAGAGTGCTGGACAAGGCATGTAACAAAACAAAAGATGGGCAAAAGAAATTTTTTTTAAAAAATCATTTTTTTAGCGGACTGGTTAATGGGAGTGAAATGTCTTATTTAATAGGATTAATATCACGAAAAATCCTAAACTGATATATCTGTGATAATTTTATCCCAAACTATTTTTTTGACAATAAAAAACTTCAAACTGATACACTTGTGACAAATCTACCATGAACTATTTTTTTGACCACCAAAAACTCCAAACTGGTATATATGTGATAATTTTACCTCGAATTAATTTTTTAATATTATTTTTTTTCTTTTATTTTTTCTTTACTTTTTTTTTTCTTTCTCTTCAACCTCTGGCCGGTCGTCGGTGCGGCGACCGGCCAGAGGCAGAAGCCGACGAGGTCGGCCCCGCCGGCCACTGGCGAGGCTCGACCTCGTTGGCGTTGGGCGAGGTCGGCCTCGCCTTGCAACGGCAAGGTCGAGCCTCGCCAGCGGCCGACGGGGCTGACCTCGCCGTTGCAGGGCGAGGCCGACCTCGCCCAACACCGGCGAGGTTGTGCCTCGCCAGTAGCCGGTAGGGCCAGGCCATTGCCAAATCCGACGAGGCTCAACCCCGTCATTGCAAGGCGAGGCCTACCTCGCCCAATGCCGGCTGGGTTAAGCCTCGCCAGTGGCTAGCGGGCCCAACCTTATCGGCTTCCGCCTCTGGCTGATCGCCGGTCCAGCGACTAGATTTGTCACAAGTGTACCAGTTTGGAATTTTTTATGGTAAAAAAAATAGTTTGTGGTAAAATTGTCACAAGTATATCAGTTTAGAGTTTTTCATGATACCCTATTTAATATATGCTCACACCAAAAAAAATGGTCAAACTTTGTAATCAACATTACGGAGTTGAGAACTTCATGTTAAGTTAGATTTGATTATCGATATATTATCCATAATGAAAGCACTCGTCGATAACAGATAGAGATAGATGTTGAAGAGACATCGCCTCGCTCTCTTAACCCTGTTCTATTTAGACCTCTCTACTCTCTTCTAGAAGTCGCAACTTGCCTAGAAGAGAAGTCCAACTCGGCAGCCAACAAGTTTGAAAAGGAAGTAGGAGGCAATTTTTTTTTTTTGTCTGCACTCATCTTTTCTATGTACACGTATGTGCGGTGTTCATGGGAATCGAATCCCAAATCTAGTACTCTCCTATCCCACCCTCGATTCATTTACCAGCATGATCACATACCTATTGATAGGAGGCAATTTGACGCATAATAAATGTGGTGTTGAGTATACGTTCTTGTAATATTAAGGGAGTATTTACTATAATCACGTTTCTAAAACTATAATAAACACTCCGAAGTCGATGTCCTCGATCAAATGCCGCTTTTACTTCGGTGGGGTTCTCGGACAAAAGCTGGTTCAGCTTCTTCCATCTTTCGTTTTCGATATCTTGCAACGTTTTGGACTCCTGGATTTATGTAGCAACGAGATGATTCGTACTGGTCAGATAGCGACAGAGCGAGCACTTGCATGTTATATTCCTTCCCTTGCAACTACGAGACAAACATGCGGCAGTTAGGAAGAAAGCTGATTGATTTTTTTCTCGGATTTTAGGGAGACAAAGTCAATGCGGTCCCACAGATTTTAGCAAAAGGGTCTAGGACTCGAGCCACACTCCAGCATGCTAAAATTCTCCCTTTGAAGCTTCGATGACAGTGCGAGCTCGACATCTATCGACTTTCAAAGTTGATTAATTAGCACGATTTTAGTATTTCGATCGGCAGGTGAGAAAGCGAGGAAAGAAACCCAAAAAAAAAAACACTGTAGATCCCTCATCTTCTTCCTCTATCTCGGCTGCGGGAAACGCCATGGAACGGTCATGGTGGCCCAAGTAATCTCGTCTCCTGCCATCGGTAGTTGAGCAGGCGTTTGCTGCAATGGAGTTGGTGTCTGGACTAAATTTTACGTCAGCATTTCATGGATGCTCACTTTAGTTATACATAAATCATGATGATGACAAGATTATATGTAAGGAACGAAATCATAACCAAGTCATATGAAGGAAAATGAAGTGACATCCTTAAAATAGGAGGTAGAAATGGCGGGAAACGCAAACTTGCCTTCCCTACGAACTTAGGATTTAAGATTTAGAAAATGACTCAGTTTGTGAATCTTGCGGTAGAGTTGGGATTTTGTTTTCCTCGGTGATGTCTCGAGTGATTTCAGGCTCATTTGGCAAGGCCGATGTAGAAAGCAGGGTGTTCAAATCACCTTGGGTTTCAAGTTGACGTTATCCGAATGCGCTTCGCGCATTTCACAGGCCAAACATGTTTGAAGCAGCTGTACGAGATTCTCATCTGGCAAATGTCGATTCTATCGTCGGTGCAAAGCAGCTGAGACTTGAATTTTCAATTTCCAACACATCGACATGGTACTCAATCACTTGCAACCAACATAATCACATTTTGTTTTGCTCGCCAGATCGAGGTTCTGTCATGACATGATTATACATGCCGCATTGTTGCCCTCTTGCGAAATCAAGGATCCAAGGTAACAGATCGCTTGGACTTTTATTGTATAGCAAATAACTATGGTTTGATCATAGTCGAGATCAAAATCGAGACCACGGATTTGCTGCAAATCTCGCAACATCTTTCTCCTTGAAAGTTATGGTCAGAGGACCCACAGCATCCCCGCCTCTCTTCACACATACCTTGACAGGTGCCCCAGATCTCTCCCCCATTGCATCCATCATCTGCAACAAATTGGTGAATCAAGCGCAGTAGTTCTCGTTTTTAACAAACAGGCGAACAACTTTGTTGGCTTGTTCTGCATCTTTTGTCTGTAATCTGTCTTCTTTTCTTTCGATTTACATACCATAAGAAATTTCTCATCTTGAAGCTACTGTTGATCACAGTTCATGTAGAGAGTGACGATTTTTTTAAGCCTTTCTAGGCTGACGTCAAGAAAAACGAGTGCAGTTCATTCTGACGAATGCATTATACAGTTCTTGAGATCTTTATAAAGATTCCAGTGTTCCATTTATTATGTGCTCAATGCGTCAAGTAAGCAACTTCTGAATCAAAATTGATGCTTGTTAGATCAAGAAAACTTTACCTCTTTTAAGTCTTGAACTGGTTTTCCATTAAATTGCACAACGATATCACCAGTTTGAATGCCAGCATGATCAGCAGGGGATCCTTTTATTACCTGATGAAGATAAGAAAATATAAGGAACCGGCAATGTTGACAAATAAGAAGCATGCATTGTCTAAAAAGGCTAGCTTGAACAGCATTATGAGAACAAAATGACACTAGATTACAAATTTCCATGAGTACACAATATGCGAGTTCATTGTCATAAGAAGTGTTATCAATTCATGTAGATCAACACTTTCACTAGTCAAATGATACTTAAAAGCATGAAACATAAGCTGTCTCCAGAACAGAGCTTTCTTATGGGTACTTTCACAAAAAATTAAAATAAAAATGGCAGCATTAGCGTGCTGTTATTGTCGCTCATTCAGTATAATTCTTCTCATCGCACAGCCGACAAGTGATGTTGGTTTATTTGATGGAGCATTTTCTCCAAACAGGGTTTTCATGAATAATTTCAAATAGCATGTTTCATGGGAAAATAAGAGGACAAATGAGAAGCAAGATGACGAGTTAAACAAACAAAAGAGGGAACTTAGCGATATAATTTCCAGCAGTAGCAAATTTTGACCATGCCACCTCCCCAACAAAATTTATACACAGTTGATTCTGGGGCACTCTTCTTCCAAACTAATGACATCATGGAAAAGGGAAGAGAAGGAGAACATTTCCAGATTTGCTGAAGAAGAAACAAGAAAAGACATACCATCTGTACCAAGACACCATCACTAACGTTCCGCATAACCCATCCGAAATCAGGCCGTACAGGGCTCCTGCCACAAGTTGCTATCTGTTACATAGGTAAAGTTAATATACTTGAGATATCATAAATACTTTGCGCACACTCACCAAGAACTTACTCCCATCATTTTAGGAAATAAGTTAGGAGAATTTATACTGGAGAAGATTTGACATAACCATTTAAGTTACAGATGAATGATAAAAGAAATTGTTTAGGTTAAACTACAGAGGTCATCGAACTATTTCTTTTCCACCCAACATCAGGAGTTATTGCAGAGAAATTAAATAGAAAGGGTCCGATTGCTCAAGAACAACATGCGCATTGAAATATCAACAAAACACTTGCTTTGAAATCAATGACCTTTTTTATTATATAAAAGAGGATCGGAGACAATTGATTATTATACGGATAGGAGAGTTCACAACAATAGTTTACATATTAAGCAAGTCTGAGGCATCAGAATAGACGTACTGACAATTCTGGAAGGGCATTAAAATCGCCGAAATAAAATCAACAGGTACTGCAAAGCTCACTCCAGATGCTTTGTCCGGCTTAATAGTCTCAACATTGACGCCAACTACTTCTCCATCAACATTGCAAAGAGGGCCCCCAGAGTTTCCCTTCACAAAGAAAGAAACGATGGCAACTTATTGTCAAGTTAAGGAGCATACCATAATTATGCCAAAAGAGCTAGCTTAAGTTGAACAGAGAAGTGCATGCACGTTAATTTAGCATCAATGCAGTCACAGACTTCTATTTGATTAGACTGTATTATGTACGGTGTACAATTCCGCATCATAAACATCTATGCGATGAAAGGTGGTGGCCAACATTTCCCAGATAGGTGGCACACTAATGACGAGATTTGCAATCCCCCTTTTACCATTTCTCACACTTCTAGAGAGGCTCAAGTAGCATTGCACCTCTCCGTTAGCTAGACTTACTTTACCCATGTAACTAATTGCCATTATAATTCCTGTTCTTCCCACAGTGATGTAACACAACTCTAGGAGGTTGACCAGAACTGATATCCTGGTATAGCAGTTAATGCATAGAGTCTGGTCTAGTATTATTAACATTGATAATGTGAATGCAACAGCAAAAGGAAACACAAAGCAATCAAAGTCAGGCAGCCAAACACAGGCATTGTCCATCTTACTGGATTAATTGCACAATCTGTTTGTAGATACTCCATCATTCCTCCACGTCTCAACTCATTGCTCGTGCGGTGAACACAGCTACATTAAGCAAAAGTAGAGGAAAGGAACTGTCACTTTAAGTGGTAATTATGCATCCACTCTTTTGTGCTAATACAATCAAATAAGGAAATCAAAGACTTCGACAAAAATTAATTGCTTGGTCACATTGTAAGTACAAGATGAATGACCTGATAATCCCGAGCGTAACAGTGTGTTGAAGGGAAAGTGGACAGCCCATGGCTATTGCCCAGTCTCCAGGACGAAGCTTACTAGATGAGCCAACTTTTGCTGTTGAAAGGGGGGAAGTTGGCTTTTCAATCTTTATAATGGCAATGTCAAGATCTGCATAAGCATCAACAACATGGCCTACAACCTCTTTCTCAGCTTCTTGCAAGCGTACAACAACCTGTGGCATTCTTTCTGTTAGCCAAGAGCCCAGGACTATCCAGGATTAAATTCGTGAGTTTCATCTAGAAAACGGAAGCATTGACAATCTTTGTCGGAGCATTATATACAAGTAGTCACCGTCCATGTAATAGTTTAAGCTTCTGGTTTTGGACTTTCTAACACAACAAATTTTATGTTTTTCAGCACAGTTATATTTGAGAACAAAACAGAATATTTAATCATGGACAGGGGAATGCAAATCAGCTGGTAAAAGAAAATGAAAATTATGGCACTTCAGAGTAACATTCGGGGAAGCAATAGGGGAATGCAAATCTCCACCAATCATGCAGATGCTGGCAGAGCAGATGATTTTTTATGCCATCAGTTACATGCTTATGTGCAGAGAAATAGAATGACTATATGTTAAGCAAAGTTGAATGCTAACTAATCTGACAGAGTGGTGTTCTTTCCGATCCTTGACTATATGTGCAGGTTACATGTCTACATCAAGTTCAAGATAATATCATTAGTTCCAAGATCATGTGGTAGAGAAGAAAACAAAGTGAACAACTTGAACTTAGACCACTGAGTTTGGACAGCAAAGTACATCCTCAAGCACCAACCTTCCCGTCGGCTGAGTATGCCACGTTCGTTGTGTCATAGACAACATGAGCACATGTTAAAATGTAGCCATCCTCATGAATAGCAGTTCCAGAACCTATCTCCCCGTCTACGTCTAATCAGCAAGATAAGGAGAGACTTCTCAGACAGGCGCAAAAAAAGAAAATGTAACAGAAGATTTTCGGCCAGGACGACTCAATAAGAGAAGGATCACATGGCATACTTTGCCCTCGTTTTGGAGCACATAGACTAGCGACTGCGGGAGCAATCTTAGCAGCAGCATCGGCAATTGTATCTCTGCCAAAATATCCTTTATTTGGTTTTGCATTTTCTTCAGAAGTTGCCTTATTTGTATCATAACACCTAATCCAACTAGTTTGACGAGACTGGGACGGAAGTACTTCTGCAGGTTGGAAAAACGAAAAAACGAACATATGATGACAGAAGAAAAGAGTGGCGTTAAGCATTGCTTTTGATAATACTAGAAAGGAGACGAACCATTTTGCCGTTGAATCAAGGAAATAAATGCTGGGAATGGTGCTGTGAATTCTTTATGCAATAGAGCAGGATTTGAGATTAATAGCCTTGATTCTGTCATTCAAATCAAACAAGATTATTTATTAAAAAGGTTCTCAACTACAATTGGAACTATAAGTTTACTAGGGCTTAACTTCTAAACCCAATTTTAGGTTGAATCCCAAATCTCTTCCGAACCTCTTTTTGTCTAGAAAAAAATCACAAACTTTAGCTCTAGTCACTTATCTACCCAATATCCATAAATCACAACTAGTTTCTTCAAAATTATCAACATTAGGGCCAGTTTGAGGTTCATTATCAAAATATGCGTCTTCACCAATATTTTTATTTTCGAATAGAACGACAGCATCCTCTTGACGCTAATAATTTTGAGGAAATCAGAGGCAATTTTTTTACGCAGAACAGATTTGAGACTAGAGTGAAAGTTTGTGATTTTTTTTAGATAAAAAAATTCGAGACAGAATTAGAATAAGACATAAAGTTTGGAGTTTTTTTAATTTGGAAATTAGGCCAATTGACTAGGAATCTGCTGCCTACTCCAAAATCCTCAACATGAATCCAATGTATGCAAGAAAATACATTTCGGCCTTTAGATCTAATGGGTCTCTTGTGAGATTCACCTAGCCTTAGTATCTGGAATTATTGAACCTATATTCACCGGATGCACGCAATAACATTGAGATCTCTACTTAAAATGAGTGGTCACCTCGCTGTTCGTCGTGTACGGCCTACAAGCACTCTAAAGTGCACACCATATTCACCAAACTCTTGAGCTTCTACTAAATGCAACTATCCAAAAGACGCCGTAAACCCCAAAAATTAGAACTTTAACCTGAAAAGGTGCACTATACATATACTTTCTGTTTCTGCGAACAGACCGAATTGCATAATATTAAGCATAGATGCACCAACATATAACAGAAGCATTTGCATGAAATCGACCAAGGTACTTACTGCTAGCATTTGCATGAAACAGACCAGAACGAGCAACAGCCATTCCCGCCATCTGCAGCATCAAAATTTATGCTGTCGAAAAAAAAACGAAAATTTTCTCTGCTAATGATATTTGAAATCCAAAATTGCTCTGCGCTTCCCCCAGCAGTAAAATTTTTTGCAGGCTCGTATGGGAACAGAGCAATGTGCTGATAGGAGAGGCAGAAGCAAAATTACCAGTAGGAAGCTCCTGAGCAGAGATCAAGTGATACCCAGATGCAGTTGATGTCTCCATCAAATGATTTCACACCTAAATAATACTACCGATCCCGCAAAGAAAACAACCTTGAGTTGTTGACTAAGAAGTCAAAATTCCTCAATTAAATGCTATTTATTTGTAGGGGTTTTCGTATAGAAATAAAGAAAATGACTCCCAGGTTTCTTTTGCGAATGAATTTCACCTTCCCGAACGAATCAAATTGCACGGCCGTGACCCGATTGTCCTAAAAAAATCAACACTTGGTGGGCAAAGAGATTGTTTCCGTGAAGTGTGATTCACCATTTCATAGGAAGCAGATAACCAATTAACTATTTCTGAGCAAGAGCAAGACAGCTGATCAATTCTTTTCTCAGAATTTAGGAAGACTAAGTCAATGGGGTCCCTTGGAGAGTATGCTTTGCTTTTTAGTGTTTCCTACAAAGTGCTAGTCTTTTAAATTATAGTTAAGTTTAATTGCACTTCATGAAGACAAGAGAGAGAGAGAGAGAGAGAGAGTACTACGACTACGATAACACTACTCCAGATGCAATTTCTTGTTGTTTGACGACATTGTTTTTGTCTATTTTTATCTTTCTGGTTTAAACCAGGAAATCACATATTACGAGCCTCTATGATGATCATATTGGATTAGTCGCCAGTTAAAAAAAAAGGGACCATATTAGATTAGTTGCTTTAAAATATAATAGTTGTTACCGAGTCGCCATCTATTCCTCAAATAACAAAGACCCAAGTCATCAGGCCGTTCTTTCTCTGTGACGTGCTTAAAGAAAAACAAGTAATCTGCAGATTTTGGGCCAGTACATACCAAGAGAAGGATCAAATGCCATAGTTGGCCCATATATATTAGCGACTGCAGGAGCGATCCTAGCAGCAGCATTGGCAATTGTATCTCTGCCAGAATATCCCTTATTTGGTTTTGCATTTTCTTCAGACTTAGCAGAAGCTGCCCTGTTTGTATCGAAACACCTAATCAGACTAGTTTGAAGAGACTTGGAGGGAAGGACTTCTGCAGGTTGTAAAAATAGAAAGAATGAACAAAGGATGACAAAGGAAAAGACTGGTTTTGAACAGTACTTTTGATAAAATTCAAAGGGAGATAAACTGCATCACCGCTGATTTAAGGAAATAAATGCTGGGAGAGGTGGCGTGAATTCTTTATGCAGTTGGGCAGGAATTGAGACTGATAGCCTTGATTTTGGCATTCAGAGCAAACAAGGTAGTTCATCAAAAAGGTTCTCAACTACAACTACCCCAAAACTTTGAATTGACATGGGGAACTACTACCCACTCCATACCGTTAACAATAATCCAATGCATGCAAGATAATACATTTCGACCCTTAGATCTAACGGGTCGCTTGTGAGATTCACCTCGTCCTAGGATTTGGAATATTCAAACCTACAATCACCAGATGATTCCGCCCCGTTTTTTTAACATCGCTGCTTAAATACTACTTTTGATCCTGCAAAGAGACCACCTTTAAGTTGTTGACTACAAAGTCAAGGTCCTTGATTAAATGCCTTTTATTTGTTGTGGTTTTCGTTTAGAAACAAAGAACATGACTTGCAGGTCTCGTGCGCGTATGAACTTCACGTTTCTGAACAATCAAATTGCACTGCCGCAACTCAATTGTCCTAAAGAATTCAGCACTTGTTTATAACAAATTATTGGTCAACGTTGGTAAAGGTTTGATCTTCCATTTTCAATGTCTTGCAACGTTTGGACTCTTGTAGATTTATGTAAAACAAAAAAAAAAGAAGTTGCTTCCGTGGAGTGTTATTCATCCATTTCTTAGAAAAGAATTAGCATTCATGTAGCAATGAAATGATTCATGCTGGTTAAATAGTGACAAGGCGAGCAGGTGCACGTAATATTTCTTCCCTAGCAACTGCAAGAAGCACGAGTGACTGCTAGGAAGCAGATAACTATTTCTAAGTAAGACAGCTGATCAATTCTTTTCTCCGAATTTAGGAAGATGAAGTCAATGTGATCTGTCGAGAGTACGTGTCGGTTTTTAGCGTTTCTGACAAAGTGAGAATCTCTTAAATATATTCGAGTGTAATTACACTACATGAATTCTTGAAATCGTTTGACCAAATCTTGCCCCCACTAAGAAAATTTCCTAGATCCGTCCCTGTTTAAGAATCTTTTCTTATGCCTCGGACCTTAGAAACGACCTCTCATTATATAACAGACCAAGAGTTTAATTTGGAAATCATTTGGAGCAAACTCCATCTTCAACCCAAAGACAAAGCAGAGACGGAGAAAGAGAGAGAGGGTGCTATGACACCACTACACCAGATGCAACTTCTTGTTGTTTTGACCACGTTGGTTTGAATATTTTTATTTTGTAAACTGAATGTTGCCCGACTTAAACCAGGAGATCACGAAACGTGCCTCTATGATGATCATGCTGGATTAGTCGCCACTAAACAAGAAAAAGGATCATATTAGATTAGTTGCTTTTAAATACAATACTTGTTACCAAGTCAGTCATCTGTTCCTCACAAAACAAAGACTCAAGTCGTCCTGTTCTCTTAAAGAAAGACTCCAGATCGTGGGAAGCGAGGACAAGAGACTCGAACCACACTCCAACAAGCTAAAACTCTCCCACTGAAGCTTCAATGACAATTCGAGCATGTCCATCTATCGACTTTCAAAAGTCGATTAACTAACATGAAGTTAATATTTCGAACGGCAGGTTTCAATGACCTGGAACATAGAAATGAGTAAACGAGGAAAGAAACAGAAAGAACTGCAGGTTCTCTCATCTTCTTCCTCGATCTCTGCCGCTTGAACTGCCATGGAACCATCTTCATCGCCGAGTAGTCGAATCTCTTTGCTTTCTCACGTCCCGTCGTCGCCATTGGTAGATAAGCATGTGCTTGCTGCTGTGCAGTTGGTGTCTGGACTTTGGAGTGTTGGACAAGGCATATAATAAAACGAAAGCGGGGGAAATAAGATAATAAGAAATGAGTGAAATTCTTTCTTTTTTTCTTGTGGACTTATTAATGGTTATTAAGTAGGTGAAATCTTGAGCGAAAGATTTAGTTTCAAGTTGTTAAAAAGTCCAACCCAAAAACTTAAGCTATCAGGTGAAGGGATACTACATGAATATGAAAAGCATTTAGGACCCATTATCAATTGATGTGAGATAATACTTCAACACTCCTCACTCATGTGCAAACCGGATTACAAGCAGCACCTTAATTTTTGACATCACATATTCACATGAAATTTTTACCACGCACATTCACGAAAGGGATAGTATTGGCTTTGATGTTATGTTAGAAAGTCCAACCCAAAAACTTAAGCTATTAGGTGGACGGAGACCACATGAATATTAAGAGTATTTATGACTCATTATTAATTGATGTAGGATAATACTTCTTGAGTTCGAAGCAATAGTTGATATTTTAGCTCAGTTTTTCACAAACTATGATCTCTATTTAATATTGAAATTTTACATTAGCATCCATGGATGGTCATTTTGGTTATGCATAAATCATGATAATCGCATAATAATATGTAAGGAACAAAATCATAACCAAATCAAATGAAGGAAAATGAATTAGCAGTGACATGCTAAAATCCACTTAAAAGTTAAAACACACGAGGTAGAAATTGCTGGAAATGCAAACCCGCCTTCCCTACAAAGTTAGCATTTAAGATTTGGGAACTGACTCGGTTTGCTAAGCTTGCGGTTGAGTTGGGATCTTCATTTCCTTGGTGCTATCTCGAATGATTTCAGGCTCATTTGGCAAGGCCAATGTATAAAACGAGTATCTGAATAACCTCGGGTTTCAAGCTGACGTAATCAGAATGTCCTTCACGCATTACACCGGCCAAACATGTTCGGAGTTGACGTACGAGATTCTCTTCCAGCGAATGTCGATTCTATTGTCGGTACATAGTAGCTGGCTTGAATTTTCAATTTCCAACACATTGACATAGCATTGAATCACTTGCAACCAAAATAATCACACATTTTATTCTACTCGGGAGATCGATGTTCTTTCATGACGTGATACATGTCACGTTATTGTCCTCTAATGAAATCAAGGATCCAAGGTAACAGATCGCTTGGACTTTTATTGTACTGCAAATAACTATGCATTTATCAAAGTCGAGATCGAAGCCGAGGCCTCCGATTTGCTACAATCTTGCGACACCTTTCTCCTGGAAAGTTATGGTCAGAGGAACCGAAGCATCCTTGGCTCTCTTCACAAGTACCTTGACAGGTGCCTCAGATCTCTCCCCCATGACATCCATCATCTGCAACAAGTTGGTGAATCAAGCAATTTAGTTCTCGTTTTCAATAACGATGACTAACCAAATAAGTCAAGAGAGCTGAAGTTGAGCTGCCTTCGCAAACTGCAAGTGAACGAGTTTTTTTGTTTGTTCTGCATCCATCACTTATCTGTAATTTATCTTCTTTTCTTTCAATTTATATACCATCCAAAACTCCTAGTCTTGAAACTACTGTCGACCACAGTTCATGTAGAGAGTGACAAGCCTTTAAAGCCTTTCTCAATTCCCGTCAAGAATAGGCCGACGTCAGGTAAACCGAGTGCAATTCATTCCAACGAATGCGTCATATGCTTCCGTGATATCTTTAGTAACGATTCCAGTGTTCCATTTATTGTTTGCTCAAAGCACCAAGTAAACAGCTTCTGAACCAACATTGATGCTTTTTTAGATCAAGAAAGATTTTACCTCTTTTATGTCTCGAACTCGTTTTCCATTAAACTCCACAACGACATCACCGGCTTGAATGCCAGCACGATTGGCAGGGGATCCTCCCATTACCTGATGAAGATGAGAATAACGGCAATTTTAGCAAATGAGAAGCATGCAATTGTCTAAAAGAGAAGCTTGAACAGCGTTATGAGAATAAAATGACATTAGATTATAAAATTTCCATTATTACAAAATTCCTTTGGTAAACAAAATGCAAGTTCATTGTCATAAGAAGCGTATATCGAGACTTTCACTAATCAAATGATACTTTTAAACCGTGCAACATAAGTTGTCTCCTGAAGAGAGAGCTTTCTTTAGGGTGCTTCCACAAAGAAATGACGGTACCGGTATGACGTTTATGTCGTTTATTCAATATGATTCTTATCATAGCACAGCCAACAAGTGATGTTGATTTATTAGATGGAAAATTTTCTCCAAATGATTTCATGAATAATTTAAAGGGATAAGTGTACCGGAAGTCCTAAAACTTGTCATGAAAGTGCAATTAAATCTTAAAACTTTCAAAAAGGGTAATCAAGTTCTAATATTTATCAAATTTGTGTAATCAAGCTATAAAACTTGTCAAGTTGATGCAATCGAGTTCTAAAACTTATTAACATTTTATACTTGTCAAGTTGGACGAAGTTAATGGAAAGACACCAACTTGATAAATTGTGAGACCTTATTGCATTTTTTAAAAGTTTTAATAGTCAATTGCACTTTCGTAACAAGTTTTATGACTTAATTACATTTTTTGAAAATTTTAGGACTCAATTGCATTTTCATGATAAGTTTTAAAACTTTCAGTACACTTATCCCTAATATAAAATAACTTGTTTCACGAGGAAATAGAGAGGAGAGAAGAGAAGCAAGATGAAAAAAAGACGCACCTTTTGTACAAAGACACCTTCTTCTGCATAACGAAATTTGGGGTATTCTTTTTCAAGTGCTTCGGAGTTCTCCTCACTGACGTTCCGCACAACCCATCCGAAATCAGGTCGTAGATGCCTCCTGCCACAAGTTACTATCTGTTACATAGGTAAAGATCATATGCTCGAACTATCCTAAACTCTCTCAACAAGAATTTACTCAAATGATTCACATTAGGAAATCAGTTTGGAAAATCAATATTGGAGAAGACTTTGACAGTACTATTTTAGTTACTGATCAATGACAAAGAAATTGTTACAAGTTTAAACTACAGACGTCATCGAACTTTTTCCTTTTCACCCAACATCTGGAGTTGTCGCAGAGAAATGCAATAGAAAGGAGCCGATTGCTCAATAACAATATGCACATCAGAATATCAATGAAACAATTGCTTAAAAATCAATCACCTGTTTCATTATATAGAAGAGGATGGGAGACAATTGATTGTCATACTGATAGAAGGGTTCACAACAATAGTTTACATATCAAGCAGGTCTGAGGCACCAAAATAGAACGTACCGACGACTCTGGAAGGGTTTAATGATTGCTGAAATAAAATCAACTGGTACAGCAAAGCTCACTCCAGATGCTTTTGTCGGATTCAGAGTCTCAACACTGACACCAACTACTTCTCCATTGACGTTGCAAAGAGGACCCCCAGAATTTCCCTTCGCAAGCAAAGAAAAGACAGCAACTAATTGTCAAAGTTAAGGAGCATACCACAGTCATGCCAAAAGAGCAAGCTTAAGTTGGACAGAGAAGTGCATGCACGTAAATTTACAGCCAACAAAGTCCATGACTTCTATTTACTTAGACTATTATGTACGGTCTACAATTCTGCATCATAAACATCTATGAGTTGATAGGTCGTGGCCAACATTTCACAGATAGGTGGCACACTAATGACGAGATACACAATCCCCCTTTTTCCATTTCTCATGCTTCTAGAGAGTCTCAAATAGCATCGCACCTCTCCGTTTGCTCGACTTACTTTCCCCATATAACTAATTGGCATTGTAATTCCTATTCTTCCCACATTAATATAACACATATCTAGGAGTTTGACCGGAACTTGTATCCTGATATAGCAGCTAATGCACAGAGACTCATCTAATATTACTATCATCGAATATGTGAATATAACAGCAAAAGGAACCACAAACCAATCACAGGCAGGCAGGCAAACACAGGAATCGTTGCATCTTACTTGATTGATTGCACAATCTGTCTGTAAATACTCCCTGTGCATTCCTCCAAGGTTCAAGTCATTGCTTGTGCGACGAACACAGCTATATTAAGCAAAAGAAGAGGGAAGTGTCACTTTACGTAATAATTATACATCCACACTTTTGAGCTAATACAATCAACTAAGGAAAGCAATGACTTGGACAAAAATTAATTGCTTGGTCAAATGGTAAGTACGAGCAGAATGACCTGATAATCCCAAGCGTAACAGTGTTTGGAAGGGAAAGTGGACAGCCCATGGCTATTGCCCAATCTCCAGGACGAAGCTTACTAGATGAGCCAAATTTTGCTGTTGAAAGAGAAGAACTTGGGGGATTAATCTTTATGATAGCAATGTCAAGATCCACATAAGCATCAACAAGTTGGCCTCCAACAACTTTCTCGGATTCTTGCAAACGTACGATGACCTGCGACATTCTTTCTGTAAGCCAAGAGCCCAGGACTATCCATGATTAAATCCCTTAGTTTCATCTAGAAAACGAAGCATCCACAATCTTTGTCTGAGCCTTATATACAAGGAGTCATCGTCCATGTGATAGTCTAAGCTTCTGGTTTTGAACTTTCTAACACAACTAGGTTTTTATTTTTTTCAGCAGAGTTACATTCAAGAACAAAACAGAATATAACCCAAGTCAAGGTAAGGGCCCGAGAAATAATACTGGTAAAAGAAAATGAAAATTATGGCACTTCAGGGTTACATTCGAGGAAGCAATAAGGGCATGCAAAACTCCACCAATCATGCACATACTGGCAGATCAATGCTTTTTATGCCTTCAATTCCATGCTTATGTGCAGAGAATAGAATGACAATATATTGAGCAAAGTTGAAGGCTAACTAATCTGACAAAGTGGTGCTCTTTCCGGTCCTTAGCCACACGTGAAGTTTACATGTCTACGTCAAGTCCAAGATAATATCATTAGTTCCAGGATTATGTGGCAGAGAAGAAAACAAAGTGAGAAACTTGAACTTAAGCCATTAAATTTGGACAGCAAAGTACATCCTCAAACACCGACCTCCTCAGCTTCATATTTCAGGTCAGTTTTGTCGAAGAAAAGATGAGAACATGTTAAAATGTAGCCATCCTCGTGAATAACAGTTCCAGAACCCATCTTCCCTTTTTCCTCTGATCAGCAAGATAAGGAGAGACTTTCCAGATTAGCATTAAAAAAAAAAATTAACGGTAGATTTCTGGCCAGGACAATTCACCAGGAGAAGGATCACATGGCATACCTTGCCCTCCTTTTCGAGCATATAGATTAGTGACTGCAGGAGCGATCCTAGCAGCAGCATCAACAATTGTATCTCTGGCAAAATATCCCTTATTTGGCTTTCCATTTGCTTCAGATTCAGCAGAAGCTGCCTTATTTGTATTGAAACACCTAATCAAAGTAATTTGAAGAGACTTGGAGGGAAGTACTTCTGCAGGTTGCAAAAATAAATGAACATAGGATGGCAAAGGAACAGAGTAGTATTAAACAATGCTTCTGATAAAATTCAAAGGAGACAAACCGTATTGCCGCCGATTCAAGGAAGTAAATGCCAGCAGAGGTGGCGTGAATTCTTTATGCAATGGGGCAGGAATCGAGGCTGATAGCCTGGATTCTGGTATTCAAATCAAACAAGGCAGTTCATTAAAAGGGCTCTTAAATACAACTGCACAAGAATTTTAAATTCACTAGGGTATCTGCTAACCACTCCATATCCTTGATACGAATCCAACATATGCAAAACAGTACATTTCGACCTTTAGATCTAATGGGTCGCTCGTGAAATTCACCTACCCTAGGATCTGGAATTATCAAACCTACATTCACCAGATGCACGCAATAACATTAGCATCTCTATTTAAAAGAAGTGCCTGTGGCATGGGTTCCGCCAAGTAAGGCCTTGAAGACAAACTCTTGTGCTTCTACTTAATGCAAAGATACGCAAAAAGATATCCTTAACTGCAAAAATGAGAACTTTAACCTGGAAATGTGCACTACATATACATCGTGTTTCTAGGAAAACAGGCCAAGTTGAAACATATTAAACATAGATGCACCAACATATAACAGAAGCATTTTCATGAAGTAGACCAAGGTACTTACTGCCAGCAAATGTACGAATTAGATGAGAACCAGCAACAGCAATTCCCGCCATCTGTAGCATCAAAATTCACTCGGTCAAAAAACAAAAGAATGAAAACTTTCTCTGCTAATGATACTTGAAAGCCAAATTTGCTCGACTTCCCTCCAGTGGTAATAATTTTTTGCAGGCACGCATTGGAACAGAGCAATGTGCTGAGAGGAGAAGCAGAAGAAAAATTACCTGTAGGAAAGTCAGGAGCAGAGATCAAGTGATAACCAAGAATCAGTCAATGTCTTCAGTGAATGATTCCACACCTATATACAACTTCGGATCCTGCAAAGAAACAATCTTAGGTAGTTGCCTCCCAAGTCAAAGTCCCTGACTAAATGCCAGCTTTTATTTTGGTAGCTTCCATCTTTCATTTTCAATGACTTGCAACGTTTTGGACTCTTGGATCATCATGTAAAACAAACAATAAAAAAATTTTGTTTCCGCGTGAAGTGTGATTCACCACTTCTTAGAAACGAGTTGCAGTTATGTAGCAATCGGACGATTCATACTGGTTAAATAGTCAGAGCGAGCACGCGCATGTGGAATTCATTCCCTTGCAGCTACAAGACAAACATGCGGCAGTTAGGAAGCAGATAGCTAATTCTGAGAAAGAAAGATGATTGATTTTTTTCTCAGATTTTAGGGAGACACAGTCAATGTGTTCCACGTGAAGTGTGATTCACCATTTCTTAGAAACGAGTTGCATTTATGTAGCAATCAGACCATTCATACTGGTTAAATAGTCACAGAGCGAGCACGTGCATGTGGAATTCATTCCCTTGCAGCTACAAGACAAACATGCGGCAGTTAGGAAGCAGATAGCTAATTCTGAGAAAGAAAGATGATTGATTTTTTTCTCAGATTTTAGGGAGACACAGTCAATGCGTTCCCTTTGAGAATTTGTTTGTGTAATCACACTGCGTGAATCGTTAACATAATCCTTTGACCATATCTTGCCCCCGTTAAAAAATAATTTAGATCCGTCCTCCTTTAAAATTCTTTTTGTTATGCCTTGGATATTAGAGACGACCTCTCATTACATAACAGACAAGTTTTTGGAAATCATTTGCAAGAAATCACATCTTCAACCAAAGAGACAAAGGAGAGAGAGAGAGAGACCGTACTATGATACCACTACACCAGATGCAACTTCTTGCTGTTGCCTGGATGAGTCACCACTAAACCAAAAAAAAGGGATCATATTAGATTAGTTGCGTTGAAATACAATAGTTGTTACCAAGTCGTCATCTATTCCTCAAAATATAATAGTTCTTTCTCTGTCACGTGGTTAAAGAAAGACTGAAGATCGGACAGGATCAATTAGCAAGAGGTCAAAGGCTCAAGCCACACTCCAAAATGCTAAAACCAAGCCATTGAAGCTTCAATGGCAATGCCAGCTTGCCTTATAATGACTTTCAAAGTGGATTAATGAACATTAGTTTAATATTTCAATAGGCAGGTTCAATCATTCGGACTGTTAGAGATATATTTAGGATATTCTGTATATTTTTCTCGATTGATCCTAGTATATTACTTTAGATAGTCATTATGTAAGGTCTATAAATATGCTCATGTGCTATTCACTTGGTAATGAACAGCATATTTCAACCAAAAAAAAAAAGAACAGCATATTATTTTTCTCTTCATACATAAATCTCAACTCGGACTAAGGAAACGAGAGAACGGGGAAGAAACAAAAAGAACTGTAGATTTACTCATCTTCTTCCTTGATGTCTGCCACGCGAACTGCCATGGCGCCATGGAAACATCTTCGACGCGGCTTAATTGAGTGTCCTCGCTTCCTTACGCCCCGTCGTTGCCATTAGTAGGTAAGCAGGCGTCCGCTGCAATGGAGTTGGTGTCTGGACTTTTGGAGTGTTGGACAAGGCGCGCAATAAAACTGAAAAAGGGTAAAAAATGAGTGAAATTCGTTTTTTTTTCACGGACTGGATAATGGTTATAAATCGAGTGAAATGTTGAGCCAAAAATTCAGTTTCAAGTCGAGATCAAAGGAATAGTTGATATGCCAGCTTGGGTTTTTTCAGGAACTATAATCTCTATTAATGTCGAAATTCCACGTCAGCATTTCATAGATGCTGATTTTGGTTATGATAATCACATGATAATACGTAAGGAACGAAATCATGACCAAGTCATACGAAGGGAAATGCATTAGTAGTGACATGCTAAAACCTCCTTAAAACACCCGAGTTAGAAATCGCAAGAAATGCAAGCTCGCCTTCCCTGCAAACTTAGGATTTAAGATTTAGGAAATTACTCAGTTTGCGAATCTTGCAGTTGAGTTAGGATTTTCTTTTCCTTGGTGCTATCTCGAGTGATTTCAGGCTCATTTTGCAAGGCCTATGTATGCAACGAGTTCACATCACCTTCGGTTTCAAGTTGACGTTATCAGAACATGGTTCGCGCATTACACCAGCCAAACTTGTTAGAAGAAGCTGTACGAGATTCTTGTCGAGCGAATGTCGGTTCCATTTTGGGTGCTTTGTGGCTGAGGCTTGAATTGTAAAGTTCCAACACATGGACATAGTACAGATTCTCTTGCAAAGAAAATAATCACATTTTATTCTAATCACCAGATCGAGGTTCCTTGATGACATGATATGTGGCACATTATTGTCCTCTCAAGAAAACAATGATCCAAGGTACCAGTTCGCCTGGACTTTTATTGTACTGCAAATAACTATGCTTCGATCAAAGTCGAGGCCTCGGAGCAGCGTCATCTTTCTCCTCGAAATTTATGTTCAGACAAAGGAAATCATCCTTGCCAAACCTGACTCTCTTCACAATTACCGTGACAGGTGCCCCAGATATCTCCCCCATAACATCCATCATCTGCAACAAATTGGTAAATCAAGCGCTTTAGTTCTTGTTTTCAATAACGATAACCAACCAAACAAGTCAGAAAGCTGAAGTTGAGCTGCCATCTCAAACTGTAGACACTTTAGTTTATAGTGAACAACTTTGTTTGTTCATTCTTCATCCGTCGATAATCTGCAATTTATCTTTGTTCCTTTCATTTTATATGCCATCCAAGATTCCTCATCTTGAAACTACTGTTGATCACAGTTCATGAAGAGACTAGCAAGCCTTTGAAGCCATACTCATTTCACGTCAAGGATAGGCTGACATCAAGTAAAACGAGTGCAAGTCATTCTGAGGAACGCATTATACACTAATTGAGATCTTTGATAAAGATTCCAGTGTTCCATTTATTATTTGCTCGATGTGCCAAGTAAACATCTTATGAATCAGAATTTATGCTTGTTAGGTCAAGAAAACTTTTACCTCTTTCATGTTTCGAACTTGTTTTAGATTAGCATTCACGACCACATCACCGGTTCGAATGCCAGCACGATCAGCAGGGGATCCTTTTATTACCTGATGAAGATGAGAATATGTAAGGAAAAGGTAATGTTAACAAATCAGAAGCACGCATTTGACTGAAAAGGTTAGCTGGAACAGCATTATGAGAATGTGATGACATTGGATTTCAAATTTCCACGAGTACACAGAAATACAAGTTTCATTGTCAAAAGAAGTGGGGATCGATTCATATGGATCAACACCTCACTAGTCAAATGATACTCAAAAGCAGGCAACATAAGTTGTCTCCTGAAGAGAGCTTTCTTTAGGGTACTTTCACAAATAAATGGCAGCACCAGCGTGGCATTAATGTCGCTTATTCAGTATGATTCTTATCATTGCACAGTCAACAAGTGATGTTGGTTTATTTGATGGAACATTTTTTCCAGATGAGGTTTTCATGAATATTTTCAAATAGCATGTTTCACGAGAAAATAGAGAGTATAGAAGAGAAGCAAGATGATGAGTTAAACAAACGCCAGAGACCTTAGCAATACAATATCCAACTGTAGCAAATTTTGCACACAAAATTCCGGCACTCTTCTTAAAAACTAATGACATCGTGGAAAAGGGAAGAAGGAGAACATTTCCAGATTTCCTGAAGAAGAAATAAAATGACTTACCTTTTGTACAAAGACACCTTCTCTAGCATAAGGAAATGTGGGGTAGTATTTTTTAAGTGCTTTGAAGTTCTTGTCACAGACATTCCGCATAACCCAGCCAAAATCAGGTCGTACAGGCCTCCTGCCACAAAGTTACTATCTGTCAGATAGTAAAGACAATATGCTCGAAATATCAGAAATTCTCTGAGCAAGAACTTACGCAAATGATTCCTATTAGGAAATAAGTTTGGAGAAATAAGACTGGAGAAGACTCCGACATGACCATTTTAGTTACTGATCAATGACAAAAGAAATTGTTTAAGCTCAAAATACTGATGTCATCAAACTATTTCTTTTTCACCCAACATCTGGAGTGGTCGCAGAAAATACAATAGAAAGTATCCAATTGATCAAGATCAACATGCACATCAGAAACTCAATGACACACTTGCTTTGAGATTAGTCACCATATTTTATTGGGAATATGACACAATTGATTATCATACCAACAGAAGAGTTTGTAATAATAATTACATATCAAGCAGGTCTGAGGCACCAAAATAGAACTTACTGACAATTCTGGAAGGGCTTTATGATTGCTGAAGTAAAATCAATCGGCACAGCAAAGCTCACTCCAGATGCTTTTTCCACATTCATAGTCTCAACATTGACACCAACTACTTCTCCATCAACATTGCAAAGAGGACCCCCAGAATTTCCCTAAACAAACAACGAAAAGACAGCAACTTGTTGTCAAGTTAAGGAGCATACCGCAGTCATGCCAAAAGATCTAGCTTAACTTGGACAGAGAAGTGCATCAACGTGAATTTACCACCAATGCAGTCCCAGACTTCCATTTACTTGAGACTGTATTATGTAGGGTCTACAAACTGCATCATAAACATCTATGTGATGATAGTTGGTGGCCAACATTTCACAGATAGGTGGCACACTAATGACGAGATACATGATCGCCTTTTTACCATTTCTCATGCTTCTAGAGAGGCTCAAGTAGCATTGCACCTCTCCATTAGATAGACTTGCTTTCCCCATATAACTAATTGGCATTGTACTTCCAATTCTTCCCACATTAACATAACAGATATCTAGGCGTATGGCCAGAACTGGTATTTTAGTGTAGCAGCTAATGCACAGAGACCCTTCTAATATTATTAACGTTGAATATGTGAATGCAACAGCAAAGGAAACACAAACCAATCACAGGTAGGCAGGCAAACACAGGAATTGTTGCATCTTACTGGATTGATTGCACAATCTGTCTGTATATACTCCATGGGCATTCCTGTAAGTCCCAATTCATTACTTGTGCAATGAACACAGCTACATTAAGCAAAAGAAGAGGGAAGGAACTGTCACTTTTGAGTTGTAATTGTACATCCATACTTTGGTGATGATACGATCAGCTAAGGAAAACAAATACTCGGACAAAAATTAATTGCTTGGTCAAATTGTAAGTACGAGCTGAATGACCTGATAATCCCGAGTGTAACAGTATGTTGAAGGGAAAGTGGACTGCCCATGGCTATTGCCCAGTCTCCAGGACGAAGCTTACTAGATGAGCCAACTTGTGCTGCTGGAAGGGGAGAACTTGGGGAATCGATCTTTATAATGGCAATGTCAAGATCCACATAAGCATCAACAACTCGGCCTACAATATTTTTCTCCATGTCTTGCAAGCATACAGAAACCTGCGACATTCTTTCTGTAAGGCAAGAGCCCAGGACCATCCATGCTTAAATCAGTCAGTTTTGTCTAGAAAATGGAAGCATCCACAATCTTTAGTACTCAACCAAGTGCAATACGGCTTTGTCTGAGCCTTATATACAGGTGGTCACCCACCCCCTAATGTTTAAACTTCTGGTTTTTGGACTTTCTAACATAACTATTCTATTTCCAGCACAGTTAAATACAAGAACATAATATAATTTAACCCAAGTCCATGGCACTTCAGAGTTTCATTCTCATCAACATTGGGTCGAGGAAGCAATATGTGCCTGCAAAACTCCACCAATCTTGCAGATACTGGCAGTGCAGTGTTTTTTATGCCGTCCAGTTGCATGCTTATGTGCAGAGAAATAGAATGACAATATATTGAGCAAAGTTGAAGGGTAAGTATTCTGACAAAAGTGGTAATCTTTCCCATCCTTAACTATACTCAAGTTCAAGATAATAACATTACTTCCAAGATGATATGGTAAAGAAGAAAACACAGTGAGAAACTTGAACTTAGGCCACTAAATTTGGAAAGCAAAGTACATCCTCGGACACCAACCTTCCCATCAACCAAATATACCACATTTGTTGTGTCGGCAACAACATGAGAACTTGTTAAAATTTAGCCATCCTCATGAATAACAGTTCCAGAACCAATCTCCCCGTCTAGCACTCATCAACAAGATAAGGAGAGAGCTTTCAGATTACTGCAAAAAAACAACCAACCGAAGATTTTCAGCCCGAAGGACTCAATACGAGAACGATCACATGGCATACCTTCCCCTTGTTGAGCATATATATTAGCAACTGCAGGAGCAATCCTAGCAGCAGCATCAGCAATTGTATCTCTGCCAAAATATCTGTTATTTGGTTTTGCATTTTCTTCAGAACTAGCAGAAGCTGCCTTATTTGTATCAAAACATCTAATCAAACTAGTTTGAAGAGACTTGGAGGGAAGTACTTCTTGTTAGATGTATGCCCTAAAGTCATCATGTAATAGTTATATATTAGGGATTTAAGTTGTATTTTCAACTACATTATTTATTTAATGGCAAGGACATATTCATTCATTTGTCCAATTATTTAAATATATGAATGATTCCATAAGATCAGTTGTGACTAGACATATTCTTAAGACGTTAAGAATATGTGTAATAGGTTCACAGTTAGACTAAATTTTTAAATTGTTTCCGGTCGATGGATCATTAAGTGGATATCAAGAATCCTGTTGAGACCGGTGTGTTCTTAATTTTATCGTTAAGTATTGGATATTGAAGGGAAAGACGAGTCACGAGTCATTGGGTATTGTGATGCTCGAGTTAGAACACAAGTGCTTGTACCAGACGGGTTCACTGAACATGACACGCATTTAATGATTAGCAACATGGAACCTTTTAGCGTGGTCAATGCCTGATCGTTCATGCTCTGGTCTTATGTAAATAATCCTTAGACCTGAGGCACAGTGTTGACTTGTGTGTTAGATGGCTATGGTTCACAGGTGCACATATTGTTGGTTCGTTGATCCGTCTCTATACTTGATGGCCATAGTTCGTTCACATACGAAGTTACATGTATGCGCAAAACGGAATCTGTCTCCTTGTTATACGCAAGGTACAATAATGATGTCCCATGCAATCTAATCTTGACACGGCATTAAAATCCTCAACCGGGGTTGTAACCGAGAAAGAACTATTCATGTCTCATATAAAATGCATGTCAATTAGGTTCGTGCATATGATTGAATTGGTGGCTTGACAAATATTCCATGGTCTTTGTTCGATCGGAACATAGTAAGGCAGAGGAATTGAATTACATTGTAGTCAAAGCTAACAGGTTCATTATGTTCTTAAAGCATTCACGCTGTCTTGATAGCCATGACATATTGCTAGATGTAAATCGTGGCTTGTAAGACCTAGAGGTTGATCGGGACAATCTATTCTCTTAAGAGTACTAATGTGTTAGTGTAAGTTTTACTACCAGCTCAGTGATAAACCTAGGGATGTCACACACCATAACCAATTTAAAATGACGTTGTACGGAGGATGTAATATTGCAAATATATTTGCAATTATAGCAATCGTTTAGTGAGATTGTAATTAAATTAAATGTGATTTAATTTCATTTTATTTTCAGTCATGAGCGTGCGTGCATATGATGTACATGCAAACCTAAAGTGGACACATGCTAATGTGCCAAATGATCTTGCACTCTTAATTTTATAAAATTAAATTAATTAAAAGTATACACGGTCAACAAATGTTGACCGTGTACATCACACGATCAGCTCTTTACTAATCATGTGTGTTTTAAATTAAAAAAAATTAATTAATGATGATGGTGTGCATGCACACGATCAACTGCTGACCGTGTGCATCACCCACGGTCAGCAACCGTTGCTGATCGTGGACATCACCCACGACCAGCAACCATTGCTAGTCGTGTGAATACACGATCAGTAGCGTGGTTAATTGTGTGAAGTGTGCCTGGCGATCAGCAACAGTTGCTGAGATATACAGAAAAGAAACAGTGCAGTGCGTGAGAGTCAAAAAAAAATAGTTTTTCTCTCTTCCGACGTCGTGACTGAAATATCAAGAGTGCGGAAAATTATCACCACAAGATTGCTAGCACAATTCTATTGGTGATTTTACGCAAGTTCTTCCTTCCGTTTGTCGTGTGATTGGTGGTATGTCTGAACTAGAGGTCCGACGCTTGTGGGGCTCAAACTGAAGAACATCCGAACCGAAATCGTTCTGGGCACACTGCGAAAGGTAATCTGTTTAATCCCCTATGGTTTTCCGATTTTTGATTGAAACGCACAAACAACACCTTTGGAGATACATGTATGGTTATATCTTTCCGTTGCGTTTATATTTAATTTAACTATGCATGTTCCGTAGAAAACCGACACTTCTGCGAGTGGCAAAAACAGAAAATGAACAAATGATGACAAAAGGAAAAGAGTGGAATTAAACATTGCTTCAGATAAAATTCAACGGAGACAAACAGTGTCACCACTGATTCAAGGAAATAAATGCCGGGAGAGCTGGCGTGAATTCTTTATGCAATTGGGCAGGAATCGAGCCTGATGGCCTTGATTCTGGCATTCAAACAAACAAGGTAGTTTGTAAAAAAGGCTGTTGACTACATCTACAAAAGAACATTAAATGACTAGGGAATCTGCTATCCCTCCAAGATCCTTAGTATGAATCCTACCTATGTGAGACAACACATTTCGACCTTTAGATCTAATGGGTCTCTCATGAGATTCGCCTAACCCTAGGATCTGGAATTACTGAACCTACATTCACCGGATACATGCAATAACATTACCATCTCTGCTTAAAAGGAGTGGCCGACATACGGGTTCCACCGGGCACGGCCTACATGCATTCTAAAGTGCACCATATCCGAAGAACTCTTGAGCTTCTATTTACTGCAAAGATACGCAAAAAGATGCCCTGAACCGCAAAAATAAAAACTTTAACCTAAGAAGGTGCACTACATATACTTCCTGTTTCTATACAAACAGACCGAATTGCAACATATTAAACATAGATGCCGAACATATAACAGAAGCATTTGCATGAAATAGACCTAGTTATTTACGGCTAGAATTTGCATGAAACAGACCAGAAAGAGCAACAGCAATTCCCGCCATCTGTAGCATCAAAATTTACACAGGCAAAGAAAAAAGAATGAAAATTTCCACTCCTAATGATACTCGAAAGCCAAAATTGCTCTAGACTTCCCTCCAGCCGTGAAAGCTTTTGCAGGCACGCATTGGAACAGTGCAATGTGCTGAGGGCAGAAGCAATATTACATGTAGGAAGCTCCTGAGCAAAGATCAAGTGATGCCCACATTCAGTTGATGTCTCCATCGAGCGATCCCACGCCTAAATACAACTTCTGATCCTGCAAAGAAACACTTGAGTTGTTGACTCCGAAGTCAAAGTCCTTGATTAAATGCCATTTATTTGGTGGGGTTTTCGTATGAAAATAAAGAAAATGACTCGCAGGTTTCATGTGCGAATGAATTTCACGTTCCCGAACAAATCAAATTGCATCGCCGTGACTCGATTGTCCTAAAAAAAAATCGACACTTGCTGTATATAATATACATGTGAACGCTGGTACAGGTTCGATCATTCAGTTACAATGTCTTGCAATGAAATGATTCATGCTGGTTGGATAGTGACAGAGCGAGCACGTGCATGTTACATTCCTATCCTAGCAGCTACAAGGCGCACATGCGACTGCTAGGAAGCAGATAACTATTTCTGAGACAGAAAGCTGATATGATTTTTTTCTCAGATTTAAAGAAGGCAAAGTTAATGGGGTTCCTTGAGAGTATGTTTAGCTTTTTAAGTGTTTTTTCCCCGGTAATATACTTGAAGCATTAACTTCTTGTGTTTTTTCTTTTAAATATTTCAATAGTGCCACGACATCATCTCGTGTCGCTGAATCACAAGGAGGGATTGGTCTATAGGTATAGAAGTCGGGAAACCCTCACTCAATTTTTCTATCTTTTTAAAATAGTTTGAGGTATTTTGGCCTAAAGAATAATTTTTAACCCCTTAAATTTCTCAAAAAAAAAAAAAAAAACAATCACAAGTCGGTAGTAAATATATAAACTCAACTCTCCCCCATAAATTGATAACAAAGCTGAATAAACAGTTCTCAAATCATGAATATGCAGTTTTTATTGGCAAACCAAGCCTCCAAAGTGCGAGTCTTTTGATATGTATAAATGTGACTACGCTCTATGAATTGTTTAAATACTCGTGTTTGATCAAATTTTGCCCCCATTAAGAAAAAATTCCAGATCCATCCCTATTTAAAAAAATTATTCGAGAGTCATGAACGACAAAAACAGTAAAAAATGAAGGGAACGTGCGCATCCGGGGAATCGAACCCCGGTCAGTACCGTGGGAGGGTACTATGATACCACTACACTAGATGCGCCTCCTTGTTGCTGGACCACGTAGTTATAATTTATATTTTAAATTTTATGTTGCACCAAGTATACCCCCATCCATGATTATCATACTCGATCGGTGGCCAGTAAACCAAAATATGGACCATATTAGATTAGTTGCTTTCAATTATATCTACGCATAACGGGTCTTCGAAAAGGAAGCCAATATCTGCGGTGTGCTCATTCAGTATGTCTTACCATTAGTACCGCAATTAGATGTTTTGACCCCGACTGAAGTTGTGACGATCGCAAAGCCATCCAATCGCGAATGCTAATGACGAGCTTTGATTTTTGAGCAACTACGGAAACCTACTTTATTTGGGAGTTGAAGGTGAAGTGGAACCATATCCTAAGAGTTTACTTCTGTAAGTTTTCTTAAGAGGCGACAATTTACTTTAACGAAATACGGAATTTGTTATGCGATCTTGGATGACAGGATTTCCATATTTCCCAACACGTTAAAAACTCGAGCGCAATCGATGCATCAACATGAAATGCAGTTCACTGCAACAAACCAGCTTAAAAATGAATAATGAGGCACGACTCCACCGGCATCCACCGAATGGTGCGTAGTATAATTATCTGCAATGAATGTAGTTTCTAATATAAAACGATCTATTTGAAGCTGAAGCATATGCATTCAAAAGATGTTCCGCGAAAAAGTATACATTTCAATGATTTAATTTATGTCAGTGCCTAATTCTGTAATTACAGATAAAACCGGACACTCGGACAAATCACTACCCAAAACAATCGCCTCACCTTGATTTTAGTTTTTTAGCTAGCCTTCCTCGAATGGTTTTCTGACTTGCCTTGAAACCTTTTGATTTCCTTTCTCTTGGCCTCCTGTTTAATCGCCTCCTCTCCAAGCGCTGGCGACGTATCTCAGGATCAGCCCAGCCCTTTCCCCATTCAGAAAAGGTGGAAAATGATTTCCGTTTTCTCCCTGAGAGAAGCATATCGGCTTCAGGAAATATGTACAATCTTTCCTCTCTTTGTGATTGCACAAAATCCTGTCCTCGTTCCGTTAACTCAGGATATTTTATCTGAACATGAGTCTGCAAAAAGGAAATCGCAAATTACTAAGGAGCCCATGATGATGCAGATGTGTACCTCCAATTGAATGTGCGTTCTGAATGTGTGCAAATCCAATGGAACTAGACAACCATGCGAGCGTTTCCTCAGATAAACTGAAAGCTTCGAACTGGTGCCAAGTGTACCGAGAGATTATGCAGAGCCATCGCTAACAATAATGTCCTTGATATCCTTGTTATCCAGTTATCAGATGATGGCAAGACAGAATTTACTCCTTTCTGTATATTTTCCAACAAAATGACTAGTTTAATTCATTATAAGAGTACATACCTTCTCGTCACCCTCTTGGATGTATCCTTTACTTTCCATAACTCGAGCAAGACCTTGCCACCATAACATGTCTGTTGCCATGTATTTAGGAGACTGCAGAGGGGGACATCAGCACATCAGGTATCAGCTGGCATTGTACAAAGGAAATATATAGAAATATGCAACAAAAATCAGAGAAAAGCAGGTCACTCATCATTGATTGTACACTGTTCTTTTTTACCATTTCGAGTGTCACATTTTAGCACTGGAGAGAGCAATCTAACAAAAAGAACCTGACAAGCAGTGAAGCATTTGTCCACCATATCTGAGAACATGCGATCTCCCTTTTGATACCAGAAGAGGAGAAAGGAGAATGAACAGATGAACTGCCAGGAAGAAGACCCTATAATTGAACTGCCTCAAGGAGGCAGCCACTTGGAGTGGGGGGCATGTTTTTGTGTGTGTGTGTGTGTGTGTGTGTGAGAGAGAGAGAGAGAGTACCTGCTCCCTGATTTTACTGACCAAGAGCCTGAGATATAGCTTCTCAACATACTGTCTTTGTTTGACATCATGACATGTTACATCATCATCATATGAGTCAGCGGTGAATCCGCTGCTTCCCTGAGACAAAGCATATTGTTTCTGCATTGCAGGGATTTAGACATTACTTATCACCATCTGTCACTGTACAATACATTCCTTAATAATTTGCAGGTAAAGCCATCTAAAACAAGGAAGATTCTTAGCAGCAACTGCACGTACTAATGCTATTCCATCTATAATGCACAACTTCACTCGATCAGGAGAAGAAAGGGTCCTGCTGCTTAAAAAACCTCTTGATCTTCCTTTATCATTACGTGATGGTCTCAGAATACCAAATAAAATTGTCTTTTACCCTTTCATCTTCCTCCAAACGAGTTGAAAATGCTCATCTCTCTAAACAATCTAAAGCCTATCTATCAAGTTCTAATGACAGAATTAACCTTCTATCCTCCACTATGATGTTTATGGAACATCTCTTACAATGAAAAGAAATAGTTATGGTGCTGTTACAGTTTATCCACAATGAGAAGAAATAATCTGGCGCTGTTATTGTCATATCTCCAACAAAAGTAGGACTGGAGACCTTGAACACAAAAGATTGTGAAGATTAAACAGATATGAACTACTAATATCTCACAAATCTATGAGCTAACCTTGTGAGCAGCAAGAACCTGCATGAAAACATCAGCCTCTTCCCTCACATTCAGCATCTCAGGAGGTCCTTTAATGCACACATCGCACCTACAATGATAGATACTCCATAATCTTGAACAGAAATCACTTGATATCAAAGAAGGGAGCTCAGAAAATTAAGTATTGTCTCTGAATCCTATTTTTTCTCGACTTCTCTGAATCCTATGTGACGTACTAAAATGAGCAAAGGCAGGACTTCATGAAATGGAATGGTAAATCATATATTTTATCTGGTCAATCTGGCTAAGGAGCTAAAACTACCATCAACTTAATTTTCAACATGATGTAGCTGCTCAACAGACCATAATTCATGAGAGCACATTCTACAAATGAAACAGAAAAGGATAAGCAATGTACAAGTAGCACTTCTCATAAATGAATTGCTCCCCAAAGTACTCAACGAGTGATCTAGCTCGACAGTTTGCAGCGTTCATTCCATACCTGCAGCAGAAAAAAAAACGCTGGCAATAAAATATTAAGACATGTCCAACTAATGGAATGAAAGAGATTAAGTGAACATGCCTGTGACAATCAGACAGCATTTTGTATGCTAGTTTCAACTGATTTGCACTTCTTTGACTAGGCAACAGAGTTGGTGTTCTTGCTAAATTAGCAAAGAGTACTGATTGGGGAGGAGAGAAGATATGTTTGTAAGGATACACGCAATACAAATTGTAGCTTACAAAATACACAATAAATAATGCTGCAGAGTGCATCATTGTAGCCAGGATCACTCGCCGAAAGGAGTTAGAAGTTATCCTAAGTGCAATAAATAATGCGAAAAAGAACTAAAACAATTCCACCCGGTGAGCTAAATTTCTCCATCCAGAGAGCTGATAAACAAGAAATGAAGGATGAATAACAATATAAAGTTGAAATCTGTTTGTTGCAAATATATTTCTATGCTCTTCTGAGGTTAAAAATAGCATAGAACTCTCTCCCTCCCCGACCACCTGGGATTCCCTTATAAGTAGAGAATTCGGTAGTACTTTCTATGGATATACAATACTAATGGCAATTGCCTCCAACCACAATGAACAGTTTTGAAGAACTTACTGCAATCTGCTAATTTTCCGTCTCTTCCAGCACGCCCTGCTTCCTGATAGTATGCCTCTAAACTCTGCAAGTGAATTCAACCTGGAATCTCAATCTCATATGTAAGAAGTGCCACTTAAGCATTCCTAGCAAGGAAAATAAGGATGGCCAAGAAAAAAAAGAAAAGGAATAGGATAAAGTGAAAATCAGTGCAATATAAAAGACATTGAGATACTGACCTGTGGCCAACCATAGTGGATGATTCTTCTGACATTTAACTTGTCGATCCCCATTCCAAAAGCCATGGTTGCAACAACAACCTGGATGTCAGGCAATAAAGCAGGTCTCACATAGCAGTATTATGAAGGAGATGCTCGATGAACTATTCCTATTTCATGCTGTGATATGGAGGAGATACTTCACAAAGGAAGGATCAAATGCAGATCATGCCACTTAAAACTTTTTATCTTATGCACTATACTTGCAGTGGACAATAATCTAATATAGAATTATGCTTACCTCTAAGTCATCTTCATGAAATTCCTTGTGGACTTGCCTAAGATATGATTTTGACAACTGTAAAGAAATAAATATGTCAGCTACAAAGGAATACTTATTTGAATTGTTAAGTAAAATATCAAGATTTTAAACAGAGTTAAAGGATATCTGATATCCGTCTCACTTGTAATTTCTACCATTTATGGTGTACATGATATCACATTCATACCAGGTAAACATTCTTTGAGCACTTGAACTGCTTATGTATTTTCTCTACTTCTGCAGATACAAGACATATATCCTACTCTAGCAGCATCACAGAAATCAAGATGTGTAATCTCTGGAGATATTTATCCACGTGATTCAAATCTTTTGGTGAACAAGTGAAAGTGAACAACCCAGTAATAAATATAAAAGAGATGTGAGTAGTTTGAAGCAAGAATGATACCACAATGAAAGCATCAAATCGAGAATACATCAATTACATAGGGTACTTAAATTTATGCAGAATGGAACCTTGGCATTATAAGCTGCTGCTTTGATGCCACAGTCACACAAGAATTTGGCAATTGTCAAAGTTTCTTTCCTCGTAGGGACATAAATGATAGTAGGTCCACGTTCCAATGGCTCTTGCTGAAGCTTAAGCCTTTCTTCCAGTTCCATTGGTGAATCAGATGTCTCAAAAGAACTGCATATCTCCTGGCTTAAATCAGGAGATTCTCCATGGAATTCTCCACAGGGAACTGCAAGGGCCAATTGAATAGCTAATGAAATTACAGGATGAATAAGTGCTAGCACAGTTTTGGGACAATTTCCGTTTTATGAGTAAATTTTCATAAAGTCCCTTGCTCCACATCCAACAAGCATATATAAACAGCAATGATAGAAACATCATGCAGAAATCAGAATTCCATAGATATGCCTCTTTAAAAAAAAGTGATACCATCCCAATCATCCACACCCTGGAAGGTGTCCGTTTCATCTTCTAAGTATTCAACTGACAATTCTCTCTCCCTTGAAGAGCTGTTATCATTATTCACCGAATTCGCTTCATCATCTTCATATCTGTCACAGTAATCGTCCTCTGAGCATACTGATGTATTATCGGAATCTTCAGCACAGTCGAGATGCTGGTTGTCACCAATCTTTCTTCTCATACCATATGTTGTTATCAAAACATGGAAATCCTTTTTGTAAGTCCGTGAAGAAGTTCTGCTATGCTTGACCTGTTAAAAGCAGGTCCATATTAGGAGCAAATCTACCAAAAATCATGCTGGTGCATGTTTCTGTTTTCAAGCACTTAAATATCCCTATGGACACATAAAACCCAGTTTAATCCTTAGAACAAAAGAAAACAGCAAACTCACAGAAAAACGTAGATTGGAGCGGTAAAATGATGTAAGCACAATCTTTGTCTCCTTTGACATGCTAAGGCACTGAATAACATCTTCTCTAACACGGTTAGTAGCAGTAGCAGTCAAAGCCATCATTGGAATGTCAAATTTCAAGAACTTCATCTTGGAAGTGCTGAAGTTCTCTCTTAACACAGATAGTCTCCTGAAACGTGAAAAAACTTGAGTCAGGAAAGAATCCTTACCCTATATCTTTTAATTATCTTAATTGTCCCCTCTATCAACCAGGATCATGAACATGCAAAGCTAAATCAATGGGCAAAGTCATCGTAAATAACTGAGTAACTGGTAAGAAAAAGAGAGAAGAAATGACTGTAACGAAAATCAAATTGTATCATAGAAACAAAAGATACAAAATATATCAAGTAAAATGACAGATTTACCATCATGTCAATGATTAATGTATGTGACATTTTTAGCAAGTAAGGTCTCAGATGGCTAATCACCTGCCAGACAAATAAGGTCATACACAGAGAAAGATGGGATCAGAAGAAAAGGTTAACCTGTAGTCAGGCCGAAAATCATGGCCCCATTTCGAAACACAGTGGACTTCATCAATTGCAAATAACGCGATTCCTCGGCCAGCTGCAAGACTTTGTAGTGGTTTTATCAGCCTGTAGGAAGATCCATATCACTCAGTAAAAAAATGACAAAAGTGATAATGCAAATGCACGTGACATGTCAAACTCTTACCTTAAAAGTGACTCTGGGCAAACATATATCAAACCATATTTTCCCTCCATCGCTTTCTTTTCCACACTATTGTCAGGTTGCCCAGATCCAAGAAAGCAGGCAGAGACACCATGTTTTGCGAGATTTAGACACTGGTCATGCATTAAACTTATCAATGGCGAGATCACAACAACCACCTTCCTGGTCAGTAGGGCTGGAATCTGGAAACACAGTGATTTACCTGCAAAAAAGAGATCATTCCTGAATATGGAATCAGCACTAGGTCTGAAAGTATTTTGGTCAATCACAAGCAAATAAATATCACCAGATCCTGTTGCAGCGAGAACAAGGCAATCTCGGTGAGATAGCCAAGCAGCCAAAGCTTCTCTCTGGAAGCTTTTCAAGGATGCATGACCAAAGTGCTTCCGTAAGAGACCATTAACTTGCTGCTCCCAGTCAGCTCCCAGATGCAGCTCTTCTGCGCAATCAACAGCAACAATTTCTGATGTGATCTTGGTGTCTCGATGCATATCAGGATGGACATTCCCATTTCCTACCATGACAGGTGAGACTTTTGACCTCTCATCCAAAACATCTTTTGCCACATTAAATCTACTTCTTTTGGTTTGCCTTTTTGTTCCAAAATGATCCAGAATGTTAGATTGCCACATTCTCCCTGAAGGTTGTGACGGGGACGAAGCACTTTTTCCTGAAGCTTTTACACATACTTTGGAACGGTTAGAACTGGTTGATGCACCCAAATTGGTTCTCCAGGGGCCATTCAAGATATAGTCAGCCGCGTCATTTATTGAAGCACCAGCCACTTTCACAGCCTCTACTGCTGAAGAATATTCAAATCCCATTTCCACTAGTTTTGCAATGACAGCATCACCATCCATGATATAGATTCTGAAATTTTAGGATGGACTGGAGACTACAATAAAAGAAAGAAATGAAGAATGTCACATGATGGTGTAAGAATAGGGGGGTCTCATTGGATGTCATCAGTATATCAAAGATATAGCTCCCACGTGCACATGTTACGAAAGAATTTTACAATTGAGAAAGACTGCAAGTCCTCTAAGCCATAAAAGGGGGAACGTGTAAGTAAGTTGGAGTCCCAGAAATAACAGGCATACGCAGGATAGAAGAATCGCGCCTTATCAGCAAAAACGGGAGACTCAGTTTCTATTTGCCTGCTGAACAGTGACGGACCCAAAAGAAAGGAAAAGACAGTCATTTGATTCTTGAAATTAGGTATTATATCATGTTGAGGGGCTCGATCGTCCCAGCTTTCTCATCAAAGATCATCGAAATCCTCGACCAAGCAAGTCCCAATTCCACCAAAAGTTAAAGGAACGAGAAAAGAAATATCAAATGGCTCATGCTTTTGGCATGTTGGGCTCTGTACCTCTCTCACATGAAAACTTATACTGAATCACATTAAACAGTACCCACTCAACCACACGGCAATGCTCAGATTATTTAAGCCTATCCAACCAACGAAAGTTCTGATCTTCCTTCCTTCAAAGGAACAAAATCACTCTCCAAACATCAACACAACGCACATAAATGGCAAAAGATGTCCAGAAAATCTTGAAAAAACTTCTGTCTCCCCACAATTGGGCGTTCTCCACTAATTCTTCCTCGAGGAGGAAAAAAAACTCACAGCAGGATCCTACATACGAACGAGCCACTAGCAGCGCAATCGAATCGCTTATTTCCTTTACTTCGACAATCAAACCAGGAACGTCCATCGTCAACTACGACCCAGCCGACAAAAACACCGGCAGCTTCACCGTTTTTCGCTAGTACTGTGAACGATCCATTCATTTCGATCGGGGAGCGCATTTATCTCGTACCTGCGGAGGAAACCGAAGTGCGATCGGTAGAGGGAGAGAAGGTGTTTGTGGAAATGCTCGGGATTTGATTGACCTTCCTCTTCGCAGTCGCGCGAAGATCTAGCTCTCAAGTTTTCTTGGAGGGAGGGATTCGTAGAGGCTGATTTGCAGCGTCGTATTTGCTGCTCTGGCCAAAGCGGTGCGTTTTGCGCGCGCTTTTTGCGATGGTGATGGATGTGAAACGGCGATGCGGAACGGGACTCGCGAGGAAAGCGAGGATCAAATGCGACTTTAGTCCCAAAACTCTTGCATCTTATGCAGTTGGGTCCTCGATCTTCCTTTCATGCAATCAAATCATCTACAAGTCATTCGATTCGTTTCAATCAAATCCTTCCGTTTGACACGTTAACGCGTGTTCTGTTAATTTAATCGTTGAAGCAGCATGAATGTGACATATGGTACCTGCTTACGGTGACAATGAACATATAAAAAGCCATGCCTAAAAGGCATGAAATGCTCTATCAGTGATGTAGATCATAGACTCGGAAAAGAAACGAGGAACTGATACCACATCACCACCGCGAAAAATTAAACTCCATGGACGAGAGAGGGACTATTATTTAACAGTGCCGATGTTTCCAAGAAGTTAATTTCATCTTGCTGGTGAAGTGAATCGAAACACATTGCAAGATCGTCTCTAGAGACCCGACACAGACTTTCAATCCACAGTTCAATACATGCCTAAGTTACAAGAAACACCCGTTTTTCAACATTCCCATGAAAGCAAAACTGTCAGTTTTATACATATCTAAGTGCGCAATCTCATGTTGCAAGATCCTTTAACCCGTATTATAAATAGATTATAGAGGTGGTTACGGTTTGGAACTGAAGGAATGCTCCAAAAGAATACTTCAACCCATAAGAAAATACTTGGATTTAGCTGAAAGAAACAAGAGATCGAAGCGCATATTCCCTGACAAATATGCATCCTCACAGCAAAATGAGTCAAATACTAGGATCACAAAAACCTAAGCATGGCCGACCTTCCCTAATTGCAAATTGAACAGAGATTGCACAGATACGGAGTTTTGGTCTAAAATATCACTTTCAGAGGCTAAACACGACTCTTGCAGAGAGCAGTGGATTGGGGAGATAGGCACACCATGTTCCATCTTACTACCTCGCAGCAGCTCGTGCACTCATTGATGAATGGTAGTTCGTGCTTCTTTGCTTCCGGTAAGAAGTATAAACATCGTCATATTGACTCACTTCATTAGGATTGGCTGTTGCCCCTAGTCCCAATCTACCTGAGCCGCTTTTCCGATCAACACTTCCATCAGCATAAGCACCTGTCTCTGGGTCAACCTGCAGATTGGGAGGTGGAGGTATGCATGCTCCTCCCTTTCGAACAGGAAGCTCTCTTTCGTACTCCTCGTCATCTTCTCTAGAATCTGCTTCCATGGGTCCTTCAGAAGGGTTGACCTCTCCAATTTCTTTGAAGAATTTTGACACTCTCTCGAGAATTTCTGTCGGAGGCACAGTAGATGGAGGTATTACGTTTGGAATGTCCAAAGGGCTCATGGGAGAGTAAGGCACACCACTGCCAATCTGCATCTTTCTGACCATTCCTGGTATAAGACCAGGTGGGAATAAAGGATATGGGGGCAACTTTTCGCCAGCATTAGCATTTGATGCTGGTAAAGGCTGAACAGCTGAGGGCATGGGAATGGACCCTGGAAAAGCACCGCCAGGAACTGCATTAGGAAGAAACTGCTGAGGTGCTAGAGAGGGTGGCAAGGCTGGGTCTTTATCCGGTAGACCTGAAACAGAACTTTGCCTTTCTTGCTGCCAGCGAGGGAGATTCGACGTTGGTTGTGGCAACCCTGCACAAGAAAATAAGCCAGGCAAGTTTCAAATATGAAACTACTAATCTCATGTGAACAACTACAAAAAAAAAAACAATGTTGGCGCCATTTTCATCAGAGCTTTACACATCTAGCGCTTTGTCCCAGGAAGTAAGGAGCCAGAATATTTTATATACTTCATGACAGTAAGGTGGCACAAATGTGAAGAAAATTGCGAGGATCGGAAGCAGCAAGAACTGGACCTAGTTCTAGGATGATTGAACATTTTGATCTCGCCTAAGTACTGTTTTTTTTTTTTTCAATGGAGTCAATGCATTTCAAGTAAATTGCATAGCTTAATTAAACATTCAAAGAAAACTGATTTAGGTGATAGAATACCTGAGGCAGAGTCTTTGGAAGCCATGGATAGTTCTTTTGAAGGCCCAGGAAAAGAACTACTAGGTACCCCACCAATCATATCACCCTCTAGGCCATAAATCGTATCCTGATCAAAAACTTCCTTGGAAGCCCAAAATTGTAATATTTTCTGTAGACGTGATTGATTTTCTTCCTTGTTTTGAGGATTGTGGTAAATCCTCGCAAGCATGGAACCTAAAACAGGTTTAAACGCGAGGGCCTCATTATCAAGGTCGTGAGGGTTAACCCTTCGTTGCAAGCTGCAACAAATAAGAGATCAATGTTACAAGGCCCCTGGCAGAATGCAAACTAGAAAACCACAGCAGAACCGTCTAACAATCAGTGACTGCATTGCATTGCAAATTAAAAGGATGAAATGCTATAGCGAAAAAGAAAACAAGGCTGGCATCTCCTGATTATGGAGAGCATAAGCTACTACGTAAACCTTTCAAGAAGGAAAAATCACCCATTCTAGTAAACAGTGCACAGTCAGATACAAGGTTTATTGGGACAGGAAATAATACTTATGATTCGATCCCAATCCCCATACAATTCATATGGAAAGCCTATCTCTCTTTTATGGTGTAACATATCAAATGGAGAGCCTACTGTGCTGCTATTGATGGTAGACCTATCAATCCACACGTTATCCACAGGGAGAACAAAGAGGGCAAAGAAGGAAGGAAAGGCAGGTTAACAGAGAGAAGACTCGTAACACAAGCCACATGTAAGCCCTACAAGAACAAGGACCAACATATTCTCAATATGCATTGGGGTCCAGGACCAACGAATAGAACCTGTAAAATAAAGCAAATTAAGTAAGGCAAAACCCATGGACCACATGACCATCTCATTCTAAAAAAGTCCTTCCTTTCTATAAATGTTCATAAAAATGCCCAACACCACCAACAAGGGACTTACAAGTCCCCAACCAAGTGAGCATACCAGCAAGACTCGAGATTAAAGATGCAAGCCCATATGTTGAGCTGAGTTAAATATTTAAAAAAGAAGCTCAAATTTGGTTCTCAATGTTATAATGCAAAATTTCATACTTCCATTATAACTTTGCCAATCTAAAGCTTCAATCATTGATCGTTCCACTAGATTACACGTGCATATATAGTTCCCTATCCACAATTCCTGCTATTTACTTTACTGAAATCATTTTACAGGAATAAAGGAGAAGGAAAATTCGCATCGGGTAGAAAGAGTAAGCCATCTCGGGCAAAGTACAATCGGGGGGCTAACCACAACAGTGTATTCCATAGCTCCCCTTTCTTGGAGAATATTCACTACTTGAGCCACAAAAGATGCTTTTTGACCAATGGCTACATAAACACATATTACATTTTGACCTTGTTGATTGAATCGTATCACATTAAGCTTATGAAATTCCACAGTTAAACCAACTGGAAATAAACTCACGAGACTTCTTCAGAGTCTTGAAAGTATGTGTAACAAAGAAACAATACTCCAGAAGGTACAGTGCATGTCCATTATTCCAGAAAAAGACTGAAAGTAGAACTAGCATAAGAAACCGCTATGAGGGGAAAAGTGCGAAGCAGTAAAAGAATCTACAAATCAACCTTGACTGCAAGCAAATTTAGAATCTCCTGAATAGATGGAAATCAGATTGCTCAGTAGGACAAGAAACCAGCACATGATAAGAATCTAACCTGTCAAAAAGAATGTCATTAGCAAGGTAAATAATGTGCAGCTGTCTCTCAGAGTCATCCATTACATAGACCCTGTCCCTAAGAGCCTCTGCAAGAGCTGGAGCAAATGGAGACCTTTGCATGAACCAGATTTTGGCCCCTTTAATTGAATCCTTTGTACCAGTAAGATTACTTATTACGTCGCTAAGTTCTGCAGCAACATCAGAGGGAAGTGGGCCAGATAGTCCTTTGAAGGACTCAGATGACTTATCATATTCTGGCCGACCATGAGCCATAAAGGGTGGAAGATGTTGATGGGGCTGCTGCTCATAGAATGGAGGAAAAGGAGGTTGATGCATCTGAGGAGCACCCAACATAGAGGCTGAAGACCCTGGAGCAGCACCAGCAGAATTCAGTGGTGCGTTCAAAGGTGATGCATTCAACATCGGATTGGAAGGTTGGTGCATAATAGGGATCGAAGAGGACGGAAAAGGAGGAAAGTGACCACCTGGAAAATGTGTAGACATCCAAAGCTTGTAACGATAGTAACCATGCCCCTCACCCCCAAATAAAAAACTATATGCAGGATTATCTTGCTGTTTTTCACGAATCATGGCTTCAAATTCAGGCCCGTTTTTAGCAGCATACTCCACAAGTTTGTCAATGCATTTACGAAGCTCAGGATCAGAAGGAGGAGGAACTGGAGGAGGAGAAGAATCGTATGGGCCAAGGAAAGGTGAAGGAACAAGTGGTGGAGCCATGTGTGGAGGGAAGGCAGATGGCGGCTGCTGTTGCTGCTGAAGATGAAGAAGGTGAGGAAGTGTAGGAGCATGGGAAGAAAGCTGAGGCTGTTGCTGCATAGGGTGATGATAAGGGAATTGCTGGAGAGAAGGATGTGGAGGTAGGAAAGGAGGACCCTGTACAGGAGGGAACTGCTGATGCTGCGGGTGAAACCCATACTGCTGCTGCTGCTGCTGCATATTTGCTGCTTGCCGCTGTTGTTGAGCATATGCCATAGCAGGATCCATCAGCACAGTTACCGATGGAATGGACAATTGACCAAATTACAAAATCTTCCTGCAACACGATATGACATTTCAAATAGAAATTTCAGATTCAACCAAAAAAAAAAAAAAAGAATTTTCAGGAAGAAAAATTGCGGTAAGTAAATCAACTCAGCACATCCGAAGCAGGATCACATAGAGCAAGTCGATTTCTGTTTGTGGTTGTTTGGAAAATTGAAAGATCTGCCTTACAGAACAGAGAAATGAACCCCACAACCCTTGCTAAAAACAAATGGCA
Source organism: Syzygium aromaticum (assembly GCA_024500025.1). Taxonomy (NCBI): domain Eukaryota; kingdom Viridiplantae; phylum Streptophyta; class Magnoliopsida; order Myrtales; family Myrtaceae; genus Syzygium; species Syzygium aromaticum. Next base: position 36,711,057 of record CM044892.1, read on the forward strand.
TAAAGAATCACAGTCCAGCTATGAGCAGGTACAAAAATTGTATTACCAAATGCTCCCAAAAGCATTTGATAGAACACTGTGAAGAAACATCATTTCTGCCATAAATTGGTCAACTGTCACACCACCACATATGCCGAATCCCCTTCCATCAACCTCACTTTGCTTAACAATAAAGCAGTCTGTCTTACCCCGGGAAAGAGAAAATTCTTCCGATAATGAGAAAACTATGGATTTTATAGTCGCCAGATTTTCAACCACAGCATTGGCATGCCCGGTGTACAATAAAACACTTGTTTTCTGCCGTTTCCTCGCCATTCGGACTACAACTACTACCGTGCAACACCAAATTCCAGACATAGAAAGGACCTTAATGCAAAACAAGTCAAATTTAGCCGAACCACAGCACCAGTCAAGAGAAGACCAGACATAAAACTAGAAGTCAATACAATTAGATGCGCCAAAAATCATCGCTAACTCTTCAAACAGAGGTCAGTCAGGTAATTACGGACAGCAAATGACACGCCATACATGATTGGATAAGAAGATAAAGTTCTAATGTGGTCGGACCGAAGCTCAAACCCGTTCTCTTCCTGACATAGAAATCGACTTTCCACCGAAACTTTCAGCAACATATTCCATAATTTATAGCAGAATAATCTTTTAAAAGCCCCCAAATCGGCAGCACTAGGATTTAAGCTAAAATGGGTGGCCTACTTTCCCTCAGCACCCCCAAGAATCATATGAGAGAGGCACTCGGCCAAGCAGAAGAGGCTCGCCAAAGTCGAAAAGAAGAAGGGGACAAATCGACCGAAGAAACCGCCATTCACCCACGAGTTTCCTAAACATACGACGCATCCGGAAAAGTAGAGCAAGGACCATCCTCGAACCCGCAAGTATGCGAGAATCCAATCCGGTTCTGCAATGGAGAATCTCTCTAATAGCCACAGGCACTCGTAAATCGAGGGTGGGTTCCGGTAATCTTCCATAGCCAGAGAGAAAGAAGGAAGGGGAAAAAAAAAACCCTAGCTCGAATCGTCAAGCATCCATGGCTAAGCGCACGAATCAGAGAGAACAAAGAGAAGAGAATCGATCAACACGGAGAGAGATGGGGGAGATGAAGTGGAGTTACCGGAGACGAGAGATGCGGCGGCGGGCGGCGGCGACGCCGATGGCGGAGAGTCTGGGGGACGGAGCTGTGGGAAGAGCCTGATGATTCTTACGTAACGTAGGCCGGTCTGGATTGTAATTAAATAGCCGGTCCGAGGGCATTTGTGGGTATAAGGATGTGAAATCACCCGGACGCGGCGCCCCGATCAAATTTCTTCAATTTTCAGTTGCCAAAATAAAAGGCTCAAATTTAATCGGCGAAAAAATCTTTTTACTTCACTAATCGTGACAGGCGTTGCCACATCCTAACCGTCTTTTTCTTTTTACCCGACCAAAAAAGAATCTTATCTTTTAGAATCATGTTTTATAGAGTGGCATTGGAGAAGAAATTAGGAAAACTACATGGCCAAGTAGGTCACAGAGGTTGCAAAGTGTGTTCCGTGTTCCATATTTTCCAGAACCATTCAGTACATGATAGGTTCAGGGGGCTTCGGGCTGTATCTCATCGTACCGCATTCGGGGGTACGAGGCATCGTGTATGATATATTTTTCCGTAAATATATGTTTACTAAATCAGTTGATGATATTTTTTGCGTTTTCGTTATGAAATTTTCACGTCTAAATGTGCAAAACTGATTGGTAATCTTTAACTCCCATTAAGAAAAACAAATGGTATTCCCTATCATAGGTTTCAAGTTTCATGGTAGTTCAAAAGGCCAATTTCTAAATTCTAACTTGGAATCATACCCATGATAAGGTCCGTTCCAAGATACAGCAAATGCCCCACCACTTTGGATTCGCGCTTCTTTAATGTGGCATGATGTCCGGGACTCAATCCAATTGAAATCCTAAAAGAACATAATACAAGAGTGCTATCAACATTACCCATCTTGACTTCGTATTAAATTCGAAGAAATAGTGAAGTATCAACATAGATCTATTTCAGCATTTGTTCATATGGAGTTTAATACGATGAACATCACTATCTCTAAAATGGCTGAACATGGACGACTTTCCCTCGATTTTTCCTCTTACATTACATCACGTAACTTGCAAAACGTGTTTCAATCATCGGTTAATGTTCTATCTACAAATTTAAATTCTACAACGGTGCTCAGATACCATGAAACCAATTGTAGCTCCAGAGTTGGTTATAGTGGCCCTTTAAGTAGCATGAGCGCCAAGATAAGAAGCAATACAAGATCTAAGGACGACGAAGATGAAAAGTGCTCCTTCGAGATCACGGTAGATGTCTGTGATGATAGCATCTCGGTTTACAACATCAAGGGAGGAGGAGACCCTGCAACAGCATTGCTCGCAAGTCGCTTGGGGCTGCAGCCCTCATCGATTGGTGTGCAGCTGCCATTCACGCTTAGACAAGTCTAACAAGAGCTCAGGCAATCACCTCGACAAAAGGATATAATAATCATATCGATAGGACTAAATCCGGTGCCGCATGGGCATTGCGAGGGCTACATTTTATGACGAAAAATGTCGAGATCGATCAAGGTTGGTCAAGGTCGAAGCAAGGTTGAATGAATGGGCTCTCAATGGAGTTTTTCCGAAATCACTCTTTAGCCGGTGTATAGGAATGCCAACTGATTTTGCTAAAAAGAAATGCTACTAGAATCACAAAACAATGACGATTGTTTCAAATGTAAAGATTTGCTTTGACTGCATCATTTCATTTCAAGACTATTCTAGCCACTCATTTAGCCATTTGATACAACACTTGCATAATAGTACACTTAGCAACTGCTATGTTAGTACATTAATCCATTTTAATGCTAAGTTTACTATAAGTGTTGTAATGATTAAATGAGTGGCTAAAATAGTATTGAGATGAAACGATGCACTATATGCAACTCTTTACGTTTGAAACAATCCTCATCTAATAGCATTTCTTTTTAGCAAAATCAGTCGACATACTTATACACTGGCCAAAGATTGATTTTGCAAAAACTCCATTGAGCGCCCATTCATTGAATCTTGCTGCAATCTCTGACCCACCTTGATCGATCTCAACGTTCTTGGTCATAAACTGTAGCCTCACAATGCCTATGCGGCACTAGATTTAATCCTATCGATATGATTATTACACCCTTTTGTCGAAGTGATTCGCCTGAGCTCTTGTGAGACTTGTTTAAGCTTGAATAACAGAGGCTCACAAGAATTCAAGTCACGGTCAACAATTATTTGCCAATTGCCAATTCATTTTTGTTTTGTAAGGAAGAGTGCTCTCTATACAGGCAAAAGTGTGTGTGTTTGGTTCGACTTCGAAAAGGAAGCTATAGGGTGATGATAAGGGAATTGCCAGAGAGAAGATCATGGAGGTAGGAAAGGAGGACCCTGCACAGGAGGGAACTGCTTATGCTGTGGGTGAAACACATAATACTGCTGCTGCTGCATATTTGCTGCTTGCCGCTGTTGTTGAGCATATTGCATAGCAGGATCCATCAGCAGAGTTACCAATGGAATGGACAATTGACCAAATAACAAAATCTTCCAGCAACAATATATGACATTTCAAATAGAAATCTCAGTAAGTAAACTGCGGTGGATAAATCAACTCAGCACATCCAAAGCAGGATCACATAGAGCAAGTCGATTTCTGTTGGTGGTTGTATAGAAAATTGAAAGATCTGCCTTACAGAACAGAGAAATGAGCCCCACAATCCTAGCTAAAAACATATGGCATAAAGAATCACGGTTCAGCTCTGAACAGGTTCAAAAATTGCCAATGTATACATTAGCTTTACCAAATGGTCCCAAAAGTATTTAATAGAACACTACGAAGAAACATCATCTCTGAAATAAATTGGTCAACCGTCACAGCACCACATATGCTGAATCCCCTTCCTTCAACCTTACTTTGCTTAACATCAATGCAGTCTGTCTTAGCCCAGGAAAGAGAAAATTGTTCCGATACTGAGAAAACTATGGATTTTATACTTGCCAGATTTCAGTAACAGCATTAGCCTGCTTGGTGTACAATTAAACACTTGTTTTCTGCTATTTCCTCGCCTTTCGGACCTACAACTACTACGATGCAACACCAAAATCCAGACATTGGAAGGATCTTAATGCAAAACAGGTCAAATTTGGCCGAAGCATAGCAGCGATCGAGATAAGACTAGTCATAAAACTAGAGTCAATACAATGAGGTGCGCCAAAAATCATTGCTACCTCTTCAAAAAGAGGTCAGTCAGGTAATTGCAGACAGCAAATGACACCACACATGATTAGATACGAAGATAAAAGTTCCAATGCTGTCGAACCGAAGCTCAAACCAGTTCTCTTTCTGACAGAGAAATCAAACCTTTTACCGAAACTTTCAGCAACAACTTCATTATTTCAGGGCATTTAACTAGACAAGCAACGCCATGGATACCTGCGTGGTCTAAAAAAGGTGCACAATTCGGCAATACTAGGATTTCAGCTAAAATGGGTAACCCACTTTCCCTCAGCACCACCATGAACCATATGAGATAGCATTCAGCGAAGCAGTAAGAGCTCGCCAAAATGGTAAAAAGAAAGGGACAAAGCGACTGAGAAACTACCATTCACCTACGAGTTTCCCAAATATATGACACACCCGGAAAAAGTAGAGCAGAACCGTTCGAACTTTCAAGTATGAAAATCCAAATTTGTTCTGCATGGCCACGGTAATCTTCCATAGTCAGAGAGAAAGAGGGAGGAAAGAAGCCCTAACTCGACTAGTCAAGCATCCATGACTAAAAGCGAACGATACAGAGAAAATAAAGAAAGAGAAGAAAAAACCTAAGTTTTTTAGAGAGAGAGCTTACTTCGATTTACGAAGTGCTCGCTGTACGGTGGCGCTCGAGTTTCAGACACGAAGAGAAGCGAGAGTCTTATAAACGGCCTTGTCTAATTGGGGAATATTTTAATGAAACGGCTAGAAACGACAAGTTTTTTATACTCTTGCCATGTTGGACAAAAATTTCCAAGTCAAAATGAAAAATTAAAAAAAATCCACGGAGGATATTTTGCCCGAAATAACACTCAAGTGAGTATAGTACAAAAGTCTCATGGTATTCTTATCCCAACAAATGCCCTACCACTGTGAACTTGATGCTTCCCTAGCATGGTACGATGTCTAGGACTCAATCGAATCAAAGTCCTAAAAGATCATAATGTAAGAGTGTTATTGACATCACATATCATGACTTTGATTTACATTCGATAGGAAAAGGCGATCAGCTGGTCTAAGAGGCTCGTGTATCAACAACAACATAGATCCAATCTAGCATTTGTTCATGCAAGTTTAATATGATGAACATCAATTAATATCTCTAAAATGGCTGAACTTGGACCACTTTCCCTGGATATATTTATTTTCTGAATTGTGTCACGCAACTTGCAAAATGTGTTTCAATCATATTAAATTCAGATACCATGAAAGCCACAAGGAGGAGAAAATAAGGAAATAGCGAGGCAACAACACCACACACGTTCACGAAGAAGCACATTTATCGCCCTCGGTTATTATAAACATCATCCTTTTAATCAAGGTTCAATAATGTTAAAGATGCTGGTTTGATTCGGATCGTGGATCCGCCACCCGTCTCCGCGAATCCAAACAATCTTGTACGCTGTTCGGTCTCAAGACAGTCCCCTGAAGGCTTGTCCGTGAGGACTCTCCGATGATGGTTTGAGGATCAATTCCCAGGCCTGCTTCGATTTCAACTGGGATACATTTAAGCCAAACAACCAGTGAACTGTCATATTTCCAGCAACATTTACAAGCCATGAAGTGCAATCTTGAAAGCCATCGAATTCTGGATCTTTCATTTACAACGAAGATCTGAAAATGATAAAATCCTATAGCTGCTATAATCTCGATCGAATCGGTGTTTACAAGAAAGAGAGAGAAACCGAACAAAAAGTCAAAAGAACTCCTGGTTTTTCACAACTCATCATAAGCTTCATCATCTTCAGGGCTGGCAGATGAGCCACCGCTCTTCTCGTAGACCTGCTTGATGACCGGCGTACACACCACCTCCACCTCCTTCAACTTCTCATCGAAGTCCTCCTTCTCTGCTGTGTTCTGGTTCTCGTCCAGCCACTCGAGTGCTTCCTTGAGGGCGCTCTCTATCTTCTCCTTGTCGTCCGCGTCCATCTTGTCAGCGAGCTTGTCCTTGTCGCCGATGGTGGCCCTCATGCTGTATACGTAGCTCTCCAGCTTGTTCCGTGCATCCACCTTTTCTTTGACCTTCTCATCCTCTTCTCTAAACCGCTCCGCCTCTTCCACCATCCTCTCGATCTCTTCCTGGCTGAGCCGCCCCTTGTCATTTGTGATGGTGATGGACCCCGCCTTCTTCGCGGCCTTGTCCTCTGCTTTCACATTCACGATACCATTCACATCGACTTCAAATGTGACCTCAATCTGGGGCACTCCCCTGCGATGACAGCTTAGTATTTAGTAGAATCCCTACTGGGTGATGAACTAGCTATGAATGAAGTACATAGGGTTTAAGCTCATATTCTTCAAAATTTTGAATCTTCATGGAGATGAGATGGCCGACTAAGTAAAATATCAGACCACATTGATCAATAGGCTATAACAGATTACCTTGGAGCAGGTGGAATGCCAGAGAGGTCAAACCTCCCAAGCTCGCGACAATCTTTAGTCAAGCTTCTTTCACCTTCGAAGACCTGTTGGTTTTACACGGAAAAATACGAGTCCCTGCTCAAGAAAGGCCAAGCATAATTTTACAAGCATGACGAAAACGCAGGCAATACCTTGATCGTCACTGTAGTCTGTTGATCTTGATATGTAGTGAAGACCTGAGACTTCATGGTCGGGATGACGGTGTTTCTTGGGATCAACTTGGTCATGATGCCACCGGCCGTCTCGATACCCAGACTAAGCGGAATCACATCAAGCAAAAGGATATCTGTACAAATTAGAAAACATCAGTCTCTCTCTCTCTCTAGCCATTCCACAGTAGTGACCAGCAACAGCAACGAAACAAACTCTAGTAAAGTGATCATATCTTACCTTTGGTTTCCTCGCTGCCTTCACCGCTAAGGATTCCACCCTGAACAGCAGCGCCATAGGCGACAGCCTCATCAGGATTCACACCCTTATTGGGCTCTTTCCCATCAAAGAAGTCCTTCAAAAGTTGTTGCACCTTAGGAATTCTTGTGCTTCCTCCAACAAGAACGATTTCATGGATATCTGTTTTCTTGAGACCCGCGTCTTCCAGGGCCTTCTTAACTGGACCCATCGTCTTCTTGAACAAGTCCATGTTCAACTCTTCGAATCTCGCCCTCATCAACGGCTCCGAGAAATCGATCCCATCAAAGAGAGACTCGATCTCGACCCGGACTTGGTGCTGGCTACTCAGTGCCCTCTTAGCCCTCTCGCATTCCCTTCTAAGCTTCCCAAGGGCCTTGTTGTCCTTGCTTATGTCCTTGTTGTACTTCTTCTTGATCAACTTGATGAAGTAGTCCATGACTCTATGATCGAAGTCCTCTCCTCCAAGGTGGGTGTCTCCACTGGTCGCCAAAACCTCAAACACGCCATTGTCAATGGTCAAGATACTCACATCGAATGTACCACCGCCGAGATCATAAACCAATATGTTCTTCTCTCCTCCTTTCTTGTCCAGGCCATAGGCAATAGCTGCAGCTGTAGGCTCGTTTATAATCCTAGCCACATTCAAGCCAGCAATGACGCCCGCATCCTTCGTGGCCTGCCTCTGAGCGTCATTGAAATAAGCTAACACGGACAAGCACACAATCAAGACTCGATCGCCAGGTACTAATTAATGAACGCAAGTTCTCTTTAAAATTCATAGACAGAAGAACAATGTCAACAGCTTCACTAATGCTTAGAAATCAATTATTCTAATCAATCCACAGACGCTTCTAATTGCTCCCACCCCCTCGTTAGATACTAAGATTGAATTATACCTGGGACAGTGACGACAGCATCCTTGATTTTCTTTCCAAGGTAAGCTTCCGCCGTCTCTTTCATCTTCCCCAATATCATAGCGCTGATCTCCTCAGGGCTAAAGACCTTCGTTTCGCCTTTCACTTTCACCTGGACGTAAGGCTTTCCATCCTTGTTCACGATCTTATAAGGCAAGTACTTAATATCTCGCTGGACCTCTGGATCATTGAACCTTCGGGCAGAGGGGAGAAGAAGCAAGTAAATAAACTGGGTCACAAGGTACAAACAAAAACTGAACAGTGAACATCCAGAAAGCATGTGAATCCACTTACTTTCTCCCTATAAGGCGCTTCACATCAAAAACAGTGCGCTCCGCGTTCATGGCCGCTTGATTCTTCGCGGCTTCTCCAATAAGGCGTTCGGTGTCTGTGAATGCGACCCATGAAGGGGTGATTCTGTTTCCTTGATCGTTGGCTATTATTTCCACGTGACCATTCTTGTACACACCGACACAAGAATACGTAGTCCCGAGATCAATTCCAATGACCGTCCCGACCATCGGCGAATCTTCAGCAGCCGCTGCCAACCCCAGAAAGAATTCTACAACGAACAGCAATCAACAGAAGCAGAGAGTACAAATCAGGAAACTCCAATCACTTAAAAAAAAAACTCTAATTTCTCCATAAAAGCTCTCCTTACGAACTGCTCATGCAGTCCACAAACTCACAATCTCTTTTCCTGCTCAGAAGAACGGTAAATAAACTTCAAACAGAGAATACAACCTTTGGCTTTCGCCACTGCTTTCCATCAAGCAAACAGTGCCACCGTGTCGACATTTTTCAACTGCTCAACCTTTAAGACTAGGATCAATTGGTGTCACCAACACATTTTTTAACGACTCAACTGTAACAACTCGTCCATGCTTCCTCTTTAAACCATGAATTTCCTCAAAGAGCAAACTGACATCGTAACAACACACGGACGATATTCAACGCAGGATGACTTACCTACAGCAAACAGAAGCAGGAACGCCATGGCCTTGCTCTCAATCCTCCTCACCATCACTCTCTCTCTCTCTCTCTCTCTCTCGCTTGCGACTCGGAAAATGGCTCTCGACACGGGCAGAACTAATTCTCGCTGGAAAAAATTGAACTAAGGTGGCGTCGACGAGAGCGCGCAGCGAATTTATAGTGTTCGGGTGCGCGCGATCGTTGGGGCGCTAGAGTGTTCCGTCGAATGATGTGCGTACACGTCAACGTCGGCCGAAAGTTTGGGTCGGGAGGGGCCATCACACGTTGGGAGACCAATCGGAGACTGCCACATCGGATTTCGCAAGGAGTCCCGAGTCCTGTCGGGAACGTTCTTGTGATTCTGGAGAAAGCTCGGGAGGGCGGGGCGGCTTCCATAATCAGGAGTTGGTGGGGGAAAGGCCACACGACGACGTCTCCTAGTCGGGACACGTGTACGTCTACCATTGGTCGGATGATTACATGGCAATCAGAGCAAGTGGTTGCCGACTATACTTTGGAGCTTATCGGAAGTTGCTTATCGTGCTTCTTTTATTTTATAAAAAAAAATTGGAAAAGAACGATATTATTTTTTTTAAAAAGTCTACTGGCATACGCTACAAAAATTTGAATAAGTACAAATGTGTTTTAGGAAAATTTTTGCCAAATAGATAATCAGAGGAAGCAACTTGCTTGCATTCATAGAGACTAATCGAGTAAGAGAATTTAATGTGTCGTGCTATAAAAATATAAAATAAATAAGTTAGATGAGTCGGGCGATCTTTTTCACGGTTGTGATTCAACTAACAAATTAAAATTAGGACACTTTTCGAAAGATTCGTGCTGCTTTTGTGATAAATTGTTCCTCAATAAGAACAATAACTTTCTTTTGACAGCATCTTCTAATTTTTTTACTAAGCTATATATAACTAAAAAGAATGGAAAAAATCACAAAAAAACTCCAAACTATGCTCATTGTGATACATTTATCCTATAAATTTTTTCGTGACATCAAAAATCTCAAATTTATACATATGTGACACATTTACCTTCCTCCGTCAAAGTTCTGTCAATGAGAACCGTTAAAAATCTACTTACATGAATATCAAAAAGCAAACAATATTGAAATAGTGTTCACGTGGCTTAAGTGAAACAAAAACGACATTATTGTTAATGAAAAATTATTTTTGGTTTTGAGTTTTAGCTTTTGCAAATATCATTTGATCCACAGATTTTTCAGGCATAGGCTAGGCTTAGCTTGAATGTCGAATTAGTAGATAATATCAATGAAATGAATATCATTTTGATGTATCTTAAGAAATTAGTTAGGCTCGGCCAAACCGCATTCACAAAAATAGCAACTTGTGTTCAAGCATTGGTGTATGACTTGTGGTCCTATGGATCATGTGGGACTCATGTAATGGTCTTGTGTTATGGACCCACACTAAATGACGGGCAAACCGACCAAGTGAAAAGTGCATTTTTATATATAAAAAAATGGCGGGGAGGGGAGATCAGCATTGACACCCCCTTTAAAGGTTGCTGTAGAAGTTCTATAGTAATAATAGATTATTCGGTTTAAGTCACAGTTATGGCTCACTTCTATGTGCCTGTATCCTCTATTAAAGGTGAACGTTTGTAGTCGCGGGTCATGTTCGTGTCATATCAACATACAGGTATAGTACAAAACAAGCCAACCCGAAGATGACAAGATTAGTTTATCATATGTGATCTATGTGACACAAACACGGCTAAAAAAATGATGGCTTGAGACTACTCGTGTAACATGATTAAATAATAGGTTTGTAAGTCAACATGACAATAGGGAAAATTATCTTAAAAGTCTTAAACCTATCGTGCAATGGCTAATTCAATCATAAGTTTTTCAATTGTGCCGATTTATTACTAAATCTTTTGACGATTTGCCGATATAGTCCTAAACCTTTCAATTATGTCAGTTTAGTCCTAAAATTGTTTATGGTTTATCGATTTAGTCGTAAACCTTTTAACGATTTGTCAATATAGTCATTCCTGTCAATTTTAGTTGACAATCACTAACGTGGACGTCGGTTGGCCATCGACCTCCTACGTGGTGTGGCCACCGCTGACATGAACAATCTTTTTCCCTTTATTTGAATTGTTTTAAATTATTCCTTTCTCACTTTTTTGTACTTTCTTTTGCTTTCGCATGTGGTCGGCTTAAGCCAAACATCGAGGTGGTAAATGGAAAGTGGACTTAGTATATTCTATTATTTTCTTTCCATACCTTGGATTTTTTTTTTGGTGGAACCTGCCTTGGATTTCAAAATGTACTTTCTTCGCAATGCTGGTTTTACTATGGGAAAAAATCTATAACTCATTCATCTGCGCTAAAGAGTAGTCGCTCGGTATCTATGGAGGAGAATTTCTCATTCTCAGTTTTGGCCGAGAAATGCTTGCCCTTGGCCTATTCCAAATCGTACTCGAATCGGGTTCCAAATCCCCAGAGCGCTCGAGCTCGAGACAAGCTCGAACATAATCAAATCGCGCTCACTCAATTCAGCTCGATTGTACGTAACCTGAGACCTTTTAACCTCTCGAGCTCCCACAATGGCCGATCGCTATAAGTATAACTACAGGTCACTACTCCCTAGCACGTGTTAGCTCAAAGCCAAAGCCGAGGTCGTCTTCTTTCGCTCGCCTCTTCACATGTGCACATGTCATGCAGCGGGGCTTCGTTCAACTGAATCGGCCCACGGAAAAGAAGGGAATCATTCACGTCATTCGATGGTCTATACCTTGGGATTGAAATTGCACTTCTTAGTGCATGCACGGGAGAAAAACAAATGTTATCGTTAAGCAACAAGTGAGTTCCTCTTTGGATTGCTTGTGGAAGTAAATTAATATTCATTAGCAATTATTATAGTAAACATTTTAACCTAGACATGTCAAAATGAGTCGTAGATGTATTTCTTAACTCATATATGTTAGACCGTGTTATTGGATGGATTAGTTATATTCAATGAATAGATCATAAATGGCAAAATAACACCAGAAGTGCTATAAGTTGTGTATAGAGGATACTTTGATGCTATAACTTTTTTTCGGATCACTTTGGTGTCAAGTCGGAGGAAAAGAGATCACTTAAGTGCTAATTTGGCCGAAAATCTGACGTTGCATTTTTTATTAATTTCTGACACCGACGTGGCTCGCCGGAGGATGAGTCAGCGCATACAATCAGTATTTTTTATTTTAAATAATTTTTTTTTCATTTTTTCCCTCTTCTTTCCTTTTTCCTTCCTTTTTTTTTTCTTTTCACCCCTCGACAGCCGGTTGTTGGTGGTCAAGCTAGCCACCGGCGAAGCCTGGGAAGGGCTAGGTGAGGGTGGCCTTACCCATGGCCGGCAAGGGGTGGCCTCGCCAGTCGCCGGCGAGGGTCGCCTCACCTCACCGGCCATGGGCGAGGGTCACCTCACCAGATCTGGGCGAGGCGACCCTCGCCCATGGCCGATGAGGGGCAACCTCGCCTATCGCCGGCAAGGGTCACCTCGTCCAAATTTGGTGAAGCCACCCCTCGCCGGCCATGGGCAAGGCCGCCCTCGCCCAGCCCTTCTTGGGCTTCGCCGGTGGCCAGGCCGACCATCGGCAACTGGCCGACAATGAGAGAAAATAAAAAAAGAAAAAAAAGGAAAAAGGAAAGAAGAGGAAAAAAATTATTTAAAAAAAATGCTGACTGTACACGCTGACTTATCCTTCGCAAGCCACGTCAGTGTCAGAAATTAATAAAAAATGCCACGTCGGATTTTCGGCCAAATTAGCATTTAAGTGATTTTTTTTCTTTCGACTTGGCACTAAAGTGATCCGAAAAAAAATTATGGCACTAAAGTATCATTTGTACACAACTTATGGCACTTCTGGTATCCTTTTGCTGATCATAAATGGATTTAAATATAATATGAGCATTATTTGGGTCACAAATGGATGTACAACTTACTCAAATACAATCTACTTTTGTTACTCTCTTTCGCTCTTACTCGTTTTCGTGCTCGCTTACTCCATACTTTCACCTCAATTTGATAATGGATTTTCTTAGATTTTATTAAATATGAAAGTGTTTTAACAAGTAGGATTAGTTCTGAGTCATTATATTTATATTGCATGAAAATAAGTCAAAACGAATTAAATGAATCTATTCAGGTCAATCCATTTTTTACCGTCTCAATCAGTCAGTCGATTTTCACTCAAGATGCCAATGATTATCTCAAATGGTGTTGACTTGAGCATTTGGTGTTAGCCCCGTCATGCGGTGGTTGGTCGGGATTCGTCAAAGACTGGATTTGCTTTGGAGTGACCAAGCAACTAATCAACGCTAATGTACCTAATTGATCGCTAAAAGTCAACATGCCATCTTCTTTGCAAATGATTAGTCTTTCTTACCCGCAAATTCTCTTTGCCGACTCCTTTCTGGTTTGCTAGGTAAGCTCTGTTAAGTACCGGCACGACCGGTGAGATACAAGCATATGTTCTAGAACCAAAAGGGAGTAATTTATTTAGTATGGTCGGTCTCTAAATCAATCGCTTCGTCTTTCGCGCAAGGGTACGTCCAATCGATTGCTCTATTGGACTCGAATTGTGGCCTTTGTATGTTGAATCTGCCGAAACCAAGTGATATTATGTACATAAATATACTCAGTCACTCTTCTCGCTAGTATGCTAATTGATACATCGTCATTATAATTGATGGTTATAATGTTAGGTAGAACCTAGACATGATAAATCAGAGCCGAACAAATTATTCGCAACGTCACAAAGTTACGACCTACGACTATTCTGCTTTTTCTGTTTTCTTTTTTTGGCAACGCCTTTTGTCTTTGTGATTAGGTCCTCGGACGCGTAAATGCGCATGCCGTCAGACGAGACAAGTACAATGTCGTGGAATCCCCAAGTCTGATTACGAAACGAGGGTATAAATTTATAGTATATCATAAGGTCACTCGTCGCAAAATGTGGTCGCGAATTTTTTTTGAAACCGTGTGAAGAGCATAGTCACAAGAAGTACGTTGGGATAAGAATTGGCTGACTCGTGCACGAAACTCGGTGGAATGGATATGGGGTGGCTTGACTAGATTATAACAACCTTAACTCCAACATGATAGAACATTTAAATGTTAAGATTCCATTTGTTTCGCTGGAATCCGGAGAGCTTGAGCCTTGCTAGTCTTGACCAAGCTCATCCCTCACCCATGGACTGTCTCCGGCCAAGCACCGAGGACCCATGCTTAGCTTTTGTGAACCCAAACCTGAGTGTTGGGGAACAGAGCTCGAGCATCGCGGGACCCAAGCACAATATTTATGGATCCGGCCTCAAGTGCCGGGACATCGGGCATGGTTACTAAGGTTTCGGGCCCAACCTCGATGGACTTGCGCGTGGGCACCGGGGTCCCACGCTCGGCTTCGATGGACTTAGGCCAGGAAACCTAGTCCTGCATGCCAGAGACCTAGGAACCAGTGATATGGTTTGCAAGCTCAAACGTAGAGTTTCAAGTCTAAGTGCTAATAACTAGTCAAATTTTAGAAAGTGTTTTTCGATTTTTCAAAGAGGAAATTATTTTCCCAAATTTAAGCATAAGTTTTCTACTGACGAAGAAAACATTTTCCATTGACTTATCTTCCTAAATGAACCAAACGTTGAAAAATTAGGAAAATGTTTTTTGCGAAACAAACAGAGCCTAAATTACACTTTCTTCTAACGGCTTAAACTTTTTAAATAGTCTGTAGTGATTTCATAAAATCTCATATGGTATCAAAGTAGAAGATCCTGAGTTTAAATCTTTTTAGCCTCCCTAATTACATATTTATGACATGGCTTTGCTTCAATAGAGATTGTGTCATCCACATTCTTCTCTCTTTCGATGCGATCTTTGTTTCGCTTTTCATGGTCAATCGAAAACCATGCTAAAGCTGCACTAAATGGCGCCGGAGTTGATCGCACAAGACAAGCTAAAGATTGAGAAATTGATTTCTAATGACGAGTTCATGTTGGTCTATGTATAGATGGGCCATGTTTTAGTACTCATCTTCATGCGCTTTATAAAATAATTTTATGAATGGTTCGTTTGTATCTTTTGACATTATTCTCGATCACGATCATTGAAGAGAATAGTCCCAATCTCCTCGTCGTTAGGGTCATTAAACGACAACTTAGAATATATGTTGCTCGTTCTAATCCTTTTGTGTGAAGATTAGAGAGTGGTGAAAAGGCTTAGGTGGTATATATAGGGGAAAATTAAAAAAAAAAGTTTTAAACTTATTGTGCAGATACTGATTCAGTCATAAATCTTTTAATTTGTCTAATTTAGTTATAAACATTTTGATAATTTACTAGTATAGTCTTTCCGGCCAATTTCGATCGAATACCGCTGACATACATGCCAATTGTGCTACGTGATACGATCAACGCCGGCGTAGACAAGTTTCGCAACTTTTTGAATTCTTTCAAACCTATTGTATGGATGCCTCACTAATGGCGAGGCGAGGCTCGACCTCCCTAGATCTAACGAGGTGAACCTTGCCCAAGGCTGGCAAGATCAACTCTTGCCGACCCTCGATTGTGGCTGTTGAGGTCCAGCGACCGTGGAGAAAGAAGGAAAAAAGCAACAAAAGGACTTTATAAAAAATGTAAAAATTTGTTCATGTCAACGTCGATCATTCCACGTAAAATTGCCGACGTTCACGTTAGCAATTTTCGACTAAAATTAGTCGAAATGACTACATTGGCAAATCCTCAAAATGGTTTATAACTAAATTGGCTAAATTAAAAGGTTTATGACTTTTTTGTTGATTGTCCCTCTGGATTTAGTTTAGTAAATATATGGAGATCATGACATTAATTCCCGATTCGCAAAGAATCACTTCTTCTTGAAATCTGAACAAAGCTGGCAGGTTAAGTTCAATGTTGACCTTGGTGACAAGTGGAGGGGTTGAACAAGTTGTTGAGTTGGTGCCGAGTTTGAAGGTTGAAGAAGTGCCTCCAAATGTAAATAATCTCTCTCTCTCTCTCTGTCTCCAACCACGCTCAAAAACCAACGGACTCTAGCCCCTGGTTTCCTCATGTTTTGGACTTTTTCTTTCATCTGCACTACTAAACCACCCCCTTGCATGCTTGTATATAAACACTATCTCCACTTGCCTCGGATGATGCACACCGCCCTCACATACTCAAAGACATTCTCTTTAACTCCTTCATTTTGTCCTGAAACTAAGCACACATCATCCCTCAACTCATTCTTGTGCTTCTGCAGAGGAAGAACTGTCCTGGTAAGGTTTCAACCAGAGCTTTCGGACTTCGATTTCGCAGTCTTGCATCGAGATTTTTACTGGTTGGCTTGTGAATTGCATGTTGTCTAACTGTGTTTGAGGAATTAGTAAGTCGTCACATGGGAAGTTAATCAAAGTCAAAATGTCCCATCTGATGCAATGGGCTTACTATTGCCTTTTGTGTAGGCTCCGCATGCAAAGCTCACTAACGTGCGGTACATATTGATAGTGTCTTACATTTGCAAAGTCCAGATTTCTTTTTGCCTCTAGCCTTGCCTGCCATTGGAATTCAGTCCTCAGTTGATTAATATTTCTCAAGCTTTGGCAAGAGACTGAAGGACATGTGATATTCTTAGAACTGACAAAAAGAAGGCGTTGAAAAGCAATAACAGATTATCAAAACAGACAGATCAAATCTGGTTGTCATCCATTTGCTACAAAGGAAATTCACAGTGTGACTCCACGAAACAGGCCAATGTGTATAACCTTTTGCTACATAAAGCCCATTACCTCTTCAAATTCCACGACTTTTGCTCATTAATTGCAGTCGTCTCTATCAGGTGCTTGCGCGAGCTGTGTGCGAAAGAGAGAGAGAGACACACACACAGACGATCCTTTGAATTTGTAACAATGGAGCTCCAAGATCATCACCAGCATGTTCAATGGTCTGACACAGAAAGCAATCGTAGCTCCAGATTGGGTTTTAGTGGCCCTTTGAGTAGCATGAGCACCAAGATCAGAAGCAATGCAAGATTCAAGGACGATGAAGACGAGGAATGCTACGTCGAGATCACGCTAGATGTCCGTGATGATAGCATCTCGGTTCACAACATCAAGGGAGCAGGAGACCCCGAGACTGCATTGCTCGCGAGTTGCTTGGGGCCGCGGCCCTCGTCGCTCAGTGCGCAGCTGTCATTCAAGCTCAGACAAGTCTCACAAGAGCTCAGGCGAATCGCCTCAACAAAAAGGTCTAATAAGCAGTTGGATAGGAATAAATCCGGTGCCGCAAGGGCATTGCAAGGCCTACAGTTCATGACCAAGAACGCCGAGATCGATCAAGGTTGGTATGAGGTCGAAGCAAGGTTCGATGAATTGGCTGTCAATGGGGTTCTTCCAAAATCACTCTTTGGCCAGTGCATAGGTATGTCGACTGAAATTGCTATAAAGAAATGCTAGAATCAAATACTTTCAAACGGAAAGATTTGCATTTACTACATTGTTTCATCTCAAAAATATTCTACTCATTTAGTCCTTCAACACAATATATTAGTAAATTGGCATTAAAGTAGAGTAGTGGACTAACAAAGATTGTTGTATCTGTAAAGGGATGAAGGAATCCAGTGAGTTTGCCAGCGAGCTGTTTGACGCGCTGGCACGACGGAGAGGCATAACATCGTCTGTGGTAAGCAAGCCTGAGCTACGGGAATTCTGGGAACAGATAGCAGATCAAAACTTCGATGCGAGGTTGCAAACCTTCTTCGATATGTAAGTTCACATGCCCATTTCACTATGATAGTATTCAAATTGAACTTATGAAAAATCGGGTTTACTTGGGACTTAGTCAGACAAATCCACTGAGAAGTAATTTCATGATGCAGGGTAGACAAAAATGCAGATGGTCGGATCACTGAGGAAGAGGTGAGAGAGGTAAGAAATGATCAAGAAAAGAATATGATGATGACGAGAAATGATTCAATGTGAGGGAATAAGTTACTAATTGTGAACTTATCATTACTATCATCAGATAATTGCACTAAGCGCTTCGGCAAATAAGCTGTCGAAGATCCAACAAGGAGCAGAAGAATATGCAGCCTTGATCATGGAAGAGTTGGATCCTGATAATTTTGGTTACATCGAGGTACATGTTTAGATCCAAACCTTTGATTTGTAGCGGTGATTGTTGACCACCAAGTCTTACATGACCCTTGTGTACCGTGCTCACCAATATTCAATTACTCCTCTATGAAATTGTCTTGATTTGAAAGTCTAAATTGCGTCCAATAGCTGAGAAGACCACTGATTTGTTGAACTCCTGTTTTAGCTACACAACCTGGAGACCCTCCTCTTGCAAGCCCCAGTGCAATCGAGCTCGGCCCGTGCCGGGACCGAGAGCTGGGTCCTGAGCCAGATGCTGAGCCAGAAGCTGGTCCCAACCAGAGAGCAGAACCCCATCAAGAGATGCTACAAGCCACTGGCCTACTTCATTGAGGACAATTGGAAGAGGATTTGGGTCTTGGGCCTATGGATCTCAATCTGTGCAGGCCTGTTCACTTGGAAGTTCATCCAGTACAAGCACAGAGCTGTGTTTGATGTGATGGGCTATTGTGTGACCACAGCTAAAGGTGGAGCCGAGACCACCAAGTTCAACATGGCCCTGATTTTGCTTCCAGTTTGCAGAAACACAATCACTTGGTTGAGGAGTAGAACAAGGTTGGGTGTGATCGTTCCCTTCAATGACAACATCAATTTTCACAAGGTATAACCATTTGATGCTCTTTTTTCTTTAAAAAAAAAATCTCTGGTTTCTTTTGGTAGTTGAATTTGGTTAGTCCTCGGTTTGTTTGTTGACGATGCTCACTATGCTGCTATAAATTTAGTTAGAAAATGTATTTGGACATGCTTCGACAGTAAAGTAGAAGAGGAAAATAGTTTTACTCTACTTAATTAAACCCTCCACTAAATTATACATGTTACCTGTATATGGCCTAAATAGGTGATAGCTTGGGGCATTGTGGTCGGAGTCGGTTTACATGCCGGAGCCCATCTGACCTGCGACTTTCCTAGGCTCCTCCACGCCACAGATGCAGAATACGAACCAATGAAGCAGTTCTTTGGCAAGAAGCGCCCCAATAACTACTGGTGGTTTGTGAAAGGGACTGAGGGCTGGACCGGCGTGTGCATGGTGGTGCTGATGGCCATAGCTTACACATTAGCTCAGCCCTGGTTCCGGCGCAACCGGCTGGACCTCCCCAAGGCCCTCAAGAAGCTCACCGGGTTCAATGCCTTTTGGTACTCGCACCACCTCTTTATCATCGTCTACGTGCTCTTTGTGATACATGGCTACTTCCTGTATTTATTAAAGAAGTGGTACAAGAAAACAGTAAGTGATAGGTCTAAACCAACTGTTTGCTGACTAATGAGATTTTTATGATTTGTCCCACATCAAATGCCTAATTCTGTTTAAGAATTTGTTTGCGTAGACTTGGATGTATCTTGCAGTACCAGTCACATTGTATGCGTGTGAGCGCTTGCTCCGTGCACTCAGGTCCGGGTACAAGACCGTGCGGATCTTCAAGGTGAGGCTCGGATTCAATTAAGAATGGTTCTGTTTTGAGACACAAAAGAATAGTTGCCTAGATTGATGTTTTAAACTCAAGGTATTCACAATCACAATAGCTAAGTTGAGTTCATATTCTGGTGCTTTCAGGTCGCTGTGTATCCAGGAAATGTGATGGCTCTGTACATGTCTAAGCCTCAAGGCTTCAGATACACAAGCGGTCAATACATCTTTGTCAACTGTGCAGCTGTTTCTCCATTCCAATGGTAATTTCTTTAACGAAAAAGACAGAAAAATGGTTACTTCTTTATATAACTTTTACTGAGCCATTGAAAAGGAACTTGGCTAACTGGTCAGTTGAACGTTATCAGGCATCCATTTTCAATCACCTCGGCGCCCGGCGACGATTACTTAAGCGTTCATATACGCACCATGGGCGACTGGACATCTCAGCTTAAAGCTGTATTCTCAAAGGTGATTGTTCAAGTTTAGGTCTAAGTAATTTTGCAACATACTTGGTCTTGCCTATTGGCAACCGGTTTTGAGAAATCTTCTGAACTTAAGAAAGGTCCGGATCAGTTTAATCACGACATGTTGTCACATTGATGTATATATGCTCATCAAAAACATGACGGAAAAGCCACATTGTGAATGTGCGTAGGTATGTCAGCCTCCATCGGTCGATCAAAGCGGACTTCTAAGAGCAGATATCGCATCGGGCGCAAATGTACCCAGGTAATTAGACTCGTTCGTGCAACTCATGGTCTGTTCAGCTCGCTAGGCCCGACGTCTAGATGAGAGTGCAAAGCTCAACTTAATCCGACATAACATGAACATAATATGATCAATGTTTCTTAGAATGAACTCATTTTATGCGCCTCGTCACTAGGATTCCGAAGCTCTTGATCGACGGTCCATATGGTGCTCCAGCACAAGACTACAAGAAGTACGACGTGCTTCTCCTGGTTGGGCTAGGCATTGGTGCGACACCACTGATCAGCATTGTCAAAGACGTCCTCAACAACATCAAGCAACAGAAAGAGATCGAGGAGGGCATCCTAGAGAGCGGCGCGAAGAGCAACAAGCGAAGCCAGTTCCTGACCCGGCGTGCCTACTTCTATTGGGTCACCCGCGAGCAGGGCTCGTTCGAGTGGTTCAAAGGCGTGATGAACGAGGTCGCCGAGAACGATAGGGACGGCGTGATTGAGCTCCACAACTACTGCACCAGCGTGTATGAGGAGGGTGACGCCCGGTCGGCCCTGATCGCGATGCTCCAGTCCCTGAACCACGCCAAGAACGGGGTTGACATCGTGTCGGGCACCCGGGTCCGCACCCACTTCGCGAGGCCGAACTGGCGCAACGTCTTCAAGCACGTCGCGGTCAACCACCCCAACGAAAGAGTTGGTGAGCATCCTAAAGCATGTTTAGCACATAGTTTTGAGGAAACTAACAGTTAATTATCTAGTCATTAGTCAACTAATGTCAAGCTTTTCCCTTGTTTCGGCAGGAGTGTTTTACTGTGGTTTGCAAGGGGCGGTTGGAGAAATGAGAAGGTTGGCTCAAGACTTCTCCCACAAGACAACCACCAAGTTCTATTTCCACAAAGAGAACTTCTAGATTGTAGGTGCAGATACTTTACAAATGTCTCGTAGATAATGCGATATTCACACTAATTCTTGTGTATGCCACTGTATCAATTGCAATCTACACCTTCCAAAAGGGTCGGTCCAGCACCCACTTTTTTGTAGCCTTTTAGACTCTAGCGGTGCATGCCTAAATAAATTTGTAAAAAGAAAAGTTTATTTTATGTACAATTGCTACTATATATATAATATATGTGTGTGCGCTCGCGCAGTAAGTGCAGCCACCAATTTCTCGGGATTGTGAGAAAGCATTTGATGACAGCTTTAACAAGGAGGCCCGTGAGGAGTTCTTCAATGCAAACTATACGTGGATACAATAATTTAATGCTGGAGAATCAATAAATAACAAAAGGCTAGTAATTCTTTAAAAGGGGGAAACAACACTAATAATTCCTAATAAACTTTCACTCAACGTGTAATATTATTTTTAAGTTTTTGATACGTTCAATATGATTCTTGAACAATTCATAAATATTCAATATAGTTTCTAAGCTTCCCATTTGTTCAACCCGGTCCTCCCAACTTTCCAACAAAGTCAAGAAATCAACCTTTCAATACTATTCACAAGTTTTCGTAATTAAAATATTGCTCAAATTTTTTATCATCATCTTTTCATTTCAATCCTTTTTCTAAATCAACAAAAAAAAATACTATCTTTTTATTACCTTTTTTATTTTTTTTGACTTTATGAATATTACAATAGTTCAACTTAAGTGTATTTTAACTATGATCTCTATAATAGTAAAAGTAGAATCCTATTAGAGTTGGATCGAGTTGATATTTCCGCTATTTTATGTCAAGTGTTTTCATACGGTATTTGTCTATAGATATTCGTACTTACATTAATCTAAATCTTATTTCTTATTTCTTGGAAAACACAAAACATGAAAAATTGAAAATTGTATAAACCTAAAAAACAAGGAACAAGACTCGGTTTAACGTAAGTATGAGTTTCTATAGATAAATCAAAATAATTTCTAGATATCCTTATGAAAAATATATAGATAAAATAGTGGGAATATCAACTCGATACAACTCTAAATGAGTTTCTACTTTTACTATTATAGAGATTATGGTTAAAATACACTTGAGTGGAACTATCGCAATATTTATAAAGACAAAAAAGATAATAAAAGAGATATCATGTTTTTTTTTGTTGATTTAAGAAAATGATTGAAATGAAAAACTATTCTTGAATTTGTGCAATATTGTGATTATGAAAAGTTACAAATAGTACGGAATGACTTATTTAACTTTGTTATGGAAAGTTGAGAAACTAAAGTAAATAAATCGAAAGTTTATAGATTATGTTGAATATTTATGAATAATTCAACAAACACATAGAATAAATTAAAATTTCAAAGACGACATTGCTTATTAGATCAAAATTTAGGGATCACGATTGTCAATTTTGCTTTTTAACGACAATGATTATTATTTCTAATACCTGGCATTAGGTATAACAATCTTATTTCGCATGGGATAGGAGCTTGAGTTGAAGAACTGAATATGCTATGGACTTGACAAGATCATCGGACATTAGCTCCCGATTGTCCTCAAGTGCTTTAACAAAGAATCCGGCTGTGGACACTTAATAACAAAATCTAATGAACGATCAAGGAAATTTTACAATTTTCAATACTCTGTAATTTTTTCGTGTCATGTGTATTTGAATATTATAATTTCCTTAGTTGGATTGTTAATAAGTTTCTTTGAGGCACTCTTTGATAAAGTCCTATAAAAAATACTCGTCAATTCCCTCTGGACACTTGTCAATACGACTTTTGTTACGAATGTTTTGGTGACCTTGATTCTCTTAGCATTTTGCTTTTGTCTTGGGTTCATGTTGGGTCAGGGGTGAGATGTCTTCGGGCATATCAAATATCGGAGTTCAAACCAACTTATTAAAGCACTTTCGTCCACTGATTGAAGGTTGAAATAAGCAAAGGGGACCGAGTCGATGCCTCCACGTTAATTAAGTACTATTACTATATCTCAATTTATGAATCTAACCAGCAATTTGGCGGGGTTCAGATGAAGCACATAATTACACTTGAAAAGGTAACTCAATTGTCGAGTCAGCGTTCACGCCTTTTTTTTTAAAACGGAATGACCAACTCAAATAAAAATATATATAGTTAAAGGATTTAATTCGCGAAAAAGAAGCTCTAAATCGCACAAATTTAAAAAAGCTCGTGGACCCTTTATCCCATAAAGTGGAAGAGAATAAGAGGAATGTCAACTTCGGCTTCGATAATTCAAGTAGCCCTCTTTCAAGATTGACGAATCCAATCCATTGTACCCCCAATCTGGTCAACGAGAATATGAAAATGTCGAGACCATCAAAACCCACATTTTCGAATCGATTTCATTTGAAAATAAGGAACAATTTCATTAAAAATTTTAAAGTAAAAGGTAGAACTACATCCATAGTACTGCTCATACTTCTTTTTCCCTAGTCATGTTCATGCATGATGGGCCCTTCGTGCCTGACAAACGCTAAATTCCAAGATAAAAGCCCAAATAACTCCCGTGAGTTTTGATGATTCCATGACTTATTTATTTAATTAGGGCGCGAATCATAAAATTTCTCTTTTTCTGGCCTTATTTTTGGTTAGAAATAGAGAAATTCCCCAGACAAGTTTCCAAGAAAAAGTAATGTTTAATAACGATACAAAGTTTCTATTATCGGAATAGAAATTTTTTTGATAGGTTATTTTTAAATTTATTTTCCCCAAGATTGGTGGGCGGCGGCAGGTGAAAGTGGATAACCATGGGGTGACGGCGGGTGGGTAGTGAACGGGGAGGGCAAGCGGCGGACGGCGACGGCGAATGGCCAATGGGCGGGCAATAAACAGCCAGCCAATAGGTGGGCAATGGCAGTCGGCAAGGACGAGTAATAAAAGAGAGTTGTTATATCTATTTTCGTTCCATAAATTGAAAAGTAGGAGATTTTAACTTATCATATATGTTCCAAACCTATTTTCTAGCTAAAAATTTGTTTCGGAAATAAAAAAATGAAATTATTTAATAAAACAGATTTCTGTTCTAAACCCATTCCGAAGAACAAAAAAATAAAAACAAAGAAAAACAAAATAGTTATCACTCGCGACCCTACTCTATCAACCGTTGAATCAAATCTGTCATATCATGCTTTTCTTTTTCATTTTTTATCTCACGAAGAAATAATTTTTTAATAACTCGATTGTTGACCTTGCCCAAACCTCTCAAGTGCCCTTGCCAGGTTTTGTCGACAAGGGTTGCTAGTCCTCACTTGTGACTGGCAAGGGTCAACTGGCAACCCTCGCTAAACTTGATAATAAAAAAGAAAAGAAGAAGAAAAAAGTAATTCAAAATTCAAAATTTTTTAAAATATTATTAAAATTGTTCACTTTAGCGCCTGCAATGCTACATAAGATAGTTGGCATCCGATCATTTATTTCCGGCTAAAATTGGCTGGATGGACTTAATTGACAAAACGTGAAAATGTTTATGACTCAATTGGCAATATTAAAAAAATTATGATTGAATTGATAAAAATACAATAGGTTTATATTTTTTTGAACAATTTTCCCCATAATAAAACCGTCAATCAAGGTTTCTTAGGCCACAAGAAAATGAACATGTATGGAGATGAGATTGCCTTTCTAAAGAAAGTATGTAAATACTATTTCGAATATGACAAATAATATCTTATCATGTCATTAATTTGGATGCATAAGCACAATACTTTGAGCTAAGAAAGCCTATTGAGTAACGTTCAATGATAAGTATACCAATTTATCCACTGATGCAATAATTTGTCGTAAATTGGCATTTACATGTGTGATTTATATGGAAATCAGAATAAAAGTCTATCACACCACTTTAAGTATGTTTTATAGACAAGTTTTTGTACTCTTAGCATGATAAAAACAATTCATAAACTTCAACTTATATCTGTTCCTCTAAACTTTTTAAAGTCAGTGAAACAATTTCCTAAATTTCAGTTATTCATGGAAACAAATTTTCTATAGTTTTACGGGTTAACATTTCCATGCTTTAAAAAATGCAAATATTGTTATGTTCTTCATAAGAAAGAAGTTAAAAAAATGGAAGTCAAATTTAGGACAAAATTGAGGAATTTTTAACTGTAGGCAGTAAATATTGGTGGTCAAGTGACGTCATACTTCAGATATTAGGTCAAAACTTATAACTGTCAAAAGTAAATTAGAATTAATATTTATTAAATCTTTAATTTTCAAAAGAAAAACGAAAGTTCCTGTGCAGTAAAGTGTGGTTATTATAAGTAGCTTGACCTTTTTTTGGTATATCATGTTGGCAAGAGTAAAGTGAGTCTATTTGTCAATAAAAATTATTTATTTATAGTAAAGTTTACTTATTCAATTCTCCCAAAAAAAAGTTTACTTATTCAAGGTAAATCTTTTCATTTGTAGAAGGCAATTTCAAATGATAAAATACCATCAACTGTCAATTTTGTTTGTCTATATTAAACCTTATTTGTTCTCAATAAACTATTTCTTTCCAATTAATATTGCTTTTAATAATCTTTAAAAAATTCAAACAAAAAATTAATAATCTTTAAAAAAACAATTAATGTAATTTTTTTTAAATAAAAGAATGAAGAGAGAGAGGTGGCCAAGTAGTGATAGCCTCTGCCCATCACCATCAACCAGACCCTTGTCCGATGTAATGGTGAGGGTTATGTGACCCTTGCCTGCCGCGAGTGGCCTGCTACAAAGGGCCGAGACTCCCTTCGCAAAACAGTGGGGGTCGCTTGACCTTGGCATTGTTCTAGAGGGGTTAGTGATCCCAAACCCCTTTGTTTTTTTTTTTTTTTTCCGAACTTTCAATTTTAAAAAACTTTTTTTTATTGTTCCCTTTTAAAAAAATTTGTTTCAAATTTTATTTATCTTAATTTTCGGCTTTTTTAGTGTGTTAATTTAACTTTCATTTGGTTTAATTAATAATTAAATGTTTTGTCAATATTACATGAAAAGGAGATATTAGTAGGTGTTATCTCACCATAGAAAGGGAGCAAGCTCCCTACGAGGGCATTTTCTACCTGTCCATTTGCATTGCAGGGATGGTGAGCTCCATAGATGGGTTTTTTTTATTATGTCCCCCAGATATTTTTCTTCCCTAAGAGGCCAGAATACCCTCTCTCTACTTTATGAGGGATCCCGAGATCAGTACGAGGTCTTGAATGAAGTAGTTTAAGGACGTACTTAGGTTCTTAAAAAGAAATTAGTAGAAACAAATAGGTTTTTATAATGGATAGTATGCATGAGAATCATTTATATGTGTTTTCAATGTCGTCATTCCATTAATTCAAGATCAAAGATGACTTTGAATATTTTCATATAATTTAAGAACTAAATTGATCATGTACAAAAAATCTAAATATTATATTAAACAAATTAAAAGTTTAAGGATCACATTACATATCGAGCTAAATTCAATGAATCATATTGAATTAATTAAAAATTTAAAAATTAAATTGAATATCAAATCAAAATTTATTAATTATTTGTGTCAATTTTCTAACGTAACACGAGCAGCAAGTAAAAAATGAACGGCCAAGATTAACTATAATATATTTTAACGGCGACGGATCATTTTACTAGTGGGGAACCCCGGCCGCGAAAACCGCTTTTAAAGCGAGATACGATTTGTTCCTCATTTTCGATAAAGTTGGTGTACTGCAATCGATTTTCACCCAGAAAGAGAGATGAGGGGAGCATAAATGCTTTGCAGAGGTGGGATAGGGTGTCCATTCTCTCTAAATTTCTGTCGCTCCATCAACAGTTTCCTATTGCCATTTGCCACCCTCTCTCTCTCTCTCTCTCTCTCTCTCTCTCTCACTTTCTCTGTCTTTATTGCTCCTTATAGTTCTCGCACGCACGCTCTTCGCAGCTCTCTCCGAGGCCTCTCCCTACGCCTCTCTCGCAGCAAACCGTCGGCTCTTTCCTTCTCTGCTCTGTTCTTTCATGGCGAACACGGAGGGCAAGGGCGAGGTGGTGAAGCCAGAAACAACATATGTAGAAGAAACTTCAGAGCCCCCTCTCAAGTACAAGGTCGTTCCCTTTTTGTGTATGCCCGTGTCTCTTTCATACTCTGCAATTTTTTTGTTTCTGTCTCTGGCAAGTTCAGGACATGCTGTTCTCTGTTTTTGCTCAGACATGGGTCTTGAGAGTTTCCGTCCACTGTGAAGGCTGCAAGAGAAAAGTCAAGAAGGTTCTTCACAGCATTGAAGGTGACTCCTCTCTTTTTAATACCTTCAAAGCGTCTCTTTTAATGGGTTCGCAGTGTTCTGTTCCCCCTTCAAGTTACGGTTTTTGTTTTGTTCTTGTGTTTTCAAAATTTGAACTTGTGCTAGTTTCAGGAAAAGTGTCGTAGCGTAGTTGCGCTTATTTTTCTGATCTGGGACTTGCTGCTTTCCTTCGTTATCTCACTTATTTTGGCTTTCAATTTTCAGTTCTCTCACCTGAAAAATCCATCCTTTTCCTAGTTCTCTGACTCTTGGTATTTTCACTTTCCTCCTATCTTTCTCCTACTCTGTTCTCTTTTTCTCTTAATTTGCATCGCTTCCTCATCCTCGCGCATTTTCGTTTCGTTTTCTGTTACAAAAGCCCTTCCTTTAATGCAAGCTTTCCCATCTTCCCATTGGTTTTTTCAGGCGTTTACACTACAGATATCGACCTGAGGCAACAGAAAGTGATCGTGAACGGCAACGTCGAGGCAGAGACCTTGATCAAGAAACTAGTAAAGACGGGCAAGCATGCAGAGCTATGGCCTGTAAAGCCCGACTCAAAGGACAAAAAGAAGGGCAAGTCTAAGAACAAAGAGAAACGGATCGATCCAGAAAACATCGAAGAAGCTGAAGACGATGGTTGTGGTGGTGGAGTTGAACTAAAAGAAGGCGACTCGGCCAAAGGCTTGGAACATGGTGGTGGAACCAGCAAGAACAGCGAAGGCGGTGGCCCTGGCCACGGTGGGGGGACGCCGTTTAAGGGCAGCGTCACCGTCCAGGTGAAGGAGATGAGGCCTGAGGTGAGGCATGCGGTGGTGTCCTTTCCGGCCGGTAACCATTCACCGACAGCGGCGGCCGAGAATCCAGCTTTCGGAAACGAGGGCGGCGGCGGTGGCGGCGGCGGCGGCGGCAAGAAGAAGAAGAAAAAGAAAGGGAATAAAGGGAACAGTACTAACCCCGTTGGTGATGAGAGTGGACAGCATCCTTCCGGTGCACTCGCAGGCACCGGATCGCCCAAGCACGGCCAAGTTCAAGTTCAAGGTCAACTGGGTCAAGGCCAAATGGGTCAAGGCCCGATGTTCTATCCGGGAAATCACAGCCCTCCACGCCATCACGTGTACCAATACCCACCGCATCACTACGTCCCTTCCGCGTACGCCGTCAGTTACCACACGGCGTATCCGAGCGCCAGCTGCGGGGCGTCGTACTACGCCCCGCAGCCGCCATCGTATGCCTATGAGTACGTGCATCATCCGGGGCTGGAAGTCGAGCGAGCGCCGTCCGATCTTGACTCGTACTCCTCCCAGCGCCCGTGTGATACGTTCGAGCTGTTCAGCGATGAGAATCCCAATGCTTGCTCCGTGATGTGATCACCATAATCTAGTGAAAATGGAGGCATTTGAAAGGTATATATGTGTGGTGATGGGTCATCTGGACATGCAAGAACTTATGCTGCTTTGTGTAAGTTTATGGAGTGTAACTTTTGCAATGCGTGTAGGCACCCAGTGAAGGACCATGTAAGTGGGTTGAAAGTAGAAGTGGACTCAAACTTTTGGGGTTGAAATGAGTATTTTTCTTATGGCGAGGACCCACAATTTAGCGTTCGGATATGTCTGGTACTTTTGGATCTTTCAAGGTTGGTTGGTTGATTTATTGGTCTCTTTAATGTTTAGTTCTTTTTAGGCCATCCTTGTTTCTCTCCCATATATACTCTGAATAGATCATAGATTTGGCAATTTCTTCCCTTTTCCTTTAGAATTGATGTTTGGGCATGGATGGAATACTAGGAGGAGGGTCTTAGGCATGAGATTTTGGATGGTTGCAATTTAAGGAGTAGTGCCCTAGTCCAATACCCTTTTGACCAAAGTCATGGTTGAGAAAGAACCAACTCAGATATAGGTCCTTTTTCTCTCACTTTTGAAGGCACCCATTCTCAACGTTTCTGCCGTGTAAAGAACCCATTTGACTGATCCCCAGCTAGAGACTAGGAGTCCATGAGATATTTGGAACATGAAAAACCGTAGAGTTCTGACTTGTCCTTCCTTCAAAATCTAATGTATGAAGCTGGCTTTTGTTTCTGATTCTTGGTGGCTATGATTATTAAGGGTGATCAGTTCTTGGATGGTTCGTTTCTTGGCCCAGAACCGGGAATCGATCACTGATTTCAAGTTCCAAAATTTTGGAACTGGAAACCGGACCAAACGGACTAGGAACTAAACCAGCTGGTTTTGGTCCGGTTCTTGGTTCTACTTTGACCCGGGCTATACACAGTTGGCCTGAGAAGGGTGATGGATGGGAGGCAGTGGAGAAGACCGTAGAAGACGCTTGAAGTGCTCGTGAAGGAGACCATAGTATAGGCTTTAAACGAATCTCGACTTGGCCAGCTCGAATATTAACTCTCGTTGGAGGCGAAGCGCATCCCAAATGACTTGCTCAACTTGCTCAACAATTCGGCAACCCAAATGACTTGCTCAACTTGCTCAACAATTCGGATGGCGTCACGGACGGCATATGGTGATTTAAGGTGTTAATTTCATCATCAAAAGCTTCGAGGAGGAAATACTTGTCCGACATTTGGTGATTTAAGGTGTTAATTTCATCATCAAAAGCTTAGAGGAGGAAATACTTGTCCCTCAGGCTCAGGCATCGTCGGTTATAGATTTGAGCTTCGTCGGCCATGACCATGTCCGTGAGCGCACTACATCAACACGACCCGAGCGTGAGTAGTTAGGGGATGATGAGCAATCAACGTTGTGTGAAGCAGGTGTTAGTAACGGCGAGGCTGACGGTCTTCTCAATGGCAGATTCAAAATTGGGATTGGTTCAAGCGTCGATAGTGGGAAGAAATCGAAGAAGAACAGCAATGTGTGGGTGACCAAAACCACGCAGAAAGGGAAGAAGAAAGAAGAACAAGAGCGGCAGCTATAAGAACATTGGGGTTTTGAGAAATTAGGAATAGTGTAGTGTAGTGCGCGCGTGTTCGGCAAGCCCCTTCTGGACCTTCCTACAGTTGTTCCGAGAGGAGCTCCTTAGGAAACAAATAAAAATTATAAAAGAATAATTATCGATTCGGTCAAAGTGATTCAGATGGGCGGTTCCACGTATGAAATAAGAACCGGATCAATAATCACCGGTTTTACTTTTTTTTAAATTGGGAATCGGATTGATGCTTCCGAAAATTGTCAAAAAATGGCCGGTTTGATTCAATTTAAGCGGTTCCAGTCCTAGTGCCTCCTTTTGCTCCCCTCTAATGATTACTCAGTGGATCATTTTAGAACTAAAGCTAAATGATGGTGGTGATGCTTTACCAGAATGAAGAACGAGGGTAATGATGGGTTCATCCTCGAGCAAAGCGAAGACTTTGGGGTTTCTTTAATCTTTGTGGAACGGGGTTCTCTTCTTTTAAGATTTTT
The DNA here is from genome assembly GCA_024500025.1 of Syzygium aromaticum. Lineage (NCBI taxonomy): Eukaryota > Viridiplantae > Streptophyta > Magnoliopsida > Myrtales > Myrtaceae > Syzygium > Syzygium aromaticum. The sequence continues at coordinate 36,741,972 of CM044892.1, forward strand.
GCTTTTGTCCCCTTTCGCTTCTCGTCCTTCGAAGTCGCTCGTGAAGATGCGACACTGCGTGAGATAACACACAAAGTAGATAGTTACAGAAAACTCGTGCATGCATGCATGTCATCATTATTGCTGGAGAATGTGTTCGTACCGTGAGGTCGCCCGGATTCGGGTCCACCCACTTAGATCTTCAATTTTCTTTCTCATTTCTTTTGTCTGAATTTTCTTTCTGATTCGAATCGCGAGCTTTTGTCAAAATTTATTGATTTTTTTAACACTTTGGCCACGGGATCACAAGCTTCATTTGACCTGACGTAAGCTATCTTTGACTGGTACGGACTTTTCGTTATATATTAAAGAAAAATGACGCAACAATTCCTGAATTTCGATAAAATATATAATATGATCGTTAAATTTTTAATTTATTTAATATAATTAATAAACCTTAACTTAATATTTAATATGATCCATCAACTTTTAATTTATTTAATATCATCCATGGACTTTCGGTACATGCTCAATTTAGTTCCAGAATTATATGAAAATGTTCAATATAGTATTTTCATTAATTCAAGTTCAAGAACTACATTAAACATTTTCATATTGAATATATACCAAAAGTCCAAAAATCATATTGAATAAATTAATCACATTAAATACTAGGTTAAAGTTCAGGGATAACATTAAACAGTTTAAAAGTTTAAGAATCACATTTCAGAGATTGTTTATATTATTATTCCATATATTAAAGACCTTTCAGATGCTATCACCCAATTTCAAAGGGTGCAACGTGATTATCAGGTTCATCCTTTCTAGCACCTTTAACTTAATCATGGATTAAAACAGGAAATGATTAAATGCTCATTGGTTATTAATGGCTCGCCTGTAGTTATCGTCTTTTCAAATTGTCTAGGAAAGCTCTTTTTGTGGAGGTTTTATTCTCAAATCCACTGGAAGAAAGGCTTGTAAATTGACATTTGGGTCTCCTGTTCACATCTGAAAAGAATCTGCCTATATTCTTGTTCTAGCATGATCCATATAAATATGTACAAACATCATCTTTTGCGAGCCATCATATCTGCGGAATATGCGGTCGTAATTTGGTTAAGTTCCTGTCGTCGTTGCCACTATCCAAAAGCTGATGAATATGTGAACACACGTTGTTACATCAGCAAAATTTTATGCATTTGTGAGATTTCTACTACAAAAATATCTCGCTCTTTAATTCCAATGCTCCGTTTGTTTCACGAAAAGTAAATAATTTAATAATCATTTTTCTAAATATAATTGCTTATATTGCTTAAAGTAATTAATCAATTAAAAATATTTTCCCTATCAACAACAGTTTGTTGAAATATTTTTGTGAACAATAAACACATTTTTCGTTCATTCATTTTGTTCTTGTAAACTATATAACCATTCATTTTTTAAGAAATATATTTTCCAAATTATTTAACTTATTCAACTTCTGCAAAACAAACGGTTCCCAAATGTTATAAATTGAGATTAAGGCGGTAATATGCGATACGATGGTCAGCAGCTTCGAGGAACAGTTCCTCGGGGATCGAAAACACATCTTTACCGGAGGATGTGAAGAAGAAGATATGAGCCGAAGTTCTCATTTCAGGGAAAGGCAATCCAAAAACAATGGTTTGTATCGCGAAGTGCTTATTCCCCTCTTTTATGAATGATAAGCATCTGATTCCTTCCATCTTCATTGACAAGCGTCCTGGTGTAACGCTTTCAAGATCTGTCCAGCAGCCGTAGAAAGAGCAACAGAAGATGGAGGATGATATGAAGGACTGGTCAACTCCATGCAAATACGTGCATTTATGCAATTTTTCACTATAACAATATTTTTTCTTATATTTCTGCAGACTGTGGACAGCCATGTAAAGTCTACTTAAGCAGAGGTAAAAAAATCAAGGAGGGAAAATAAATTAGCACAGTTCAATTTCGAACCCCATACTATATTCCGAAACAGATTCGGTCCTTAACTAATCTTCAAACATTTTTTGCCGTGGTTCAATAAAAGGTCCTCATCTTTCATTTTAAGTACTAAGACACCTTTAATGCTTTCACAACATCATGAGGACAGAAGCTTCGATATGTATGTATGTACATAGGCAGAGCATCAATTTCAATGAGCATATGCTATGCACGAAGAGAAAAACCGATGAAAGCAACTTCGTTGATCAACAGAAAAGGCAAAACAATGTAATCAAGTTCATGGAGTTGCTGAATGAGCATGATGAATATGATTATACCATCTCTTTGTTGCAAGTGTGCTGGGCCTCGTTTGCAAAGAGGAGGTAGATGATCATTAAATAGCTCCAATGAGTATCTACTTGCGAGCAAGATAGATACCAACTGCAAGGAAAGAGGTTATCATCATGCGAAAAGACCAAATACTTGAGTTGGAGTACTACAAGTTGTGGTTCTTCCTTAAAGAATCCAAGTTGCAAAACACGTCCATTAAACTACTAATAAAGTTCATCGGATTTTCAATACGCAAAAGAAAACAGCTTACTAAGCAAAGGTAGAGGCAGGTTAAGAACAGAAAGCAAATGTAAATTCGCATAAAGTAAAGCCACTAAGAAACAAATGTACTCGCGACTGCAATATTTCATGGCAAAAAGAGCCAGCCAATTCAACAACCCACTACAAAATGGTTTATTGTCGAATTTCAGCCCTCTTCTTTTGCCAGAGCCTATCAATGGCACTATCAGCATCACCCTGCAAAATAGATAGTATGTGCACGAGAATGAGGACAGGACCAATTAACAAGCCCGGACCGCAAAAAAAAGGGAGAAATTCATGACAAGAACAAAGCGCAGCATATGGTAACAAGGCGGTGCACATGAAAGCGGGTCATAGATATCTAGCGAGAGTCAATCATGAGTTAATGTTTTTATTAGGCATGATAAGCCCAGTGAGGGAATCCACTTGCAAATAAGATACTGAAGCTCCAATTGCTAAAGTGCAGCAAATTTGGATTTCTACTTTTTCATATCTCTCTTTAGGACCAAGAAAGAGATGAAATTATAAAACGTTTTGTAACGACAAGAACCAAACAATCTCAACATTGTGATCGCAAAACCAATACATAAGAACGATGTCAAAAAGACAGAAATCAACAGCTGCATCTAACAGAGTTAGTCCCTTGCTTTCTGCCAGCATGAAGAAGAATCGAAAACGAGTCACAGTTAACAATCATATACAGAGAATAGCTCGAACAGCAGAGCGGCAAGACATACCTGTGCTCGGATGAAACCGCAGAGGGCGAATGTGGTGAACTGGTTAGTGTAGACACCATCAGGGCCCAAGTGCCCGACGTTGATCTGCACGGAGGCATGATCCTTAGAAGTAATGAGCCTATTCGTGGCAGAGCTGTGATGGTGGCGGTAAAAGGAAAGGCATCGATAAAAAGATTCAACAAAAAAAGCAGATGGTCATGGCAAACTCAGAAAGGGACTCATGGTATACCACTTCCTGGGGATGTAAAGATCCATGTTTTGACCCTCCTCGTTCTGCATCTTGGATGACCGTTTCGATACCCTTAAATCCTTTGCTCAATCACCTAATCAGGCAAAGTCGAAAAGCATTTACCTCAACATCGACGCAAGCTCCGTCTTGCGAAACATCGAATGCCGAAATAGAAGGACAATCAACCAAATGGGATGCCGCATAATTTGCACCAACACATAGCCCCCGTATGGAGAAATTTCCAAACAACGATCACACGGAGAGCCAAATCACAACATTTCCAAGCCAAAACACAAAGTGCTACTTTAAAGACCAACGCAGATTCATCATCGCCAAGATGCAAAGCTAAATTCCTAAAGAAACGGGAAGCCCATGGGAAAAAAAAAACAACAACGCGGGGTCCAAGCCAAATCTTTCATCACTGTAACCAGCAGTTCGGCAACGATCAATTCACAAGTTCAAGAAACAGAGGGCGCCAGTCAAATGCAGCTTCCGTTTTACAAAATCAATCGATCCAGTCGATCTTGTGCAAGAGCCAAAAAGAAACCCACATGAAAGCATCGCGATCTGGAGTGAACCGCGTAATCAGAGGGATGAAGAATTACCGGAATTCAGGCGGAGGAGGATCGAGAGCAGTGCAGCGGCGGCGGCAGCAGGCGAGAGACTCGACGAGGCGTGAACGCGAATTTTGGGGAGTTTGTACGGGGGTCGGAAGCTTAAACCCTAGTCCTCTCTTATGACCCGAAACAGATCCGACCCGCAATGCTGCGGGCCGGTCCAGGCCCGAAATCCCTTCTGCGCGAGCACGTTGAGAACAATTCGACCCATACTAGAGAAATCATATTCATGGCCCAAGCTACAAAAAGGGATTTAATTGATTTTCCATGGATGGAGTGCCAGTTAATCTCTGCTTACTGAAAACAAATCCAGTGAGGATTTCAACCTCAAAATTTTACGAAACACTTCATGTAATGCTTCTTTCTTTTCTTCTTTTTTTCAGATGTACCATAGGGACCTAGTATACCAACATGGACAAAGTTGGAACAAAAATGGTTAAGATATAATACGTTGAATATCTTATGTACGAACATTGAATTTGGATCTCATTTTAATTTTTTTTCACTATGTTACTTTTATAGATTAAAATTTTTTTCCATGCGCATGCGTGTTCTCTTTTTGTAGTAGCGCAAAAAAGCAACTTTTTGCATGGGTTTCGAATTTTAAATCTCAATCGGCTCGATTCTCTGTTATCAATATGTGATGTAGTAAAACAAATATCATGTCGTTGTCCGGCCATGCACTCGCCACAAGTAACTCTTGACAAAACCAAGTAATGTATGAATGAAGCTATCGAGTAATTTTGGCAAAGCAGTCTCAAAGGCACGGCGATAGTGATTAAATCGCAACCAGTTAATTATCTTATCAAAGTGGTGAATCAAGCTTGCTCTTATCCAGCTTGCTCCGCGTGGGTAGTTCGGTTGAACAAGTTACTTAGAACAAGTGATCTGTCCAATTAGCTACTTTAGTTTGAATTTTGTTGCATAGAGATTGCTGACTTCACTATAAACTATATCATACTCACAATGCACGGATCCGAAATGAAAGAGTTGTGAATTAGGATGCGTGTTTCTTTCTGATATACTATGAGTATGAAACATTTCCCTTATTTCTCTATAGCCCAAAGAAAAATTGCGCAGTTTCTCCAATATCATCATTTATCAATTTTGAATTGCACGGGCATCTCAAGTGAAACTATCATCATTATCATCAGATATTTTGCTTTGAATGTAATAATAGAACACGAGGTGAATGTCCAGCCAGCATTGAAAGGACATATAGCACAACAATACGCCATTTGCTAGTGAATCCTCACCACATCGGACTCATGATGAATGCGAATGAGATAACCAACATTAGTACGGGGAACAAAAGTCTACCAAGGCACATCGTCGAGCAACGCATGACACATCCGAAAACAATAGAGATCAGGGTGTATGCTAGTCAGTATCTAGGGTCCATGTCTTGCCTTCCCTTGTCGAAGATTCATTTCCGCCGGACGATTTCAACTGGGGTGTAGGGAAGCATGATAGGTGCTCCATGAATGTTTACCAGATCTCCATAGCTATACGAATCTTTGGTGGCTTTAAGCAAGGAATCAAAGATGTTGGTCGTGTTCTTCCACCGTTTGAGCTTCACGCTCACTCTTAGAAAATTAAAATCAACTACTAGTCGTAGCAGGCGGATGCATCAAGATGTAAATTCGAGATCTCTTGCTCTCATACTAAGTTGATGTTTTAGTGTGCCTCTTGGGGCATGTGAACCTTATAATTAAGGTTCCAAGTATAGGATCTTAAGAATGTACGCAGTTTGTGTAAGTATTGAAACCATATGCAGGGGTAGTTGGTCCTGCTATGTAACCCACTTTGAATAGGGAAAATTACCAAAAAAATCATAAATCTTTTATAATTGTGCCAATCCAGTCCTAAACCTTTTTTTTTTACCAATTTAGTCCTAAACCTTTTGGAAATAGGCCAATTCAGTCATTTTGACTGGCCAGCGCTGACATGGCCGCCGGCCGATTGACGTGGCACCGGCCAGTCGACGTGGCACTGGCCGGTCAAAAGGACTGAATTGGCATGTTTCCAAAAGGTTTAGGACTAAATTGGTAAAAAAAAAAGGTTTAGGATTGAATTGGCACAATTATAAAAGATTTATGACTTTTTGGGTAATTTCCCCCTTTGAATATCAAGAAATTTCCCAGGCAATGCAAAACGAAAATCAATTACCATCAGCGACACATGTTACTTCCGACTGCTTGATAGCCACTGGATAATCATTATTACATGTCACTAATTGGAGAAGTTTCTTTTCGTATGTTTGACTTTCATATCTTGCCACTTCAACCCGAACATATTATTATTAGTTGCGTGTGACGTTATCTGTTTGATTTTAGATTGTTTAGTCTTCTTCTCCAAAAATAAATAATATCGAACATTTGTGTTCATAATATAGCATCGTCGTTACTGTCTTCGTCATTGTCGTTTTGATTATCGTTATATATTCTGCTCCAAAACATGAGGTTCATGTCCGTGCTAGCATTGGAAGGTTATTGAGCAAACCAAATTCATATAAAGAACACGACACCACGTTTGAAAAGTCGAAAACTATGCCCATTCCCGTTCATTGATTAATCCGTGAATTCGCGATGAATATGAATGTGATTCCCAATATTAGGATGCATGGGATGAAAATCCGCGAAGACATGTTGCCAAGCATAATGTACATCAGCAGACCACACGACACATTCCAGAAAAAATAGCGATGAGGGCATATGATGAGTATATATGATGTAACACGAGGTATCGAGATTTGAATCAAATGAAGAATTTGATGATTCCTTGCAATTAGCTTACTGTATATTGAAGGCTCAATGAAATATCAGTACATGAAAGACAAAATAATATGTCACAGACTCACAGTATAAATAATTTATTTTCAGTATAGGATAACTATTCATGTAATTGATATATATATAAATAAAATATAAGCTTAGAAAAGTTAAAAGATAATTGAAAAATGTATGGAGGAGCCAGGAGGTTCGAAGCTGGCGCCCTCCCCTTCTGCTGCATTTACAAATGCTGGCCCCGCGACTTGGCTGTGCTATGTTTGGTAATCTTTCAATGTACACGAGCGGCGGCAGACAACCAATGAAAAAACGACAAGTGGCTTGCTCTTGGGAGACTTTTTTTTGGTCAGGTTGGGAGACCTTGACCAGGTATCCTTGTTACTTGTTAGTGTCTTTAGAACGACGTAGACAGAAATTTTGTGTAAGATTCTATTCGTTTCGCAGACAATGAATAATTAAAACTAGGATGTGGATGGCCTTAGTTCGGGGAACTCGAGGATATAGCCAATGTGGATGCCGCTTAAGAAGCTCATGAGCAAAGAACTATATGCGCTCGCGTCCTGTTCTTCCTCTGAAGCAAAAATGTATCGTGTGGGGACGCCAAAATCACCAGGAGCATCTCAGACACGCTTCCAAAGTAAGAGCAATTCTACTCGTTATTCAAAATAATGGGCACCATATTGGTGAGACTGTCAAGATAGTGTGTAGAATATTGCTGAGATTGGAACGTGAGGATTGAGTTATGAACTACGTCAAAATCGCAATGTATCTCTCGAAGGATCAGCAAATGAGGATATTGCGATTCTTTCTCAAATTCTCTAAATCAGTTGCATGTCTCTCTCTGGCAATAGAGAAAAAAGTCCCCTGTTTCTCCGGTTTAGCTGCATTGCACCAGGACCTTAGCTAGGTGGTACAATCGTCTTCATTTTTGTCATATATTGTGCTTTGGGATGTAAAATGCGTTCAAGGTAACAAAAATACAACACGAGGTTCATGTTCGAGCCAACATTGGCAAGACACACATCAAAACCAACTTCACAAAGAGCAAAGCACACCATCAGGAAAACCGGAAACTGCTACCATTCTCTAATTAATTCTCGAGTTCAAATGTGGATGACGTCATCAACATTAGGATGCAGGGGACGAAAATCAGCCAAGGCATGTCCCCAGGCATAATGCACATCAGCAGACTGCATGAGACACATCTAAGAGCAATGGCGATGAGAGCGTACGGGAGTTGGAGCCTTGGGTTGATACCTTGCCCTCCCATCTCGAAGATTAATTTCTGCCGGACGATTTTGATCACTGTGTACATAAGCATGATAGGTGCACCGGTATTGTAGGCTGGACCATTATGTCTATACATGTCCCTGATGGCTTGAAGCAACGACTCCCCCAGGGAATCAAGATGTTGGATATACATTGCAACAATTTGAGTTCCATGTTCTGCTCCATATCTTGGAATCAAAATCAGCAAACTACTTGTTAAACGATAGTCTTTGGCAAAAGCTCAAGTTGCGAGCTCTTTCTGCATCATATAAATCTTAAATGAACATCAAGAGATTTTACGTGGTTTAAAGTCAAGCATCTAGCACAAATCACTGATAACAAGCCAATGCAGTGCAAGAGTCAAACCAATGGTTGCACTGCAGGAGTGAAACCATCCATTGACCCGAGGCTAAGTAGAGCTAGGAAAACTCTTCTTTAGGACAAGTGTGTTGACAAAGGTAAAAATGCATGGCTCGATAAATGTGTGACTACAAAGCATTTTTACCTTCGTCAACGGAGGCTAAAACGGAAATTTCGAGACGAACGGAGGCCATAGAATGATTCACCGACACCCCCTCTTCAAGCTGGTGGTGCTCGCCTTACCGAGAAGATCACCGTTTGGCTGGAAAAGCCGCGATTTCAGGCCCTCACAACCAACTCCTCTGACAAGCTAGTCATGAAGGCCTGAAATTGCGGCTTTTCCAGTCGAACGATGACCTTCCCGGTGAGGCAAGCACCATCACCTTGAAAAAGGGGGTGTCGGTGAATCATTCCATGGCCTTTGTTTATCTCGAAATTTCCATTTTAACCTCCGTTGACGAAGGTAAAAATGCTTTATAGTTACACAAATCGGCTCGATAAATTGTGTGATTACCAAGCATTTTTACCTTTATCAACAGAGGCTAAAATGGAAATTTCGAGATCAACGGAGGCCATGGAATGATTCACCGACACCTCCTCTTCAAGCTGGTGGTGCTCGTCTTGCCGAGAAGGTCACCGTTCGGCCGAAAAAGCCGCGGTTTTGAGTTCTCACGACTAGCTCGTAAGTGGCACTTAAATGATATTTTTTTTGGAAGTTATAGCACTCAAATAAGCCAAAAAAAGGTTATGGCACTTAAGTGTCCTCCGTACAAAAGTTGTAGCACTTGCGTTGTACTTACCCCGGCTTGTTGCAGATCTGTTCGCGTGTCTCTGATTTGTTTGGTTCTTTTCTTCTTGTTTTTTTGTTATAGCTTGTATCCAGTGATTAGTTTTTGTTTTGGTTATTGTAACTGATGTTTATTTCCCCAAACATGTCAATTGATGCCTACATCCCTGGGAGGGTTCTACATGCTGAATGATCTGTTCCGTTTTGGTTGTCGATCTAGATGCCAGGTGGCATACAATCACATTTACCCTAGTCTCCTTTTGTCTCTCTCTCCCGGTCCCTTTTTCTCCCTGTTGGTTGATTTCGCGTGGCTCTGATTGATTCGTGATGCGGATTAAAAAACTGTTGTTGCTGTCAATGCTAGGCTTGTTGTAGATCTATTCGCGTGGCTCTGATTTGTTTGGGTTCTTTTTTTTTTTTTTTAATTGTAACTTGTATCCGGTGATTAGTTTTTGTTTCGGTTATCGTAACTGATGTTTATTGCCCCAAGCATTTCAATTGATGATTGGATCTCAGGGAGGGTTCTACCTGCTGAATGATCGGTTCCATTCTAGTTGTTGATCTACACGCCAAGCGGCACACAATCACATTCAGCAAGGTCTCTATTTGTCTCTCTCATTGTCTCTTTTCTCCCTACTGGTTGATTTCACGTGGCTTTGATTTGATGCGTGATGTGGGTTAAAGAACTGCTGTTACTGTTAGTGCTAGGCTTGTTGTAAATCTGTTCATGTGGCTCTGATTTGTTTAGGTTCTTTATTTATTTTTATTGTAGCTTGCGTCCTATGATCAGTTTCTGTTTCAATTATCGTAACTGATGTTTATTGCCCCAAGCATTTCAATTGATGTCTAGATCCCAGAGATGGTTTTACTAGCTGAATGATCTGTTCCATTTTGGTTGTTGATCTACACACTAGGCAGCACACAATCACATTCAGCAAGGTCTCTTTTTGTCTCTTTCTCCTTGTCCCTTTTCTCCTTGTTGGTTGATTTCACATGGCTCTGATTTGATGTGTAATGTGGGTCAAAGAACTATTGTTAATGTCAGTGCTAAGCTTGTTGTAGATATGTTCGCGTGGCTCTGATTTGTTTGGGCTCCTTTTTTTTTTTTTTTGTAGCTTGCATCCTCTCATCAGTTTCTGTTTCGGTTAACGTAACTGTTCTTTATTGCCCCGGACATTTGAATTGATGCTTGGATCCTAGGGAGGGTTCTACCTGCTCAATGATCATTTCCGATCTAGTTGTTGCCTAGACACCAGGCGGCACACAATTACATTTAGCCAGGTCTCTTTTTGTCTCTCTCTTCTTATCCCTTCTCTCCGTGTTGTTTGATTTTGCGTGGCTCTGATTTGATGTGCAATGTGGGTCAAAGAATTGTTGTTACTGCTAGCGCTAGACTTATTGTAGATTTGTTCGCGTGGCTCTAATTTGTTTGGGTTCTTTTTTATTATTATTATTATTATAGCTTGCATGTTGTGATCAGTTTCTGTTTTGGTTATCGTAACTGATGTTCTGGATCCTAGGGAGAGTTCTACCTGCCGAATGATCTGTTTCGTTCTGGTTGTCGATCTAGACGCTACGCGGCACACAATCACATTCACCCAAGTCTCTTTTGGTCTTTCTCTCCTTGTCCCTTCTCTCTCTGTTGGTTGATTTCGGGTGGCTTTGATTTGATGCTCGTTGTGGGTCAAAGAATTGTTGTTACTATCAGCACTAGGCTTGTTGTAGATCTGTTCGTGTGGCTCTGATTTGTTTAGGTTCTTTTTTTTTTTTTTATTGTAGCTTGCATCCTGTGATCGGTTTCTATTTCGGTTATCGTAACTGATGATTATTGCCCCAGACATTTCATTTCATGCCTAGATCCCAGGGAGGGATCTACCTTCTGAATGATCTGTTCCGTTTTGGTTGTCAATGTAGAAGCCAGGCGGCACACAGTCACATTCACCTAGGTCTATTTTTGTCTCTCTCTTTCTCCCTATCTCTTCTTTCTCTGTTGGTTGACTTCACGGGGCTCTTATTTGATGCACGATGCGGGTCAAAGAATTGCTGTTACTGTCAGCGAGGCTTGTTGTAGATCTTTTCACGTGGCTCTGAATTTTTTGAGTTCCTTTTTTTTGTAGCTTGCATCCTGTGATTGGTTTCTGTTTCAGTTGTCGTAACTGATGTTTATTGCCACTCACATTTCAATTGATGCCTGGATCCTAGGGAGGGTTCTACCTGCTGAATGATCTATTCCATTTTGGTTGTTGATCTAGACGCCAGGTGGCACATGAGCACATTCAGCCACGTCTCTTTTTGTCCCTCTCTCTCTCTCTCTGTTGGTTGATTTCGTGTGGCTCTAATTTGATGCACGATGTGGGTCAAAGAGCTTTTGTTACTGTCGGCGCTAGGCTTGTTGTAGATCTATTCTCGTGGCTCTGATTTGTTTGGGTTTTTTTTTTTTTATTGGAGCTTGCATCCTGTGATCATTTTCTGTTTCTGCTATCGTTTCTGATGTTTATTGCCCTAGACATTTCAATTGATGCCCGGATCCTTGGGGGGGTTTTACCTACTGAATGATCTATCTCGTTACGGTTGTCGATCTAAACACGAGGGGGCACTCAATCACATTCATCCAGGTCTCTTTTTGTCTCTCTCTCTCCCTGTTCCTTCTCTTCCTGTTGGTTGATTTCGCATGGCTCTGATTTGATGCGTGATGTGGATCAAAGAATCGATGTTAGCGGCAACGCTAGGCTTGTTGTAGATCTACTCGCGTGGCTTTGACTTGTTTGGGTTCTTCTTTTTTTTTTTTTTTTTGTAGCTTGGATCCTGTGATCAATTTCTGTTTCGATTATCGTAACTGGTTTTTATTGCCTAGGCATTTTGATTGATGTGTGGATCCCAGGGAGTGTTCTACTTGCTGAATTATCTGTTCCATTATGGTTGTCGATCTAGACGCCGCGCGGCACGCGATCACGTTCAGCCAGGTCTTGTTTTGTCTCTCTCCCCCATCCCTTCTCTCTTTGTAGGTTGATTTCGCGTGGCACTGAACTGGTCTATGAGTATTTTGTCGCAAACTAGTCTAAGTGATAAAATATCCTTCGTAGTCACTGTCCTTCGCCTCCTCGTTCTCGGACCTCTTGGACAGAAGACAATTATTTGTCATCTTCTCTTGAACTATTTGTTTAATTCTCTTGTCATCACCAAATATGGAGAACCAGACGCAATCATTTGTTTAATCCTCTTGAACAAATGACAATTCTATGTTTGATCCTCTTGAACTATTTTTTTTAATTCTAATGTTATCGCCGAATGCAAATTCTCATAATACTTATCCAAAAAATAATAAAATTATTGTTTGGTGACCAATTCAATTCTAAAATTTTCAATTTAGCTCGACAATTTTTCAATGTATTCCATCTGTCCAATTTTGGTCGGAAATTATTAACGTGGTGATCCAATCAATGTCAGATGTCCTACGTGGCATGGCCGGCAATATGACGTGTTTGGCCAAAATTGGCCGAATGGACTACAGTAGAAAATTGTTAAAATATTGAGGACTAAATTGATCAAATTGAAAAAGTTTAAGATTAAATCGATCGTTGTATAATAAGTTTAAGACTTTTTGGACAATTATTTCGTCAGTTATTTATTTAATCCTCTTGAAAAAATAACAATTATTTGTTTGATCCTCTTGAACTATTTGTTTAATTCTCTTCCTAAGAGAGGTGGGCTCTCTCTCTCTCCAGAGGTGTTGTGAAACAGTGGAATCGAACAATCATTAAAAAAAATGCCAAGAAGTTACAGTTTGGAAAAATTCTATCATATGCATGGAATCGACATGGCTGCACATTCACTCTCTTGCTTTCTTTTCTTAAGAGAAGCTACAAAGTTTTTTTTTTTTTTGCCTAAGTTTTTTCGTTTCTTTCTTTTGTTAAGAGAAACTCTTATATTAATAGTGATTTTTATTTAGAAGCCTCAGTCGCTTTTCCACCTCAGAAATGATGAGGCTTGCAATTAACTTTATTTGTAGAATACATTTTATCGGAAGACGAATCTTCCTTTTGCCTAGTTAATCGGGGGATCGGTCGGTGGTTACCCTCCTGCAAGAGCCTCGGAATCGTCAGTAAGGACTAAACTTTGTCCCTACTAACTTCCTTTTTCTGCTTAGTTGCTGTGTATTCTCGTGAGGAATTTTTAGTTTGTGTTCCTTGTTATTTGACCTTTGACCGCACCATAAATTCATTTTGCTATTGTTGACCCATGATAACTCATTATGTGTTGCATTTTTGGGTCTCGCATTTGAATCATGCTTAGAATTTGACGCAATTCGTCACAATTTCATTCATTTATTATAGCTTTCGGCCAAAAAAAAAATTCATTTACTATAGCTGAATATAAAAAAATAGAATTAATTAAATCCCGATCAATTAACATTGTTCTATTAATCCACCCATTGTGAAAACGGGCTAGCTCCGTCCCTGACTGCAATGCACATACAGGATATACTCCAGAAATGATACCGTATTACACAAGAAGTGTGTACACTATCACACATCAAAACTCTTTTTGGATTTAAATGTTGCAGCTCTTGACGTGTTCATGTGAGTATATATAGTTAGTAGTGTTAGAGATAATATAGGAAAATATCTATCCGAATTATCTCTAACAAGTAGTATTAAGAAATGCACGTGATGTTCATTTTAGGCTCATATCTTGATGACCGTAAATATTAGAAAAATCATTTTCTTTCGTAGCACTTAAAGGATTCGAATTCTTACATCCCATGTATCACGTGCAACGTCCGGTTTACATACAAGGGAAGTATCAAAATATATTTCATATTTGGAAATTCTTGATAAAATGTGCTTAATACTTGAGCCGTGGACATCTGTACCGATAATTTCAGCTTTTGCAAAAGACTGCCGTATAACAAGTAGTTTATTGAATTTAATTCCTAGATACAGACCACAACATAGATCTCAAATTACTAGCACGTGTCATGCTTACATATACTGTGGTCAAAATCGTCAAGCAAAATTAATCTTTAAGATGGGAAGACAAAATTTAAACGTAGGGTTACGGCTGTTTTTTTGGTGGCGGCGGTTTGTTTTTTAATAATACCTAGAGAGATTTATTTAAATATTTACTTACAAATTATCACATTAGTGTAACTCATATTTTACAAAGTAGTATCAGTATCCTGAATCGAAAAACTAGCTGCATGACTTGCAATTTTACTATTGATGAATAGATTATTGTTTTACATAGAATAAAAAATGAATAATGGTCATCGAGAAAACGAAAACATAGAAGTATTGGCAAATATATCAGGAAAAAATTACAAAAATGATCCTTGTACTATTGTCACTATTCAATTTTGGTCATCATGCTTTATCTTGCGATAGTTAGGGTCCATAAAATAATCTCCAATTATCATTTTAGGAAAAATTTAAATGACCAGCCAATTACCGACGGAATATGCTAACTTAACATTGGAGGTATACAAGCGGTACTAACGTGGAATGAAGAAATAATTATGCAAATGATATTACAAAATGGTCCCCATATTACTATTGCTGGTTAAGTGCCAAATCAGTATATGCTAGTTCACACAATTTGAAGAAGTTATCAAAGACGATCCACATGCGGAGAAACTTGCACGTGTGATTCTAGTCAGGTTATTCTTTGGGCATCACTTTTGCTCGCACTAGCGCACTTGTCATAACTATTGCCCATTTGCTGTGGAAGTAACATTTTAGGAAAGATTACATTTTCTTCCTTGTAATTGGTTAGCTTGTCCCCCCAATCCCTTAGGGAGTTACTTTGTCGAGATGTTTTTCATTCAATAATTTCGTATTTCGAAAAAGAAAAAAACAAACATTTTACGAGAGACAAATCAGCCTAGAGTGGTAACACTTCTCCCAGGTCAAATGGACTAAATTCTCGAGAGTAATAATGCTTAAGGTGATCATTTAGTGAGAATTGCCGCTTGGTCTTCAATTTTAAAGATACTAAAACAGTGTTATCGGGTCTAGGCTTCCCGGGAGCAAGCCACGTGTCATTTTTTCATTAATTGTTTTATGGGATTTCGGCGTCAAATTAAATATAATGTGCATTAGAACGACCAATTATTACTTATAATACCATGAACTAATTATGTGATCTGCGCTTTATGCGGACATATATTATAAATGTACTTTCACATGTGTTGATTTATTTGTTTGACATGTGTTCATTCTTTTTTGGGAAAAGATCACAAAAAATCCTAAACTATGCCACTTATAATAAATTTACCCTGAGCCCTTTTTTGTGCCATGAAAAACCCCAAACTATGTTACTTATGACATATTTACCCTATAATACTTTGGCCCAAGGACATTTTCATCTTTTTTTTTTTTTTCTTTTCTTCTCTCTTCCCTCCGTTGGCCATGGTGGAGGGAAGTTGGCGAGGGCGGCTCTCGCCGGCATTGGGGTTGGGCGTGGGCTGCCCTCGTCGGATTTGGCAAGGGTGACCCTTGTCGACGTCGGGAAATATTCTTGCGGTACATCACAATTCATAAGGCTAATGCTTCAAATGCCAAGATAAGAGGACGAAAACCAGATTTTTTTTTTGTTCGGAAGACGAAAACCAAATTGGATGCTGCATAATTTGCACCAGTACGTACCCCATATCGAAAACTTCTAAACACAGTGACACGGAGACGCAAATTACAAACATTTTCAAGCCAAAACACCAAAATACTACTTCAAAGACCAACATGGCTTTATCATCACCAAGAAGCAAAGCTACGTTCCTACAAAAAACAGAAGGAAGCCCATGAAAAGACGGGTTCAAGCTAAATTTTCATCGCTGTAACCAGCAATTCGGCAAGAACCAGGCCAACTAATTGAAGTCTTAAGTTTTGCAGTTCACCTGGATCTGTCCGCATTTTCTCAACGCAACGATCAATTCAAAAGCAAGATACACAAGTTTACCGGTCAAATGCAGCTTTCGTTTTACAACATCATTCGTCAAGTTGATCATATATGCAAGAGGAAGAAAAGCCCACATAGAAGCATCGCCATCTGGAGTAAACTACGTACGCAGAGGGATGAAGAATTGCCGGAATTCAGCCGGAGGAGGATCGAGAGCAATGCAGCGGCAGCAGGTGAGAGAAGCGACAAGTCGCGAACGTGGATTGAGGATTCTACACGGGTCAGAGCTTAAATCCTAATCCTCTGTCTGACCCGAAACAGGTCCGATCCTCGATGCAGCGGGCCGGTCCAGGCCCAAAAGTCCCTGCTTCATGGTAACGTCGAGAACAATTTGGCCCATACTAGAGAAATTATGTTTCTGGCCCATGCTAATTTAATCGACTATCCAGAGAGTGAGTGCCAGTTAATTACTACTGTATAGAAACAAATCTAACAAGGATTTCAACTTTTATAAAAAGAAAATTTATGTACTGCTTATGTTGGTTTGTCAGATATATCATAGTGACATAGTATAACAAAATGGACAATCTATATTGTATAGAAAACAAGTCCAATGACATATTCAGGTAATGCACGTTAAAGATATTAAAGTCTAAATTTCTTAAAAATTAACATTGAATTTAAGTCTTACAATCATTTGGTTATTTCATATTCAACACTCTCCACGCATTTTTTTTTCCCACAAGCATGCATGTATTCTATTTATAGTAGTGAAAAAAGCAACTTCCCACGTGGACTTAAGAACCTGAATATCAATCGGCTTGATTCGTTTGAGGAAGTTATGCACACATGGCTGTCGATTTTTGGCCATGCACTAGGCATGAGTGCCTTGTGATGTCACCAAGTAATGTATGAATGAAAGTACCATGTAATTTTGGTAAACCAGTATAATAAACACAACGATTGTGATCAAATCGGAGCTTCGTTAATCGGGGTTTATTATCTTATCGGACGGGCGATGAATCAAGTTTGTACTTGTCCATCTTACTCTACCTGTGGAGTTCAGTTGCACAAGTTACTTAGAAACTTGTGAGCTTTTGAATTAGCTACTTTTATTTGAATTTTGTTGCATAGAGATTGCTGTGTTCATAATATGAGGAACAGTAAGCTACAAACTATATCAAACTCGCAATGCGTACATCCAGAGAGAAAGAATAGTGAATGAGGATTATGTGATTCTTTCTTATATGCTCTGAATTATTTCCTCTGTTGCCCAAAAGAAAGATTGCCCTGTTTCTCCTATTTCATCATTTCTCAATTTCAAATTGTACTAGGAAGGATCGTAATCATCATCATCATACACCATGAAGTTCGTGTTGGAGCCAGCATTGGAAGGTTAAAAAACAAAGCAAACTCGCATAAAAAACACATCACCACATCAGTAAAGTCGATACTATCGCCATTCACTAATTAATCCTTTAATTCGCAATGAATGCGAATAGGATTACCAACAATAGGACCCATGGAACCTTAATCAGCCAAGGTATTTCCTCAAGCAGAATGTACATTAACAGACTGCACGCAACACATCCGAGAGCTAAAGTAATCAAAGCATATGCAAGTCGGAACCTTACGTCCATATCTTGCCTTTCTATCTTGGAGAGTAATTTCTGCCGGACAATCTTGATCGCTGCACATATAAGCATAATGGCAGGTGCACTGGTAACATTGGCTGGACCTGTAGGGCCATGCCTGTCCCCGATAAATTGAAGCAAGGCCTCCATCAGGGAATCAAGCTGTTGATTATATTCTGCAGCTATTTGAGCCACATGCTCTGCTCCATTTCTTGGAATTAAAATCAACAAAACTACTTGTCAGACAACCAGTCTATCACAAAGGCTGAAACAATGAGGATCAATAATGAACACATGGATCAATTAACAAAGTAAACAAAAACGAGATGATGGTTTCCGAAAGCAACAAGTGAAGGACGAGTTCACCTGATCTATGCAGAGTACAGATTGTTTCTATCAGAACAACGTTAGAGTAATGAAACACACACAGGGGAAATGATCGGAGATAGGAAATTCCTTTCCAGGAAAGGAAATCAAGACTGCAGGATTGTATCCGCAGTCCTCCAACTCATTGAAGGAGGCTGGACTACAGTAGTGAAGAGATGTTGTGGTTCGCCGTCGATGCTTACCTCCAAGTACCGTGATTGGCTTGATCGTTGCTTGCCATTAACCTACGATTTTTATTATGGCATTTCACTTGTTGTTGTAATGGTATTCATACTTGAGTGGGATTATTCCCTATTACGAATCGAACTGTATTCAATTACGAAATGAAAATCATAAAAATTTACCAATTCGCACAAAAAAGGTGAATGACTACAAGAAACAATCTCACTTTTTGCCAGATTTACACCCACTGAATATACTCTGTTATTTGACCAAAACAAAAAAGAGTATACTCTGTTTTGAGTACAACACAACATGCTCTATAAGAAATGCGAGGAAAGATACAGGCAAGTGAAGGACGCCCTTCTCAATTGGGCTCTTTTAAGTGTCGAACAATATCACTTCGGAATACGTCCACAACTTCACCTCATTTATGTATAGTGCAGGTTTTTTTTTTTTTTTTTTTCTGATAAAACAGCATTCACTTAATGGAATGTTCACAGTGGACATGATCAGAGACAGGAACAGGAAAGGATATCAAGATTGTGAGCATGATTTTACTTGCAATCCTCCCGACTCACTGACGGCTGGGCCACAGTAGTTAGGATATGTTTAAGGTTGCCGAAACATACCTTGGACCACTGTGATCACCCGGATTGTTGTTCGCCATGAACCTTCTGACTCTGCCTCGCGAAGTCTCTTGCCTAAAAATGAAAACAGGATGAGGCTGTCACAGACCTTGGCGACGTTCTGGCCTCGCTGTGGTTTTTCGTACTTATACATGACTGACTCACTCCACTAGTTTCCAACTTTTCCCAAGCCACTGTTACACATACGGAGTGATGACTTTTCCTAAGCCACTGTCACAGGATATTTTCTTACTTTTTCCCAAGCATCACTCTTCCGAAGCCACTGTCGCAGGATGATTTCCTACTTTTTCCCAAGCGCAGCCTGCGACAGTGGACTTGGGAAAAAGTAGGAAATCATCCGGCGACAGTGGCTTAGGAAAAGTCATCACTCCATATGGTGATAACGACCAGAGTGAAAAAGTTGAAGGCATATCACCATATGGAGTGATGACCATACGGACCTCAGACTTATATGAACATATGAATGCTCACTCCAACTATATGGACCTCCGATTTCAAACTACATCTTGGAGATCCATGGAGAGAGTTTTTAAGATTTAAATATGAAAAGGATTACCAAAAAAGTCTTCAACATATTACACTTATGCCAATTTAGTCCTAAAACTTTCAATTGTGTTAATTTAGTCCTAAACCTTTTCATGTTTTGCTAATGTAGTCCATCTAGCCAATTTTGGCTGAAAATCGTTGATGTTGACCATCCTACGTGGCACGGCTAGTGCTAACGTGAACATAATTTATCAATTTTTTAATATTTTTTGAATTTTGTATATTTTTCTTTTCTTTTTTCTTTTCTTTCTTTTTCGTTTTCTTTCTTCCTCCACTAGTCCCTGGACCTCGACAATGGCCGGCAATCGACCATAGGCTATGACTGGTGAGGGTCGCCCTCGCCAGATCTCGGCAAGAGTGACCTCATATGAGGTCAGCGAGGGTGACCCTCACCAGTAGATGCCTTTGGCCAGTTGTCGGCCATTGCCAAGACTCGGCCACCGACGAAGGAAGAAGAAAAAAAAAAGAACAAAAATATATGAAAATTAATAAAAATTTCCAATAAAATATTAAAAATTGATAAATTTTGTTCACGACAATGTTAACCATATCATGTAAGATGGCCAGCGTTTATGTCAGTAATTTCTGGCCAATACATTGATAAAATGTGAAATGTTTAGAACTAAATTGGTACAATTGAAAGGTTTATGATTGACTTGATATAATAGCAATATCTTTAGGACTTTTTTAGGAATTTTCCCTGTGAAAAGTCATTCTAACCCATTAGGCATGGTGTATTTATTTTACTTTTTTATTTTTTCTTAGTTATTGTGTAGTTTTGTAAGAAATTTTCGTTTAATTTTTTTTATTTGACCTTGGACCCTACCCAAAATGTATTCTTATTATCCTTAACCCATGATAACTCATATTATGTTTTGCATTTTTGGGTCTTGCATTTATATCATGCTTAGAATTTGAAACAATTTATCGCATTCCATTCACTTTTTATAACTGAAAATAATAAAATATAATAAGTTAAATACTGTTCAATTAACAATATTATATTTATGCACCCATTCTGAAAACAGCCCAGCTCTGTCCCTACATGCAATCACGTATAGATTATACTCCTGCAATTATGCATAGACTCATTATCTATGATTTACAGAAGAAGCATAGTCTTATACCACGCATTAAATTTCATTTTGTATTTAAACTTGCAGTTTCGGATGAGTTCATGTGAGTATGTGCAGTTAGTATAATCAAGAAATACATATGAGGTTCATTTTAGACTTGTATCTTTATAACCTTTAACTATTAGAAAAACTGTTTTCCATGATAGTTAAAAAGCTCGAATCCTTACATCTCATATTTCACGTGCAAGGCCCATTTTACATACGAGGGAAGTATTAAGATATACTTCGTTTTTTAAAGTACTTGAGAAATGTGCTTAATACACAAGCTGTGAACACATTTCCTAATAACTTGAGCTTTTGCGAAAGGCTTATTGATTTTAGTTCCTACATATGGCGCATAGCATGGAGCTCAAATTGCTAGAATGTATGACCGGCATCTTGATTTCATGGAGGAGTCTATGTAAACCCATAGCGGTTTGACCAACATTGCTAGAGCACCCTTTCGGCAAAAATTAATCTTTGAGATGAGAAGACAAAATTTGGACGTGGGGTTTTGACTTTTTTTGGTATGGATGTTTTTTTTAGCAATACTTAGCGAGATTTATTTAAATATTCACTTACAGTTTAGTGATGTAACTCAAATTTTACAAAGTAGTCTCAAGTTCTCCAAGTACTACCGTTTCTTCCTTTAGCTTTTCGTTTCAATTGAAATAAAAACGCTAGTTGCTTACTTGTGAGTTCACGAATAATTAATAAACTAATGTTTTACGTAGAATAGAAAATGAATAAAGGTCTTTGACAAAAGAAAACATAAAAGAATTGGCAAACATATCAGGAAAAATCACAAAAATGATCTCTATACTATAGCCACCATTCAATTTTGGTCTTCATACTTTATCTTGCAACAAATTGGGTTCATAAATTAATTCCTTTAGAAAAATTTATATAACCGTCCAAATATCAACGTCATATGCTAACTAAGCGCCAAAGGTACACAAGTGGCGCTAACATGAAATAAAAAAATAATTATTCAAATGATGGTCCTTATATTATTCTCGTTAATTAATTTTGGTCATTGTACTTTACAATAGACTTAGTCATTAACCCGGCTTCAAGATTCAGATTTCAGATTTTCTCTTGCAAATGCAAATAGAAATTACTGAGTAAGTGCCAAATCAATATGTTGGTTCACACAATTAGAAGAATTTATTGAGGACGATCCGCATGCAGAGAAACTTAGGTATCTAATATTATCGAATCGTTTGTGCAATAGCGCATTTGTCATAATTATTGCCCATTAATTGTGGAATAATTCATTCAGGGAGAATTTCTCTAAGTGATCAATTATAAAGACATTAAAACAACGTTACCTGGTCAACGTTTCCCAAGAGCAAGCCACGTGTCGGGTGGTCATTGGTTGTCTGCTGCTATTGTTTTACATTAAAAGATGATATATGTTCACTAGAAATCCTAAAATTTATCACAAAAGTGCAATTGAATCCTAAACCTACAAGAAGTACAATCAAATTTTAAAACTTGTCAAATTGATTCAATCGACTCATAAAGTTAACACCGTCAAACTTACTAACGCAAAATGCTGACGTGGTTTATATTAATATTTTTAAACTCCTATGTGGCGATAAAGTGGCTAAAGTATCAAACATAAGACTAAAACGATATCGTTTTGGTCTAAATTTGATTTTTAATACTAATTTTATTTAAATTAAATTTAAAAAATAAGCTTTAAAAAAAAATAAAAGGGAGGAGGTGGACAGGCAAGGAGGGCTACAAGCTCTTGCCACCACCCTGCCATTGCCGGGAGGGGCCGGCGGCGGCGGGGTGGGATGACGGTAGGCAGGGGTGGCCGGGCCTAGCCAAGCGAAGGGGACGTTACCAAATTGTGGGGCCAGCGTTTGCAAACACAGCAGAAGGGGACGTCGCCAGTAAAAAAAAAATCTAACAAGGATTTCAACTTTAATAAAAAAAAATTATGTAATGCTTACGTCTACTTTTCAGATATATCATAGTGACATACTATGTCAAAATGGACAAAATTGTAATTAAAAATAGTTAGGATACAATTCTCTAATTATCTTACTTACTAGAATCAAATTTAAATCTTACAACCATTTAAACCTTTTCCCTATATTAATTTTTATATTTGTCATTTATTATCATGTGATGCAATAAAATACATAAAATGCACACACGGCCATTGCCGTTCGGCCCTGGACTAGGCTTGAGTTCCTTGCAATATTACCAAGTAATGTTTGAACAAAATTACCAATATAATTTGGTAAATTGATCTGAAAAGCATAATGATAGTGATCAAATTGGAGCTTTCGTCTTATCGGGTGATCAGGCAGTTGGATGATGAATCCAGCTTGTGTTGTCCACCTTATTGTACATGTGTAGTTTAGTCGAACAAGTTACTTAAAATTTGAAACTCGTCACTTGTTTCGATTAGCTACTTTAGTTTGAATTTTATTGTATAGAGATTGTAGAGTTTGTACTGTTAGAGGATTATGTGTTTCTTTTTTATATTCTCCGGAATTATTTCCCCCGATTCTCTCTGGCCAAACAAAAAAAAAATTTGCCCTCTTTCTCTAATTTCATCACTTCTCAATTTGAATTGCGCTGCGATCTTTAGTAAAACTACCATATGAAGAGAGCAACCAATCTTAATCATTTATTGATGTAAATGGTTAATACCACGAAAAACCTCAAATTGATATACCTGTGACAAATTTACTTCAAACTAATTTTTTGACAACAAAAAACTTTAAATCGGTACACTTGTGATAAATTTATCCTAATTACATTGTTTGTTATGAGAGGTTGAGTCGCTAGGGAATATAGATAATAAAAACCTTGATATATTATGAGAAAAAAAAACAGAGAACAGATCTTGCGGGTATAGATTGGTGTTCCACTACTTGTATCTATGAGTTCCGTTGGATCAAACAAGACGAGGTGCGAGTAAACGGAATTTCTCGGGATTTGCTTTCGGCTTTTGAGGGTCCCCATTTGACTCTTCATCTCAACTACACATAAAGAAAATGGTTTGGTTGGCTTCGCTTAAGCTTAAAACCCCTTCTCAGCTAAACAAAAACAAAAACAATGTAATTCTTTCTGAAATTCTCTAAATCAATTCCTCTGTTTCTCTCTGGCCAAGGAGAAGAGCCCCTGGTTCTCCAATTTCATTGTATTGTGCCAGGATCTTAACTAAGTAGAATCGCCATCGGCATTATTTATTCTCCTTTGTGATGTAAAGCATACCCAAAAAAAAAAAAAGATAATAATATACAACACGAGATTCATGTCCGAACCAGCATTGGCAGGACGCACGTCCAATAAAAGAGCAAACTGCACCCTTTGGAGAACCCAAAACTGTCAACCATTCTATAATTCGCGATGAATGCGGATGGCATCAGGATGCAGAGAACGAAAGTCAGCCAAGATATGTCACCAAGCAGAAAGTATATCAACAGACCGCACTTGAAAAATCCAAGAGCAACGGCGATGAGAGCGGAAAGTCGGAATCTTGGGTCCATATCTTGGCTTCTCATCTTGAGGATTAATAACAGCTGGACAATTTTGAGCACTGTATAGATACGCATGATGGTACCATCACGGGAAGTGTTGGCTGGACCATCCGTGTACCTGATGGGGTGAAACAGGACCGCCTCCAGGGAATGAAGATGTGAGATGATTGGAGCAATTTTAGATGCACGCTCCGCTCCATGTCTTGTAAATCAACAAAGTACTTTGTTAGACAGAGTCTTTCCAAAAGCTAACTAGAATTACCAACTTTAAGTTCAAACGGAAATTTAATGAGCCGGCGCGATGGCAAGCTTCTATTGCAATTCATAGCTAATCAATCTACGCCATCGCAGGAGTCTGACCCCCGAACGCACCGCAGAAGTGCAAGCATCTGTGGACCCACGGCTTCTTGTTAAGCGAATAAAAACTCTTCTTTTGGACAAAATATAATAACATCAGAGGAGCAGGGGATACGTCCGACACCGACAACCTTTCCCACAACCCACTCTAACAACACTTGCGCACAAAACAAAATATGATTGAGGCCGCGTAAGTTTGCCTCCCACGGCCGTGATCAGCTGGACTGTTGTTCGCCATTCTTTGCTCTTGCTTGAAAATGAGAATGGGGCGGGGCTCTCACCCTAACCCCGTTAGCTAGCCAATTTCAACATGAAAATCTAATGTATATTATATACATCAGCCACCGATCCTAACTGGAGTTAGCTCTAACTGCGCATGCGAACTGGAGTCAGCTTCGAAGCTAACTCCTATCTCTCGAGCTAACTCCAGTTAAAGCTAGAGTGAGTTAGTTTAAGCTGTGTATGGCAACCATTATATACCCGGAAAAAGATTCTACTCAGAAATGATTCTTTTTTATTCTGTGCCTGGGAACAATTTCTAAGTATTTGAAGGCGTTTGGTAACTGCTCAAAATTTCTATTCCAAGAATAGAAAAAGAACAAAAATGTGTTTGGTAACTATACAAAAATTCTTTTTATTAATAATATTTTGAATATTTTAATATTTGTTTCTCTTTTTTTTTTCCTTCCCTTCCTTGGCCATGGCTGGCGAGGGCGTCGTGGCTCTCGCTGCCGACCTTGCCGTCCCCACCCAGGTCCATCGCCAGATCTGGGCAAGGTCTCACCGTCGTTGCCACAAGTCGCCCTTGCCCAAGCGGCGAGGGTTGCGACGCCCTCGCCGGCCCTGGGCTATGGCCAAAGGTAGGCGGCAATAGGTCGGGAATAAGAAGAATAACAAACCAAGAAAAAGAAGAAAGCTCAGAAGAATCAGAAATGGAAAAATTGTTCCAGAATCAAGAAACTATTTTTTTTTTGTTTCTTAATTCTGTTCCAAAATTGATTATGATAACAATTTTTTGTAAAATTGTGCCTGGGCACAAAAAATTTGACAAATGGATTTTTATTCACAAACTGATTTTGGGAACAAAAGAATAGAAATTTTTACTGTTTGGCAAGTTACCAAATGGGCCCTTAGCTTCCAGTTAGCCCTGCGTTGATTCTATCTTTAGTTAGCTTCTATCTCTCAAGCTAACTCCAGTTAAAGTTGGAGTTAATTAGTGAGAAAATGACACAAACAGTTCTTGAACTTTAAACCAATGTGCAATTTGGTCCCAAAATTTTTAATTTCTTCAATGTAGTCCCTGAACTTTAACCTAATATTCAATTTGATCCTTAAACTTTTAATCTGTTTGATATGGTCAATGAACTTTTAGTACATGTTCAATTTAGTCCCTGAATTATATGAAAATGTTCAATGTAGCTTATTGTTCAATGTAGTCATTTTATCAATTTAAGTTTAGGGACTATATTTAACATTAATCTTTGACCAACATCCCTCAAGCACCTGTCATGCTTATATACACCATGATCAAAATTGTCCGGCAAAATTAATCTTTGAGATGGGGAGACAAAATTTAGACCTATGGTTACAACTTTTTTTGGTGGCAACGGTTTGTTTTTTTAATAATACTCAGGAAGGTTTATTTAAATATTTATTTATAAATAGTCACATCATGTAACATATAGTTTACAAAATAGTCTCAGTATCTTGAATTGAAATAAAAAAACTAGTCGCATGGCTTGCGAGTTTACTATTAATGAATAGACTAATATTTTACATCGAATAGAAAATGAATATTGATCATCGAGAAAATGAAAACATGAAACTATCGGAAAATCTATCAGGAAAAAATTACAAAAATGATCCTTGTACTATTGCAACTATTCAATTTTGGTCATCATACTTTATCCTGCGATAGATTGGGTCCAAAATATAATTTCCAATTATCATTTTAGGAAAAATTTAAATGACCGGCCAATTGTCAACGGAATTTGCTAACTGAACACCGGAGGTATACAAGCAGCACTAACGTGGAATGAAAAAATAATTATGCAAAAGATATGACATAAAGGTCCCTATGTTGTTGTCGATATTTATTCTTGGTGCTCGTACTTTATCTTATGGTTATTTAGTCCTTACCCGACTTCCGATTCCGATTTCAATATTTTCTTCCAAATTGCAGACAGAAATTACTGATTAAGTGGCAAATCAATATGCTAGTTCACACAATTTGAACAACTTATGAAAGACGATTCACATGGAGAGAAACTTGCACATGTTATTCTTTTCATAACGAATTGATCCTAAGGTCAAGAGGAGTGTCAACCCTTATTGTGTCCGTGGAGGGCTTTGCTAATGAGAATGTTGATTGTAATGGTGTCTCTGAAAAGGGCAAGAGAGAATACAAGCACCGAGAAGTTCGAATGTTAGAAAGGCTGAATGAATAGAACACCAAGCGGCGGCAGAAAATCTAGGACTGTCTAAGTTTAATCTGACAAAGTAAGTTACTGCGAAGCATCGCAGAACAAAGAAGCCATCTCTGACGTCATTCCTCATCCCAAGTTCCACTCAAAGCGACCGCATATTTTATATGACAAAAAGCAAATGATCTGGCAAAGCAATAAAAAATTAAAGCCCAGACCAGCAAACGTTATGTTTATTTTCTTTGACTTCGTTAATTTCAAGCTACGAAGTTTCCGGAACCTTTTTTGCTTCTTCAGTTGGGAATAAGCTCTCGAACTTCATTAATAAATGCGAAACGATAAGGATCGCAGCTTAATTAATATATTAGTTCACACAATTTGAGAGTGACATTTGCTCGCACCCAAGAGCATTTGTCGTAACTATTGCCCATCTAATGTGGAATAAACATTTTATGAAAGACAAATTCGCCTAGAGTTGTAACACTTCTCCCAAGGCGAATGAACTAAATTCTCAAAAGTAATACTTAAAGGTGGTCATTTAGCGAGAATTGCTGCTAGGTCATCAATTCTAAAGACACTAAAACAGTGTTATCGGGTCAAGGATACCTGCGAGCAAGCCACGTGTCATTTTTCCATTGGTTGTGTTGCCCCCACTTATGTACATTTAAAAATTACCCACCATGGCATAACCAAATTGTGGGGCCAGCATTTGTAAACGCAACAGAAGGGGAGGGCGCCAGGTTCGAATCTCCTGGCTCCTTAATATTTCTTTTAATCATCTTTAAACTTTTCTAATCTTATATTTTGTTTTTATTTTCCAATTACATGATTAATTATGATATATTCCTAATTATAATTAGACTGTTGCATTCTGCACATGTAACTAGTATTTGGCAATAAATCTATACTGAAAAAAAGTTTGTTATACTATGACACCATTATTTTATCTTTTCTATATTAATGCTCCATTGAGACTTTGATATATAGTAAAATAGTTGTAAAGAATCATCAAATTCCTAATTCGGACAGAATCCTGGCACCTCGAGCCAAATGATATTTATTTCTCTCCTTCATATAATTTTTCTATATAAGTTCTTTTCATTTGTCATTAATAACAAAAACATGTACCTTTTGTTTATCTTTGTTGATTAATCCTTTGAAGAAGAGGAAAAATCAACAAAGATAAAGAGTCGAGAGTTCCTATTCATTTTTATGAAATTTTAGGGTTCCTATAGCTTAAAAATTGATATTCTTTCATAAAAAAAAGAAAAAAAATATTATGAAGGTACTCAGAATATCAATTGAATAGTTAATTATTTGCATGGACATATATAATGTTATCTGGGCCAGTTATCAATCGGGCATAGTATACACCAAGTACAAACATTTGTCGAACTGGACATACGACAAATTGTGGCATTTTAACTTAAAATTTTGCTGAAAAAGACCTATAATAGAAAATTTTGGTACTTGTACAATAGAAAATCAGAAAAGAAGAGTTTGAATACATTTAGCTTTGTCACAATTTCAATTTTTATTGTTTAAAAGTATATGGATTCTTTACTCTGTGTTATAGTCTTTAAATTTTAATGGTTAAGGCTCCGTTTGTTTCATGTAAAATGATGATTTGGAAATTTTGTTTCTAAAAATTAGACATCATCAAGAAATATTTTCAATATCAACAATAATATATGTCTCAATTTTCCTTGGACAACGAAAATATTTTCATTTGTTCATTTTTGCATTCAATAAGAGTGATCATTTTTAGAAAAATATTTTCCAGATTATTCATTTTTCTCAAAACAAACCAAGACTAAGTGAAAACTAGACGTCATCTCTCCCCATTCCTTATTTAAATTCTGTTTGAATTGTAAGATTGAGAACATAACTTGTTGAATAATAAAATAACAAGTTAAAGCTTATGATGTGGATTTTATGTAAAATCATTTTCATTGTTTATTTTCTTATAAATGTATCTATTTTGATAGATATAAGCTATATTTAGATAATTGAATTTCCAAAGTCAAGCACGAATCTTCTTCCAAGTACGGATGGATGTGGATACTATAGTTGTACTCTCTATTTGATAGACAATTGAACTACAAAGACTTCCAATTTGAACAGCATAATGACGCAAACGGTCATTGAACTTTGACCCAATATGCAATGTGGTCCATAAATGTTTAATTTATTTAATGTAGTATTTAAACTTTAACACAATGTGTAATGTGATCCTTGAATTTTTAATTTATATATACCAAAAGTCTAGGGAACACATTGAACAAATTAAAAGTTAATGGACCAAATAAAACATTAGGCTAAAGTTTAGGGACTACATTAAACAAATTAAAGATTCATGACCACATTAAATATTAAGCTAAATTTCAGAGACTATATTGGACAAATTAAAATTTTAGGAATTATATTAAACATTAAGCCAAATTTTAGAGATTATATTGAATAAATTAAAAGTTATGGATCACATTGCACATTGAGATAAAGTTCAAGAACTGTTTATGACATTGTCCCAATTTGCACACATTTGAGCCTGGGACGTGCTCGATCCGTGATGTTGGAACTTTTTTTCTTTTTGTGGTGCCGAAACTTGGGACTCTCCTTCTTCGCATGTCCCATTAAAGAACAGCTGAAACCACGTTTCCCGTGGCGCCGGATCACATGAAGCTTTCCAAGAAACTCTCCAAACTATTTTGATCACATATTTTACTAATACATTGAATTTAATAATTAATTTTTCGTTATTATTTTGTGCTATCCAATGATAAATAAAAAAAACGAACATACTCACTTGGGTGTGCATCAGATAATATAATTGTATCTCTGGGGAAAAAATGATAGTTAATGTGTTATATCATTAATTGATTAATGAAAATATCTATTAAATTATTTTTTTATAAAACAACTTACGCGCGATGGAACACACACAGAGACATGATAAGAGATAGGCGTTGTTTCTCACGAAAGGGAATGAAGACGACACACTCGCAGTCCGAAGTTGCTTACCAGCGACCATGATCGGCTGAATTGTTGTTTCTCATTGATCTCCCAGCTTTGCGTGATCACTTTCTTCTTTACTTCTATAACATCTCTTATAGACGATGGAAAAGTAAATACTGATCTGGCAGGAGATTGTGCAACCGGCAAACGACAGAGACGAGTCATAGATACGGGAAAATTTTAAATTTGGCCCTCAAGTGCGCTGTTTTTCCCACAAAATCAACTTCCCTTGAGTTTGTTTCAAATGCCCCCTACACTTAACAAATGGGATAATTGCCAAAAAAGTTTTAAATCGCTGCTAGTTCAGTCTTAAACCTTTCAACATGATATCGTCCTTAAGAACCTCACCGTCCACTTCATGAAGGAGGTCCAGTTCGCAGAGGCTTGCGCTTTCTACAGGTTCTAGATTGCCATCTGTAACATCCACTCCGAGATGTACAGCCTCCTCTTCGAGAGCTACATCAAGGACTCTGCCGAGAAGGACCCCCTCTTAAATCTTTAACCTTTCCAATTTGGTATGCCCGCTGTTGCTTGCAAGGCAGATTGGGCCTTTCGCTGGATCAATGGCGCCCAGTCCTTTGTCGAGCACCTCCTCACCTTCGCATGTGTTGAGGGCATCTTCTTCTCTGGCAACTTTTGCGCCATCGTCTGGCTCAAGAAGTGCGGCCTCATGTCGGGGCTCACCTTCTCAAACGAGCTCATTTACGAAGAGCATAAACAGTCGCGAGCGAGGGCAAGACTGAATATTCAAAGTATCAGCAGGACGATTTTGTAATAAAAAAAGTTCATTAACCCTAGAAGCTGCCTTCCAAAATGCTCCAACTACCTTGGCTTTCAACTTTGCCAATGTTAGCATTTCCTCAAAGTAGTCAAAAAATTTTTAGCAATTGTCTTGGCTTTCAATCAAGGGACTTTTGAGACCCAAAATCCCATGGGAAAGTTAAATCAAACGCAGCCTTTTATGTAATAATTGCTTGTAAAAATATTTCATGATATATAAAGCAAATTATTGTACAATGCAATATTATTTTTATGAACATTGAACAAATATCATAACCATTTCTATTTATTGCTGTCTGTTGAGATGCACGTGAGAATTGTGTTAGAGAAGTCTCATGTCAGAGAATTAGCATGGTTTAAAGTAGTTAATATATCCTAGTTGATTGATAACTTATCGGTTAAAGATTTTTGGTGAATGTGGGTCCAACTAGATGTTTTTTTTTTTTTTTTATCAAGTGGTCTAACTGGATGTTGATGGGCTCAAACTTAAGTTTTCTCTTAGAAATCTCTCCGAATGAAAGTATCGGACTTCTGTTACACACTCCTAAAACTTGGTATCAAAGCCGATGGTTGATTGGTGCTTGGTGAATATCTCAAGCAAAGAATTTGGTACTTACGCACTCCATCCCCAATCTAAAGGAGGAGTAGACCTAACACTGAAGGATGAATGTGAGCTTTGATGGGGATTCAAGTTGAGATATGTTAGTGCATTAAGGAGGTGTGACCTAACACCGACCTCATATGTGAGGAGAAGATTATTGAGATGCATACGTGAGTTGTGTTAGAAAAGTCTCATATCGTAAAATTGATGTGGTTTAGAATATTAATATATATCTTAATTGGTGCATAAGGTGGTTCCAACTAAATATGCTAAAGGCTCTGAGTTGAACCTTCTCTTGGCAATCTCCTCGGATAAAGGTATGAGACTTCTGCTACGTACTCCTAACAAGAAGTTGCTTCTTTTATGCACTTCTTATATATAGTAAGAGCATAAATGTGAAGCTCTCTCCAATTAGGAAACCTATTCAAATTAGGAAATGGCCCAAACTTGTGAATATTTTCAAATTAGGAAATCTACTTACATTAGGAAACTTTTCTTTTTGGGTTAAAACTAGATATGTATTTTCAACACTATCGATTGTGGCACATTTGTATTTGAGGAGTTTCGTGGGTTATAATTTACTGCAACTTTGATCAAATGTATGCTAAAGTAAAAAACGGCTTGGGCCAAAAGCTTATCTTCAAGAAAGGAAATGGGTTTACTACTTTCAATTTGGATTAGTTTTTTGAATCTTAATTTTGGAAGGTCCTGTGTCGACCCTATTGAAACGCAAAAGTTGTTTCAATGAGAAGTAATGTTTCCTTCTATATATCTAGCAAACTATTTCCTAATATTTTCTAAATTTGTTTAAAGTAGAATTTGATAATAATTACCAAAGAAAGAACTTCACATATTACAAAAGTACCTTCTTTCATTAAGGGGTGAGACATGTAGAGACACTCATGGCCTCATGGCTTGTGAGAGTGTCTTATGGTACAAAAAATCCATGTAAAAAAAGGGTCAATAACTATTAGCGAACAGCGATATATCTTACTTATCTATAGATTTACGATCACTTAATATGTCCCCATTACATTGTCTCTTATGAGAGTTTGAGTCACTAGGAACATCGAGAATGAAAACATGGATATATTAACAAGAGAAAAAGAACAGAGAACAAATCTTGGGAGTATAAATTGGTGTTCTAGCACTCCGTGTATCAGTTTCTTGTGAGACAAGGTGCAAATAATCTGAATTTCTTATGATTTGCTTTAGGCTTTTGACGGTCCCCATTCGACTGTTCATCTCAAATACGCATAAAGTTGAACAAAGAAAATGGGATAGTTGGCTTCACCCAAGCTCAAAAGCCCTTCTCAGCTACACAAATATAATCATTGCTGAGGACTTCGAGCAACTTCCTTCCCCTGAATCTCGATGGATCAGGCCCATCTCCCATAATATATATAAAAAGAAAATTCTCAGTCATCGTCATCAATCTCTGTATATCTGTTCTTACATTAAACCAAGTAACATATTTTTATTATTACTCTTCACTTTCTATTTCTTCCGTATATGCCCCGACATACAAATGGTTGTGCATCTAACTTTTCTAACGTGATTCCGCTTTATTCTCAAATGGGTAAATCCTTCGTTTAAGAATTTGCAGCCTTTTACTTCCCCTTTACACATATTGCATGCATCCTTTATGATGGGCTTAGTACTTTTCATTTGTGACTCGAAGTTCATTTCAAGATAGTGTGCAGAATATCGCTGAGGCCAATGATTGAGTTATGAGCTACTCGTGTGATGAAAGATTAATGAATGAGGATATATTGATTCTTTCTCAAATTCTCTAAATCAAATCCCCTGTTTTTCTCTGGCGAAAGGAAAAAATAATCCCTTGTTCCTCCAATTTCATTGTATTGCACCGGAATCTTAACTAAGTAGCACCACAGGCTTCATCATCATATATTCTGCTTTGAGAAGTAAAAGGTGTTCAAGGTAATAGTAATACAACATGAGGGTCATGTCCGAACCAGCATTGGCAGTACACGCATCAAAACCAACTTCGCAAGAGCAAACCATAACATTATTGAAATTGAGAACTGCCATCCTTCTCTAATTAAGCCTCGGGTTTGAATGATGATGAGATTATCAACATCAAGATGCAGAGAACAAAAATCTGCCAAGGCATGTCACCAAGCAAAATGTACATCAACAAACTCCACGCTGCACACCCGAGAGCAACAGTTATGAGAGCGTACGCAAGTTAAAACCTTGGGACCATATCTTACCTTCCCATCTCGAAGATTAATTTCTGCCGAATGATTTTGACCGCTGTGTAGAAAAGCATGACGGGTGCACTGGTAATGTTAGCTGGACTTGTATAGATATGCATGTCCCTGATAGCTTGAAGCAAGGACTCCTCCATGGAATCATGAACTTGGTTAATTGCAGCAATTTGAGCTGCATGCTCTGCTCCATATCTTGGAATTAAAAGCAAGCTACTTGTCAGAAGAAAGTCTTTTGTAAAAGTTCAATGTGACGACAGTTTCTCCAAAAGTTATCAAGATATGAATATACACTAATTATCAAGCAATTTTCAATGCTAATAACTACTATAATTGCATAAACACATCAAGAACTACCGATTTAAGTTTAATAGGAAATTTATTGCACGGTATGATGCCAAGCTTCTAGTGCAAATCATAGCTAATGAGTCTACGAATCGTAGGAGTTTCACTTACGTAAGCACTGCAGGAGTTTAACCCATCTATTCACCCACACCTGATTAAGCTAATGAAAACTTTCTTTTGGACAAAATATAACATCAAAGTACTAGGGGACACCTCCCTAACAGCCACTCTAACAACACGTATACATAAAACAAAACCACCCAGACGCACAAACATGCTTATCGGGTAGAAACTGAGTAAAGCTTATTGCAGTTCTTATGTTTTCTTAGGAGGAAAAGCTAATAAGACTTCGGATTAACACGTTCTTCTTCATACGAGTTTCTCTTGGAAAAAGAAAGAAACAGAGCACATATGCAGTCGTGTCTCTACATTAATGTGACAGAATTTTCCCACCTAGTAACTTTAGGAGAAGGTTCACATTCTTTCCAACTATGTGATTTTCAGAAAGAAAATTTCACTTTTCTCTAACAAACTCAGCCGTTTTAGTGCTAGTCATGCTTGAGAGGGATTACTCCTGCTATGAATCCAACTGTATTCAGTTACCAAATGAATATCATGAAAAGGGTCAATGACTACAAGAAACATTCTTACTTTTCAAATGTGCACTGTTACTAGTACAACCCAATATACTCTGTTTTGAGAGTTGAGTCATCATGAACATCTAGTTTAAAAACCCGGATCCATTAGCAAAAGAGCAGTAGAAAAAATCTGGTCGGTACAACATTACTGCCCCAATCTAGAAAATGTGAGAAAAATGTCATTTTGCGTTGACTAGATTTGCCCCTAAGTAGATGCTCTGTTATGAGTAAGGCCCATGTTTTGTTCTGATAATCAAGTCATTATGAACATCGAAAACAAAAGGATTAATACCATCAAAATACTCCAAACTGGTATATCTGTGACAAAATTTACCTTCGGTTAGTTTCCGTTAAAATTTACAGTTAAATTATCTAGTTGAATGACATATGGCAGTTAATGGCTATACATGTTTGAGGTTTTGCCCTCCATGCGTCAGTAGTATATCAGTTTGTGATTTTTTGTGATATTAATCCAATTAAACGGAAATTAACGGAGGTTTTAATTTGTTACAAGTGTACTGATTTTGGATTTTTGGTAGACAAAAAATTAATTTGGAGTAAATTTATCACAGGTGCATTAGTTTGGAGTATTAACCCGAAACGAAAATCAGGATCAACTAACAATAAGAAAAAAGAGAATAGACTAAAACTCTGGTCGGTACAAATTGGTGTTCCAATCTAACTCTCAAAGTCTAAGACGTGCTGAGAAACGGGCCATTTTCTACGGTCAAGTGAAAGTACGAGTGGAGACTCTCAGATTCTAATTGGGCTCTTAAATGCTGAACAACACCGAGTTCCGAATGCGTCGACAAGTTCGCTTGATCTACGTGGAGGGCGCGGTTTTTTTTTTTCTCGATAAACAGCATTCACGTAATGGAATACACACAGTGGAGATGATCAGAAATAGGAACAAAGAAAGTAAATCAAGAATTCGGCATGATTTTAATCGCAATCCTCTCCAACTTACTGACGGGGACTGGGCTAGCTAAAGCTTACCTCTGACCGTCGTCGTCGGCTGGATCGTTGCTCGCCATTAACCTTGGACTTTGCCTCGTCTCTTCCTTTCTGAAAATGAGAAGAGGTACGGAGGAAGAGGCTTGGAGCAAGAGCTTTATAGGATGGGTTCGGAGGGAGGTTTAATCGTGTCATGTCGTGTTATTAAGTGAGGAACAAATTAAATGGAAGAAGGCTTCTAGATGGATTACTGAGGGACGTCATTTTCACCTCTTTGACATTTTCCATTGGTGGGGAAAGGCATGAAATTGAATGAAGATGTACTTGGTTCTATAAATACTGAGGCGTGATGTTTATTAATAAAAGAATTTCCAAGGCCCCACTGATGATGCCTCCATCATCTTTCTTTCCGAAACTGTGCTCCATCAGCTTTGACCTGTTGATTTTTCCATCTCCCGAACTACACCTTCTGATACGTATGGTCTCCACCCACTAATGCTCTCCTGATACGCGATGCGCTGGGCTTACGTAGCAGGGAGACAGCCTCACATTGAATCCGGTATTACCCAGGATGAAAACGAGATGGCTCTCCGTAGATTTTCCTTGGGCCGATTCCCCACAAAAGAACTTACTACGTCTCAAAATACAGGACAAAACTATAGCGTACAAGCTATTGTTATTTTCTTTTTTATATCACGTGAAAAAGTTCGAATTCATATTATGATAAGCTTCCAAAATGACGCTATCATGGATCAATTATATTATAAATGATAAAAGCTTTCGTATAAAAAAATATAACTATTCAGATTACATGTTCGATGAATATATTACGATTAATGCTTAAACTTCGTTATTATTTCGTGCTATCCAATGATAAATCAGAAAGCTAATATACTCACTTCGGTAAACATCAGATGATACAAATATTATCTCTGGGGGCAGAAAATGGTGATTCACTTGTTAATATCGATTAATGAAAATATCTATGACATAGTGTTACGCGACAATAGACCTGTCAAACGGGTGAGTCGGGTTGAGTTTAGGTCGGGTACCCGTTTTAACCAATTTCCATGTAATGCAAATTTAATGGTCCACACCCGACCCGACCCGACCCGACCCAACCCAATCCATATCCGATCCAATCCATATTGTTAAAACACTTCCATATATAACTCAATCTATGATAACTCATATCCAAACTGATATGAGAGTGTGGGGTGAGTGAACGCGGATAAATAAATTGAATTTAAGTAAGTTGTAAACTCATTTACGACTCATTTAACATCCATATTATGTTTGTATCCATTTATAACCCATTTAGTAAATATAACTAATCCATTTATGACATATTTACTGATATATATGAGTTAAAAAATGAGTTTATAACCCATTTTAACAGTTCTACGTGACATAATGCTTTAGTGTGAGTCTGCTTCTTTCATTTACCAAAAAATTGAGTCAAACATTCTGCGGTTGACTTAGATCAGAAAGATTGGATTATCATTGCGCTCAAAAAGGGATATAGATTCAATTAACTCAAGAGCGTTTGATCAAATAGCCTAAGTAAGTTGACAAACGTCAACATAAAAAAAAAAAAAAACACAAGGCTCCCCTTAAAAAATAAATAAATAAAAGAGACAATCAACTATAATAATAGGATGTTAGTGTATACTTGACGCTTCTCTTGTAGCTGTAACACCTTTGTACTTGTCGGGACATTTCTGTCTCTTCAGGTACAAGGTTTTTGTGTTCAGTTTTCTTGTAATCCGTGCGTTGAAAAGTAATACCACTTACCTTACCAAAAAAAAAAAACTATAATAATAGGATGGGCCAAAAGAAAAATTACTACTCCGCTTGGTTTCACATTCGCCGTTCATTCCTTCATGCGTTTCATTTTACCATGCCAAAACCCAAGCACGTGCTTAGCGCCAAAGTGAAATACATGTTAAAGTAAACCGTAACTTTTCATCTTCACCTAATCTCTTCCAATTTGGTCGCCATGGTATGTATGTTTCAGCGACCACCCCATAAAATTCTGTACCGTCCGTCGGTGCAGAGAGGGAAGCGAAGAAGTCGAAAATGGAGTTCAACCTCAGCAGCAGCGCCTTGAAGACCTTCGCTCGCTCCATCACTTGCCTCTCCCGCGTCGAAAACGACGTCGCTATTCAAGCTTCTCCTTCCCAGGTGATTCAATTCTTTCCCCATTTCTTCTTCTTCTGCTTCTCTGTCTGTCACCCGTAATTCCGGTCAAATTGTTCGCGGTCGCCACTAAAATCCATGTCGTTAATTCCTTAGCTCTACTGCCATAACTTTTTGGTCGATTTCTTAGGTGACAACTCTTAAAAACCATTTTCTAACAGTTAAGATAGCAAGCAGTTGTAGTGGTATTCAAACTTATTGGGAGGGATTACTCCTGCCCTCAATTTTACCTAAACCAATTACCAAATTAATATCATTAACTTTTCCAATATGCATAGAAAAAGAGGAATGGGAATTGGGGATCCACCACCTCAAATGGTGTTTTCATTGGCGTCTCAACCAATTCTTAATAGATGATGCATTTAAATGAGAAATCCGTTGTTGAAAAATATCGAGACACTCATGGCCCTGGGAGTATTTTGTGGGATAAATAATCCACGGCTAAGAAAAAAAAGGTTAATGACGATCAGCAATAACCTTTGCATTTTGATGGATTTACTATGTATTTCAAGAATAAAAAGCTAGATACATAAACAAAAAAAAAAGGTTAATATTACGAAAAACTCCAAATTAGTATATTCATGATAAATTTATCTCAAACGATTTTTTTGATCACGAAAAATTATAAACTGGTACACTTATGATAAATTTATCCAAAATTAATTTTTTTACTACCAAAAACTCTAAACTGGTATACCTATGACAAATTTATCCAAAACTAATTTTTTGATTATCAAAAATCCCAAATTGGTACACCTATGACGAATTTACCATTCGTTAGTTTCCGTCAAATTTTACTGTTAAATTTGCTGACGTAGATAACACAGGGTGGCATGGTATAGGGGTGCTAAGATGCCAATCATGGAAAACAAAGATAAGGCTTGTGGCAGATATAATATCCCACACACAAACGGCTCTTTAGGCATTTATAAAAGGGATTGCCTTTTAGCCACCAAGCCTCCTTTTGAATTTTGATTAACACCACCTTAGAACTATTTCATAGTAGCAGAATTCTGATGCATAGGTTCCAAATCATGGCAAATGGAGATTATACTACTTGGACTAATCAGTGCACATATGTTTGTTTAAAGAATCATACCAACTAGAAAGACAGAAGTGAAGATTTAGGGACTCATATCACAAAAAACTCTAAATTGATCCACTAACAGAGGGTAAATTTGTTACATGATTACCAGTTTGAGGTTTTTTATAGTCAAAAAATTAGTTTGAGGTAAATTTATCACATGTGTACTAGTTTTGGGTTTTTATGGTAAAAAAAATAGTTTGAAATTTTTTACAAATGTATTAGATTAGGATTTTTCGTGGTATTAATCTCATATATATATTTATAGAGAGAGAGAACAAATGTCGGGGGTAAAATTGGATTCGACAAGACAAGGTGCAAGTAAACGGAATTTCTCGTGATTTGCATTTGGCTTTCGAGTGTCCCCTCATTTGACTCTTATCTCAACTACGCATGAAGTTGAACAAAGAAATTGGATAGTTGGCTTTGCTGAAAGCTTAAAACCCAATTTCTCAGCTAAACAGAAACAATCATTGCTCGGGACTTTGAGCGACTTCCCTTCGCCCTGAATCTCAATGGTTGAGGCCCATTACCCATGAAATCTCTTGCTTCCAACCCTTTTCATATATACAAAACAAACATTCTTAGTCATCGATTTATATCTATCTAGACTTATATTTAACCAAAATTACTCAGTCTCGCTTTTACATTGCTTCCAAATATGCCTTAACACACAAAAGGTGGCGCATCTCACTTTCGTAATGGGATTCCGCTTTGTTCTCAAATGGGTACATCTTTCGTAAAAGAATTTGTGGCCAGTTACTTCCCTCTCACCCATATTACATGCTTCCTTTATGCCAAGGAGCAAGTCGGGCTTAATAGTTTTCATTCCGACTTGAAGTACGAGTCAAGATAGTTTGTGGAATATAGATGAGATTGGGATGTGAGGATCGGGTTACGAACTACTTCTAAATCGCAATTTGTGGATCAAAAGATTAGTGAACAAGGATAACATGATTCCTTCTCAAATTCTCTGAATCAGTTCCCCTGTTCCTAAGAGAAAAGAAGCCCTGTTTCTCCAATCTCACAGTACTACACCAGGATGTTAACAAAGTAGTAGCATTGTCTTCATCGTCATCATTTATTCTGCTTTGCGATGTAAAAGGTGTTCAAGGTAAAAACAATACAACACGGGGTTCACGTCTGAGCAAACAGCAAACGACAACTTCGAAAAGAGCAAACCACAACACACGGAGACCCAGAAACCGTCACCAATATCTAATTCGCGACGAATGCGAATGCCAACAGGACGCAGAGGACAAAAAGCAGCCAAGGCATGTCACCAAACAGAGTGTACATCAGCAGCCCGCACATGACACATTTGAGAGCAACGGCAATGACAGTGAATGCAAGTCGGAACCTTGGGTCCATAACTTGCCCTCCCAGCATGACGAATTTAAGCAGAGTGTAGATTCGCATAATTTTTGCATGAGTAGTGTTGGCTGGGACATCCATGTACTGGAAGGCTTCAATCAGGTGCTCCTCCAGGGAATGAAGACGTGGGATAATTGCAGCAAATTGATCTGCAAGCTCTGCTACACGTCTTGGAATTAAAATCAGCAAACTAGTTGTTAGTGTACAGTCTTCTGCAAAAGCTCAAGTTTTGAGCTCTTTCTGCATCATATAAGACGACAGTCTTTCCAAAAGCCATGAAGAAAAAGGAAATTTTATGCACGGTATGATGCCAAGCTTCTAGTGCAAGTCATAGCTAACGAGTCTATGCATTACAGGAGTCTTAACTTCGGTATGCTCAGCAGGAGTGTAACCCATCTATTGATCCACGACTGATTAAGCTGATGGAAACTCTTCTTGTGGACAAAATGTAACATCAGAGTGCTAGGGGATACCTCCTTCGCGCCGACAAACCTTTCCCAACCCACTCTAACAACACTCCTTCATAAAACAAAACAACACCCAGACAGACAACTACCTGGTAAGGCCCCGTGCATAGTGGGCAGAAACATAGGAAAGCTAATTGCAGGTCTCTGTCTCTTCTTAGGAGGAAATGTAACGAGGCTTTTCAATTACTACGCTGTTCTGGATATGAGTTCCCCATGACAAAAGAAAGAAACAGAGTGTGCTTACAGTCGCGTCACTTCATCAACCCACCCAGAAACATCAGGACAAGGTTCTCATTCTGTCCGACTTTGTGATTTTGTAAAAGAAATGACAGGTATTGCAGCATTTCGCTCTCCTCGGAAGACCCAGCCATTTCAATGGTGTACAAACTTAAAAGGGATTATTGCTGTTATGAATCCAACCCTATTCAGTTGCCAAATGAATATAATGAAAATATACCAATTCGCACAAAAAAGGGTCAACTGCTACACAATCTGAGAGCCAAGTCATTATGAACATGAAGAATGAAAACCTGCATCAATTAGCAAAAGAATAGAAGAAGACATGATCTAGGTGCTACAACGTAACAGCCCCAACCTAATAAATGCGTGTAACAAGCCATTTTACATATACGCGTGCGCCTAAGTACTTGCTCTAT
The DNA here is from genome assembly GCA_024500025.1 of Syzygium aromaticum. Lineage (NCBI taxonomy): Eukaryota > Viridiplantae > Streptophyta > Magnoliopsida > Myrtales > Myrtaceae > Syzygium > Syzygium aromaticum. The sequence continues at coordinate 36,783,286 of CM044892.1, forward strand.
TAATCTGGGTGGTGCGCGTTGGTGTTCCAACATGACTCTCTAAGAATCTAAGGAATGCGAGAAGGCGGCCATTTTCTACAGGCAAGAGAAAGACGCCCATCTCAGTTGGGCTCTTACGTCTGGAATGCGTCTGCTAATTCAGCGCTGAGATTCATGAAACGTGCAACTTTTGTAACCATGAAACAACATTCGCGCACTGGAATATAGCCGGTCAACATGATCAGAGATAGGAACTGAAAAGTACGTCAAAGATTATGTTTGGGTTCCAAGAAGCTTACCTCCGGCCACCGTGATCAGCTGGACTGTTGTTCGCCATCGACCTTCCGACCGGGGCGGCCGCCATAGTTCCTCGTTTTCGGTGCTGTAAAACAATTGGCAGTATATCATGATCCAAGTTATATATAATTTTATTGTGATTATACATTGATTATTTTATAAAGATCACTGTTGTAGGCAGAATAATATTATTATAATGAGCTCGTCGTGTGGTGGGTTGGTGAAGGGGAACTAGGTGAAGCAATCGCTTTTGACGAACATGGAGTTCCAACCTCAGCGGCAACGCCTTGAAGACCTTTGCTCGCTCCAGCCCTTGCCTCTCTCTCCCGCGTCGGAAACGACCTCGCTATCCAAGCTTCTCCTTTCCAGGTCATTCAATCATTTCTTTCCACGTTTCTTCTTCTTCTTCTTCTTCTCCGTCTCTCTCGTCCACATCTCCGGTCGAAAGGTTCGCGGTCTCCACTGAAATCCATGTCCATCATTCCTCAGCTTCATCCATCGAGTGAAAAGCTGAGTAGTTGCTCTTTCGTGCCCCGATGAGTGATGCTTGGTTTATTTGCTATGCTCAGTTAAGTATTGGCTCGTTTCGCTCTATGGAGGGTCCGATTGAGAAATCTAAGAGTGCCTCCACCGATTGCCGAGTGCGTGAAGCTTTTGGCGGTGGATTTGAGGCAGAAATTTGTTGACCTGGGTTGTGTTTGGCCCTGTCGACGGTGATTAGAACTTGACGTGCATAGGGGTCTGAAGTCATTTCGTTGAATGAATCTAATACTGTTGATAGGGTGATTCAAAGTCATTATATCGTAAGACTGAGGCAATTCACAGCTATAGCCTGGAGAACTGTCAGTTGTACTTGCGGAAAATGTCGAATGATTTAACCATAGGAGGAAAACTTTATGAATAACCTTCTCTATGTGCTGCTGTTCTGTCTTGATAATACTTTCCTGGTTTGTCTAGTTACTTTGACGGTGCCGTCTGGAGTTTTGCAACACTCGATAAGTGAAAGCACGATTGCATTCCCTAGCATAACTCTTGTACGACCATACTTTTCCATGACTTCCTTTTGCCCATATAACAATTGGAGTTCCAAGTTATAAGCTCATGTTTGGCGCTTGGCACTATTTGTGCTGATTTGAAACTGGAATTGAAATAATATTGATCTGCGTACGAATATCACCTTCTTTCCTGTGGATATCAGATTAAGATTCTAATATTCATATTCAACCTTCGGCTTTCCTTTAATGCCCTCCATTCATCAAGATCCGCCTATCATTTGATTACCTTCAAGCCAGACCTCTTTGATGTGTTTACATTATCTGGCGCACAGGTTCAGTGCAGCAGTTTTTGGAACGTATTAGTGTCATTGCTCATCTTTCTGGTATATTTGTCAGGTTATAGTTGTAAGCAACTTACGAAATAGTCACCCGGGCAGTCTGTTCTATCCTTGGAACACCTATTAGAAACATTGATTATTTGAGTGTGCAATTACCGGACATCGATGCATCAAAAGGTCAATGGACTCTGCGGTTCTTCGATGGTGAAGACCTTTCAGTTGTGTGCATAGTGCTCTGGATTCATTATGTTGGAAATGGTTAAGATTGCAAGCATGTGGGCATAGATGGAAGGGTTAGCGGATTCTCTTTTCCCCCTAAAAGTAATCTCGCTCCAATTCTATAGAACAACAGCAGGAGTGAAGTCTTGAAAATGACATGTTTATTGAGAGAAAATGACTGCAAAATGCTGTGATAAGCATTTCCACGCCACGTCATGTGTCCACGGAGACAAGCTTCTCTAATTTCTCATCATTTAAAAGCAGTGTGAACTGTGTCAATGTGACCTTTAAAGCCAACGGATTCAGAATAAAGAGACGGGGAAGTTTATGCTAAAATTAGATTCCAATGTCTACCACTTTTACTTCTTTTTTTGTTGGGCTGTTACCATTTTTAATTCTTTGACTTGATCATGCTAACTGCATATCATTCAGTGTGTTTTCTAACTGCAATATTAATCCGAGGCTGGCACCTGTCATATCTGAATTAACTTGATAAGAAGCATGTTTATCTCACTGTGTGAATTGTGAGTTTTGTTCATGCATATGGGATGAGGTTTAATCCAAGTTCTTGCCATATATGTATGCAGGCATTAAGAAAAACATACTGGATAACTTGCCATGTTGACCCTGACTTTCAACGATTATCTCTGGGTAGGAGAAGATACCCCAGCTCCATACCTTCTGATGCTGCAAGTAAATTTGGTGGGAAAGCCGTTGAGTTTCAAAGCTACATTGATCCTACCAAAGGTAGACACCAAGTTTATGCATTTTGACTGAACACTTAGAAGAATATCATAGTTCAGATTCTGGTTGCGGAGAGTGACTCTTTGCCGCACACTCAGCTGTGGATAGATCCTGTGGAAGAGTTTGTGCAGTATGCTCATAGCGGCAACCCGGTGGATGTGACTTTTGGTGTCAAAGAGTAGAAGGTACATGATCTGATTCTTTTTTTATTATATCAGCTATCAAGACAGGTGGGTCATAAATGCTGCTGAAAGTTCTTGAATTTATGGCTTAACTTCCAAACTTATGTCCATTTCCTTTAAAATGAGTCCACCTAATTGCAGTAATAGCTATTGGAGTTGCCTTTAGGACCATCTACCATGTTGAAGTATTTCCTTGTGTTTTCCAGTGGACATGATAATATTTAACCTTTGTTCATCTCATGTAAATCCAGGCATTTCTTGCATTCTGTGAGGGATGTGAAGCTGAATTTTATATGTACTTTGAGAAGGCCGGCGAATAATTAACTCTAAATGCTCCTGTATCTTACATTCTGTCCATTTTTTCTCCATGCTTCACTTGAATTTCGTTTATGCAAGTAGCGCAGATGCAATGAGTAGTTTCATGCAATCAATACACAACTGGTTTTATTAGCTGACAGATTGCTAGTTATCTGCTAATGCATAGCTTCACGATCACAATCATCAAGGCCCATGACATTTTTTTGGGGAGGCTAAATATAAAAAACCAAGATACTATAATTCAAATTTGGTTCACAAAATATAACACACCTTTGAATTGAGTCTGGATAAGAACAGTTTAAGGAGGTTTAAACTAGGATGATAAATGGTTCATTTATCAATGATGCACGATGCTACTAAAGTATGTCAGCCAGAAATATCGGTTCAAAACTTGATGGTTAAAGCATGTCTTTTGGCTTTCTTTTTCGGTACCAAGTCCTTGGTTTCAAGTGCAACATCTCTGCAGTCACGGGGGGTGTGCATGCAACTACATGCAAAATAGAAAAGAGAAAAGAACTTGATACAATTGCATCTTTCTGTGAAACAGGCCTATTTTGATGGCCCCTAAATTTGGCATTGATGAGGTGACCTCGTCAGATTTTGATGCTGCACTTGTACTGGCCACCATTCTCGCATCTCAACGGCAAGGACGTAATACTTGACCTTCAGCAAATGGAATGCCGGGCCAGGCTGATACTGGTGGAGCTTCTGGAGAACCGTGAGAGAGGAAGAGAACAAGTGCTTCAGAGATTCCATCTAATCATATTAGAATATGGTCTGAAATCTTGTGTGAGTGATCATTGTAGCACTAGCATCATAATGATGGCAAAGCACTTGTATTTGCTTTGCTCTAAAAATGAAATGCTATGCTTGTCATCAGTAAGATACTTTTTAGGAAAGGAAGGTATCTGCTTGGAATCAAAATTTGATCGGTTACGAACTTTTGGCTGGAAGTGCTGGAGAAGTGGCAGTGGTATTCTGATGGAAGGAAAGTTCCAGAAGAAAGGATTTAAAAGCTGGTGATTAGTCTGAAATTGAAAGGATTGGCACCATTCAAGTATCAAAAGCTGCATCAACTGAAGGAAACATCCAAACTGGTCCGGATTCTTCATCTCTCAATCTCTCCGTCCGTGCGCATGTGCGTGTGATGAAATATAATTTTTATCTGTCTAGAGTCGCATTATTTTGCTGGCTCTTACCAAAGGTTCTTAATAAATTTGCTACTTTCTCAATCGCTTGTTTCCCAACTATAAATGTTGCTTTGCAAGACAGCATTCGGCTTAGGCCAATTGATTGTGAGACCTTATCTTAGAGTCTTGCAACATTTTATTCTTTATTCTTGATTGAAGTAGCACAAGTTTCTGGCAGAAATCCATATATGCCCTACAAAACTAGTCAGCAGTTCTTTTTTCCCCTCTTTAGTGCAACTATCCACATGATTCCATGGACAAATTGGAGCACACATATTTTCTGCTTTTTACTCGACTGTGAACCCTGATGATGCATTGCACATACCTGTGCAAGCACCTTTTTCTGGAGGATTGAACTCGCATGCCTTTCTTGCCTCGCTAAGTCTCTTCGTTTCTTTCCTGAAAATGAAAAGAGTGTGGGGTTATACTTGTCTGTCTCCACTTCCAGAGGTCGTCGTTTTCAGTTTTTACCCGTTGCGGCATTATTAAAGATAAAAATAAAAAATAAACCGTGTGGCAAATCGCCATCGACTACAAGTCTCAACCTCAACATTTGATGCTTGGCCAATCTCAAAGAGAAAAGACTTTCTACGTCTTCCAGAAAGAATTAAATATTATACGGTATGAGAACAGGCGCTATATATCGGCAATTTCAGAAAAGTTTGTATAAATAATTGACTTTGTTTGATAACTGAATTTACGAACAAGGTTTATTTTGAGTTTACTTTAATTATATTATGAATGAGAAAAGTTTGTATAGAAGCAATATACAAAAGAAATACATGTTCACGTGCGTAAATATCACATGATATAATTCTCTCTTCGACAAGAAAATGATAATTGATATTTACATCATTAATTGATTAACCAAAATATATCAAATAAGCTGAAACTCAAAGTTTTATTCTGAGTATAATGTCTTTTGTTTTATTTTTATGCGAGTTTGGCAAGCTTGCAAACATTAATTTAACATCGTGTATTTTGAAATTTATAAAAAATAAAATTGCTAGCAAATTAGCAATACCAGTCGAACCCGAGACAAGGCCTTGCGACATTCTTTCAATCCTGTCAATTTCTTAGCGACCACCTCGTAAAGATCTGTACTGCAGTGTAGAGAGGGAAGCGAAGAACTCAAAGATGGAGTTCACTCTCGGTAGCAACGCCTGGAAGGCCTTCACTCGCTCGATCACGTGCCTCTCATGCGGCAGCAATGACCTCGCCATTGAAGCTTCTCCTTTCCAGGTGAATCAATTTCTTCCACATTTCTTCTTCACTGACTCTCTCACCCACATTTCCGGTCAAAAAGTTCACTGTCACCACTTAAATGCTCGTAATCTATCCTCAATTGCATTCATCGAGTGAAAAGCTAAATAGTTGCTTACCGATGCCATGACGAGTGATGCTTAATTTAGATTCTATGCTGTCTCGTTAGGTATTGACTTGTTTCCCTAACTACAGTGTCCAATTCAGACCCCTTGCTCCAATTGCTGAGTGCGTGAAGCTTTTCAGTGGTAGATTTGCGGCAAAAATTTGTTAGTCTAGGTTTGTGATTGGCCCTATTTACTATGAGAACTTTTTTTTTTTGGTCAGAAAGTGAAATACTTCATCAAACTAATCAAAAGTGATAGGACCCGAGAGAGGGGCTTCAGTACATAGGAGATCCCAAAGGGCCAGGGGAGGGGATAAAGCCTAGTTCAGAGGTAAATAGTTTTCCTGTAGGCTCTAGCGATTCAATCTGCAATTAGATTGGCCTCTCAAAAGTATTGGGCTACCTGAATGTTTGAAAAGGAAAATAATATATCCTTGCACTTCATGATAAGGGCGTGAGAGCGTCCCACGTGAGTTGATCTAACTCCTCAAGGCGATGACCAGGTCTGAGCTGTCGGTCTCTACAAGTACTTCCTCATGTCTAAGAGAGAGAAACTGATTTGGGGCTTCAAAAAGAGCTTGAGCCTCTGCCATGGACGCCGAATACACAGCCACCGTTCGTGCGGCTCCATCCAGCAATTTCCTGGTGGAATCTCGAGATACACACGCCACAGAACCTTCCATCTCCCCAGGTTCGTATGAACCGTCAATATTTATCTTGAAAGATCCAACTTTCGGTGGAGTCCAAGCTTTGAAGCCGGAAGAATCATCAGTACTACCCGCGGAAAATGTCCCACAGGATAAGTTTGAATTTCCTGTCTATGGTTGCTCCTATCCTGTCTTGATGACGCTTTCCTGGTTTTGTCAGAGTTAATTTATTCAATCTGATATGGAGTTTACAATACTAGTTTGGATTTCCGGTTTGAATCGACCTGGGTTACCAAGCTGGTGTTGTGTATAGATGATTATATTGCACATATGCCGTGATCAAAGGTAATCACTCAACTATAAAAAGGAAAAAAAGTTTTCCTTCATCAAGGAAATGAGAGAACAATTTCTGACCTAACTTAGCTTACACATTTTTTGGATTCAATAAGTCAAAGCATGAATGCAATCACTAGCATATAACTCTCAAATTACCATACTGTTTGATAGAAATAAGACAGAAAATAGAGTTGTGGAATTTCAATATATTACGGTAAATAGTACATGAGTCTCTTTATAGGCTTTACAGGATGACTATATATACTAACATAATATTATAATATCAATTACAACCAATCATGATTACAATCCCGAGAGATATACATAATTAAGGGAATATATCTATAACACTATTTATGACTTCCTTTTCCTTTGCCGCATTTAATTACCGAATGACCATGAATGCAACTTCTATTGAAGGGGAAAAAGTGTTATAAAAATCCTAAATCTTTTCCATTGATATCAATTTAGTCATAAACTTTTTGATCTAATGCTAATTCAGTTCTTCCAGCTAATTTTGATTGAATATTACTGACGTAGATGCTAGTTGACCTAAGTGGCACGACCGGCACTAGCATTGACAACATTTAATGATATTTTAATATTTTTTTATTTTCATTTTCCTTTTCTTTCTCTTTCTTTCCATTCTCATCTTTTTTCCTCCAACCGGTCGCTATACCTTGCCGGCCATGGGCGAGGCTCGCCCTCACTGGATGACTTTATAGGATGACTATATATACTAACATAATATTACAATATCAATTACAATCAATTAGGATTATGATCCCAAGAAATATACAGAATCAAGGGAATATATCTCTAACACTATTTATGACTTCCATTTCCTGTGCCGCATTTAACTACCGAATGACTATGACCGCAAATTCTATTGAAGGGGAAAAAGTGTTATAAAAGTCATAAATATTTTGCATTTGCGCTAATTTAGTCATTAACCTTTTGATCTAGTGCAATTCAGTTCTTCCGGTTAATTTTGATCGAATATTACTAACGTGGACGCCAGCCGACCTAAGTGGCATGACCAGCACTAACGTGGACAACTTTTAATGATATTTTAATATTTTTTATTTTCCTTTTCCTTTTCTTTCTTTTTCTTTCCATTCACTTCTTTCTTCCTCCACTCGGTCGCTACACCTTGCCAGCCATGGACGAGGCTCACCCTCCCTAGATGACTTTATAAGATAACTATATATACTAACATAATATTACAATATCAATTACAATCAATCAGGATTATGATCCCAAGAGATATACAGAATTAAGGGAATATATCTCTAACACTATTTATGACTTCCTTTTCCTGTGCCGCATTTAACTACCGAATGACTATGAATGCAAATTCTATTGAAGGGGAAAAAGTGTTATAAAAGTCATAAATATTTTGCATTTGTGCTAATTTAGTCATAAACCTTTTGATTTAATATAATTCAATTCTTCTGGCTAATTTTGATTGAATAATACTAATGTGGACGCCAGCCGACCCAAGTGGCATGACCGTCACTAGCGTTGACAATTTTTAATGATAATTTAATATTTTTTATTTTATTTTTCCTTTTCTTTCCTTTTTCTTTCCATTGTCTTCTTTTTTCCTCCAATCGGTCGCTATACCTTGCCAACCATGGGCGAGGCTCGCGCTCGCCCTCGCAGGATGGCCGCGAGGGCAGCCTTGCACAGGGTTGGCAAGGCTCGCCTTGGCTGGATCTGGCGAGGTCAAGCCTTGCTGGCCATGGGCAAGGTGACCTTGCGGCCTCTAATGAGGGCTCAAGTCTCGCCATTGACTGAACAAGGCCCTACCTTGCCGGATCTGGCAAGATCGAGCCTCACCCAGCCATGATGAGGCCCACCTTCCCCATCACTAGCGAGGGCAAGCCTCCCTAATGGCCAGCGAGGTGGCCTTTGGCCGATCACCGAGGTCCAATGACTGGTTGGAGGAAGGGAATGAAAAAAAAAAAGAAGGAAAAGTAAAGAAAAAATAATTTGAAAAATATTAAAATATTATTAAAAGTTATCTACGTCGGTATTGGCCATGTCACATAGGTCGGTTAGCATGCACGTTAGTGATATCGGACTGAAATTAGCCAGTATGACTTAATTGGCTCTACATCAAAAAATTTATGATTAAATTGACCAAAATAAAATAAATTTATGACTTTTTTGATATTTTTCACCTATTGAAGGGGTAGTGTCATTGCTCATCTTTCTGATATATTTGTCCTTAGATTACCGATTACAAAGATCGATCATTTGAGCGTGCTATTACCAGACATACATCAAAAGTTCAATGGATTCTGCAACGCTTCAATGATTAAAGACCTTTTAGTTGCGTGCATAGTGCTATGAGTCTATTAGGTTGGAAATGGTGTATTTGACAGTTAAGATTGCAAACCTGTGGGCAAAGATGGAAATATAAGGAGATTCCTTTTTCCCCCTAAAAATAATCTCGCTCCACTTATATATATGTAAAAACAGCCTAAAATGAGGGAAAGTCACTGCAAAATGCTACGATAAGTATCGTCACTTCATACGTGCCATGGAGAAGAACTTCTCCATATTCTCATAATGCAAGAAAAGCAGGAACTTTGTGTCAAACGGATATTGGAGTCCTCTAAGCTCGCATTAGCCTATGACCTGAAAGAGATCCAATCCTCAATGGGGTGGGCCGGTTCAACCCCAAATTCCCCGTTGCATTGGAACGTCGAGAACAATTAGGCCCATACTAGAGAGTATATATGGCCCAAGCTAGAGAAAGGGAATTTAATCGATTTTTCCACAGGGTGAGTGCCGGTTAATCTATACCTTAGAAAAAAACAAGTCCAATCATATACTCATGTTATGCACGTTAAAGATATTAATATCTGAATTTCTTGAAAATTAACATTGAATTTAAATCTTACTCATACTACTTTCCGCGTGGATTTAAGAACCTAAATATCAATCGGCTTAATTCATCTATTGTTGTTATGCACACATGGCCGTCGATTTTTGACCATGCACGAGGCATGAGTACCTTGTGACATCACCAAGTAATGTATGAACGAAATTACCATGTAATTTTGGCGAACTGGTATAATAAACACAATGATAATGATCAAATCAGAGCTTCATTAATCAGGGTTTATAATTTTATCGGGTGGGTGGGCGATGAATCAAGCTTATACTTGTCCATCTTGCTCTCCTTGTGGATTTCAGTTGAACAAGTTACTTAGAACTTGTGAGCTATCCATTTAGCTACTTTAGTTTGAAATTTGTTGCATAGAGATTGCTGAGTTCGTAATATGAGGAACGAGTTGTAAACTGTATCAAACTCACATTATGTATATCCAAAACAAAAGAGTAGGGATTATGTAATTCTTTCGTATGTGCTCTGAATTATTTCCCCTCTGGCCCAAAAATAAAAGATCGCCTTGTTTCTCCAATTTCATCATTTCTCAATTTCGAATTGCACCAGGAAGGATCGTAATCATCAACATCATAATTTACTTTGCTTTTGTGATGTAAAAGGTGTTCAAGGTAATTACACACCACGAAGTTCATGTCCAAGCTAGCATTGGGAGATGACAAAGCAAAACCAAATTCATATAAAATGCATGTCACCACATCAAAAAGTCAAAAACTATCACCGTTTGCTAATTAATCCTTTCATTCGCGATGAATACGAATAAGATTACCAACAGTAGGACCCATGGAAAGTCAATCAACCAAGGTATTTCATCAAGCAGAATGTGCATCAATAGACTGCACGCAACACATCCAAGAGTTAGAGCGATCAGAGCGTATGCAAGTCGGAACCTTGCATCCATATCTTGCCTTGCCATCTTAGAGAGTAATTTCTGCTGAACGATCTTGATCGCTACACAGATAAGCATAATGATAGGTGCACCGATAATGTTGGCAGGACCAGAAGAGCCATGCCTATCCCGGATGAGTTGAAGCAAGGCCTCCACTAAGGAATCAAGCTATTGATTATATTCTGCAGCAATTTGAGCCACGTGCTCTGCTCCATTTCTTGGAATTAAAGTAAGTAAACTACTTGTTAGACAACCAGTCCTTCATAAAAGCTCAAACAATAGGATCAACAGTAAACACATGAAGCAATTAACAAAGTAAGCAAAAACGGGGCAATGGTTTTCAAAGGCAACATTGGAAAGGATGAGTTCGCCTGATTTATGCAGAGTATAGATTGTTTCCAAAGTAAACAACATTCACTTAATGGAAACACGCAGGGACATGGTCAGAGATAGGAAGTTTCATTTCAGGGAAGGAACTCAATACTGCACGATTTTACACGCAGTCCTCTCCAACTAATTGAAGGAGGTGGACTAGCGAGCTTACCTCGGACCACCGTGATTGGCTGGATAGTTGTTTGCCATTAATCTCCAAGCTTTGAGTGATTACTCTCTTCCTTCCTTGTCTGAAATAAAACTTGCTGCGAGGCCGCGAGTTGAGCAAACATATTTATAGACCGATATGGTGGAAATTGCCGTGACAGAGAATTAAACAAATAGTTTGTCACAAACTATTGACTAGTTTAGCTTGTGAGGAGGACGAAGGACAGTGACCACTATGAAAAGTTTTGTCACAAATGTCCAAACTTTGTCACAAACTAAAGTTTTGACACAGGTCACTGTGAAATGTTTTGTCACAACTGTCCAATCTTTGTCACAAACTAAAGTTTTGACACAATTTTGGACATTTGTGACAAAACTTTTCATAGTGGTCACTGTCCTTCGTCCTCCTTCTCGGTCCTATTGGACAAAAGACAATTATTGGTAGCATCTTGAACTATTTGTTTAATTATCCTGCCATCACCAAATGTGGAGGATCAGATGCATTCATTTGTTTAATCCTCTTGAACAAATGACAATTCTACGTTTAATCCTCTTGAACTAAATTTTTAATTCTCTTATCATCACCAAATCCAAATTCCTAGAATACTCATCCAAAAAAATACCAAAGTTATTGTACGGCGGCCAATTTAACCCCAAACTTTTTAATTTGGCTTGACAATTTTCCAGTCTAGTTCATCCGGCCAATTTTGATAAGCAATTATTGACATGGTAGTTCAGTCAGCATCAGATGTCATGCTTGGCATGGCCTACGATATGACGTGTTTGGCCAAAATTGGTCGGATGGGTTACAATGGAAAATTGTTTAAATGTTGAGGACTAAATTTGCCAAATTGAAAAGTTTATAACTGAATTGACCGTCGTACAATAGATTTAAAACTTTTTGGACAATTAGTCCATTAGTAATTTATTTAATCCTCTTGAGCAAATAACAATTATTTGTTTGATCCTCTTGAACTATTTGTTTAATTCTCTTCCTAAGAGAGGTGGGACTCTCTCTAAAGAGGCACTGCACATTCACTCTCTTGGTTTCTTTTGTTAAGAGAAACTATTTTTTTTTTTTGCCTAATTTTTTTCGCTTCTTTCTTTTGTTAAGGGAAACTCTTATGTTAATAGTGACTTTTATTTAGAAGTCTCAGTAGCTTTTTCACCTCAAAAATGATAAGATTTGCCGTAAACTTTATTTGTAGAATACATTTTATCGGAATAAGAATCTTCCTTTTAGCTAATTAATTGTGGATAAGTAGTAGGTGAGGAATAATGATACAAATAGTTTCTAAATTTTAGTCCAATGTACAATTTGATCCATAAACTTTTAATTTATTCAATGTAGTTCCTAAACTTTAGCCTAATGTTCAATATGGTCCATGAACTTTTAATTTATTCAATGTGGTCCTTAAATTTTTGGTACATATTCAATTTAGTCTCTGAACTATATGAAAATGTTCAATATAGTGGATCAAATTATATATTAGATCAAAATTCATGAATTGCTTGTGTCATTTTGCTTAGCAGGTGATTACACTCCTACAAGTACCTCAGAATCGTCAGTGTGGACAAAACGCTGTCCCCACTGACTTCCTTTTCTTGCTTAGTTGTTGTGTTTTCTAGCAGGCAATCTTAGTCTGTTTTTCTTGTTATTTGACCTTTGACCCCACCAGAGATTCATTTTTGCTATCCCTGACGCATGATAACTCATATTATGTTTTGCATTTCTTGGGTCTTGCATTTGAATCATGCTTAGAATTTGACACAATTCGTCACAATTTCATTCATTTATTACAGCTGAAAATAATAAAATAGAATTAATTAAATCCCGATCAATTAACATCTCTATGTTAATCCATCCACTGTGAAAACTTGCTAGCTCCATCCCTGCAATGCACATACAGGATATACTCCAGCAGTGATGCCATATTACACAAGTAGTATGCTGTAATAATCATACCACGCATTAAAATTCTTTTTAAATTTAAATGTTTACGTTTTCACGCGAGTACATGTATAAAGATTTAGAGACTCATATCATGATAAACTCAAAATTGATCCACTAACTGAGGGTAAATTTGATACATGATTATCAGTTTGAGGTTTTTTATGGTCAAAAAATTAGTTTGAGATAAATTTATCACATGTGTACTAATTTTGGATTTTTATAGTAAAAAAATTAGTTTGAAATTTATTACAAATGTATTAGATTAGGATTTTTCGTGGTATTAATCATATATATATATATATATATATATAGAGAGAGAGAGAGAGAGAGAGAGAGAGAGAGAGAGAGAACAAATATCGGGGGTACAAATTGGATTAAACAAGACAAGTTGTAGATAAACGGAATTTCTCGTGATTTGCTTTTGGCTTTCGAGTGTCCCCTCATTTGACTCTTATCTCAACTACGCACGAAGTAGAACAAAGAAATCGGATAGTTGGCTTCGCTGAAAGCTTAAAACCCAATTTCTCAGCTAAACAGAAACAATCATTGCTCGGGACTTTGAGCGACTTCCCTTGGCCCTGAATCTCAATGGTTGAGGCCCATTACCCATGAAATCTCTGGCTTCCAACCCTTTTCATATATACAAAACAAACATTCTTAGTCATCGATTTATATCTATCTAGACTTATATTTAACCAAAATTACTCAGTCTCGCTTTTACATTGCTTCCAAATATGCCTTAACACACAAAAGGTGGCGCATCTCACTTTCGTAATGGGATTCCGCTTTGTTCTCAAATGGGTACATCTTTCGTAAAAGAATTTGTGGCCAGTTACTTCCCTCTCACCCATATTACATGCTTCCTTTATGCCAAGGAGCAAGTCGGGCTTAATAGTTTTCATTCCGACTTGAAGTACGAGTCAAGATAGTTTGTGGAATATAGATGAGATTGGGATGTGAGGATCGGGTTACGAACTACTTCTAAATCGCAATTTGTGGATCAAAAGATTAGTGAACAAGGATAACATGATTCCTTCTCAAATTCTCTGAATCAGTTCCCCTGTTCCTAAGAGAAAAGAAGCCCTGTTTCTCCAATCTCACAGTACTACACCAGGATGTTAACAAAGTAGTAGCATTGTCTTCATCGTCATCATTTATTCTGCTTTGCGATGTAAAAGGTGTTCAAGGTAAAAACAATACAACACGGGGTTCACGTCTGAGCAAACAGCAAACGACAACTTCGAAAAGAGCAAACCACAACACACGGAGACCCAGAAACCGTCACCAATATCTAATTCGCGACGAATGCGAATGCCAACAGGACGCAGAGGACAAAAAGCAGCCAAGGCATGTCACCAAACAGAGTGTACATCAGCAGCCCGCACATGACACATTTGAGAGCAACGGCAATGACAGTGAATGCAAGTCGGAACCTTGGGTCCATAACTTGCCCTCCCAGCATGACGAATTTAAGCAGAGTGTAGATTCGCATAATTTTTGCATGAGTAGTGTTGGCTGGGACATCCATGTACTGGAAGGCTTCAATCAGGTGCTCCTCCAGGGAATGAAGACGTGGGATAATTGCAGCAAATTGATCTGCAAGCTCTGCTACACGTCTTGGAATTAAAATCAGCAAACTAGTTGTTAGTGTACAGTCTTCTGCAAAAGCTCAAGTTTTGAGCTCTTTCTGCATCATATAAGACGACAGTCTTTCCAAAAGCCATGAAGAAAAAGGAAATTTTATGCACGGTATGATGCCAAGCTTCTAGTGCAAGTCATAGCTAACGAGTCTATGCATTACAGGAGTCTTAACTTCGGTATGCTCAGCAGGAGTGTAACCCATCTATTGATCCACGACTGATTAAGCTGATGGAAACTCTTCTTGTGGACAAAATGTAACATCAGAGTGCTAGGGGATACCTCCTTCGCGCCGACAAACCTTTCCCAACCCACTCTAACAACACTCCTTCATAAAACAAAACAACACCCAGACAGACAACTACCTGGTAAGGCCCCGTGCATAGTGGGCAGAAACATAGGAAAGCTAATTGCAGGTCTCTGTCTCTTCTTAGGAGGAAATGTAACGAGGCTTTTCAATTACTACGCTGTTCTGGATATGAGTTCCCCATGACAAAAGAAAGAAACAGAGTGTGCTTACAGTCGCGTCACTTCATCAACCCACCCAGAAACATCAGGACAAGGTTCTCATTCTGTCCGACTTTGTGATTTTGTAAAAGAAATGACAGGTATTGCAGCATTTCGCTCTCCTCGGAAGACCCAGCCATTTCAATGGTGTACAAACTTAAAAGGGATTATTGCTGTTATGAATCCAACCCTATTCAGTTGCCAAATGAATATAATGAAAATATACCAATTCGCACAAAAAAGGGTCAACTGCTACACAATCTGAGAGCCAAGTCATTATGAACATGAAGAATAAAAACCTGCATCAATTAGCAAAAGAATAGAAGAAGACATGATCTAGGTGCTACAACGTAACAGCCCCAACCTAATAAATGCGTGTAACAAGCCATTTTACATATACGCGTGCGCCTAAGTACTTGCTCTATTAATCTGGGTGGTGCGCGTTGGTGTTCCAACATGACTCTCTAAGAATCTAAGGAATGCGAGAAGGCGGCCATTTTCTACAGGCAAGAGAAAGACGCCCATCTCAGTTGGGCTCTTACGTCTGGAATGCGTCTGCTAATTCAGCGCTGAGATTCATGAAACGTGCAACTTTTGTAACCATGAAACAACATTCGCGCACTGGAATATAGCCGGTCAACATGATCAGAGATAGGAACAGAAAAGTACGTCAAAGATTATGTTTGGGTTCCAAGAAGCTTACGTCCGGCCACCGTGATCAGCTGGACTGTTGTTCGCCATCGACCTTCCGACCGGGGCGGCCGCCATAGTTCCTCGTTTTCGGTGCTGTAAAACAATTGGCAGTATATCATGATCCAAGTTATATATAATTTTATTGTGATTATACATTGATTATTTTATAAAGATCACTGTTGTAGGCAGAATAATATTATTATAATGAGCTCGTCGTGTGGTGGGTTGGTGAAGGGGAACTAGGTAAAGCAATCGCTTTTGACGAACATGGAGTTCCAACCTCAGCGGCAACGCCTTGAAGACCTTCGCTCGCTCCAGCCCTTGCCTCTCTCTCCCGCGTCGGAAACGACCTCGCTATCCAAGCTTCTCCTTTCCAGGTCATTCAATCATTTCTTTCCACGTTTCTTCTTCTTCTTCTTCTTCTTCTCCGTCTCTCTCGTCCACATCTCCGGTCGAAAGGTTCGCGGTCTCCACTGAAATCCATGTCCATCATTCCTCAGCTTCATCCATCGAGTGAAAAGCTGAGTAGTTGCTCTTTCGTGCCCCGATGAGTGATGCTTGGTTTATTTGCTATGCTCAGTTAAGTATTGGCTCGTTTCGCTCTATGGAGGGTCCGATTGAGAAATCTAAGAGTGCCTCCACCGATTGCCGAGTGCGTGAAGCTTTTGGCGGTGGATTTGAGGCAGAAATTTGTTGACCTGGGTTGTGTTTGGCCCTGTCGACGGTGATTAGAACTTGACGTGCATAGGGGTCTGAAGTCATTTCGTTGAATGAATCTAATACTGTTGATAGGGTGATTCAAAGTCATTATATCGTAAGACTGAGGCAATTCACAGCTATAGCCTGGAGAACTGTCAGTGG
Source organism: Syzygium aromaticum (assembly GCA_024500025.1). Lineage (NCBI taxonomy): Eukaryota > Viridiplantae > Streptophyta > Magnoliopsida > Myrtales > Myrtaceae > Syzygium > Syzygium aromaticum. The sequence continues at coordinate 36,799,899 of CM044892.1, forward strand.
TACTTGCGGAAAATGTCGAATGATGTAACAATAGGAGGAAAACTTTATGAATAACCTTCTCTATGTGTTGCCGTTCTGTCTTGATAATGCTTTCCTGGTTTGTCTAGTTACTTTGATGGTGCCGTCTGGAGTTTTGCAACACTCGATAAGTGAAAGCACGATTGCATTCCCTAGCATAACTCTTATACAACCATAATTTTCCATGACTTCCTTTTGCCCATATAACAATTGGAGTTCCAAGTTCTAAGCTCATGTTTGGCGCTTGGCACCATTTGTGCTGATTTGAAACTGGAATTGAAATAATATTGATCTGCATACGAATATCACCTTCTTTCCTGTGGATATCAGATTAAGATTCTAATATTCGTATTCAACCTTCGGCTTTCCTTTAATGCACTCCATTCATCAAGATCCGCCTATCATTTGATTACCTTCAAGCCAGACCTCTTTAATGTGTTTACATTAACTGGCGCACAGGTTCAGTGCAGCGGTTTTTGGAACGTATTAGTGTCATTGCTCATCTTTCTGGTATATTTGTCAGGTTATAGTTGTAAGCAACTTACGAAATAGTCAACGCAGGCAGTCTGTTCTATCCTTGGAACACCTATTAGAAACATTGATTATTTGAGTGTGCAATTACCGGACATGGATGCATCAAAAGTTCAATGGAGTCTGTGGTTCTTCGATGGTGAAGACCTTTCAGTTGTGTGCATAGTGCTCTGGATTCATTATGTTGGAAATGGTTAAGATTGCAAGCATGTGGGCATAGATGGAAGGGTTAGCGGATTCTCTTTTCCCCCTAAAAGTAATCTCGCTCCAATTCTATAGAACAACAGCAGGAGTGAAGTCTTGAAAATGACATGTTTATTGAGAGAAAATGACTGCAAAATGCTGTGATAAGCATTTCCACGCCACGTCATGTGTCCACGGAGACAAGCTTCTCTAATTTCTCATCATTTAAAAGCAGTGTGAACTCTGTCAATGTGACCTTTAAAGCCAACGGATTCAGAATAAAGAGACGGGGAAGTTTATGCTAAAATTAGATTCCAATGTCTACCACTTTTACTTCTTTTTTTGTTGGGCTGTTACCATTTTTAATTCTTTGACTTGATCATGCTAACTGCATATCATTCAGTGTGTTTTCTAACTGCAATATTAATCCGAGGCTGGCACCTGTCAAATCTGAATTAACTTGATAAGAAGCATGTTTATCTCACTGTGTGAATTGTGAGTTTTGTTCATGCATATGGGATGAGGTTTAATCCAAGTTCTTGCCATATATGTATGCAGGCATTAAGAAAAACATACTGGATAACTTGCCATGTTGACCCTGACTTTCAACGATTGTCTCTGGGTAGGAGAAGATACCCCAGTTCCATACCTTCTGATGCTGCAAGTGAATTTGGTGGGAAAGCCGTTGAGTTTCAAAGCTACATTGATCCTACCAAAGGTAGACACCAAGTTTTTGCATTTTGACTGAACACTTAGAAGAATATCATAGTTCAGATTCTGGTTGCGGAGAATGACTCTTTGCTGCACACTCAGCTGTGGATAGATCCTGTGGAAGAGTTTGTGCAGTATGCTCGTAGCGGCAACCCGGTAGACGTGACTTTTGGTGTCAAAGAGGAGAAAGTACATGATCTGATTCTTTTTTTATTATATCAGCTATCAAGACAGGTGGGTCATAAATGCTGCTGAAAGTTCTTGAATTTATGGCTTAACTTCCAAACTTATGTCCATTTCCTTTAAAATGAGTCCACCTAATTGCAGTAATAGCTATTGGAGTTGCCTTTAGGACCGTCTACCATGTTGAAGTATTTCCTTGTGTTTTCCAGTGAACATGATAATATTTAACCTTTGTTCATCTCATGTAAATCCAGGCATTTCTTGCATTCTGTGAGGGATGTGAAGCTGAATTTTATATGTACTTTGAGAAGGCCGGCGAATAATTAACTCTAAATGCTCCTGTATCTTACATTCTGTCCATTTTTTCTCCATGCTTCACTTGAATTTCGTTTATGCAAGTAGCGCAGATGCAATGAGTAGTTTCATGCAATCAATACACAACTGGTTTTATTAGCTGACAGATTGCTAGTTATCTGCTCAGGGGTCTAAAACTTGCTAATGCATAGCTTCACAATCACAATCATCAAGGCCCATGACATTTTTTTGGGGAGGCTAAATATAAAAAACCAAGATACTATAATTCAAATTTGGTTCATAAAATATAATACACCTTTGAAATGAGTCTGGATAAGAACAGTTTAAGGAGATTTAAACTAGGATGATAAATGGTTCATTTATCAAGTTTGATGCACGATGCTACTAAAGTATGTCAGCCAGAAATATCGGTTCAAAACTTGATGGTTAAAGCATGTCTTTTGGCTTTCTTTTTCGGTACCGAGTCCTTGGTTTCAAGTGCAACATCTCTGCAGTCACATGGGGTGTGCATGCAACTAAATGCAAAATAGAAAAGAGAAAAGAACTTGATACAATTGCATCTTTCTGTGAAACAGGCCTATTTTGATGGCCCCTAAATTCGGCATTGATGAGGTGACCTCTTCAGATATTGATGCTACACTTGTACTGGCCACCATTCTCGCATCTCAACGGCAAGGACGTAATACTTGACCTTCAGCAAATGGAATGCTGGGCCAGGCTGATACTGGTGGAGCTTCTGGAGAACAGTAAGAGAGGAAGAGAACAAGTGCTTCAGAGATTCCATCTAATCATATTAGAATATGGTCTGAAATCTTGTGTGAGTGATCATTGTAGCGCTAGCATCGTAATGATGGCAAAGCACTTGTGTTTGCTTTGCTCTAAAAATTACATGCTATGCTTGTCATCAGTAAGATACTTTTTAGGAAAGGAAGGTATCTGCTTGGAATCAAAATTTGATCGGTTACTAACTTTTGGCTGGAAGTGCTGGAGAAGTGGCAGTGGTATTCTGATGGAAGGAAAGTTCCAGAAGAAAGGATTTAAAAGCTGGTGATTAGTCTGAAATTGAAAGGATTGGCACCATTCAAGTATCAAAAGCTGCATCAACTGAAGGAAACATCCAAACTGGTCCGGATTCTTCATCTCTCAATCTCTCCGTCCGGGCGCATGTGTGTGTGATGAAATATAATTTTTATCTGTCTAGAGTTGCATTATTTTGCTGGCTCTTACCAAAGGTTCTTAATAAATTTGCTACTTTCTCAATCGCTTGTTTCCCAACTATAAATGTTGCTTTGCAAGAAAGCATTCGGCTTAGGCCAATTGATTGTGAGACCTTATCTTAGAGTCTTGCAACATTTTATTCTTTATTCTTGATTGAAGTAGCACAAGTTTCTGGCAGAAATCCATATATGCCCTACAAAACTAGTCAGCAGTTCTTTTTTCCCCTCTTTAGTGCAACTATCCACATGATTCCATGGACAAATTGGAGCACACATATTTTCTGCTTTTTACTCGACTGTGAACCCTGATGATGCATTGCACATACCTGTGCAAGCACCTTTTTCTGGAGGACTGAACTCGCATGCCTTTCTTGCCTCGCTAAGTCTTTTCGTTTCTTTCCTGAAAATGAAAAGAGTATGGGGTTATGCTTGTCTGTCTCCACTTCCAGAGGTCGTCGTTTTCAGTTTTTACCCGTTGCGGCATTATTGAAGATAAAAATAAAAAATAAACCGTGTGGCAAATCGCCATCGACTAAAAGTCTCAACCTCAACATTTGATGCTTGGCCAATCTCAAAGAGAAAAGACTTTCTACATCTTCAGAAAGAAATAAATATTATGCGGTATGAGAACAGGCGCTATGTATCGGCAATTTCAGAAAAGTTTGTATAAATAATTGACTTTATTTGATAATTGAATTTACGAACAAGGTTATTTTGAGTTTACTTTAATTATATTATGAATGAGAAAAGTTTGTATAGAAGCAATATACAAAAGAAATACATGTTCACGTGCGTAAATATCACATGATATAATTCTCTCTTCGACAAGAAAATGATAATTGATATTTACATCATTAATTGATTAACCAAAATATATCAAATAAATTGAAGCTCAAAGTTTTATTGTGAGTATAATGACTTTTGTTTTATTTTTATGTGAGTTTGGCAAGCTTGCAAACATTAATTTAACATCGTGTATTTTGAAATTTTATAAAAAATAAAATTGCTGGCAAATTAGGCTGCGAATGATAACCATTATATTTTTCTATTTCTATTCCAGAAATAGGTTTGGAATAAAAATCTATTTGGTAACGCAATTTTAATTTGTATTTCTTGAACAAAAATTTGTTTCAGAAATAGATTTGGAATAGAAATCAGAAGTTAAATTTTTTGCTTCTCTATTTCTGGAACAAAAATTGGAAGTTAAAATTCTTTCCATCGCTTGCTCTCGCTACTAATTGGTCGTCCATCTACCACCCACTTGTCGACGACCATTGCCTGCCACCACCCGCCTCCAGCCACCGCCCACCTCCTACCGCCGCCTGTCGTCCACCAGTCACCATCTCTCACTGCCTTCCTCCCGCTGCTGGCCATCGTCTCTTGTTGCTCGCATCCCATCACCAGCCACCGTGGGCCGCCACCTGCCATCCACCGGCTACCATCTCCTACTGCCAGCCTTCCTCCTCCCGCCACCGCCCACCTTCTGTTGCTGCCCGCTACCGGCTACCGTGGGCCACCGGCTGCCGTCCAATTGGCCACCGCTTCAACCTTCGGCTGTCGCCCACTGCTAGCCACCATGGGTCGCCACTCATAGACCATTGGCCACCGTCTCTTGCTGCCGACCGCCCTCCTCCTGCCGCCGCCTCCCCTCGCCATCCGTCGCCCACCGTCCACTCACTGGCCACTTGAGAGAAAGAAATTTTACGCCATTATCAAACAAATTTCTATTTCCTGAACAGAAATTTTGTGTCGTTATCAAACAAATTTCTATTTCTTGAACAGAAATTTTGTGTCGTTATCAAATATATTTTTTTTGCTCAGAAACTCCTATAGGAATAGAAATAGAAAAATCAATTTTTGGCTAGAAATTGATTTTTGAAACAGAATGGTTGTCATTCGCAGTCTTAATAATACTAGTTGAACCCGGGACAACGCCTTGCGACATTCTTTCAATCCTGTCAATTTCTTAGCGACCACCTCATAAAGATCTATACTGCAATGCGGAAAGGGAAGCAGAGAACTCAAAGATGGAGTTCACTCTCAGCAGCAATGCCTTGAAGGCCTTTACTCGCTCGATCACGTGCCTCTCACGTGGCAGCAATGACCTCGCCATTGAAGCTTCTCCTTTCCAAGTGAATCAATTTCTTCCACATTTCTTCTTTGCTGACTCTCACCCACATTTTTGGTCAAAAAGTCCGTCGTTGCCACTTAAATGCTCATAATCTATCCTCAATTGCATTCATCGAGTGAAAAGCTAAGTAGTTGCTTGCCGATGCCATGACGAGTGATGCTTAATTCTGATGCTATGCTACCTCGTTAGGTATTGACTCATTTCCCTAACTAAAGTGCCCGATTGAGAGCCCCTGCTCCAATTGCCGAGTGTGTGAAGCTTTTTAGTGGTAGATTTGCGGCAGAAATTTGTTAGTCTAGGTTTGTGATTGGCCCTATTTAATATGAGAAGAATTTTTTTTTTCTTGGTTAGAAAGTGAAATACTTCATTAAACTAATCAAAAGTGATAGGGCCCAAGAGAGGGGCTTCAGTACACATAAGAGATCCCAAAGGGCCGGGGGAGGGGATAAAACCCAGTTAGAGGTAAATAGTTTTTCCTGTAGGCTCTAGCGATTCGATCTGCAATTAGATAGGCCTCTCAAAAGTATTGGGCTACCTGAATGTTTGAAAAGGAAAGTAGAATATCCTTGCACTTCATGATAAGGGCGTGAGCATCCCACGTGAGTTGATCTAACTCCTTAAGGCGTTGACTAGGTCTAAGCTGTCAGTCTCTACAAGTACTTCCTCATGTCTAAGACACAGAAACTGATCTGGGGCTTCAAAAAGAGCTTGAGCCTCTGCCATGGACGCCGAATACACAGCCACCGTTCGGGCGGCTCCATCCAGCAATTTCCTGGTGGAATCTCGAGAAACACACGCCACAGAACCTTCCATCTCCCCAGGTTCGTATGAACCGTCAATATTTATCTTGAAAGATCCAACTTTCGGTGGAATCCAAGCTTTGAAGCTGGAAGAATCATCAGTACTACTCGCGGAAAATGTCCCACAGGATAAGTTTGAATTTCCTGTCTATGGTTGCTCCTATCCTGTCTTGATGACGCTTTCCTGGTTTTGTCAGAGTTAATTTACTCAATCTGATATGGAATTTACAATGCTAGTTTGGATTTCCGGTTTGAATCGACCTGGGTTACCAAGCTGATGTTGTGTATAGATGATTATATTGCACATGTGCCGTGATAAAAGGTAATCACTCAACTATAAAAAGAAAAAAAAAGTTTTCCTTCATCAAGGAAATGAGAGAACAGTTTCTGACCTAACTTAGCTTACATATTTTTTGGATTCAATAAGTCAAAGCATGAATGCAATCACCAGCATATACCTCTCAAATTACCACACTGTTTGGTAGAAATAAAACAGAAAATAGAGTTGTGGAATTTCAATATATTACGGTAAATAGTACATGAGTTTCTTTATAGGCTTTACAAGATGACTATATATACTAACATAATATTACAATATCAATTACAATCAATCAGGATTATAATCCCGAGAGATATACATAATCAAGGGAATATATCTATAACACTATTTATGACTTCCTTTTCCTTTGCCGCATTTAATTACTGAATGACCATGAATGCAACTTCTATTGAAGGGGAAAAAGTGTTATAAAAATCCTAAATCTTTTCCATTGATATCAATTTAGTCATAAACTTTTTGATCTAGTGCCAATTCAGTTCTTCTGGCTAATTTTGATTGAATATTGCTGACATAGATGCCAGCTGACCTAAGTGGCACAACCGGCACTAGCATTGACAACTTTTAATGATATTTTAATATTTTAATATTTTCATTTTCCTTTTCTTTCTCTTTCTTTCCATTCTCATCTTTTTTCCTCCAACCGGTCGCTATACCTTGCCGGCCATGGGCGAGGCTCGCCCTCACTGGATGACTTTATAGGATGACTATATATACTAACATAATATTACAATATCAATTACAATCAATCAGGATTATGATCCCAAGAAATATACAGAATCAAGGAAATGTATCTCTAACACTATTTATGACTTCCTTTTCCTGTGCCGCATTTAACTACCGAATGACTATGAATGCAAATTCTATTGAAGGGGAAAAAGTGTTATAAAAGTTATAAATATTTTGCATTTGTGCTAATTTAGTCATTAACCTTTTGATTTAGTGCAATTCAGTTCTTCCGGTTAATTTTGATCGAATATTACTAACGTGGACGCCAGCCGACCTAAGTGGCATGATCAGCACTAACGTGGACAACTTTTAATGATATTTTAATATTTTTTTTATTTTCATTTTCGTTTTCTTTCTCTTTCTTTCCATTCTCATCTTTTTTCCTCCAACCGGTCGCTATACCTTGCCGGCCATGGGCGAGGCTCGCCCTCACTGGATGACTTTATAGGATGACTATATATACTAACATAATATTACAATATCAATTACAATCAATCAGGATTATGAACCCAAGAGATATACAGAATTAAGGGAATATATCTCTAACACTATTTATGACTTCCTTTTCCTGTGCCGCATTTAACTACTGAATGACTATGAATGCAAATTCTATTGAAGGGGAAAAAGTGTTATAAAAGTCATAAATATTTTGCATTTGTGCTAATTTAGTCATAAACCTTTTGATTTAATATAATTCAATTCTTCTGGCTAATTTTGATCGAATAATACTAATGTGGACGCCAGCCAACTCAAGTGGCATGACCGTCACTAGCGTTGACAATTTTTAATGATAATTTAATATTTAATATTTTAATTTTCCTTTTCTTTCCTTTTTCTTTCCATTCTCTTCTTTTTTCCTCCAATCGGTCACTATACCTTGCCAACCATGGGCGAGGCTCGCGCTCGCCCTCGCAGGATGGCCGCGGGGGAGGCCTTGCGCAGGGTTGGCAAGGCTCGCCTTGGCTGGATCTGGCGAGGTCGAGCCTTGCTGGCCATGGGCAAGGTGACCTTACGGCCTCTAATGAGGGCTCAAGTCTCGCCATCGACTGAGCAAGGCCCTACCTCGTCGAATCTGGCAAGATCGAGCCTCACCCAGCCATGATAAGGCCCACCTTCCCCATCACTAGCGAGGGCAAGCCTCCCCAATGGCCAACGAGGTGGCCTTTGGCCGATCACCGAGGTCCAATGACCGGCTGGAGGAAGGGAATGAAAAAAAAAAAAAAAAAAAAAGTAAAGAAAAAATAATTTGAAAAATATTAAAATATTATTAAAAGTTATCTATGTCGGTACTGGCCATGTCACATAGGCCGGTCGGCATGCACGTTAGTGATATCGAACTGAAATTAGCCAGAATGACTTAATTGGCTCTACATCAAAAAATTTATGATTAAATTGACAAAAATAAAATAAATTTATGACTTTTTTGACATTTTTCACCTAATGAAGGTGTAGTGTCATTGCTCATCTTTCTGATATATTTGTCCTTAGATTACCGATTACAAAGATCGATCATTTGAGCGTGCTATTACCAGACATACATTAAAAGTTCAATGGATTCTGCAGCGCTTCAACGATGACAGACCTTTCAGTTGTGAGCATAGTGCTCTGAGTCTATTAGGTTGGAAATGGTGTATTTGACAGTTAAGGTTGCAAACCTGTGGGCAAAGATGGAAATATAAGGAGATTCCTTTTTCCCCCTAAAAATAATCTCGTTCCGCTTATATATATATATATATTTAAAAACAGCCTAAAATGAGGGAAAGTCACTGCAAAATGCTACGATATGTATCGTCACTTCATACGTGCCATGGAGAAGAACTTCTCCATATTCTCATAATGCAAGAAAAGCAGGAACTTTGTGTCAAACGGATATTGGAGTCCTCTAAGCTCGCATTAATCTATGACCCAAAAGAGATTCGATCCTCAATGGGGCGGGCCGGTTCAGCCCCGGATTTCTTCTTGCATTGGAACGTTGAGAACAATTAGGCCCATACTAGAGAATATATATGGTCCATGCTAGAAAAAGGGAATTTAATCGATTTTTCCACAGTGTGAGTAACGGTTACTCCGTACCTTATAGAAAACAAGTCCAATGACATACTTATGTTATGCACGTTAAAGATATTAACATCTGAATTTCTTGAAAATTAACATTGAATTTAAATCTTACTCATACTACTTTCTGCGTAGATTTAAGAACCTAAGTATCAATCGGCTTAATTCATCTATTGTAGTTATGCACACATGGCTGTCAATTTTCGACCATGCACGAGGCATGAGTACCTTGTGACATCACCAAGTAATGTATGAACGAAATTACCATGTAATTTTGGTGAACCGGTATAATAAACACAATGATAATGATCAAATCAGAGCTTCATTAATCAGGGTTTATAATTTTATTGGGTGGGTGGGTGATGAATCAAGCTTATACCTGTCCATCTTGCTCTCCTTGTGGAGTTCAGTTGAACAAGTTACTTAGAACTTGTGAGCTATTTATTTAGCTACTTTAGTTTGAAATTTGTTGCATAGAGATTGCTGAGTTCGTAATATGAGGAATGAGTTGTAAACTGTATCAAACTCACATTATGTATTTCCAAAACAAAAGAATAGGGATTATGTAATTCTTTCGTATGTGCTCTGAATTATTTCCCCTCTGGCCCAAAAATAAAAGATCGCCTTGTTTCTCCAATTTCGTCATTTCTCAATTTCGAATTGCACCAGGAAGGATCCTAATCATCAACATCATAATTTATTTTGCTTTTGTGATGTAAAAGGTGTTCAAGGTAATTATACACCACGAAGTTCATGTCCAAGCCAGCGTTGGGAGTTGACAAAGCAAAACCAAATTCATATAAAATACACGTCACCATATCAAAAAGTCGGAAACTATCACTGTTTGCTAATTAATCCTTTCATTCGCGATGAATACGAATAAGATTACCAACAGTAGGACCCATGGAAAGTCAATCAACCAAGATATTTCATCAAGCATAATGTGCATCAACAGACTGCATGCAACACATCCAAGAGTTAGAGCGATCAGAGCGTATGCAAGCTGGAACCTTGCATCCATATCTTGCCTTGCCATCTTAGAGAGTAATTTCTGCCGAACGATCTTGATCGCTACACAGATAAGCATAATGATAGGTGCACCGATAATGTTGGCAGGACCAGAAGAGCCATGCCTATCCCGGATGAGTTGAAGCAAGGCCTCCACCAAGGAATCAAGCTGTTGATTATATTCTGCAGCAATTTGAGCCACGTGCTCTGCTCCATTTCTTGGAATTAAAGTAAGTAAACTACTTGTTAGACAACCAGTCTTTCATAAAAGCTCAAACAATAGGATCAACAGTAAACACATGAAGCAATTAACAAAGTAAGCAAAAACGTGGCAACGGTTTTCAAAGGCAACATTGGAAAGGATGAGTTCGCCTGATTTATGCAGAGTACAGTTTGTTTCCAAAGTAAATAACATTCACGTAATGGAAACACACAGGGACATGGTCAGAGATAGGAAGTTTCATTTCAGGGAAGGAACTCAATACTGCACGATTTTACACGCAGTCCTCTCCAACTAATTGAAGGAGGTGGACTAGTGAGCTTACCTCGGACCACCGTGATTGGCTGGATAGTTGTTTGCCATTAAATCTCCAAGCTTTGAGTGATTACTCTCTTCCTTCCTTGTCTGAAATAAAACTTGCTGCGAGGCCGCGAGTTGAGCAAACATATTTATAGACCGATATGGTGGAAATTGCTGTGACAGAGAATTAAACAAATAGTTTGTCACAAACTATTGACTAGTTTAGCTTGTGAGGAGGACGAAGGACAGTGACCACTATGAAAAGTTTTGTCACAAATGTCCAAACTTTGTCACAAACTAAAGTTTTGACACAGGTCACTGTGAAATGTTTTGTCACAACTGTCCAATCTTTGTCACAAACTAAAGTTTTGACACAATTTTGGACATTTGTGACCAAACTTTTCATAGTGGTCACTGTCCTTCGTCCTCCTTCTCGGTCCTCTTGGACAAAAGGCAATTATTGGTACTCATCTTGAACTATTTGTTTAATTATCCTGCCATCACCAAATGTGGAGGATCAGATGCATTCATTTGTTTAATCCTCTTGAACAAATGACAATTCTACGTTTAATCCTCTTGAACTATATTTTTAATTCTCTTATCATCACCAAATGCAAATTCTTAGAATACTCATCCAAAAAAATACCAAAGTTACTGTACGGCGGCCAATTCAACCCCAAACTTTTTAATTTGGCTTGACAATTTTCCAGTCAAGTCCATCCGGCCAATTTTGATTAGCAATTATTAACATGGTTGTCCAGTCAGCATCATATGTCCTACTTGGCATGGCCAGCGATATGACATGTTTGGCCAAAATTGATCGGATGGGTTACAATGGAAAATTGTTTAAATGTTGATGACTAAATTGGCCAAATTGAAAAGTTTATAACTGAATTGACCGTCGTTCAATAGATTTAGAACTTTTTGGACAATTAGTCCATTAGTAATTTATTTAATCCTCTTGAACAAATAACAATTATTTGTTTGATCCTCTTGAACTATTTGTTTAATTCTCTTCCTAAGAGAGGTGTGACTCTCTCTAAAGAGGCACTGCACATTCGCTCTCTTGGTTTCTTTTGTTAAGAGAAACTATATATTTTTTTTGCCTAATTTTTTTCGTTTCTTTCTTTTGTTAAGAGAAACTCTTATATTAATAGTGACTTTTATTTAGAAGTCTAAGCAGCTTTTCCACCTCAAAAATGATAAGACTTGCCGTAAACTTTACTTGTAGAATACATTTTATCGGAAGAAGAATCTTCCTTTTACCTAATTAATTGTGGATTAGTAGTAGGTGAGGAATAATGATACAAATAGTCTATGAACTTTAGTCAAATATACAATTTAATTCATGAACTTTTAATTTGTTCAATATAGTTCCTAAACTTTAGCCTAATATTCAATATGGTCCATGAACTTTTAATTTATTCAATGTGGTCCTTAAATTTTTGGTACATATTCAATTTATTCCCTGAATTATATGAAAATGTTCAATGTAGTAGATCAAATTGCATATTAGATCAAAATTCATGAACTGTTTGTGTCATTTTACTTAGCAGGTAATTACACTCCTACAAGTGCCTCGGAATCGTCAGTGTGGACAAAACTGTCCCCACTGACTTCCTTTTCTTGCTTAGTTGTTGTGTTTTCTAGCAAGCAATCTTAGTCTGTTTTTCTTGTTATTTGACCTTTGACCCCACCAGAGATTCATTTTTGCTATCCCTGACGCATGATAACTCATATTATGTTTTGCATTTCTTGGGTCTTGCATTTGAATCATGCTTAGAATTTGACACAATTCGTCACAATTACATTCATTATTATAGCTGAAAATAATAAAATAGAATTAATTAAATCCCGATCAATTAACATCTCTATGTTAATCCATCCACTGTGAAAACTTGCTAGCTCCATCCCTGCAATGCACATACAGGATATGCTCCAGCAGCGATGCCATATTATACAAGCAGTATGCTGTAATAATCATACCGTGCATTAAAATTCTTTTTAAATTTAAATGTTTACGTGTTCACGCGAGTACATGTATTAAGAAATATGCGTGATGTTCATTTTAGACTTGTATCTCAATGACCATAGATATTAGGAAAACCATTGTCTTCCGTAGTACTTAAAGAGTTCGAATTCTCACATCCCATGCATCACATGCAATGTCCGATTTACGTACAAGGGAAGTATTAAAATATATTTCATTTTTGGAAATGCCTGATAAAATGTGCTTAATACATGAGTCGTGGACACTTGTCCCGATAATTTCCACTTTTGCGAAAGACTGTTGTGTAACAAGTAGTTTGTTGATTTTAATTCCTTGATATGGATCACAACATAGAGCTCAAATTGCTAGAATGGATAACCAACATCTTGATTCTATGGAGGAGCCCTTACTTGGAGCCATCAGGGACATCTATACCCATATCGGTCCGACCAACATTGCCCGAGCACATGTCATGCTTAATTATACCGTGGTCAAAATTGTCCGGCAAAATTAATCTTTGAGATGAGAAGATAAGTTACGACTTTTTTTGGTGGTGTCGGTTTGTTTTTTATAATAATACGTAGAAAGATTTATTTAAATATTTATTTATAAATTATCACATCAGTGTAACTCATAGTTTACAAAGTAGTCTCGGCATCCTAAATTGAAATAGAAAACTAGTCACATGGCTTGCGAGTTTAGTATTAATGAATAGACTAATGTTTTACACTGAATAGAAAATGAATAATGATCAACGAGAAAATGAAAACATAAAAGTATTGGAAAATATATTAGGAAAAAATTATAAAAATGATCCTTGTACTATTGCAACTATTCAATTTTGGTCATCATACTTTATCTTGAGATAGATTGGGTCCAAAATATAATCTCCAATCATCATTTTAGGAAAAATTTAAATGACCGGCCAATTGTCGACGGAATATGTTAATTAAACACTAGAGGTATACAAGCGGCACTAACGTGGAATGAAAAAATAATTATGCAAAAGATATTACATAAAGGTCCCTGTATTACTATCGATATTTAATCTTGGTCCTCGTACTTTATCATACGATTATTTAGTCCTTTCCCGACTTCCGAAGCCGGTTTCAATATTTTCTTCCAAATGCAGACAGAAATTACTTATTAAGTGGCAAATCAATATACTATTTCACACAATTTGAACAAGTTATGAAAGACGATCCATATGCAGAGAAATTTGCACATGTGATTCTTTTCGTATCGAATTGATCCTAAGGTCAAGAGGAGTGTCAATCCTTGTTGTGTCCATGGAGGGCTTTGCTAATGAGAATGTTGATTGTAATGGTGTCTCTGAAAAGGGCAAGAGAGGAAACAAGCACCGAGAAGTTCGAATGTTAAAATGGCTGGATGAACAGAACACCAAGCGGCGGACGAAAATCAAGGACTGTCTGAGTTTTCGTCTGACAAGGTAAGTTACCGCGAAGCATCACAGAATAAAGAAGCCATCTCTGACGTCATGCCGCATTCGTCATACTAGGTTCCACTTATAGCGGCTGCATATTTTATATGACAAAATGCAAATTGATCAGAATTTGACACAACCAAATTGTGGGGCCAGCGTTTGTAAACGCAACGGAAGGGGAAGGGGCGCCGGGTTCGAGTCTCCTGGCGCCTTAATATTTCTTTTAATTATCTTTAAACTTTTCTGATCTTGTATTTTGTTTTTATTTTTCAATTACATGAATAATTATGATATATATTCCTAATTATAAGTAGACTATTGCGTTTTGCACATGTAACTAGTATTTGGCAATAAATCTATACTGAAAAAAAATTCGTTATACTATGACACCATTATTTTATCGTTTCTATATTAATGATCCATTGAGACTTTGATATATAGTAAAATAGTTGTAAAGAATCACCAAATTCCTCATTCGGACAGAATCCTGGCACCTCGAGCCAAATGATATTTATTTCTCTCTTTTATGTAATTTTTCTATCTAAGTTCTTTTCATTTATCATTAATAACAAAAACATGTACCTTTTTGTTTATCTTTGTTGATTAATCCTTTGAAGAAGAGGAAAGATCAACAAAGATAAAGGGTCGCTTCGTTTTTAGAATTTTAGAGTTCCTATTAATTTTTATGAAATTTTAGGGTTCCTATAGCGTCAAAATTGATATTCTTTAATAAAAAAAAGGAAAAAAATTATGAAGGTACTCAGAATATCAATTGAATATTTAATGATTTACATGGACATACATAATGTTATGTGGACCTGTTATCAATCGGGCATACTAAACACCAAGTAAAATCATTCGTCGAACCAGACATACGAATTGTGGCTGAAAATTTAAACTTAAATTTTTTTTCTGAAAAAGACCAATAATAGAAATTTTTGGTACTTGTACAATAGAAAATCAGAAAAGAAGAGTTTGAATACATTTATCTTCGTCACAATTTCAATTTTTATTGTTTAAAAGCATATGTATTCTTTACTCTGTGTTATATGCTTTAAATTTTAATGGTTAATGCTCTGTTTGTTTCACGTAAAATGATGATTTGGAAATTTTTTTTTCTAAAAACTAGACATCATCGAGATATGTTTTCATTATCGACAATAATATAAGTCTCAATTTTTCCTTGGACAACAAAAATATTTTCGTTTGTTCATTTTTGCATTCCATACAAACGACCATTTTTAGAAAAATATTTTCTAGATCATTCATTTTTCTCGAAATAAATCGAGACTAAGTGAAAACTAGACGTCATCTCTCCCTATTCCTTATTTAAATTCTGTTTGAATTGTAAGAGTGAGAACATAAGTTGTTGAACAATAAAATAACAAATTAAAGCTTATGATGTGGATTTTATGTAAAATCATTTTCATTGTTTATTTTCTTATAAATGTGATTATTTTGACAGATATGAGCTATATTTAGATAATTGGATTTCCAAAGTCACACGAATCCTCTTCCAAGTACAGATGGATGTGCATACTATATTTGTACTCCCTATTTGATAGACAATTGAACTACAAAGACTTTCAATTTGAACGGGATAATGACACAATTGGTCATTAAACTTTGATTCAATATGTAATGTGGTTCCTGAATTTTTAATTTATTCAATTTGATCTCCAAATATTAATACAATGTGCATTGTGATTTTTGAATTTTTAATTTATACATATACCAAAGTCCAGGGACCTTGAGAGCTGCATCAAGGACTCTGCCGAGAAGGACCCCCTCTTAAATCTTAAACCTTTCCAATTTGGTCTACCCGTTGTTGCTTGCAAGCCAGATTGGGCCTTCCGCTGGACAGTCCTTTGTCGAGCGCCTCCTCACCTTCGCATGTGTCGAGGGCATCTTCTTCTCTGGCAACTTTTATGCCATCGTCTGGCTCAAGAAGCGCGGCCTCGTGTGGGGGCTCACCTTCTCAAACGAGCTCATTCGTGAAGAACATAAACAGTCGCGAGCGAGGGCAAGACCGAATATTCAAAGTATCAGTAGGACGATTTCGGAATAAAAAAAAGTTCATTAACCCTAGAAGCTGCCTTCCAAAATGCTCTGACTACCTTGGCTTTCAGCTTTGCCAATGTTAGCATTTCCTCAAAGTAGTCAAAAAGATTTTAGCAAGCGCCGTGGCTTTCAATCAAGGGACTTTTGAGACCCAAAATCTCATGGGAAAATTAAACCAAATGCAGCTTTTATATAATAAATGCTAGTAAAAATATTTCATGATATATAAAGCAAATTATAGTACAATGTAATATTATTTTTATGAACACTAAACAAGTATCATAACCATTTCTATTTATTGCTTTGACTGTTAATATGCACGTGGAAATTGTGTTAGAGAAGTGCCACGTCGGAGAGTTAGTGTGATTTAAAGTAATTAATATATTCTAGTTGATTGACAACGTATTGGCAAAAGCTTTTTGATGAATGTGGGTCCAACTGGATATTGATTAGCTCAAACTTGAGTTTTCTCTTAGCAATCTCTCCGAATGAAGGTATCGAACTTCTATTGCATACTCCTAACAATTGATATTAAAGCCGATGGTTGATTGATGCTTGGTGAATATTTCAAGCTAAGAATCTGGTGCTTACGCACTCCATCACCAATCTAAAGGAGGAGTAGACCTAACATCGAGGGATGAATGTGGGCTTGATGGAAATTCAAGTTGAGATATATCAGTACAAAAGATACTTGAATTAATGAGGTGTAGACTTAATACTGAGCTCACACATGAGAGGAAGATTGTTGAGATGCATATATGAGTTGTGTTAGAAAAGTCTCACATCGTAAAATTTGTGTGATTTAGAGCAGTTAATATATATCTTAGTTGGCGCATAAGGTGGTTCCAACTAAATATATTAAATGCTCGGAGTTGAACCCCCTCTTGGCTATCTCCTCGGACAAAGGTATCAGACTTATGCTAGATACTCCTAACAAAAAGTCATCCCTTTTATGCTCTACTTCTTATATATAGCAAGAGCAGGATAAAAAATATGAAGCTCACTCCAATTAGGAAGCCTATTCAAATTAGGAAATCATCCAAACTTGTGAACATTTTCAAATTGGTAAACCTACCCGCAATAGGAAACTTTCCTTTTTGGGTTAAAACTAGACATATTTTCAATAGTGTCGATTGCAGCACATTTGTATTTAAGGAGTTTTGTGGATTATAATTTACTGCAACTTTGATCAAATGTATGCTAAAGTAAAAAATGGCTTGGGCTGAAAGCTTATCTTCAAGAATGGAAATGGGTTTACTACTTTCAATTTGGATTATTTTTCTTGAATCTTAATTTTGGAAGGTCTAGTGTCGACCCTACTGAAATGCAAAAGGTGGTTCAATGAGAAGTAATGTTTACTTCTATATATCTAGCAAACTATTTCCTAATATTTTCTAAATTTGTTTAAAGTAGAATTTTATAATAATTCCCAAAGAAACTTCACATATTACAAAAGTACTTTCTTTTATTAAGGAGTGAGATATGTCGAGACACTTATGGCCTCATGGCTTGTGAGAGTGTCTTATAGTATGAAAAATCCATGTAAAAAAAGGGTCAATGACTATCAGCGAATAACTATATATCTTTTCTATAGATTTACAATCACTTAATATGTCCCTGTTACATTGTCTGCTCTGAGAGTTTGAGTCACTAGGAACATTGAGAATGAATACGTGGATATATTAACAACAAGTAAAAAAGTACAGAGAACAAATCTTGACATTACAAATTGGTGTTCTAGCACTCCCGTGGATGAGTTTCTTGCGAGACAAGGTGCAAATAAACTGAATTTCTTATGATTTGCTTTAGGCTTTTGATGGTCCCCAATCGGCTCTTCATCTTAAATACACATAAAGTTGAAAAAAGAAAATGGGATAGTTGGCTTCGCCTAAGCTCAAAACCCCTTCTCAGCTACACAGAAATAATCATTGCTGAGGACTTGGAGCGACTTCCTTCCCCTGTATCTCGATAGATCAGGCCCATCTCCCAGAATATATATAAAAAGAAAATTCTTACTCATCGTCATCAATCTTTGTATATCTATTCTTACATTAAACCAAATTAACTTATTTTTATAATTACTCTCATTGTTCTATTTCTTCCAAATATGCCCCAACATACAAAAGGCCGTGCATCTAACTTTTCCAATGTGAATCCGCTTTGTTCTCAAATGGTTATCTTTTTTTTTTTTTAAAGAATTCGTGGTACTTCCCTCTCTCACATATTGCATGATTCCTTTATTTCGGACTTAGTGCTTTTCTCATTTGTGACTAGAAGTACATGTCAAGATAGTGTGTAAAATATCGCTGCAGTTGGGATACAAGAATTGAGTTATGAACTACAAAATCACGATTCATGTGTCGAAAGATTAATGAATGGGGATAAATTGATTCTTTCTCAAATTCTCTAAATCAAATCCCTTGTTCTCTCTGGCGAAAGAAAAAATAAAATCCCTTGCGTCTCCAATTTCATTGTATTGCGCCAGGAGCTTAACTAAGTAGTACCATCGGCTTCATCATCATATATTTTGCTTTGTGAAGTAAAAGGTGTTCAAGGTAATAATAATGCAACATGAAGGTCATGTTCGAGCCAGCATTGGCAATACACACATCAAAACCAACTTCGCAAGAGCAAACCATAACATTAGGAAAATCGAGAATAGCCATCCTTCTCTAATTAATCCTCAGGTTCGAATGTGGATGAGATTACCAACATTAGGATGTAGAGAACGAGAATTTGCCAAGGCATGTTGCCAAGCAAAATGTATATCAGCAGACTACATGCGACACATCCGAGACCAACTGCTATGAGGGCATATGCAAGTTGGAACCTCGGGACCATATCTTGCCTTCCTAGCGCGAAGATTAATTTTTGCCGAATGATTTTGACCATTGTGTAGATAAGCATGATGGGTGCACCGGTAATGTCGGCTGGACTAGTGTAGCTATGCATGTCCCTGATAGCTTGAAGCAAGGACTCCTCCATGGAATCAAGGCGTTGGTTAATTGCAGCAATTTGAGCTTCACGCTCTGCGCCATATCTTGGAAATAAAATCAATAAAATCCTTGTTAGAAGAAAGTCTTTCGCAAAAGCTCTAGTTAACGACAGTTTCCCCAAAAATTATCAAGATATGAGTGTACAATATATATCAAGCGGTTCTCAATTCTAATAACTGACATACTTGCATAAACAATTTAAGTTTAATCGGAAATTTGATGCACGGTATGATGCCAAGCTTCTTGTGCAAATCATATCTGAGTCTATGCACTGCAGGAATTTAACCCGTCTATTCATCCACACCCAATTAAGCTAATGAAAACTTTCTTGGACAAAATATAACATCAGATTACTAGGGGATACCTCCCTACACCCGCTCTAACAACACTAATACACAAAACAAAACCATTCAGCCACACAAACATGCTTACCGGTAGAAACAGAGTAAAGCTAATTGCAGGTCTTTATCACTTTTTAGGAGGAAAGCTAATATGACTTTGAGTAACACGAGGTTCTTCATATGAGTTTCTCTTGGCAAAAGAAAGAAAAAAAGTGTATATACAGTCGTGTCTCTTCATTAATGAGTCAGAATTTTCCCACCCATTAACTTCAGGAGAAGGTTCCCATTCTTTCCAACTTTGCGATTTTCAGAAAGAAATGACAGTTACCATGGCATTTCACTTTCCCCTGACAAACTCAGCCGTTTTAAGAGTAGTCATACTTTAGAGGGATTACTCCTGCTATGAAACCAACTATAGTCAGCTACCAAATGAATATTATGAAAAGGGTTGATCACTACAAGAAACAATCTTACTTTTCGAATATGCTCTGTTATTAGTACAACCAAATATACTCTATTCTGAGAGTCAAGTCATCATGAACATCTAGTATAAAAACCCGAATCAATTAGCAAAAGAGTAGAAGAAAAAATCTGTTGGTACAACATAACTACCCCAATCTAGAAAACGTGAGAAAAATGCCATTTTGCATTGACTAGATATGCCCCTAAGTACGTGCTCTGTTCTGAGAATGGAGTTATTGTGAACATCGAAAACAAAAATCTGGATCAACTAAAGAAGAGAGGAAAAATCAGGTTGGTACAAACTGGTGTGACTATCTAACTCTCAAAGTCTTAAATATGCTGAGAAACAGGCCATTTTCTACGGGCAAGTGAAAGAAAAAGCGGAGACTCTCTAATTATACTTGGGCTCTTCCATGTTGAACAATGCTAAGTTCAGAACGCGTCAGCAAGTTCAGCTGATGTACGTAGAGTGCAGGCTTTTTCTCGATAAACAGCAGTCACGTAATGGAAAATACACAGTGGATATGATCAGATATAGGAACAAAAAGTAAATCAAGATTTTGGCTTGATTTTACTTGCAATCCTTCAACTTACCGACGGAGACTGGGCTACAGTAATTAATAGATGATTGAGGATGCTGAAGCTTACCTCCGACCTCCGTCGTCAGCTGGATCGTTATTTGCCATTAACCTCGGAATTTGCCTCGTTCTCTTCCTTTCTGAAAATGGGAAGAGGCGTGGAGGTGGTGGTGGAGTTTGGAAGGAACAGGTTCAGAGGATGGTTTGATGCTGATACTGAAGATAAACAAACAGAAAAGTAGGCGAGATAGGTCGTTTTCACTCTTCAGTTCCTATTTCCCATTGGCCGTCAACGGCTTCGTGGTCACCTTTATTTTATAAAAGAAATTTCCCAGCCCCGATTGATGATGCGCCATCGGGTGATCTTTGACCTGTTGATTTTTTCTCCTCCCGTTCTGTCGATAAGAAGCGGTGGTGGAGACCATATTTTTCGGAAGGGACGGAGTGCACACACATGGG
Source organism: Syzygium aromaticum (assembly GCA_024500025.1). Taxonomy (NCBI): domain Eukaryota; kingdom Viridiplantae; phylum Streptophyta; class Magnoliopsida; order Myrtales; family Myrtaceae; genus Syzygium; species Syzygium aromaticum. Next base: position 36,820,968 of record CM044892.1, read on the forward strand.
AGGGCAAACAGAACGAAAATCAACGGGTTAAAGTTGATGGAGCATCGTCAGTGAAGGCTGGAAATTTTTTTATTAAACGAAGGAAACAACGAAGCTGTTGCGGACCGATACGAAAGGAGGACGAACTGAACGAAAACCCAACCCCGCCAATTGACTCCGCTACATGAAAACGACGCCCGTCGCAACTTTCCATCAAAAAAGCTCCCTCCAGACCTTCCTCCAAGCCTGTTCCTTACAAAACTCTCGCTCTATGCCTCCTTTTCCGAGGTCTCCACCCACTAACGCTCTCTTGATCAGGGGTGTGCAACAGGACCAAATTTATTCTAAAATTGGACTGAACCACCCTAAAAACAGATCCGGGAACCGGTTCCCCCCAATTCCAAGTGAAGACCCATCCAAACCGGTTTTTAGCTTGTGTTAAAAAAAAACCGTAAATCATACTATTACTATTTTTGGATTATTGCATTTGGTGGATAGTAATTTTTATTGCTCATCTTAGGGATTGTTGCTTTTGGCAGATAGTGATTTTTATTATTCGTCTCTTATTTTAAATCTTTTCATTGCTATTCATATTATTTTGTTGGAAACAATGAAACCGAAAAAAAAAAAAAAACAAAAGAAAAACGGGTTCTCAAGTAGACCCTAAAATCTGATTGGAAAAACAGAGTATGTTGCAAAACAGGTTCCAGAATAAACAGACTAGGTTCTGGGTTCTAAAAACTAGGAACTCGTTATAGCATAGTAGGTTTCAGGTTCTAGATCTGGAACCTATCCACTCTGAAACCGATCACCCCTACTCTTGATACGCGATGCACTAGGCTAACAAATGGTAGGGAAATAGCCCCGGCTTGAATCCCGTAGGTATTATTGAGGTTGAAAATGAAATGGCTCCACATTGATTTTCCTTTGGGCCAACTGCCCACGAAAGAACTTACTACGTCTTAAAATGAGGGACAAAACTATAGGGTACAATTTGTATTTTTATTCCTTTTATATATAATGTGAAAAAGGTCGAATTTATATTATGATAAACTTCCATAATGATGCTATCGTGAATCAATTATATTATGAATGACAAAATCTTGTACATGAAAAATATAACTATTTGGATTACATTTACACGTTCCATGAATACGTTATGAATAATACTTAAAGTTTGTTAATTTTTTTCGTGCTATCCAATGACAAAAGCTCGTGCCAGCGTTTGTAAACGTAGCAGAAGGGAGGGCGCCAGGTTCGAATCTCCTGGCTCCTCCATATTTCTTTTAATTATCTTTTTAAATCTTCTAATCACTATAGTTAGTCTATGTACAACTAAAAATATAATAAGACTACTGCATGTTGTACATGCAAGTACTTTTACATTATTATTTTGTCTTTCCTTCATTGATACTCCACTGAGCCTTTGATATACAGTAAAATAGTTGCAAATAATCATATCGAACGGAAAATATTTCTTGGAAAATATTTCCAAATAATTTATTGATGCTCCATCGAGCAGAGGTTGTTTCCCTACGACGCGTCAGCACAGTACGTCGCGTATCAGGAGAGCATTAGGGGGTGGAGACCTCGGAGCAGGAGGCACGGAGCATGAGTTTTTGCAAGGAACAGGTTTGGAGGGAGGTCTGGAGGGAGCTTCTTTTTATGGAAAGTTGTGACGGGCGTCGTTTGCATGCAGCGGAGTCAATTGGCAGGCTCGGGCTTTCGTTCAGCTTGCCCTCCTTTCCTATTGGGCAACGGCTTCGTGGTTACCTTCATTTAATAAAAACATTCCCAGCCTTCACTGACGATGACGATGCATCATCGACTCTGACCCGTTGATGTTTGTCCTCCCGTGCTGCTCATCCCATGTGTGTGCGCACTCCCTCCCTCCCGAAAAATATGGTCTCCACCCACTAACGCTACGCTGACACGCGACCTGCCGGGCTGACGTGTGTTATCAAGGTTGAAAATGAAATGGCCCTGCATTGATTTCCCTTGGGCCAACTGCCCGCAAAAGGACTTTCCACGTCTTAAAATGAAGGACACAACTATCGGGAACAATTTGTATTTGTATTTATTTTTATAAAACGTGAAAAAGTTCGAATTTATATAATGACAAACTACCAAAATGATGCTCTCGTGAATTGATTATATTATAAATGTTGGCTCCAATCTTGGCACCTAATGCTAACTGATATTTACTTCTATTTTTTGTATGTTTTTTTTTTCTATCTAAGTACTTTTCATTTATCGCAAATAACAAAAACATGTACCTTTTTGTTTATCTTTGTTGAATAATCCTTGGAAGAGGAGGAAAAATCAACAAAGACAAAGAGAGATCGGTTTGTTTATAGAATTTTAGAGTTCCTATTATTTTTTATGAAATTTTAGGGTTCCTATAACTTCAAAACGGATATTGTTTCATAAAAAAGGAAAAAAAATTGTGAAGTTACTCAAAGTAATAGAATTTAAGAATAATTAATTGAAACAATTGGATATTTAATTATTTGCATGAACCTGCATAATGTATAGCACAAAGTAGAGAACGCATATACGACAAGAGCATTTTATATCACTTCGGAATCAATATTAAAGTAAGTGACATATAGTGCATTTTTATAATCACAAAGATGATATATGACTCTTTACCAAAAAAAAAAAAGAAGATTATCTATGACAGATAATTTTTCCGCAACAACATGTGCGACTGCCCCCTACTTTTGCACTATTATAACATGTCGATGCCACATATAATCTTTAGCCCTCGATCCGCATTTTTTGTTTGCATTTGGACGAAAATAATATGATATTTATCCCAAATCAAGATTGTAGATTAGTCCACCGACTAAATATGTGACGGAAATAAAGTATGAGGATCAAAATTGAACGAGGGTACTAGTACATGGACCATTTTTGTAATTTCTCCTTAAGTTTTAAGTTGTGACTCACGTGTAAGTGCCCTGTGCTCATCTCCGGTGCTTAGTTAGCCCTTTCTGTCAACAATTCGACAGAAAAATACTGAATTTGTCCTTAAACTGGGACGTGAGATTAGTTTAGGGACTAAATCTGTCACAAAGTAAACTACAACAATATAGTACAAGGACCATTTGTTGCAAAAATAGCAAGTGATTGAATAATGAAATAAACATAACAAGACAATAACTCGGACTCAAGATTAACAATATTTGGTCAGTAGGATTTACTCTAAGTGAAGAGTAGCACGATTCCACTATAGGTCGAACGATATGACGAAGATTTTAATTACACTTGAGTCATTCAAACATTATCAATATTTACAAAACCTCAATGACACCCAATAACTTATATAGTGTTTAATCTTGATAATTCATCGCAAAATAATCTTCTCAATTTCACAAAAAAATACACAAAATTATAAAACAAGATTTTCATGGCTTCAAACACTAGGGATAAAATTCACAAATATGCTCCACAATTTATTGTCACGGCCAAAAGCTCTTCTTGGGTGCAATTTGCAAAGGAGACATACTTCTTATGTAGAAAAACATTTGGATCCAAAATAAGAAATATATTCAAAGTAAGAAACCTATTTGGATCGAATTTCCTTTACGGGATCAAACTCGAGTCATGTTCTCAATAATTTCCACATTAACTCGACGTTTGAGCCAACTTACAATTACTTCGCTAAAATCTGAACTTCACTCCTACTCTTCATGGGCTCAATTGCCACAGATTTCTTCCAAGTTCATGCCTCGCTTGAACTTTCCAAAACCATAGACCTTATTATAAAACTAACTCTACTTTAGATGCAATTACCTTTACCATAGATTAAGCAAAATCATTGTTGCATCCATATTTGTTAGGATATCGAACTTGCACCATGTCAAACTCAACAACTACAGCAACCATTGGCTCTGTAGGTTTACCTCACTACAAGCTTCATTTGTGTCGATTATGGCACAAGCACCCACTATCTTAGGAGTTTCCAGTTTGGTGGAACACATTTGTGGTGACCCTCTTGCGGGGGATTACAGGTTTAGAGGTAATGTCAAGTTGAAGACTGGCTGTCCTTAATCGGCCTAGGTTCTCCCAAACCCTTATCTTGTGCAATGTTGGAATTATATTTTAGTTTAATTATCCTAAGAATATTCTATCGTGAGAAAAAGTTGCCACTAGTCTATTTGGGTCAGATAAAAACCAAATAAGGCATGGGAGGGTTCCTTACTCCCTACGTAACTAGAGATTTGATTACACTAATTGTTTAATTAATGTCATTTTTGGTACATAAACTTTGATTAATTTGTTAACTAAGTGTCCACACAGTTTTTAACCATTTATTAAATGATGTCCATGCATAAGCGCACAATCAAGGAAAAATAAACAATCACAATCAATGATGTAAAGGTAAAGTGAAAGAATGTAACTCCGACACGATGTCGGACAAAGAATGTAAATTGCCTCATTATTGAGCCTCAGAACAGCAACCACCAGAGGTCTAATTGTTGACTAAAAGAAATCATCTAATAAAATTCTATCTAATGGTACCAAGTACACAAAAGAGATCTACTATCTTAAAAGTAATCCTAATGTGAATGCTAATGAGTTTTTTTTTTGTATCTTTCGATCATTTTTTATTGTTATCAAACAGAAAAATTATTTTTTTTCTACTCCTTACGCTGAGCACCCGCTGCAACACTATGCATTCTCTTTTTCCTCTTTTTATTTATCCAAAACGACTCAAATGGCTCCCTCCATGAACCTCCAATCACTCTCGTCAATCTGCAAATCACTCGTACAAAAGTTATGGACAATTGATTTACTCTATGTCACATTCGTCTAATTGTGCTCACCATACCATTATTCCAACTTCAGAGACACAACAACATCAAGCATCTTTGTTAACCTGAAAAAAACTTGTTTATTCACCCGAACGATGAAGACCTCATGCTTTGAACTTCTGAATCTGTATTAATACACTGACGACCGGGCTAAGACAAATGCCAATCAGATTCGTAGGAATCAACAACAGCATGTTCAAAATATGAACAGAGGCATTGATGAACGGATTCAGAGGTAAATGGTTAAAGAAACTTACTTCCAATGAAAAAACAGAATTCAAATTGATTTGCCCGCGATCAACCTACAGCAACGTACCATGTAGAAAATTGAAACAAGTGAACTGTTTAATGCATGGATTCCATAGCTGGAGCTCCCAGTGAAATCACATGAACGAGAGATATAATGAATGAAACAATTATAAGCATCAGATTTAACCAAGCAACAAGTGTTTAGACGCTCAGGCTCAGGAAGACGCTTCTGATATGCACATACAATCTCAATTAGGCATTTTCACAAGCATATAGTGATCATTCCAAGCAAAGGATGCAGAGGCAACATTAAAACACCAATTCCGACCCAGACAATTGCAATAACATCACGAAGTGTTTAAAAAATAAGCACATTTCACAGGACGCATGGATAGGGTTAATCGAAACATAGACCAGTGACGAATAATGGAGGGAAGCGTACCAAGGCAGGTCCCGATAGAGCAAACCGCATCTCTGTCGCAAATCGACCTCTGTCCAGTTGCTACTCAATACTATGATTTCCGTAATTTATAGGAAATTCTCGGACTCCATACACGAAGATTCATCAATAAGAGACGACATTCGAACTGCATAAGATACAAAGACGCAAATTAGATTTCAAACCGATGATGATTCGAAAGAATTGAATGATATTTTGCCTATAACAAACAACTACTGTGAAGGTAACTCTCGAAAGCTGATTGACACTCTAAATTAGGTTCGGACGAGCTCCAATTCCTCTTCGAATCGATTGTGGCTGATTAGGACGAGTGATTTGGTGACATATGAGTTCCGACCAGTTCCATTGAACACCTTCCTTGCCAACTCGATTTCGCCTGGTTTGGGTGATCCCGAGACTGAAGCTTAAAGCAATGCACTGATGATCGGAGCCAGCGATGAAGGATCGAGCAAGAGCCGAGCTCTTCATGCATTTCGATCGGAAAACAGGGCAGAACAGAGGAAGTTTTGCCTAGCTCGGACATGACGAGGATGGCAGTGGTGGTCCATGGGAATGGACTGGAGATTGCAGAGAAAGGAAAATCGGCCAGAAGAATCTCCCCAAGAGGGAGAAACCTCACTGAGCTTGGTTTGTAGAAATTCGTGCTCTGCTTCACTTATGGCTGAGCTTGAGGTGGCAGGTCGACGGACGACTGGCGGTGATGTTACGGTGGTTGGGGGTGGTGATTGATACTCGTCGATGGTCGAGAGGAATTAAAGAGGAAAGAGATTCTCCCCGCGAACCCTGTTACTCTCCTTCGTCTGTGAATTTGTACGCTCCATCCAAGGTGCGTGTTGGTTCTCCTCTCTATCTTCCTCCGTGACCGACCCAATGTGTATATATTGTGAAATTTTGATGCCAAATTCTTTCTCAAATTCACTCAATTGATTCCCCAGTTTCTCTCTGACCAAAGAAAATAATCCCTTAATTCTCTAATTTCATAGTATTGCTACAAGTTCTTAACTAAGTAGCGCAATCGGTCTTCATCATCATTACACATTCTGCTTTGTAATGTAAAAGGTGTCGGGGAAAAAAATTAACACTACAACATGAGGCTCATGTTCGAGCTAGCATTGGCTCGATGGACATCGAAACCACCTTTGCAAAGAGTAAACCACAACATCAGGAAAACCGAAAACTGTCACGGTTCGATCTCTAATTAATCCTGGGTTTCGAACAGGAATGGGATTATCAACATCAGGACGCAGAGAACCAAAATCAGCCCAGGCATGTCACCTAGAAGAATGTATATCAGCAGACTGCACCCAATACAACCGAGAGCGACAGCGATGAGAGCATATGCAAATTGAAACCTTGGGTCCACATCTTGCCTTCCTATCTCGAGGATTAATTTCTGCCGGACCTTTCTTACCACTGTATAGATAAGCAAGACGGGTGCACTGGTCTTATTGGCAGGACCTACATACCTATACTTGTCCCTGATGGCTTGAAGCAAGGACTCCTCCATGGAATCAAGATTTTGGTTATATGTTGCAGCAATTTGTGCCATATCCTCTGCTCCATATCTTGGAATTAAAATCAGCAAGCTACTTGTTAGGCGACAGTATGTTGCAACTAATATACTCACACAAACACATCAAGAACTACCAATATAAGTTCAAAGGAAATTTAATGCGCGGTATGATGCCGAGCTTATAGTGCAAATCATAGCTATTGAGCCAATGCATTGCAGGAGTCTAATCCATGTATCGATCCACCGCTAATTAAGCTAATTAAAACTCTTCTTTTGGACAAAATGTAACATCAGAGTACAAGGGCGTACCCATTTAACACCTATAAATCTTTCCCAATCCACTCTAACAACAATTATTCGCAAACAAAACCACTCATACGCACAAAACTACCATGTTAGCCCCCATGCTTACCGGGTAGAAACATAGTAGTGAAGCTAATAGCAGGTCATATCTTTTCTTAGGAGGAAAAGCTATTGAAACTTTCAATTAATACATTGTTCTTAATAAGATTTGAGTTTCTCTTAACACACTATATACAGTCGTGTCTCTTCATCGATGTGACAGAATTTTCCCAACCAGTAACTTTAGGAGAAGGTTTACTTTCTTTCCAACTTCGTGGATTTCAAAAAGAAATGGCAGTTAATATGGATTTCACTCTCCTCTGACAAATTCAGCTGTTTTAATGGTATGCATACGTGAGAGGGATTATTCCTGGTATGAGTCCTAATATTTTCAGTTACCAAATGGATATCATGAATATTTACCGATTTGCACAAAGGAAAAAGGTCAATGGCTACAAGAAGCATTCTTACAGGAAATGCAAGAAACAAGCCATTTTGCATCCACCAGATATGCCCCTAAGTACATGCTCTATTCTGAGCAGAGCCCATTTCCGCTCTTTGAGAGTCGAGTCATTATGAACATCTCAATCAACAAAACGAAAAAACAAATGGATGAAAAAATCTGGACGTATAAATTTGACGTTCCGATCCGACTCTCACAGTCTAATGCAAAAAACAAGCCATTTTCTACGGGCAAGTGAAAGACCCGCCGGGCCTCTTAAGCGACAGTAAAAGTTCAGAGTTCCACAACCTGTTCTACGTAGAGCGCAGGTTTTTTCCGCCGCAAAACGGCGTTCACGTAATGGAATGTACAGTGTGACCTGATCAGTGGTAGTATATTTAAGGCCGGCCGAAGCTTACCTCCGACTGCCGTGACCAACTGGATTGTTGTTCTCCATTCACCTTCCCAAAGTCTCTCCCTTTCTTCCTGAAAATGAGGTTTCTTCAAGTGTTTGCCGATCGCTGTATCGTAAACAAAGAGGCTCGTGAGAACAAAAGACCCAGGGTGGGCGTTTGGGGTGGTTTATGATTCCCTTTTCTATCGTATGTTTTCGTCTGTGAATGAGACGAAGATTCAAATGCGGGGCCCTTAAAAGGCTGAAAGCCAATCCGTAGTAGAAAGTCTGCGCACTTGTCCCTTTTACCTGGAACATTGTGGGTCCCCCAAGGCTTGTTCTCTACTTCTTTTTCGCCTTCTCGTTAACGTGTCCGTATTTTTATACACGCGCTTTCCGTATTTTTATACACGCGCTTTCGTTTGACGGAGACTCATAGAGCAGACACGTGCTTAGGGGCATTAATCACTCATTGACCTCATAAAATTTATTTTTTATAGTCATTGCGGCTTAGTTTGTTTTATGAAAGATAAATTTTAGGAAATCGATTTACTAGGAAAATGATAATATTTTCGGCGTTTGACTGAAACTTGAAAATGAACTGAAAATTTTTCCGCCCTTTGATATTGATTTTCCCTCCGTGCACTCTTTTTAATAATTTTTAATTTTAATTTTATTTTATGAAAAATAGAATTTTTAATTTTTCTTTTCCTTTCTTCTTACTTGCCACAAGCAAGCTCAAGCCTCGCCACAAGCTGGCAAGGCTTGAGCTTGTCCCTCACTCGTGCCAGGTGATCGGTCGAAGAAGGAAAACTTAAAAAAAAATTAAAATTTTGAATTTTTTAAAATAAAATAAAAAGAAAAATAATTAAAAGGAGTGCACAAAGAGAACGTGCTTGGTATGGATGAAAGAGGAGAGATTTCCTCTTTTTGAAAAGAGAAAATCATTTTCTCCACTTTTGAAGGTGTTTTTTCACTAACAAAAAGTTTTCCGAAAAACTTTTTCTTGAAAATTGTTTTTCACGAAACAAATAGAGCCTACTTAGATTTTGTTCTTTATCCAACAAAATACTTCCACAGCCATGAGTGTCTCAACATATATCAACCGTCAATGCATCCATGCCTCACTTACATGCCTCCACGGTTGAGAATCGGTTGAAATGCCAATGGAAGCACCTTTGAGATAGAGCATCTCCATCCTCTTTTATCATTCATATTGGAAAAGTTTCGTGATATTAATTTGGTAAATTAGTTTAGGTAAAACTCACGGCCAGAGGAATCCCTCTCCATAAGTTTTATACCTTTACAATTGCTTCCTTATCAGAGAAAAAAGAATTACATTTAGGTTTCGTTCATTTTGCAAAAAATATCACGTTTCTAGAAAATATTTTCTAGCAAGTTATTTTCCAGGATAATGATAATATTTTCCGGTGTTTGGCTGAAATCTGAAAACAAACTAAAAATTATTTTGCGCCGTTTGGTAGGGAAAATCTAATCCACAGAAAAATTACCAAAAATTTCAAATTTTTAATTATTTTTCTTTTTTGTTTTTCTTTTTTTTTTTCTTTCCTTTTATCTCTTTTCTTTCTTTTTCTTTTTCCTTCTTCCTCCGTCAGTGTTGGCCATGGTAACATCTAGCGATCAACCACAGGTGATGGACAAGCTCACTCGCGGCTAGTGAGGCTCGAGCTCACGCCATGCTAGCAAGCTCAAGTCTCACCAGAGGTCGGCGAGCTCGTCCTTTGCCTATGGCTGATCATTGGCCATCATTGTGGCTGGCCACTAGCTAAGGAAGAAGGAAAAAATAAAAAAAAATAATGAAAATTTTGAATTTAAAAATAATTAAAATTTTGATTTTTTAAAACAAAATTTTATAAGAACAGCACAAGCACCGAGGACCCGCGCACGACCTTTGTGGATCAGAGCTCAAGTGTCGAGGACTCGAACGCCGCCTTTATAGACCTGGGCTCGAGTGCTAGGGAATTGGGCACGAGCACCAAGGGTTTGGGCTCGGCCTTGATGAACCCGAGCATGGGCATCGGGGCCTAGTCTTGAATGTCAAGACTTGGAAACGAACGCTAGGATTTTCATTTTCAAGTACAGAGTTTCGGATTTAAGCGCTAATACTTAGTCATATTTTGAGAAATGTTTTCTAATTTCCTGAATTTAAGCATAAGTTTTCTGTTAACAAGGAAAATATTTTCCATTGACTCATTTTCCTAATAAAACCAAACACCAAAAAATGACGAAAATGTTTTTCCAGAAAATGTTTTTCGCGAAACAAACGGAGCCCTCTATCAAGTCTTTTTGAAAATCTCAAAGTTCAAAAAATTGCCAAGAAGCCTCTGTCTCATGCATGAGGAGACCGCATATTCTCTAGCCACTGTCCCATGCACGAAGAGACTGATTAACTTTCTTGCTTTCTTTTGTTAAGAGAAACTTCTTCTTCTTCCTCTTATTCTTCGCTAAGTTTTTTTTTATTTATTCCTTTTGTTACGAGAAACTCATATTACTTGCAATAAACTTTATTTGTATGAGCCTTACCAAAAAAAAAAAAACTTTATTTGTATGATCCACGTAGTTAAAAGACGAATCTGCATTAGCCGTGGATGTAGGTGATGCATTCCTTACATGGACGTCAGTGAAGCCACTTTGTCCCCCAGAGACTTCTTTTTTTTGCTTAGTTATTGTGCATTCCTTATAGATAATTTCCCTTTTTCATTGTTAATCGAATACTAATCATTTAACATCATTATATTAATGCACTCAATGTGACCTGCAATGCACATGTAGGTTATACTCCTCAACGTTGCATAGACTCATTGGATAAGATTACACTAAAAGCATAGTATTATACCACGCATTCAAATCCTTTTTGAATTTAGACTTGCAGTTCTAAATGTGTCAGTGTGAGTGTATGTGTTTAGTAGTATTATGTATGCTCAATATTTATTTTAGATTCCGTATCTTGATACCTTAGCTATTAGAAAAAATTGTTGTCTTCTATGATGCCTAGAGGGTTCAATTATGAAATAAACAGAACAAGAAAATAACTCAGACACAAGATTTATGATGTTTGGTCAGTAGGACTTATTCCACGTGAAGAGTAGCACAATTTCACCATGGGTCAAGCGATATAACGGAGATTATAATCACGCTATAGTCATTCAAACACTCCGCATTTCGAAGCTTTCAATTATACTCAATAACTTACATAGTATTTAACCCTGACAATTTATCGTGAAACAATCTCCCAATCTAACAAAAGAATTACACAAAATTATAAAACAAGATTTTCATGGCTTCAAACACTAGAAATGAAATTCACGAGCACACTACACAATTTATGGTCACGGCAAAAAGCTACTCTTGGATGCAATTCACAAAGAAGACATTATGTAGAAAAGATTTGGATCCAAAACTTTAAAAAAAAAAAAACCCTTTGAAGAAACTTATTCAAACTAGGAAACCTACTTGGACCGGGTTTCCTTTACGTGTCCAAATTCAAGACATGTTCTCAACAATCTTCACATTGACTCGATATTTGAGCCAACTCACAGTCACTTTGCTAGATTTTGAACTTCGTTGCTACTCTTCATGGGCTCAATCGCTACAAATTTCTTCCAAGTCAATGCCTCACTTGAATTTCGCCATAACCATGGACCTTATTTTAACACTAGCGCTACTTGTACCTTTAGCTACTCATAGATAAAGAAAAATTATTGTTGCATCCATATCTTATAGGAGATTGAACATGCACATCGTCAAACTTAGCAGCTACATTCTACAGCAGCCACTGGCTCAATAGGCTCCATCTCGTTACAAGCAGCATTTGTGTCGATTATGGCACTAATACTTGCTACCTTAAGAGTTTTCGATTGCAAATCCACTTGTCTTGAACACCTTTGTCGCGATCCTCAATCATCGCGGGTTCTCTCAAACCCTTACCTCGCTCGACGTTGGGATCTTTATTTTAGTTTGATTATCCTAAAAAAATTCTATCATGAGAAGGAGTCATGACTAGTCTATTAGGGTCGGCTAGAAACCAAGTGAGGCACAGGAGCGTGCCTTGCTTCTTACGCAACTTAGGATCGGGGACTTGATTACCCTAATTGCCTAATTAGTGTCATTTCGGTACCTAAACTTGATTAATTTGTTAACTAAGTGTCCACGCAATCTTTGACCATTTTATTAATCTATGACACTAAATGATTTCCATGCATGAGTGCGCAATCAAGAAAAAGTAAACAATCACAATCTATGCGGTAAAGATTAGGTGAGAGAACTGATACCATGTCGAACAAAGAATATACATAGTGTCATTATTAAGCGCCAAGACAGCAACCCCACGAGCCAAAATAAAAAATCAAAGGCAAGGTTTAATTTTGACTAAAAGAAATCATTTGATAAAATTCTATCTAAAGATATCAAGGACTAAAAAGAGATCTAATATACTAAAAGCAATCCTAATGTGAATGCTAATGAGTTCTTTTGTGGGAAAATCATACAAATGGTTCATGAACTTTAATCCAATGTCCAATTAGGTCACTGAAGTTTTAATTTGTTTAATATAGTCCCTAAACTTTACCCCAATGTGTAATGTGGTCCAGGAACTTTTAATGTGGTCTATGAACTTTTAGTACTTGTTTAATTTAGTCATTAAACTATATGAAAATATTTAATATTGTCTCTAAACTTGAAATAATTAAAGGATAATATTGAACATTTCATATAGTTTAGAAACTAAATTGAACATATACTAAATGTTCAGAGACCATATTAAACAAATTAAAAGCTCAGGAACTATATTACACATTAGAATAAAATTTAGGTATCATATTGAACAAAAGTTCAAGGATCCCATTACACATTAAACAAAGTTCAAGGATTATTTGTGTCATTCTCTCCTTTATTATCTATCAATAATTTCTTTTTTCTTTCACTCCTTACGCTTGATCACCGACTGTAACACCATACATTCTCTTTTTCCTCTTTTTATGTATCCAAAACGGCTTAAATGGCGCCCTCCATTAACCTCCAATCACTCTTGTCAATCTGCAAATCACTCGTACAAAGTTAAGGACAATTGATTTACTTTATCTCACATTCGTCTAATTCTTCTGCTCACCATACGATGAAGACCTCATGCTTTGAACTCTCAATCTGTATTAATACACTGACTACTGGGCTAAGACAAATGCCAATCAGATTCGTAGGAATCAACAACAACATGTTCAAAATATGAACAGAGGCATTGATGAACAGATTCAGAGGTAGATGGTTAAAGAAACTTATTTCCATTGAAAAAAAGAATTCAAATTGAATGGCAGGTCGTAAAGATAACATGCAGCAACATACCATGTAGAAAATTGAAACAAGTAAACTGTTAATGCATGGAATTCCATAGCTGGAGCTCTCGGTGAAATCACATGAACCGGAGATATAATGAATGAAACAATTATATGCTTCACGATTTAACCAAGCAACAAGTGTTTAGACGCTCAGACTCAGGAATATACAATTTCACTCAGGCATTTTCACAAACACATAGTGATCGGTCCAAACAAGGGATGCAGTGGCAACATTGAAACAGGGCAGAACAGAGGACGTCTTGCGTAGCTCGGACACGATGAGGGCGGCAGTGGCAGTCAATCGGAACGGACTGGAGTTGGCGGAGGAAGGAAAATGGGCCAAAAGAATCGCTCCGAGAGGGAGAAATCTCACCGATCTTGGTCTGTAGAAATCTTACTCTGCTTCACTTGCGGCTGAGCTTGAGGTGACTGGTCGACGGACGATCGTCACTTCGTCAGTGATGTATACGGCGATTGGGGGTGGTGATTGATACTTGCCGACGGTCGAGAGGAATCGAGGAGGAAAGAGCTTCTCCCCCGTGAACCCTGTTACTCTCCTTCCTCTGTGAATTCGTACGCTCCATCAGCATCCGCGGTGCGTATTGGTTTCTTCTCTCCGTCTTCCTCCGTGAGCGACCCAAACGGGCTTGACTTGGCTGAAGAATCGGTAAACTGGAGCCATGGACCATCATGGGCTTATTCAAATTGGATTTAGTGATTTGGGTTTTTGGGTCTGGGCCGCGACTGGCTTGAGTGAATGGACCAGGCACTGGAGCGAGTTTGAATTAAATGGCTGAATGATCTTCTATAAAACACCAGAATTGGCTTTTTTTTTTTTTTTTATGCGTGTTTCTTTTTTTCTTTGTTTTAGCAAAGAAAAATGCAAGTTCACTTTGGTTGTGTTTGCTTCGCAGAAAATGAATGATTTGAAAAATATTTTTCTAAAAATGATTGCTTATATTGCTTATGAAAATGAATCAACAAAAAATATTCATCGTCCACGAAATGTTTAGACAAACTGTTGTCCATAATAAAAAAAATCTTTCATTAGCTAATTATTTTAAGCGATCAATTTTAAGAAAATATTTTCCAAATCATTAATTTTCGAGAAACAAAATGAGCCTTTTGTTGGTAAAATTCATGTGTTAACAACCTTCCAGATCCATATAAATACTGCCACAATCACCCATATTCGGAATTATTAGATACTCGCCAATGTACATTCTCTACTAACAACAAGTGAAATTAATAACCCCGCTCACATTGCGTATAACTTAGTAATAAGCCAAAGAGATGGGGAACTTTATGTCAAACGGATATTGCAGTCCTCTAAACTCACATTAGCCTATGACCTAAAAGAGATCCAATCCTCGATGATGCAGGCCAGTTCAACCTCAGATTCCCTGTTGCATTGGAACATTGATAACAATTAGACCCATACTAGAAAAAATATATTTATGGCCCATGTTTGGAAAAGGAATTTAATCGTTTTTTTCATAGATTGAGAGCCGGTTAATACTGTATATCATAATCAATTAAAATCATTATATTAATGCGGTCAACGTGAAAACAGACTAGCTTTGTCCCTGCTTGCAATGCAAATATAGGTTATACTCATGCAAGGATCCATAGACTCATTGGATATGATTTACACTAAGGTTCCGTTTGTCTCGAGAAAAATGAATGATTTAGAAATATTTTCTTAAAAAAGATCGCTTGTAACACTTGAAATAATTATCTAATAAAAAATATTTTCATTATTGAAGTTAAGACCAAAGAGATACGGAAGAGAGAAATATGGAATTTTGTGTATATTTTGATGTCTATATTAATGATAGATACTTCAGTCTATTTATAAGCTTTACTAAATTACTACTATAAGATAATATCTCAATCAAAATATGCACAATCAAGGGGAGGTGTACGTGCAATATATGTGCGATACATGTGCAATCATGAGAAATATGAATAATCAACAAGAATATCATAATTATCTCTAACATAGGAAAATATGTATAATGCTAAATCTCTCTAACATCCTCCCTTGTGGAATAATCATTTTATGAAGGATAATTTAGTCTAGAGTTGTAACGCTTGCCTCACTTCAAATGGATTAAGTAGTACTTAAGTAATGATCATGTAGAGAGAACAGCTGCTAAGTGATCCATTCTAAAGGCACCAAAACAATGTTACCTAGTCAAGGTTTTCCAAGAGCAATGCCTCTTGCTTCCCTAGTTATCGACTTCTATTTATATGTATTTATACTTATATTGAACCAATATTACTTTGTCTCATTTTTCAATTTCTTCCAAACATGCTTCAACATACAAAAGGTCAAGCATCTCCCTTTTCTAATGTGATTTCGCTTTGTCCTCAAATGGGTTTATCTTTCGTTAAAGAAGTTGTGGTCGGTTGCTTCCCTCTCTCACATATAGCATGCTTCCTTCATGTCAAGGAGCACATCCGGCTCAATAATTTTCATTTGTGACTTGAAGTACATGTCAAATAGTATGTACATTATTGTTGACGTTGGGATATGAGGATCAGGTTATGAACTACATCTAAATCGCAATTCATGGATCGGAATTAGTGAACGAGGATAATGCGATTCTTTTTCAAATTCTCTTAATCAATTTCCCAGGTTCTCTATTTGATCAAAATCTTAACTAAGCAGTATCATGGCATTCATCATCATTGTATATATTGTTTTTTCTCTATTTTTCTATTTTTCTTTTTTCTTGATATATCCAAAATTTCTATACATGTGGTTTCTAATGACAGGATCTCATAGCAAACAATGTACGCATCTTCAGTCATTGAAGATCCATCTAAAAGTAAGATTTATTGCTAATAGTCATTAATTTTTTTTTGTGGACACAAATTATTTAACCCACAAGATACTTCCACGGTATCTCAACGTATTTCAACCATTGATGCATACCTCATTTACATGAATTGGTTGAAAGCACCTTCGAAGTGGAGGATCTTCATCCTCTTTTGTTATTTATATTGGAAAATTTTCATGATATTAATTTGGTAAATTAATTCAGGTAAAACTCAAGGCCAAGAATCGACACTTTTCATCGTGAAGGGTCACCTCTTTTCGACACCAAGGACCGCCTCAATGGCACACATTAACTTACTTTGCTTGCTATGGTTAAGATAAGTTTCTTCTATATCTGGCCAGTCTTTTTTGTCGTGGTTTTGTTAAGAGACACTCAATATTTGCAACAAACTTCATTTGGAGGACAACATAGCCAGAAATGACTCTCGGACTATGCATGCGGTCCGTGTATATTGTCAGGGGCCATTTCCTATAAATATACGTAGTGAGATTTATCTAAGTATTTACTTACAATTTATTACATTAAGGTAACTCAAATTTTATAAAGTCGTCTCGGTATCCAAGTAAGTATTACCTTAATTTTTCTTCTTTTGAATTGATATGGAAAACTAGTTGCATGACTTGCGAGTTCACCACTAATTAATAGACTAATGTTTTATATCCAATAAAGAGTTAATAATGATCTTTGAGAAAAGAAAACACAAAATTATTGGAAAATATATCAAGAAAAAAAATATTAAAAAAATTCCTATGCTATCACTTCTGTTGGAGTTTCGCTCATCATACTCCATGTTGCTTCACATTGAGTCCACAAATTAGTCTGCAGTTATCTAGCAATATTTGTATAGTTGTTCAAATGTGGACGGACCCCAGACTTTTTCTTCTATTCTTGCTATCCAGGTTTTCTTGATGTTCATAATGAATTGACTCGCACAGAATTACGCATAGAATAAGCATGCGGCTCGCATAGAATAAGCACATGGCTCACACAGAATAAGCACGAAACTCGCACAAAATTATCCATAATCGGTTTCTTGTAGTCATTGACACTTTTTTCTGTGTGAATTGGTAAATTTTCTTGATATTCATTTGGAAAAATTGTCGTCTTAAATGATATAGAAACTTTTGCGAAAGATGATGTCTAACAATAGTTTGCTCATTTTAATATGAAGATATGGAGTAGAGTATGGAGCTCAAATTGCTGCAATATACAATCAACATCTTATTTCCATAGATGAGTCCTTGCTTCAAGCGATCAAGGACGTGTATCCCTCCCTATACCAATCCAGCCAACATTATTCATGCACCTGTCATGTTTATCTACACAATAGTAAAAAATGTCCGGCGGAAATTAATTTTCAAGATAGAAAGGCAAGATATTGGCCTAAGGTTTCGACTTGCATACGCTCTCATCTTCGTCACTCTTGATGTGCTGGGTGCAGTTTGCTAATACATATTTTGTTCAGTGACATGCCTTGGCCAATTCTCATTCCCTACATTTGTTGTTGATAATGCCATTCACGTTCGAACCGGAGGATTAATTTGAAAATGATAACGGATTTCGATTCTCTTGATGTCGTGGATTGCTCTCTTGCAAAGTTGGTTTTGATGTGATTCCCGTCAATGCTGGCTCGGACATGAACTCCGCGCTATATAATTAATCCTTTCGATGCATTAATTACATTTTGACGTAATTAATCCTTTCGATGCATTAATTATGATTTTGATGTAATCAATCCTTTCGATGCACTAATTAGTGCGATACAATTAAATTTGAGATACAGGGATATTTTTTTTTGGGGCTAGAGACTCAAATAACTTGAGAAAGAATAACATTATCATTGTTCACTAATCTTTCGATGCACTAATAACGATTTTGACGTAGTTCATAAGTTGATCCTCATATCCCAACCTCACTCTTGACATACACTTCAATCAACAATAGACGTGTTGAAACATATACATTTTTATGGTATTTTGGACAAGATCCTAACGGACACTGGATTTGGGTTAAGGTAGTAGTTTGCAATATTTTATCTGTCAGAAAATTAATTTGACATAAATGTGTCATGGAGTACCGGGTTTGAAATTTTTAATGGTATGAACCATTTGTATTATGTTTATTTTTTATTGGGAAGCTCTAATTAATTTTTGTATATTACTATTTTACCTTTAGCAGTCATATCTTTTACATTTTTGCTTTACTTAATTGTATTATCATCTTTAAATGAAGCAAGTTTATTATACACTAAATTTAATCATGCGAAGATATATTTTCAATTAGAAATAATTTAAAAAGAAATGTTTTTGTTTTTGTTTTGTTTCCATTTTCTTTTATGAGCATGTCTTTTTAACCGTTTATTGAAGCAATTGCATTGTAATAGTTCAATTAAGTTAATATCAAATGAAGTGAAATCACCTCATGTGATATTCTATATCTAAAATTCGGAGTAATTAATCTATAATTAACTTGCGTTGAAAATTTTACTTGTTTTGATTTGAAATGCGAAAAGAAACAGATGAAGATAACATATCGTGAAATAATTTCTAACTAATAATATATGTTATTTTCAATATAACTCATATTGGGAAAATATATCTTATGCTAAAGTAAAGTGAGAACCATTACTCATTATGTGAATAATACTGATTATTCAGAATTTTAAATATAAATTATCTCATAACGTTATTTAACTTCATTTAATAGTAACGTAGTTGAACTATTGCAATGAAATTAGCTAAAGAACAATTAAAAAGAGATACTCATAAAAGAATGTAAATGAGCATATACATATCAACGGCTGAAATTGTTGAGATACTCGTGGCCTGTGAGAGCATCTTGTTGGGTGAAGAATCCACGTCTAGAGAAAGGTCGCTGACCATCGCCATTAAATCTTACCTTTCGATAGATTCACAGCCACTAAACCTGCCTCAAAGTACATGGTCTGCTCCGAGAGTCTTAAGCACTAGGACCATTGAGAATAAAAGGTTGGATATATTTGAGAGAGAGAATATAAAAAAAAAGTCTACGGCAGCACTAGCCGTACCACATAGGATAATCAGTGTCCATGTTAGCAAATTATGGTCTAAATTAGTACCAATGTGAAAAGGTATAGAACTAAATTGATTTAATTAAAAAGTTATGACTAAATTAAGATTTATGATTTTTTGGTACTTTTCCCAATAAAATAATTGCATATGATCAAATTCCTCATTTGGTGCGAGTCCTGACATCTCATGCTTTATGATATCTGTCTCACTTTATTATAATTTTTGTCTATCTAAGTTTTTTTTTCATTTATCAATAATAACAAAAACATGTACCTTTTTGTTCATCTTTATTGATTAATCCATTGAAAAGGAGGAAAAGTCAAGATACAGAAATATCTGTTGGTTTGTTTTTTCGTTTTTAGAGTTCGTATTATATTTTTACGAAGCTCTAGGGTTCCTATAGCCTTATATTCTTTCATAGAAAAGGAAAAAAAATTATGAATTTACTCAAAATATTAGTTTCGTAAGAAATTAATAGAAACAATTGGATATTTAATTATCTGCATGGACCTACATAATCTATGACATAATTCACAGAAGGTATATACAACACGAGCATATTTCTATCACTTCGTACAAATCAATATTAAATTAAATGGCATATGATGCATTTTCATAATCACGAATATTATTTATGTAATTCTTATCAATTTTATTTCATGATAATGAATGCAGTAGTCGAACCTTTCCTTTTTTTTTATCTGTCCCACTCTAACTCTCAACTCACTTTCAAATTTTTACTCTTAAAATTAACTATTTATGCTATGTTTGGTGGTTGTAATAAAATTCAAGATACAATAAATTTTATCCTATCCCGTGTTTGGTACCGACTCAAGACAAGATAAAGTCAGATATAAGAGGGACGTAGTTTGGATATAATTATCCCATGGGGAAAGTGGATAAAGGTATACATGATTTCTAATATCCTTAATATAAAAGTTATTTTTTCGAATAAAAAACTTGTTATATTTGTAAAATTAAAATAATATTAGAATTTTAATATAAAAATTCAAAATAAAAAACATTAAAATAATTCGTTTTTATTTATTCTTATTTTTATTTATATATTCAATTTTCTTCCTATCTTATGATATAAATTTCATATATATAAATAAATACATTTAATATTTATATTTATTAAATATTTTAGGTATATTAGTATAGTTTACTGTTTAATAAAATTTTATTAGAGAATGATGGAAGGGGAAAAAGAAATAAAAAAATTAATTAATTAAAAAAGAGATGGAAAAATAATAAAAGTAAGCAAATAAAAATGAAGTAGGTAAGAGTGTCGTGAGAGAGTTTTATCATCTCCATTTATGCAATTTTTATGTTCATTTACACTAATATGATGTTCATAGCAAATAATGGACATTGTAAAATGTAAAAATCTCCGGCTTTATTATTGCGATACACCAAACAATAGATAGGATATCAAATCCCTTGAATTTCATATTATATCATATATAGTCCTATCCTGGCTAGAAATTCAAATGACCAAATGCAGTCTTAATGTTTTTTGACGTGTCAAATTGCATAACATGTTATTTTTCTGCAACATGCCCACTAGTTTTGCACTATTTTAACATGTTGATGCCACATATTGTTTTAAGGAAATCCCTTATGGTGTTTTGAAAGTGACAAAATAATCAAAGGCTACTAACGTGTTTAATGATTGAGTAACCAGGTAAAAGATGCACAAGCCGTTATGTAGATGATGCCTTGAAAGAAACAAGTTCTCTATCAATGGTGAATAAGACATTGGGCGTAGAGGTGTCTACAAGCTGAGGTACCTGAGTAAAAGGTGAACAAGCTTAGAACGAGGAATTTGGTAGCAAGGTAGAGCCATAATTGCCAATATACTTGGAAGAACCAGAAAATAGAAACTAGAGTTGGATATATTCATACTTTATACTAGAGATGAAGAACTTCAGATTCAGAGAACTTCTTATGTTTGCATCTTGACACAAGTTCAGAAAGAACGTATATAATAGCTAGTGATCTAGCTTGAAATTTACATTTAGAAATATTTAATTGACTCAATCTTAAAGATTGTTTTTGCAAACCAACTTTGAAATGCAAAAACATCTTAATTGATTAGCAATTCAATCTCAAGATAAGTTACTTTCTAAATAGAGAAGTTCTACTTATAGAAATCAAGACTTTGATTATATGGGCAATTAGAATCAATGGAAATTCAGATTTTATCACTCAACGGCTACTCAATCTGCTTAATACAATTATGTCCAACAAGTAAATTAGAAGATAATCCTCTGAAAACTGTCCAACAGCTAGATTGAAAATGGAGAAGTATAAAATGAGACTAAGTTGCCGAGAAGCAATAACAAGAGACAAAGTCTAGAATCTAGAATTCCGAAGTCCGAGCGTACTTCAATCCTATATACCTGGTGATCGTGGGCTACATTTTGTGATCTAAAGGGAAATACTGAAAGAATGATTGTGTGAGATAGTAAGACTTATCATATATTGAGTGTTATCACTCATTATTGTAATCTCTCGTTGATCATCTAGTGGAATCTAGCCAATAGGCTGTCAATGTGGAAAAGTGGACATAGAATCAAGCCGAACCACTATAAGTCTTGTATGCAAATTCTATTATCCCTGAAACTCCTTATGCATATTATTATATTTTGTTGCAAACTTGCTAAACTGCCTCTGAATTTTGTTTAGAATCTGAACTTTGCACTCTAAGTTCAGACTCGATTCTTGACCCTTTCAATTCCACTTTAAATTTGTCAAGATTTAATAGAATCGTCTATTCACTCCCCTCTAGGTGATCCTTGCTAGTTACAATACAATAAGTATCATGTGAGTACTTATCTAGAAAGTTACATACATCATTACATAATCACCTTTGAGTAGAAAATATGACATGCAGTTATATACTCTCCACATGACAGCAGCCATGAGAACATGTACTAATCTTTTGTGAAATCACTACCTTTGGGTGTATGAACAACTAAGATCAGTCATTTCTCAAGCACATGCTATACATGTACCCCTCCATGAACCAATACAAGATCACCTCTTTTGGGAGTATGATCACGTAATAGAACAGGAGACATCCCACCACAATATGAGACTGATATTTTGCAAACCCAGTCAAGTGTGCCACTTTGGCGATCACTACCTAACTGAATCCTTGCAAATCTCTCATACCAGGGATATGAACTTTATATATCACATTCACTATATATATGTAATGCTAGACGTAAAGACAGGAGCGTATATCTTTGAAATTACACGTCATGCTAATTATACTGTTCCAGTCATTGATAGACAATGAATTACACTCTACATAGTCCTTATGTGATGATATACATGTGAGCTTCCATATGTATTTCCGAAACCATAGAGAAATATAAGAAAATACTAAAAAAAAATACCCTAAAAATACGCATATATAGGTTCTATACGTATTTTCACATCTGTAAAAAGCTTCAAATATGTAAAATAAATACACAATAATGTAGAGAATCTCGATACGAGCGCGTCGATACCAAGAACGTCGAAAACAGACGTCGAACACCCCCTCACGCGCTGTCGGATGGAGCGGCATGTACACGCGTGTTCAGCCGATCAAACCAGTTTGAACCGCCGGTCCGACCTGTTGACCAGTCCAACCAGTCAACGGTCAATAGACTAGTCCGATCGGTTGACCAGTCGGGTCAACAATCGGGTCGGGTTGAAATTCGGGTCGGTTTAACAATCGAGTCGGGTCAACACTCAAGTCGGGTTAGGATCCGGGTCAAGCCAGTCCGTGCCCTCGCTGACGTCAGCCTGCGGTTACCGACGAAACAACGCGCCGGTTCGGCATGGCCACGCGTGAGGGCGCGTCCAACCTTTTCCGATGATGTACCGCCCATTAATCTTTTCGTCTCGACGAGTAGATTCCAAATATGCAATAAAATTTTACATTTATCCGACAAAAAATTTCGAAAACGAGTAAAAACTCTCTCGGACATAACGAAAACGATCCTAATCAGCATGTTTCGATTCTAATATATGGATGGCTCTAGTACCACATATTGGCCACGATTAATGGCACGCATAGGATCACCATAATTATAAATCGTAGCAATATACGAGAGAAATTATCGATTCGCGTACCTAGTTTGGAATCCATCAAATTTGACGTGGAATTTGCGACGGTTACCGAACACGAACTCAAGTGCTTCTCCCCTATTCCCTTCGTTAGTACACCGGCCTAATGAGATTACCACTCACGAGAAGAAAATTCTCTCTAGATCCGTATGTGAGTCAGATTGTGCATCATCTAGTTAAGGAAGGGACTTGAGCGCTATTTATAGAGTTTTCGACCACGGGCCCTCTCATTACGGGCCTGGCCGTACTCGACCTACACCAACCAGTCCCATATTAGACTTATTAAAAACCCATATATCTTACATTTATTAGACCAAACTAATTCAATTGATTTCAATTAATGAAACCCACATTAGGAAATTCTTACAAAAAGGAATAAAGAACAAAAATTGGGGGCACAAATTGGTGTTCCAACAGTGCTATGTACGAGCTTCTTGGGATTAAAAAAAACAAGGCGTGAGGAAAACAGAATTTTTCTTGTGATTTTCTTCTGGCTTTTGGTTTGAGGGTCCACGTTTGACACTTTCATCTCAACTACACAAAAAATTGATCAGAATATATAGTCGGGGGAAATTATCCAAAACGTCCTAAATCTATTATATTTTTGCCAATTCAATTCTAAACTTTTCAATTTTGTCAATTGAGTCATAAATATTTTCACTTCTTATTAATTGAATCCATTCGATTAATTTTGAGCGGAAAGTACTGACATTGACATTGGCCAGCCTACGTCGACAATTTTAATAATATGTTTTGAATTTTTTTATTTTTCCTTTTTTTCCTCAACTTCTTCCTCCTCTAGCTTGTCGTCGGGCCTTGGCAACTGGCCAAAGGGGAGGGTCGGTGAGGTCGACCTCACTAGCCTTAGGCAAGCCTCCCCCCTGCCGACCACGCCCAGCCATGGCGAGTCTCGTGGCCGGTTGGAGGAGGAAGAAGGAGAGGAAAAAAATATAAAATATAAAATATTATTAAAAATTATCTACGTCAGCATTACGTAAACCGATCTGTATCAACATCAGTGATTCTTAGTCAAAATTAACCCGATTGACTCAATTGGTACGAAATGAAAATGTTCAAGACTCAATTAACAAAATTAAAAGATTTAAGACTAATTTAGCAAAAATGTAAAAGGTTGAATACTTTTTAGACAATTTTCCCATAGTCGGGCTTTGCTTAAAGCTGAATCCCATTCTCCACTAAACATTTAAAAAAAAAAAGAGATCATTGCTGTCACTGTGGGTTTGGGGCGACCTCCTTCCCACCCATGAATCTCAAGGAGTCGGGCCCATCTCCCAACCCTTTTCTTGCATATAAAAACAAAAAGAAAAAATCTTAGTCATCGACAATCTGTCTCTATATTTGTATTACTCCACTCTCGTTTTTTGGGGATTCTCCCTCTTGTGTGCTGACTTTCTTGGGGGACCACAATGGGAAAATTACCTATTAACCCAAATCATTGGGCCTGCTTCATCAATATGACACAGAATTGGTTGGATTAATGGGTAATTTGGCATTATTGATGTGACACGAGACTCAAATCTACGTCTCATGGACACACATTCACCTAAAATCTAAGTATTATGCTTAAAAAAATTCACATTTTAAGCACATGTCACATCGACAGAGAATTGATAGTGATAATATTTGCGTGGTAAAATGGTAAAACGTAGATTTGAGTCTCGAGTTGGAACTTTATTGCATGTCACATCGATACGCATTCACTTAAAATCTAAGTTTTATGCTTAAAAAAATTTACATTTTAAGCGAATGTCACATCAATAATGAATTGGTGGTGACAACTTTGGTAAAACGTAGATTTGAGTCTCGTGTTCAACTAATTGAAACTTTGATACATGTCACATTGACACACATTCACCTAAAATCTAAGTTTTATGCTAAAAAGAATTGACATTTTAAGCGTATGTCACGTCAACAATGGATTGGTGGTGGCAATTTTGGTAAAGCATAGATTTGAGTCTCTTGTCACATCGACAATGTCAAATTACCCATAAACCCAACCCATTCTGTGTAATATGGGCCAAATAAGTCGGGTTAATGTGTATTTTTCCCATTGAGTTTCTCTTTGTCCCAGGCGGGTAGTCTATAGATTCCGGCGAGAAAGGAAGAGACTTAGCGAGGCATAGTGGGAAGGTTAATGGAGAACAACAATCCAGCTGATCACAATGGTCGGAGGTAAGTTTTGTCGACCCCAAACATGTCTTAAACTGTGTAGCCCAGCCTCCGTCAGTAAGTTGGAGGATTGCGAGTAAGATCATGCCAAAATTTTGATATTCTTTCCGGTTCCATCTCGGATATTCCATTACGTGAATGTTGTTTTACTGGGAAAAAAACCTGCACTTTCCGTGGATCCAATGAACTTTGTACCAACTAGTTGTTTTCCTACATTTTTTTTTTTTTTATCTTTTTTGTTATTGATTCATGTTTTTGTTCTTGATGTTCATAATGACTCGATTCCAAGAACAGAGCATGTGCTCAGGGGCACATTTAGTGGATCTAAAATGGCTTGTTTCTGGCATTTCCTGGATTTGCACCATCCAGATTTTGTCTTCTGCTCTTTTGCTAATTCATCCAGATTTTTATTCTTGATGTTCATATGAACTTGACTTTCAGAACAGAGCATACTGGGTTGTACTCATAACAGAGCATATTCAGAGGAGTAAAATTGTACTCCTTGACATTTTTTGTGCAAGTTGACAAATATTCGTGATACTCATTTGGTAATTGAAAACAGTTTGATTCGTAGCAGCAATAATCCCAAACGCCAGAGTTTGTCTAAGGAGATCGAAATACCATAATAACTGTTGTTTCTTTTTGAAAATCAGACAGATGGAAAGAATGCGACCTTCTTTCAAAGTTACTTCGTGGGAAAATTCTGTATGTTGATGAAGAGAGACCATTGTATATACACTCTGTTTCTTTCTTTTGTCTAGCCAAAAACTCATATCAAGAACGGTGTAAAGTCTTGTTAGCTTTATCTCCTAAGAAAAGACCTACAATTAGCTTTCCTCTGTTTCTACCCGATAAGCATGGGGGCTTCCCTGGTAGTTTTGTGTGTCTGGGTGGTTTTGTTTTGTGCATGGTTCGGAGTGGGTTGGGAAAGGCTTGTAGGAGTTAAAGGAGGTATCCCCTGGTACTCCAATGTTGCTTTTTATCCAAAAGATGAGCTTTCATTAGCTTGATTACTCGTGGATCAATAGATGGGTTAGACTCCTGCAGTGCATACATAGGTTAGACTCCTGCAGGGCATAGACTCATTAGCTATAATTTGCACCAGAAGCTTGACATCATACCGCGCATTAAATTTCCTTTTGAACTAAAATTGGTAGTTCTTGATGTGCTTATGTGAGTATATTAGTTAAGAGGCCTTGGGAATCGCTTGATGTTTATTGTAGACTCATATCTTGAGAGCTTTTTGGAAAAACCGTCATCTTGTATGATGCAGAAAGAGCTCACAACTTAAGCTATTGCGAAACACTATCATCTAACAAGTAGTTTGCTGATCTTAATTCAAAGATATGGAGCAGAGCATGGAAGTCAAATTGCTGCAACATATAACGAGCATCGTGATTCCATGGAGGAGACCTTACTTCAAGCCATCAGGGACATGTATAGCTATAAAGGTCCAGCCAACATTACCGGTGCACCTGTCATGCTTATCTACACATTGGTCAAAAACATCCGGCAAAAATTAATTTTCAAGATAGGAAGGCAAGATATTGGCCCGAGATTCCGACTTGCGTACACTCTCATTTCTGTCATTCTTGGATGTGTCGCGTGCAGCCTGCTGATATACATTCTGCTAGGTGACCTGCCTTGGCAGATTCTCGTTCTTTGTGTCATTATGTTGATAATCCCATTTGAATTTGAACCCAAAGATTAATTAGAGAATGGTATCAATTTTTGGTTTTCCTAATGTTGTTGTGTGCTCTTTGTGAAGTTGGTTTTGATGTGCGTCTGCCAATGCTGGCTTAGACATGAACCTCATGTTGTACATATTACCTTAAACACTTTTTACATCACAATGCAGAATATATGATGATGATTATGATATTGATGATGCAGACCATGGTACTACTTAGTTAAGATCCTGATGCAATTCAATGAAATTGGAGAAACATGGATTTTTTCCTTTGGCCAGAGAGAAACAGGAGAATTGATTCAAGAATTTGAGAAACAATAATATTATCCTCATTCACTAATCTTTTGATACACAAATTGCAATATTAATCTAGTTCATAGCTCGATCCTCATATCCCAACGTCAGCAATATTCTAAACACTATCCTGATATGTACTTCAAGGCACAAATGAAAACTACTAAGCAATACAAGTGTTAACACATATTCTTTTTAATGTGATATTAGACTGAATCCTAATGGAGTGTAGATTTGAGTCACTGCTTTGGTATATTTTGTAAGACGAAATTAATTTGGGTAAACGTGTGTCATGGGCTAACAATTTTGAATGTTTAATTGTATCTTACTTTATATTGGGATGCTCTACTTTATGTTCGCATATTACTATTTCACCTTTGAAAGTTATATCTTTTAATTTTTTTTCTTTGATAAATCTTATTATTGTCTTTAAATGAAGCGAGTTTATTGGTTACTAAATTTAATCCTGCAATGGAACTAGATATTCTTTGTTAGAAATAATTTTAAAAGAAATATTTTTACCTTTGTTTTATTTTGATTTTCTATTATAAGTATATCTTTTTAATTGTTCTTTAACTAATATATTGAAATGATTAAATCAAATTAATATCAAACGCAGTTAAATCATGTTATGAGATAATCTATATTTAATACTGGGAGTAACTAATCTATGATTGAGTTGCATTATTTAACCCTGATTATATGTAGTTTTTGATGTCATCAATTGATCTCCAACTGTTACCTGATATTTACACACCAGGCTTAGGTGATATGGAGGCAGTCTCACCTCAAAACCCGTAATATTGAGGATAAATAGTTTGAAATGGCTCTCCATTGAATTTTCTATGGCGAAATGCTCAAAAAAGAAATCAGTACATCTTCACAAAAAAGGACGAAAATAAATATACAAGTTATTGTTATTTTTCTTTTTAAAAAAAAGTGAAAAAGCTCGCACTTTTATATAATGAGAAAATAAAAAAAATGATGCCATTAAAGTCAATTATATTACGAATGACAAAAGCTTTTACATAAAGATATAACTAATTTGATTACATACATTATAAGTACATTATATTTTATAAATAAATTTTGTCATTATTTCATTCTATCTAATGACATATGAAAAAATCTAATATTCTTTATTGGGTAAACATCAGTGATATAATCGTATCTTTGGGAAAAAAACATGATAATTTAACGTGTCATATCATTAATTCACCGAGCCCGAGACAAAGCGACTCCTTCTTCCAATCCCGCCAATTTTTCAGAGAGACAGAGAAAAGCGAAGGAAGAGGTCAGAGATGGAGTTCACGAGCGGCAACACCTTGATGACCTTGGCTCGCTCCGTCACTTGCCTCTCCCGCGTCGGCAACGACCTCACTCCAGTCAAAAGGTTCATGGGTCGCCACTGAAATCCATGTCGATCATTCCTCAGCTTCATCCTTCGAGTGAAAAAGCTGAGTAGTTGCTTCTTCGTGTGCCTGACGACCGATGCTTAGTTTAGATGCTATGCCGTGTTAGGTAATGGCTCGTTTGGCTCGATACAGTATCCAATTGGGAAATCTGAGAGTCCTTCCACCGATTGCCGAGTGTGTGGAGCTTTTGGCAGGGGAATTGATACAACGTTGAAGTAAACCGTAACTTTTCACTCATGTTTGGCACTTAGCACTATTTGTGCTGATTCGAAACTAGAACAGAAATAATATTGATGTGTATGCAAATATCACCTTCTTTCTTGTAGATATTAGATTAAGACTCTAAGATTCGTATTGAACCTCCAGCTTTGCTTCAACGCACTCAATTTGTCAAGATCTGCCTATCATTTGATTACCTTCAAGCCATACCTTACTGATGTGTGTACATTATTTGGTGCACAGGTTCAATGCAGCGTTTTTTGGAACGTATAGTGTCATTACTCATCTTCATGGTATATTTGTCGGTTTATGTTTGTAAGCAACTTACAAAAGAATCTGTGAAGGCAGTCAGTCTTGTCCGTAGAACACCTATTACAAACGTTGATTATTTGAGTGTGCAATTACCATATATCAATGCATTAAAAATTCAATGGACTCTGTTGTGCTTCAATGGTAAAGACCTTTCAGTTGTGTGCACAGTGCTCTGAATTCATTATGTTGGAAATGGTGTATTTGATTCTTAAAATTGCAAGCTTGTGGGCATACATGGAAGAGTTAGAGGATTCCCTTTTCCACTTGAAAATTATCTCGCTCCATTTCTATGGAAAAACAGCAGAAATGAAGTCTTGAAACTGACATGTTCATTAAACAAAATTACTGCAAATTGCTATGATAAGCATTTATAAGTCACGTCATATCTCTAGTTTCTCGTCATGTAAAAGTAGCGTGAACTCTTGTTACAATTGCAAGTAATGTATGAACAAAATTGGTAAAGCAGTCTTCAAAAAACAGCAATAGTGATATAAAATCATAGCTTTGTTAAGATCATATCGCCCGGGCGGGTGATGAATCAAGCTCATGCTTGTTCAGTATGCTCCACGTGTGTAGTTCGGTGTCCAATTAGCTAGTTTAGTTTAAATTTTGTTGTATAGAGATTGCCAAGTGTATCCGAAAACAAAAGAATAATGAATGAGGATCATGTGATTCTTTTTAATGTACTGTGAATCATTTCCTCTGTTTCTCT
Organism: Syzygium aromaticum; assembly: GCA_024500025.1. Taxonomy (NCBI): domain Eukaryota; kingdom Viridiplantae; phylum Streptophyta; class Magnoliopsida; order Myrtales; family Myrtaceae; genus Syzygium; species Syzygium aromaticum. The sequence continues at coordinate 36,851,371 of CM044892.1, forward strand.
CTAGCTCAAAAAAATTAAAAATTGCCCAGTTTCTCCGATTTCATCATTTCCTAATTTTAAATTGTACCATGATCTTAAGCAAAACTACCATCATCATCCTATGTCCTACTTTGAAAGTAATAATAGAACATGAGCTGAATGTTCGAGCTAGCATTGACAGAGAGCAAACAATTCTTAATAAATGATAATGTAAATTAGGCATATATCAATGATTGAAATATGTTGAGACACTCATGTCGTGAGATTATCTTGTGGGATGAAGGACCACGAGAAAAAAAAAGGGTCAATAGCTATAGGCAATGGATCTTACTTTTGATAGATTTAATACCACCGAGTATGTCCTTAAGTACACTGTCTGCTTCAGGAGTTTGATTTACTAGGAACATTGAGAATAAAAACTTGAATATATTAACAGAAAGAGAAAAAGATAGAGAAGAAATCTTCGGTGTACAAATTCATATCGTGAAACTTTTCTAATCTGCATAGAAAAAGAGGATGGAGATTCTCCACGGTGTTTCCATTGGCATCTCGATCAATTCTTGATGGATGATGCATGTAAATGAGGCATGCATCAATGGTTGAGGGGAAGTGTGACATTCCGGATTTTGGTCCACTTTTGAGATTTATTAAAACGTGTAATTCGTTAGTATGCTTACAGTAGAATCTCACTGGGAAACTGATTACTCCCGGTTATTGTTTTTAAATTAGAGATTTCGCTAGAATCGCATTCGATCGAATTTGGCCGTTATTTAGAGTCCAAACTTCGGTGTCGAATTTCTTGGGTTCCAGGGTGAAATAAATCGAACGGTGTCGATATTATCGTGGCCAAGGTCTCGATTGTCAGGAATAGTGGAAAAGTGAAATTTCGACTGGGTATAAATTTTGACTAGTAGACTTTCCTCGGTGTAGTTTGTTTTAATTATTTTGGCCATTATCCCTTATATTATTCTAGGATTAAGTTGAACTGTAGGATCATTTTCGGATTTGAATTCCGACCGTTGGATCGCGTAATGATGACGTTGACTCTCTCTCTCTCTCCTTCTGCCGCGCTCACCAACCCCACCCCCGCATGCACATGTCCCATCCCCCATACCCCCATGCAGACTCTCTCTCCTCTCTCTCCTCTTCTTTTTTTTCTTTTCTCTCTTCTTTCCTTCTCTCTCTCTTCTCTTCCCCTCCTTCCTTCCCTTCCGCCCGACTGGTTTCCGCTCCGCCTCTGCTCCCGCTCGACGGTCCTCAGCCCAGCCACTTGCGACGCTCGACCACCGCGCCGCGCGCCGTCCGGCCGCTGCCTCCGCCCTGTCACTGCCGCCACAGCATTCTCTCGCCCTCTCCTCTCCTCCTTCGTAACCCCCAACCGTCCAACGCCACCCCTAGCCACTCGTCGTCCCACCATTCGACTCCGGCCACCCTCCCCCAGTCCGCCTCACTGCCTCGACCGTCACCGCCGCTGTTGCTGCTGCACCGACGTCGCTGCGAGCAAGCCAGCCGCTGCTCGAGCTTGTCGCCAGCTACGGTGCCGTTGCTGAGCCAGCCAGCCCGCTAGCTAGCCACCCGCCAGTTCGGCCAGCTTGCCTGCTGCTGCTGCGAGGTTGCCATGCCGCCCCGTCGCCGCCCCTTCCGACCAGCCCCTCTCCCCCTCGCCATCACTGACTGCCCTCTCTCTCTCTCTCTCTCTCTCTCTCTCTCTCTCTCTCCGAGCCAGTCGCCGAAGAGTCGCCCAGCCGCCGCGTCACCATCGTCGCCGCGCCAGACCATTGTTGCTCGCCGTCGCCGGGACCAGTTCGCCGCCGCCGCCACTCGCTCGCCCTAACTAGCCCAACTCGTTGGCTGGCCAGCCGTGCCCTGGGCCGTGGCCGACGCGCCCTGGGCTGTGCTCAAGCCGTGGTCGAGGCACTCGGTCCGTGGCCAAGGCCCGCGCTCGTTCCCATGCCTGTGCCCACGCTTCTGCCCGTGACCGAGCTCGTGGCCGAGCATTGTGCTCGTGGCCGAGCTCATGGCCAAGCATTGTGCCGTGGCCGAGCCCGTGGCCGAGGACTGTGCTCGTGGCCGATCGTCGTGGTCGAGCCTCGCGCCCGTCGCGCCCTCGCCCGCGCCAAGCACAACACTGTTCACTCGGGCCATTTTAGGCCTGAGCCAACCTTTATTAGGCCAAAACTTAGTAAGTGATATTTTAACCCCTATTTAGTATAATGGGTACTATTAGACTTGTCTAGGGATTTATTTAGATTTAATTTAGTGCCTAATCTTAGAAAATTAAATTAGACGGTTAGAATGCGATTAGTGCGCGGATTATGTGGCGCATGGTAGATTAAATTATGGTGATTGTGTGGCTAATTGTGGTGTATTAATTGATCGTATTGTGGTGGCGCATGTGGATGAAAATTTGGAGATCGTACATGATTGACTTGGATGTCGGAGGTGTGATCGGATGTGACGGACTTGTGATGTGACTGGGATTGGCTTGATGCATTGATTTAGTGAATTGGGATGTGGCGAGTGTGTCTTGAGTTGATTGGTACGATGTGTAAGAATGACGAACTGTATTGTGGTGCATGTGCATGTGAAAAAGCCTAGATCAATTGGAGGGCTGCCAACCTGAGGCGTAGATTATGCGGGTGTGGCGAATAAGGCATGTCTAAACCTGAGGCATAGGTTATGCAGGTCATTGGAAAAGAAAAATGTCATGAGGCGTGGTTACGTGGGACCGAGCCCGGCTTGATCTGAGGGCTAAGCCTGAGGCATAGTGGCGTGGGCTATGAGATGGGGTCTGAGGAGCAGTGGCGTGGGCCGGGTGAAAGGACCTGGGAGGTCGTGGAAAGTTGTTTGACTACGCATGCAACTTAAGTGTGATTGGATTGATTGAGTTGACTAATTGATTGAACGACCAGATCAAGTGAATTGATTCATCGTTATTGTGGCTAGCGTGTGTATGACTGTAAATTGTTATTAAATTGTTGTTATTATTGTACTATGGTTGACTAACGTGCAGAGCCGGCACGCGGTGGATGCCGAGGTAAGTACTTGAAGTGAATTCATTAAACCAGGGTTAGATTAGATGTACGACTTGTCTGGGTACGCATTGGCTTACGTAGGGTTTAGAGTATTGCTTATTGAGACTCGTTCTCATGGTTATTAGATAACCATTTCAGACCCCCTATCGTGAGAATGGCAAGAGTACCCCTATGTTTTGGGATCCTGGACCGCATTGACCGTTCGGTGGTCAAGTACCCCGGCTAGAATGGGGAGACTTACATTAGATATTATACTATAGTTTGGGTCGATAAGGGCGGGCCACAACTCAAGGTCCATCCCTATCTTGGGTGATGTTACCGGAATGAGACTGGATTTTATGGGCCCCTTAGGACCTTTGACATCCTGTTTGACGAGTTAGGGCAATGGGACCCGCCGATAGCTGACGGGGAACTGATAAACCCCAAGGCCTTGTCTGAGGCGAGTTCGAGTTCAGGCCGCAGACCGATTATTTGGGATATGGACGAGCCGGATCCGATGGATGAGGAGCCGGTGGATTGGGATTCTGACCCGGAGCCTATGGAGGCGGATGGAGAGCCGGAGCCCATGGAGCAAGATTCGGAGCCAGAGAAGGACGAGCCCGCGAAAGAGCCCGTAGATGCCGAGTCCGAGCCGAATCCCATGGACTCCGAAAACAAGCCCTCCGATAGCTCTTCTAAGTCTTCGGGATTTGACCCAGACTGGATGCCATAGGGTTGAGCCATCCGTAACCGTACTGTAGTGGGAATCAACACTTTTTGAATAGGAGTTTCCCCCCTTAGTATATTTATATATCTCTGACCGCCCGAGCCACGTATCGCTTTTTGATGTTAGTGGCTCCCTGACCCACTTATGGTATACGTTATTGTCTGTACTGAATGCTGTAAGTCTTCTCTGATGTTATTTAAAATACTATTTGTGATGTGATCGCTATCCTTGGTCATGGTTTTATTTTGTACGGGTGAAAATCGCTTCTACATGTGTTTTATCCTCAAAGTTGGGTTTGGGTTGGCGACGCTTTCTGGGGCGTCGCGTTCAATATGACCGACAGCAGGATATCACAAGCTCGGTGAGATTCGGGGCGTGATAGGAAGATTATCAAAAAAATCATAAACTTATTGTGCATGTGTTAATTCAATCCTAAACCTTTTTACGTTTTACCAATTAAGTCCATCAAGCCAATTTTGACCAAAAATCGCTAAAGTCGACACCTGCCGTCCTACGTGACACAACCAAAGCTAATGTGGACAATTTTTTTTTCGAATTGTTTAATTTTTCTTTTCTTTTTTCTTTTCTTTGCTTTTTTTTTTCTTATTTTCTTTTTCTTTTTTTGATTCCCACTGTGGTTGGCGAGGGAGGGCCATGACCCTACCGGCCATGGGGAAGGTGGCCTTGCGTGCGGTTGGCGAGTCCATGGCCGCCTCTGCCCATGGCTAGCGAGGCTAGCTTTGCCCAAACCATCGCAAGGTGTGGCCGTGGGGAAGGCTGTCTCACTAGGGCCTCGCTGGCAATGGGCAAAGGAGGCCATGGCCTGGCCTAGTGGCCAATAAGCTTCGGCGACTCTCGCCTGCCATAGTGGGAGACAAAAAATAAAAGAAAAGTGAAGAAAAGAAATTTTATAAAATTTAAAAAATTCAACGTCAATGCCATTCATGCTACATGGGATGATCGATGTCCACGTTAGCGATTTCCTGTTAAAATTGGCCAAATAGATTTAATTGACAAAACGTGAAAAGATTAATGATTAAATTTGCATAATTAAAATATTTAAAACTAAGTTGGCATAAATGCAATAAGATTATGACTTTTTCTGTAATTATCCCAATAGTTGAGATATGCTGAGGCACTTATCATTTGTGGCATCATCTTATGAAATAATGAATCCACATCCAAATGTGATGTCAGCATTTCTCTCATTTTAAAGTGGGATAAGGAATCTCCGTTCTGAAGGGATTAAGAAACCCCAAAGAAGCCTTGAATGAAACCTCGAATCTTCATCAAACCAATGAATGAACTGAAGGAATGAAGCGAGAGAGAGAGAGGGGTTAGGGTTTTATTATTGAGAATTGAGCGTGCTAAATCCGTTGATTATTGACACGCGGGACAGGACAATACGAGAAGCGTGTTGAAGGTTGTACCGCGTTTCCGAGGTCGATTGGCATGCCAGCCCAGCAGGGTGCGGTAGTGGGGTGTGGGCGCTCTTGGGGGATGGTGATGTAAACGCTTACATCAGCCAAACTGGCTGTTTAGCCAAGGCAGCTCAGCTTGCCCTTTTTAATTTGCTCTTCCTGTGCGACCTTTTGCAAAGGTTTTTTTTTTTTGGTCAAAAGAAAGATTTCATTTATCAGAATAATACTCGATAAGTACAAAAAAAACTTATAAGTCTAGGAAATCTCAAGTAACTGCAAAACAAAATAAATACTAGAGTGCAAATAACAAAGCAGAATCTATAGTTACAAGCACACTCTCATCTCTTAAGAATAGATCTGTCACCATAAACATTCGGCGGTTGATTATCAAATTCAATGATGAGCACACGCCAAAATCCCACACTCTATTTGTAACGGTTTGCAGTGTTCATCTAGGTTCAATATCTTCATTACCATCATCGTGCAAAGACACCAACATCAATATGTTGAAAGAACATAGATCAAATACCTGTAAGAAACTCTTAAATCTAGACCTACAATTTGTAGAGATGTTGCATGCTACCTCTCCTACAATTATTTTATGCTGTAAATTCCGTTCGTTTTTTGACAAAATAAAATTCTGTTTGTTTTGCTGAAAATGAATTATTTGAAAAATATTTTCCTAAAAATGATTACTTATATTGTTTAAAATATTTAGTCGATAAAAAATATTTTTATTATATATAATAATTTATGTCTAAATATTTTCATGGACAATAAAAACATTTTTCATTCATTCATTTTTGTAAATAATATAAGCAATCATTTCTAAGAAAATATTTTCCAAATCATGTATTTTCCGCAAAACAAATAGAACCGTAAATTCCATCGTGATGGAATAAAGCAAGTTACTGTACAACTTAATGTTATTTTCCGAACATCAACCTAATATCATAATGATTTATGTTCATTGCTTTGTCGATTGCGACACATTTGTATTTGGGTTGAAAGCTTCTCTTCAAAAAAGGAAATGGGTTTACTAATTTCGATCTGGATTATTTTTTTGAATCTTAATTTTGGAAGGTCCGGTGTCGACCCTATTGAAATGCAAAAAGTGGCTCAATGAGAAGTTATGTTTTCTTCTAATTATATTTAGCAAGCTACTTTCAAATTTATTATGAATTTGTTAAGGACTTGGGGCGACTTCCTTGCCCTGAATCTCGATGGATCACTCTCTCTCACTATTCAATTTCTTCCAAATATGCCTGAAAATACAAAAGGTCGTGCATCTCACTTTCCTAATGTGATTCCACTTTGTTCTCAAATGAATAAATCTCTTGTTAAAGAATTTGTGGCCGGTTGCTTCCCTCTTTCGCATATTGCAAGCTTCATTTACGTGAAGGAACATGTTGGGCTTCATAGTTTTCATTTGTGACTTGAAGTACATGTCAAGATAGTATGTAGAATATCGCTGAGGTTGGGATATGAGGATCAGAGTTATGAATTAAGTCTAAATAGCAATTCGTGTATTGAAAGATCTGTGAACGAGCGAGGATAATATGATTCCTTTTCAGATTCTCTAAATCAATTCCCCTGTTTCTCTTCGGCCTAAGAAAAAAAATCCTGTTTCTACAAATCATAGCATTCACCACGATCTTAACTAACAGTATCATCATCTTTGCCATCATTTATATATTCTCCGTTGTGATGTAACTGGTGTTCAAAGTAATAATAGTATAACACGAGATTCTTGTCCAAGCCAGCATTGGCAGGATGCATATCAAGACCAACTTCACAAAGAGCAAACCACAACATCTAGAGAACTAAAAACTGTTCTAATTCATGACAAATGTGAATGGCATCAGAATGTAAAGAACGAAAATCAGCCGAGGCATGTTGCCAAGCATAATGTACATTAGCATACCGCACTTAACACATCCGAGAACAACTGCAATGAGAGCGGATGCAAGTCGGAATCTTGCGTCCATATCTTGCCCTCCCATCCTGACTATTAATAATAGCCAGACGAATTTGAGCACTGTGTAGGCACGCAAAATTTTTGCATGGGTAGTGCTGGCTGGAACATCCATGTACTCCAAGGCTTGGATAAGGTGCTCCTCCAGGAAAAAAAGATGTGGGATAATTGCAGTAATTTGATCTTCAAGCTCTGCTCCATGCCTCGAAATTAAAATCAGCAAACAACTTGTTAGACGACAACCTTTTGCAAAAGGGAAAAGCTCTAGTTTTGAGCTCTTTCTGCAATATATAAGAGGACAATCTTTCCAAGAGCTATCAAGAATTACCAATTTAAGTTCAAGAGGAAATTTAATGCGGTGCGATGCGAAGGTTCTACTGCAAATCATAGCTACTGAGTGTACGGATTGCAGGAATATAGCAAATGTATGGACTGCTGGAGTGTAACCCATCTCTTGATCCACGGCTAATTAAGCCAATGAAAACTCTTCTTTTGTACAAAATGTAACATCAAGGTATTAGGGATACCTCCTTAACACCTACAAACCTTTCCTTACCTACTATTACAACATTTATTCCCAAATCAAAACCACCCAGACCCACAAAACTCCATGCTTACCCTAGAAACAGAGTAAAGCTAATTTCAGGTCTTATCTTTTCTTAGGAGGAAAAGCCAATGAGACTTTCACTTAATACTTTGTTCTCTTGACAAAAGAAAGAAACAGAGTGTATGTACAGTCGTGTCTCTTCATCAATGTCAGAATTTTGCCATCCAGTAACTTTATGAGAAGGTTCACATTCTTTCCAAATTTGTGCATTTCAAAAAGAAATGGCAGTTATTATGGATTTCACTTTCCTCAAACAAATTCAGCTGTTTTAAGCATAGGTGAGAGCTTTTATTCCTGGTATGAGTCCTAATGTATTCAATTACCAAATGGATATCACGAAAATTTATCAATTCGCACAAAAAAAGGGGTTGATGACTACAAGAAGCATTCTTACAGAAGACAAAATCTGGGTGGTACAACGTAACTACCCCAATCCAGGAAATGCAAGAAACGAGCCATTTTGCATCCACCAGATATGCCCCTACGTACATGCTCTGTTCTGAGCAGAGCCCACTTCTGCTCTTTGACAGTCGAGTCAGAATGAACATCTCAATCCAAAAAAGGAAAAAAAAAAACAGATGAAAAAAATCTGGACGGTACAAATTGGTGTTCCAATCCCACTCTCAGAGTCTAATGCGAGAAACAGGCCATTTTTTACAGGCAAGTGAAAGGCCCGCTGGGCGTCTTAAGTGAACAGTACCAAGTTCAGAGTTCCACAACCTGTTCTACGTAGAGTGCCGGTTTTTTCGCCGTAAAACAGTATTCACGTAATGGAATATACAGTGTGACACAAACAGAGGTAGAAACAGGAAAGAAAATCAAGATTTCGGCACGAGTTTCCCTGCAATCCTCCAACCTACTTGGGGGGCTGGGCTCCAGTGATTAAGACATATTTAAGGTCGCCAAAGCTTACCTCCGACCGCCGTGATCAGTTGGATTGCTGTTCTCCATTAACCTTCCCACTTTGCCAAGTCTCTCCCGTTCTTCCTGAAAATGAGGTTTCTTCAAGTGTTTGCCGATTGCTGTATCATCAACGAAGAGGTTCGTGGGAATAAAAGGACCCACCCAGCGTGGGCGTTTGGGGTGGTGTATTGTTCCTTTTTCTTCATGTTCTTGTCTGTAAATGAGACAAAGATCCAAATGCGGGCCCTTTAAAAGTTAAAAGCAGATACGAAGAAAGTCTCTTCGCTTGCGCCTTGACTTGGAGCAGACTTGGAGCATAGTGGATCGTAGCACATGATTTGTTCTCTGTTTTTGTCTTTTTCCCCTTTTCGTTAACTTAGCTGGATATTTTTATTCACGCGGTCTGCAACGTGGGAGACTCTCCGAGCAGACATATGTACTGACGAGCATATTCAGTCGTTGTCCATAAAAAAAACATTACTGTTGATAGTCATTAATACTTGGATTTTTCTTTTTTTGACATGAATTTTTTATCCAACAAATACTTTCACAGCCCCCCTCCACGAGTATCTCAACATATATTAACCATCGATGCATGCCTCGTTTACATGCATTTAACGGTTGAGAATCGGTTGAAGTGCCAATGGAAGCACCTTCGAGATAGAGATAGAGGATCTTCATCCTATTTTGTTATTCATTTTGGAAAAGTTTCATGACATTAATTTGATAAATTAGTTTACATGAAACTCATGGCTAGAGTAATCCCTCTCCATAAGTTTTAATACTTTTGCGACTGCTTCCTTATTTAAGAAGAAAGAATTACATTTAGGCTCCGTTTGTTTTACGAAAAATGATTATTTTGAAAAATATTTTCCTAAAATGACTGCATGTTTCGCTTGAACTAATTAGATATTGAAAAATGTTTTCATCATTGTAAATATTTTCGTGGATAATGAAAAAAATTTGGTTTATTTATTTTTGTAAGCGATACACGGGATCATTTGTAAAAAAATATTTTTTTTCAACTGTTCGAGTGTTTTTGAAAATCTCAAAGTTCAAGAAATTGCCAGGAAGCCTCTATCTAATGCATGAAGAGACTGCATTTTCTCTAGCCACTATCCCGCGCACGAAAAGATGATTAACTTTGTTGCTTTCTTTTGTTAAAAGAAACTCTTTATTTTAGCTATTTTTTTTATTTCACCCTTTTGATAAGAGTAACTCATAAAACTTGAAAAAAACTTTATTTGTATGATACACGTAGTCAACAGACGAGCCTGCATTACCAGTGGATGTTGGTGGTGCATTCCTTGCACGGAAACTTCTTTGTTTGCTTAGTTTTTGTGTATTCCTTGCAAGTAATTTCCATTTTTCTTGTTAATTAAATCCTAATTGTCACAACCAACCTTCTGTGGGTCCACCCTCAAGCGAATAGGTTTGGAGATAAATGTTTATGAGATGGTCCGAATGGTACATACAAGCAATGATCACGGATGGATCGTCACTTGATCACACCAAAAACGGGCCGTCAATCACAAATGTGGACTCTCTCAAGCTTATACCTTACGTGACATTAGTTTTTCTAATCAATATATACATTTGGAGCCACCACTAGCCATTATTGAGGATCGGCTGGAAACCCCAATAAAGACCCAGGAATGTTGTCTCGATGCATGCGCAACAAGAGATTTTTAGGAACATGGACTTAATTACACTAGTAATTTAATTAATACCTTTTTGGTATATAAACTTGATTGTTTGTTGACTAAAACGTTCATCCAATCTTTTTGCCAATTATGAGTCCAAAGGTTCATGTCCGCTAAGTGTCCATTCGATGTTTTCATTGAAGTCCTAATGATTTAACTTAACCATTCTAAAAAGGAAAATAACAATCAATGCAATGAAAATGCGCAATCAAGCAAAAATCGAAATAAAAGTGCACAAATAGCAACCTAACATTGTCTCTAAAAGAAAAGGCATTTAAAAACCCTATTGTAAAGCCATAAAGGCTTATTCAATTTCAAATCAAATTTTTTCTAAACCTAAAATGTTTATTAAAAGCCCTAGACTAGGTGAATTCTAATTTTTAGCTTTTCCCAATTTTTTTTTTTATTTTTCTGAACATTTTTATTATTTATTTATTTTTATTCCAAAAAAAGTCTTCGGACCGGTTAGGGGACCTGATCCAACTCGGTGGTGTGACCCAAACCCTAGTGGTCTGGGTTAGGTCTGAATTCGAATTGGCCTTTCAATCCGTAATACCTAGCCTAGTCTTCTCCATTTCATAATTCTAGGCCCAATTTTCAGCCCATGTATCAGCCTTGTCCAAATTTTATGATCCAAGCCAGCTTCCAACCTGACCTAACTCCACTAACTGGATTCGACCCGATTCTTTTATTATATCCGAATTTTATTATTTCCTTTTTTATTTCCTATAATTTATTTTTTATCTTTTTCTTTTCTTTTTTTTTTTTTTTTCCTTTTTCCTTTTTTCTCAATGTCGTCTTCTTCACCGATGCTTCTCTATAATCCATTTGCTACTGACTTTTGAACACCGGTGACTATCGCCATCATCGAGACTCTACAATCCATTACCACCGGCCATTTACTCCAACCGTTACCAAATTGCCGGCCATCTATCCGGATCACCATTTTGGCCATAAAAAATTCACCATCAGTGGCTATGTCCCTCATCGAATCCATACATCTCAAACAACAACTATTCCAGCCAAATAAACATGCATATGCACATTAAAACAGTGAAAAAAGGACTGACTCTAGTAGCTTCTAACCACGGGCATCACCGATAGGGGAGGAAGTTTCTGATGAGGGTAATCATCCATGGCTTAACTGTGATACATAAAGGCCATAAAAATACACACAAACTTGGCATCAGCTTTAGTTTAATCCATCAATAGAGTGATAATTAATGTGTTATGGCTAACAATACAACCTAGAGGGGGTGATACGTTGTTTAAGAACTATGAAAATATTTGCAGAATCTAACAAGTTCAAACATCAAACATCAGCAGAAACAAATTGTAGAATCAGGTGCACGTGCTGTTGTTTAACAATTGTGATGATAAAGATCATGTAATGCTAATAGTAAAGAAATAGAAGATTTGCAAGCAAATACATAGTAGTTCGACTTTATCCCTAAGCTTACGTCCACTCTCCAAACTAACGGCAGCAATACGGGCTGGATTGCACTAGTCATATGCTCAACAAGTTACAATTAACAAGTACTGATCATTTATGATGGATCACGCAATCAGTACTAGTCATCTTATGGTGTTGTTCATGATAAATATATGCATCTTGACTTGTGTATATATCACCTAGTACTACTCAATTAAAACACATATTAGTAACATTTGATTGTCTTTGTCATCGTCAAAACAACATAGGAATTTTCCCAACATAATGAACTAGATTTGGATCAAAACGAGATCACGCAGCCGAATATGTGCAATTGATTTTAACACGTTGTTGACACCTAAATTTTGGCAACCCAGTTAGTCACTTATTGTACATGAAAATTAGCGATCTCCCAACCCCTAAACAAAAAAATAGTAATTCAATTGCATATAGATATTAGGAGCATTTCATTAATAGTTAATTAGGCCCATTAGTTTGCACATTTATTGGACTGACGGTGGATGAACTTGAGCGAATGGTTCTGAGCTTAAATGAAATTAATCGAGCCCATGACCAAAAGTCACATGTTTTGCACATGTGATCTTTGGTCACAAAGCAATATTCTGCCACATGGAAGACCAAGAGGCAAGGGAAATTTATTATATTTGGCCGTATTGTCTGAAGATAGGAGGGAGTAATATCCTATCCGCATCCATGGACAGTAATTGACAATATCTCTTTTGGAAATTCTATTAAAAATCTTGGGCGTCACAACAAAGTAAAGGGGGCAGGTTCTTCACTAAGAAGAGGGCACTATATAAAAGAAGAGGGAGGAGTATCAGCAGATTTTGTCTCTTAGTATCTTTGTACAAAGAAAAAAATATATGAAGAATACAACAAGAGGAAAGCATAATCAGTTAATGTGGGGATATATATTTGGAACTACATTCAGGTGTCATGGATACAAGTAAAAAGCAAAAAAGGCAAAGCGTAATATATTTTAAATATTCTTGAGAGAGTCTCTTTCTAAAAAGGGCTTACATTCTCACCTATAAAACCTCCTATGTACAAGAAAAAGGGGGACGAAGATAATTTCCAGAATTGAGAATTTTCAGAGAGCAAACAACACATGAGAGAGAGAGAGAGAGAGAGAGAGAGAGTTGATTGCGTACGCGTGCAGTCACTGCGCCAAGCTGCCCCTCCGCTGCGTCTACGCCACGCTGTGGCATCCCCAAATTTGGGACTAAGATAGCCAAATGTAAATGGTGATAGAATAGGTGAGTAGTCGAGCCGATGGTCGGTAATGGAACAGATAACATAGTTGGAATAAGTGTATTGATGGTTGGTCATGATCTGATCAAAAGATTTTCCATGAATTGGCCTAGGGATCAACAGTGGAATGACTCGTTAATCACACAAGTCGATTAAAGTGATACGACTGTGAATTGACCCTTCGACCATAAGAACCGTTAATGGAATGGTTCGGGATAACTATGGATCAGTGCCTTGTGGGCATGTGTCGGTCGCAGGTGATTCCGCACAGCCACGCATCGATCTTGGATGACCACGGATTAATCCCGTGATACCGGATTCCATGAGGCCACATGACAACCGAGAGTCGACCATACGTTGTTGATACTCGAATGTGGACCAGTTGCAAATCGATCACGGATTGTTGCGTTGAGTCGGGTAGGCCATGGCCAAACCATGTGCCAGGCTATGAGCCTAGTGGCTTGGTCGCAGGCCAAGCATTGTGCTAGCCACGCCGGCCAAGCCTTGTGCCCGATCATGACCAGTCATTATGCCCGTTAACTTGGCCACGGATTGGCTTTGTGCCCATCCGTGTACCGGTCATTGTACCTAACCCTTGTGCCAGGTAATATACCCATCAAATCAAGCTCCAACTTAGTTCTGTACCCAATGAACTTGCCTATGAGCCATGCAATGTGCCCATTCATGAGCCAATGCATTTGTTTGATCCATGAACCAGCCCCTTACTCGTGCGGCTCGGTATCGTACTCGGCACACCGCTCGTGCAGCCTGACACCATGCTTGTGCACTCGGCCATGCACCCGGCCATGTGCTCATGTAGCCTGGTAGCGTGCCCGTCCCTAAGCTTGGTCAGACCTGATTGTACAAGCCATGCGTCTAGGCAACCCAACCAGCCCAAGCTTATATCGTTGGATTTAGACTTTGGTTTAGATGTCTTTGATCATATTTAGAGAAAATTTTACACCGAACCTCAGCCCGGATAGAATGATCGATCATTGTAAACTTGGAATTTCCTCATTTACTTAGGCAATTTGCTAAGTATACTTATTGATTTTTGGAGCATATGCTTAAGTGCCATTAGCCAATTGATCTTTAGGAAAAAATCAGCATGTTTCGGCCAAGCATAGGGAGCAAGAAGCTAAAGTTGACCAAGTCAAAGTTGGAATCAACAATTGGAGGGCCATCATTAGAAGAATCTTATAAGATAAGATCTTCATTAATGCATGAGATCTTGCAATCTCTAGATATAAGGCAATAACGGGAGCCAAGACAAGGGTCATTAACGAAGAGATCAATAATAGAGGCTTATGTGTCCCTCGATCATTCATATATAGGCTTAAGTGTCCCCTAGATATTTAATGCATATGGTGATTCATATAGCCTAAGATAAGGCATTATGACCCTAGATGGACACTTGGAATTCAATTGGGCCATCAAATAATGAAGTCTAGGATTTGATCAAGATTTCCCTAAGATTTTTTCAAAATTGCCTCTTATAATTAGGTGCCACTTGAATGAAGTTCATTGGACCATTTGGCATAGCAATTATTGAAGCCTTGGCCTATAAATAGAGAGACATCATACACATTCTTCTTTTCCCCAAAAACCGTGTAAGCCTTTCTTTCTCTCCCTAGTCTCTCGGCCTCTTACTCCTTCGGCCTCCATCTCTCTAATTCTCGGCCACCTCTTCTCCAGTTACTCACTTTCACCACCGCATCGTCACTACATACCCTAGAGCTCCCGAGTAGTAAGTGAATTTCCTATACTTTGGTTAGGGCGTAGTGTTACGCGTTTGGATTCGAGAAGTGCCTATGTTTGTGATGCTTGGAGTTTGCACATGTTTTGTTATTTCGTATGTGGCCATGACTCATGGCACAACCGAGGCATGAAACGGGGTGTTGTATGATCTCGTACTCATGTTGTGGTGTTTTGGGACGAGCTCAACTTGGTTTGGATTTTACATTGAGGCATGTAGAACTGAGCCAAGTTCGGCTCCGAGCCAGCACTTGACATGGTGGATCGAGTTACGTGCCCTTGATCGTGCCCCGCATGTTAAGCAATTTGTCATAGAGAGCATGAATTACACGAGCAAAGCATGTTTGCATGGGTTAATAAGATCAAGATAAGAACTGGAAATGTGTGTTGCTTGTTGCATGATCACACATGGGACTATGGCCATCACCGATGGATTTTGGGACATTGCCGCTGCCAATAGATTTCGGACCAATGCCGTCTTCAATGGATTTCAAATGATGCCGCTATTCGATGGATTTCGAGACGATACTTAAGGGAGTACTCGGATGCCCGGTGCTAAGCCAGAAGGATCGATGGATTTCGGTCATGAAATGATGAATCCCGTGTATTGATCTTTGCATGCAACTTTGAAAACCTTGCTTGATGTTTTCTTGTTTGTTGAACATGCCATGTTAATACAAAGGCAGGGTAAGATGCATTTGTTATTGATCTACCATCGACAAGCCAACGGTAACGTGTATTTCTCTTGTTTTATGCGAGGCTATTTCCTAGCCGGAGCATAGTGAATTTAACTTACTAAGTGTTGACTCACTTTTATTATTTTCAACTTTGTAGATATGGCCACGCCACCTCCAGTCCGTTTTGGTCGACCTATAGAAATGCATGTTCGGGTGGTAGATATTGTCGATGTAGAAGCCAGTGTCACGTATCGAAAATATAGCACGATCGTTTAAGTCCAAGTGAATGTAAACGAGATGGTTCCCCACCGTTACTTAGCGTGGTTCATTTTGATGGATGGAGACGTGATCGACCCATTGAGGGGTATAATGGACTGCCAGGGGCCAAAGTGGATGAACCATAGTGAGATGATCAAGTCTGTGAAGGAGACTAACATTTTGTTCTTTTTGGTGAAGGGACGTTAGTGAAGCTAAGCTTAGCCCAGCCATACGAAGTATGTGAGCGGATACTGGACGATATCCAAATGTAAGCGTAATAAGAAAGGCCCGAAGTAAGAAGGGCTTGTAAAATAAATAATCTATCTTGTAAATATAGTGTGTTTGTATAATGTGTTGCGTGGCTCACTTTGTGTTCTCGTTATTGTTTGTTCGTTGCTTCCATTTGTACTTAATAAAGAAAACAATAACGAGACGTTGAGATATATTCCCAGAACCTACATGAATCACGGCCAAGCTGGGATCAAGTGCCATGGTCTTGTCTCGAGGCGTGACACGCGCTGCCCCGCCGTCACGCCCGCGTTGCCTGACGCCCACCTCCTCATCGCCGCTACTGCCCCTGGTGAGCCATTCTCATTGCTGCTGCTTCCGAAGCTACCTCGGTTCCCCCACTCCTGCTACCGCCGTTGATCTCTAGCGCTCCTTCCAGCGAAGGACTAGCACCCGCCAATTTCCCGACGTGCTTGGGACTTTCATCGATCAAGCTTTAGCTCTTGTTTGAGTTTTTGTCGCAAGTCTTCCTTGTTCGAGTTCCAACCAAGCCCAACGAATTTCAGCTTGGTTGGGGCTGATCCTTATTTTGTCCAACCACCCTTGCCGAGTCTCTTGTAAGCTTTCTAGATAGGACCAGCAGATTTCAGGAGAACACCTGTTGGACAAATATGCTCCTCCGAATTGTAGAAGAAATGAAACTTCAATTTCAAACGAGATGAACAACGAAGTCTGACTTTGAGGCATGATATCACTTTCTTTAAGGAATTATTTGCTCCACAAAATTACTAATGGTCACCGGCAAATTTCCTCCAGATACAAAAAAGTCTCAATTAAGAATACCGAATAGCAATTTCGGTATATCTCCAGAGTCTCTCTAAGAAAACAATTAGAAAGAATGGCTACAGTTTTCCCAAATGAAAAGGTGTCTTAAAATTCTGAATGAAGAGACTTAATATTCAATCATGCAAAAACTGACTCACCAATTACACCCTTTCGAAAAAAGGTGCCCCTTTATCGAAAAGATATATAGTGAATTGGTACAAAGTTAAAAGTCACGTTGAAAAAAAAATGTGAAAATTCGGAATAATATAATAATAACAAATAATAATACTATATATATTTTATTAATTTCGAATTTCGTAAATAAAAATAAAATAATAAAATAAACAGGGATTAGTGCTAATTAAGGTCCTAATTAAGTCAAAAGTGCTAAGCGCGTCTAATAATTGCATAATTATTCGCGCACCTGCATGAGGGTATTGTATGGACTAGCCCATGCCCCATTGTTTTCACTTTAAGGAGCAAGAAGACAATTACACATATAAAGTGATCTATATTCTCAAAACTTTCTTATGTGAGATAAAGAAAAAAAGTACTATTTTGTTTGTTTTACAAACAAACAACCAACAACACCAGCCTCACCAACACTATCGCTTGGTTCCTTCAGTTTAGTCAACACCATGTTTGATGTTTTTACAGATTTTTGAGCATTGGTTTGCCTTTTTCGGTGTAGTGACAAGCCTCCATACTTGCTAGATGAATTCCCCACCGAGATTACCAGTTTCTGGCATCGCCATTGGACTTCTCTAGGGTTCCATCGTGAGTCCACTGCCATCACAGGGGGTCTATGAACCACCATCGAGGTGAACCGCTCGTGATCCATCGCCAGTTCGACCAGTCACCACCTGTCGGTCCAAACTTGGAAAGCAAACATTCGAATTAGGTAAAAAGCTCATCTAATTTAACTTTCGAGTATATTGCTTCATTGTTTGAAATATTGCAATCTTATACAAATATTTGAGTGATATTATCATATCCAATAAGTTCAAAAATAGCCTTTAAATTAGGAATTATTTCCTAATTTCACAACGTGCTATGGTCAACGGTCTGATTTCATGCCCGAAATATGACTTGCGATCGCACGAAAAATTGTTAATTTGATCTGCCGCCCAAGATATGATTGCAATTGTGCGGAAGATTGACCAATCCGATCCTCATGCTCGAGATATAATTCGTCAATTTATCATTTCTAAATTTAAATGGATACGGATAATATTTCTTATGATTGGGTGTCGTGTTCATTGCTATTTCTTTCCGTCTTTTGTTTGAATTGAATTGATTGTCTTTCCATAAAAAAAAATTACAAAAAGATTAGGTAAAATTTGAGTAGATAATATATTGCATGTTTAGGATAAATTTTAATTATTTTCCTAGAATGGATTAGTTTCTTTTTTTAGATATTATTATTACATGTTTAAATTAGGTTAATTATTTATTCCGAATTTAAACTTAAAAAATATATAAAATATACCACGTGCATGTTATTTCAGAGTAGTTGCATATTAATTACTTCTCGTCATTAGAAATTTCACATCTAGGTTCATTTGCATACCATGTTAGAGATAATGCATTTAATTATTGTTAGAATTAGGACATTTAAATAAATCGTATGTTGCATGTCATACTAGACGTATAATGCATTGCTTAAAGTTTAATTTTGTTAAATCAGAGAAAACCTTAAAAAAGATTTGAGTGGAATTGTGTATTAATTAGAAATCATATTTAGAATGATGATGTGATTTTCTAACTAACATTGCAAATGTTTTTGTTGCTTCGAGATAAATGTACCTTCCCTATCTTGCAATTTATTTATTACTTTACTTTATTGGGTGTTTCATTAATGGTTGTGCACCCACATGATTACCTCATATGTTAGGAGAAAATTAAAATAAATGCAAGCAACCTATCAAAATATTTTTTTGAAAATAAAAGAGAAAATGTACTGAAAGGGCATTAGAGTAATCTAGTATAATCAAGTCCCTGAATCCATAATCTCTGGTTCGTAGGAGTAAGTATACCTCCCGATACTTTACTTGGGTTACTAATCGACCCATAAAAAATAGGTTAGTGGCGACTCTTGATTGAAATGATTTGCATGTTAAAAACTTAAACCTTAAGTTGTAAATTAGTAAAGGTTTGGAGAACCCGAGTTAGGCCTAGATTTAATAATCCGTTAGCCGAATCCCTAGATAGTGCACCCTGAGGTTAGGTCGTGACACACGTTTGTCAGTTATATTGTCAAACAGGTGGTGTATAACTTAAAACATGAATTCTAGACTCGGTTTCAAAGCAATTATCAGCTTGGCAATGATATATCACACTCCAAATCATCATTATACTCTACGAATTAGCTTTGGTACCACACATTCATCCAAAATCTCCACGATTCAATTCAATGCTGTCAAACTCAATAGACATAGAAAAACAGGGCATATGAATGAGAGATTTACCTAGTTCGTTTGGTGGAGTGAAATTGTCGGAGTTATGATTGACGGAGCTTAGAGATATCGTTAGTATTCTTTCCTCCCGGCAACAAACAGCTCCAGTTGTCTCCTTTCGTTCAACCGCGAGGAAACGAGGAGGCTAACGATTAGACCTGTTAAACAAGTAGGTAAAGTCGAAAATGTTCCAACCCAAATAGACCTATTTAACCCATTTCCATGTAATGCAAATCTAATGACTTATACCCAACCCAATCAAAACCCAACCCATATCTGACCCGACCCATATTGCTATTTAATTTAGAAAAACTCATATCCAAACTAAGATGAGAGTATAGAGTGAGTGAGCACGAAAATGAGTGAGGGTGAGAGAGATAAGTTAAGTTTAAATAAGTTGTAAACCCATTTATAATCCATTTACGATCATTTCCATCCCATTTAACACTCATATTTTGTTTATACCCAATTATAACCATTTTAGTGAATATAACTAACCAATTTATGACTCATTTACTTATATATGATTTTTTTTAGTACCAATGTATGGGTGAAGAAATGGGTTTATGACCTATTTTGACTGATTTACTTGCAACACAAGTTTGGGTTTCCAGTTTGAGTTGAATTGGTTTACTAAGTTGATGGTATATATTAGTGATTAAATTGAAAATTTTCCGTGATCAAAGGCAATCACTATTCCTTGTAGTTGTGGATATCGGATTAAGATTCCAATTTGGGTATCCAATCTGCAGCTTTCCTTTCACGCACTCAGTCCGTCGAGATCTGCACTATCAAACTAGACCCCCCTTGATGTGTTTACAATGTCTTGTGCACAGTTCAATGCAGCCTTCTTTTGAAGGTAAGCATTGTTGCTCATCTTTCTCATCTTTCTAGTGTATTAGTCAGTTTATGGTTATAAGCAACCGACAAAATAATCTGTGCAGACAGTCCATTTTGTCCTTAGAACACCTATTATGAACATTGATTATTTGAGTGTGCAATTTCCAGGCATGCATAAAAAAAGTCAGTGAACTCTGCGGTGCTTCAACGATAAAGACCTTTCAATTGGTGCATAGTGCTCTGAGTTCATTATGCTGGGAATGGTGTAATTTAAGGTTAAGACTGCAAACTTGTGGGCATTGGAAGAGTTAGAGGATTCCTTTTCCCCCAAAAAATTAATCTCGCTCCAATTCTATGTAAAGCCAGCAAAGATGAAGTCTCGAAAACGACATTTTTATTGAGAGAAAATGACTGCAGAGTGCTATGATAAGCATCGTCACATCATACGTGCCCATGGAGAAGAGCTTCTCCATATTCTCATCTTGTAGAAGCAGGAACTTCATGTCAAACGAATATTGCAGTCCTCTAAGCTCACAGTACGCTACAACTCGAAACAGATTCGATCCTCAAAGCGGCGGGTCGGTCTAGGCCCAAATCCCATTATGCTTATCTACAGAGTGGTCAAAACTGTTTGTTCATTCATGAACTTTTAGTACATGTTCAATTCAGTTCCTGAACTATACGAAAATGTTCAACATAGTCCTCAAACTTGAATTAATGGAAAAGACTGCATTAAATATTTTCATATAGTTTAGGGACCGGATTGAATATGTACCAAAAGTTTAGAGATGATATTGAATAAATTAAAAATTCAAGGATCACATTGCACATTAGATTAAAGTTTAGGGACTATATTGAACAAATTAAAAATTCAGAGATCAAATTGCACATTCGTCCAAAGTTCAAGGACCATATGTGTCATTTTCTATATACGTCCATTCTTATATGGAACCAAAATTACTGTGTCTCATTTTTCAATTTCTTCCAATTATGCCTCAACATACAAAAGGTCATGCATCGCCCTTTCTAAATGTGATTAGGCTTTGTTTCCAAATGGGTGAATCTTTTGTTTAAGAATTCATGGCCGATTACTTCCCTCTCTCACCTATAGCGTGCTACCATTATGTCAAGAAGCACATTAGGCTCAGTGATTTTCATTTGTGACTTGAAGTACATGCCAAGGTAGTATGTACCATATTGCTGAGGATCGGGTTACGAACTACATCTAAATCGCAATTCGTGAATCAAAAGATTAATGAATGAGGATAATGTAATTCTCGTTCAAATTCTCGAGTCAAATTCCCTTGATTCTCTATGGCTAAAAGTAAAAATTCCTCTATCTCTCCGATTTACATTACTGCATCAGTATCTCAACTAAGTACTATCATCATATTCATCATCATTGTATAAACTGTTTCATGATATACAAGGTGTTCGAAGTAATGATAGTACAACACAAGGTTCATGTCTAAGCCAGCATTATAACACACATCAAAACCAACTTCGCAAAGAGCAAACAACAACATCTAGAGAACCGGAACCTGTCACCGTTCTCTAATTCGTGATGAATGCGAATACCATCAGGATGCGGAAAAAAATAATCGGCCAAGGCATGTCACAAAGCAAAATGTACATCAACAGACCACACTTGACACCTCCAAGAGCAGCAGCAATGAGAGCAGATGCAAGTTGGAGCCTTGGGTCTATATCTCGCCCTCTCATATCGACGATTTTGAGCAATCTGTAGATACGCATGATTTTTGCACGGGTAGTGTTGGCTGGAACATCCGTGCACTCGATGGCTTGTATCAAGTAATCCTCCAGGGAATGAAGACGTTGGACATGTGCAGCAATTCGATATGCAAGCTCTGCTCCACCTCTTGGAAATAAAATCAACGAACCACTTATTAGTGTAATGTCTTTGCGAAAAGCTCAAGTTGTGAGCTCTTTCTGCATCACTTAAGACGGCAGTCTTTCCAAATGCTTTTAAGAACTACCAATTTTAGTTCAAATGGAAATTAATGTGCGGTATGACGTCAAGCTTCCGCTGCAAATCATAGTTAATGTTTCTATCATTGCAGAGTCTAACCTCTGTATGCACTGCAGGAATGTAACCTATATATTGATTTCGGCTAATTAAGCTAATGAAAACTCTTTCTTTTGGACGAAATGTAACATCAGAGTTCTAGGGATACCTCCTTAACATCCGCAAGCCTTTCCTAACCTACTCTTACAACACTAGATTCACAAAACAAGGCCACCCAGACCCACAAAACTCCATGCGTAGCAGGTAGAAACAGAGTAAAGCTAATGGCAGGTCTCATCTTTCTTAGGAGGAAAATCCAATAAGACTTTCATTTGATGCGTTGTTATCAATATGAGTTTCTCTTTACAAAAGGAAGAAACAGAGTGTATGTACAGTCGATTCTCTTCATCAATAGAATTTTCACGCCCAATAACTTTAGAAAAAGGTTCACATTCTTTCCCACTTTGTGATTTTCGAAAAGAAATGGCAGTTATTGTGGCATTTCGCTCTCCTCGTACAAACTCAGCTGTTTTAATGGTATTTATACTTGACAGGGACTGTTCTTGCATCCAACTGTATCCAATTACCGAATGGATGTCATGAAAACTCACCAATTCGCATAGAAAAGGGGTCAATGGCTAAAAGAAACATTCTTAGTTTTCGACGAATTTACACCCACTGAATACACTCTGTTGTTTCGACCAAAAAAAAAAAAAAAAAAAGAATATACTCTGTATTAACACATGCCAACATGCTCTGTTCTGAGAGTCAATCCTCATTTTTTTTTGGGTCATTAGAGTCAAGTCATCATGAACATCTAGAATAAAAACCATTAGCAAAAGAGTTGATATCATTGAAAATCCTAAATTAATACACACGTAACAAATTTATCCTAAGCTCATTTTTAGGTCACCAAAAACTCCAAAATGATATCCCCGTGACATATTTACCCTCCATTAGCTTCCACAAAATTTTACCTTGAAATTGTTGAGCTGGATGTCACCTGGCAATAACCAAATTAACATGACAAATCCACTTGGAAATCCATATCAATTTGGGGTAAATTTATCACAGGTATACCAGTTTGAAATTTTTTATCATTCAAAAATTAATTTGAAGTAAATTTGAAGTAATTGTACCAGTTTGAGATTTTTCGTGATATTAATTGTTAGCAAAATAATGGAAGACAAATATGTGTGGTATAACATAACTAACCAATCTAGGAAATGCAAGAAACAAGCCATTGTACATCCAATGGATATGCCACTAAATAAATGTTCAGTTCTAAGTAGAGCCCATTTATGCTCTGAGGTTCCGTTTGTTTTGTGGAAAATGAACAATTTGAAAAATATTTTTCTAAAAATAATCGCTTGCATCATTTAAAATAATAACTAATAAAAAATGTTTTTATCATCAATGACTTGATATCTAAACATTTTTGTAAACGATGAAAAAAGTTTTGTTTATTCACATTTGTGAGCGATATGAGTGATAATTTTTAGGAAAATATATTCTAAATTATTTATTTTCTGCGAAACAATCAAAGTCTAATACGAAAACAAAAACTTGATTCGGTTAACAAAAAGAGCAAAGAAATGGAGACCAAAATTTGGGTGACATAAATTGGTGTTCCAATCCGGACTCTCACAATCTAATGCAAGAAACAGGCCATTTTCTACTGGCAAGGAAAACACGCACCTCTCAATTGGGCTCTGAACAGTACAAGTTCAGAATGCATCAATAAGTTCACCTGATTTACGTGAACTGTAGGTTTTTTCTTCATAAAACAGTATTCACGTAATGGAATAAGCAGAGTGGCCATGATCAAAGATAGAAACAGGATAGGGTATCAAGATTCTGGCTTGGTTTTACTTACAATCCTCCAACTTATTGACAGAGGGTGCGTGGTTAAGATATGTTTGAGGTGACCAAAGCTTACCTGCGACCACCGTGATCAGCTGGATTGTTGTTCGCCATGAACCTTCCGACTCTGTCTCGCTCAGTCTCTTCCTTTCTCGCCTGAAAATGAAAACAGGATGGGGGCTATCATGTCACAGACCTTTGGCGACGTCTGTATATGGAAAAGTTCTCTTCATCTGTCTATTATCACCCGCAGGTGATAAACTCACTTTCTTCGTGGAGCCAGTGAGTCAATCACCCGCGGGTGATAACAAATTAACTCATTGTTGCTGGCCAAGCAGCTGTGCCACAGGCACGTGAGCATGGCCAAGCTCACGTGCCTGTAGCAACAGTCATTGGGCAATAGTTACTGCTTGACCAAGCAGCTGTGCCACAGGCACGTGAGCTTGGCCAAGCTCACGTGCCTGTCGCAACAGTCATTGGGCAATAGTTCTTGCTTGGACGAACAGCTGTGCCACAGGCACGTGAGCTTAGTAAGCTCACGTGCCTGTAACAACAGTCATTAGGCAATAACTATTGCTTGGCCAAGCTGCTGTGCCACAAGCACGCGAGCTTGACTAAGCTTGACTATGCTCACTTGCCTTTAGCAATACTTATTGCTTGGCCAAGCTTCTGTGCTACAGGCACGTGAGCACAGTAGCAGCACGTGAGCTTACTCAAGCTCACGTGTCTGTGGCAACAGTCATTGGGCAATAGCTATTGCTTGGCCAAGCGGCTGTGCCACAGGCACGTGAGCTTGACTAAGCTTGACTAAGCTCACGTGCCTTTAGCAATAGTTATTGCTTGGCCAAGTTGCCATGCTACAGGCACGTGAGCACAGCAGCAGCTCACGTGCCGCAGGTTATATAGGTTATACCCTGGCAACGCTGCACAGACTCATTAGCTATAATTTACACAACAAGCATGTTTTATACCATGCATTAAGTTTCTGTTTTAATTTAAACTTGCAGTTCCAGATGTGTTTGTTAGAGTATATGTAGTTAGTATAGTTAAGAAATACATATGATATTTATTGTATGTTCGTATCTTGGTAACCTCAGCTAATAGAAAAAACCATCGTCTTCGATGACGCTTAAAGGTTTGAATCCTTACATCTCATATTTTACACGCAAGGCCCGGTTTACAGACAAGGGAAGTATAAAGACATTTTTTTAAGGTACTTTAGAGATATTTAGTTCAAGAGCCGTGGACACTTGTCCTGATAATTTCAGCTTTTGCAAAGACTGCCTTATCAAGTAGTTTGCTGTTTACTTCAAGAGTTTGAGTCACGTGGAACATCGGGAATAAAAACCTGAATATATTAACAAATACAGAAAATAATAGAGGACAAATCTTCAAGGTACAAATTGGTGTCCAACTGTTTTGCGGCATTTTGACATTTTTGAAAAATATTTTTTTAAGTAATTTAAAAATGCAAACTTGCTTTTAATTTTTTAAATAAACATTGCATTATGTGTGCACTAATAACTAGGGCACGGGTAGCCAAGGAATCAGGCACGGTCCCATAGAAGGCGGCCCAAAATCATGATGTCTATGGCCAGCACCCTAAGTTGAGTCCATCGAGGCCAAACTCGGGCCCACAATGGTCAAGCCAAAGAATTCGACGCCCGTGCTTAGGCCCTTGACACCTAGGCACAAGTCCATAGAGGTTGGCCCCAAACCTCAATCCCCATGCCCATGTCCTCAGTGGCTGAGCCTACGTCCAACGAGGCTGGCTCAAGACACCCGTGCTTGCTAACAAGCCTAACCTCTATGGACTTGAGCTTGCCCTCGATGGACTTAGGTTGGGCACCAAAGATTTGGGCATCGGCATAGGGGTATTGGGATAGGGCACTGGGGAGCTGGAAACAAGCACCGAGATCCTAGGCCTAGCCTTTGTGGATTCAAGCTTAGCTTTTATAGATCTAGGCTCAACCTCTGTGGATGCTTGGCCTTTGTCAACCCAGGCCCGAGCATCGAGGATTGGGCACGGCATAGGGGTCCTGGGTTCGGCCTTGATGCCTAGCCTTGGCCCGCTGCAAGGACCTGGAACGAGCGTTGAGGTTTGTACCCAAGTCTCTAACTTGATATTTAGTCATTATTTGAAAATTAGTTTTTGAGTTTTTAAAGAGAAAATCATTTTCTTAAATTTAAGCACATTGACTTGGAAAAAAAATATTCCGTTGACTCATTTTCCTAAACAATTCAAATATCCAAAAATGTTATCTTAGAAAAAAAATTCCACGAAACAAACGGAGCCTATTTCTAATAGGCATAGAAAGAGAGGATGGAGATCCTTAACCTCAAACGGTATTTTCATTGGCATCTCAATCAATTTTTAATAATGATACATATAAATAATGCATGTATTAACGGTTGAAATATGTTTAGACACTAATGATCTTCGGAAGCATCTCGTGGAATAAAGAATCCACGTCCAAATGTGATGTCGGCATTTCTCTCTTTTCGAAATGAGATTAAACCAAAAAAGTCCTTGTTCAAAAGGGATAAAGAAAACACAGAAGCTTGAAACCTCGCATCTTTGATGGAAGGAATGGACCAACAAAGGAATGAAGTGAGAAAGAGAGAGAGAAAGAGAGAGGGGTTTTTATTTATATGAGAATAGGGTTGAAGGTGGTACCACGTGTCCGAGGTTGAGTGGCATGCCAGCTCAGCAGTGTGAGAGGGAACTTGGAGGACGGGTGATGTAAATGCTTACATCAGCTAAATTGGCCATTTCTCCGGTTCGTCTATGGAATAGAAATAGAAAATTCTATTTTTGATCAAAAATTGATTTCTAGAATAACGTGATTCTCATGCGCGCCCCGAGTGCCTGTGATGTGATCTGACGCCCTTTTTCTCTGCTCTTCCTATAATCCTATGTAAGCTCTTGTAGATGTTGCGTGCTAGCCTCCTCGAAAAAATATTTTACATTGTAGATTCCATCACGACATATAAAGCAAATTACGGTACGACGTAAAGTTATTTTTATGAATATTGATCATATTAGAATGATTTATATTCATTGTTTTTGGATTGTGACACATTTGTATTTGAGGAGCTTCATGGTTTTAATTTACGGTAAGTGTATGTTAGGTAAAAAAAGGCTGGGGTTGAAAGTTTCTCTTCAAGAAAGGGAATGGACTTATTAATTTTGATTTGGATTGTTTTTTTTTTTAATTTAAATTTTGAAGGGTCCGGTGTCGATTCTATTTAAATGTAAACAGTGGCTCAATGAGAAGTTATGTTTCCTTCTAATTATCTGGCTAACTATTTCCTTATTTTTTTATGAATTTGTTTAATGCGAAAGCTAATAATGCCTACCAAAGAATTCCAACACTTTCATCTATAAGTTTCTCGTGATCAAACAAGACAAAGGTGCAAGCAAACGGAATTTCTTGTGATTTGCTTTGGGCTTTTGATGGTCCGCATTTGACACTTCACCTCAAGCACGCATAAAATTGAACAAAGAAAATGGAAATAGTTTGCTTCGCTTAAGCTTACAACCCCTTTCACAGCTAAACAAAAACAATCATTGCTGAGGACTTCGAGCGACTTCATTCCCCCGAATCTCAATGGATCAGGCCAATCTCCCAGGAAATCTACGACTCCCCTTTTTAGGTATAAAAACATTCTTAATCATCGACATGCATATATATACGTTTATGCTTATATTGAACCAAGATTACTCTGTCTCGCTTTTCTATTTCTTCCAAATAAGCCTCAACATACAAAAGGTCGCGCATGTCACTTTCCTAATGTGATTTTGCTTTGTTCTCAAATGGGTTTGTCAATCATTTAAGAAGTTGTGCCCAGTTGCTTCCATCTCTCACATATTATATGCTTCCTTTATGTCGAGGAGCACGTTGGCCTCCGTAGTTTCATTTCTTACTTGAAGAACATGTTGAGGTAGTATGTACAATATTTTTGAGGTTGGGATATGAGCATCGGGTTATGAATTAAGTCTAAATCGCAATTCGCGAATCGGAAGATTAGTGATCGAGGATAATGTGATTCTTTCTCAAATTCTCTAAATCAATTCCCCTGATTCTCCATGGATAAAGCAAAAAAAATACCCAGTATCTCCAATTTCATATTGTTGAATTGGGATCTTAACTAAATACTATCATTGTAGTCATCATCATTGCATATTCTACTTCTTGATGTAAAAGGTTTTAGAAGTAATTAATAATAGTACAACACAAGGTTCATGTGCAAGCCAGCATTAGGACACACATTATGGCCAAGTTTGCGAAAAGCAAACCACAACATCGAGAGAACCAAAAACTGTCGCTATTCTCTAATTCATGATAAATGCAAATGCTATCAGGAGGATGCAGGGAATGACAGTCGGCCAAGGCATGTCACCGAGCAAAACATACATCAGCAAACCGCATTTGACACCTCCGAGAGCAACAGCGATGAGATTGGAGGCAAGTCGGAACCTTGGCTCTATATCTCGCCCTCCCATCTTAATGATTTTGAGCAGTCTGTAGATACGCATGATTTTTGCACGGGTAGTGTTGGCCGGAACACCCGTGCACTGGACGAGTTGATTCAGGTTCTCCTCCAGGGAATCAAAACGGGGAATATAAGCAGCAATTAGATCTGCCATCTCTGCCTGCTCTTCTTCCCGTCTTGGAAATGAAATCAGCAAACCACATGTTAGTGTACACTCTTTTGGAAAAGCTCAAGTTTTTAGCTCTTTCTGCATCACATAAGACGGCAGTCTTTCCAAAAGCTTTCAAGAACTACCAATTTAAGGTCTAAAGGAAATTTGATGCGGTACGATGCCAAGCTTCTAGGGCAAATCATAGCGAATGAGTATGCGTTGCCGGGGTCTAACCTCTGTATGTACCGCAGGGATGTAACCCATCTATTGATCTACGGCTAATTAAGCTAGTGAAAGCTCTTCGTTTCAACAAAATGGAACATCAGAGTACTAGGGGAAACATCTTTAACACCTATAAACCTTTCATAACCTACTCTTACAACACATTCACAAAACAAAATCACCCAGACGCACAAAATTACCGGGTAAGCCCCCTGCTTACCGGTTAGACACAGAGTAAAAACTGATTGCAGGTTTTATCTTTTTTTCTTAGGAGGAAAAGCTAATAAGACTTCTAATTAATTGTTGTTCTCAATGTAAGTTTCTCTTGACAAAAGAAAGAAATCTTCACATTCTTTCCAACCTAGTGATTTTCAAAAAGCAAGGCCGTTATGATGGATTTCAATTTCCTCCGACAAACTCAGCTGTTTTAATGGTAGGCATACTTGAGAGAGATTATTCCTGGTATGAGTCCTACCGTATTCAATTACGGAAAATTTACCCATTCGCACAAAAAAAGGGGTTGATGACTACAAGAGGCATTCTTACTTTTTGACAGATTTACACTCACCGAGTAAACTCTGATATGTGCACAAGCCAACATGCTCTGTTCTTAAAGTCAAGTCATTATGAACGGCGAGAACAAAAACCTGGATCAATTAGCTAAATGATAGAAGAAAAAATCTGGGTGGTACGACATAGCTACCGTAATGCAGGAAATGGGAGAAAGGGGCCAATTTGCATCCACCAGATATGCCCCGAAGGACATGCTCTGTTCTGAGTATAGCCCATTTCTGCTTTTTGAGAATTGGGTCATTAGGAACGTCTCAATCAATAAAGGGAACAAACGAATAGATGAAAAGTTCTGGATGGTACAAATTGGTGTTCGATACGACTCTCTCAATCTAATGCAAGAAACAGGCCATTTTCTACAGGCAACTCTCCATGGGCTTGTAAGTTGAACAGTACAAGTTCATAATTCAGGAACACCTAGAGTGCAGGTTTTCTCGCCCTAAAACAGCATTCACGTAATGGAATATACAGTGTGACATGATCAGAAGAAGGAACACGAAAGAATATCAACATTTTGGCATGAGTTTCCCCAAAGAATATAAAGATTTTGGCATGAGTTTCCCCGCGATTTTTCCTACTTACAGATGAAGCTAGGCTAGAGTGCTTTTTTATATTTTTAAGCTCGCTGAGGCTTACCTTCGACCGCCGTGATCAGCTGGATCATTGTTCTCCATTACCCTTCCCACTTCGCCTAATCTCTCCCTTTCTTCCTGAAAGTGTGGTTTTTCCAAGTGTTTGCAGATTGTTGTATTGTGTATATAGAGGCTTCATGGCAAGTGCTTTGGGTTTTAGATCCATAAACCGCTGAAGGATGACTCTTCTCTCTTTCATTTGTTTATGCGCAAGGATGTTGAGAGTCAAATTAAGGAGTTTAATATGTGCCGCTGAAAGATCAGTGCCTAAGCATCTGCTTAATTAAATCTACCGCCTTCGTTGCCTCGTCTTCTGTGTATACAGGCTTCACAGCAAGTGCTTTGGGTTTCAGTTTGGCATGACGCTGACGGATGACTATTCTTTCTTTCATTTTTTTTATGTGTGAGGATGTTGAGGGTCAAATTATGGATTTTAA
The DNA here is from genome assembly GCA_024500025.1 of Syzygium aromaticum. Lineage (NCBI taxonomy): Eukaryota > Viridiplantae > Streptophyta > Magnoliopsida > Myrtales > Myrtaceae > Syzygium > Syzygium aromaticum. Next base: position 36,881,841 of record CM044892.1, read on the forward strand.
TATGTGGCCCTGACAACTCAGTGCCGTAGCATGGATCTTGAAACTACCCTTCGCGTTGCACCCGGCGACCTCCCCGAATGTCTCCTCGGACGCATCCGATAATAAAGAAGACATTGCTCCCCCGATATTTCCAGAATTTTTTAGGGAGTTTAATATGTGCCCTTGAAAGCTCTGTCGGCGTCGCCAACTGCGGCGACATTGCTCCCCCACGATTTGTTTCCGTTTCTTTTTTTCCTTTCCGTTAATATTTCCAGATATATTTTATTCCCCGATTTTTCTAATGACGGAACCTGTCGCAGACAATCTACTAGGCGGCATGTCCAGTCACTGCGAATCCATAAAAAAGTAGGATTCATTGGCGATAGTCATTAATCCTTTTGTTTCGGTTTTGTTTTTTTTTTTGCATGAAAATTTTTATCCCACGAGATACTTCCTCGGCCATGAGTGTATCAACATGCCTCAACCGTGGATGCCTGCCCCATTTACACACATTGGAGGTAGAGGATGATTATAGCGGAAAAATTTCCTGATCGTTAGTTTGGTAAATTTGTCTAGGTAAAACTCATTGCCAAGTAATCCCTCTCAATAAGTTTTAATACCTTCAAAACTGCTTAGTTGTCTGAGAAAAAAAGAATTTCGTTCACTGTCGAGTCTTTTTGAAAATCTCAAACTTTAAAAAAAAATGCCAAGAAGCCTCTATCACGTGCATGAAGAACTGCACTTTTTTGCAAAACCGACTTTGTATTTGTTGTCAATTGACCGTGGACCCACCAAAAGTTTGTTTCAACTATCTCGACCCATGCTAATTAATATCATGTTTTGCAGTTTTTGGGTCGTGCATTTGAATCATGCAATAGAATTTGCCATCTCATCCATCTTATATAATTGAAAATAATTAATTTGATCCTAATCAATAAAACGTTATCGTATCAATGCGTTCAAGGTGAAAATAGACTAGTTTTATCTCGATCTGCAATGCACATATAGCTAGGTTATAAGAAAATATTTAGGTGGTTTCAAACCTCTGCTGCTGATGTGACAAGCATTTTTCACTAATAGCCAATATGAATTTGACATCTATACACTGACGTGGAATTAAATAAGAAAATATTAATTTGTCTAGATTTGTTCGGCCATGGAAGTTCTTGCTCCATTGAAGTTTGCAGCACCTCCGTCGCTAGGGCCACCAGCGGAGTCTTCAGCGCCACGTCCTACGTGGCTAAGTTGAGCCGCCCTGTCAAACGTTGCTCAATGCCGCCAACGGCCACAGACAAGTGACGCGACGCCTAAACGCGTTCGGCCATGGATGGTCAGATCTGAACATTTGGGAGACGTCGGTGAATGTGATGACAGCCATGGATGAGGGATGCAATGCTAGATTTGGAGTTTGGAGGAAAAAAAAAACAGAGCAGGAGGGGTGGCTCAGGCCAACCGCAAGCGACGCCGGAAGGGGTCATCCATCATCCATGGCCATAAGCTTTGCTTGTCCATGGCTCGCGAAATGCCTCGTTCACAGATCTGGTGACCGCAGATCGTCCATGACCGCGAGCTCCAAACCTCACCAATGGACAAACGATGTCAACAATGGAAGCTTATTTACTTCGCAGCGAGCTCCAAATCTCGTCAATGGACAAACGATGTGAACAATGGAAGCTTATTTACTTCGTTGGAGTTGCAAACCTTTTGTCACTGTCACAACCAGCGGAGTCGCCAGCTCTGTATCCAGCATCCAAGACGAGCCACCTCGCGAGCCATGGAAAAGCAAATCTTGCAGCCATGGATGATGGACAGGAACGAGCAGACAAAACTCAGGCTGGATGGAGGAGAACGAAAGAGAGAAAAAAAAAAGTTAGATTTTTATTTGATTCCACGTCAGCTGCTGAAGTGGCAATGCTGATACGTATTAATTTGTGAGTAGCTGTAAGTAAAATAAATACATGCCACATCAGCGTTGACATGGTTATTTGAAATCACTAAATATTTTCTCTGTAGGTTATACTCCTGCAATAATGCATAGACTCATTAATTATGATTTACACTAAAAGCATGGTATTATAACACGCTGTGAATCTCTTCTTGATTATAAACTTGGACTTCTTGATGTGTTCATGTGAGTATATGTAGTTGGTAGTATTAAGAAAAGCTCATAATGTTCGTTTTAGAATCATAGATTGATTACCTTAGCTATTAGAAAAATTGTTGTCTTATATAATGAGTAAAGAGTTTACATTCCATATTTAAATGCCAGGTATACATACGAGGAAAGTATTAAGACATAAAGTATAAAAGGTATGTGCTTAATACACGTGCCATGTGAAACTTTTATGATAACTTGAGCTTTTGCGAAGGACTATTGTATAATTGTGTAATTTATTGATTTTATTACTAGATACGAAGTAGAGCATTGAGCTCAAATTGCTGGAATGCATAACCAGCATGTTGATTCCATGGAGGAGTCCTTGCTTCGAGTCATCAGGGACGTGTATACCCATAGTGGTTCGACCAACATTGCTGGAGCCCTGTCATGCTTATGCACACCGGGGTCAAAATTGTCTGGCAAAAATTAATTTTAAATATTTACTTAAAATTTATCACATCACTATAACTCATACTTTACAAAACATACTCAGTATTTTGAGTATTACCTTTTCTTCCTTAAGCTTTTCTTTTCAATTGAAATAGAAAAGTAGTCGCATTACTTGCTAGTTTGCTATTAATTGATAGACTATTGTTTTGCATCAAATAAATAATGAATAATGATCTTTGAGAAAAATAAAACACAAAAGTATTAAAAAATATATCAAGGAGAAATTACAAAAATAGCCCTATGCTATTGCTACTATCCAATTTTGATCATCATACTTTATCTCGTGACAAATTGGGTATAATTTTGGCAAAAGTTTACATAACTGTCAAAATATCAACCGGATATGCTGACTTAGAGCCGGAGGTATACAAGTGCTGCCAACGTGAAATGAAAAGATAATTAATCAAAAGAAATTACAAAGTGGTCAGTATATTATTGTCGATGTTAAATTTTGAGCATTGTTAATCTAACAATAGAGTTTAGTCCTTAACCCGACTTTCGATCCCCATTGTAGATATTTTCTTCAAAGTGTAGATAAAAATTACTGAGTGAGTGTCGAATCAGTGATGAGTTATTTGTAAAGAAATTTGCACACGTAATTTCAATTAGGCTTTTCTTAGGTATCTAATAATATCGCTTCTCCTCACGTGCTCACGAATTTATCATAATTATTGCCCATTTATTGTGGAATAATCATTTTATAAGGGACAATCTAGCTTAGAGTTTGAAAACTTCCCCACTAGAAATGGACTACATTTTCACGTGGGTGGTGATTGTAAGGGGGAATTGTTCCCAGGCCATCCACTGATTGTAAAGACAACTGGTCAAGGTTTCCCAAGAGCAACCACGTGTCAGTTGTCATATTGTCCGCCCCCAATTCCGAGCAAAAACCACGTGTCAGCAGGAGGGAAGGCCGCGAGATTCGAATCTCCTGGCTTCTCAATATATATTTTTTAATTATTCTTTAATCTTTGTTATCGCATTTTTAGTATTCGGCATTGAATCTGCACCGAAAACGGTTCGTTTTACTATGACATTCTGTTTATTCTTTTATGTAGTGATACTCCATTGAAGTTATATGTGCATTCTAGGTGGGAGTTTACGGTGGAGCCCATATGTGCTTTATATGGTGGTAAGGTTTTAGCCTGATTTCACGGTTGGTGCTCTAATGTAATAATGGACAATTGATCGGGATTTAATTGATTCTGTTTTATTATCTTCAATTATTTAAAAAAAAAACGAACGAAATTGGGACAAGCGTGTCGAATTCTAAGCATGACTCAAATGCAAGACCCAAAAATACAAAATATAATATGAGTTATCATGTTCAAGGATAGTAAGTATAAATAAATTTTTGGTGGGGCCAAATGTCAAATTACAAGAAAAACAAACTAAAATTTCTTAGGAGAATACAAAATAACTAAGCAAAAAAAGGGAAGCCATGCCATTGGCGATCCTGAGCTTGAGGCATTTACTTTCTTCACTAGAGATTTGTTACCAAATATTAAAGCTCCATTTATTTCGTGAAAGACTTAAAACTTGTTACAAAAATGTAATTGAGTCTTAATACTTTTAAAAAGTGCAATCAAGTTTCAACACTTGTCAAATTAGTACAATAAAGTCATTTTGTTAACTTCGTCCAACTTGACAAATGAAAAATACTAACATAGCTTTTTATTTTTATTTTCTCTCTCCTACATAGCGATGATGTGGCAAAAACATAAAGTATAAGGCTAAAACGACATCGCTTTGGTCCAAATATGATTTTTTTAATCCAAATTTTATTTAAATTAATTAAAATAAGCTAAATAAAAAAAGGAGGGTAGAAAAACCCACCCCCACACCACCATTGCTAGTTGGGGATGGCAGGGCCTTACCTGCAGTCGACAAGGGTCACTGTCCACTAGTCGCTAGCCGAGGCCCGGTAACCCCCAATGGCCATGGCCCCACCATTGGCGGCCTTTCCCAGCTATGGTGGGACAGCGGCAACCATCGTTTACTTTTTCCCTTTTTTATGTTTTTTTTTTTAAGTTAGCTTATTTTTAATATAATTTTAAAATAATTGTATTAAAAAAATTAGATTTGAATCAAAACGATGTCATTTCAGCCACGTAGAATAGAGAAAACAAATTTTAAAAAAACCATGTCAACATTTTCCGTTAGCCAAGTTAGACAGAGTTAATTAAAGAACTTTATTGTATCAATTTAACAAATTTTAGGACTTAATTGCACTCTTGTGATAAGTTTTAGGACTCCATTGTACTTTTGTGACAAATTTTAAGACTTTCACTACACTTAACCCAAATTTGAAAACTAGTCGCGTGACTTGCGAGTTTACTATTAATTAATGGACTAATTTTTTACGTCGAATAAAATATGAATAATGATCTTTGAGAAAAGAAAACATAAAAATATAGGAAAATATATCAGGTGAAAATTACAAAAATGACCTACACCATTGCCACTATTCAATTTTGGTATCTTACCTTATCTTGCGACAAATTGGATCCACAAACTAATCACTGGTTATCATTTCACGAAAAATGTATACAACTAATCAAATATTAACAGAATATGCTGACTAAGCGCTAAAGCTATGCAAGCAACGCTAACGTGGAATGAAAAAATAATTATTCAACAGAAATTACAAAATGGTTTCTATATTATTGTTGATGTTTAATTTTGGTCGTGGTACTTTATTTTACCATATATTTTCTTCCAAATGCAAATAGAAATTGCCGAGTAAGTGTCAGATCAATATGCTAGTTCACACAACTTGAAGAAGATATCTACGTAAGACAATCCGCATGTAGAGAAACTTGCACATGTGGTTCTAGTTTGGCTTCCCTCAAATATCCTGTAATGTAACTTCCGCTCGTGCACTAGCGTATTTGTTATAACAATTGCCCATTTATTGTGGAATAATCATTTTAGGAAGGACAATTTAGCTTGGAGTTGCAATACTTGCCCCAATTGAAAGGGCCAAATTCTCGAAAGTATTATTAATTTTTTTTTTGGTGATCAATTACTAATTAGATAGACTTGCTGCTAGGACATCAGTTCTAAAGACACTAAAACAAGCTTACCTAGTCAAGGTTCCCCAAGAGCAAGCCACGTATCCTTTTTTCATTAATTGCCTGCCCCCATTTATGTTCATTAAAAGATTAGTTTTAAACGCAGTAGAACGGGAGGGGGCACCAGGTTCGAAGATCCTGGCTCCTCCATATTTGTTTTAATTATTTGTAACTTTTCTAATCTTATATTTTCGTTTATATTTTTCGATTATGTGAATAATTATGATATGTATACCTATTTATATAATTAGACTATTGCATTTTGCCCATGTAATTAGTATTTGTCAATAAATCTATAATGAAAAAAGCATTCGTTATACTATGGCACCCTTATTTTATCTATCATGTATTAATATTCTATTGAAACCTTGGTATATAGTAAAATGGTTGCCAATAATCATCAAATTCCTCGTTCTGCCCGAGTGCGTTTTCATGATCACAAATATTATTATATATTATTTTTATAAATGTACTTCATGATAATGAATGCAGCGGTCGCACCTTCCTTAAACCTAACTATTTATTATTTATTTGACTTGTCAAATTGTATAGCAAAGTTATTTTTCTGCATTGTGTCCACTAGTTTTGCACTATTATAACACGTTGATGCCACATACTGATCTTTGGCTCTTAGCCCTTACTTTTTTTTTTTTGGGTAAAGCTCTTAGCCCTTACTTTTTGTTTGCATTTGGATGAAAAAAGCATACGACATTCCTAAAATCAGGATTGAACATTGGTCCACCGACCAATTACACGACAAAAATAAAGTATAAGGATCGAAATTGATCAAGAGTATTAGTAGAGGAACCAATCGTGTAATTTCTCCTCAAATTTTAAGTTACGATTTACGCGTCAGCACCGCATGTTCATCTTCAATGCTTACTTAGCACTTTTTGTCAACATTTGGACGAAAAAATACGGAATTGGTCCTGAATACGTGACGTGGAATTAGTTGAGGAACCAAATCCGTCACAAAATAAAGTACAAGGACAAAAACTAATAGTGAATGTTCGAAGCAACACTGACAAAGAGCAACCAATTATCAATCGTCGATTCATGTAAATAACGCATGTCTCAATGATCGAGATATGTTGAGATACTTGTGACCTATGGGAGTATCTTGCAGGACAAAGATATCACGTCCAAAATAAAAATTAAAAGAAAGGTCGATGACGACCGATAATAAATCTTAAGTTTCGATGGATTGACAACCGTCAGATATGACCCTGATTACATTACCTGCTCCGCAAATCTCAGTCACTAGGAACATTGAGAATCAAAACCTGGATATATTAACAAAGAGAGAATAAAAAAAAGGAAAAACTAGAGAACAAAACTTGGGGGCACAGATTGGTGTTCCAACACTCCTATCAACGAGCTTCTTGTGATTAAACAAGACAAGGCGCGAGGAAAACGGGAATTTTTCTTGTGATTTGCTTCTGGCTTTGGATTTGAGGGCCCGCATCTGACACTTTCATCTCAACTACACATAAAATTGAACAGAGAGAATGGATATGTAGTCGGGCTTCGCTTATAGTTATAGCTTAAATCTCATTCTCCGCTAAACATAAGAAAAGAACAGATCATTGCTGAGGACTTGGGGCGACCTCCTTCCCACCCATGAATCTCAAGGGACCAGGCCCATCTCCCAGGAAATCTCCGACTCCCCTACCCTTCTCTTGCATCTAAAAAAGAAAATCTTAGTCATTTGCAATCTGTCTATATATATGTGTGTGTGTCTGTGTCTGTGTCTGTGTATTATTCTACTCTCGCTTTTCTGGGATTCTCCCTCTCGTGTGCTGACTTTCTTGGGGGACCACAATGGAAAAATTACCCATTAACCCATTCATTGGCGCCGGCTTCATTAATATTACACAGAATGGGTTGGGTTAATGGGTAATTTGACATTGTTGATGATAAATTGACATATACATCAACAATGTCAATTTTGACATATACATCGACAGTATCATTTTTTAATTTAACGAAGGGTAAATTTATCAAAAGTATATCAATTTGAGATCTTTGGTAGTCAAAAAATTAATTTTGAGGTAAATTTATCACATGTATACCGGTTTTTGATATTTGGTGATCAAAAAATTAATTTGTGATAAATTTATCGCAAGTGTACCAATTTGAGGTTTTTCATGATATTAACCTTATTGTTCAATCTCTTAAATAAACATGAAAAAGCTCAGACTTATATCATGAGAAAATTAAAAAATGATGCTATTAGATCAATTATATAATGAATGACAAAAACTTTTATATAAAGATATAACTAATTTGATTACATACGTTATACATACATTATCTACAATAATCAAATTTTGTTGTTATTTCATGCTATCTAATGGCATATATTCATATCTTTGGGGCAAAAAAAGGATAATTAACGTGTTGTATCGTTAATCTTAGCGACCACCTCATAAAATTTTGGAAAAATTCAAATAATGGCATGAAATGCCCTCATTTTCTTAAATAATGGCTTGAAATGGATCTTGTTTCAATTAAGGGCCTAAAGTGGCCATATCAGTTTTAAAGAAGGACTTGACCGCACCTGCTTGATCAAGGGCATTTTCGTTTTTATTTTATTATTTTATTCTTTTCTTTTCTTTTTTCCCATTTCTTTTTTACCAAATCTTTTTTTTCTCCGTCGCTGGCCAACCGTTGGCGAGTGTCGCCTTGCTCATGGCTAGTAGCGGCAAGGGCAGCCCTCACCAAATCGGGTGAGGGCGACCATTGTCCAAGTGAGGCCGGTCCTTGCCCATGGCCGTCGAGGGCAGCCTCGCATGTGTGATGTTGTCATATGCATGCAGCTATTAAGAAAACATACTGGATTACTTGCAATCTTGACCCCAACATACAACAATTATCTCTGGATAGTAGAAGATACCCAAGCAATTTTGCAGTGAGGCCTCATGATCTAAATAGACGGCTTGCAAATTTTCAGTCGTCCCTTCAGCAAATTACTATCATTGCAACGAAATGCAACTCCGTTCCTTCTGATGCTGCAAGTGAATTTTCAGTCGTCCCTTCAGGAAACAAGCACCGAAATTCCAGGCCTAGCCTTTTGTGGATTTGGGCTTGGCTTCTGTGGATCCGGGCCCAACCTCTGCGGATGCCTGCCTTTGTTAACATAGGCCCGAGCATCAAGGACCAAGCACGGCATTGGGGTCCTAGGCCCGGCCTCGATGGACCGGGCTTAGCGTCGATGGACCCAACCCTAGCCCATTGCTAAGGACCCAAAACAGGCGTTGAGGTTTCCGTACCCAAGTCTCTTTCTTGATATTTAGTCATACTTTGGAAAATGAATTTTGAGTTTTTAAAGAGAAAATTATTTTCTTAAATTTAATCATATAGAGTTGGGAAAAAATATTTCGTTAACTCAATTTCCTAAACAAACCAAATACCAAAAAATGTTATCTCAGAAAAAATATTCCACGAAACAAACAGAACTTATTTCCAATAGGCATAGAAAAGAGGATGAAGATCCTTAACCTCAAACGGTGTTTTCATGGACATCTCATTCAATTTTTAACAATGATACATGTAAATAAGGCATATATCAGCGGTTGAGATATATTGAGACACTTGTGAACTTTAAAAGCATCTTGTGGAATAAAGAATCCACGTCCAAATGTGACGTCGGCATTTCTCTCTTTTCGAAATGAGATTAAAAAAAAATCCACGTTCAAAAGGGCTAAAGAAACCCCGGAAGCTTGAAACCTCGGATCTTTTGATTGAACGAATGGATCAACGAAGGACTGAAACGAGAGAGAGCAAGAGAGGGGTTTTTATTTATATGAGAATAGGCTTGAAGTTGAAGGCGGTACCACGTGTCCGAGGTTGAGTGGCATGCCAGATTAGCAGTGCGAGAGGGGAGGTCGGAGGACAGGTGATGTAATTGCTTACGTCAGCTAAACTGGCCATTTCTCCTGGCCGGCTTAGCTTGCCGCCTGGAGATTATTGAGTGGCTGTGATGTGGTCTGGTGCCTTGTTTTTCTTTGCTCTTCCCATATAATCCTTCTATAAGCTCTTGCAGATATTGCATGCCAAGCCCCTCGTAAAAAAGATTTTATGTTGTAGATTTCGCCGCGACGAATAAATCAAATCACAATACAACGTAATGTTGTTTTTACGAACATTGCCCAAAAATCATAATGATTTATATTTATTACTTTTGGAATGCTACACATTTGTATTTGAGGAGTTCCATGGGTTTCAATTTGCAGCAAGCATATGTTAAAGTATAAACAGGCTTTGGTTGAAAGTTTCTCGGAAATGGATTTACTAATTTCGATCCGGATCATTTACTAATTTTATTTTTATATTTAACTCTCTCTACACATCTAAATGTTTTCTTCACACACATGCGTGTACTCTTTTTACTCGAGGGGAATAAAGCAATTTTTTTACGTGGATTTAAAAACCTAAATCACAATCGGTTTCATTCATCATTTTAGTACACTACAAAAAAACTGGATTTTTGCTACGAAAATTTGCGACGAAAAAATTTTCGTTGCAAATTTGCGGCAAATTTTCCAACGAAAATTAAAATTTGTTGGAAATTTCCAACAAAAAATTTTTCGTCGCAAAATTCGTTGGAAATTTCCAACGAATTTTGCGACGAATTCAAAAAAACCCGGTATTGTTCGGCATTTTTTATATTCGTTGGAAAATTCGTTGAAAATTTCCAACGAATTTTCCAACGAATTTCAATTTTCCGGGCCATTAATTCAGTTTGTACAATTTTCCAACGAATTTCAATTTTCCGGACAATTATTTCAGTGTGTACAATTTTCGTTGGAAAAGTCGTTGGAAATTTCCAACGAATTTTTTTTCGTTGGAAATTTCCAACGAATTACAAAAAAACCCGTTACTGTTCGGCATTTTTGATATTTGTTGAAAAATTCGTTGGAAATTTCCAACGAAATTTCCAACGAATTTCAATTTTCCGGACAATTATTTCAGTGTGTACAATTTTTCGTTGGAAACGTCGTTGGAAATTTCCAACGAATTTTTTTCGTTGGAAATTTCCAACGAATTCCAAAAAAAACCCGGTACTGTTTGGCATTTTTTATATTCGTTGAAAATTTCCAACAAATTTCAATTTTCCGGACAATTACTTCAGTGTGTATAATTTTCGTTGAAAAATTTGTTGGAAATTTCTAACGAATTTTAATTTTCCGGGCAATTATTTTAGTGTGTACAATTTTCGTTGCAAAATTCGTGAGAAATTTCCCACAAATTTTATAACGAAAACCCTACTTCTTCCTTATTCAATATTTTCGCGCTCGTTATTCATACACACACACTCTCTCTCTCTCTCTCTCCTTTGCCTTCACCTTCTCCCTTTGTCTCCCCCTTCGCCTCCCCCGCCGCCCCGCCTCCTCCTCCGGCTCCGGTGCCATGGACACCAAGCCTCCGACGGCCCCGACGCCATCAAGCCTCGTCGCCGGCGAGGCTAGGAGACGACGACGGACTTGACGGGCGGCGATCCCGAAGCCTGCTCCCGCCCTTACTGCTGCTGCTTCTTCTTCTTCATCTTCGGTCGGCCATGGCGAGGGCCGAGCTCGCCATGGCCGGCGAGCTCGAGCTCGCCCAGATCTGGGGCCGGCCATGGCGAGGGCCGAGCTCGCCATGGCCGGCGAGCTCGAGCTCGCCCAGATCTGGGCGAGCTCGGCCCTCGTCGGCGACGAGGCTTGCCCTCGCCGGCCATGGCGAGGGCCGAGCTCGCCATGGCCGGCGAGCTCGAGCTCGCCCAGATCTGGGCGAGCTCAGCCCTCACCGGCGACGAGGCTGGCCCTCACTGGCCATGGCGAAGGCCGAGCTCGCCATGGCCGGCGAGCTCGGCCCTCGCCGGCGAGGGCTATTTTCTATCAAAAAAAAAAGTTTCGACCAAAAAAATATTTTTTTTCGATGGAAAAAAAATTTCCACGATTTTTAGCTCAACCAAAAAAAAATGTAATTTCCAACGAAAAAAATTCGTTGGAAAAAAAAATTCGTTTCCAATGAATTTTGCCACGAGTTTTCCAACGAAATTTTCCAACGAAAAAAAATTTATCGCAAATTTCCAACGAAAATTGAAATTTTTCGTTCGAAAAATTTCCGACGACTTATTACCAACGAATTTTTTTTCATTGGAAAATTCATTGGAAATTCGTTTTCCAACGAATTTTTTCAAACTTTTCGTTGGAAATTTCGTCGGAAAAAACATGTTTTTTTGTAGTGGTATCGTGTGATGCAATAAAATACATTGAATGCACACATGACCATTGTCGTTGTTCGGCCTTGTGACATTACGAGTGATTTATGAATGAAATTATCAGGTAATTTTGTCAAACTAGTCTCAAAAGCACAATGATAGTCATCAAAGCGGAGCTTTGTCAATCTGGTTAGCTATCTTATTGGGTGGGCGAGTAACGAATCAAGCTTGTACTTGTCCAGCTTGTTGTATGTGCGTAGTCCAAATGAACAAATTATTTAGAACTTGTGAGCTATCCAATTGGCTATTTTAGTTTGAATTTTGTTGTGTGGAGATTGCTGATTTTGTAATATAAGGAACAACCTATAAACTATATCAAACTAACAAAGCGTGTATCCGAAACAAAAGAATAGTGAATGAGAGTATGCGATTCCTTTTTATATACTCTCATTTCCCCTGTTTCTCTCTGGCCCAAAGGAAAAATTTGCCCTGTTTCTCCAATTTCACCATTTCTTAGTTCTTTTTACTGGTAATGCAACTCCATGAGCTTTATCTTCCAATGCAACTGGATCAAATGGGCAGTAATGGACCTAAATGCACTTAGGACTTAAACTAAAACTGGCACTCTAGCAAAAGATTTAAAACTGCATTGTCGGGAAGGGGCTGGTGGGAACTTACCGAGATATGCTTAAACTAGCTCAGAACACGCTTAATTGCAGAGGAATTTGCACCAGAAAGAATTGAAATCATCATTATAATTTACTCTGCTATGTCGTGTAAAAGATGTTCAAGGTAAATAATACAACATGAGGTTCATATCTGACCCAGCATTGGAAGGTTACTGAGCAAATCAAATTCATATAAAGAACACACCACCACATCATAAAATCTGTATACTATCGCCCCAATTATTCCTTCAATTCGCGATGAACACGAATGGGCCTACCAACATTAAAACGCAAACAACAAAGACAGGCAAAGGCAAGTCGCCAAGCAGGACACACAATAGGAGACCGCACTCGACACATCCAAGAAAAACAGCCATCACAGCAAAAGCAAGTCGAAAACTTGGGTCAAGATCTGGCCTTCCCATCTCGAAGATTAATTTTTGCCGAATGATTTTGATTGCTTCACAGACAAGCATAATGCCTGGCGTATTGAAAATGTCGGCCAGACCTATAGAACTATGCCTGTCCCTGATGAGCTGATGCAAAGTATTCACTAGGGAATCAAGTCCTCCATTAACTTGAGTTGCATGCTCTAACACATACCTGGGAATAAAAATCAGTGAATTACTTGTTAGTCAACCGTCTTTCGCAGAAGCCTAGACAATAAGGATCAAGAACAAGCATACGAATAGATTAAGAAAGAAAAACGCAAGAGCAATTCGTGCTTGTACCTTGGTTTCAGCATGAAACAATGGAAATGACGAATTCACCTGATCTAATTACATTGTTTCCTAATAAAACAGCATAAACGTGATGAAACACACACGGAGACATCATAAGAGATAGGAAGTTCTTTTTCACGAAAGGAAATGAAGATAGCACACTCGCAGTCCTCCACACTCACCTTCTTTCCAACCTCGTGATTTTTAAAAAGACATGGCAGCTATTATGGATTTCATTTTCCTCGGACAAACTCAGCTATTTTAATGATGTGCATACTTGAGAGGGATTATTCCTGGTATGAGTTCTACTGTATTCAACTATCGAACGGATATCATGAAAATTTATCCATTCGCACAAAAAAGGGGCCCGATGACTTCAAGAAACATTCGTACTTTTTGACGGATTTACACCCACTGAATAACCTCAGTATGAGCACGAGCCACCATGCTCTGTTCTGAGAGTGGAGTCATTATGAACAATGAGGATAAAAACCTGGATCAATTAGCAAAATAATAAAAGACAAAATCTGGGTGGTATGACATAGCTACCCTAATCCAGGAAATGCGAGAAACAAGTTACATTGCATCCACAAGATATTCCCCGAAGTACATGCTCTGTTCTGAGTAGAGCCCATTTCTGCTATTTGAGAGTCAAGTCATTATGAACATCTCAATCAACAAAAGCAAAAAAAAAGAACAGAGGAAAAAATTTGGATGGTACAAATTGTTGTGATGATCTGACTCTCACAATCTAACGCGAGAAACAGGCCATTTTCCACGGGCAAGCCACTGACCCAAGTTCAGAGTTTCAGAACCTGTTTTACGTGGAGTGCAGGTTTTGGCATTATTTCACTCGCAGCGGACATGGTTAAAGATAGAAACAGGACAGGATATCAAGATTTTGGCATTTAATCACTCGCAGTTCTCCAACTGACCTACAGAGACTGGGCTACAGCGGTCAAGAAATGTTTGAAATCACCCAAGCTTACCTCCTAGCGCCGTGATCGGCTGGATTGTTGCTCGCCATTAACCTTCCAACTTTGCCTCGCCAATCTCTTCCTTGCTAGGCCGAAAATGTGAACAGGGTGGTTTTGTCACACCAAACTATGAAATACCCACATCGAATGAGAGTTTCCAGTATATAGGGAGTATAAGGACTGCTTTCCACGCGCAGGGATTGGGCCCCATAAGCAGAACTACTGCTGTCTTGCTTTTCGACTAGAAAAGGAGAATTATTTTCGGGGCAGGGGATATGTTCGACAAGACAACTATTCTCCAGATCCCATGGAGAAAATTTAGATCCATGGGATATGTCATGGAGAGAGACAGAGACATATCCCATGGAGAGAGACAACTATTTTCCAGATCCCATGGTCATGGGATATGGATATGTCTCTCTCCATGACGTTTCTCATATCCCCATGGATCTAAACTCCATGGGATAGAGACAGAGACATATCCCATGGAGAAACGTCATGGATGGTCTCCATGAGACATATCCCATGGAGAAACGTCATGGATGGTCTCCATGACGTCATGGAGTCATGGAGAGAGAGAAACGTCATGGATGGTCTCCATGACGTCATGGAGAGAGACAGAGACATATCCCATGGAGAGAGACAACTATTCTCCAGATCCCATGGTCATGGGATATGGATATGTCTCTCTCCATGACGTTTCTCCCCATGGATTCCATGGGGAGAAACGTCATGGAGAGAGACATATCCCATGGATCTAAATTTTCTCCATGGGATCTGGAGAATAGTTGTCTTGTCGAACATATCCCCTGCCCTTGCTCCGAAAAAGGTCCCTTTTTCTAGTCGAAAAGCAAAGGAGTAGTTCTGCTTTAGGTCGAAGACCAAAAGCTCCGAAGCTCCAAAAACGTCGAAGAACGACGTCGAAAAGGGGCAGTTCTGCTTTGGGGGCCCAATCCCTGAGCGTGGAAAGGCGGGGCGTGGTCTGGGCTTGGAACATGTGGCCATCCCATGGGCTTGAAAAGTAGGGCCATCCGGCAGCCCTCATACTCCTAAGTAGCGGTCTTCGTACGCCGATTGGCTATTTGCTTTGTAGTCGTACTTCCGATTCACTATTTTTAATATGAAAAGCTCACATAAACCTATGACGGAGATGGAGTAACTATTTTTAATGATTTAAAAAATATATTTTTAAAACTGATCACTTGTATCATTTACAAAAATGAATAAATGAAAATGTTTAGACATAAGTTATTGTCGATAATGAAAATATTTTTCACTTATTAGTTATTTCAAATGATTATTTTTTGAAAAATATTTTCTAAATTACTTATTTTTCGCTAAACAAACGAAGCCTAAATATGAAAAACCCACTCCATGGACCTCCAACGTGTAGTTTTTCATATTTAAGCCATGGACCAAGGGAAAATTACACTTCAGATGCTACTCTATTATATAGAAGTGAGGTTGTGGAATATGAATTACGTGGTTCAGATTTTCCTGGTAAAATAAAAGAATATAGGACTCTTAATTATTCAGAATATAATCAAATCATATCTACTGACCTCCCTCACAGTATTGTCACCGTAGGTCCGTAGTAGACTTTAACCTTGGAGGTCCATGGTTTGAGTATTCTAATCCGGTTGCCCATGGTGTATTTTTGTCTGTTTTCCCTTTTTTGCTTAGTTATTGTGTATTCTCGTAAAAAATTTAGTTTTTTTTTCTTGTTATTTGACCTTTGACCCCACCAAAAAAATTATTTCTACTATCCTTGACCCATGAGAACTCATATTATGTTTGGACAAAATTCGTCACGATTTTATTCATTTTTTATAACTCAAAATGATAAAATAGAACTAATTATATCCTAATCAATTGACGACATTATATTAATGCACCCGCTGTTAAAACAGGCTGTCCCTACCTACAATGCACATGTAGGTTATACTTCTGCAACGATGCAGAGACACATTAGCCATGATTTACCCAAGAAGCATGGTTTTATGCCATGCGTCAAATTTCACTTTGAAACTAAACTTGCAGTTCTTGTCGTGTTCATGTGAGTTTATGGAGATATAAGAAAAATGCACGATGTTCAATTTAGACTAGTATCTTGATAACTTTATTTATTAGAAAAACCATTGTCTTTTATGATGCTTAAAGAGTTCAAATCCTTACATTTCATATTTCACGTGCGAGGCCTAATTTACATACGAGGAAAGTACTAAGATGTATTTCGTGTTGGAAGTACTTGAGAAATATGCTTGATACATGAGCAAGTAGTTTATTGATTTTAATTCCTAGGTACGAAGCAAGCTCGAAGCCCAAATTGCTCGAGTGTAACCACCATTTTGATTCCATGTGTTGATACCTAATTTTTAGCCGACGCATCATTAAAAATAGAAAATTCGAGATTATGATTTCCGATCGCGACGGAACCCGTTTCTTAAACAAAAAGTGTCAGTTTTTTGATTCTGTCTGTTGGCCAGGCTTCTGTAGATGATTTCCTATTCATTTTATGCAAAAGCTTGAAAAGTCAAATAGTTGACTTTCGGATTGACTTTTTTGTCAACCCTTTGACCAAAAGTCAACTCCAGGTCAAATTGGGGCTTTTCGCATAAAAAGATTCCTTTCAAGTTTAATTTCACTTTAGAAGTGGAAATTTCAGAAAAATTCAAAGATTTGATCATAAAATCAAGCTCCTAGTGAAAAGTCAACTAGGATTTGACTTTTGGTCAAACCTTTGACCAAAAAATCGAAAAATGCAAAAATTCAAAAATCATCTGATTTCACATTCAATTTACCTTTGGCATTTGAAATTTTGTAAAAATCGGTTTAGAATCAACTTTTCCCCAATTTGCGGAATTTGATTCAAAATCGGCCAAAAATGAAATTACTTCATTTCTAGTCATTTTTTAGGTTAGTTTTCTTCACGACATTTGATCTAGAGGTCATATTATATTCAATTTTAGAGCCAATTTTTTAATTCCAAGCCAAACACAAAAACCCCCAATTTTGGCCCTAATCAGTGATTTAAATCGATTCTTCATGATTTGCACAATTGACACGCGATTGAGCCCAATTTCTTATATGAAATCCAAATTCAAAATCAATTTTGGAAGATTCACATGAATTTGAGTCAATTTGATCAATTTAGTGATCCAATGATCAAGTAGTCTAAGAGTAATTGGTCCAATTAGTGCAATTCAACTTGACCCACTCTAAACTAATATTCAATTTGATGAATTGTGACTCAATTCGGTTAATTGGACTTCAATTAAATTTGTTAGTCTTGCTTGGCTATGCAATTACCCAAATTTAAGAGCAATTGAGACAAACAAGCTAAATTGGATCAATTTGTGCATAAATTTTAAATCGGTTCAATCCAATTTGATTCGATATTAATGGGCTCAATTAATCATCAAATCACACAAAATTGGAACAAATGAATCAAAGATTGAACTAGTTCAATCAGGCCAAATTCAGGATTAACCGGCTTAACTCGGTTTGATTCAAATTAAACCGGTCCGATCAGACTGGCCATTTTTCGGTTAAAAATTCGGAGACCGACGATCCATTCCGACTAGCCAAGGCCGGCCCCATCCCTTTGAGCTCAAAATTACAAAAATGCCCTTGATCATAAATTACAAAAATGCCCCTAAGTGAAAATTACCAAAATGCACTTCCTTAAGGATTAAGGAAATTAATTAGGGGATAAGCAAATCAATCATGGCCATTCATCTAGAATTGATCATGTCCATCCATAGTACCATGTCACCAATCCTTAACCCATAAGGAATATTCTTAATCATTAAGGATGCATTCTAAACCATTAGATCAATCTAAGGGTTAAGATTCAATGTTGGAGGGAGTATATAGTGTTTTTTCCCTCCAAAATTAAAGAACTCTCTCATTTTTCAGATCTGGTTTCTCTCTCTCTCTCTCTCTCTCTCTCTCTCTCTCTCTCTCATACTCTCTCACGTATCTCTCTCTCTCACTCTCTCTCTCGGCCGCCGGCCATTTTTCGGCGGATCACCGGCGATCCCAAACCTCCAGCAGCATCCTCGGCGTCTTCATGTCGCTGTAGTGGCCGGATTCTCGTTGAACGGCCATCGGATCGCGTCTTTTGATTTGATTCTTTATTACTAGCTCGATAGTGCAAAAACGGACCGATTCTCACTTAGTTTGTGCGGTCTATTATCATAGGTTGGCCGAGCTTTCCGAGACTTCTCCATGCTGTCTTTGATCTGAACACGGAGGCCGGATCACTCAATTTTGCACAGGAGCATTGTTGAGCAAGGTAAGTGCACTTGAATATGATTCTACAAATTCGTGTATACTGAACCTGCATGCTTGTGATGCCGATTTCAGCTCGTTAATGTCGAAATCTTGCAAAGTGATGAACTAGAGAATCGTAGAGCACGTCTTAAGCTTCGATTTGATATATCATATGCCTTGATCGGACTTGATTTGCTTCGGAAGTTAGGATCAGAATCTGGAATGTAATGTGCAGATCTGTTCTGATGATATCCTGATTGATGTTGTGCTGTTCTATGATTTTTCTGATTTTTTACGATCATTTTTTGAAAAAACTTTTTTCATGAAAGTTGTAGATCACATCTTAATCTATTCATCATAAAATTTTCATAAAATTATAAGCATGTTAGCATGGTACGATTTGCAACGTCATCTAGTTGTAGATCGGGTGACAGACTGTTTCTGATTGACCTTCGTGTGTTCTTTGATTTTCATAAATTCGTATGTTCAAAATCTGAAAAAGTTTTCATCATGAAAGTTCACACTAAGATCTAGATCTTTCCATTGATACTAATTTCATCAAAATCGAAGGTCATTTGGATTTTCAAAAGGAATTTTCATAATCCGATCAGTATCTGTGTCCAGATCTGATTCTCATTCCTTTAGAGTTCAGAAGATGTTTTTCCGAATTTGATAAAGTTAGAGTCCTTTTTTGCAAAAAATGAAAACTACAAAGTTGTTCATTGGGGTCTCATTATGTTTTCTGGAGAATTTGAGGGCCAAATAGCAATTTTTGAAGGGTCAATTTGCTCAAAATTTCATAAAAGGTCTTCTCGGGCTAAAATGTGATTTGCAATTGAGTCCTTCGTAAAAAACGAATTTTATAAAAATTTGGAGGGATTTTTAGCAAAAACTCAAAACACGAGACTTGTTGCACACGAAGAATGCTAACTGCACAAAAATTCTCACGTGGTTTTGATAAGGTTTGATATTTTTCCCGCCATTATTTTGAAATCATAACAGAATCGGATCCAGTCTGTCACCGAGGGTAAATTTGTCATTTTCGGGAAAATCGGCTAGGAATTAAAAAAAATGGTCTTCTTGACTTTGATCCTCATGTCGTGAGTTTTCTAATGACACCTGAATCACTTTATTTGGACATCATTAGAGTAGTTAATCACATCTGAACAGAAGCAATCCGAATTTGATAAAAACTGAATAAGTGGTCTTCTTATGAAGCCCACTTCTCATTGTTTGATTGGCTTCGAAATAAGGCCCATGGGCTTGAATGCATGCTTATTTCATTGCTATGCATGTATTTGTTAGATGAATGTTAGGTCCGGTGCATGTTCGGCAGATAGTCCGTTGTGATCATTTAGAACCCGATTTTAGGGGTTAATTGATATGAGTTGTTGTTTTGTGAATGCAAATGGTAACCCATTATCATTAACCATTGATCAAATAATGTTAGATAATTAGGTGGGTGGTGAATTGAAATGCATGAAAAACAAAGGCCGATCCCGAGGCCCGTGTTTGATTAGTGAATTGTTTGCACCTTTATTTTTCTTTGGTTGTTTCTTTGTGCGTCATGAATGAATGTAATGAATGTAAACATCAATACCCGAGAGGCGGTCCATGGGAAGATAATCCGAAATGGTAAAAAAACCAAGGCGATTGACCGATGTCCAATCCGGTCTCCATTTGTATTCATTTGATGAAGGCGCAAACCGATGTCCGATTCGGTTTCAATTTGTACTCAATTCATTCATCCCCGATCATGTCTCGGGTTTTCAATTTGTGTTGTAATAAACACCCGATGAGTTGCGGGTTTTTACTTTCTCGCACTTAGAATTGGCTCGTCTTTTCAATATTTTGAGTTTTTATTTTACGAAATGCCTTTTAATACAATTGATTGTTTCTTTCTTTTTCTAAACTAAGATAGGATTAGTTTAGAATCTTAAATGAAAATACAAAAACAAGATGCATGATTACCTAGTGGACTAAGACTTTAAACATGAAAATGGTAAAGAACAAATGTATGACAACTTAGATAACAACCATGTTAAGTTTAGCAGTACCGAAAGGGCGTTAATAGAAATATTAACGTAAGCTAGTTCTCGAACCTTTGATCTCTGGTTTTCGTAGAAACCAAAACGAAATTCCAGCGTTTCGGTTGGGTATTCTAGCCGACCCCCGACCTAGGCTAGTGGCAACTCTTAAAAAAAGACAAAATCGATCCGCTGTCACGCGAGATATGGATTTAGGGAAGATCCATGTTCATGATCAATGGATTATATGGATGATCAAAAGATTTATAAAATCATTTTTTATAATATGGCATATGAACCATTTCATGAACACTTATCTCTAAACCCGCCTTACCAAGCTCAGCTCTCGCGAGGTAGGTCGCGACACCATGGAGGAATCCTTGCTATGAGCCATCAGGGACATTTACCCATACTGGTCCAGCCAAAATTGCCGGAGGACCCATCAAGCTTATGTACACTGTGGTCAAAATCGCCCTGCAAAAATTAATCTGCGAGATGGGAAGACAAGATTTGGACCTGGGGCTCCGACTTTTTGATGGGGTCGGTTCTTTTTTTAATGATATTTAGTGAGATTTATTTAAATATATACTTATAGTTTATCACATCTCTGTAATTCAAATTTAACAAAGTTGTCTTAGTATCCTCAGTATTACCTTTTCTTCCTTTAGCTATTCTTTGAAATTGAAATAGACAACTAGTCATGTGACTTGCGATTTTACTATTAATTAGACAACTACTGTTTTATATCGGATAAAAAATGAAAAATGATCTTTGAGAAAAAGAGAACAATAATGTATTGAAAATTTACCGGGGAAATATTACTGAATGATCCTTATACTATTACCACTATTCAATTTTGGTCATCATATATTATCTTGTGACTAATTGGGTCCATAAACTAATCTCCAATTATCCTTTCAGGAAAAGTTATATATCTTTCCAGATATCGAAGGATTATGTTGACTAAGCGTCAGAGATATACAAGTGGCATTAACGTTTAAAGATAACATAATTATTCAAAAGAAATCACAAAATGGTCCTTGTGTTATTGTCAATGTTAAATTTGGTCCTCGTACCTTGATCTTACGATAATTTAGTCCTTATCTTTTGATCCTAATTCCAAATATTTTCTTCCAAATGCAGACATAAATTTCTGAGTAAGTGTCAAATCAATACATTAGTTCACACATCAAAAAAGATTCACGTGCAACACTACAAAAAAACAGGATTTTTGCTACGAAAATTTGCGACGAAAAAATTTTCGTTGCAAATTTGCGACAAATTTTCCAACGAAAATTAAAATTCGTTGGAAATTTCCAACGAAAACGTTTTCGTCGCACATTTCGTTGGAAATTTCCAACGAAAAATTTTTCGTCGCAAAATTCGTTGGAAATTTCCAACGAAACAATTTTCGTCGCAAAATTCGTTGGAAATTTCCAACGAAAAAAAATTCGTTGGAAATTTTCAACAAATTTTGCGACGAATTCAAAAAAACCGGTATTGTTCGGCTTTTTTATATTCGTTGGAAAATTCGTTGAAAATTTCCAACGAATTTTCCAACAAATTTCAATTTTCCGGGCCATTATTTCACTTTGTACAATTTTCGTTAGAAAATTCGTTGGAAATTTCCAACGAATTACAAAAAAACCCATTACTATTCGGCATTTTTGATATTCGTTGGAAAATTCGTTGGAATTTTCCAACGAATTTCAATTTTCCGGACAATTATTTCAGTGTGTACAATTTTCGTTGGAAAATTCGTTGGAAATTTCCAACGAAAAAAGATTCGTTGGAAAATTCGTTGGAAATTTCCAACGAAAAAAAATTCGTTGGAAATTTCCAACGAATTACAAAAAAACCTATTACTATTCGGCATTTTTTATATTCGTTGGAAAATTCGTTGGAAATTTTCAACGAATTTTCCAACGAATTTCAATTTTCCGGACAATTACTTCAGTGTGTACAATTTTCGTTGAAAAATTCGTTGGAAATTTCCAACGAATTTTCCAACGAATTACAAAAAAACCCGTTATTGTTTGGCATTTTTTATATTCGTTGAAAAATTCGTTGGAAATTTCTAACGAATTTCAATTTTCCGGACAATTATTTCAGTGTGTACAATTTTCGTTGAAAAAGTCGTTGGAAATTTCCAACGAATTTTTTTTCGTTGGAAATTTCTAACGACTTTTCCAACGAATTCCAAAAAAAACCCATTCCTGTTCGGCATTTTTTATATTCATTGAAAATTTCCAACGAATTTTTCAACGAATTTTAATTTTCCGGACAATTATTTTAGTATGTACAATTTTCGTTGCAAAATTCGTGGGAAATTTCTCACAAATTTTACAACGAAAACCCTACTTCTTCCTTATTCAATATTTTCGCGCTTGTTATTCCCACAACTTTCAATTTCCACATTCACACACACACACACACTCTCTCTCTCTCTCTCTCTCTCTCTCTCTCTCTCTCTCTCTCTCTCTCTCTCTCTCTCTCTCTCTCTCTCTCTCTCTCTCTCTCTCTCTCTCTCTCTCTCTTCTTCGCCTTCACCTTCTCCCTCCGTCTCCCCCTCCGCCTCCCCCTCCGACTCCTCCCCCGCCGCCCTTCCTCCTCCTCCGGCTCCGACTCCGGCTCCGGCGCCATGGACACCAAGCCTCCGACGCCCCCGACGCCATCAAGCCTCATCGCCGGCGAGGCTAGGAGACGACGACGGACTTGACGAGCGGTGGCCCCGAAGCCTGCTCCCGCCCCTGCTGCTTCTTCTTCTTCATCTTCGGCCCTCGCCGGCGACGAGGCTTGCCCTCGCCGGCCATGGCGAGGGTCGAGCTCGCCATGGCCGGCGAGCTCGAGCTCGCCCAGATCTGGGCGAGCTCGGCCCTTGCCGGCGACGAGGCTTGCCCTCGCCGGCCATGGTATTTTTCGATAAAAAAAAAAAAATTTCGACCAAAATAAAAAAAATTTTCAATGGAAAAAAAATTTCCACGATTTTTAGCTCGACCAAAAAAAAATTTGTAATTTCCAACGAAAAAAATTCGTCGGAAAAAAAAAATTCGTTTCCAATGAATTTAGCCACGAGTTTTCCAACAAAATTTTCCAACGAAAAAAAATTTATCGCAAATTTCCAACGAAAATTGAAATTTTTCGTTGGAAAAATTTCCGACGACTTATTACCAACGAATTTTTTTTCGTTGGAAAATTCGTTGGAAATTCGTTTTCCAACGAATTTCTCCAAATTTTTCGTTGAAAATTTCGTCGGAAAAAACATGTTTTTTTGTAGTGCAAAGAAACTTGCAGGTGTGATTCTAGTTAGGTTTTCCTTCTAAAAATGTCGTTTTTGCTCGCTACCTAGTGCATTTGTTATGAATATTGCCCATGTATTGTGGAATAACCATCTTATAAAGGACAATATAGCCTAGAATTGTAACACTTCTCTACCTTAAACGGACCATATTGGCGAAAGTAGTACTTAAGAGATGATCATTAGAGAGTTGCTGTTAGGTCATCAATTCTAAAGACATTAAAACAGCCTCACCTTGTCAAGTTTTCCAAAGAGCAAGCCTTTTTTCATTGGTTATCTGACCACCCCATTAATGTATACTAAAAGATGGGTTAATATTAGGAAAAATCATAAACTGATACACTTATAACAAATGTATCAAAAACTAATTTTTTTACCATTAAGAATTCAAAATGGTACACCTACGATAAATTTATCTTTCGTTAGTTTTCGTTAAAATTTATTGTTAAATTGCTAAGTTGGATAACACATGACAGTTGATGAGTATACTAGCTTAGGATTTTATCCCTCTATTTGTCACAAGTTTACTAGTTTGTGATTTTTCGTGGTATTAATCTAATTTAACGAATGGAAAATTTATCATAAGTGTACAAACTTGGGATTTTTGGTTATCAAAAAATTAATTTATAGTAAATTTATCACAAATGCAAGTATATTGGTCTGGAGTTTTTCGTGATATTAGCCATTAAAAGAACACTAAACGTAGCACAATCAAATTGTGGGGCCAACATCTATAGAGGGCGCCGGATTCGAATCTCCTAGCTCCTCCAAAATTCTTTTAATTATCTATTGACATTTCTAATCTTGTGTTTGTTTATGTTTTTTCAATGACATGAGTAATATGATAGATATATATATATCCCTAGATATAATTATACTATTGCATTTTGCGCATGTACTTAGTATTTGCCAATAATTCTAATACTTGACAAAGAATTCGTTATACTATGACGCTGTTGTTTTGTCTTTCCCTAATTGATGCTCCATTTAGCCTTTGATATATAGTAAAATAGTGGTAAAGAATCATCAAATTCCTCATTTGGCCCGAACCTTGACACCTCATGCTAAATGGTATTTATTTCTCTTTTTTGTTCTTCTATCGAAGTTATTTTCATTTATCAATTGTAACAAAAGCATGTACCTTTTGTTTATTTTTGTTGATTAATCTTTGGAGAGGAGGAAAAATCAACAAGACAAACAAAGATCTATAGGTTGTTTTATTTTTTAATTTTGGAGTTACTTTTACCTTTTATGAAAATCTAGGGTACCCTGGTGAGTGATGCTTAGTTTAGATGTTATGTTGTGTTAGGTGTTGGCTCGTTTGCTCTATACAGTGCTTAATTGAGAAATTTGAGATATGATCCTCTAAAAATCTTACTTATTAACATTGAATTTAAATCTTGTTGACACCTAAATTTTAGCATATCATTTAGTGGTTAATTGCATAGAAAATTAGGGATTAAATTTTAACCCCTAAACAAAAATATTAAAATTGCATAACATATAGTTTAGGTTCATTTAGATTAATTGCATTCCGCATCGGATTGGCGGTGACAAGCGAGCTTAAAATTCATCACGTGAATCGAGCTCGAGCATCGAACGAGACTTGGTTCACCCGGAAAGCATGGGCCGAAAATCACACGCAAAAGGGCTTCGTTGTTTTAATTTGAGCTTAAATTAGCCCATTATGCTTAATTAAAGAAAAACCCAAATTAATTCAGCCCACTTAGAAGCCTAAACCTAAGCCCGTTAACATTAAAAGCCCGGCTAATTGACCTAGATTTTCATTATAAATACATGCTTATGGGGGGCGAGAGAATGTGAGAATAAATTTTAGACGTGAGTGATACATGAGAGTGGGTGAGAAAGTAAAAGGGGGGGTCTTCTGGTGGTCTGACAATAAAGGGACAAGAAAGATAAAGACAAGAGGAAAAGAAGAGAGAGGAAGTCATCTTCTTCCTTCCACCCCTGCAACCCAACGCCATTATTGCTGCACTGGAGTCGTTGTTGCTGTTTGCTTCGCGATGACCAACCTTGCTGCCTCATAAATCGCACAAAGAAGCACCTGGAGAGCCGCTGCAGCCTGCCGATCCTGTGGAGGCCCTCGTCCGACGAGCTAACACCCCTACTTCAACGATAGCTTATTGCCTTCATCCCTGCCTGAGCCGTTGCAGCCCCAACGATCATCGCCGCTGCCACTGTTCCCGTCCCAACCTTATCGCTGTTCCCTGGCTTGAGATCACCTCCGACCACGGCGACGAGTTGTTGCGCCCACAACGTTCCTGCAACTTGTGCTGAAGCGCCGGTTCTAACCATCCATCGAGCCAAGGTGCATTGCTGTTTTGCAGGTTCTTTCGGCGAGTTTGTGAACCATCCAGTTCCGATTTTAATCAAGCATCGTTATTCGCCATCCCGTTGACCATAGCTTGATCCATCGGCCATCCACCAAACTAAGTGTTGCTATCTGTGAGCTTCCGTTGTCCATTGGTCCAAGGCGAGTCATCACGAACTCTTCACGACTAACTTCATCCGCTAGACCACCATCCCGACGCTGCCGTTCTCGACGCCGCGCCGCCGCTCCCGACGCGCCGTCGATCACCATCCCGCTTCGCAAATCCCGAGTCCGATCTCGAGACGATTCAAATTTGGAAAGAAATCCGCAAATCAGGTAATTATCACATTCCAATTTGATTTGAATATTTTGTTGCCTATTTTGTACTTATTGATATCTAATTTTGCATGTTTGAATAATAGGCATTATCCCAATAAGAATTTATTCCTTTTTTTTTTTTTTTGAAATCTTAGATATCTATTACTTGCCAAATTTGGATGGAATTTAGAATTTTCAAAATCTTTTGAATATATCCAAAATCTTTGAGATATCTATTTTTTTCAAGATGTGATCAATTAGGAAAATTTCCTCATCCGCAACCGCACACGTGGAAATAAATCTATCTATCAGGCTTTAGATAGAATTATTTCCATAGCGGGTATTTTGAATTTTAGGATCGATCTGTCAGACTTCAGATCGAAACTTAATTCGAAAGATTTGGCGGTTATATATTTTTTTACTTGATTTTAATTTCGAATTTTGATTTAAAAAAAAAAAACCAAAAGATCATTCTAGAATAGGTTAATTTCTTTAGTTTAAAATTGCATGTTTAGATAATTTGCATTTTTAATTCCGAATTTCATTAAAAAAAAAATACAAAAAAAAAAATAAAAATATGTCCGTCATTAGAAATAGGTCACGTCGTCGCATGACATATAATTTGCATGTTAGATTGCATTAATCGCATGTCAATTTTTGCACGTCATTACATATAGATTAGTTTTCATTTAAATAAGTGAAAATAAAAATTCCTGCACCTTTGAAACTCTAAGTTAGGATTTATTAAAATTGCCAAATTGAGTATTTTTCTTGAAATTGGTACCGAAAGGGCGTTAGGGAATCTAGCGTAACCAAGTCCCCGAATTCATAATTTCTGGTTCGTAGAAATAAAATAGTACTCCCGCTATTTTATTTAGGTTTCTAATCAACCTACCTTAAATGATTAGTGGCGACTCCTATTGAAAATATTTGCATGCTCATAATTGGACCTAAGTTGCGATTTGGTAGAGTTTGGGAGAACTCGAGCTAGGTTAGTTAATTTAATTGATCTAGTAATCCATTAGCCTAAGATCAAAAACTCCGATTTTTTTTAGGGTCGCGACAGCTTGGCGACTCCGCTGGGGATTAACTTAAATTTTTTTTGAAAATTTATGGAGGACTTAGGCCAAAAAAGAATTTTCAAACAAAAATCACTCGATTTGGCAAAATTTAATTGAATTCTCATTTTTAAGTGTTAAATGTTTTTGCAGGATGGGAGTTATAAGGGGAGTAGTGATTGGCTAACCCTTTGTTTTGCAGGTTTGGTGGAGTGAAATTTAATTTAATTTTCGTACAATTGAAGTGTTGGTTGCATATAATTGTTGTGCATGATTTACAGTATTTGCACTACATCACACACAACCTGTGACCGAACCTGGGTCACACCCATAGTTTTAAGATGGTATTTAGGTGGTTCTTTAACCTTGGCGGTAAGGCTTCGCTAAAGGTTATCCCATTTGAATCCCGAAAATTTTTCCAAAAAATGGCTCAAGGGACGTCCTCATGCACGTGAGGCTACAATGCATGGGGTTGCCCTTGTCGACCGAACCAAGCCGAAGTGATTAGACTCGACTAGTCATGACTATTGTATGCGAGGCTGCGACTAGTCATGACGATTGTACGCGAGGCTGCGACGCGTCGTTCCGTTCATCATTTCACTTTGCAAAAGCCATTAGGATAGATAGATTAAGATTTAAACTCACGTTTCATGTGCATGTCTCTGTGATTGACATTTTCTCCCCGAAGACGGTAATTTCTCGAGCTTTATCTTTGGTTTTCTTTATCTTATTTTGAGTCGGTCCATGATTTAGGTTGAGTCATTTGGCACGTGGTCTATATAAGAATGGGTCGCCTCGATATCCGTTTCGTACCTACTCCGAAGCTGGAGCTCAAGAAGTTATGGAGCCAGTTGAAGCCAGATGGTCAGCAGTACGTTCTCAAACGCATTGGATTCATGCTGCCAATCCTAGACATAGATGTTCAGAGCGGGATCATGCAGGCATTCGCTCATTTTTGGTGCCCCGAGACAACCACATTTGTGTTTGGAGGTAAGTTTGAGCTCACACCGACTCTGGAAGAATACAGTATTGCCATTGGAAAATCGATTGAGTTAGATATAGTCGAACCACCCATTAAGGTAGGTCCTGTGGTAGTGCTTGCTGAATTTTTGAATTTGACTAAAAAGGAAATTGAAAAAGTGCTAAGGGGTAATTGTCAAGCATGCCCATTATCTTTTCTTATTGAATGTTTCGAAAATAACTCCGTCCTCATGAGATCTAAAATTTTTATCTTAGCTTTTTTTGGACTCATCATTTTTCCATTCCGTCAAAATGCTATTGATCCTGTCATAGCTTGGACGGTAAAACTAATATGTGGTGGAGTTAGTTTTATAAACACAATTCTAGCAGAGACTTTCATATCTCTGACACGATTCAAGAAAGGAAAAGATAGAACTTTTCGAGCCCCGATTGAGCTTTTACAAATCTGGCTTTTCTCACACCTTTCTCAATTTGGGGAAGATATGACTGTATTTGAAATGGGTATGACTGATAACCCTATTTTAAGGTTCAAACAAATACAAGATCAAACTAAGAGTTTGCACTATACGCAATGGGTCCATCTGTTCAAGGATCCAAACTCTAAGATTTTCCTTTGGCAAGCTGTGTGGTTTCGGGAGGTCAAGGCTCGACTATACCATGGCGATCAGAAGCCCGTACCTTTGATGGGCATTTATGGAGCAACCTGCTATCAGCCTCTTCGGGTTACACGTCAATTCCGAGTTCTGCAGGATGTCCCACCTCCACTCAGGCCCAATGAATTTCAAGTCCAGTTCGAGAAAGGCGAGTCCTACAGAGTCGAGCTTAGGCGTCATTCTGAGGCTTGGCAGAATTGTTCCACTCAGAAGCTGATTTGGCCCGCAGATGAGCTCACTGGAAGAATGAAGCGTCACTTTGCCACGGATCGGTATGTTCAGTATCATACCATCCCTGCTGAGATACTCCCGAAGATCCCGGTCGTGACAGTACGGCATACCCTTCAGACTCAAATCAAAATCAGCGAAGAAAAGGCGATGAAGGCCCAGGATAAGGCAGATGCTCTGGCTGAAGAGAATGCACGATTACGGCGTGCCTTGAAGGCCCATCCGTCTATAGATCATGCAGCCTCTAAAAAGAGGAAGACCATCTGATTTCTTGTTTGGTTTAGGGAGTTTTTCTTTTTTTTTAGGAGGAAATGTTAGCTTGCTATTAACGTTTTCTGGTAATAGATGTCGAGACATTTTCCATTCTGAGCAATTCAATGAAAAACATTAAGTTATAATTTGTAAATTTTGGAATTAGTCCAAGTTTTTATTGAATGAAGCAATTTGGAATTTCGGGATTTACTGGACGAATTGGTCTTTTGAAAGAAATTTCATCTTGAGGATCTAAGGGATGTCATGGACCGACTCGTTATTCTTACTTGTTGTATTCATTCAATCGTTACTTTTGCAGGTAATTTGCCACGGATCCCCCTCATCCTCATAATACTCGATCGGTGACCAAAAGAAGGATGGCCAATCAAGCCGAGATTGCAGCCATGATTGACGAAAAGCTGAAAGAACACATGAATACAATCAATGAGCAGATCACGGCTGCAATGTCCAAAATGATGAGTGATCTCATGGCCAAGCAACAACAGATCAATGCTATCTCTCAATCGGAGATTCCGCCTCCAACTCGTCAAGGTCTCCGCCTCGACAAAGCTCCTGCAATGAATACTAATCCAACCTTTCAACTGGACGATGTCATTTTGACTGACACTAGTGCGTCTCCGGCGGCCGATGTTCTTCATCCACCCCCCAATGATGAAAATGCTAAATTGCTGGCTAAGCTCGACTAGAGATTACGTGAAGTAGAGGGAACTCAAAGTTTTCCGCCTGTTGATTTGTCTGTTTTTACTCGGGTCCAAGTGCCCGATAAATTCAAAATGCCAGCCTTCGAGAAGTATGATGGCACCTCGAACCCAATTCAGCACATCGAGATGTACCAAGGGCTCATGAACAGATATGTTTCTAATGAACCTTTAATGATTCAAACCTTTCAAGCAAGCTTGAAAGATGCTGCAATGAGGTGGTATACCAACCACCAGATCAACCGGAAAGACTCGTGGGAAGAAGTAGCAAATCTTTTCGTCAAACACTTCAAGTTCAATCTTGATGTCACCATTACAAGGGAAGACCTGGAGAGAGCTAAGCAGAAAAAAGGCGAGACTCTAAAGGAGTATGCCACTCGTTGGAGGAACATGGCGGGACAGATCATGCCCGAACCCTCAGAACGTGACTTAATGAAGTTGTTTGTGTCCACTCTACCGCAGCCAGTTCGTTCACGAATGTTAGTGACAGCCGTCCAATCTTTTAGCCAGCTGATAGCCATGGGTGAAGAGATTGAATCTGGGCTCAAGAAAGGATGGTACAGTGACTCAGGTTCATCAGGCAAGAGATTTGCTAGTAAGAAAGACAAAGAGCATGCCCCTGAAGTCAACATGACTTATGTACAGAAGATGCCAGCGCAGGCCCCGAAACTACAATTTACCACCAAGCAGCCGACCTCTTATGTGCAGCAAGGCCGGCAAGACCCACGCCCGCAGCGCAAAGCTCGTCAATTTACTCCACTTCCTGGAACGTTATCTCAGGTACTAGCAGTGCTAAGGAAGAAGGATTTGCTGAGTTCGGAGCCACAAAGATCTAACGCTGCCGGCTTTGCACGATACGATCCGTCGAAGAAATGCGATTACCATAGAGGTGAGGTGGGACATTCGACAGACGACTGCCAAGTACTCAAACATCGAGTACAGGATCTACTCGAGACTGGAGCGTTTACACTACAGCCAGCCGGTAAGCCCAATGTGCAGAACAATCCACTTCCTGATCATTCGAGCAGTGCAAATGTTGTCCTTGGCCCGGCGGTCGAGCGAGTTCAAGACTTCATAGTCCCTTTCGAAGATATGTTCGACGCTTTAGTCCGAGCTGGTTATGTTTCAACCGGTAAGGTGGTGTCATTCGGTGAAATAGAAAAGAAGGTAGATGAGTTGTTAAGAGAGGGAATGATTGGGATGGTTGATGAATTCGGGGTAGTGGACACTACATCTCAGGTCATCATTGACTGGAATAAAGAACTCGCAATGCTAACCGATGAACAAGTTAAGTTGGATCCTGAGCTAATTGACATGCCCCCTCTTGAGGATGCCTCTGATGATGACCTTGGAATCATTATACCCGGTACTTCTGAACTATTGGTGCTGGCATCACCTCAGCTCTACGCTTATGAAAGTGACAAGATGGTTCCATGGTCATACAATGTTGATCTGATAACAAGATCGGGACGAACTTATGCTGATAATCCACCTGTCAAGCCAGTGGCCGAGAAAGAAGCAAAGGAATTCTTAGCTGTGATCAAGGCTAGTGAATATAGCGTGGTTGATCAGTTGAGAAAGTTGCCTGCACAAGTCTCGTTGTTGGAACTTCTCCAGACGTCAGAGAAGCATCGGGGTGCTCTTATGAAGGTTTTGAGTGAGGTTCATGTGCCCGAAATTATTGAAGAAGATAAGCTAGAGGGGTTTGTCGGGATGATCCTCCTCAAGGATCAAGTAGCATTTTCTGATGAGGAAATTCCAGTTGAAGGACGTGGTCATAATAAAGCGCTTCATATATCAGTGAAGTACAAGGAGACTCACATGGCTAGAGTGCTTGTTGATAACGGGTCAGCTTTGAATTTATGCCCGTTGGCTACTTTGAAAAGGCTAGGCATTAAACCATCTACCATGCAAGCAGCCAAGACTTCTGTTCGAGCCTTTGATGGAGCAAAGAAGGATGTGATAGGCCAGATTAACTTAGAGCTGCAAATCGGACCTTCGGTGTTCGATATTCTTTTTCAAGTGCTGGATATCCCTTCTGCTTTCAATTTTTTGTTAGGGCGGCCATGGATCCACAATGCAGGTGCAGTGCCCTCCAGTTTGCATCAGAAGATCAAGTTTGTCGCTGAGGCAAAGTTGGTTACAATTTATGGAGAAGAAGATCACCGAATCTTCAACGCGACATCGGTCCCATACATGGAGCCCGATCATGTTGAGGAGGATAGCTATCATTCATTTGAGATAGTTCAAGTTGTTCAAGCTTCCTCTGACATGCCGTTGCCGGCTCCAGAAGTTTCTAATGCAGCTATCATGGTGGCCAAGGTCATGGTCGGTAATGGTTTTAAGCCAGGTCAGGGTCTTGGGAAGGAAGGTCAAGGCATTCGTGCCCCGATTGAGACAAATGGACAATCTCACAAAGCTGGTTTGGGATATCATGGGTCGGGAAGCCGCGAACAAGACCTCGGTTGTTGCAGAGGCCAAAGAGGAGTAGGTCAAAGTCCCTTACCACCTCCTATTGACCACATTTTTCGCTCAACTGGAGTAGTGGGGGGATATGAGCATTTAAAGCCGAGCCCTACTGAGGATGATCTTGGGCTTATCTTTCCTAAGTCGCCACCAGCTCTAACTGACTCTCCTAAGAAGCATGGTAAAGCAATTTTGGTCAGTTTGTCTGATGATTCTGAAGATGATCAGCCACCTTGTATTTTCAAGAAGTCGGAGTCGAGGGTGGTCGACTTTGACTTTAATGATGGTATACCCTACCTCACTGGTTGGTTTGCTGAGACCTCCATTGGTGCAATCACTGAAGGACCACTTGAAGGGATGGGCGCTGGCCCTCAAGAGTAATTATTTCCAGTTTTCGTATCTCCCCTGCGTGGGAATCTTTATTGTTTTCGATTTTCATTCCAATTCATGTTGCAATTAGGTTTTTCAATCCAATAAGATGTAATTCATTGATTCGATATCAATAAAATTACAGAAGTTTTTATTATTTTGAACCTTGTTGAAGTACCCCAAACCAACCCGATGACGATAACCAACGATTGGTAAAATTTGTCATCTACGGTAAGAACTGAGGGTTGGGCTTCTCAAGAATTCTTGTCTCGAGGTCTTCGAAAGCAAAATGAATTTTTAAAAAAAAAGCAATGATCAATTTTCGAAAATTGCATGTAGTTAAGCCCTGTCTTGTCCTTTTGATCTATTTCCTTTATGTTTCAGGACTAATCTCGAGGCATGCGAAGGGACGGGAATCATGGATCCTCATATATATGATGCAAATCAATCTGATGACTTAGACGATTCTGATCCGAATGATGAAGAAATACAACGGAACTTGGAAATCCATGAGAAATCCAAGCCTCTAACTGTTGAAGAAACCGTGGTGATCAATCTTGGCGACACGGAGAATCCTAGAGAAGTGAAGATTGGGGCATGTCTCCCTAAAGATGTGGCTAAACGCTTGATTCAATTGTTGAAGGATTATCAAGACATCTTTGCCTGGTCTTATACTGACATGCCGGGTCTTGATCGATCAATCGTCGAACATTGTCTACCGACTGATCCTTCGGTTGAGCCCGTGAAGCAAAGGCCGCGAAGAGCTAAGCCAGAACTGGCAAAGAAGATCAAGGAAGAGGTCATGAAGCTTCTTGACGTGGGATTTATTGAGACTACCCAATATTCAGAATGGGTCGCTAATATAGTCCCAGTGTTGAAGAAAGATGGACGGGTTCGAGTTTGTGTTGACTACCGAGATCTGAACAAAGCTAGCCCTAAAGATGATTTTCCACTCCCACACATTGATGTGCTTGTGGACAGCACAGCCGGGTTCGAATTATTTTCCTTCATGGATGGTTTCTCAGGTTATAATCAGATCTTGATGAACAAGGATGATAAGTTGAAGACAGCATTTACCACTCCATGGGGGACATTTCATTACAAGGTGATGCCCTTTGGTCTCAAAAATGCTGGAGCAACTTACCAACGGGCAATGGTCACGTTGTTCCATGACATGATGCATAATGAGA
This sequence comes from Syzygium aromaticum, assembly GCA_024500025.1. Lineage (NCBI taxonomy): Eukaryota > Viridiplantae > Streptophyta > Magnoliopsida > Myrtales > Myrtaceae > Syzygium > Syzygium aromaticum. The sequence goes on from CM044892.1 coordinate 36,916,243, forward strand.
TTGAGATCTACGTTGATGACATGATTGCAAAAACTCGGCGTGGAGAAGATCACATAGAAACTTTGATGAAATTATTCGATAGGCTTCGCAAGTTCAAATTGCGCCTCAATCCAGCAAAATGCGTGTTCGGGGCGGCCTCTGGCAAACTACTTGGCTTCATTGTCAGTAACAAAGGGATTGAGATTGACCCGTCAAAAGTGAAGGCCATTTGTGAAATAAAATCTCCCTCTTCGGTGAAGGAAATTCGTAGCTTAATGGGTAGACTAAACTATATAGCCAGATTTATTTCTCAACTATCTGAGACAGCAAAGCCTTTCTTTAAACTTCTCAAGAAGAATGCGCTGGTTAGATGGGATGAAGAATGTGAACAGGCATTCGACAAGCTTAAGCACTACTTGATGAATCCGCCGGTGCTTGTTCCGCCGACACCGGGGCAACCTCTGACACTGTACCTTACAATCCACAGTGAATCCTTAGGCGCTATGCTTGCTCAAAAAAGTGAAGAGGATGGAAAAGAGCGTGCAATTTATTATTTGAGTAAGAAGTTTACCGCTTCCGAGATGAACTATTCTGAAATAGAAAGAACGTGCGCCGCACTGGTTTGGGTGCTACACAGGTTGAGGCAATACACTTTGCATTATCAGATATTGCTTGTAACAGAATGTGATCCCATCAAATATTTGCTCAATCAACCCGCTTTGGTTGGAAAACTGGCAAAATGGCAGATTCTCATCTCAGAATTCAATGTTCAATTCTTGTCTCAAAAATCAGTCAAAGGACGAGTAATTGCTGATATCCTGGCCGAAAATCCTAGGAAAAATGAGGATCTAGGTCCGTTAGAGGATAGAGTCATGCCAATTGATGAGTATGTATGGACCATGTATTTTGATGGGGCCGTAAACTTATCAGGATCAGGTATCGGGGCCGCTTTAATATCCCCAGGCGGTCAACATTATCCAGTGGCTGCAAAATTGATATTTCCTTGCACGAACAATATCGCTGAATATGAAGCATGCATCATCGGGTTACAAGCCGCTATCGAAATGGGAGTAGCTCGACTTAAGGTGTTCGGGGATTCAACCCTCATTATTCTTCAGACCGTTGGTAAGTGGCAAACTAGGAATGCTAAGTTGCAGCCCTATCACGCCTATTTAGAGGAGTTAGTGGAAGAGTTTGAAGACATTTCGTTCGAATACTTGTCGAGGACTCAAAACCATTTTGCCGATGCTTTGGCTACTTTATCGGCAATGCTACGAGTGACAAGTGGGTTAGAAGTTGAACCTTTAAAGATAGAGGTTTTACAGAAACCAGCTTATTGCATGGCCACAACAGAAGAGCCTGACGGCAAGCCGTGGTATCATGATATCAAGGCATATCTTCAAACACAGGAATTTCCTGACAAAAGTACCACATCTGACCAGAAGTATATCAAGAAAATGGCATCAAAATTCTTCTTGAGCGGAGAATGTCTATACAAGCGGTCCTATGATTCGGTCTTATTAAGGTGTGTTGATTCAACTGAGGCTGTTCATTTGATGCTAGAAGTACATGAGGGAGTATGCGGTCCGCACATGAATGGTCATATGCTAGCAAGGAAGATAATGAGGATGGGTTATTACTGGCTCACTTTAGAGAGTGATTGCATTCAACATGTCCGAAGTTGTCACAAATGCCAGATCCATGGTGACAAGATTAATACTCCCCCGAATGAATTGCATCAAATGTCTGAACCATGGCCATTCTCTATGTGGGGCATTGATGTGATTGGCCCAATCAATCCTAAAGCGTCAAACGGACATCGGTTTATCCTGGTCGCTATCGATTATTTTTCGAAGTGGATTGAAGCTATGTCCTATACGTCAGTGACGGCACGGAATGTGGTGAAGTTCATTCGTCGAGACATCATTGCTCGATATGGTGCACCTGAGACCATAATTACTGACAATGGGTCGAATCTGAATAATAAATTGGTGGATGATCTGTTCAAGGAGTTCAAGATCAAACATCTGAATTCCTCTCCATATCGTCCGCAGATGAACGGAGCGGTCGAAGCAGCCAACAAGAATATCAAGAAAATTTTGGCTAAAACAGCTGAGAACTATCGTGATTGGCATGAGAGATTACCATTTGCACTTATGGCATATCGGACTTCTATCCGGACATCTACAGGGGCAACTCCATATTCTCTTGTGTACGGTATGGAAGCAGTCTTACCTGTTGAGGTTGAAATTCCTTCGTTACGTATTCTTTCACAGGAACAATTGTCAGAAGCAGATTGGATCCAGCAGAGATTAGACCAGTTGAACCTGATTGATGAGACAAGGCTTAGAGCTATATGTCATGGCCAGTGCTACCAACAACGAGTTGCTAAATCTTTCAACAAGAAAGTCAAGCCTCGACATTTTCAGGTAGGCGACCTTGTCCTGCGGAAATTATTGCCGATAGTTCCTCTTGCAGAAGGAAAATTTGCTCCAAATTATGGCGGCCCGTACATTGTGAAGAAAGTCCTTCCAGGAGGTGCTTTGATTTTGGCCGAGATGGATGGTCGTGTTTTTTCCAGTCCAGTTAATTCTGATTCTGTGAAGAAGTATTACACTTGATTTGTACTCATTCTGACTTTGTCTCAGATCGAATTTCGTGAATCAATTGATTTTCTCATTATGTTACTAAGCTTTGTTTGAGGAAGGCTTTCGATCTGGCGATCTATTTCTGTCCTAATGAAGTGATCATATTGCATGAGAGACTTCAAGATGACGAAAGGCAAGCCATTTCCGTACACGTCCTGAATAATAATCCCCAATGCGAGTTGAGTGAAAATTCCGTGCTGACAAGGTAAAGGATTATCTCACGAAAAGTATGACGACCAAAATGATAAGAGGCATTCATTTCCTCTATCTAAACACTACAGGTTATCACTTGCTTAACCCTTTGAACGGAGTTTCATTTGTTACCCCTGTCAGGAACAACCCCATACTGGGGCAATTTCTTAGAAAGTTCAAAATGGTTAGAATTTTCTTGCTTTCACTTGCATCAATCTTCAAGTATATTTACTGCATGCAAATTCTATGTTAGCTTGAGTGCTTTAGATATGACGAAGAGCATTTCTTTCGCTATCCTACACACTTTATCCGTTGCTTAGCCCATTTGAGCCTACAATTTCATTTCATAAGAACCCAATTGGTGATCATCCCTCACACTGGGGCAAGGTAAAAACCATTGCTATCCGCACAGCATATTCGGAGCGCCAATGGAAAATGAAGACCCTGAGAATCCAAATGTTAGTCATTCAGTCAAAACAAGCCAAAGTGTGGCTAGCCAATGTATGCATTATAGACAGTATATGTCAAAAGTCAAAAAAAAAAAAAAAACTAGGGGGCATGAAAAGCAGTGTGCCTGGTAAAAGCAAGGCCAATGCCAGTAAAAATGATGAGAGAAAGAAAGGCTTTGGTGAAAACTGAGTCAATATGCAAGATCATTCTGCAAGGAAGAGACCATTTGAAAGTTCATTTGTGGAGCAATTGCTAGAGATAGATCAATGGTACCAGTAGCATGATTGGATAATCACCAATTTCCATGTTCATAATACCCCCTTTGATGGAAATAGGCCATTCATTTCAAGCCTACCCGAATCTATGTTACAACCCTTACCGAAGTCTCTTCAGAATAGGGCACTTGAGTTAACGTAAAATTTCAAATGCTTATAAATGTTGCTCGAAGAAGTGCGAGCAAGATTTTTCTATCTCATTTTTTGCAGCATTCCTGACTTGTAAACCCGGATCAGCTGGTGATATCATTTCTTTCAAAGCCATTACTCTCGAAGAATCCCTTTTGCTAAGCCATTGACCAGGCCTTCATTTCAATCCTTATAAAGACCTCTCAGATTGGCCAAGTTATACTGATTTTGAGAATATCCGAACCCTTGTCAAGCACGATGAAGAGAGTTTGAGAGATTCTTATACCCGCATCAAAGGTCGGGTCAAAAGCCTTTTTATTGAGAGCGAGTAAAAGTTCTTTCTGATTAAAGATCTCTCATTTAATGTGATCAAATTGTCAGGAGGACGAAATTGTTGTTCTTATTGATAAATTCCCCAGTGAAGCTTGGTAATGCAAGCAGATTCTTGAAATATGTTTTCTTTGCCCCTGCGCATGTGCTAGTTTAACCTTTTCTCAGGTAAAAAAACAGGTGCATTGTAATTGGCTCTCCCATAACATAAGAAGAATTCAGGTACGTCTACTAATTATTCTTCATTGTTTCTCCCTCCAAAATAGGAGAAATTATCTCTTTCATATGTTTACCAAATGGAATAGGTGACATATCTCTGGGTGCTGCTAAGTAAAGTACGAAGCACACCCCATCTCTTGGTGTTACCAAGTGGAGTACACGGCACACCCCATTTTATGTTGCCAAGTGGAGTACGCGGTAGCATAACACCCCATTTCATGTTCGCCAAGTGGAGTACGCGGCGGCATAGTTTTTCATTTTGTGTTGTTCAGTGAAATCGACAACACACCCCATTTAAATGTTTGCCCAGTAGAACAGGCAGCATAGTTTCTCATTTCGTGTTCACCCAGTGGAATAGATGGCACAAAAAACCTCATGCTCGCCCAATGGAAGAGGTGACATGATCCTTTTCGTGATTGCCCAGTGGTATAGGCAACACGTCCCATTCTTTCTTCATATCATGTGCTATTTCGCATCTGTAAGAAACTATAGGTAACAAATAGGCAATTTTGTACCTCGAGAACCTTACTTCCAGTGGACTAGAAGTTTGGAGATCAAGGGAGCTCACAGCATTATAAAGCTTCCCCTCACTTGGATGCTTTTTGTGCGATCCGTATGTAAGACTCTTTCACCGCTCTACATGAAGTGAGAAGCCTTAGCATACGTTCCTTATTGTTTGCATATCACGCATCATTACATTTAAAAAGAAAAAGAAAAAGAAAAATCAAATCATTCATCATTTTGCATGGTCTAAATTTAGGTTTCAGTCTTTGAGCGAAACCTCTACGAGCTTCCACTCAAAGAGGGGCAGCTGTTGACACCTAAATTTTAGCATATCATTTAGTGGTTAATTGCATAGAAAATTAGGGATTAAATTTTAACCCCTAAACAAAAATATTAAAATTGCATAACATATAGTTTAGGTTCATTTAGATTAATTGCATTCCGCATCGGATTGGCGGTGACAAGCGAGCTTAAAATTCATCACGTGAATCGAGCTCGAGCATCGAACGAGACTTGGTTCACCCGGAAAGCATGGGCCGAAAATCACACGCAAAAGGGCTTCGTTGTTTTAATTTGAGCTTAAATTAGCCCATTATGCTTAATTAAAGAAAAACCCAAATTAATTCAGCCCACTTAGAAGCCTAAACCTAAGCCCGTTAGCATTAAAAGCCCGGCTAATTGACCTAGATTTTCATTATAAATACATGCTTATGGGGGGCGAGAGAATGTGAGAATAAATTTTAGACGTGAGTGATACATGAGAGTGGGTGAGAAAGTAAAAGGGGGGGTCTTCTGGTGGTCTGACAATAAAGGGACAAGAAAGATAAAGACAAGAGGAAAAGAAGAGAGAGGAAGTCATCTTCTTCCTTCCACCCCTGCAACCCAACGCCATTATTGCTGCACTGGAGTCGTTGTTGCTGTTTGCTTCGCGATGACCAACCTTGCTGCCTCATAAATCGCACAAAGAAGCACCTGGAGAGCCGCTGCAGCCTGCCGATCCTGTAGAGGCCCTCGTCCGACGAGCTAACACCCCTACTTCAACGATAGCTTATTGCCTTCATCCCTGCCTGAGCCGTTGCAGCCCCAACGATCATCGCCGCTGCCACTGTTCCCGTCCCAACCTTATCGCTGTTCCCTGGCTTGAGATCACCTCCGACCACGGCGACGAGTTGTTGCGCCCACAACGTTCCTGCAACTTGTGCTGAAGCGCCGGTTCTAACCATCCATCGAGCCAAGGTGCATTGCTGTTTTGCAGGTTCTTTCGGCGAGTTTGTGAACCATCCAGTTCCGATTTTAATCAAGCATCGTTATTCGCCATCCCGTTGACCATAGCTTGATCCATCGGCCATCCACCAAACTAAGTGTTGCTATCTGTGAGCTTCCGTTGTCCATTGGTCCAAGGCGAGTCATCACGAACTCTTCACGACTAACTTCATCCGCTAGACCACCATCCCGACGCTGCCGTTCTCGACGCCGCGCCGCCGCTCCCGACGCGCCGTCGATCACCATCCCGCTTCGCAAATCCCGAGTCCGATCTCGAGACGATTCAAATTTGGAAAGAAATCCGCAAATCAGGTAATTATCACATTCCAATTTGATTTGAATATTTTGTTGCCTATTTTGTACTTATTGATATCTAATTTTGCATGTTTGAATAATAGGCATTATCCCAATAAGAATTTATTCCTTTTTTTTTTTTTTTGAAATCTTAGATATCTATTACTTGCCAAATTTGGATGGAATTTAGAATTTTCAAAATCTTTTGAATATATCCAAAATCTTTGAGATATCTATTTTTTTCAAGATGTGATCAATTAGGAAAATTTCCTCATCCGCAACCGCACACGTGGAAATAAATCTATCTATCAGGCTTTAGATAGAATTATTTCCATAGCGGGTATTTTGAATTTTAGGATCGATCTGTCAGACTTCAGATCGAAACTTAATTCGAAAGATTTGGCGGTTATATATTTTTTTACTTGATTTTAATTTCGAATTTTGATTTAAAAAAAAAAAACCAAAAGATCATTCTAGAATAGGTTAATTTCTTTAGTTTAAAATTGCATGTTTAGATAATTTGCATTTTTAATTCCGAATTTCATTAAAAAAAATACAAAAAAAAAATAAAAATATGTCCGTCATTAGAAATAGGTCACGTCGTCGCATGACATATAATTTGCATGTTAGATTGCATTAATCGCATGTCAATTTTTGCACGTCATTACATATAGATTAGTTTTCATTTAAATAAGTGAAAATAAAAATTCCTGCACCTTTGAAACTCTAAGTTAGGATTTATTAAAATTGCCAAATTGAGTATTTTTCTTGAAATTGGTACCGAAAGGGCGTTAGGGAATCTAGCGTAACCAAGTCCCCGAATTCATAATTTCTGGTTCGTAGAAATAAAATAGTACTCCCGCTATTTTATTTAGGTTTCTAATCAACCTACCTTAAATGATTAGTGGCGACTCCTATTGAAAATATTTGCATGCTCATAATTGGACCTAAGTTGCGATTTGGTAGAGTTTGGGAGAACTCGAGCTAGGTTAGTTAATTTAATTGATCTAGTAATCCATTAGCCTAAGATCAAAAACTCCGATTTTTTTTAGGGTCGCGACAAATCTAACCATATTAATTTTATAATTATATCTAACTCTCTCCACACATTAATTTTTTTCCACGTGAAGGCATGTACTCTTTTCATAGTATGGAAAAAAAAAAGCAACTTTTTATGCATGGATTTAAGAACCTAAATCTCAATCTGTTTGATTTGTCTGTCATTATCGTGCGATGTGGTAATAGACATAACAAGCACACATGGCCGTTGTTGTTCGGCCAAGCACTACGCATGAGTACCTTGTGACATTTCTAAGTAATGTATGAATGGAATTACCTAAGTAATTTTGGTAAACCAGTCTCAAAAGTGCGATAGTGACAAAATCGGAGCTTTGTTAATCTCGTTAGTTTTCTTGTTGAATTTGTTTTCTGTACAGCTTGCTCAGATTAGCTCCATGCTCCGTCCCACACCTAGAAAATTAAACGTCAGCTTTAAATTACAGCATAACGAGAGGTCGACGGTGCATTTCTTTTGTCACCACAGCCCCAAAGTAATTTGTGGAACACCGGATGACTTGCTCATTAAGTTTTGAAAAATAAAAAAAAGGGCAAAAGGATACTATTGGTGCCATAACTTGTGTATAGAAATCACTTTGGTGCCAAAACTTTTCTTCAAATCACTTTAGTGCTAAAATCGGAGAAAATAAATCACTTTAGTGACTCTGGCCAAAAACCTGACGTGACATTTATATTTTTAAAAAAATAGTATAACTTGTACACGTGAAAATTATATGGCTTTTTTTTTCGAATTTTTTAATCTTTTTCCTTTTTCTATTTTTTTTTCTTTCTTCTCCGACGAGGGCAACTCTTGCCGGATCTGGCGAGGGCGAGGGTCACCTCGCCTGACTCAGGCAAGGGCTTCCCTCGCCGGCCCAGGCGAGGGCTACCCTCACCGGATTTGGCGAGGGTAGCCCTCGCCTGAGTCGGGCGTGGGCGACCCTCGCCCGCCCAGGCGAGGGCTTCACTCGCCCGACACAGGCAAGGGTCACCCTTGTCGGCGTCGGGCGAGGGTCGCCTAAGTCGAGCAAGGGCGGCCCTCGCTCGACGCCGGCGAGGGCAGTCTCACTCAACGTCGGCGATGGTTGCCCTTGTCGAAGAAGAAAGAAAAAAAAAACAGAAAAAAGTTAAATTTTATGTGGTATTTTACTTTTTTGGTTTTTTTTTTAAAATTATTTTAATATAATTTAAATTTTATTTTTCTAAAAAAATACATGTCAGCGGACTAAACGGAGTCGTTTTTGGTTTTTAATGCTGACTGGACCTCTCTAGCGAGCCATGTCAGCACTACGTAAGATTTCCGGCAAGCCACGTCAGCATTAACACTAAAGTGATCGTTTTTCAAAAAAGTTAGCACCAAAGTGATCCGAAAAAAAGTTATGGCAACAAAGTGATCTCCGTATATAAGTTATGGCATCAAAGTAATCTCCGTATATAAGTTATGGCACTAATAATATCATTTTGCCCAAAAAAAAAAAGCGAGTGGCAATTTGGAGGAAGAAAAGTCTATTATTATATGGGTGGACCCTCTTGTGTCCATCTGCGATGCGCGTTAATTTTTTATTTCGCAAAAAAAGTAATCATTTTATTAACACATGCATAATTACTTTTAACTCCATCACTCTCAAAGGATGTACAGAAATCACGATGTTTACATTATACGTTAGGTATCACTCTAGCTACATAGTAATATTTAGGGCTTGCTTACCGTAATTTTTACTTTTTCTTATTCGCACATCTTGATGGGCATCTGTTTTGACTTTTTGTTAATCTTAAATGCCTAAAATTTTCATAATAGATGAACATTGACACGAATGTTCATATATAATTTTTTTCGTAATGTTTTAGATTTAACAGGAAAGTACAAAAGTTACTTTTAACTTCTTATTAGTCTAGATAAACAACCGGGGTTCAGATTAACATAATTGTTGATTAATATAATTTCAATTAAATATAAAGTGCATCACAAAATCAAAGAGAAGATCAATCACCATTCATCGGTAAATGTTACTTTTGACAGCTTGACAAAAGAACTAATTGTGTCGGTTTTTCCAAAATCTATTACATGGATGGATGGCTCAAATTATTAAGAAATCTCATTACAGGATGGTTGCATAATCAGGAAGGACCGTAAACATCACCATCGTATGTCCTGCTTCAGTTAATATCACAACATGTGGCTCGTGTCCGGGCATGCATGCAATCGAAGCAAGCCACAAAACACATAACCACATCAGTCGGAAACTATCTCCGTTCACTAATTCATCTTTCAACTCGCGATGAACATGAATGGAATTACCAACATCAGGACGCAGGGGAACAGTAGGTTGGGACTGATATGTGCTTCACGGGGTGCACGAATACAATAATAGCCGGGCAATGTTGACCGGGCTCGTATTGTCCTTGATGGCTTGAAACAAGGACTTCCTCCATGGAATCAAGATGCTGGCTATACATTGCAGCAATTTGAGCTCCATGCTCTGCTCCTATTTCTGAAATTATATTCGGCAAAATACTTGTTAGACAACCTTGTTTCAGGAAAACCGAAATAATAAGTATCGCCTTCGGACATTTGTGCTTAATATATTTCGATTACCAATCCAACAATTTTTTTCTCGCAAAAAAAAAAGTCCATGTACGGCATCCTAAAAGAATTTGGACAATTCAAGTCGACAAAGTCCATGGCTTACTTTACTTTTCCATTTACCTCAATCGACTCCAGTAGCTAGAAGGAAATTGTGTTACATTTTTCGCTTTTAAAATCATTAGTTATTTTAACCACTTCAATTCGCTTCGGGTCTTATTTGACCGGCTCAAAACTTGAGATATGTATTAACATGGTTTATGCAGAGTACATATTGTTTCTGAACAAAACAGTATTCACAGAATCAAAAACATACCATGGACATGATCAGAGATGGGAGTTGTTCTTTCTGGGGAAAGGATTTCAAGACTGCATGAATTTATTCGCAGTCCCCTGACTCCTCCAACGAGGCTGGACTACAACAGTGAAGAGATGTCGTGGTTCGCAGTCGATGCTTACCTCCGACCACCATGACCCGGCTGGATTGCTGCTCGCCAATTAGTCTCCGAGCTTCGAGTGATTACTCTCGTCCTTCTTTACTGAAATGCAACGTGCTCCGAGGCTGCGAGTTGAGCAAACATATCCATAAGACCGATGGGAACCCCAAGAAACGTAGGGTGCGCATTCGTCCACGCCGCGCAGCTCGCTTGCGGAAAATAGCGAAAAGAGAAAGACCATCCCGAGTGTTCTCTCTTTCTCTGTGTCTTCTTTTGCAGGACTTGGGATCCCTAGCTAATGACCGTACGCATCATTGTAGGATTATATAACCTATAGATGCATTCTAGGGTGGGACCCATATGTGCTTTCTATGGTGGCAAGGTGTTAAGCCTGATTTCACGGTGACTGCGCTAATATAATAATTGATAATTGATCGGGATGCAATTAATTCTATTTTATTATTTTCAATTATAAAAAAAAACACGGAAGAAATTGCGACGAGCGTGTCAAATTCTAAGCATGATTCAAATGCAAGACCCAAAAAATACAAAATACAATACGAGTTATCATGTTCAAGGATCGTAAAAATAAATTTTTGGTGGGGTCAAATGTCAAATAACAAGAAAAACAAACTAATATTTCTTAGAACTATACACAATAATTAAAAAATAGATTTTTAAAAAATAAATAAATTATTAAAAGTAGTGCATGGTGGAAAATCAAAATTTTCATACTATACAACAGAAAAAATTTTCCGATTTTTTTTTTAAATTTCAGCCGAACACCGGAAAATTATGTCATTTTCCTAGAAAATGGCTTCTTAGATATCTTCCAGAAATGTCATATTTTCCACGAACCGAACGGAGCCTAAGTAAAAAAAAAAAGAAGCCATGCCACTAACGATATTGAGGAGTGTAATTGCCTACTGATCCATGATTAATCAATCCATTGTAGACTCGTCTTTCGGCCAAAATATATCATAGGAGTAAAGTTTATTGCTTGTCCGATCATCTCTGAGGAGGAAAAGTTACTGAGACTTTCGAGTAATAAATCACAGTTAGGGAATGTTTTTTTTTTTGATAAGGTTTTGTTATATTTTTTTTTGGTAAGGACAGTTAGGGAATGTTTATCTCATGAAAAATAGATAATTTGGAGTACATTTTCCTAACAATAATCACTTATATCGGTTATAAAAATGAATGGAGGGAAAAAAATATTTCGTTGTCCACGAAAATGTTTCGATATAAATTGTTATTAATAATGAAAACATTTTTTAATGACTAATTATTTCAAGTTATACAAGCGATCATTTAAAAAAAATATTCAAATCATCTATTTTCCATAAAACAAACAAAGCCTTAATATGAATTTCCCTTAATGCATCTGATATAACTTTTGCGCCTCGTAAGACTCCGTTTATTTCACGAAAAATGAATAATTTGAATAACATTTTCCTCAAAATAATTGCTTGTATTGCTTACAAAAATAAAAGAATAAAAAATATTTCATCATCTATGAAAATTTTTAGTCATAAATTGTTGTCGATAATGAAAATATTTTTTTTATTGACTAATTATTTCAAGGAATACATGTGACTATTTTTTTAAAAATATTTTTCAAATAATTCATTTTCCACGAAACAAATGTAGCCTAACTTTTTAGGATTTTTTTCTTACTTTGAGATTTCCTGAGAGATTCCACGGTAAATGTAATACCTTTTTCTCAGGCATGTAAGCAATGGTAGTGGTTTTCAAACTTATGGAGAGTGATCACTCTTGCAATGAATATCACCTGAACAGTGGTATCAAATTCTTATCACGAAACTTTTCCAAAATACATAGAAAAAGAGAATGAAGATCCTTTACTTCGAACGATGTCGGTATTGGCATCTTAACCTATTCTCAACCGTTGATCCGTTGATGCATGTACAGTTAAGGTACATTAGGACACTCCTCGCCGTGAGAGTATCTTGCGAGATAATAAATTCACGTCCAAAAAATAAAGTCAATGATGACCAACAAGAAATCTTACTTTTCGATGGATTTACAACCCCTGAATCCGTCCCTGAGTACATTTTGTGTTCCGAGAATCTAAGTCACTAGGAGTATCGAGAATAAATATTGGATGGATTAACAAAAAGGAAGAAAAAATAAACAAAGAATAGAGAACGAATCTTGGGGTACAGATTGAGCAAGACAAGATGCAAGTTTTCTTTTAATTGCGTTTGGCTTCTGATGGTCCCCCCATTTGATTCTTCACTAACGTAAGCGATTCCAAGTTCCTTATAGGTTTCACCTGGAACCTACAACCTTCCCTCAAGTAGAGGTTCCTCATTTTTTGGAATCCGAAACCTATCCGTCGGAATCTAGATCTTACCTTGAACCTGGCGTCGGTTTCAAGGTCTAACAGATTTTTTTTTTTAATTTCATTTTAGTTAAGCAAAATGAAAATGAATACAACAACATTGAACAACATTGTCATTCACAAAAGAGAATACAATAGACTAGTTTTCCTAACATTGCAGTTCCAATAAATACAATTAACATGAGAAGTCATTGCGTAAATCGATACTAAGGATAAGCAGTTCCAGGTTCTATACATGTTATACCTAAAACTTGGAATCTAACCATAAGAACAAGTTCCTCATTTTTTGGAACTTGAAATCTACCCTACATAACTTAGAACCTGAAACCTATCATATCACAGGTTTTAGGGTCTACTCGGGTTCTACCTATATTATTAATTGAACAATTGCGGTGAATCATTACCTTTAATTACTACTACTTGCTGCCATGATTCACTTACCATAACGTATATTTAGACACACGAATATTATGAAACATTAACAAGTCAGAAAGTGAAAACTCAAACTAGTAGTTTTAGATTATACACTCATCATCTAATGCCAGAAAACACCGTAGGATCACTCGAGAGCATAGACCAAGAAAAAACATAAAAAACTTGTTTAATATTTCAAGTTCCAAGTTTCACTTACCTAGAACTTGGAACCTAACCGTCGAAATAGGTTTCTCAATTTTTGGAACTTAGATTCTACTCTGTATATCTTGAACCCTAAAACTTACTGGTTCCCATCGGTCAGGTTCTAGGTTCTACTCTAAAACTATGCTCACCCCTACTCTTCATGCCATGAACCCATCCAATTGAACAAAAGATAGTTTGGCTTTTCCTTAACTTCCGTATCCTCAGCTAAGCCAAAACAATCTTTACTTGGAGCGACTTCCTTCCCCTAAAATCTCAATGGTTGGAGTCAATCTCCATGAAAATCTCTGTTCTCCCACCGTTTTGACATATAAAATATATATAATCTCAAGCTCCGTTTGTTTCTCAAAAAAATGAATAATTTAAAAGCCCTGACATCTACGTTAGCAATTTTCGATCAAAATTAGCTGGATGAACTCAATTGACAGAAATATAAAAGATTTATGACTAAATTGGCACAATTAAAAGGTTTGGGATCGATTAGAATCAATGCAATATGTTTATGAATTTTTTTAACACTTTTCTCAAAAAAATTCAAGTCCACAAAAAGGATCAATAACCATTAGCAGTAGATCTTACTTACAATAAATTAACAGTCACTGAATATATCCTTAATTACATTGTTTGTTCCAAGAGTTTGAGTCGGTCGGAACGTCAAGAGTAAAACCCCGGATATATTAACCAAAAGAAGAAAAATAATAGAGAACAAATCTTGGGGGTTCAACTTGGCGTTCCAACACTACCATCTCTGAGTTTCTCGTGATCAAACAAGACAATGTGCAAGCAAACGGAATTTCTTCTGATATGCTTTGGGCTTTTGAGGGTCCCCCATTTGACTCTTCATCACATTGGATCAGGCCCATCTCCCAGGAAATCTCTGTCTTCCTACCCTTTTAACACATAAACACCAAAAACAAAAAATTCTGAGTCATCGACTTTCCAAAATTACTCTGTCTCACTTTTCAATTTCTTCCGAACATGCCTCAACACGCAAAAGGTTGTTCATCACCCTTTCTTCATGTGATTCCGCTTTGTTCTCAATTGGGTAAATCTTTCATTTTAGAATTTGTGTTCGGTTATTTCCCAATCTCACATATTGCATGCTTCCTTTATGCCAGGCTTTGTGGTTTTTATTTGTGGATCGAAGTTCATGTCAAGACAATGTCTAGAATATTGCCAAGGTTGGAGATGAGGATCGGGTTATGAACTACATCTAAATTGCAATTCATGAGTCGGAAGATTAGTGAATGAGGATAATGTGATTCTTTTCAAATTTAATGAATCAATTTCCCTATTTCTCTCTAGCCAAAGAAAAAAAATCCCCTACTTCCCCAACTTCATTGTATTGCACCAGGATGTTAACTAAGTAGTACAACATAATATGCTTTCAAATATATAAAATGTTCGAGGTAATAATAGTACAACACAAGGTTCATGTCACCGAGGTAATAATAATACAACACAACGTTCATGTCTCAGCCAACATGAGCAAGATGAACATCGATACCGACTTTCCAAAGAGCAAACCATAATATTAGGAAAACCGAAAACGGTTAGAACTCTCTAATTTTCGGTGAATGCTCATGGGTTCATCAACTCAAGGATGCGGAGAGCGAAGATCGGCCAAGGCACGACACGAAGCGGAATATACATCAGCAGACAGCACCTGACACTTCCGAGAACAACAGCGATGCGAACATACGCAAATCGGAACCTTGAGTCCATATCTTGCCTTCCCATATTAAGGATTAGTAACTGCCCAACGATTACAAGCACTGTGTAGATATACACGATAGTTTCAAGGTTATTGATGATGGGAATACCCATGCTTCCAATGGCACCGATCAGAATCTTTATCAGGATCTTCTCCAGGAAATGAATTGCAGCAATTCGATTTGCAAGCTCTGCTCCACGTCTGGGACATAAAAACAGTAAAATACTTGTTTTTTTTTTTTTGGTAAGGTAAGTAACAGTAAAATACTTATTAGTATACAGTCTTTTGGAAAATCTCAAGTGTTGAGCTCTTTTTGCATCATACAAGACGACAGTCTTCCCGAAGCTTTCTGAACTACCAATTTAAGTTCAAAAGGAAATTAATGCGCGGTATGACACCAAGCTTCTGGTGTAAATCGTAGCTAATGAGTATGCACTGCAGGAGGGTAACCCATCTATTGATCCACAGCTAATTAAACTAATTAAAACTCTTCTTTTGGACAACATATGACATCAGAGAACTAGGGGATACCTCCTTAACACCTACAAAGCTTTCCTAACCTTCTCTTACAACACTTAATCACAAAACAATACCACCTAGACGCACGAAACTACCAGGTAAGCCCCTTGCTTACCGGGTAGAAACAGAGTAAAGCTACTTGCAGGTCTCCTCTTTTCTAGGGAGGAACAGCCAATGAGACTTTCACTTGATACGTGGTTCTTTATTCGATTTTCTCTCGACAAAAGGAAGAAGCACAGTATATATACGGTCGCGTCTCTTCATCAATGTGACTGAATTTTCCCACCTAGTAATTTAGGAGAAGGTTCATATTCTTTCCGAAGAAATGGTATTTATTATTGCATTTCACTTTTCTCAGAGGTAGAAACAGGAAAGAATTTCAAGATTTTGACATGAGTTTCCTCCGGATCCTCAACCAAGCCAAACCAAAAGCACTCGGGCGAAGTAGGTCACCGACCCACTCGACGAGCGAGCCCATGCTCGGCTCCTCGTCAGAGCCGACTGCTGCCAGCTCAGCTACATCAGCAGTAGCGGCAGCGAGCACGATGGAAAGGACTGCACTCTGTGCCTCTCCGAGCTCATCCAGTGCTTCCTTGAAAGGTGACGACATGAGTTTCCTCCGGATCCTCTCAAAATGCTTTTGGTTTGGCTTGGTTGAGGATCCGGAGGAAACTCATATCGTCACCTTATAGCTTCTCTCGGGTGAAGCGGGTCACCAACCCACTCGACGAGCGAGCCCCGGCTCGGCTCCTCATCTGCGCCGACCGCCACCAGCTCAGCCACTTCAGCAGCGGTAGCGAGCATGATGGAGAGGACTGCAATACGCACCTCTCTGACTTCCTCGAAAAGAGGACGACATGAGTTTCCTCCCGATCCTCAACCAAGCCAAACCAAAAGCACTTTGAGAAGCTAATGAAGAGCTTCCCTCGGGCGAAGCGGGTCAACGGCCCACTCGACGAGTGAGCCCGGGCTCGGCTCCTCGTGGGCGCCAACCGCCGCCAGCTCAGCTATGTCAGCAGCGGCAGCGAGCACGATGGGGAGGACTGCTCTCCGCGCCTTTCCGAGCTCGTCGAGCACTTCCTCGAAGAGGGTGACAACGGCTCGAGAGTGCACTCGCTGGGTCACGAGCCCGGCTTGGATCAAGGCGATTAAATAATCCCCAACTCACGCAGGGTGCGGACTCCACGTAGGAACAGGAAAGAACATAAGTTTTTGACATGGGTTTCCTCTGGATCCTCCAACTTACCAACGGAGCTGGACTCTAGAGCTTAAGATATAATTAAGGTTGCTGAGGCTTACCTCCGACCACCGAGATCAGCTGGATTGTTCTCGATGAAACTTCCGACCTTGCCTTCCCCGAGAGTTGGAGAAGAAGATAAAATGTGGAAAAAAATGGATTCACCAGAAAAGAAAGAACCCGCCATGGAACCTTCCGCGGCCGCCATGGTTCAGTAAGGTTAATCCGGTCATTTCGAGTGCACACTGGCAAACCGTCCATTCTTGGACCTTTCCGAGCGCACACTGGCAAATCGTCCATTCTTTGACCAAATGAGTCTCAACCGCAACATTTGATAATGAAGGACCAAATGTTATTCGCTACGAAAACAGACGCCATGTATAGACAATTTTTAAACAATTTTGTGATGTACCATATTACTTATATTTACACCAATGTACAATTGCGTAAGCATTGCATGATATAAAAATGATTTTTTCGCCACCACCTCGTTAAAGTATGTACCGTCAGTGCAGAGAGAGAGAGGAAAGCCAATGACTCAAGAAATGGAGTTGACTTCGAGCGGCGACGCCTTGAAGACCTTGGCTCGCTCCATCGCTTGCCTCTTCCGCGTCGGCAACGACCTGGCTATCCAAGCTTCTCCTTCCCAGGTGAAAAGCTATGTCGTTGCTTATTCGTGCCCTGATGAGTGATGCTTAGTTTAGATGTTATGCTGTGTTAGGTGTCGGCTCGTTTCGCTTGATACAGTGTCCGATTTACAAATTCGAGAGTCCTTCAACCGATCCCTGAGTGCGTATAGCTTTTTGCGGTGGATTTGAGGCAGAAACTAGTTAACCCAAATTGTGATTTGCCCTGTCGTCGATGATTAGAACTTGAGGTGCATAAAAATCTGAAATGATTAAAAGAATCTAAAACTGTTGATAGGGTGATTGTAAAGTCATTATGTCATAAGACCATGGCAATTCACAGCTATAGCCAGGAGAACTATCAGTGCTACTCGTGCAAAAAATGTCGAATGGTGAAACATAGGAAACAAACCTATGGATAACCTTCTATGGATGCTGCTATTCTGTCTCGATGATGCTTTCTTGGTTTGTCTAGTTACTTTGATGGTGTTGTACGGAGTCTTGCAACACTCAATAAGTGAAAACACGATTGCATTCGCTAGCATAACTGTTATATGACCATTCTTTTCCATGACTTCCTTTTGCTTCGTCATATTTAACTACCAATTAACAATAGAAGTTCCAAGTTCTAAGCTCATGTCTGGCACTTGGCACTATTTGTGCTGATTTGAAATTGGAATAGAAATAATATTGATCTGTATACAAATATCAACTTCTTACTTGTGGATATCACATTAAAATTCTGATATTCATATTCCACCTCCAGCTTTCCTTTCACGCACTCAATTCGTCAAGATCGGCCTATCAATTAATTACCTTAAAGCCAGATGTCTTTGATGTGTTCACAGTATCTGGCGCGCAGGTTCAATGCAGCGTTCTTTTGAAGTTATATTGTCCTTGCTAATCTTTCTAGTATATTTGTTATTTTATAGTTGTAAGCAACTTTCAAAATACTCTGTACAGGCAGTCTGTTCTCCTTAGAACACCTATTACAAACATTGATTATCTGAGTGTGCAATTACCAGACATCAATGCATCAAAAGTTCAATGTGCTCTGCAGTGCTTCAATGGTAAAGACCTTCAGTTGTGTGTGTGGCGCTCTGAATTCATTAGGTTGTTAATGGCGTATGTGATGGTTAAGATTGCAAGCTTGTGGCACATATGGAAAAGTTAAGCGGATTCCTTTTTCTCCCTAAAAGTAATCTCTCTCCAGTTCTATGGAAAAACAGCAGAAATGAAGTCTTGAAACTGACATGTTCATTGAGAGAAAATGACTGCAAAATGCTGTGAGAAGCATTTATACGTCATGTCATATTTGTCCGTGGAGACGAGCTTTTCTAATTTCTCATCATGTAAAAGCAGAGTGAACTCTGTCGGATGGATTTTGCAGTGCCCCAATATGACCTATAAAGCCAACGAATTCAGAATAAAGAGACGGTGAAGTTTATTTTTAAAAATATGATTCCAATGTCTACCACTTTTACTTCTTTTTTTGTTGGCCACTTGCCAGTCTTTGATTCAGTCGTGCTAACTACATACTATTCAGTATGTTATCTAACTGCAATATGAATCGGAGGCTGGCACCTGTCAAACTTGCATTAATTTGTTAAGAAGCTGCACCATGCAGAGATACATGTTTATCTCATTGCGCCAACTGTGAGTTTTTGTTCATGCACATGTGATGTTGTGATATGTATGCAGGCATTAAGAAACATACTGGATTTCTTGCAATGTTGATCCTTACATACAACAATTATATCTGGATGGGAGAAGATACCCAAGTAATTTTGTAGTGAGGCCTCGTGATCTGAACAGATCGCTTGCAAATTTTCAGTCATCCCTTCGGGAAATGACTATCATTGCAACTGAACACAACTCCAATCCTTCTGATGCTGCAAGTGAATTTGTTGGGAAAGCTGTTGAGTTTCGAAGCTACATTGATCCTGCCTAAGGTAGAGATTAACTTTATTCTTTTCAATCGAATATGGAGAAGAATATCATGGTTCAGATTCTGGTTGCAGAGAAAGACTCTTTGCTGCACACTCAGCGGTAATAAGATCCTGCGGAAGAGTTTGTGGAGTATGCTCATAGTGGCAACCCAGTAGACATGACTTTTGCTGTCAAAGAGTTGAAGGTATTAGATCTAATTTGTTTTTTACTATATCAGATATCAAGATTTTTGGGTCATAAATGCAGCGAAAAGTTCTTGAACATATGACTTCACTTTCAAACTTATCTCCATTTCCTTAAAATGAGTTCACCTAATTGCCAAAATGCTATTGGAGTCACATTCAGTACCATCTTTTATGTTGAAGTTTTTCCTTGCGTTTTCCAGTGAACGTGATAATTTTTAACCATTGTCCATCTCATTGGAATCCAGGCATTTCTTGCAGTCTGCGAGGGATGTGAAGTGGACATTCATTTGTACTTTGAGAAGGCCAGCGAGTAAGTAAATTCTAAATGCTCTCTTGTATCTTACCTTCTATCCATTTTTTTTTCATGCTTCACTTCAATTTTGTTGTGCAGTAGCTGAGATGCAACATGTAGTTTTCGTGCAATCAATCCATAACTGGTCTTATAGATGAATGGTTGCTGGTTATCTGCTCAAAGATCTAAAACATGCTAATGCATAGCTTCACAATCAAAATCATAAAGGCCCATGTCAATTTTACTGTTGGCTAAATGTTAAAAATCAAGGGACTATCAATAAAAGGTCGACAAAACATAGTGCACCATCTAATCAAGTTTGGATAATAATAGTTTGAGGAGGTTTAAGTTCGGATGGTAAATGGTTTATTTATCAAGCTTAATGCAAGATGCTAGTAAAGTATGCCCGCTAAAAATATCAGTCCAAAACCTGATGGTTAATGTATGTCGTTTGACTTTTCTTTTTGGTACTCAATTCTTGGTGCAACATCTCTGCCGTCACAGATGGGCGTAAGTTGAAGTAAATGCAAAATAGAAAATAGAAAAGAACTCGATACAACTGCATGCTTCTGGGAAACAGGCCTATTTTGATCGCTCCTAAATTTTGCATTGATGAGGGGGCCTTTTCCAATTTTGATGCTACACTTGTACTGGCCACCACGCTCACATCACAATTACATGAAGGTAATACTGGAACTTTAGCAAATGGAATGCCGGGCCAGGCTGATACTGGGGAAGCTTCTGGAGAACAGCCAGAGAGGAATAGAACAAGTGCTTCTGAGATTCCATCTAATCATATACCAGAATATGGTCTGAACTCTCGGGTGAGTGATCCTGGTAGCACTACCATCTCAATAATGGCAAAGAAATTGACTTTGCTTCACTCTAAAATGAAATGCTGTGTATGTCGTCAGTAAGATACTTTTTAGGAAGTCAATAGGAAGTTATTTTTTGGTAATCAAACTTTGAGTGGTTTAATAAATTTGGGCAGGAAGTGCTGCGAGAAGTGGCAGTGGTTCTGATGGAATTCCAGAAGAAAGGATCTTAAAAGCTGGTGGTCAGTCAGGAATTGAAAGGAATAGCACCATTCAAGTATCAAAAGCTACATCAGCTGAACGAAACATCCAACCGGTCCAATTCTTCATCTCTCAATCTCTCTCTCAGTTTGAGTTTGTATGATGAACATCATCTTTATGTCTCTCGGTTGCATTATTTTGCTGTCTCCTACAAACATTTCTTAATAAAGTTGCTACTTCCTCAATTACCTGTTTCCCTTCTCTAAATGCTGCTTTGCAAGAAAGCATTCGGCTTAGGCCAATGATCGCACGACTTTATATGGAGTCTCGCAACATTTAACTCTTAATTCTTGCATCAAGAAGCAAAAGTTTCTGGCAGAAATCCATATATGCCCTACCAAACCTGTCAGCATTTCTTTCTTTCCTCTCTTTAGTGCGACTGTCAACATGATACCATAGACAAGGTGGAGCAAAAACATGTGCCGCTTTTCACTTGACTATCAACCCCAGATGATACGTTGCACACCCCTGTGCAAGTACCTATTTCTGGAAGACTGAACTAACATGCCTTTCTTGGGCTTCTTGGTATCAATTCAATTAGTCTACTCGTGTCATGTCATTTGCAAAGGTACTGAAGTCACAAACATAGCACTAATTAGTGCAATCATAAGTATGGTCATGCAGTTGCGTTAGTGGTGAAATTGGATAATCCCTCAAACGATTTTTCTTCGTCCATTGGTTGTGCGGATGGACTTGGTTTTTCACAACGTCATCGAAGTAATTGGGTTGATGCCAACGAGGATGAGGATGATGATAACAAGGATAGTGATGAACTTTGCGTTCGATCGACACCACCATACTATGAAGATCGATAGCATTATGTTCCCTGTTTAACTATTATAACCTTGCTCTCTTGGTTTTACTGGCAAGTGCCTGTGCCTTCCGATGCTTGATATTTCCTGTCCTATGTTCCTTCAAATAGTTGGAGAAGTGTCTTGCTTGCTTTTAGCGTCCTTTGTCATTTGTTCTCGTTTTTCATCTTACTTGACTATACGTTAGTGCCCGTGCCTATTTAGCTAGTTCAGCATGCAACAAAGCTGCCATTTTAATGCACTTCTTTTTCCCCCTCTTTTGTTTTTCAGCATTAAGTTGATGTGCTTTGCCAAAGGAGGTGTTGGTATAGGTATGTTTTCTACACTTGTATTCTACCATAACTCGTTCCTGGTTTCCTGCCAAAAAAAAAAACAGAGCAGCGCCGATAGATCCTACAGAGCACATGCTTTATGGACAGGACCAGCAGTTTGAAACTATTGGAGATGGTGTTGAAATTGCTTGCAGTTTTTTCATTTGTACTAACCCAAATAGATCCCTTGCCGTAGAAAGCTTTTCAGTTTTTTGTCTTTTGGAAACCATTTTAAGTTAATCTGTGTATATGAAAAAGGAAGGGGTCAAAAACCATTTTAAGTTAAACTTACTGACGGCTTGGATAAGGAGTTTGTTCTGCAGAATAAGTCCCTCCATGTAAATTTCAGGATACGCAATTGTGTCTTAGTTTTTCCTCTCACACATTTTGGGTCTTGGCATCATGTCGTTTTGTGTTGCATTTGTCACCCACCTACGGTCATTCATCCACGGACTTCAAGCTTCAGGGCAAATGCCTTGACGTTTGTTCAGTTTTATTCTGTCTCGTATATCTGCACGTGACATCCAACATCTATCTTTTCACGTTGCCATGACCTTAGAGACAGGGACCGATTAGCACTTATTTAGGGTCACATTCATGATCAAAGATATTTGATTTCTCTGGTGACACAGACATTTTTGTCCACATGTACGCGCGTACTCTTTTTATAGTAGGGAAAAAAAAGCAATTTTTTTTTGCGTGAATTTAAGGACCTAAATCTCAATCGGCTTGATTCGTGTGCAAATACCATGTGATGAAGTAAAATACATAACGTGCACAAATGGCCGTCGTTGTTCGGCCATCAACTGGGCATGAGTACCTTGTTACATTAGCAAGTAATGTATGAATGAAACTACCAAGTAAATTTGGTAAATTGGTCTTAAAAAAACAACGATAGTGATAAAATCATAGCTTTGGTAATTTGGTTAGTTATCTTATCGCGCGAGCAGGTGGGCGGATGATGAATTAAGTTTATACTTGTCTAGCCTAGCTTACGTGTGTAGTTTGGTGTCCAATTAGCTAGCTTGGTTTAAATTTTATTGTATAGAGATTGCTGAGTTTGTAATGATGAACGAGTTACAAACTATATCAAACTTGCAATGCATGTATCAAAAAATAAAATAATAGTGAATGGAGATTATGTGATTCTTTCTAATTTACTCATCTTTTCCCCTGTTTCTCTCTAGCTTTAAAAAAAAAAACTGCCCAGTTTCTCCGTCATCATTTCTCAATCTTAAATTGCACCACGATCTTAAGTAAAACTACCATCATCATCTTGTATCCTGCTTTTAATGTAATAATAGAACACGAGGTGAATGTCCGAGCCAACATTGACAAAAAGCAATCAATTCTTAACTTTTGATTCATGTAAACGAAGCATGTATCGACAATTGAGATATGTTGAGACATTTATGACTTGTGAGATTATCTTGTGGGACAAAGAACCACATCCAAGAAAATGGGTCGATTATTATCAACAAAGATCTTACTTTCGTTGGATTTAAAACCACTTGATACGTCCTTAATTACATTGTTTGCTTCAAGAGTTTGAGTCACATGGAACATTGGGAATAAAAACCTGAATATATTAACAAACACAGAAAAGGAATAGAGGACAAATCTTCAGGGTACAAATTGGTGTCCGACTGTTTTGGGGAAATTTTGACATTTCCAAAAAATACTTTCCAAGTAATTTGAAAAGGCAAACTTGCTTTTAATTTTCTAAATAAACATTGCACTATGCGAGCGCTAATAACTGGGGCACAGGCAACCTAGTAATCAGGAACAATCCCATTGAAATCGGACCAAAATCCCGATGACCATGCCAGGCACCTTGAGCTGGGTCCATCGAGCCCGGACTTAGGTCCACAATGGTCGGGCCCAAGACTTCGATGGCTGTGCTTCGGTTCCCGACACCTAGGCACGAGTCCATAGAGGTTGGGCCCCAGACCTCACTGCCTATGCCTGTGTCCTTAGTGGTTAAGCCTGCATCCATCGAGGCTAGCCTAGGACACCCATGCTTGCTACCCGGCCTAACCTCTATGGACCTGGGCTTGGCCTTGATGGACTTGGGCTAGGAACCAAAGATTTGGGTATGGGCATAGGGGTATTGGGCCAGGGCACCGGGGAGCCGAAAACAAGCACCGAGATCTCAGGCCTAGCCTTTTGTGGATTCGAGCTCAGCTTCTATGGATCCAGGCCCAACCTCTGTTGATGCCCAACCTTTGTTAACGCAGGCTCGAGTATCAAGGACCGGGCGCAGCATCAGGGTTCTAGGTCTGGCCTCGGTGGTCCCAGGTTTAGCCTCGATGGACCCAACCCCGACCCATTGCTAAGGACTCGGAACGGCCGTCAAGGTTTCTGTGCCCAAGTTTCTAGCTTGATATTTAGTCATATTTTGGAAAATAGTTTTTTGAGTTTTTATAGAAAAAATCATTTTCTTGAATTTAAGCACATTGACTTGGAAAAAATATTCCGTTGACTCATTTTCTTTAACAATCCACATATCCAAAAATGTTATCTTAGAAAAAAAGTCCGTGAAACAAACGGAGCCTATTTCCAATAAGCATAGAAAGAGAGGATGGAGATCCTTAAGCTCAAACGGTGTTTTCATAGGCATATCAATCAATTTTTAACAATGATTCATATAGATAAGGAATATACCAACGATTAAGATATGTTAAGACACGTATGATCTTCGGAATCATCTTGTGGAATGAAAAATTCATATTCAAATGTGATAGTCGGCATTTCTCTCTTTACAAAATGAGATTAAACTAAAAAAGTCCACGTTCAAAAGGAATAAAGAAAACCCCAGAAGCTTGAAATCTCGTATCTTTGATCGTACGAATTGATCAACGAAGGAATGAAGCGAGAGAGAGAGGGATTTTTATTTATATGAGAATAGGGTTCAAGGTAAAGGTGGTACCACGTGTCCGAGGTTGAGTGGCATGCCAGCTCAGCAGCGTGAGAGGGGAGCTTGGAGGGCTGGTGATGTAAATGCTTACGTCAGCTAAACTGGCCAATTTCTCTAAGTTGGCTTAGCTTGCTGCCTGGAGATCATTGAGTGGCTGTGATGTGGTCTGGTGCCCTGATTTTCTCTGCTCTTCCTATAATCCTGTGTAAGCTATTGTAGATGTTGCGTGCTAACCCGCTCGTAAAAATATTTTACGCTGTAGATTCCAAGGATGAATAAAGCAAATCACGGTACAACGTAACGTTATATTCACAAACACCGATCAAATATCAGAATGATTTATATTCAATGTTTTTCGATTGGGACGCATTTGTATTTGAGGAGTTCCATGGGTTGTAATGTACAGCAAGCATATGTTAAAGTAAAAAAAGGCTTTGGTTGAAAGTTTCTCGGAAATGGATTTACTAATTTCGATCTGGATCATTTTTTTTCGAGTCTTAATTTTGAAAGGTCCAATTTCGACCCTATTGAAATACGAACAGTGGCTCAATGAGACGTTATGTTTCCTTCTAATTATCGAGCAAATTATATCCTTTTTTTTTATGAATTTGTTTAATGTGGCAACTGATAATACTTACCAAAGAAAGGGCTTCACATATTATAAAAGTATCTTCTTTCATCGACATGGGAGATATGTTAAGACACCCATAACCCGTTGGAGTATCTTATATAAAAAGAATTCACGTCCACAAAAACGGTCAATGACCATCAATAATAGATATTGCTTTTCAATAGATTTACAGCCACTAAATATGTCCTTAATTACATTGTCTATTCCAAGAGTTTGTTCCAAGAGTAATAGATCTTGACGTTCCTAGTGCTTTTGAGTCACTAGGAACATCAAGAATAAAACCCCGGATATATTAACCAGAAGAAAAAAAGAATAGAGAACAAATCTTGGGGGTACAACTTGGTGTTCAAACACTCCCGCTTATGAGTTTCTCGTGATAAAAAAAGACAACGCGCAAGCAAACAGAATTTCTTGTGGTTTGCTTTGGGCTTTTGAGGGTCCCCGTTTGAGTCTTCATCTCAATGGATCAGGCCCATCTCCCAGGAAATCTCTGTCTCCCAACCCTTTTAACACATCAACACCAAACACAAAAAATTCTAAGTCATCGACTTCTATCTATATTTGTCTGTACTTATCTTGAACCAAAATTACCGTGTCTCACTTTTCAATATCTTCCAAATTTGTCTCAACATACAAAAGGTCGTGCATCTCACTTTACTAATGTGATTCCGCTTTGCTCTCAAATGGGCAAATCTTTCGTTTTAGAATTTATGGCCGGCTACTTCCAATCTCACATATCGCATGCTTCCTTTATGGCAGGTTTAATGGTTTTCATTTGAGACTTGCAGTTTGTGTCAAGATAGTGTCTTGAATATTGCCAAGGTTGGATATGGGGATCGGGTTACAAACTATGTCTAAATTGCAATTCATGGATCGGAAGATTAGTGAATGAGGATAATGTGATCCTTTTCAAATTTTATGAATCAATCCCCCTATCTCTCTAGCCAAAGAAAAAAATCCCCTGCGTCTACAACGTCATCGTATTCCACTGGGATGTTAAACTAAGTAGTACCATTATCTTCATCACACCACGTATTATGCTTTCTAATGTATAAGATGTTCAAGGTAATAATAGTACAACATAAGGTTCATGTCCCTGAGGTAATACAACACAAGGTTCATATCCCGGCCAACATGAGCACGATGACATCAATACCAACTTTCCAAAGAGCACACCACAATATTAGGAAAACTGAAAACAGCCACAACACTCTACTTGGCGATGAATGCTTATGGGTTCATCAACTCAAGGATGCGGAGAACAAAAATCGGCCAAGGCATGACACGAAACGGAATGTACATCAGCAGACAGCATCTGAAACATCGAACAACAACAATAATGCGAGCATACGTAAGTCGAAACCTTGGGTCCATATCTTGCCTTCCCATCTTGAGGATTAGTAACTACCCAACGATTACGAGTATTGTGTAGATACACACGATGGTTTCAAGGTTATTGATGACTGGAATACCCAAGATTCCGATGGCACCGATCAGAATCTTTAGCAGGATCTTCTCTAGGAAATGAATTGTAGCAATTCGATCTGCATGCTCTGCTCCATGTCTTGGAAATAAAATCAGCAAACCATTTGTTAGTGTACAGACTTTTGGAAAAGCTCAATTTTTGAGCTCCTTTTGCATCACATAAGGCGGCAGTCTTTCCAAAAGCTTTCAAGAACTAACAATTTAAGTCTAAAGGAAATTTGATCTGGTATGACACCAAGCTTCTAGTGCAAATCATAGCTAATGAGTCTATGCTTTGCAGGAGTCTAACCTATGTATGCACTGCAAGAGTAGAGCCCATCTACTGATCCACGGCTAATTAAGCTGGTGAAAACTCTTCTTTTCGACAAAATGGAACATCAGAGTACCAGGGGATGCCTCCTTAACACCTTTAAACCTTTCCTAACCTTCTCTTACAACACATTCACAAAAAACAAGACCACCCAGATGACTACCAAGTAAGCCCCCTGCTTATTGGGTAAAAACTGAGTAAAGCTAGCTGCAGGTCTTCTCTTTTCTTAGGAGGAAATACGGGGATCTCAATATGAGTTTTTGACACAAGAAAGCTGCAAAGTGCATATACAGTCGTGTCTCCTCATCAACGTAACAGAATTTTCCCTCACCCAGTAACTTTAGGAGAATGTTAACATTCTTTCCAACTTCGTGATTTTCAAAAAGAAATGGCGGTTAATATGAATTTCACTTTGGTCAGACAAACTCAGTTGTTTCAATGGAATGCATACTTGAGAGGGATCATTCCTGGTATGAGTCTTACTGTATTCTATTACCAAATGGACATCATGAAAATTTACCAATTCACACAAAAAAAAAAGGGGGTCAACAACTACAAGAAGGCATTTTGCAAGAAACAAGCTATTTTGCACGCACAAGATATGCCCCTAAGTTCATGCTCTGCTCTGGGTAGAGCCCATTTCTGCTCTTTCTACTCTTTGAAAGCCGAATCATTATGATCAATCAACAAAAGGAAAAAACGAACCGATGAAAAAATCTAGGTGGTATAAATTGGTGTTCCAACCCGACTCTCACAATCTAACCGAGAAACAGGCCATTTTTCTACTGGCAAGTGAAAGATTCCCCTGGGCTCTTAAGTGAACAGTACATCCAACGACCAAAATGCAGGTTTTTTCGCCATAAAACAGTATTCACGTAATGGTATACCCAGTACAAGATCAGAGAAAGAAACAGGAAAGAATATCAAGATATTGACATGAGTTTCCTCATCAATTCTTAAACTTGCAAACGGAGCTGGGCTACGGTGCTATTGTATATATTTAAGGCCGCTAAGGCTTACCTCCAACCACCACCGTGATCAGCTCGATTGTTGTTCTCCATTAACCTTCCCACTTCGCCTAAGCTATCCTTTTCTTCCTGAAATTGTGGTTTCTTCAAGTGTTTGCAGATTGCTGTCTTCTGAACGGAGTGCTTCAGGGGAATATGAGACGAGAGCAGGCGGAGTTATTTCGTTGCACTTCTAGCAAGTCGTTTTTGGGGTCCACATCATATATCGGAATTTCCCCCTGCGGGGCTGTTTGCCTTTCGATGTGTTGATGTGGTACCCATTTGAACGACGAAAGCGAAAAGGCTAATTATAGTTTTTGAAGTCTGCTTTATTTGCGCCACGACTTGAACGTTGAGGGTCGTGCTCGTAGCACCCATTTGAACCCAAGATTACCTTCTCTATTTTTCTGTCGTTCTTTTTGTTAATCTATCCAGATTTCTATGCACGTGGTTTCTAATGACAGGCCCTCAGAGCAGACAACATGTACTTAGAGGCATATATGTTGACACCTAAATTTCGACTCACCATTTAGTTGTAATTTACATAAAAATTAGGGATTAATTTTTAACCCCTAAACAAAATATTTAAATTGCATAACATATAGTTTAGGTTCATTTTAATTTAATCGCATTTTTGCATCGGACCGGTGATGGCGAACGAGCTTAAATTTCATCGAATGGGACTCGGTTCGCTCGGAAAGGCAAGGGCCGGAAATCACGAGTCAAATAGGTTTGGTCGTTTTAATTTGAGCTTAATTCAGTCCATTATGTTCAATTAAATTAAAACCCAAGCTAATTCAGCTCGCTTAGGAATTAAATAAAATCAGAAATTAGATTAAGGCCTAAGCCCAAGTCTAAGCCCATTAGGGACACCACATAATTCATATCTGATTTTTAGAGAAAGGCAAGTGTGAGAGAGAAAGTGACGTCGTGCACCACCACCGGGGGCACGTCGCATGCCGCCGCACTGCCGTCATCGCGCCTCAACCGCCCACCGACGCCGCTGCCTTCCGCTAACGCTGCTGCCGATGATGTGATCAGCCGGTTCAAGTGGCTGAACCGGCTGATCGGCGACTTCCTCCGGCGATCCAGAACTTGCGGCAACACTCCTTGGCGTCTTCACATCACTGTGGTGGCCGGTTTCTCGTTAAACGACCGCCGGATCACATCTCTTGACTTGATTCTTCATTACTAGTCCACTAGTGCCAGATCGAATCGATTCTCACTATATTTTGTGCAATCTATTATCATAGGTCGGCCGAGCTTTCCGAGACTTCTCCGTGTTGTTTTTTATTTGAATACGGAGGCCGGATCGCTCGATTTCGTGCCGAAGCATCATTAAACAAGGTAAGTGCACTTGGACTTTGTTCTGTAAAATCGTGTACATAGAAACCAGTATGCTTGAGATGCCGATTTCAGCTCGTTAATGTCAAAATCTTGTGAAGTGATGAACTAGAGAATCGTAAAGCACATCTTAAGCTTTGATTTGATATATCATATGCCTCAATCGGACCTGATTTGCTATGTCAAAACTATTTCGGAAGTTAGGATCAGAATCTGGAATATGATGTTGAAGTCTGTTCTGATAATGTTTTGACTGATGCTGTTCCGTGATTTTTATGATTTTCTATGATCATTTTTTGAAAAAACTTTCTTCACAAAAATTGTAGATCACATCTTTGTCTGTTCACCATAAAATTTTCATAAAATTCCAAGCGTGTTAGCATGATACAATCTGCAGCGTCATATATGCATGAATCTGATGACAGATCAGTTCCAGATTGACCTTCGTGTGTTCTTCAATTTTCATAAATTTGTGTGTTTGAAATCTGAAAAAGTTTTCTTCATGAAAGTTTATACTGAGATCGAGATCTTTCCATTGATACTAATTTCATCAAAATCGGAGGTCATTTGGATTTTCAAAAGGAATTTTCACAATCTGATCAGTATCTGTGTCCAGATCTGATATTCATTCCTTTAGAATTCAGAAGATGTTTCTCCGAAATTGATAAAGTTGGAGATTATCTGCAAATTAGGTGATTGAACATTATCCTATGTTTTTCAGAATATTTAATTTCCTAATTTGCATATTTTGAATATTTCATGAATATCATGTGAATATTTAGATATCTTAGGATAATGTTCAATATATCCGCAATATTTGAAAATATTCAAAATTAGGAATCGTTCCTAATTTAGCAACGTATCTGGACGACTATTTGACCTTATTCCTAAGGTATGATACGTGGCGATACGAAAATTATTATCCTATCCATAATCACTTGAATACGATAATGATCTTTATCTGCTTTCCAAATTTAAACGATCAACTTTCCATCAATATCTATAACCCTATAGATATGACCGATAGTTCGATTTTTGTGTCTAATCCGAGTTTGAAACAAATTTGGTGGATCGTGTGGACGATTTGAATGTGGTTGCTATCCTTGTCTTTTTTTTTTATTATTTGCTTTCCTTTAAACAGAAAATTCAAAAAATATCAGTTAGGATTTGAATTTGAGTTTTGCATGTTTAGGGAACCCTAAATGTATCTAGAAAATAAAGTAATTATTTAATTTAAATTAGGACTTGAGATAATCTATTTCCTAGTTTAAATTAAGCAATATTCTAATCTTATTAGATTATTTAGGTTATTTTTTAATTCCGAATTTTCATGAAAACCCCAAAAAAAGAATGAATTGCTTTATGGTAGATTAGGATAGATTGCATTCTTAATTTAAGTAATTTATTATTTCGAATTTTAACAAAAATCCCAAAAATAAGTCATGTTAGGATATGTTAAGTCATCATAGGTTGCATGTTATTTTAGGCATATTTTTATTCCGAATTTCATTAGAAAATATCAAAAATAAATCATTTACCCGTCATCAGAATTAGGTCACGTCGTCGCATGACATATAGTTTGCATACTAGGTTGCATTAATTCGCATGTCAATTTTTGCACGTCATTGCATATAGATTAGATTTCATTTATATAAGTGAAAATCAAAAGAGAAATTGAGTGAATTGCTTGTTAATTAGAAATCATATTATGATGTTAATGTGATTTTCTAGCTAACTATGCAGATGTTTGCGTTGCTTCGAGGTAAGTAATTCTTCCAATCTTGCAATTTAATATTCAATTATTGAGTGTTAAATTGGTGGTTTGCGCATCCGCATGAACACCTCACATGTTAGTAATTAAGTTGAAATGGATCCAAACTGCATGCCAAAATATTTTTAAAAAGAAAAGGTACCGAAAGGGCGTTAGATTAGATCTAGCGTAATCAAGTCCTCGGGCTTAGAATCTCTGATTCGTAGGAATAAAACATATCTCCCTATGTTTTATTTAGATTTCTAATCGACCTACCGTAAATTGATTAGTGGCGACTCCAAGCATAAAAATATTTGCATGTTAAAGACTTAAACCCTAAGTTGCGAATTGGTAGGGCTTGGGAGGGCCCGAGTTAAGATTAGTCTTAATAATCCATTAGCCCGAAAAATGAAAATTTTTTAGGTCGCGACAATATATTCAGTCATTGTAGATCCATCAAAAAGTAAGATTTACTGCTAATAGTCATTAATCCTTGATTTTTTTCTTTTGGACGCGGATTTTTTATCCCATATGATAATATCTCAACAAATCTCAACCATCGATAAATGCCTTATTTACATGCATCTACGATTGAGAATTGGTTGAAATGCCAATGGAATCACCTTTGAAGTAGAGGATGTTCATCCTCTTTTGTTATTTATATTGGAAAAGTTTGATGATATTAATTCAGTAAATTAATTTAGGTAAAACTCCTGGCCAGATTAATCCCTCTCCATAAGTTTTAGTACCTTTACAACTGCTTACTTATATGAGAAAAAAAGAATTGCACTTAGGCTTTATTTATATTGGAAACATCCAACTGGTCCAGATTCTTCATCTCTCAATCTCTGTCAGTTTGAGTTTGTATGATGAACATCATCTTTATCTCTCTCGGTCACATTATTTTGCTGTCTCCAACAAACATTTCTTTATAAAGTTGCTACTTCCTCAATTGCCCGTTTCCCTTCTTTAAATGCTGCTTTGCAAGAAAGCGTTTGGCTTAGGCCAATGATCGTGCGACTTTATATGAAGTCTCACAACATTTAACTCTTAATTGTTGCATCAAGAAGCAAAAGTTTCTGGCAGAAATCCATATATGCCCTACCACACTTTTCAGCATTTCTTTCTTTCCACTCTTTAGTGCGACTGTCCGCATGATACCATAGACAAGGTGGAGCAAAAACATATGCCACTTTTCACTCGACCGTCAACCCGGATGATGTGTTGCACACCCCTGTGCAAGTACCTATTTCTGGAAGACAGAACTAACACGCCTTTCTTGGGCTTCTCAGTATCAATTCAATTAGTCTACTAGTATCATGTCATTTGCAAAGGTACTGAACAAGATCGTCACAAACATAGCACTAATTAGTGCAATCATAAGTATGGTCGTGCAGTTGCGTTAGTGGTTAAATTGGACAATCCCTCTAAAACGATTTTCTTCGTCCTTTGGTTGTGCAGATGGACATGGTTTTTCACAACGCATTGAAGTAATTGAGTCGATGCCATCGAGGATGAGGATGAGGATGATGATAACAAGGATGGTGATGAACTCTGCGTTCGATCAACACCACCATACTATGAAGATTGATAGCATTATGTTCCCTGTTTAACTGTGATAACCTTGCTCTCTTGGTCTTACTGGTAAGTGCTTGTGCCTTCCAATGCTTGATATTTCCTGTCCTGTGTTCCTTCAAATAGTTGGAGTAGTGTCTTGCTTGCTTTCAGCGTCCTTTGTCGTTTGTTCTTTTCTCATTTTTCATCCTTCTTGACTATACGTTAGTGCTCGTGCTTATTTAGCTAGTCCAGCATGCGACAAAGCTGCCATTTTAATGCACTTCTTTTTCCCCCTCCTTTGTTTTTCAGTATTAAGTTGATGTGCTTTGCTGAAGGAGGTGTTGGTATAGGTATGTTTCTGCACTTGTATTCTACCATAACTCGTTCCTGGCTTCCTGCCAAGAAAAACAGAGCAGCGCCGATAGATCCTACAGAGCACATGCTTTATGGACAGGACCAGCAGTTTGGAACTACTGGAGATGGTGTTGAAATTGTTTGTAGTTTTTTCATTTGTGGTAACCCAAACAGATCCCTTGCCGTAGAAAGCTTTTCTGTTTTGTCTTTTGGAAACCATTTTAAGTTAATCTGTGTATATGAAAAAGGAAGGGGTCAAAAGGTTTTTGAGATGTTTATGTTCATTTCTTAAATTCACATTCTAGAATGATTACGTCATTTTTAAACTCCAACCAATTCAGTCTAACTTTTCCTTGTCAGTTGCTTCCATTATGTATACTCAAGAATGGCAAATTTCTGGTGTTTTGATATGTGGCAATATTTTCTGCCGAGGTAATTTGTGACGGTGTCAAGGTATCATAAAGCTTTTCGACCAAAAAAAAAGATTTCATAGAACTTACTGAAGGCTTGGATAAGGAGTTTGTTCTGCAGAATAAGTCCATGAAAATTTCAGGACGTCCGAGTACTTGTGTCTGAGTTTTTCCTCTCACACATTTGGGGTCTTGGCATCATGTCGTTTAATGTTGCATTTGTCACCTCCACCTACGGTCATTCATCCACGGACTTCAACCTTCAGGGCAAATGTCTTGATGTTTGTTCAGTTTTATTCTGTCTCTCATATATCTGCACAAGAAATCCGACATCTATCCTTTCATGTTGCCCATGACCTATGGAGGCCCGGACCGATTAGCACTTATTTAGGGTGTCACATTCATGATCAAAGATATTTGATTTCTCTGGTGGCGAAGACATTTTTGTCCACATGCACTCGTGTATTCTTTTTATAGTAGGGAAAAAAAGTTAACCTTTTTTATTTGCATCGATTTAAGGACCTAAATCTCAATCAGCTTGATTCGTGCGCTAATACCGTGTGATGAAGTAAAATACATAACGTACACAAATGGCCGTCGTTATTCAGCCATTTACTAGGCATGAGTACCTTGTTACATTGGCAAGTATTGTATAAATGAAATTACCGGGTAATGTTGGTAAATCGGTCTTAAAAAAATAACTATAGTGATAAAATCATAGCTTTGGTAATTTGGTTGGTCATCTTGTCACGTGAGTGAATGAGCAGGTGATGAATCAAGCTTGTACTTGTCCAGCCTACCTTGCTTACGTAGTTCGATGTCCAATTAGCTAGCTTAGTTTAAATTTTGTCGTCTAGAGATTGCTAGGAACGAGCTACAAACTACATCAAACTTGCAATGCATGTATCCAAAAATGAAATAGTAGTGAATGGAGATCATGTGATTCCTTCCATTGTATTCATCATTTCCCCTGTTTCTCTCTAGCTCATAAAAAAAAAAAATAAACTGCCCAGTTTCTCCATCATCATTTCTCAATCTTAAATTGCAACACGATCTTTAGTAAAACTACCATCATCATCCTATATCCTGCTTTGAATGTAACAATAGAACACAAGGTGAATGTCCAAGCCAGCATTGACAAAAAGCAATCGATTCTTAACTTTTGATTCATGTAATCGAGATATGTATCGACAATTGAGATATGTTGAGATGCTCATGACTTGTGAGATTATCTTAAGGAATAGATTATCTTGAGGGACTAAGAACCACATCCAAGAAAAAGGGGTCGGTAACTATCAACAAAGGTCTTACTTTTGATAGATTTAAAACCACTTGATATGTCCTTAATTACATTGTTTGCTTCAAGAGTTTGACTCACTTAGAACATTGAGAATAAAAACCTGAATAAGTTAACAAATACAGAAAAGGAATAGAGGACTAATCTTCAGGTTACAAATTTGTGTCCAATTGTTTTGTGGAAAATTTGACATTTTAAAAAAATATTTTCCAAGTAATTTGAAAAGGCAAACTTGCTTTTAATTTTTTAATTAGACATGCACTATACAGGAGTTAATAACTTGGGCACGAGCAACCAAGGAATCGGGCCTATAGAAGTCGGCCTAAGATCCCGATGCCCATGCGTAGCCCCCTGGCACCCCAGGCTAGGTCCATCGAGGCTGGGCTTAGGTCTACAATGGTCGGGCCCGAACTCCAACACCCATGCTTGGGTCCTCGGCTCGTAGGCCCTAGTTCATGGAGGTTAGGCACGAGTCCATAGAGGTCAGGCCCGGGACCTCAATGCACGTGCTTGTGTCCTCGGTGATTGAGCCTACGTCCATTAAGGCTGGCCCTAGACACCCGTGCTTACTGCTCAGCCTAACCTCTGTGGACCCGAGCTTGGCCTCAATGGACTTAGGTTGGGCACCAAGGATTTGGGCATGGGCACAGAGGTATTGGGCCAGGGCATCGAGGAGCCAGAAACAAGCATTGGAATCCTAGGCTCAGCCTCAACGGACCCAGCCCTGGCCCGCTACTAAGGACTTGAGAACTGGCGTTGATGTTTTTGTGCCCAAGTTTTTGGCTAGATATTTAGTCATATTTTGGAAAATAGTTTTTGGGTTTTTAAAGAGACAATCATTTTCCTAAATTTAAGCGTATATTTTTCATTGACTTGGAAAAAAATCTTCTGTTGACTAATTTTCCTAAAAAATCCAAATGCTCAAAAATGAGAAAAATATTATCTTAGAAAAAAAATTTCGCGAAACAAACAAAGCCTATTTCTAATAGGCATAGAAAGAGAGGATGGAGATTGTCCTTTCAATCAATTCTTAACAATGATAAATGTAAATGAAGCATGTATCAACGGTTGAGATATGTTGAGACACTTACGAACTTTGGAAGCATCTTGTGAAATAAAGAATCCACGTCCAAATGTGACATCGGCATCTCTCTCTTTTCGAAATGAGATAAAAAAAAAATTCGCGTTCAAAAAGGATAAAGAAATCCTAAGAAGCTTGAAACCTTGGATCTTTGATCGAACGAATGGATTGATAAAGGAATGAAGCAAGAAAGAGAGAGAGGGGTTTTTATTTATGGTTAATACCACGAAAAACCTCAAACTTGTATACATGTGATAAATTTATCATAAACTAGTTTTTTTACTACCAAAAACCTCAAACTAGTACACTTGTAATAAATTTACTCTCCGTTAAATTTTACTGTTAAATTGCTTTGTTAAATAACACGCTGCAGTTAACTGATATACCAGTTTTGGGTTTTACCCTCTATTTGTCAAAGGTCAACCAGTTTGTGATTTTTTTTGTATTAATCCAATTTAATGGAAATTAACAAATGGTAAATTTGTCACAAATGTATCAATTTAAAGTTTTTTATAGTTAAAAAATTAATTTTGGGTAAATTTGTCACATGTGTACTAATTTGGGATTTTTTATGGTTAAAAAATTTGTTTTGAGTAAATTTGTTACAGATGTACCAGTTTGAATTTTTTCGTGGTATTAACCTTTTTATTTAATGAGAATAGGGTTGAAGGTAGTACGACGTATCAGAGGTTGAGTGGCATGCCAGCTCAACAGTGTGAGAGGGGAACATGGAGGACGGGTGATGTAAATGCTTACTTTAGCTAAACTGGCCATTTCTCCAAGTCACCTCAGCTTGCCGCCTGGAGACCATTGAGGACGCGAATAACAACCATTCTATTTCAAAAATGAATTTCTAGCTAGAAATAGAATTTATATTTCTATTCCATGGATAAATTTCTGAACAAAAATATGCGTTTGATAATGACACAAAATTTCTATTCCCGAAACAAAAATTTATTTGATAATGGCACAAAATTTCTCTCACTTGAGTGGCCAGCGAGTGGATAGCAACGGTGGACAGTGGCAGCGGACAGTGGACGGCCAGTGCAAAGAATGGTGGTCGGAGGCAACCGACGTCAAGTAGCGGCGAGAGGCAAGCTACGGCTGGCAATGGGAGGTGGGCGGCAGCTGGAGAAAGGTGGCCAACGGTGGGAGATGGTGGCCAGTAAACAGCGGGTGGCCGCCCACGATGGTCGGCAACGGGAGGTGGGCAACTATGGTAGGCAGGCAACTATGGGAGGAAGGCGGCCAATGGCTGGAGACGGTAGCCGATAGACGATGGGTGGCAGTCGGTGGCAAGAGGAGGGCGACAAGAGATGGTGGCCGGTGGACGACGGGCAACGATCGGTGGCAAGAGGAGGGTAGCGGGAAACGGTGGGCGGCAGAGGGAGGAGGGCGAGAGACGACGAGAGACAGTAGTCGTTGGACGGCGGGCGACAGCCAGCAGTGGGAGATGGCGAATGGTGGGAGGCGGCAGCCAACAAGTGGACAGCAATAGGCGGTGGGTGAGCAACCGATTAGTAGAAAGAGCGAATGATGAGAAGAATTTTTATTTTTCATTTTTGTTCCAGAAATAGAAATGTAGAAAATTTTTATTTCTCATTTATGTTCCAAACCTGTTTCTGGTACTGGAAAAATAGAAACATAATAGTTGTCATTTGCAGGCTGAGTGGCTGTGATGTGGTCTGGTGCCCTTTTTCTCTGCTCTTCCTATAATCCTATGTAAGCTCTTGTATATGTTACGTGCTAACCCCTATTTTTACGTTATAGATTCCGCCTCAATGAATAAAGCAAATCACAGTACATCGTAATGTTATTTTCACAAACATCAACTAAATATTAGAATGATTTATATGTATTGCTTTGTCAATTGGGATCCATTTGTATTTGAGGAGTATCATGGGTTTTAATTTACGGCTAGTATATGTTAAATTAAAAAAAGTCGGGTGGAAAGTGTCTCTTCAAGAAAGGAAATGGATTTAGTAATTTTGATTTGGATTAATTTTTTTGAATTTAAATTTTGAAAGGTCCGGTGTCGACCCTATTTAAATACAAGCGGTGGCTCAATAAGAAGTTATGTTTCCTTCTAATTATCAAGAAAACTATTTCTTAATTTTTTTTTGAATTTGTTTAATATGATAGCTGGTAATACTTACCAAAGAGAGAGTTTCACATATTACAAAACTATCTTCTTTCATTAACGGGTGAGATATGTTAATGCATTCATGACCTGTCGAAGTATCTTGTGGAAAAAGAATTCACGTCCACAAAAAAAGGTCAATGACTATCAACAATAGATCTTGCTTTTCGATAAATTTGCCGTCATTGAATATGTCCCTATTTACATTGTCCATTCCAAGAGTTTGAGTGACTAGGAACGTCAAGAATAAAAACCACGATATGTTAACCAAAAGAAAGAAAAAAAAATAGAGAACAGATCTTGGGGTACAGCTCGGTGTTCAAACACTCCCATCGATGAGTTTCTCGGGATCGAACAAGACAAGGTGTAGGCAAACGGAATTTCTTGTGATTTGCTGTGGGATTTTGAGGGCTGTTCGCATAGTTTTACTGCAAAACGTCATGGGTATTTGGGCAAAGTGACGGCAATTGACTCTTCATCTCAATGGATCAGGCCCAATACTTTTATTGAAGCAAAATTACTTTGCCTCATTCTTCAATTTCTTCCAAATATGCCTTTACATACAAAAGGTCATGCATCTCATTTCCTAATTTGAATTTGCTTCGTTTTCAAATGGGTAAATCTTTCGTTGAAGAATATGTGGCCAGTTATTTCCCTCTCTCACATGTTGCATGCTTCCTTTATGCCAGGCCTAGTGGTTTTCATTTGTAACTCTGATGTTCATGTCAAGATAGTGCCTCAAATATTGTTGAGGTTGCATATGAGCATTAGATTACGAACTCCGTCTAAATTGCAATTTGTGGAGCGGAAGATTAGTGAATGAGGATAATGCGATTCTTTCTCAAATTTTATGAATCAATTCTCCTATTTCTCTCTATCCAAAAAAAAAAAAACAACCATCATCTCCAATTTCATTGTATTGCACAGGGATCTTAACTAAATAGTACAATTTTCTTCATCACATCACATATTATGCTTTTTAGGTGTACAACATAAGGTTCATGTCCCGAAGGTAATAATAGTAGAACACAAGGTTCGTGTTCCGGCCAACATTAGCACAATGCATATCAATACCAACTTCCCATAGAGCAAACCACAATATTAGGAAAATCAAAAGCCATCACAATTCTCTAATTCGTGGTGGATGCTTATGGGTTCAACAACTGAAGGAAGCGGAGAACGAAAATCGGCCAAGGCATGACATGAAGTGGAATGTATATCAGCAGACCGCACCTGACGCATCCGAGAACAACAACGATGCCAGCGAGTGTAAAGTAAAACCTTGGATCTATATCGTGCCTTCCCATCTTGACGATTAGTAACCGCTCGACAATTATGAGCACTGTGTAGATAAACACGATGGTTTCAAGGTTAGTTATGGCTGGAATACCCGTGATTCCGATGGCACCAACCAGGATCTTTAACAGGTTCTTCTCCTGGAAATGAATCGCAGCAATTCCATCCGCATGCTCTGCTCCACGCCTAGGAAATAAAACCGGCAAAATACTTGTTAGTGTACACTCTTTTGGAGAAGCTCGAGTGTTGAGCTCTTTCTGCATCATGAGACGACAATCTATCCAGAAGCTTTCTGAACTACCAACTTAAGTTAAAAAGAAATTACTGCGCGGTATGACACCAAGCTTCTGGTGCAAATCATAGCTAATGAGTCTATGCATTGCAGGAGTCTAACCTGTGTATGCACTGCTGGAGTGTAACCCATCTATTGAAGCACGGCCAATTAAGCTAATGAAAAAACTCTTCTTTTGGACAAAATGTAACATCAGAAAACTAGGAGATACGCCCTCAACGCCTACAAACCTTTACTAACCTTTTCTTACGACACTTACTCACAAAACAAGACCACCCAGACACACAAAACTACCAGGTAAGCCCACATGCTTACTGGGCAGAAACAGAGTAAAGCTAATTGCGGGTCTTATCTTTTCTTGGGAGGAAAAGCTAATAAGATTTTTTATTATTTTGTTGTTCTGGCCTGGAAGCTCCCTCAGGCGGCCCGCTAGCGGGTAGTAGAACACCAGCGCCCTGGCAAGCCCCTCCCGGACAGCCTGCACCGGGTACCGACCCCTGCCGTCGCCCCGGTAGAACTGGATCGCGGGGATCTGGAACCGCAGGCCCTCCTGGTCCTCGACGTCCAACAGCCTCCTGCGCTCACGAGGCGTCGGCTTCGCCGGGTGGACCAGTAACAAAAGAAAACCTCAGAAGAGAGAGGTGTCAATGCTTTATAGCCAATGTTCCATCGCTCTCTAATCTGTTTTTGCTACTCAAGCAGAAGTGTAAATGCAGCTTCAAATGAATGCATTCCTCATGGTTGTGGTACATAAAAGGTGCCTAAACATTGTGAGCACCGACTTTAGTTAATATGAGTTTCTGTTGACAAAAGAAAGAAACAGAGTGTATTTACAGTCGTGTCTCTTCACCAATGTGACAGAATTTTTCTTCTCAAAAACAGAGTGTATAAACAGCCAGTTAAAGCCCATCAGAACCTCAGTCTTGGGTAGAACCTAGAAACCAAGTCTCGGGAATTCGGTAGAAGACCCAAGTAGAAACAGAGTCTCAAGCTACCCGAGACTCAGATACAAGCTCGATGATCAGTCTTGTACCGAGCATGAACCAGAGTTTCAGTCCGGGAATGTACCCAAGTCTCGGTTTCTAGCTTCTACTTGAGACCCCAGTAGCTTTTACCTTAGTCTTGGTTTCTAAGTTGTCTCATCATCAACGTAGCAGAATTTTCACTCCCCCAGTAGCTTTAAGAGAAGTTCGACATTCTTTCCAACTTCGTGATTTTGAAAATGAAATGGCAGTTATTATGGATTTCACTTTGGTCAGACAAACTCAGCCGTTTTAATGGAACGCAAACTTGAGAGGGATCATTCCTAGTATGAGTCCTACCAGATTCTATTACCAAATGGATATCATGAAAATTTACCAATTCGCACAGAAAAAAAGGGGTCAATAACTACGAGAAGGCATTTTGCGTGCACAAGATATGCCCATTTCTGCTCTTTGAGAGCCTAATCATTATGAACATCTCCATCAATAAAAGGAAAAAAAGAACGGAAGAAAAAATCTGGATGGTTTAAAAATGGTGTTCTGACCCGACTCTCACAATCTAACCGAGAAACAGGTCATTTTTCTACAGGCAAGTGAAAGATTCCCCTGGGCTCTTAAGTGAACAAGTACATCCTGGGGCTAAAACGCAGGTTTTTTTTGCCATAAAACAGCATTCACGTAAAGGTATATTCAGTGTGACGTGATCAGAGATAGAAACAGGAAAGAACATCGAGATATTGACATGAGTTTCCTCATCAATCCTTAAACTTGCAGACGGAGCTGGGCTACGGTGCTTTTTTATATATGTAAGGCCGCTGAGGCTTACCCCCTACCACCACCGTGATTGTTGTTCTCCATTAACCTTCCCACTTTGCTCTCCTTTTCTTCCTGAAAATGTGGGGGCCTTCAAGCGTTTGCAGATTGCTGGCAGCCGGGGCTCTTTTTGTAAATTTTCGGGCATTTCGGCATTTAGCAGGCTGATGCTAAATAAGAGGATGCTACTGGCCAATCCTAAGTGCCCCAAGTGGCCCCGATGATGTCAAAAGGGGACTGACATCATCATGACAAAAGGGGACTGACATCATCGGGGCACTTTGAATTGGCCCCGCTGAGAATTCCTCTGTAGGATCCCCATTTGGGTAATGCCTCAAAATTTACGAATATACCCTGGCTCCCGGACGCAATGAGCACAGCTATAGAAAGGCCACTCGCTGGGCATCAGTTTCAGCTGTTCTCTCCAGCGATCTACATCCGATGTGGGACCACAAAAACGACCAAAGCGAAAAGGCTAATCGTATTTTACAGTCTGCTTTATTTGCGCCATGACTTGAACGTCGAGGGTCGTACTCGCAGCACCCGTTCGAACCCAAGATTACCTTCTCTATTTTTCTTTTGTTCTTTTTGTTAATCTATCCAGATTTCTATACATGTAATTTCTAATGACGGAGGCCCTTAGAGCGGACAACATTAATCCTTTTTTGTTCTTTTGGACAGGGAATTTTTATCTCATATAATGGTATCTCTACATATCTTAACCGTTAATAAATGCTTTATTTACATGCATCTACGGTTGAGAATTGGTTAAAATGCCAATGGAAGCACCTTCGAAGTAGAGGATCTTCATCATCCTTTGTTATTTATGTTGGAAAAGTTTCATGATATTAGTCTTGTAAATTAGTTTAGGTAAAGCTCATGGCCAAAGTAATCCCTCTCCAAAAGTTTTAGTACCTTTACAACCACTTACTTATATGAGAAAAAAAGAATTATACTTAAGCTCCATTTATTTCACGAAAAATTAATGATTTGAAAAATATTTTCTTAAAAATAATCACTTGTATCACTTATAAAAAAAATAAACAAAAAATATTTTTATTGCTCACGAAAATATTTAGACATAAATTGTCAAGGGTTTTTCTAATATCCCAAACTTTGAAAAAATGCGAAGAAGCCTCTATCCCATGTATGAGGAGACCTCACATTCACTAGCCACTATCCCATGCACGAAGAGGCTGCACATTAACTTTGTTGCTTTCTTTTGTTAATATAAACTCTTTCTTCAATTTTGGTTTAGAGAACAGAAAAAAATTTCAATTAAGAATATGAAGTGAATTTATTTTCTTAAAAAATGATTCCGAGTGAATTTTGTCTCTATTAAGGACATGAAGTGGCCAGTCAATCTTAAATAAAGGTCTAAACTCACTAGTCAACTAAATGTTTGCCGGTAAACATTTTCTAGAAACTAGAATAGGAGCAATTTTGTACGAAATTTGCAATTTAGTAAAAAATAAGAAAATCCCCAACTTGAATAAGAATTAGGGATCTTACTTCAATTTTTCACGTTTTCTTCTTCCTCTTCGCCCTATCCTCAACCGTTTCGTGCTCGGTCCTCGCTGCTACTTGCCCGATCCTCATCTCTCGTCGTGAGCTTCAGTCTGTTGTCCGTCGTCATCTCTTCTCTCCCAAGTTCCGTCGTCCGCAAACTTGAAGTCCATTGTCCCGAGCTTCAAGTCCTTCGTCCTCGAGTTAAAGTCCTTTAGTGCCGCTTTTGCTCTCATGCATATTTTCTTCTTCAGTGCCGCTCAGCTAAAGGAATTTGGTGCTACGCGAGGCTCCGGTGGTTGCTTTTCATGAACTCCGTCAGTAGTGGGAAGCAAGGGGTTGAGCTCAAGCTCTGCCTTCACCGCCTAATCGCTGAAAAACAAGCACGAGAGATGTGGCAATTAGTGTTTAGTTTAATGTAATCATGCGATTTATCTTTGCGTAGTCAAGCATGAGCTCGAGCTCTCTCACTTCATATGATAGGAACTGTATAAGGTTACCGGTTCATGGTGGCGTTGATCAACAAGATCAGAGGGTTCGCAATACAATCGATGGGATTCTTCTTCGTGACGGTGTTCATGTTTGCTTTGGCCATCCCTTACCACCACTGGACCTTGCCGAACAATCGAACGGGGTTTGGGATCATGTGCACGCTCACCTTCTTCTTATGTGTTTATTCTTCTTTAGGTTAATATCCAAAAAAACCTCAAACCGGTACACATGTGATAAATTACTCCCAAATTAATTTTTTGACTACAAAAAACCCATAAACTGGCACTCATGTGACAAATTTACCATTTCGTTAAATTTTACTGTCAAATTGCTGAGTTTGATGATACGTGACAGTTGACGGGTGTACCGATTTGGGGTATTACCCTCCGTTTGTCACAGGTATACCGTTTTGTGATTTTTTAGAGTCTTAATCCAA
The DNA here is from genome assembly GCA_024500025.1 of Syzygium aromaticum. NCBI lineage: Eukaryota > Viridiplantae > Streptophyta > Magnoliopsida > Myrtales > Myrtaceae > Syzygium > Syzygium aromaticum. The sequence goes on from CM044892.1 coordinate 36,960,427, forward strand.
TTTAACGGAAACTAATAAAGAGTAAATTTGCCACTAACGTACCAGTTTGGAATTTTTGGTAATCAAAAGAGTAGTTTGAAGTAAATTTGTCTTGGATGTACTAATTTAGAGTTTTTGGTTGTCACAAAATTAGTTTGAGGTAATTTATCTTATGTATACCAGTTTGGAGTTTTTCGTGGTATTAGCCATTCTTCTTTTAACATCCATTTATTTTGACATGCGCTTATTCTCCTATTTATTATTAGCGTCACTAATTTTTTACATTGTTTCTTTTTGGGCTTGTTATCCACCAGGTATTGGAAATAACCAAATAAAAATATCCGTCAAACCAGACAGACGAAATGAGGCCGAAAGCTTAAACTTACAATTTTGCTAAAAAAGACGTATAATGGGAATTCTTTTGATACTAGTATAATAGAAAAATTAGGAAATTAGAGTTCGAATACTATCACCTTCATCACAATTTCGATTTTTATTTTCTAAAGTATGCGGATTTCTTTAATACGTGATATACTCTTTAAATGGTATTTTCCTTTAATCATAGTGGCTGAGTTAAAACTCGAGGTCATCTCTTCCTATCCATTGTTTAAATTCTATTTGAATTATGTGATTCAAAACATAAGTTGCTGAACACATCTGTTACGAGCTTATATAAAAAAATTCAAAACATCTCTTCCTCTCCATTATTTAAATTCCATTTGAATAAATTAAAGCTTATGAGCTTCTCTCTTATCTATTTTTTATAATAAAATTCAAATAGAGTGGAGTTTAGATAAAAATTATTTCCATTTTTATTTTCTTATAAATGTACTTATTTTGATAGATATAAACTATATTTATGTAAGTGGATTTCCAACGAAGAAAATAAAAATCAGCATAACCTGAATATGTATGTTTCAAATAATCAAGTTGTATACTCATTTTCTCAAATTTTTGCTGAGTTAAATAGACTACATCATTTGTTTCGTTATGTTATGTTGAACTAAGGACTATATCATTTAAATAAAAATTGCATCATTCGAGAATGCCCTTATTTAAAAAAATGAAGGCATTTCAAATCCTTATTCAATATAAGATCCACTTTGGACTCTGATTTGGGAAAATTAGAGCTCTTGATTTGAGGATGTACTTTGTTCGTTGTTTAATAAGTTTTACTTAGCGAAACAACCCAAAATGCCAATCCGCCCGATAGTATTTTCGGATCCTCCCCTTGCGGAGGTGTTTGCCTTTTGATATATGATATGGACCCCACAAAAACGACGAAAGCGAAAAGGCTAATCATATTTTAAAGTCTGCTTTATTTGCGCCATGACTTGAACATCAAGGGTCGTGCTCGTTGCACCCATTTTTCTTTTGTTCTTTTTGTTCATCTATTCAGATCTCTATACACGTGGTTTCTTATTTACATGCATCTACGATTGAGAATTGGTTGAAATGCCAATGGAATCACCTTTGAAGTGGAGGATCTTCATCCTCTTTTGTTATTTATATTGGAAAAGTTTGATGATATTAATTCAGTAAATTAGTTTAGGTAAAACTCCTGGCCAGATTAATCCCTCTCCATAAGTTTTAGTACCTTTACAACTGCTTACTTATATGAGAAAAAAAGAATTGCACTTAGGCTCTATTTATTTTACGAAAAATGAATAATTTGAAAAATATTTTCTTAAAAACGATCGTTTATATTTCTTACAAAAAAAAATAAACAAAAAATGATTTCATTGCCTACAAAGATATTTAGACATAAATTGTCAAGGATTTTTCTAAAATCTCAAACTCTGAAAAAAATTCGAAGAAGCCACTATCCCATGCACGAAGAGACCTCACATTCACTAGCCACTATCCCATGCTCGAAGATACTGCACATTAACTTTGTTGCTTTCTTCTGTTAAAATAAACTCTTTCTTCAATTTTGGCTTAGAGAACAAAAAAAATTTCAAATAAAGATTTAAAGTGAATTTATTTTCTCAAAAAAATGATTCAAAGTGAATTTTGTCTTAAATAATGATTTGAAGTGGCCAATCAATCTCAAATAAGGGTTTAAGCTCATCAGCTGGCTAAATTTTTGCTGGTAAACATTTTCCAGAGACTAGAATAGGGGCAATTTTGTATGAAATTTGCAATTGAGTAAAAAATAAGAAAATCCCCAACTTGAACTAGAATAGGGGTTCTTACTTCAATTTTTCGCGTTTTCTTCCTCCTCTTCGCCCTATCCTCAACCTTTCCATGCTCGGTCCTCGCCACTCCTTGCCCGATCCTCATCTCTCGTCGCGAGCTTCAATCCGTCATCCGCCTTCATCTCTTCTCTCCCAAGTTCTATCGTTGCAAGCTTGAAGTTTGTCGTCCCGAGCTTCAAGTCCGTCGTCCTTGAGTTAAAGTCCTTTTGTGCTGCTTTTGCTCTCGTGCATATTTTCTTCTTCAGTGCCGCTCAACTGAAGGAATTTGGTGCTACATGAGGCTCCGATGGCTGCTTTTCATTAACTCCGTCGGTGGCAGGAGGCATGGGGCTGAGCTCAAGCTCCGCCTTCACCGACTAATCGCCGAAGAACGGGTATGAGAGATGTGGCAGTTAGTGTTTAGTTGAATGTAATCGTGTGATTTATATCTTTGCGTAGTTAAGCATGCGCTCGATTGCTCTAGCTTCATATGGTAGTAACTGTACAAGGGTACTAGTTCACGGTGGCATCCATAGACAATATCGGAGGGTTCGCAATACAATTAATGGGATTCTTCTTCATGACAGTGTTTGTGTTCGCTTAGGCCATCTCTTACCAGTTACCACCACTGGACCTTGCCGGACGATCGAATGAGGTTTGGGATCATGTGCACGCTCACCTTCTTCTTAAGTATTTGATCTTCTTTTGACATTCGTTTATTCTGACATGCGCTTTTTCTCCTATTTCTTATTAGTGTCACTAATTTTTTACATTATTTCCTTTTGGGCTTGTTATCCACCGGGCATTGGAAATAACCCAGTAAAAATATCTATCAAACCGGACAGAAGAAATGAGGCCGAAAGCTTAAAATTACAATTTTGCTAAAAAAGATGTATAATGGGAATTCTTTTGATACTTGTATAATAGAAAAATTAAGAAATTAGAATTTAAGTACTATCACCTTCATCACAATTTTGATTTTTATTTTCTAAAGTATATGGTTTTCTTTAATATGTGTTATATTCTTTAAATGATATTTCCCTTTAATCATAATGGCTAAGTTAAAACTCAAGGTCATCTCTTTCTATTCATTATTTAAATTCTATTTGAATTATGTGATTCAAAACATAAGTTGTTGAACACATCTCTTATGAGCTTATATAAAAAAAAATTCAAACATCTCTTCCTCTCCATTATTTAAATTCCATTTGAATAAATTAAAGCTTATGAGCTTCTCTCTGATCTATTTTTTTATAATAAAATTCAAATTGAGTGGAGTTTAGATAAAAATTGTTTCCATTTTTATTTTCTTATAAATGTACTTATTTTGATAGATATAAACTATAATTAAGTAAGTGGACTCCCAACGAAGAAAATAAAAATCAGCATAACCTGAATATGTATGTTTCAAATAAATCAAGATGTATACTCATTTTCTCAAATTTTTGCTGAGTTAGATAGACTACATCATTTATTTCATTGTGTTATGCTGAACTAAGGACTATATCATTTAAATAAAAATTTTATCATTCAAGAATATTCTTATTTGAAAAAATGAGGGTATTTCAGGCTCTTATTCGAAACAAAGTCCACTTCAGGCATTTATTTGAAAAAATGATAACACTTCATTCAAGAATGTAATTCGTTGTTTAATAAGTTTTACTTAACGAAACAAATTATGCGATTCATTTCATTATCAGTTAAATATATTTGATTTAATTAAATAAAAGGTATATCATTTAAATAAAAAATTATATCATTTAAGAATATAGTAAGAAATTACGTTTGAAACAAACTGTATGTTGAAGAACATATTTGAGATACTTCTCCATATCTATCTTTTAAAATTTTTAAATCAATAAAATATAGATGGTTAAAGATGATAATCAACAAATTAATTATCATTGGTCGAATGTGGCAATGAGACTAAATTATCCGATGTGTCTTACCATGTACCTACATTATTTTAAAAGTTAGATGTTTGGCAATACCATGCCCTGTGTCTTGCCATATAATATAACTCATTATTTTTCATTATGTTAATTTCATTTCGTATTTATCTCAAATGGATGGAGAAATAGGAAATAAAACAAAATAACTATCAACAAGTTGCACATAATTATCATTCATAACGTAAAATGTTTATGTAATTAATTAAATTGTATTATTAAATCAAGCAAAGTAAATATAATATTGTCACCGAATGTAGTAGATAAACTTTATATCATGCTTGCTTTAATTGGGAAGCTCTATTCTTTCATATGTTACTATTTTACTTTAAAAGTTATATCTTTTAAAATTTTTACTTAATTAATATTATTATCATCATCAAATGAAGCAAGTTATTGGTTACTAAATCTTAAACTACAAATTCAAAGGGAAAATTCTAAATAAAGGTCGAAAGTACTCTCATTTTTTTAAATAAGAGTCTGAAGTGAATTTTGTCTCGAATAAAAGCATAAAATACCCTCATTTTCTGAAATAAGAACTTAAAGTGAACCTTATTTTAAATAGGGATATGAAGTAGCTATATCAATCTCGAAGAAATGTTAGACTTCATCGGTTGGTAAGGGCATTTTCATCTTTTATTATTTTTTCTTTCCTTTTTCCTTTTTATGTATTTTCTTTCCATAAAAACAAAATAAAAAAAGGATTAAAAAAAAATACACACACGCACACATAGAAGCCCTCCACCCCATTGCCGGTGGGGCGATGATGATGGCAAGCGGGCAACTGGCAACCCTCACTTGCCATCACCACCGCCCCATTGGTGATGGGGCGGTGGCCATAGGCTAGCTAGTTAGCCCTCTTGACTGTATTTTTTTTATAAATTTTTTTTGATTTTTTTTAATTTTTAATCTAATTTAAGTAAAATTTTCTTTGGATGAAAATGCTCTTAACTAGCTAGTGAGGTTAGGTCCCCTCCCCTCCCTCCCTTTTTTTTTTTAAAGTTTAGGCTCTGTTATAGCTACTTCAAGCTGTTATTTAAGAAAATAAAAGCACATCATGTCCTTATTTGAAACAAGATCTACTTTATGCCTTTTTTGAGAAAATGATGGCACTTCAAACTCTAAATTGGATTTTTTCCCAGTTTAAATGGTTCCACATTGATTTTCTTTGGCCAACTGCCAAAAAAAGAACAAGTACTGTCTCAAAAAATGACAAAAACCATAAGATACATGTTATTGTTATTTTTTCAAAGAACACGGAGAAGTTCGCATTTATTTTATGATAAAATCTAAAGATGTTGTTATTATGAACCAACTATATCATAAAAGATATAACTAATTTGATTACATATATCATAGATATGTTATCTTTGATAATCAAATTTCATTAGTATTTCACGTTATCTGATAATAATAAATATAAAAAACCAACATACTCACCTGGGTAAACATCGGTAATATAATCGTATATGAGGCGCAAAAATTGATAATTAACGTGTTATATCATTAATTCCCCGATCCAAAGACCAAATCTCTCCTTCTTCTTCCAATCCCGCCAATTTTTCAGCGGCCGCCTCATAAATTTCTTTACCATCATCACTGCAGAGAGAGAGAGAGAGAGAGAGAGAGAAGCGAAGAGCTCGGAGATGGAGTTCGCCCTGAGCGGCAACGCCCTGAAGACTTTGGCTCGCTCCATCGCTTGCCTCTCCCGCATCGGCAACGACCTCGCTATTCAAGCTTCTCCTTCCCAGGTCATTCGATTTCTTCTTCTTCTTCTTCTCCGTCGTCTCTCTTCCCCGCAGCTCCGGTCGAAAAGTTCGCGCGTCGCCGCTGAAATCCACGTGGATCGTTCCTCAGCTTCATCCATCGAGTGAAATAGCTAAGTAGTTGCTTCTTCGTGCGCCCTGACGAGCGATGCTTGGTTTAGATGATGCTATGCTGTTGTTAGGTCTTTGGCTCGTTTCGCTTGATACAGTGTCCGATTGACAAATTCGAGAGTCCTTCCACCGATTGCCGAGCGCGTGGAGCTTTTGGCGGTGAATTTGAGGCAGAAGTTTGTTGAACTAGGTTGTGATTGGCCCGGCCCTGTTGACGGTGATTAGAACTTGACGTGCATAAAAATCTGAAGTGACAAAAAGAGGCTAATACTGTTGATAGGGTGATTCATAGTCATTATATCGTAAGACTAAGGCAATTCACGGAAAATGTCGAATGGTGATACCATGGGAGAAAAACCCTATAGATAACCTTCTGCAGGTGCTGCTATTCTGTCTTGATAACGCTTTACCGGTTTGTCTAGTTACTTTGATGGTATTACATGGAGTATTGCAACACTCAATAAGTGAAAGCACGATTGCACTCCCTAGGATATCTCTTACGTGACCATACTTTGCATGGCTTCCTTTTGCCTCGTCGCATTTAACTACCTAACAACAATATAAGTTCCAAGTTCTAAGCTCATGTTTGGCACTTGGCACTATTTGTACTGATTTGAAACTGGAATAGAAATAGTATTGATATGTGTACGAATATCACCTTCTTACTTTTGTATATATCAGATCAAGATTCTCATATTCATATGCAACCTCCAGCTTTCCTTTCACGCGCTTAATTCATCAAGATCTGCCTATCAATTGATCACCTTCAAGCCAGACCTCTTTGATGTGTTTACAGTATCTGGCGCGCAGGTTCAGTGCAGCGTTCTTCTAAAGGTATATTGTCGCTGCTCATCTTTGTAGTATATTTGTCAGTTTATAGTTGTAAGCAACTTACAAACACTTATAAAGTACTCTGTGCAGGCAGTCTGTTCTGTCCTTAGAACACCTATTACAAACATTGATTATTTGAGCGTGCAATTACCAGACATCAATGCATCAAAAGTTCAATGGGCTCTGCAGTGCTTCAATGGTAAACACCTTTCAGTTGTGTGCGTGGTGCTCTGAGTTCATTATGTTCGAAATGGTGTATTTGATGGTTAAGATTGCAAGCTCGTGTCGCAGATGGAAAAGTTAGCAGATTCCTTTTTCCCCCTAAAAATAATCGTGCTCCAATTCTATGGGAAAGCAGCAGAAATGAAGTCTTGAAACTGACATGTTCATTGAGAGAAAATGACTGCAAGATGCTGTGAGAAGCATGTATATGTCATGTCATATGTGTCCACGGAGACGAGCTTTTCTAATTTCTCATCATGTAAAAGCAGTGTGAACATCAAATGAATTATGACCAATAAAGCCAACAAATTCAGACTAAAGAGACGGGGAAGTTTATTAAAAATTAGATTCCAATGTCTACCACTTTTACTTCTTTTTTTGTTGGCCATTTACCATTTTAAGTCTTTGACTCAGTCATGTTAACTACATACTATTCAGTATGTTATCTAACTGCAATATAAATCGGAGGCTGGCACCTGTCAAACCTGCATTAATTTGATAAGAAGCTGCACCATGCAGAGATACATGTTTATGAGCTTTTGTTCATGCATATGTGATGTTGTCATATACATGCAGGTATTAAGAAAACATACTGGATTACTTGCAATGTTGACCCCGATATACAACAATTATCTCTGGATAGGAGAAGATACCCAAGCAATTTTGTAGTGAGGCCTCGGGATCTGAACAGATTGCTTGCAAATTTTCAGTCATCCCTTCAGGAAATTACTATCATTGCAACGGAACGCAACTCCGATCCTTTGGATGCTGCAAGTGAATTTGGTGGGAAAGCTGTTGAGTTTCGAAGCTACATTGATCCTACCAAAGGTAGAGATTAACTTTATTCTTTTCAATCAAATATGGAGAAGAATATCATGGTTCAGATTCTGGTTGCAGAGAACGACTCTTTGCTGCACACTCAGCTGTGGGTAGATCCTGCAGAAGAGTTTGTGCAGTATGCTCATAATGGCAACCCAGTAGACGTGACTTTTGCTGTCAAAGAGTTGAAGGTGTTCCATCTGATTCGTTTATTATTATATTAACTATCAAGACATTTGGGTCATAAATAGAGCTAAAAGTTCATGAACATATGACTTCACTTTCAAACTTATCTCCATTTCCTTCATATGAGTCCACCTAGTTGCTGAAACGCTATTGGAGTCTAACATTCAAGACCATCTTTTATGTCGTAGGTTTTTTTAGTGTTTTCCAGTGAACATGATAATATTTAACCTCTGTCCATCTCATGGAAATCCAGGCATTTCTTGCATTCTGTGAGGGATGCGAAGTGGACATTCATTTGTACTTTGAGAAGGCTGGCGAGTAAGTAAATTCTAAATGCTCTTTTGAATTTTACCTTGTATCCATTTTTTTCCATGCTTCACTTCAATTTTGTATATGCAAGTTGTTCAGATGCAATGAGTAGTTTTCATGCAATCAGTCCATAACTGGTTTAAATAGATGAATGCTTGCTAGTTATCCGCTTAGAGATTTAAAACATGCTAATGCATAGCTTCACAATCACAATTGTAAAGGCCGATGACAGTTTTACTTCTGGGCCGAATGTCAGAAAACGAGAGACTATAATTGAAAATTTGGTTGATAGAATATGGTGCACGTTCGAATCAAGTTCAGATAATAATGGTTTAAGGAGTTTTTTGTTTGGATGATGAATGATTTATTTATCAAGTTTAATGCGAGATGCTACTAAAGTATGCCGGCTAAAAATATCAGTGCAAAACTTGATGGTTAATGTATGTCTTTTGACTTTTCTTTTTGGTACTCAATTCTTGGTTTCAAGTGCAACATCTCTGCCGTTACAGGGGGGCGTAAGTGCGACTAAATGCAAAATAGAAAAGAATAAAGAACTTGATACAACTACATGTTTTTATGAAACAGGCCTATTTTGATGGCCCCTAAATTTGGCATTAATGAGGGGCCCTCTTCCAGTTTTGATGCTACACTTGTACTGGCCACCATGCTTACGTCACAATTACATGAAGGTAATACTGGACCTTCGGCAAATGGAATGCCAGGCCAGGCTGATACTGGGGAGGCTTCTGGAGAACAGCCAGAGAGGAATAGAACAAGTGCTTCTGAGATTCCATCAAATCACACCAGAATATGGTCTGAACTCTCGGGTGAGTGATCCTTGTAGCTTTTAGCCCTACAATCTCAATGATGGCAAAGAAATTACTTTGCTTTGCTCTAGAATGAAACGCTGTGTAAGTCGTCAGTAAGATACTTTTCTTAAGGAAGTCAATAGGAAGGTATCTCTTGGGAATCAAAATTTGGGCGGTTTACTAACTTTGGGCAGGAAGTGCCGCGAGAAGTGGCAGTGGTTCTGATGGAAGGCAAGTTCCAGAAGAAAGGATCCTAAAAGCTGGTGGTCAGTCAGGAATTGAAAGGATCAGCACCCTTCAAATATCAAAAGCTGCATCAGCTGAAGGAAACACCCAAACTGGTCCAGATTCTTCACCTCTCAATCTCTCTCTCAGTTTGTGTGTGTACGATGAACACCGTCTTTATCTCTCTAGGTCGAATTATTTTGCTATGTCGTACAAATGTTTTCTGATAAAGTTGCTACTTTCTCAATTGCCTGTTCCCCTACTGTAAATGCTGCTTTGCAAGACAGCATTTGGCTTCGGCCAATTGATTGGGCGACTTTATCTTGGACTCTTGCAAAATTTTACTCTTTATTCATGCATCAAGAAGCAAAAAGTAATGGCAGAAATCCATATATGTCCTACCAAACCTGTAAGCAATTCTTTTTTTCCACTATTTAGTGCGACTGTCCACATGATACCACAGACAAGGTGGAGCATAACTATTTTCCGCTTTTTACTTGACTTTGAACCCTGATAATGTGTTGCACATACCTGTGCAAGTACCTATTTCTGCTTGTATCATGTTGTTTGTTAGTGGTTCTAAATGTTTTTAGAAGCAAAGGCACTGAACAAGATTGTCACTGACATAGCACTAATTAGCGCCATCATAAGTATCTTTGTGCAGTTTTGTTAGTAGTTGAATTGGATAATCCCTCTAAAGCGATTTTCTTCATTCTTTTCTTGTGTAGATGGACATGGTTTTTCACAACGTCATCCAAGTAATTGGGTTGACACCAATGAGGATGAGGATGATGATAACGAGGATGGTAATGAACTCTGTGTTCGATCAACACCACCATACTATGAAGATCAATAACATTAGGTTTCCTGTTTGACTATGATAACCTTGCTCTCTTAGTTTTACTGGTAAGTGCTTGTGCCTTTCAATGCTTGATATTTCCTGTCCTGGTGTTAATTCTATTAGTTGGAGTAGTGTCTTGCTTGCTTTAAGCGTCCTTTGTCATTTTTTCTTTTCTCTTTTTTCCTCCTACTTGATTGTACGTTAGCAGTGCTTGTGCCAATATAACTAGTCCAGCATGCAACAAAGCTGCCATTTTTATGCACTTCTTTTTCCCCCTCTTTTGTTTTTCAGTATCAAGTTGATGTGCTTTGCTGAGTGAGGTATTGGTATAGGTATAGGTATGTTTCTGCAATTTTATTCTATCACAACTTGTTCCCGCCAAGAAAAACAGGGCAGCACCGATAGATCCTACAAGAGTCACATGCTTTATGGACAGGACCTGCAGTTTAGAACTATTGGAGATTGTGTTTAGACCTTGTAAAATCTGCCAAACAATTCCTTTCTAGCTTTGCAACTTCAATATGATTGTTGGGGGGTGCTCAAAACCATCTCTAAATCGGCTATTCATGAGGAGATCTATGACTTGTTTGATTAAAGTTTCTGCTGCCTTCTATAGATTCTCTGAGCTATTCCTGTAGTCCGTCTGTTTATGAAAATAATATGTCAGTTTTTCTCCCACTTTCTTTCTCTACTATTTGCACCAGCACATTAAAAACGTTAGGAAGACTGTTGGAGTTTTTTTGACCAAATAGATCCCTTGACGTAGAAAGCTTTTCTGTTTTGTCTGTTAAAAACCATTTTAAGTTAACTGTGTATATGGAAAAAGGAAGAGGTCAAAAGGTTTTTGAGATGTTTATGTTCCTTTCTTAAAATCACATTCTAGAATGATTACGTCATTTTTAGACTCCAACCAATTCGATTTAACTTTTCCCTGTGAGTTGCATCCATTATCTATACTCAAGAATGCCGAATTTCTAATGTTCTGATTTGTGGCAATATTTTCTGCTGAGGTAACTTGTGACAGTGTCAAGGTATCATAAAATTTACTTAAGGCTCGGATGAGGAGTTTGTTCTACAGAATAAGTCCCTCCAAGTAATTTCAGGACGCACAAGTCCTTGTGTCAGAGTTTTTCCTCTCACACATTTGGGGTCTTGGCATCATGTCGTTTTATGTTGCATTTGTCACCTCCACCTACGGTCATTCATCCATGGACTTAAATCTTCAGGGCAAATGTCTTGATGTTTGTTCAGTTTTATTCTTTCCCATATATCTGCACATAAAATCCGACATTCATCCTTTCATGTTATTCATGACCTTTAGAGGCTGGGACTGATTAGCACTTATTTAGGGTGTCAGGTTCATGGTCAAAGACATTTGATTTCTCTGGTGGCAAAGACAGATCGGTCGTTCAGGCGGAAGTTATGAGATCATGTTGTTTCTTTCAATGGAAAATTATCTTATTTGATAAGTGGCCGTTCGAAGCATTTTAGCAAATTATGTCGTGTCTGCTTTTATTTGCTTCAATGTTCAACAAAGAAAGCCCATCTCGTAGTTTTGATTAGAGGACAGAGCAACTGTCCAGAAGGACTGACACCAAAACCTGGTTAGAGATGATTCGCGAACATTCAGGAGATTGTAGAGGTAATCATATCTCACGTGCACAAGAACGAGGGACAGATGAACGCTTCCACATTCCTCATCGATAAACCAAAGTCCGGCCATTCGACACGAGCCAGAAGACTTTTCATTGTATAGACTTCCATGGAGCCCTTCGATGCATTTGGTTGAGGTTCCTTTCGGATACATCTGTTCTCTCTCTGTGTGTTTTCCTGCTCGCTCTCATCACGTGGGGTTGTTGAATACATGACTCGAGCAATGCATTGATCAATCCTCTCCTCCAATCAATTCCATAGTCTCTCTGGCCCATCCTGTTCAGCTCCATTCGAATGCGATTTGATTATCGGGGGGGGGCGATTGTTTCTTCACGGTCAGCATGATTGCTTCAGGATATGTCAACAACATCATAATTCATGGCCCTGAGTTGTTAAATTCTCATTCCTCCGTTCCTCGGTAGGTAAAATATGAGGATCGCGGGAAGTGATGGATCGGGTGAGGTTAATTATAGAATTTGGAGCTGTTAAATCAAAGGGGGGGCGCATCCGTCATCTCGGGGGAACGAATGTCTCTCTCTCCTTTTAACTTTTAAATTTTTCTCTACATCGACCTTGGTTCTGGCTGCAGACTGGAGAAAATTGTCTTAATGAAACGGCGTTAGAAGATTCGCACGGAGAGAGAGAGAGAGTGATTTTTTTTTTTTCTGTTTTTAAGCTTCTCTTTTTATTTGCCAATTCCTTTTTTTTAGTCTTTTTCTTATCCTTTTTTATTTAGTCTTTTGAAAAATGATTTTTTTAAGGGAAGAGCTGGTTAAGAAACAGCTGGCATTGGGGAGGCATCAGTTGGATTTGGGGGGACGCGCAAACACAGCTTCGAGGGAGTGATCTGTGTTTTTACCGACGGGCCCCGCCTACCTTTAACGGCCACTTTTACTTCCCTCGGATGACGCCGTCTGCTTGCCTCACGTTAGCCGTTGGTCATTTGAACTTTGTTCTCTTTGTTTTTGGCTCCAAAAGGTGAAGATGAAAAACGCAGGGAGTTAATGGAAGGATGACGACGGGGGGCTTGGCACTTGCAGTCGAACGAATGTTATGCTAGTCTCCGAGCTTTGAAAAAGGTCATATAGATCGTTCGGTTAATTTCCTTTGAGATGATTTCTGGGTAATTTCATTTGTTAGGATTCAAACTCATGGTCGTGCTTCTCATGACATGATGTGTCTTTGAGAGTTTAATTGACTTGACCATTCTTCAAGATTGAAGTGGGGATATGAACCTAGCGAATTATTGGCGAACCAAATTGGCATATAGCTGCATCAATGTATAAGAGCATCACTTTAACCAAATAATTTTTGCCGTCGTGACATGTGAGAAATGAAGTGAAATTGAGATGCTCGTGCAAAATGCCATGTGCATGAACATCGCTATTGTTAGGAAGTGATATTTCATCTGTCGGTCCCATGTCATTCTACCGGCTTTTTACTTTAAGAAGTGAATATGTATAAAATGAGTTAAAAAAAAATAATAGGAGAGGTGCTCGAATACATATAAATAGTTTCATCACAAAATTTACTTGTGACGTTATTCATCTCTCCTATGATCTCGCCATCAATTTTGCTGATGGAAAAGCTTGACGAAAGCTATCACGTAATTACAAAGAGTTTTGTGGCAATTTAAAAACAACTGAGTCTTAATATATTCTTAGAACGATAAAAATTGCGGTTGATACCTTTTCCATTTTGCAGGTTTCTTTCCGGACTTATCTAATCCTACGAGTTCAATCTGTGTGTAGTTCAATCATCTCCAACACTACGGCCTAACGTCGCCCTTTCATCACGTAGATCTCTTACTAGCAACGACAAGCATAACAAGGCGATGAACGTTAACGGAAGTGGGCAAGAGAGATAAAAGAGCAAGCGAGTCAGGAGGAGAGAGAAAGCGTGTTTCGGTTAAAAAACACAAGATTCTGGGCAATAGGACTAAATTATACAACATATTTAGGGGGAACAGGTTGCAAACCCTAGATGCCCTCCCTTCTTTCTTCTTCCCCCCAACATTTCTTTATTCTCTCTTCTTTCTCTCTCATCCCTTTTTTCCCAACCACTCGAGAAGAAAAGGATTACAACCAGTCAGCCATGTGTGTGGGATGGTGTCCCTAATGCATAACAACGACCCCTATTAGGCCCCCTTAATTACACGCGTGCCATTGAATTTTTTCGTAGCTTGGCGGTGAACCAGACACGCCATTGAAAACTTTTTTTGTAAAGCTTAGCTGGAATTGCGAAGGGTCAGGCCTAGGTCACTAACGTGAATAAGTGGAAAGAAAAAGGGAAAATTCGGAAACGCAAAAAGACTTTGATGGGTGGTGGTGCTAAGTTAATTAGTCTACATTGCATGATTAGTTTCGAATTCGGATTGATTTCTCTCATATTTATCGTCGTAAGAATGCCTTGCGACTTGTAAGGAGGAGAATGACCCGGCAAAGAGCTGAATTCGATTCACATTAGAACGTCGGTCCGTATGTTTCTCATTCTATAATGTCGAGGATCGAGCGAGCTTATTCAATTTCAATGCACTTCTTTTCACATTCATCTAATGGAGTTTAGAAAGTCCCGCCCCCTTTCCTGTTCACATGCGGGCTACAAATTAAGGTCCACATTGGCGGTTCGGGACAGAATTTCAAACCCTCGCCAGTGGCAATCCCGTAATTAACACCCGAACCCAAGCCCGGAAATTCAACTCCTCCCCAGAGTTATAAGGGTTGCCTCCTCTTTAGCCTTCGTTCTGGGTCTTTCAGCTTCACCCACAGCAGAAGAAGAAGAGCAGAAGAGCCAGCTTCTCATCTCCCATTCCAAACACCAAACAAATACTTCTAGAGAGAGAGAGAGAGAGAGAGAGAGAGAGAGAGAGAGAGAGAGAGAGAGCATCTTTTCATCTTCCAAGCAAGACCCAGAAGCAGAGGAACTCAAGAAATCACTCCTTCACTCATTCAAGCAAGTACCCAGAAACCAAAGGCACTGTTGAAATGGCCAGCAACTTCTCTCCATCGCCGCGGTCCTGTCTCCTCCTGATCTCGGCCGTCGTCCTGGCGAGCCTCCTCGTCCCCGCCGCCCGCGGCGGCGGCGTCGGGGTGGTCGGCGAGCCCGGCCACCACCTGGGGTGGGCCGGCGCCGCCAGATCGCGGTGCGAGGGGTCGATAGCCGAGTGCCTGGCTGCGGGCGGCGAGGGCGAGTTCGATCTGGACTCGGAGTCGAACCGGCGCATCCTGGCGACGACCAAGTACATCAGCTACGGCGCGCTGCAGAGGAACACCGTGCCCTGCTCCCGGCGCGGCGCGTCGTACTACAACTGCCGGACCGGCGCCAGCTCCAACCCTTACTCCCGTGGGTGCAGCGCCATCACAAGGTGCAGGAGCTGAATCATTATTTCTCATTATTTTTTTTATTTGTTTCCTTTTTTTTGGGTTTTTTTCTCTCTCTTTTTTTGTTCTCATTTGTTGGGTTTTGATGGGGCTCATTAATTGTCATGCGTTGGGAAAGACAGAGAGAGTCTGGAGGGCAGTCTGTGTGGTGATTCTGATGGAAATACTGTGGGTATAAACGAGACGCATCTGTAAAAGATTGTTGCTTTCTTCATTTCTCTTTTCATTTCTTTTGAATTTTCCATGCTCATTTGTTGAATAACTGCGCCACATAAAGAAGATTGATAACTGTTCTTGGACCTCTACTCCATGGAGGATTAGACAAGATAGTAGTAGTAGTACCGAGTACCAACTGATGAAGCTGTCTTCTGCTGCTAGCGGTGAACAATTTCCACCTTGCTTCACTGCAATCCGTGAGTCCTCTGTTTTAGCAATCATCTGATGAAACTGTCTCTTTTCCCCTCTCTTATACCAAGATCTCATCCATTTTCCTCCACCCACAAAGCAAGAAAGCTCATTAACGTCTACATCCTCAATGAATTCTCCTCTACCCACTAAAGCAAGGGGGGAAAAGTTCTGAAATTTTTCTTGGGTTTTTTCAACTTTGGTAATTGATTAATTTGGTTATGCTTTTTGGGTATGCCTGATGATTTTTTTCCCTTATTTTCTGGGATCCTTGCTGTCTTTGCATGCTTTGTCCATGTTTTGTTAAGGAAAATGTTCCGAGGCCGGCGAGAGGGGCATTGAAATAATTGAGGGCTGTTGTCAAAAGGAACATCTAAAAGAAGTCTCACCAACCGCCCCAATAGTTTTATCATGTGCTGTCTTTTGATTCTTGATCTGGGGAAAAGAAGGAAAAGGAAAAGGAAAAAGGTGTACCATATGTCTGGCACCTTTTATATCCATTTTCGTTTTGTTGGACCTTCAATAATCGGTATCATAGTATATATATATCTATATTTATATATCGACTTAAAATAAGGTGAAAATAATAGTTCCGATTTTACTCCTTATTTATTTATTTATTTTTAATTTTTTGGGCATGCTTTTTCGTTTAATTGATGTTATGGAGTCCATAGCAAAGCCAGGCTGTCCTGTCATTAGGAAAATCTTTTCGGGTTCAAGTCTTGCACGTGAACTGTCTATGCTCGGTGTCATATATATAATAATCGACTATACTATAGCAACGCGGAAAAAAAAGATAATAAAAATCATCCAAAGAAAATATTATCTGTAATATCGAAAGCGTGTTTTTTTTTGTTGTTCATTGTCAGATAAACTTCATGGCATCGAACGAGGCAAAGTATAAACACAAGTTGGAAGCAAAATGAGTCGGGAGTGCGAGAAAGGTACTCATCGTGAGGACAACGATGGATCGATTCCTTATGATTTAGGGACGATCCTCGAGGAAATACTGGATAGATTTTTTCTTGTCGCGCTCTTTTAAGTTAAGCTTTCGTGAATGTGAATTCTTGTGCTGTTAATGAATGACATGGTCCACCCGCAAATCACCATTTCGGATTTTGCCTATTAGCAAATGCTGGCCGTGGTCCCCTTATGCTATGTGCGCTTGCAAGACATAGGGAAGCCTAATAATGATCTATCTCAATCTTATTTTCGAGATGCGTTTTTTCTTCTTTTCCTTTTAGCTTTGCCAAATTGCCGTGTTGAAAATCTTGGCAAGTTGCTTTACACGGAATGTAGGGGAAAACCCATGTGGCCATAATGCACGGGCGAGATCGACAAATTGTCATCAAATGGGTGGGACAAGAAGGTCAATTATAGGTCGTGACATAGAAAATTGCAAAAGCTAAAATCTTATGAACTGATGGGGATAGGCCACCGACACAGCTACGGTAAGGTCTTATGCTCACCAAGAAATTTTCGCGTGAGTAGAGAACTACTCAGTTCATCCACAAAATATACGAATCCGTCGCCGCAGCTCTACCGGCGTGGGGTGCCGGAAATTTCTCCGTATGAAGTGGTCAGATGGTCGAATTATAAAGTTGGAAATGGCTCACGATACAATTTGAATTTGCGATCGCGTGAAAGACGATGTCATCCCTTTACCACTTGATTACCACTCTATCCCTTGATCAGGACTCTTCCGCCTTTTATTGGCATGGAAATGAAAGAGAGGAGACGTGGAAAAGCACAGGAACTTGATGCAATTAGCCAAAATAAAAGAAGGAAAAAACAAAGAGTACTCTGATAAATAGATGTCTTATCTTACAACCATAACGCGAAAGTGGCTGAAAGTGAATGCTCAACAAGTCGTGTAGAGCTCGAGATGACGAGTGTTTTATCAACTTAAGACATGCGCAAATGACAGGTGTAAATTATAAGAAGACTTGCTTACCACGGACTCTTGAGTGGCCTGGCCAAGTAAGTATCCGCTAGTTCTAAATTTTGCATTGTCGTGACTTGATTGAAGTCCTCGGGTGGTCTTAACAAACACCCAGCGTCATCGATAAGAGTACAAAACAAGTTTAGTCATTTGTTGTGTAAATTATTGCACCTATGCCAATATAGTCATGATCTTTTACAATTTAACCAATTTAGTTCTAAACTTTGTAAAAAATTTGCCAATTGAGTCGTTTCGGCCAGTTTTGGCCGAAGATCATTGACGTAGATGCCAACCGTCTTACGTGGCACAACCGGCCAATTTTTCACTTTTTTTTTCCTTTCATTTTGGCTGGTAAGGGCCTTTGCACCCATGCCTGCATCAAACGAGGCCGCGATGGCCTCGCCTAGGGCCTTCGTGGCCAATGAGGGCCTACCCTAGATTTGGCGAGGGTCTTGGTGCCCTCACTCATGGCTAGTGTGGGCTCTCACCCAGCTTGGCCAGCCACAATGAAAAAATTGAGATGAAAAAAATCAAAAATTACAAAAATTGTCAATGTCAGCACCAATTTTGGCATGTAGGAAGATTGGCATCCATGTCAACGATTTCAGGTTAAAATTGGTCGGAATGACTCAATTGGTAATGTGTCAAAAGGTTTAAGACGAAATTGATCAAATTGACAAGGTTTAAGATTAAATAGGTACAAATGCAATCGGTTTAAGATTTTTTTTTGGTAATTTTGCCAAACTGAAAATACCCGAGCTCAAAGCTACTCGAGTTCCCCTAAGGAAAAACAGTATATCGTATAAGTTTTACCCTTAGTTTTATTTGAACGAAGGATTTTCAAAGTTGAATTTAAAGTTAGAAGCCAAACACCCCAAAACCTTGAATACAACGCAAGCTTCGATAATCTAGGTTGATTAATACCGTTCTTCATGGTTTTGTTAAGGGAAAACAATACAAATGATTTCTAAATTTTGACTCCATGTACAGTATGGTTTATGAATTTTTAATTTATTTAGTGTTGTCTCTGAACTATAGTTTAATATGCAATATCATCCCCGAACTTCTAAATTGTTCAATATGGTCCCTAAATTTTTTGTACATGTTCAATTTAGTCCATGAACTACATGAAAATATTTAATATAGTTTAGCGACCAAATTGAACATACATAAAAAATTCAGAGACCACATTGAACAAATTCAATGTTCAAGGATTATGTTGCATACTGGGTCAAAGTTTAGAGATTGCATTGAATAAATTAAAAGTTCGAGGATCACATTGATCCCTTTTTGTTAAAGTCACACCATTTTTCTTTTCGTTTTGAGTAGCTTTTAAGCAACGGGCGTGGATCCGACCCAAAACCCCGAACGGAGGCCCATCGGCGAACTTACGGGCCTCCCTCTACCGACCCGGGAATTCTCCATCCGCGAGCCTGCCGAGGCCACGACGAGCTGGTAGATTCCGTTGCCAATCTCTCTCTGTGGCAAAACCAGAGAGAAGAAGAAGGAAGAGGAAGAAGAAGAAGAAGAAGAAGCAGCAGCAGCAGCTCCTCGAAGAATTACCGCCGGACGAGAATGGCCGCGAGCCTGCAAGTCGCGATGGCGTCTCTAATCCCGCCTTCGACCTCGTCGCCCATCGGAGGAGGAAGGAGGAGAGGAAGGAGCAGCGCCGGCGCCGTCCGCTGTCCCGCAATCAGCTCCAAGAGCTCCTCCAAGCTTCCCCTGCCGCCAATCAACCCTAAGGACCCCTTCCTGTCGAAGCTGGCCTCCGTCGCCGCGGCCTCGCCGGAGTCGCTGCTGGACCGCCCCGTGAGCTCCGACACGCCCCCGTTTCTGGACCTGTTCGAGTCCCCGACGCTCATGGCGACGCCCGCTCAGGTGAGTGAGCGAGGGAGCGAGGGAGCTCGGCTCGGCGAGTTCTCTCGTTCGTTTTCTTTGTCCTAGTTCGAGGATTGCTCGGTCGATTGGAATTGCTCGAGGGAGCTGGAACTGCTGCGTTTCCTCAATTGATAGCGGATATAGCGGGCGAGTTCTTCTGAGACGGCATACGTAATTGCTTGGTGGATGAGTGCGTTATTGAGCGAATTATGTGACTGTAACTATGCCATTATCGAGTCTCTTTCGTGCTATCTTGTTTCGTTTTTACCGGTAAGCATAATAGATAGCAATACACGGTCTTATGTGAATTTGTTCTGCTCAGAGAAGCTCCGTTCTTCGCCTCAGCCAGTAGAGCTCACTTGGAGAGTTAATTTGTGGTTGAGTTTGAGAATTTCTCGGTTAAGCTCGATGGTTGTGGCTTTCTGTAACTGTTATCGTTTTGTTCATTCAGCAGATACCGAATTATCATTTATCAAGACATTTAGGACAGTAATTCTGGCAAAAGATACTGTATATGGTGCTGCCATAGTGGTTTGAGGTCAACAGTGCATGAAATCGAGAGTGGTATCATCATATTTGGTATGTAGAAGTGAGAGTGTTGACGGCGCTCTTAGGAGTGTTGGTTTTGGTTTGACTTGAAAAGATTCTTGGTCGATTGAATGTCATGGAGTGCACGTTGCGAACTCAGTTGTTTAAGCCAAGTTTGAAAATTTGAGATTTTCAAACAATCTTACTCAGACCAAACTGAGAATGTCAATGAAATAGCGGGATAACTTTATGAGCATGGTGTCATGAAATAATTTGGAGAGTGTTATTGGTTTTTCTTCAGCTGTAAGCGTCCACTCTCAATTGTTCATAACTCATAGTTTCTGGCTTTTATGCGATATAATGATGTCTGTACTAGGGGGAGAGCTCAGTCTCATTGAGTGAATTTTGTTATTTAACTATTTGCTCTTTTTAGTCAAAGTGGAAATATCAATTTTTGAGACTCAGTGGATTGGTTTTTAGAGGATGGGTTTCCATTGCGTGACGATGTTTTTTATCAGGTGGAGAGGTCAGTTTCGTACAATGAGCACCGACCAAGGAGGCCTCCACCAGATTTGCCTTCACTTCTTCTCCATGGAAGAATCGTTTATATTGGCATGCCAGTAAGTGTTTCTATTGTCAACATTTGTGTTCTTTTAAGCTGTTCAGTCTGGAAACACGTACTGCATCATTCCTGTTGCGAAAATTGATACGGAATTAGCATGAAATGATCGGAGAAGCCAGTGTAATGTGAAGGAGTGTCTACAACTTCTAAAAAGGATGCTAATCAGGCAAGGGAAAATGGAAAATTGAGGCATGTGTTGAAAGAGAACTCTTTATTTTTTTTCACGCACTTGATTGGAATCCAAAGATGATCTTCTTATCATGTTTTGTTAGCTCCTGCTAGAAATAGTATCTTCTGTTTTTTCCTCAGTAGGAAACTGCTGTTTGCCCGTAGCTGGTAGACAATAACTGCTATCATCTTATATCTTATTAAGCGCCCACACCCACCCCCCCTTCCCTCCCAAAAAAAAAATGACTACTATTGTCTTACAGCCGCTTGTTTGTTCAGAAGTAGATGATGTCTCTTTGAAATCGCTTATTTGCTAAAGTTACTAGAACTTTTCATCTGCTAATTGGCATTGGTGTCAACTGCATTTTCTACATCCCTGTTTATTCTTTACTTTCTTGATTTTGGCAAGTCTCAGCTCCACCTCTTGTAGTTCTTTTAGACAGAACTAACCATTTACTGTCTCTCAGTTGGTGCCTGCAGTCACAGAGCTTGTAGTTGCAGAATTGATGTACTTGCAATGGATGGATCCAAAAGAGCCAATATACCTTTACATAAATTCTACTGGAACAACCCGTGATGATGGTGAGACGGTGAGCTTCCATCTTTGTAGTGATTGATTTCGTACTGAATGTTCAAGCTTGTGAATGGTCAAGACCTGACCTTAGCAAAGATACAAGCTAAGTGGTAAGGGAAAACAGTTTATTTCCTTAGAACTTTGTTTTAACTTTACAATATTGCTTTGCAGGTGGGCATGGAGACCGAGGGCTTTGCCATTTATGATGCATTGATGCAACTAAAGAATGAGGTGAATTTTCTTACAATATGCATCTATGTCTGTTAACACTTCTGGTGACTTTCCAGTTTTTACAGTAGGTACTTGATTAAATGGGGGTGATGCTTGGTGATGATGTTGGCTTCGTACTGCTTATTGAAGCTTAAAAAACTATGGATCACCTTGTTTTGTCCATGTACTTTCAGTGAATTTTACACTTGGATCTGAGAAAAAATTTTGAGCAGTGAAGTTCATATTTTCTCTCATTAATTCTTCAAAGTATGCAGATACATACAGTTGCCGTAGGTGCAGCTATAGGACACGCCTGTCTGCTACTTGCTTCAGGATCTAAGGGTAAAAGGTTTATGATGCCACATGCCAAAGGTGCGTTGGTATTGTGTTGTCATCTGCTGTGCTATGCTCTCGTCCTTTTCTTGTCTGACGTCGACACAATATCGTTTCAGCGATGATCCAGCAACCTCGTGTCCCATCCTCTGGATTGATGCCAGCCAGCGATGTTCTTATCCGTGCAAAAGAGGTATCTAGCGCTGTTCTATTGAGCTATACATATCCATAATAAACGTTCTGCTACTCAATAGGAAATGTATAAAATGTGTTGACTTGGAACTGGGCATATAGTCTCCATTTATGATGTTCATGTTGCTTCTGATGATTTTGTAGGTGATAACCAACAGGGATACTCTTGTAAAGCTTTTGGCTAAGCACACTGGGAATGTGAGCTCTCTCTCTATCTCTCTATCTCTCTATGCATATGTTAATGGGCAAGAGAGTAACTAATGCTGCATCTGAATCACTCTAGTCCGTAGAGACTGTAGCCAATGTCATGAGAAGACCGTATTACATGGACGCCACTAAGGCCAAAGAATTTGGTGTCATTGACAAGGTGAGACATTGTTGAGGGTATTAACGGTGTCTTTTAATGATCGTGCATGTTGTGTGGACTCATCAGAGGTTGCAATTTTGGTTTCAGATTCTTTGGCGTGGTCAGGAGAAGATAATGGCAGATGCAGCCCCTCCTGAAGAATGGGACAAGAATGCTGGCATTAAAGTTGTAGATGGATTCTAAAATTTTTCCAATTCTCAGATGGACGATTTTATGTGAGTTCCTGTCTCCACAAAACTACACACGTCGTTTATGTCTAGCCAGATGAATTGCCATGGCAAAGCGCGCATAGACATTTTAAACTTTGCCTAGAGAATTACAATTATGTGATTCCTTGCTGCATGTCAAGAACCTACCATAGCTCCCTAGCATTCTTCCCTACTCATACAGGGAGAAACTGTTTTCTTAATAATCTACTTCCATTTCTTCTTCGGGTTATATTCTTCCGAAGGACAATGCTCCTTTATGCAGAACATTCTTATCGATACACAATATCATAATGTTGGAGAGAATTATGGTTATGGCAGGATTGATACCCTTATATTTGGATAAAGAAAATAGTTTTGTTTATATAAGCAGATAGCTGTAGGAAATCTGGTGAGTCTGGTAGGATATATTTTTTTTAATCCTTTTTTCCGGTTTATGTGCCAGTTTTGTTGTTCTATTATTGGTGTAGTTCTTTGTTTATCTTTTAGTAATATAGGAAATAAATGACTGAAGGGGTCATACTCGTGGAATTTCTGTCGACACATTTGGTTCCATTTTATATTTCTTTGTTTATCTTTGTTTATCTATTATTTTGTTGTCCTATTATTAGTGTTGCATCATTGTTTTAATTCCTTTGTTCAGTGCAGGAAACTGTGCAATAAGGAACTATGCATACATAAACTCAACTATGGAGCATCCCTTGCAGGAGAATAACTGCCGTTTGTAATTAGCAGCTCTCCTGGAAATTTTCGACGTGTTGATCATATGACGATCATATGGACAGTTCGCCAGTGCACCAACAACAGATCGTGGATAGCGCATATAATTAGTTTCGTTTTAGCTTCAAACGGGGTATTAGTTGGCCTGTAACAATGCTTCAACCTATTGAATTCTTTGTCGTTTCTTCAGCCTGTTGTGCATTATGGTCCTGATTTTCGCTTGTTGCTGGGCATTTCGACTTCATTACGAAATTCATGAGCTGTAGGATTTCATAGCAGGTAAGCGCTCTTGTAAATGGATTGCTCATTAATCGTATCCCTTGATGGTGCGATATCGGCTTTAGCTAGGTCTCTGAGGAGGATTGGATGTGTATGTTTGAACTTTTGATTCGGTCAGGACTGAAATAGAAATTCGCAGCTAAAAATAGATAATTTGGTTTAGATCATGTTTGTGTCACGGGTTTATCTTACCCGTACGGCCTAAAAACTTTCTTCGCAAGTCAGTCTTACCTGCTCATACTCACAAGGATCTTCAGAGGGAAACACTAGAGGAGATTCTAGATTAGTCATGGTCATTCGTTCAGGAAACCTGGAGAACGATTTGTTTTTGTGGGCCGTGACACTTGCCTATGCTTGTCCTGATAGATTTTACTTTATTTTTTTGCTCAAATTAAAATTTGTGACTGACCCACCTAACTCGAAATATCTGGAATTGTGGTAATATATAAAACCTGTTTTGCGATGAACTTTTCGAACGATTAGGTTGCGCGAATGTAGAGTAAAAAATGCAAACTTCCGAAAGGTAATTTAAGAAAACAGCCAAATTCATAAATAGTTATCCACGAAATAATGGAAGCCTCTTACACAAAACACTCGATACATTGTGAAAAAACGATATTATCAACTTTATTAAAAATTTGTGTAGCTTTTTAGATGGAGGGTCAGTCGAACAGCGTTCTCTAAATCGGGGACCACACCCGCGCCTTTGAGCCGTTCCGTAGCTCCCAATTGCAGCAAAGCGAAATCCCCCGCGAGCACGCCGAACAGGGCCGGTCTCGCAGATGAACGGACGAGATGCCGCGTCTCCACCGTAGCAACGCTGAGCCGGCGCTCACGGAACAAAAATATATTCTGAATCAGAGTAACTGCGAGGAGAGAGCTCGCCTGGGAACTCCACGACGACGGCCTCTCACCAGGCCGTAGGACCGCACCGCACACGGACGACGAGGCTTTCCTTCCTTCCTTCTTCACGCGCCATCCTCCCTCCTCCCTGCGCGAAATCCGTAGCCACATTCTCTCTCCTCGAGAGGAGGAAACCGCCGTCCCGGCGAGCGAGCGAGCGAGATAGAGAGGGGCATGGCGGACGAAGAAGCTCCGGAGGTTGAGCTCAGCGGCAAGCAGAAGAAGGAGATCGCCAAGTGGTTCCTCCTCAATTCCCCCGGCGGCGAAATCCAATACGTCGCCAAAGGTTCCCGCCATTCACTCGTTCATTCATCCTCTCCCTCCGCCTCTTCTTCTGTTCCGTCGTTTTTTGTGTCTTCGGTTTGGTTTTTCGTGATCGGGCCGCGGATCGTGGTTTCGAGTCGGTCTCGCAGATGTGAGATCGGTGCTGGGCGACGATGGGGCGTACGACGAGGCGGCGTCGGAGGCGTTCCCTGCCTACAACAAGGCTCAGATGATTTGCCTCGACATGCCCCGGAGGATGGGAGAGGTAAGCCCTCAGATCCGCTGCGCTGGAGATTCGCCGAATCAGTGGTCACCTTTCGAATCAGTTGCATTGTACTATTGGTTAATGACGACGCGCCGTTTCGCCGTGATCCTATAAGAAAAAAGTGGACCGGTTCGCGTCTCCGTTGTTGTTCGTTTGCGCTGAAATGAGATGCATAAAAGCTCGCGTATTGACGTCGCTGTGCCTGTAGGTTCTGATCACGTCATTTGGTGAGCTTGAGGAGAATCAGTACCTCGATCCACGTACTGCACAAGTTGGGATTGTCGACCACGTCAAGCAAGTCAGTGTTGCGACAATTCGCACAATCTTTTGATTATCTATCTGCATTCAATGAGTGTATTGATGGAAGTACAATTCGGTCCCCGTGCGGCCGTGCATTCGTTTTTTTTTTTTTTTTGTTTGCTTTTGGCTACAGAATCTTGGTTTCCCACATCGTTCCCCAAGCTCATGCAGCGTTGTTGTGTTTTCTGTCCCTCTTTTGTTCTCAAGGATACTTGTATGATATATGCGGTCCATTTCTCTGATTGTCTGCTAATTTGGTTCAGGTTTGTACAGAGGTGAGACCTGCAACTGATGAGGAGCTTCCATCTCCATATATTGAGGAATTTAGGTGCGTTTCTTGTTTTTCCTGACCGGTCCCTTGACTCGTCGTTGCCAGAATATTTCTTCTGTTCATCAGTGCTTTATAGTATATGACCATAACAAGTATTTTTCCATCCTCCATCTTTTGTACGACTCGTCTCTGCTACCTTGATGTGTCATATTCGAGAGGTTCATAGAACCACGCCGTAAAAGCAAAAGTGAATATGCATTTACTGCATGCCCTACGTTCATCTTTGATTCTCTTTTTAGCCAAACCTCAGACTAGTCGAGTATTTTATTCTATGAATTCACTGCTATTTGGAGAAATTTTGAATACCCTGAAACTAGTAATAGACTATGAGGCTTTCCTTTTGTGACGCTTGATATGTTGTGAAGCTAGAAATAGCCTATGAGTCGTTCCTGTTTATGGCAGTCAAATAATTTGCTCTCATGATTCCTTTTCCGCCTCTATTCTTTCAGATGTGCTCTGGATGCAGAAGTGCTGAAATATGTTGGGGAGGCTTATCCAAAAGGTGTCTGTTCAGTTTACTGTACAAAGGGTAAAGATTTGGAGGGACCAGGATCTGATTTTGAACTTGCAGTAGTTATTCAAGCTGCTAGAAATAGCCCACAAAATTTCTGGTCAGTGAAGCTCATAATTAATTGTCAAGTAACTATGTCTCTTTCTTTGGCGCTGCAGTTCCATCTAAACAGAGAATGGTGGAACAATGCCCTCTACTCTTCAGTTTTTAATCAGTGAGTTTAGTTATTAGCTTCTGAATTTGGTTATTAGCAACTTACTTGTTGCTTTTGACATATTTGCAGCAATGGAAGTTGGCGCTCAGTCTGGAACATCGAGTTTAAGGATGATGTGCAAATTCTTGAAATAAGCGGCAAAATGCAGGTATTCTGAGCTGATTTCCCTCCTCCATTCCCGCCTTCTCAATAACCTCGGTTATCTGAATTTTGGGAAACATAACCCTTGTTCTTATTTAGGTGGGTGCTCATTATTTTGAAGAGGGAAATGTGCAGTTAGATGCAAAACATGAATGCAAAGATTCAACTTTATTTCAGGTTAGGGGCCACCACCTCTTTGCTTGCTTGACAATTTTTAGTGCCCAACAATCAAATGACAAGATACCATGATGTGCTGAACTCATTGGCATTTTGCATTTACTTCTTCCAGTCCCCTGAAGATTGTGCTATTTCAATAGCTAGTATAATTCGTCATCACGAGACAGAGTATTTGGGTTCTCTTGAGGTATGAGCGGGTTTGTTTACGTGATAAACTGTTAATTCAATCAGCATATTGATTTTCTAAAATCTATCAATACAGGCATCATATACCAATTTGCCGGACAACACCTTTAAGGTAACCATTTACTTTCCTAGGTACTTCATTAGAGATCTACTGGGTCATTTTCACGGCATTTTGACATATCTCTAACTTGAAAGGCGCGAGCTTGGTTTTCCCCTGAAGAAGAGTGGTGGCTATTGAGTGACTCTGCAAATGCTTGCTCAGTATCTTTGATCATCTGCCTAATGATTTCTTATCCATGCCCCGTTATCCTTTGCTTGGTGTCACCCTTTTACTGCTTTATTGTTGTAAAGATGACAACTACCCATTGTCGTATGCTTTCTTCTTGCTGATATAGTGCTTGAGCGTGTTTTCATAGTTTATAAGGTTTTTCGGAAGTTGAATACACTTTCTTATAAGTTTTCTATCACTTAAGTATTGTTGTGATGAAATGAATGCAGGATCTACGGAGAAAGCTTCCAGTTACTCGCACCCTTTTCCCGTGGCATAACACGCTACAGTTCAGTCTTACAAGAGATATCTCCAAAGAACTTGGAATTGAAAAGTGAAATTACAATAAGATGAGCCAAGATCCATTTTGTTTGAGGTTCAAGGTAGAGATTACTTATTCATCTGCTGGAATTGAAGGCATTGAGTATGTATGTTTACACAAGAAGCTTTTTGAATCTCGTGTATCTTTTGGTGCCCTCAACTTTCTGTGTCCTTGTCAATCGCTTGCTGTGCAGATTACATCTCTACTAGGAGCCTAGGAGTCCTCAGTTTTGGCAATATTTTTGTGTGACCATTTCTTTAAGCACTGTATAGTGAGTTACGAGAGTTCTGGTCCTCATATGAGATCAGTTGAGAATAGTCGGAAGAATGCTGTGACAAGTGAATTTTTTTCCCCACAAAAGTTGTGAAGCCAAAGTCATTTATTTCAATCAACCTGAGTGAAGATCAATACATATGCTTTTGTATATTGTGGCTTTGAACTAGCTGTTCTAGTTGGAAGGTTCTATGTACTGGAAGATCTCTCTCTGTCTCTGTCTCTGTCTCTGTCTCTCTCTCTCTCTCACACACACACACACGATGAGCACGGTTGCTAACATGCTTTCTGGAATTAAAGTGAAGTAGGTCCTACCCAGCTTGTTGGTAAAGGTTTAACCTGGGACCTTGATGCCGTGACTAGCAGATAAAGGTTAGAATGGTAAGCTAAATGGCTGATGTCAATCTTTTTTGCTCCATTGTTGCGCTTCTTTTTTGACTGGGAGACTTGCATGGTTAGCTGAGGTTGCAAATCATATTTGTGTTGCAAATCTCGCCAATGCTTGCAAATTATTGGGGACAAGATGGACTGCTCTGACTGCTGCATATAATGTCAACCCAGTTCTTATGAGTCCTCCGTAAAGAAAGGCAAAATCAGCTTTTCTACTTGCGAACTTAACGAGTCAAATGAAAATGAAAACCAAAAGAACTATTATCGTATCAATTTGAAATCTTCAAAAGGATCAAAGTACCCACAGAAGAAAAAATAAATTAACTTAACAGACTTCAAAAGGATCAAAGCATCCATAGAAGATATGAAATCAGCTTCTTTGGTTCTTAATCAATGATGTTCGAATTAGACGAACTGTTTATGCCTTGGTTCAGTTTACAGGTGAGAGCTGAGAATATATTTTAAAGGGTCAATTGAGAACATGATGAAGTTCAGTTTCCTCATTTGTGCTATTTTCCTCTCTGGGATGATGCAGTTTAGCCAAATCAGACCCAAATGTGCTCCAGAAGGCATTGTCTTTTTAAGCCTGCAATATTTGCTTGGCTAAGTTGTTGTAAGTAATGCAATGACATAGCTTTGCCTTCTGTCGAAGCGCATCTCTGATGAAAACATCGAGATTGGTTGCTTACTGACCAGAGTTCTGCCTATCAGTGTGCCTGAATTTGCCTTGCATTTACTGGAATTTTTCAGTTGATACTTTGGTTACTTTGATCACGGTGATGTCCGAATTATATAAAATCGGTACACTAGCACGTAGTACCCATTAGTTTCTTTCTTTCTTTCTTTGTGAATGGCTCTTCAAATGATACCTGATTGTTTTTCCATGAATATCTTCCGAAACATGCTTTGTAGTGGAAGCCGGTCATAATTGTGCTAAGCTTAAATATATAGACTCTGCTGTACCATTAATTGCTCTTCAACTGGGTGACACTAGAGACCGTTTGATGGATTTCAGTTACGGTTGCTTGCTTCAGCTCTTTTGTCATTCCTCTTCAAAAATCATGTTCTATGTCTTAAGGTTGAATATGCGAATTAAGTATTTGCCTCTTAAATTTGGAGTGATCTGCTTGAATAAAGGACCGTAAGTGGGGCTGGTGCCTGTAAAGTTACTGTGGCGACTGCTAAAGAGAATTCATCTATCGAGCTTCTTGTTTTCTGGATATTAAGTTCGCTTTGTTGTTGCAACCCCAATACATGCGACTTCAGACATCCTGAGAATTGGTGAACAGCCCGGATCATCCTACTGTCTTTGATCATGGTTTCGGTAGTGGACAGGATTGAGTACCAGTTAGTTTGTGTTTTGACAACGAGTACGAAGAAATAAAATCGAAGCGACTTCAAGGCACCAAGCTATTGAATGCACGAAGCAGGATTAGTTTAGGATACAACGAGTTGAGTATTGGCAAACTCACTTTCCTTAGTCGGATATTGTTGTTGATTGTTTGATAGAATTTTTATGAAATTGAGTTGAGACCGAGAAGTGCAAATCTTTGTTACTTATGTGATAAAAGTTTGGCTAAGATCCGGGCTAAAAGACATTGTTGTATTATGGCATTGCTAAATCTTAGTTTCAACAAGTCATCGAAACCAAAAGAGAAACACTTGAAACATAGAAAGTAATATGAAACGAAAACGAGGCAAAAATTTGGAGGTACGTTTCTTTCGTTGAAAATGTAAGATTTAGAAAATATTTTTTTAAAATAGTCATTTGTATTACTTATAAAAATGAATAATAATAAAAAATTCACCGTTCACTAAAATATTTAAATGTAAATTACAAAATCGGTCATTTTTAAAAAGGCTAATATCCAAAAAAATCTAAAACTTTAACCTTTATCCTAATTATATCCTAAACTTTTTTGTATTTCATAAAAAATCTCAAATTTTTACTTTTGTCCCAAATTTACCAACTAATACCCAAAAAAACCCTAAACTTTAGCTTTTATCCCAATTATATTCCAAACTTTTTTTTGTCTCATAAAAAACCTTAAACTTTTACTTTTGTCCCAAATTTACCATCATTAAATTTTCCATACAATATTACCGTTAATAATTATTTTAATATTATTTTTTCAATTTTTTTATTTTTTTCTTTTCCTTTTTTCCCTTCCCCTTCAACCTTTGGCCGGCGAGGTCGAGCCTCACCAGTGTTAGGCGAGGTCGAGCCTCACCCGCCCTCACCCGCCCTTGGCGAGGTTCGTCCTCGCCGTGGCTAGTGAGGCTCAACCTTGCCCAATGCTAGCAAGGGCTTAATCTCGCCGGCCTCGTCCTCACTAGCCACGGCGAGGCTCGACCTCGCCACTAGCCGGCGGGATCAAGTCTCACCATCCACGATGAGGACAAACCTTGCCAGGGATAGGCGAGGCTTGACCTGCTGGTGTTGGGCGAGGTTGGCCTCGCCAGCCCCTGGCGAGGTTCGTCCTCGCCGTGGTTGGCGAGGGCTTGGCCCCACAGGCCTCGTCCTCGCCACGGTTGGCGAGGACGAGGCCTTCGGGGGCTCGCCCTCGCCAAATCTGGCGAGGGCTCAGCCCCGTTGGCTGCTGGCGAGGCTTGACCTCGCTAGTGTTGGGCGAGGCTAAGCCATGGCGAGGACAAATCTCGTCAGGGGTGGACGAGGCTGACCTCGCCCAACACCGGCGAGGACAAACCTCGCCAGGGGTGGGCAAGGCTGACCTCGCCCAACACCGGCGAGGTCGAGCCTAGCCGGTCGCCGAACCGGCCAGAGGTTGAAGGTAAAGGGAAAAAAAAGAAAAGAAAAGGAAAAAGAAAAAAAATAAAAAAATTCAAAAAAATAATATTAAAATAATTATTAATAGTAATATTGGGCGAAAAATTTAACGGTGGTAGATTTGGAACAAAAATAAAAGTTTGAGATTTTTTATGAGACAAAAAAAGTTTATGATAGAATTAGAACAAAGGCTAAAGTTTAGGGTTTTTTTGGATATTAGGTAGTAGATTTGGGACAAAAGTAAAAGCATGGGGTTTTTTAAGTGACAAAAAAAATTGTAGAATATAATTTGGACAAAGGCTAAAGTTCGGAATTTTTTTAGGTATTAGGCATTTTTAAAAATATATGTTTAATTTTTTTTTTCTTTACGAAACAGATGAAGCCTAAATGATTGATGGCTCGGAGATTCTCGGATGGTCCCCCGTGAGGTGTCGAGTCTTTGACTATTAAACGGCGGAAAATTATGGATTTGATTTCTTAAAAAAGGACCGGCAATAATTAAACGAAAAAGACAGCCACAAGAACGCCGAAACGAATCGGAATCAGCACATCGAATCCACTTCTTTGACTGTGGTCCTACCGAGGTGACTACGACTGGTTTGATCGATCTGGAATCTATAAACAAATTGCAGAGCGCCGAGACGCATGAGAGCCATATAATATACAGGGAAACGACAATATCGCACATGTGCAACTGTCACAAGTATACAATTAGCTGAAAGTTGTATGCTCAGGAACTCTTGAGTTTATCTTCAGCCTGACGCATGCACAACTGCCCCAGCCGCCTATAGCTCACAGCGTTCGTCTTCTTCCTCCTTCGCCGTTAAAACTTCGGGTGGCTTGCTGTCGAAAGGTGCACCGGAAAATGGCGGAGATCAAAGCCCAGGACGCTCGCCGCGATCACGAGCACCCTGTCGTCATGCCGGACGCCGACGTCCCCGGCGACAAGCCCCGCAAACCGAAGCGCGTCGCTTCTCTGGACATCTTCAGAGGCCTCACCGTCGCGGTACACTTCACCTCTCTCTCTCTCTCTCTCTCTCCCTCTCTCAACAATTCGAGGCTTGTGATCAGTTGTGACCGCGAAGTTCCGTGCTTGTTGCGGAAGCTACCTGTCTGATTGTTTTCGTCTTTTCAAGATTGTTTGGGCGGTCAAAGCTCATTCTCGAGTTGGGTGACGGGTGCTCTGTGAGTCTTTGTTGTCTATGGTCTTACTGTTCTTGTACTTGAATACTGAGTTTGACGTTTCTTGTGAGAAGCGCTTAGTTTATGTTATGTGTTTTCAGCTCTTGAGCTGATTTTTGTGCTGGGTGACAGCGCCTCTGATTTGGTGGAATTCTATACTCAATAATCTTTTGAGTTGCAATTTCAGTACTCCCGAGAGCTCCGTTTGTTTTGCTCTGTTTATGTCAGAGTAAGTGTTTACTTTTCCTCTGATAGTGTAGCATGTTCATTATGTCTGAATGACTGCTTACTTGTTTTATGACGAGTTAGTGATAAGTGCGCATTGGTGAATGGTTTTGGCTGCCGGTGAGGGAGGGAAAATGGTATCTATGATGGATAATTAGCGTTGTTTTGATTTACATGTTCTTCTACTGTCTGGAATTTAATTCTCGCACAGTTTTCATAGTAGAATCTTAGATACTTGTGTTCTCATGAGCACGTGATATGTTTTGTGTTTTAGCTGATGGTTTTGGTGGATGATGCCGGAGGAGAATGGCCTATGATTGGACATGCGCCGTGGAATGGTTGCAACCTTGCTGATTTTGTAATGCCTTTCTTTCTTTTTATTGTGGGTATGGCCATTCCGCTTGCTTTTAAGGTTTGTATTCCTCGCATTTTCTATTCGATAGCACAAAATCGGTGGTTTTGCAAAACCTGTGGGCTTTTTCAACTTTTTGGTCTTTTCCTGTAGAGAATTCCTGATCAGTTTGAAGCCATTAAGAAGGTGATATTACGGACTCTCAAGCTCCTTTTCTGGGGTCTACTGCTGCAAGGTTAGATATCCGTAATAGTATGTGTATTCTTCTTCTATGGCATCAAAGCAGAATTATATTGATGATGTGCAGTTCCGAAGACAAGTTTTGTAAAGGAAAAGGAACTTGATGTGATATGGAAAATCTCCATTTGCATTGTACTTTTGTTTGTTTTCTGTTGGTAGTAACTAGGGAGCAAATGGGTGAAAGCTTGAAATAGAGTGGAGCGAGTCAATTTGATGTTTACCTGGTTTCATCATGTGATGCAGGAGGTTACTCACATGCCCCTGACAAACTATCATACGGCGTTGATATGAAAATGATAAGGTGGTGTGGCATTCTCCAGGTAATGTGATTACTTCTACTTATAGTTCACATCCTTTTTTGTAAATTTTGATTTGATAGTATAGTTTTTTTTTTTTTTGGCCCAATGACAGAACAGTGCATGTGTGTATTGTTTACTTGCAGAGAATTGCTCTTGCATATTTGGTGGTGGCACTGGTTGAGGTTTTTACAAAAAATCCACAAGTGAATTATGAATCATCCAGCTCATTCTCAATCTTCAAAAAGTATTGTTGGCACTGGTTGGTATCCGAAATTTACCAACTCTTCTTGGCAATGGGAACTCTTGAATCTGTCATTTCAGTGGTGCATCTGCTGAGGCAGCTATTTTCTATGTCAAATATTAGGTTGTTTGGAGCATGTGTTGTTACTGTTTACTTGGCTATTCTTTACGGGATATATGTTCCTGATTGGCAATTTACAGTCCAGGACAGAGATAATCCCAACTATGGGAAGGTTTTCAGAGTAAGTCCTTTCTGTGTCCTGGTCTCACTGTACCTTAAATGACATGTCAGATATTCTTATAATTCTATGTCAATTATAGGTAACTTGTGGCACGAGAGGAAACTTAGATCCTCCATGTAATGCGGCAGGATACGTTGATAGAGAAGTTCTTGGAATTAATCACATGTATCCGCATCCAGCTTGGAAGAGATCAAAGGTGCAAGATGATTTACCTTGCTAAATCAAGAGACTTTATTTCTTATGTCAGCAAAGTAGTAATCTATGGCAGTTTTAAATGGTTTATTGTCTCTGAAGTGCTGCAGGATTGCACTGTGAATTCTCCATATGAGGGATTGATGCGGAATGATGCTCCAGCATGGTGTTATGCACCTTTTGAACCTGAAGGAATTCTGAGGTTTGTCAAACATTTTTGTCTTAAGATGTTGAGTCTTTTTATTTTGCTGTTTTCAGATGGCTATTAGCTTGTGGCTCGAGTTTTCTTATACCATCTGATAGTCCCCTTTAAATTATTAAAATATCAACTTACAATCTGGAGCTTTTATGGTTATAGTTATTCTGTGAAGCTTTGTATTGAACTCTGTGTCCATGACACATTTCTTTGTGCTGCATATTGTGTTTTATTTCATACCAAAATTTACTTTTGGTAGTATCTTCTATAGTCTGACCAAACTGGTTTTGGGATGTGGTTCTTCCCCCTAATAGGCAACGATTCTTCTTGTGACAACTTGCTGGAGCATTTTCTCGATTTTAGCTCACTTCAATGCAAAAATCCTTGGCTCGATGCTGGGGTTGCTCCATTCTGTTCTTATGGCTCCATGTCATGGACAAAACCTCCCCACAGGGCAGGGGTAGTGCATGGGAGCCTTGTGCAGTGGGTCACCCCTAACATACCAAACTGCCTTGTAAACTCTATCAAATGCTCTGCAATATGTGTCCCCATCTTTATGTAGCAGAATCGTCATGGTAATTGCTATGTAGTTAAAGTGGATCTTTTTGTTCGTAGTTCAATATCTGCTATTCTCTCCACAATAATTGGAGTGCACTGCGGTCATGTGCTCTTGCACTTGAAGGTAGGTCTATTAGTCTAGGTATAATGAATTTGTCCTAGTCTTTTCTTGCTTGACTTATTTGATGAACAACTTTTTCAGAATCATTCAACCAGACTGAAGCACTGGGTTCTCTTGGGTCTTTCTTTGCTTATTTTGGGAATAATTTTGCATTTCACCGATGGTAAGATCTTTACAATATTATTTGCACAACTTTGATTTGTTCTTTTATGCAGCTCTTAGTCTGCATGACACTTCTTTTCCTTGGATGCAGCAATCCCTTTAAATAAGCAGTTATATACACTCAGCTATGTCTGTGTAACAGCTGGTGCAGCAGTGTTGGTATTCTTAGCCTTCTATGTCCTGGTATATATCTTGTTGTCTCATGTTTCTCGCAGTAAATTTTGGTTTTGTCGTCAATTGTCTGCACCGAATGATCTAACTAGATAGAAGCTGAAATTGTGGAGAAACACAGTTTGCCTGAATTGCGTAGAGTCAGTAACATGTATATTACATGGCTAAGCTTTAACCCAGTTGATTTCATCATTAAGGCTTAATTGACTTGAGATGAGCGTGTCCATTCTTCTAATTTACGCATATTAATGGGAGTGACAAGCATATCAGCATGGTACAAGTACTTTTAGCGGATCATTCCCAGAGTTTGCATCAATGATTTGTTTTAACACCACATTATGTTAGCTGCAAGTGAAGTCTACTTGGCGACCACTTATACAAGATTGTGCTGGCATCTCCAGAAAATCACGATGCATAATTTCTTCTATCATATGTGAAAACAACTTACTTATGTAATTGTCTCCGTTAAAAATGGGGCAGACCAGCTTAGTGGGAAAACTCTTGGGAAGGTTGGTGGTGGGTGTGGTTATAAGCGTAACTTGTGATAGATGACTGAGTTCTATGTTGTTATGCTAGGTTGATGTATGGGGTCTGCATCTCCCATTTCTTCCCTTGAAATGGATTGGCATGAATGCAATGCTAGTGTATGTGATGGCAGCAGAAGGCATATTTGCAGGATTCATTAATGGGTGGTATTATAATGACC
The DNA here is from genome assembly GCA_024500025.1 of Syzygium aromaticum. Lineage (NCBI taxonomy): Eukaryota > Viridiplantae > Streptophyta > Magnoliopsida > Myrtales > Myrtaceae > Syzygium > Syzygium aromaticum. The sequence continues at coordinate 36,996,327 of CM044892.1, forward strand.
CCCATAATAACCTGGTATGTCAGTATAACCTTTCATGCGTTCTTACTTTTTTTCTGCAAGTCACTCCATGAACCCTTGCAATGAGAAGAGCTCTGAATAAATTGGGACTATTGTCCAAAAGAAAGAATATGCTGAAATATTTTGTTCTTTCATTCGGTTGAGCTGTTGTTTCTTTCCTCCATAACATTAATTTAATGGAGCAGTAAATGCCCTATTTGCAGATACCCAATCAAAGATAGTGTTATACTTGTAGAAGTCAAACCTCTCACATATAGGAAAATTTTACTTCTTATGTTAAGGCTGTTTGAAATTTGCACGTTACAGGTATATTGGATTCAAAAGCACGTTTTCATTGGAGTTTGGCACTCGAAAAGAGTAGGAATTCTTCTTTATGTCATCTTTGCGGAGATCCTTTTCTGGGGTGTTGTTGCTGGCATTTTGCATTGGCTAGGCATCTATTGGAAGCTGTGATTTCCATACGACCCCGACCCACGCAACCTAGTTATCTTGTCACTGCAAAATGCAGGTACTATTGTGATGTGAAGGTTCTGGCTCCTCATTCATTCTAAGAATTGATTTTAGTTGCTGCTGCCGCGAATATTAGCAGCCGTAGCCTCAGCCGAGTCTGCCCACCTGCTTTTTCATAAGAGAACCCACATTCTCAAGCTTTCATGATCCATTCGTTGCAAGGATTTATTCCCAAGAGTACTCGACATGCTTTCTCAAGTTCCAGAAAAGAAACCTCAGGCATTCTAATATACAACAACATGACCGCTGGTCACCTCCTATTTCTGGTGTAGCCTTCTTCATGTTCAACATCTTCAAATTCTGACTTGGAGATCAACCGGAATTTGTGGTGGCACAGAAAGTAGTTTCCTTTTCATCAACTTTTGAACCAAAACACCTTGCAAATAAAGACATGTAATAAGAGCAACGGGCAACCTGACTTTCCTCGCTCCACTCTAAGAAAATGAAAACTTCAACCCATGGTAGGCTCCACTATGCTGTTTCTCTGTCGCCAAAACTTTTGATTGATCTCCAATTTAGAATTATAAGACACTGAACTCGGAGGAGGCTATACTGGGAATAGGAGGTGAGCTATTATCTTATGTTGTACGGTTTAGACTGTTTGAGGTATCTTTTTCTGAATTTGAGAAAGAAATGTCTCGTGCTCTTGGGAGGAATCCAGATTCTAATCCTTGCATAGAGGGGATCCTGAAAGTTCTTGAGAATGCAGGTTCTCTGAGTGGACGCGGCTGAGGAAATGTTCAAGCACTACCCGGATCGATTAAAGAAACTCACTGATGTTCAAGCAGGAATACAAAGTAGTTTGTATTGTACCGCTTACGTGTCATTCAGAAGACTCGATTTTTATACTCTGGCTGCGAAAGCCATTCATTAATAACGATAGAAATTTCACACGATTGGTCGGCCAGAGTTCTTTAAGGCATCAAAAACCTCACCCCTGTTTTGGCAATGTTTCAAACGGAGTGTTTACTGGTAGCTGCCATTTTGGCGTAAGGACCTTCCTACTATGGTGGGAAAACGCTAGCAAGTTTTTCTTTAGATGGATGAAAAGAGTAGCGCGATTTTCGGTTTCCCTCATTCTCTGAGTTTAGATGGATTCCCCTTTGATAATGTTCTATTCTAAACTGTGAATAAAATCAATATGACGAAACCATAATATTGCAATGAAAATTATGTTGGCGATCTGCAAGATAATATACCAAACATTACCAAATTGGAGAATGTATTTAACGTAACACCATAATTGGGACCGTGCTCCTCCGTGAGAAACTATGTTATGGATTGTCCACATGCAGTAACGCAAGTCATTTACTCCTGAGAAAACTCTCTATTCAGGTCCAAGGAATACACTATGGCTCTTCATCAAGATGCTATTGGTATGATAGACTCTCCTGTTGCGATCACAAAAGAGCACACAAAATGCACATTAGTCTGGTGATCTAATGTTTCAATTTGCCCCAATGTAATGCCCAGACGAAAACATATGGTTAAGGCCTCTTTAGTGGGAGAGCTCGGCCTCCTTTTCCGTTTTTGGTGACGACCGTCATATTAGATGCCTTATCACTTGCTTCCCAAACTAACATTAAACCACAATCCAAGTCCAAGCCATAGAGATGGATATGTCGGATTCATAAGCCAAAATGCTAGATTGTCAAATTCTTGTTATTGTATGGTATTGTTCGTGCCATTTCGAGACCTTGAGGTTTCACAAAATCTTACGCAACAAAAAGTCCATTCATCTGAGCAGGATCACATAGGAATCATGTCCCTCGCTCTAAGTCTAGATTGACGTACTGCCAGTGCCAGGTTATATGACGTTTCCAATTTCAATGACGGAAAGCCAAGCCAGAGATCAGACTCAGATCTTGACCAAATGCCACAAGACAAACAATCAAAGATGACTTCGAGCTGAACAGTTTTGGGGCAGTACGAAATACCAATAGTTTTGGTGCAATGGTTCAGAGGACCATCACTTGGAAACCAAGATAGCAACTTCTAAACAGGGCATATCAACATTGAAACTTTATTTCTCAATTAACTAAAATTTTCCATGTACTAAATTTAGTAAAAAAGAACCTAAACCAAAAGTCAGACGGGATAGTAAGGCATAGTTTGTAGCCTCTCTCTTTGTATATAGAACAGAAACACACAAAACCATTCCCAATCTAGCGAGTACCACGGCAAGACAGCCGGTTTAACACTTGACTTCCTTCAGTCCATGGGCAAAGTAGAGGAAAGTAGGATCAGCAGCACCTTCCTTGTAATATGCAAACACCATGGTGCCATCATCATGCATGCTCTCCCCAACGAAACTGCAAAAATAACCGGATTGTCAATCAATCAACTTCGTCAATCACATTTTGTGAAAGCGAAAAACAGATTAGGTGCTAATTTTTTTTGGTCAGATATTAGGCGCTAATTAAGTCATGAAAAAGTGCTAATTAAGCCGAGCATCAATTGAGAACGCTGATGCAATTGCGGGATCGAACTCACAATTGGAGGTCACTGAGCTTAGAAAGCAGGAACTTGGTGGCTCCCTCAATGTGCTTCTTGAACAACTCTTGCTTCTCTCCCTCCAACTTGGGCGACAGCAGCTTGATATACCTCTTCATGTAAGTCACAAACTGCTTCTTGTCAAAAGCAGGTTGCTCCTGCAATCACCAGAACACATCATCCGAAACGTTTCGTGCATTAGAGGTCGATAGCTCCAAAAGACAATATCTAGAGCTATGGAATAAAAACCCACTGACCTGAAGCCTAAAGGTGTCGACGATGTCCACGACCCTCACAACCTGGTCATCAACACCCTCGTCTTCCCCTCCGCCCTCTGCAGAAGGGTTGGCCCCAATATCCACATCGAGCGCTCCTTTGACAACCCACTGCATGTCCATGATCGCAACTTGATGTAAATTTTCAAATCAAGAAATTACCCTATTACAATTTATCCATTTTCATCAAATATGAAACGCACTACTGCATATTATTCATCCTAATCCATCCTAAGGAGTAAAACTAAAAATATGCCTTTTTGTTAAAAACAAAGAGGAGATAAAAACTGACCTTCCCTTCCACTTCCCAGAGCATGCCATTCTCAATTTCCTTGTACGGGAAGGAGTCGGACAAGAGCTCATCGCCTGAAAATAGTAACAAGAAGATGAAAGAGTATTATTATTCATCACCACCAAAAACACAGATGTTATTGGCTCTCGAGACATGGGCACATCAAAGATCATGCGTACTATGTCGATCTTCAACGCGTCCTATTACAACCACCAATCTCCAAATAACAAACAAGGCTTCTCGTCACCAAAACTGTTCACAAACTTCTCACTCTGTACACAATTCAGAGTCTCACAGAGGAAAACGCCGAAACATATTCTTGATTCAGAGAACCTCAACTATCGAAAGAAACTAAACAACGGAAATCCGCAGCATCCCACGGATCAAACATCAGAGAGCTGTTCGCTCAAAAAAAAAAAAAGAACGAAAACAAAAACCAAACTCTATCCAGAAAAGAAAAGGAAAGAACTTCGCTTTCTTTCTCGATCGTACTCCAACGATCACCCAAAAAAAGGATTCTTTCCACCAAGACAAACGAAATTCAAGAAAAGAAAAATCCGGACGACCCAAAAGTCCAAAAAAGAAAACCAAAGGGGTGCACCGGCATCAGCAAAGAAGAGAAAAGGGTTCGCAGTACCCGTGAGCAGATCCTGATAAACAAGCATGGTTGCTTTGCTGAAACTCTGTTTCTTCCCCCCTTCTGAAACGAAAGATTCCCTCTTTCCCTCAGGGGCACAGAAAGCTAAAAAAGACACAGAAAAAGAGAGAGAGAGAGAGAGAGAGAGAGAGAGAGAGAGACAGAATGGTGAGACTCGGAGAGAAGATAGCGCGAAGTGTGGGGCGGCGAGACTTTATAGTGCCAGTGCTTATCGGAGGACGCGCGATTGTATTATAGGATTATTTCCTATTTCATACACTGTGCAGTTCTGATGGGATATATCCTTCTTGAACAGACTAGAACTAGGAGTCCTGGCGCGTGCGCTCTCTTGCTGTGAAGTTCCCATCGTGCCCCCTCCGATGCCTTTCGGGTAACCCGTGGATGCCGACACGAGGGACAGAAACGTCGGAAAGTTTGACCGCCGCCGCCGCCGCCGCCGCACCAGGATGTCGGAATTCCACTCGAACTTGGACTCTTGTTTTTCTCGGATCTTACTCGCGGCAGGTTCCCCAGCTGTTCAGGATACTATTTCTTTATCTTCATCTTATTGTTGTAATTACGAATAGACAGACATCTTGCTTGATTTGAACAGGAAGGATTTCGCCCGTAGATAGCAAAATTTCTCTCGCGGGTCGTGCCTATACCTTCAATTGTTTTAATAGATGGCAAAAGTCACAAAAAAAAAATCTCAAATTATGTCCTCTGTGTGACACGTTTATTCTAAACATTTTCTTGTAACAAAAAAAAATTTCAAACTTGTACCCGATATTTGTATAACACATTTACCCTCCGTGAAGGTTTCATTAACGAGTACTATTAAAAATTTACTTACATTGACGCCGGAAAACAAATGGAGTTGACATGACGCTCACGTGATATTTTAGTTGAAAAATCATCTGACAAAACTATTGACGAAGGAGGGTAAATATGTCACATAGGTACAATTTTAAAATTTTTTATGTTACAAGAAAAAAATTTAAGATAAATATATTACGGTAGGCATGATTTGTGATTTTTCATGTCAAAAGGCATAGTTTGAGATAAATATATTGCTTGATTTGAACAGGAAGGATTTCGTTCGTAGATAGCACAATTTCTCTCACGGGTTGTGCCTATATCTTGAATTATTTTAATAGATGGCAAATGTCACAAAAGGAATCTCAAATTATGTCATTTGAGACACGTTTACCATAAATTTTTTTCCGTGATACCAAAAACTTCAAATTTGTACTTGACACTTGTGTAACACATTTATCCTCCGTGAAGATTTCATTAACGAGCAATATTAAAAATCTATCTACATGGACGCCGAAAAGCAAACGGAATTGACATGACTCTCATGTGACTTAAGTGAAATAAAATAACGATATTTTGGCTAAAAAATCATTCGACAAAACCATTGACGGAAGGTAAATATGTCTTGTAGATACAATTTTGAGATTTTTACAAAAATTTTTTTAAAATAAATATATCACGGTAGGCATGATTTGTGATTTTTCATGTCAAAAGGCATAGTTTGAGATTTTTTTTTGGCTTTTTCCCTTTATTAGTTGACTGGGAACATTTTGTCACGAGAATGAACGAGATTATTATACATAACGTAATTCTTAATGATTAATGTTTCTGAAGCATTCAATGATAACTTCTGTCCTTAAAACGTTGCCCAGAATCTCTAACATTCTTGCACAAACTTATAACGTATAGAATCTTGGATGACGACGTGCTTAGATCTACGGATGATTGAAGTTCGTATAGCATTAAAAGGCCAATGCAAAAGGACGGATGGCGGAAATAGAATAAGAGCAATCGCACGTTAAAAGATGGATTCGCGTATTTAGATTTGGCGGGAAGAAAAGATTCGTCCTCTCGCATCTTTTAAGTTTAGATGATTCATGTTTGACCATCAAATCCGGCTTTAACTCAACGTGGTATTTTAATGGTGGAGCTAGCAGGATGATTCATGCGCACGATGTTAGATCTATCCAAGTTGATTAGCAAAGGTATCGCTCGCTGTTAGTGTTCATACATCACAGAAGTTGTACCTTCGCCTCACCACACGGAAGTTTGACACGTGGAAGTTGACATCAATGGCAGGAGCTAGAATCCGTATATCACATACATAGAGTAATAAAGTAAGTCGCATAACAATAAGCTATCCTCATCCTAGTCCAAGAGATATAAGAGTAGATAAAATAAGATTTAAGCTGGACGATTCTACTAAGTAGTCATGTTTATTGGACGATTCTACTAAATACTCATGTTTACTTAGGACGTCATGAATGCAATAGTAAAATTTCCAACGAAGAATGGCGGTACTTTTGAGATGAACGATCAATGCATAGAGTTTTGTAAATTGAACCTAGCGGACAAGATAAAACAGGTCAGGCTGAGATTACATTGTCCGTCCGATCATCTATGCTCAGCTCAAAATGCACTATAGATATAGAAACTGATTAACTGGGCCACACGCAAGACGGTTCAGCTAGGAACTGACCTTGAGGGTCGATAATTATGCCCAACCTGTCCTAATAATATAAACATGGGGTACCTGAATAGGTCGTTGGTTCTCGATTAAGGTTAACCATCAAGAAAAGGTTATATGGAGATTCGTAGGATGATTTATCTATCAGCTACTACGAAAAATATTTCACGAACATGTGAACCCATATTGCTATTTTGATCTAGTTAAAAAATTATTTGGTCAACTTATGAAGTGGTTATTAGTGTGGAATAAAAATGATGTGAACCCATATTGCTATTTTGATCTAGTTAAAAAATTATTTGGTCAACTTATGAAGTGGTTATTAGTGTGGAATAAAAATGAAATCAGACAGGTGGAGGGGAAAAGCAAATGGTGGACTCGTTCCTTTGCTCAAGCGCCATTTGATTAAAGTGGAAAGAGAACATTTACGTTCTTTTTTTCTAATAAAAGAACAGGAAAGAAAAGGGTAAGAGTGCAAAAGGTATATGCGAACATCCATTTGCATAATTGAAGACCAAAAGTGAAATGGTCCAAGAAAGATCATGGCATGGGGAATAAGAAGGCAAGGCAGACAATTTTGACCAACCAAGTTCCATATTGGATCAAGCCATATGAACTTAAGCCATGAACATAGGTATATGTAGTCCTGAAGTTTACCGCCAGATTGTAACCATTAGCATACCCTTTTTAACTCCACCAGCAAAACAAGAAGAATCATTTCTGAAGTTTCCATCAAACCATGCTAGCTACCGCCCCTTACACCCAATGACTTTTGGTCCGGTCCTGCTATAGAGACAACTGGTTGTCGCTCCCGTCTCCAGTGGTCATCACGGAACCGAACAAAAAAGCAGGATTTCAAGCATGCGGGTTCGATAGGACTTGGCACACTCCCATCAATTTACGTCACGGCCAAGCCAATTAGACGGAAAGATTAGCTGCAGCAGCTGACTTTGACTCCATGCAAAATCGAAGAGACATGGTTTAAAGAGAAAAACACAGTGCAACTAACTAGGCTCAATCCGGCCAGGGTTAAAAATACCAAACTGCGGGCGTATCAACACGATTGCACTTTGACATTAGCAACAGCAGCTGACTTTGGTTCCAGGAAAAATCCAAGAGACATGGTTTTAAGAGAAAAACACAGTACAACTAAGTAGGCTCAATCCAGCCAGGGTTAAAAATACCAAACTGCTGGCGGATCAACATGATTGTATTTGGATGGTAATTCAAATATTCTAACTAGTTTCAGTTCCTCAGACCAATAGATCAAGTCTTCCTCCCCTTCTAAGAGCATGTTAAGATGTTATGGGAATGACTGGTTCAATCAGACCTGACCTGCAATTGCAGAATCAATCAATGCCTAACCGGAGATCAAACGACAATAATGTGTAAAGTGCTCTAAGAACACATCAACTTCCAATGAGAGCACATACTGAGGGTGAGCGGGATGGAGATACACTCCTTCTTGGGCTTCTGCTCAGATTGTGTCCTGTGGGTCCCTCTTTCCTTGATGACTGCAAATAAGAAAGCAAGCAATCGCATCAGCACATCTTTGTGATGTACTCAAGATATTCCTACTCTTGTAAGGTAACCCATTTATGTCGTGTAGGGCAAACAGGAGAGAGTTCAAGGAGAATTCTCACTCACAGGTGATATTGGAGATCTCGATCTTGATCTGGACCTACAACAAACATCAATCAAAATGATGCCCTGATCCTCCAATGAAGACCCTCAGAACAGCTTCACCACATAGCAACCAAAAGAAAGAAAACAACCATAGATCCTTGCAGCCATGATAAAAGAGACCTCTTTTATTTGGCTTTGGTTTTCTTGCTCTGATTCTCTATATCCGATGCTTTTCTATTGTTTGTTTTTCTCTCTTTTGATTTCGTACTTTTCTGATCCCAGATTTTTCTTTCTAATAATAAAATAATTTATTATCCATTGAAGAGAAGAAAACTGAGCAGCAGCATCGTGCATGCTGAGAAGGCAGCAAAAAATTCTCAAAGATATGCATGGTTTACCTCAAAGGTGACCGCAGAGAAATGGACGCTGCTGGAGACACAGACGGAGACCGTCGTGAGTGCATGGGCCTTGGAGACTTGCTGCAAAAGAATTTGAGATAGCTTACTCTCATGCAGTGTACATATGCATTTATTTAGTGAATATAACAGAACATTACAAACCTTCTACTCCTGTTGCTGTAGTTTGGGCTGCGGCTCCTCGAATAATTGGGACTTCGACTGGGACTTCTAGAGTCACTTCGATGTGAATCGTATTCTTTGACCTAAAGAAAGAACCAGAAATGAGGTAACCGCAGTCAAATTAATCCAATAACGACTGATTAATCTCACTATACCCGTATATAAGCTCGACTGAAGGCATTCCTGAATAGAGAATCATCAAGTTTTTTGATCTACACAATGAACATGAAATCACTCTGAGAGATGTAATCTTCACAGGTTAACATGGACACAAAATAAACCAACCGAAGACCAAAGAAACTAGAACATAGATGCTAGGAGACTAACCGCATATTTCATGTCGTCGTAGTTACTATAGTCGACAATTCCTATCACACCTGTAGAGACATTGTAATGACAACATCAAAAGCTCAGAACTCATCAGCAGCAGTATCTTGTTAGTCCATGTAGGACACTGTGCATAGTAATCCCTAAACCTACCACGCCGATCGGGATACACCTCAGAAAAACAGACGTCTCCAGCACGACGCATATGATCCTAACAAATGAGTATAGGAGTTCCCATCAGAATTATATTCTCAAACCAATGGGAAAGAGAAAATGTTAATGAGTTGTATGCCAAGCAAATACTCCAGACAAGCGCACCTTCAGATCTTGCCATGAAGCTGAGGAAGGTAATCCAGTGACCAATACTGCATAATGGAGTCAGAAACATCAGACTCTAAGAGCTGACAACATTATAAGAGATACCATAAGAGATACATGTATACCACGATAGTCAGAACGCCTTGAACGGCCGCTGCTGCTGCTACCACTGTAACTCCGGTATCGGTCCACAGGTGACCTCTGTCCCCCGTGAGCAAGTTCAACCTTGTATGCAGGACCATAACAATACGGATGACATGGAAAGACACAAGATAGCAGTGAAATCAGAAAAAAAGTTTAGATGTCCTTTCTCCCTAGAAAATAAGGGAAGATTCTAAAGAACTCACTCGCAACCGATAGCCATCAAATTCATATCCATCACGACCATAAATTGCGTCTTCAGCATCACGGCGATCTTCGAACTGCAACAAGAATGAAGTACATCCAGCCATAAGAACATCAAGAATCCAATAAACTAACAGAATAATATCAGAACCAAACCATCATTTAACAACGCATGGGGGACCCCAATGTTACTGATTACTGAATAACATTCTAGAGCATAACTTGTTAAGCTATACCAACCTCAACAAATGCATAACCCGGCGGTCTTGCAGGGATCTTCAACTCAATGTCAACAATAGGGCCATACTGCAAAAAGGCAATAATGAAAGTCGTCACAAGAACTTAAAGAGAGAAAAGGCAAAGGAAAAAAGTATAGTCCCCACCCACACATCCTCATTGTTGCTATTCAGGAAGGAAAAGAAGAAGCACTTTTGCGGAAAAGAGCCCGAAGTATTATCCTGGGCTAGATCCAGAAAGACAAAATCTCCCCACTTCGCATTGAGAGTCTCTAGTCTACAATTAATAGTTGATGCATGTGGAATATTCACCTATCAGCTTAAAAATGAGGCACACTACATTGAAACTGCCAAAACTTTTATACCAATGAGATACCCAGCGCAATGCCTGGGAATGAAACCCTCCATATCTATTCCTCTTCTTAGCTACAATAAGAATCATTTCTTTAGTCACCTAATGGAAAAAACAAAAACTTAAGATGGTAAAGATTCACAAATTTCAACAGGCTTTCGTAAAACCAGACAGCACCCGAATAAATGAAAGAAGGAAAAGAACTTATGCAATAAAAGACGGACCTTGTAGAACAAATCTTCGATTTCTCTTTTGCGAATGTCCCCGGGGAGATTGCCAACATAAATGGTGCGGCTCAATCGGTTGCTCATTTTCACTCCCCTGAAGCCACAACAAAGGGAAATAAGGAAAAACCCTATTAACTTCACTGAAAACGGAGCCCACGCAATTGCAGATTACACCTGCACTCAAACCGATCAAAACGCAACAGGAAAGCGCTGAACTACGAGAACACACACCGATCACGATTGAGAAGGTAACATGCAGCAACAACCCACGAAAAAAAAAACACGAGAGAAACGAGCCTCTTTTCCCCCGCTTCCGCGATGGAAACAGCGCATTATTCAACCAAAAAACCCCGAATCACGAGATGGGGGATCGACAAAAACAACACCGCGCACTCGAAAACGCACACCGCCGTCGCTACACCAGAACCAGCTAACGAAATCGACCCAAGAACCAGAACGGCGCGGGAATCGCTCGTACCACCGAAAACGGAGGAGAAGAACCCAGAAGCCAATATCGACCGACGGCGAGACGGACGAAAGAAGAGGCCCGAACCCCGAGAATCGGCCGCGAGATCAATACGGGAACGAATCGCCGACAAGAAATTCCAAGAAAACAGAAGACCAAAAAAAAATAAAATAAAATCCCCCGAGGATCGGAGAAATTAATAAAGAATTGAGCAAAACCTCCGAGTCGAATGATTGCGAAGTGTCCGTCTTCGAGTCCCTTGAGTGTGTCCGGAAGAAGAAGGCTGGTGGGGGTGGGGGAGGCAGCGAGCGACGAGAGACGACGATGTAAAAATGATGCCACGGGAAGCTTCGCGAGCGCAGGGAGTTCTTCGCGTTCGACACGCGACTTGGGCCGTCCGATCGGGGCGCGAGTCGAGATTGATGGCCCCTTGATCGACGGCCCGCGTGGGGACTGTGACCCGGCCCACAGGCCGTTAGGCCCATGATGAGGTCTACCATCCCTCGAACCAAGTTTTCTCTTTCTTTTTTTTGTTGGGAATTCTTAGCTTTACCTCACCGACATTTCAATAATTCCAATGTCGTCCTTGAATTTTTAAAATTGGTGTTGTACGCCTCCCGTGTTCATGCTGTCCCGTGTCAGGAAACGCTTATTTGTTGTTGGAAAATCAGTCCGTTAATTATGGGACGTTACATTTTGCCCCCAATCGATTTTAATATTATGGCAACGTCCTCCTTGGTGTTTTAGTTTTGTGCAATATCTCTCTTGTCCTTGAAATTTGTTGCATTGTTCGACTTGCCTCAAATATCCCAAATGAGGCCGATCTAATTGTCCTTATTTAGTCTTACTATGCTTTATACTGTACTTGCATGTTTATGTGCAATGTAATCTCTATGCATTAATTTTATTCAATCATCTGGAGGGGCATCGTGCCTTTTTTTACAGTTGCATAATTTGTTAAATTTTTATCGGATATAATAATAGATGTTTTGAATTATCCATGCAAATGATAAATGCCCGCAACATTTTCCAAGCAAGTGTTCAAAATTAAAATCAAGGATCACTGATAATGAATGTATCCATATGTATACAGTCATTCACGTTTACATTTTATAATGGCTTAAAGAGATCGTGGCGGTCTTTTGACTAGTTTCTTTGAGTTTGTACAATATTAGATGGAGAGCGAAACGGAGAAGGTTTCTCAATGTCAAAACCTAATGTCAGCGAATAATACTACGAAGAATAAGCGAAATTTAGTAATGAATTTGTAAAAAAAACACGCCAAAAAACAAAAGGGTCTTATTTTTTTGTAGAATTTGCCAAGCGGGCGATGATGTCAGGGCTATGGTCAGCCGCCCTTCGCCCGGGCAGCACCCCGAAAGGCCGAAACGAATTAACCGCCGCCGCCCATGGTTTTCATTTTCCCAGGTTCTTTTTTTTTTTTTCATTTTCCCAGGTTGACAAGTCCTACTTTGTCTTCGCCGTCTCTCGTAGACTCGTGCCCCTATATAAAGCAAACCGCCTTCTCTGCCACAGCAATTTTCTCTGCCCCCCCCTCTCTCTCTCTCTCTCTCTCCGCCACCGAAAGCTCGTGTCTTTCTCTGACATAGCAGAACCCAAGACCACCATGGAAGCTGTAAGGCATTGGGTCGTCGAGCACAAGCTCAGGACCGTTGGTGAGTTTTCCGATCAATCGATGAGCTTTTTCTTTTTCTTTTTTTAATCTGGTCTTCAAATCGATTGAAGAATTTCTCCTGCGTGTGATTCATTCGTACGTTTGTGTTTTTCTGGCGGATTGAATCTGATTTTGCTTCTCGTATCGGTGCTGTCGTGAAAAAGGGTGTCTCTGGCTCAGCGGCATCGCGGGTTCGATCGCCTACAACTGGTCTCAGCCCGCCATGAAAACCAGCGTCAAGATCATTCATGCTAGGTAACCCACAATTTTTTTTTTTTGTTGGGTTCTTGTTCAATCATGTGAGAGCGAGAGCCTGGTTGATCGTCGCATATTGTGCCTTTTTCTTTTGATCCTCGTAGGTTTGGATTGAAGTTATTCTAGTTTCCTGTGTCCTGACAATGCCAGGATTACGCAGGTTATGTTGGGGATCTCATGGTTTAGAATGTTGTCGGAACCTGGATTTGGGTAGATCTAGGTCAAGGCCACTACTCTTTCGCTGGTGACTGATACAGAGATGGCATGATCTGATATTGGCTTTAGGCTCTCTGTCTTTAGTCCACCGAGCTATAGTTCGACCGGCTGCGATTACTATGCTAAATTCTTTTGCTTTTCTTTCTCGATTGAGGTCATAATAAGCATTTAGAAATGAATAATTTACCCCGAATCTTGTAAAAGTAAAACGGAGAATAGTTTAGTTGATGAGCGAGCAACTCGACATTGAAATGCTACCCAAATTAATTTTCCTGTGACTGGACGAAAGTCTCTCTGTATCGATGATATAGGAGCAATGTGATTACAAAAGGTGTCTAGATGAATGTGTTTATGAGAGGGCTCTACTACTACGTGAAGCATATCTATCGTTCTCAGCATGAGCTGCAGACTTTTCAAATGTTGAACGGGCATCTCCGCAGTCTCGGTGTTAAAAGCTTTGATTGTTCTAGTCCTGATTTTAGTTTTTATCTGACCTTGATTATAAGAACTACTTTTTATTATCTCTGTGTTGGTATTCAATTCCTTTGAAAATCCTCCTATAGGACCTTGTTTCAGACGACTCATCAAGTTTCACCTCGTAGGCTCAGCCAGGAGTTTCCTTAGGCATTTCTTTGATAATGTTTAACTTAACAGTCATTGCGTGTTACCTTACCAAAAAGACAAAACGGTCCTTGCGTGTTGTGTCGAAAGTTATAATGGAGGAACATTTTGACATGCCCGTCTGTGGCACAAGTTATGGATAGTACTAAAAGCGAATTTTTTGAGTATCATGTATTATTGTTTAGGTTGCCTATGTGTTGTAAGAGTAGTTTAGCCGTGCATTTCGCCTTCAGATTCATGTTTCATGCATCTACAGTTCTTACTGGCTCTAGTGCCACTCAAAGTGCTAATTTTTCTCACTTGTTGATATGTACCTTGTCATCGTTCAGGTTGCACGCTCAAGCATTGACGCTGGCTGCTTTAGCTGGTGCTGCAGCGGTTGAGTACTACGAGCACAAATCAGGAGCAAAGAACGACCGTCATGCAAAATATCTTCCCATTAAATCTTTCACTCAGAAGGAATAAAATGAGCTGCGTGCATTAACCCTTTTGCCTGCCGCCTGAGACTTAATCAGCAATAAAAATCCATGTTAACAGAATTCTTTGGCCTTAATACAAAGTTTTGGTTCTGTGATGGAAACTTGTGTTGTAGACCTGGAGACGAACTATTCGGTATGTCATTCTTTTGGACAGATACTGATGAATATAGTTGTTCTCTTTCTGTATCTTGAATGGTATTGTCGCAATATGCATCTCAAATTGATCCTCAGATGACGGATGAACCATATGCGGACCATACACTCCATCAGGAGTCGATCCTCTCGATTTAAGTTCTAGATTTGGATTCACTTAAGATTGCGATGAGTCTGTGGATAAAGAGAAGGCTTTGATGTCATTACATATACTCACGAGCTGATGTCTCATGTATGTAGTTCTGTCTGGTTCTTGGTTTCCATCAAGATGATCACCCTCCTCAATCTAACTTTCCTGCATCCGCCATTAGGTGCATCATAGGATTGGATATCCAATCTTGCACCAGAAAATCACTTGGGCAGATGGCTTAAGCACCTTGTTGACTTAAGGTCATCAACAAAATGTCCTTTAGGAGAAATTAATGTGGGAAAAAATGTTTTATGCTATGATTTTGATTGCGCCATTGATGGCGTATGGTGCATCACTTCAACTAGGCCAAACCACCGGTGTGAATCATTTGAGTTACTCACGAACAATTTAAGCTACATGACTATGTGGTTGGCAATTACTGACGTGATCGTTGGCTGTTGGCACAGCTAGTATTGATGTAATAAGTTTTGCAATTTTTAAAAAATTTTCCGAATTTTTTCTTTTTTTTTCTTTCCCATTTTCTCTTTTTTTAGGGAAAAAAAGAAAAAAATTTGTAAAAATTGCCAAGTTAGCACCGTATGTGCCACATAAGATAGCTTCTGTCTACGTGAGCGATTTCCAACCAAAATTAGCTGAATGACTATATTGGCAAATTGTTAAAAGGTTAATGATTAAATTGACCAAATTGAAAAATTTAAGACTAAATTGACATTCATACAATAAATTTAAAACTTTTTAAAAATAATTTTTCCTAATAGACTTGAGTGGATTCACAACATGAGGCATTTAGGGTAACGCTAATGCAAATTTTGATGTTACTCAACTTTAGCGTAACAATTGTTCAAAAAGTCATAAAATTATTGTACAGTGGTCAATTCAATCTTAAACTTTTCAATTATTTCAATTTTGTCAAAAACCTTTGAAAACTCACTAATTTAGTCATAACCTTTCAATTATGTCGAGTTAGTTCTGATTTTTTTTATGATTTGTCAATTTAGTTTTAAACCTTTTGATGAGTTTCTAATTTAGTCTTTTTGGCTAATTTTGATTGGAAATTACTGACGTGGACGTCAACTATTCTATGTGGCATGACAAGTGCTGACGTGGATAATTTTTGCATTTCTTTTATTTTTTCTTTTATTTTCCTTTGGCCTATGGTTGGCAACTGGCCACAGGCAATGCTAGCAAGGGCGTCACAACCTAGGCAATGGCCCCCCTTGCCGGATTTGGCAAGAGCTCGACCCTCATCCCCCCTTGCCGGATTGGGCGAGGGCTCTCGCCAAATCCGACAAGGGGGGATGAGGGTCGAGCTCTTGCCAAATCCGACAAGGGTGGCCCTCATCCAAATCATGAGGGTCAAACGCTCACCAGATTCTGTGAGGGTGACACTCGCCTATGGCCGATAAGTGGCTAGCTATAATTGAGTATCGGCCACAGGCCAAAGGGAAAGAAAAGAAAAAGGGAAACAAAAAAGTTTAAAAAAATTGCAAAGTTTATCTATGTCGGTGTCATCATGTCACATAGGATGGCCAATGTTCACGTTAGTGATTTTCGATCAAAATTGGTCAGAAGGACTAAATTGGCAAGTTGTTAAAAGGTTTAGAATTGAATAGACAAATAATCAAAAGGTTTAGGACTAAATTGACACAATTAAAATGTTTATGATTAAATTGACAAGTTGTCAAAATATTTAGAACAAAATTGGCGCAAGTGAGAGATTTATAACCGAATTGGCCGCGTACAATAGGTTTGTGACTTTTTGGATAATTTTTCCCAACTTCAGCATAAGATCGTTTTTTGACAGTTTAGTTTATAAGTTGAGTTGACGCTGGGCATCAGGTATTTATAGTAAAAGCTTTTAGTTATATCTCAGAAATAAAGCGTGAAGAATGTCGAGTAGTCATCACTTGTCGCACGAGTCGGTTATTGCCTATTTAAATTGTGATATAAAATGAAAAATTACAATGAAGTGCCTTCATCGATGCTTGAGTTATGTTCGACCATTCGCCTTGGTCATTTTGAGTGGCTCAACGACAACTATATCCATAATTGTCGCACCCACTATCAGCTAGTAACGTAGCATGTGAGAAAAACGGAGCACATTTTGAGTTTGAAATTGTCTCAACTCGATCGTCCGAGATCCAGTACATCGCGATGGACACAAAAGATACGAGTAGTTTATTACTATTTGAAAGAGAGACATGGATTCATCAAGCACTGTTGTTTGGTTCAATTGGTTTGACAGTGGGAAAGATAACCATTTCTTGGACTTGCGGTTGATACTGTGAAGCTGGTTACGGCTTTGCACTTTGGATTGATGTTAGCTTCTTCATGTCTAGAGACACTTCTTGTTGGTTGCTCCTCTCATTTGTCTCCGCTATTTTCTTGTTTCTATCTTTGTACATCATGTAGAGGAGCATTTGAATGATGCCAAACAATAATCCCAGTATATTTGGTAGCTGAAACACCCAATTGAACCCCCTTTTAATTTCAAAGTCAGCCCAAAACGAGAGAGAGAGAGAGAGAGAGAGAGAGAGAGAGAGAGAGAGAGAGAGAGAGAGAGAGAGAGAGAGAGAGAGAGAGAGAGAGAGAGAGAGAGAGAGAGAGAGAGAGAGAGAGAGTTGTGTGTGTGAAAAGATAATAAAAAAGTAAATGATACACTCCGTTGACAGACAGATAAATAGTATTGATCATAATATAAATGAACAGGAAATGGATTCAAGTTTTATCGTTTTTCCTAATTTAGGTTTAAGACTGTTCCGTTGACAGACAGATAAATAGTATTGATCATAATATAAATGAATAGAAAATGGATTCAAGTTTTATCGTTTTTCCTAATTTAGATTTAAGACTATTGATTGAGCTCTTGTTGATGCGCCTATTGCTTAAATGGGCATGATCGAAGTAAGAAAAAAGAGAATTCAACTTAACATGTTTAGGAGAAATCTTAGGAACGATGACTGTAGAAAAAGGATTCACATTTGCAGTGCAAGGTTTACTGGTGCATCATGTGAGCTTGGAAATCTGCGTCAGGTCTATGCGAATCTGGCCTTGTATCAGAAACCGCTACAAACTTGCATAAACAATGACAAGCATTAGAGTTGAATGCTTGAGAGAGCTAAACGGTACGTACAGCAATGAGCATGTCATTGACGAGGAGTCCATACAAGAACCAGGTGGCGGCACAGAGGGCGTGCAAGAAGGACGGAGTGAACGGCATGAACTCCACACTTTTGGTCTTTATCACCCTCCTCTGCACAAAACAGAAAATTACACGGTTAAAATTGAAAACCTCCTGTTTCAGACTGGTTTTGTTGTCATAGCATGAGCAAAGAACTGTATCTCTTCAATAATTGAATGACATGAAGGGATACCATGCTGCTCAAAGGCGCAGCGAAAAACTGCAAGACTGAAGGCCACGCAGATCCAACCGACGGCGTTGACGCGATGCTGACCCTTGAGAAGCAAGATGGTCAGCGCCATCGTCACTCCAAAACCCCCTACATTGAACAGCAGCATCAACTTCGCTGTGTACATCTGCAGATTGATGATTCACACAGATTTCCTTTAGATTTAGTTCTCAATTAAGAAAAATTGTTAATCTTTTTTTATTTTTAATCCCCGTCACATAAATTTCCTAAGAATTGTTTTTTTCTTTTTTTCCTTTTGCATATCTTCTTAAATGTAGGAATTACTAAATTTTGATGAAGGGCTAACATGTGAGGTTATTACAAAGCTTTAGCTATTCAGCAGATAAGTGAGAATACAAATATCACGCCAGAATCAATGTGAATACCCATCAAGACAATCTCGATCTTGCTTGTAAATACAAAATAGGTAACAAGTTGAGACCATAGTCTTTTTCCCCTCTAAAACCAGCTTTGAAAGCCTGTCACGATTTGCTTAGACACTCCAATTCGCAAACCAATGAACAACACACGGTTAAAATAACAAAGGGACAGTAGTTTGCTACATTTTGAAGCTCTAAAGCAGTGAGAGAGAGAAAACCTTCTCTTTGGTGGAGGCATAGATCAAGAAGAGGACAAGATAGGCGAGTTCAATTACGATTCCAATGGCATTGATGGTGATGATTATAGTGGCATTAGTCTTGAGGACACCATAGTACATGAGCAACGACGCACTCAAAAGTGCCACCACATATGGTAACGATTGATACCCGTCCAACGATTTCTGCTTGTAGATTGTGTAAAATGTCGGGCTGCCAAAAACAAGAAGATAAAAGGTACTTCACTAATAATGCTTCGCGAAAAAGCTTCCAAATTCATACTGAGAGACTTGCGATGGTCAAATGATCAAGACGGGCATAGGAGTTATGTGCACAATGAAAAGTTGGAGGAGGTCTTACATTGGTGCCAAGAACACCAAAAAGGACATGATGTTGCCTGTATAGATTCCAGAGAAAAGGAGAGATGAGAAATGTTAGAATGGTTCATAGAACTCGAATTCAACAAACGAAAGTGAGATATTAAAGGGATTAAGGATTTGCTAGAGCGATTTCTTGCATGGGTTAATCGATTCCCATGTTCTAAATATGATCCTATTTACAATGTACTCATTTTATGTTTTGACAGGACAAAAATGATAAGGAACTAGAAAAGGTCCGCCATCAAGTATAACAGAAAAAAGGTTTTATAGGATTGGTATAATCATGCAAACACAACACATAGACATCAATTAGCATCACACGTGTCATGCAATATAAATGATTTACGAAACGTTTCTCAAGCTCTCAATTTTAACCTAATGAAGATTGACAAGAATGCTGCTCAGCATGAATGAAGCACATCTTGAAATTATAAGATAATTATCCAAAAAGTCGTAAACCTATTTACGGCGTGCAATCATGTCCTAAACTCTTTAATTTGGAAAAATTTAGTTCGAAACTTTTTGATGATTTGTCGATAAAGTCCTTATGGACAATTTTGGGTTAAAATGACTGACATAGACACCGGCCGTCTTTTAAGACACAATTGGAGCAGACATGTTACGATTATTGCAATTTAAAAAAAAAATTTCGAGTTTTTCTATACTTCTCTTTTTTGGGGGTTCACTTTCCATCATGTTCTTCGTCTCCTTCACTAAAATATGTTTTGATGTGAACAATTTCTAAAAAGGCCCGGCCCATGTCCTAAGTCTCATCAAATGAAGCCCACTCGCTCAGCAGCTAGCAAGTTGGCAAAGTTTTCCTAGGCCCGCACGCTACCGACATGATTAAACCAACATGATTAGATTATATTAAAGTAAATTAAATGTCCATTGTTGTAGATATAAGTATTAAAAGCTCTAATTTAAGTATGATGAGCTGTAATGGTTGACCAAATGCTGAAAGAATAGTCAATGTACGCGACAACTTCCAAAGTTGATCTTCTATCCCCCCGTGGCCCCCCCCTCCCCCCCTTAATTTTTTTCTGTAATTAGCAGTCGATCTTCGTGAACTCCATAGTTTTATTCCGATTTAAGTATGAAAGTCACTAACTCAAATAATAAAAAATTTGCTAATGATAAAACACAAACTATATTGACAAAATTGTCGATGTATGGGCCATACTATCTCCCCATTTTTTTTTTCACTTAGACCGCGGTGGATGTCGAGGCCGTTAAGCTTGGTCGACGTGGTGGCAGAGCTCGACGCCTTGGTAATATTCTTGACTTTCATGGCGATGGAGCTATTTTGAATGTGCTTGTTTCTGGAGATTTGACGACATTAACACGTGATTTTCTCTCTCGTCGAGAGGATGAAGTTTAGACGAATGAGCGACAGTGGCGAGATTGAGTGTGGACTCTGAAATGAATTTCCCAGTCGGAGGAATGCATGAACTTTTTCAGACCACAGTACTATGTTAGTTTCACTTTGTGCCGAGAAACCAAAGCGTAAATAAGTGTTTTGAGTTTGAGGCAAAACTATAAGGAAATGATAGTTGTTCTCTTCAAGGTCTGGAGAGTTCAGTTTGAGTTTTGAGGTACTTCATCGTTACTCTCGCTGGGAGGGGCCAGGAAGAAGATAAACAGGACAAGGAAAGAACAAACAAGACAAAAGAGAAAATTTGAGAAAATTAAAAAAATTGCAAAATTCATCAACGCTAGTGCTAATCACTTTATTTGGGATGGCTATCATTCATGTTGACGATTGTGGGTCAAAAATCGACTGGATATAGTGGCAGATCATCAAAGGATTTGGGAATTAGATGGCTATCATTCATCCGACAAGGGCGAGCCACACCCGCCGCCGACGAGGCTCGCCCTCGTTGGATCTGGCAAGGGCGAGGCTCGCCGACGTTGGGCGAGGCTCACCCTCCCTCGCCCGACGCCTGGGCGAGGCTCGCCCTTGCTCGCCTAGGCAAGGGCGAGCCATGCCCGACGCTGGCAAGGCTCGCCTTCGCTGGATCTGGCGACGGCGAGCCTCGCCGGATCTGGAGAGGGCGAGCCTCACCGGAAAGGATAAAAAAAGTAAAAATAAAAATGAAAAAGACGAAAATACTCATGGACAATGTGTATTAGGGTAAATGTGTCACAAATAATAAAGTTTGGGATTTTTTGTGTCACAAAAAAAATTTGGGATAAATATGTTACAGGAGGTAAAGTTTTGGGTTTTTTGCGGCTTTTTCCCTTTCTAAATCAAGCAAAAAAAAAATCAAAGCCTCAGCGAAATGTATTTACTCAATGTAACCACTAATGTAATTAGCCCCTAATGCTTGAAATGTCATGTATTATTCATGAGACAACGAGTTCGATTCATGCAGCGAGTGAATTTCTAAACGGGTCGTGTTGCCTAATCGTGGCACTATTTGTGTTGAGATGCTTCCTAATTGCTAGCCTTTTGATGGGCTGTAATGTAATTTTGAGCTGGAAAACCTCAGACTTTTGGCAGACAATGCACGGTAGTTATGACAAAAACTGAAGTTTCCATAGGGGAGATGAGAATCAGATGATAACGCTCGGAGATGGCTGCTAAAGTCCATCGCCCTCCTCACCCTATTACAAATCGAAAAAGAAAAAAAAATCTGTCCCGACCTTTTTTTTTACTATGGCGGAAGCGGTCAAAACTTTCTTTAATTGATTATAAGTTGAGTATATGGTAAAACTTGTTGGGACGAAACGAAAACTTAGTCAAACAAAATAGCAATTTCAAATAAAAAAGGGAAGTTGAGAATTGGAACCGCACACACTTCGCGAGGGATATTAGGTAAGTCAAACAAGTCCGACATACCGACAAAAGTTTTGCTATAAAAGTTTTTAAATATATTTGGCATGTAGGAGACGATCTGCTGCTCTCCCGTTAGATCTTTGACAATTGTCACGAGGTATATATAATACTCTTGAAATGTTGCAATCACCGAGACTGAAGCATTACACGATGTCCTAGAGATAGGTATCCAATGTAGTCCAAGAGATAGGTCTCCAGTACTCAGCATCCCTTTGCTCGTAACGATATGAATGCGTAATGCACACGGCGGATGCCATAGACTGTCCAAACTATGATCATTTTGTGTATACATGTACATATCCATGTGAATCATTTGTATTTTGTATCTGAACATACCAAATCTCTTGACTAACCACGATATCTCAACTTCAAGTGACTTCTCGAGTTAGATCCATTGCTCCCTTCGATATTATAATGTGAGGGCAATTGAAACCTCGAGAAAATGATCACTGTTGATTCCAATTATAAGCCAGCCTTGTGGTTACGAAGGAAGACGCAACCAAGAAAAATGATTGTTACAATATTTTATGGGGTCAAGTGTAGTAGGCGTGGGGAGCAGTTTGACTCCTCATACACGCCCACCTCACTCTCCAGCACCAATTAGCTCAAGACGAGGCCCCATTATGTTGAAGCTGGTTGTGGCTTTGATGCGTATCCACCAATGAGGTGCTCGGCACAATGCAAACTGGTCCATATCTTTTCCTCTCCTTAGTTGCAATAAGGATCGATTCTTCGATCATTTAATAAAAAAAAAGGTTAATATCACGAAAAATCCTAAACTGGTACATCTGTGACAATTTTACCCCGAACTATTTTTTTTACTACAAAAAATCCCAAACCGTTACACCTGTGACAAATTTACCTCGAACTATTTTTTTGACCACCAAAAAACTCAGACTGGTACACTTGTGACAATTTTACCCCGAACTATTTCTATGACTACCAAAAACCCCACACTGGTACACTTGTGACAATTTACCCCCAAACTAATTTTTTGACCACTAAAAACTCCAAACCGGTACATTTGTGACAAATTTACTCTCCGTTAGTGTCCGTTAAATTATATTAATATCACAAAAAATCACAAATTTATAAATTTGTGACAAACAGAGGGCTAAAACCCAAAACCGGTACAGGTGTCAATTATCACGTGTCATTAAACTTAGCAATTTGATAATAAAATTTAACGGAAACTAACGGAGGGTAAATTTGCCACAGATATACCAGTTTGGGGTTTTTTGTGGCCAAAAAATTAGTTTGTGGGTAAAGTTATCACAGATGTACCAGCGTGGGGTTTTTTATGGTCAAAAAAATAGTTCGGGGTAAAATTGTCACAAGTGTACTAGTTTAGGGTTTTTTGTGGTCAAAAAAATAGTTTGTGGTAAATTTGTCACATGTGTACCAATTTGGGGTTTTTCGTGGTATTAACCCTAAAAAAAATTAAGATGGTAAAAAATAAATTTATCAAAATGGGTCGTAAATTTATTTCTTAATCCATATTTGATGTCGTGAGCTGTTATATGGATTATTTATATATAGTAAATGGGTCATAAATAGGTTTAGAATGATAATACACAAAATAATATGAATGTTAAATGGGTTCACAAGTTTTTTAAACCCAACCCATGACTCTCTGTTCACTAGGGGTGGGCATGGTTCCAAGTTCTACCTTAGAACCTGAGAACCTAATTGGTGGGAACATGTAGGTTCTAGGTTCTAAGATATGCATGGTACGTTTCGGGTTCTAAAAATTAGGGAACTTGCTTCGACGAGTAAATTCCAGGTTATAAGTAGGTGGAACCTGAAACCTTGAACTTCAAACCTAAATAAGGTTTTTGTGTTTTTTCTTGGTCTATGTCTTGTTGTTTCATGGCGTTAGATAATGGGTGTATAATCTAGAATCATTAATTTGAGCTTTCATTTTATGATTTGTTAATGTTTTATATTCTTTATGTGTCTAAATATAAGTTGTGGTCAGTGGATCATAGCAGCAAGTGGTAGTCATTAAATATAATGATTCATTGCAATTATTCAATTAAGGGTTTGCATAGCAACATTTCTGTTCTCAGAAATAATTTCTGATCAGAAATAGTTTTTTCTATTTCTATTTCTTGGAACAGTTTCCGAGCAAAAAATAGCGTTTAGTAACTGCACAAAATTTCTATTCCTGGAATAGAAAAAGAATGGAAACGTGTTTAGGGCGCGAATAATCTATTTCTATTCCATTAACGAGTTTCTCCCTTCTAGGCTGTCGGCGGAGGACGACGAGTGGCGGTGGGGGGTGGAGGACGGTGGTCGGCGGTGGGGGGTGGAGGACGGTGGTCGGCGGTAGGAAGTGGCTGGCCGGCGGCGGCGAAGGATGGTGGTTGGTGGCGAGATGCGGTTGGTGTCGGGCGGTAGCGGAGCACGGCAATCGACAGCGAATCACTATGGTGTTGGGCGGTGGTAACCGACAGTAGGAGGTGGCTGGCGGCGAAGGGTGGCCAGCATCAATTAGTGAAGCACGGCAGTTGGCGACAAAGGACGGTAGCCCGTGGTGGGTGACCGCCGGTGTTGGGTGGCTAGGGACTGGAGGTGGTCGGCGGTTGGCACTGAGTGGCGGCCGGTGTCCGACAATGGACCACGATGGTCGGTAGCGGAGGACAGCGGCCAGTGGTGGGTGGCTGCCGGTGGCGGAGGACGACAGTCGATGGTGGGTGACCGCCGGCATTGCATGGCCGGCGGCGGGAGGCGGTTAGCGCCGGGTGGCGGTCGACGTTGGGCGGTGGAGCACAATGGTCAGCAGCAGAGGACGGCGGCTGGCAGCAGGTGGCGACAGGTGTCGGGCAACGGAGGACAGAGGTCAACGGCAAGAGGAGGTTGACGGTGGACGACTGTCGGCGGGCGAGATGCAGGCAGTGGCAAAAGGCGGTCGGTAGGTGGTGGTAAAGGATGGCAAGAGGTGGTGGTGGGCGGGTTGTGGCTAGCGGATTATTTCTTGCTTTTGGATGGTTCTAGAAAAAATCATTTCTTGTTTTTGTTCCAAAAACAAGAAGTAGATTTTTTTTTGTTTCTTATTTATATTCCAAATATATTCTAGGATCACTTTTTTGTTATAGAAATAAAAAAGTAGATTTTTTTCATTAAACGGATTTCTGTTATTTTTTTGTTCCGGAGAACAAAAGAATAGAAAAATAAAGAAACAGAAATGTTACTAAACAGGCTCTAATAATATAAGTGAACTTGAAATTGACCTTAGAATCTGTGATAGGATAGGTTCCAAGTTTCAAAAAATGATGAACTTATTCTCATGGAACCTGTATGGAACATGGAACTGCCCACTTCTAGTATCGATTCACACAATGACTTCTCAATTTAATTGTATTTATTTGAATCGTAATGTTAGGAAAACTAGTCTTTTATTTTTTTTTTGGTGAATGACAAGTTTGTTTAATATTGTTGCGTTCATTTTCGTTTTGTTTAACTAAAAATGAAATAAAAAAAAAAGAACCTGTTAGACCTTGAAATTTACCCTAGAACTTATGACAGGGTAAGTTCTAAGTTCTAAGTTCTGACAGATAAGTTTTAGATTCTAAAAAAAAGGAACTTGTACCCGAGAGTAAGTTCTAGGTAGAACCTATAAGAAATCTAGAATCGCTCACCCCTACTCTTCACTCTATCTCATACTTACTCACTTTGCGCTCTCATCTCAACTTGGGTATGAATATGGGTCGGATCGGGTATGCGTCGAATTAGGTATGAATATGGGTCACTAGATTTGCATTGCATTGAAATGGGTCGATTTGGGTCGAACCATTTTTTACTCGACCCACCCATTTGACGAGTTTAGTAATGTAAAATTTTACTAAAGCCTCTTAAATTATCATTAATTTGTCCTTTCACACTTTCACATTTGGGCAAAAACTATGCCCATTATGACACATTTTTTCAAACTTTTATTTGCATTATACATTTACCATCCGACAAAATTTCATCAATGAGAACCGTTAAAAATCTGCATGCATTAATGCCGTAATGCAAACATTATTGACATGACGCTTATGTGGCTCAAGTGAAATAAAAACGATATTGTTTTGATAAAAGAAATCGTCTGACGAAACTTTAATAGAGGGTAAATGTGTCATATAAGTATATATTTGAGGTTTTTTATGTCACGAGAAGAAATTGAGGGTAAACGTGTCACAATAAGCATAATTTAAGGCTTTTGACGTCACAAAAATAAAATTATAGGTGAATATGTCACAGTGAATATAATTTAAAAAATTTTGTGGTCTTTTTCCTTCACATTCCCATAGCCCACGTCGTGAACGCTTGACGACGAATGGCGAACATCGTGGAATGTTCAAATAGTTATCTTCAGCTTGATTGATACGTTGAGTAATGAGAACACACACCGCTCAAGAATTATACGGCCATCGCCATCCCCATACGAAAGAATCAAAACCTCAACGAGTCATATTCAGCAACAAGAACAAACTCTTCCTTTTCGGACCTTAAAAAAATACCACGAGAGCTCGGCAGTCAATTCGAACACACTCGCCTACCTGTCCCCCTCCATTTTTTGCCTTCCCTTTTTCCTATGCTTTCTTCTCTTTCCATCCTTTTATCTTCGATGGCAACAAGAAGTGGACATTCATGCTTCAAGCAAGATTAAAGTGGAAAACTATTTCGCTTGGTTCGTTTCAACGCACGTGTGATATTTCAAAACAAGTCCCCGAGTGACGATGGCTTGTTCGGTGCCGGCGGCCATGGATGGCTAGATTTTGAAGAGCCGGCCAAGACGTGGCTTGAACGCGGTGCCAATGGCCATGCAAGATGGCCAAATCTGGAGAGAAATGAGGGCGAAGAAGGAAGAAGAGAAGAAACTATTAATTTTTCACTCCATCTTAGCGAACACATATCAACGTATTATTGGACATGAGTGAAAAAAAAACGAGTCACGTTGTCAATTAACGCGGCGTTTTTAATCCTTGTTAAAACATAAGAATTTGGCTCCTTGTGCCATTTGGCACCTGATTGCGCTCGCACACGCCAGGTCTTAATCACGACCTTTCGACGCATCCGTATCTATCTAGTTTCGGATGTGGGTACTACGTTAAAATGCTGACGTACTTGCACATCCAAAAAGAGACAATTTGGAATCGTTTGTCCTCTACCTTTTTTAAAGTTGACTGCTTTTTTCAATCATTTTCTATGACATCATGTCTCTTTCGATGTAGGTGTTTCTCAAAAACGGAAAAATAGCGATCTGTCTTTCCCCTTTCCTCTGTTGTATTTTTTTTTTTTTAAATTCCTTTTCACTGGGAGATGCCTTTTCCTACACTGGCAATTTTTTTTTTGGAGGAACTTTTCTGAAAAATTAAGCTTCGCTAGGTTTTTTTTGACGAGTGAGGCATTGACTTATGTCTAGAGAAAATTTCAAATAATGACATAAAGTGCCATTATTTTTTCAAATAAGAGTTTGAAAGTGAACTTTATTTTAAATAAGAGCCCGAACTGTCATCGTCTTCTCAAATAAGAGTACGAAGTGGATTTTATTTCTAATAAATGCGTTATGTCTGTTTTAAAGAAGAGCCTAACTTCCAATATGGTAAGGACATTTTTACTTTTAGCTTTTTTTTGAATTTTTTCCTTTTTTCTTTTCTTTTTTCCTTTTTCTGGTTTTCTCTTTTTCGGCCATCAGCAAAGCCAAGGAAAGTTTGGGCGGGGGCCATCCTCGCCGACCACGGGCGAGACCAACCCTTGCCAAATCTGGGCGAGGCCATCCCTCGCTGGCAACTGGTGAGGCGATCCTTGCCTATTCCTAGCAAGGGTGGTTCTCGCTAGATCGGGCGAGGGTCCTGCCCATCTCGAGCGTCGCCAATGGTGAAGAACAAAAAGAAAACCAAAAAAAGGAAAAAAGAAAAGAAAGGAAAAAAAATTTTAATTGAAATTATCTTTGGATGAAAATGCCCATGATCGGTCAGAATATTTCGTCGATCGGCAACTGGCGAAATCAAATCCTGTTATGACCACTTTAGGTATTTATTAAGGTCGACATATCACTTCAAATCCTTATATGATACAAAATTCATTCTAAGTCCTTATTTGAGAAAATAAGGACACTTCATATCTTTATTTGAAATTTTTCCTTGTGTCAATGTACCCCATACTCACGCAAGTCTCCCTTTTCAACTTTGCACGACATTTCAACCTAAAAAACCAAAAAAGACTTTGCACAATACATTGCACCGCATTCTCCAAGTACATCTCCTCGTATAAATTGCCCGTCTCACTCCATTTACCGCAATTTTGAAATCTACTATCGTACTTCGTCCGGCTAAGGTCAGCCACTCTGTTTTATTTATTTATTTTAATTTCTCCCATTTCTATTGAATTTGTCTATTCTTTCTCGTACATTTACTAAAAACTTTTAGTGGCTTCTACAAGTACATCTCTCTCTCTCTCTCCTTCCTTACTCATTAAGGATGAAATCCCACCCACTTGCTGAGGGTTGACATGAATATCACAGAAGTGGCCCGGTCGACAATGCACCGTTTAATATTCCAAACACATATCAACCGGACATCGTACGTCAATATTGGAGCTCCCGCTGCCTTGGTTGATGAGCATAGTCTATTCCTCTTCTCTGTCATTGCTCGACATTTCTGAGAGCTTTTGAATTCCGCCAATAGTGACATTGTTCAATTCTGCGCTCGATCCGCAAGGGAAATTTCTCCTCGCGTTACATTGGTAATCTTTTAAAATAAGGCTCGTTCATACTTAATCGCCAGCGAGGGGCCTCGGTCCAATGCTCGGGAGTTGGAGGGAATTAAACAGTCCATATCTTTTCCTCTTCTTAATTGCAACAAGAATCAATTCTTTGATCGCTTAATCGAAAATTAAACTCGCATCGGTGCTGAAATTAGAGAGAAAATCGGATAGAATGCATAGCATGGAAAAGACGGGTAAAGAAAGGGAGAAAGAACCAAGATCTGCCCGCATTTCATTGCAGCAGAATACATCGTGACCCGGATGTCTAATTGCAGTAGAATCTCAAAATAAAATATGTTCAGCTTGACTAGGGTATCCTCCAAGGACAATCGCTGTCGCACAACAAACTTTTTACGATCCCGACGGGATTCGCATTTTCTTGTATCAGCAAAAGTCGTCTGTTCCGCTTCAGTTCATATCTTATATTATCATGCGATTCCATAAGATTTCATGGGATCGATGTTCAAAATGTCCAATTTTTCTAATCATTCGATTATAGAATGAGCTGGGGAAGCATTAAAGGAAAGCTCCTCGTCGCCAGCTAAAGCCGATTCTACTTGCGCAGTCAAAGACGCAAGCCGGTGAAAAGATCTTTCGTTTTTTGTTCTACATATTAAAGATTATCTTCGTGCTTTGTTACCAAAGATCAAGACAAATTTTATGAATCCAATACTGCGGCGCAACTCTTTGCTGAAGCTAAGAGTCTCTTTCCAGTGCACGAACAATTGGAAAACAGCTCATGATTCAGGGGAAAACCGAATTACGAGATGGAATGATACAAACGGTTCTTGAACTTTGACTCAATATTTAATGTGGTCTATGAATTTTAACTTAATAGTCAATATTGTCCATGAACTTTTAATTTGTTTAATATGGTCTATGAACTTTTGGTACGTGTTTAATTTAATCTCCGTGCTATATGGATATGTTCCATGTTATCTCTACAATTGAATTAATGAAAAGACAATAGTGAATGCTTTCATATAATTTAGGGCCTACATTGAATATGTACTAAAGTTCGAGATACCAAATTTAGAGATCATATTACACATCAAACTAAAGGTCGGGGACTACATTGAATAAATTAAAAATTCAGGAACTACTTTATACATTCGGTCAAAACTGAGGGACCATTTGTGTCATTAACCCTTAACAAAACCGCCCTCGAACGTAAATCGCCATCGCACTACCATTACAAGCTTTGATGAATTGATCCAAGAACCAAAACGTGAAAAGAATTTGCTCACTCCAGCAAAACAGGGAAACCAGAAGCTGTCGGCGACTGCCAGACGGATGAAGACACCCAAACACAATAATCCACAGGACAAAATCGACCGCGAGATCAACATGCGAACGAATCATCGGCAATGAATTCTAAAAGAATGGAACAGGAAATTCGTGATTAACATATTAATAAAGAATTAGAACGCTTCGGCGTCGAAAGATTGCGAATGTGAGGTCAGCGTCTTGGCGTGTTTCTGGAAGGCTGGTCGCGTGAGCGACGAGATGATGCAATGCCAGGAAATTTAGCATCCGCTTGCGGTGATTCGTTAAGGATCAGGCCTACATTTTTTTTTTTTGGGGGTAAAAAAAAAACTAGTATATTTATTTAATTATAAGAAGTTGGAGTAAATCTTAAAGACCCTGAGGAGGATAACGAACCCAATTACTCGGTAAGCTATTTCTCCTTTGGGCTTTAGCGACCTAATCAACCACCCCATTGGCTTCTCGCTAATAAGCAGGTGGAGCTCCCGACTGATCCGTGCTTGATTTGCCAACAGCTCGAGAGGGATGCGTGTATGTTTGAATTTGGCAAGCCATTCACCAAATCTTGATAGCCCATGAGAGGGGATATGTGTGTTTGCTGAGAAGGATGATCCCGTACCTTCTTCGTCCAGGGGCACAGGAGGAGGATATGCTCCACAGTCTCTGGGCTTTGCTTCCACATGCTACAACTTGGATCAGGTACGATTGGCCTCCTATATAAGTTCTCTCTGGTCGCAAGAGCATTTTGACACGCACTCCACAGAAAAAAATTTAGTTTTAGGCATTGTGTGGGACTGCCAGATCTTCGTCCATAGGGATCGAGGAGTTCGATAGGATGATGAGGCTAGGGTTGGATTGAACATTGCGGATTGCTCTTTGATTTTATTGTAAAGCACTCTTCACCGTATAATCCCCAGTTTTGGAATTAGTCCACACAATTCTATCTTTTGTGTCCTGCGAGCTCAATGGGGCTACAGAGATATCGGCCACAATGTCAGGGTCGAAGAGGTCATATAGCTGCTGTTCCTTCCATTTTACTGCTCTCTTGTCGATCAAATCAGCCACTATTCTAGGATCATCTTTGTTTTCCGGTCCCCCAACCAATCCCCTTTTTAACCACCTATCCTCCCTGATTCTGATACGCTCTCCATTCCCCACCATCCATTGGATCGAAGGACTAATGGTTTCTCTTCCCATTGAGATGCTTTGCCAGCCCCACGACGGTCTACTCCCTTTGCTTGCATGCCAAAAGTCTCCTTCAGGAAAATATAATCCTTTAAGAACCTTGCCCCAAGGAGAGGAAGGATTTTGAAATATCCTCCATGCCTGTTTTCCCAACATAGCCTTGTTAAAAGAAATCAAATCCCGAAAACCAAGGCCTCCATTATCTTTTCTGAATTTCAGAATTTCCCATCTCTTCCAATCCATACCAGCCTGGTCGCTACCATTTTTCCACCAAATTGCTGCCACTTTCTTCTCAATCGGTTTACAAATGGATATTGGCATCTTGAAGATCGACATAGCATATCTAGAAATGGCTCGCACCACTGCTTTAATTAAAATTTCCTTTCCCGCTTTGGAAATCAACTTTTCCTCCCATCCTTCAAGCTTCATATTAACCCTTGCAGTGATCCAAGCAAACATTTGCTTTTTTGTTTCTCTCCAATAGATGGGATGCCCAATTATTTGCCAGTTTTCTCAATTTCTATAACTCGCAGTTCGTATGACATATTCCTTTTTAAACTCCATGGACACTCCCTGCTGAAAAAAACCCCTGATTTGTTTCTATTAATTGCTTGGCCTGAAGCATAGCAATGCTGATGCAAGATAGTTGAAATGTTTTGGCATTCTCTAATACTTCCTTCTAAAAAGAAAATCGAATCATCCGCAAACAGAAGGTGGGATAAAGTGGGGCAGGATCTGTTCATCCGGATCCCTTGAATACTCCCATTCTCCAGAGCATGTTTCAGTATGAATGATAGACCATTCGCTACTAAAATAAACAAGTACGGGGATGGTGGATCGCCTTGGCGAATGCCTTGTGAAGGTTGGAAATAAGGCTGGGGCTCTCCATTGATTTTGGCACTAAAAGTAACTGACGAAACACATTGCATAATCCAATTCACCCATTTTGAGCAGAATCCCATTTTTAACATACTAGCCTCCAAAAAAGCGCATTCCACTATATCGTAAGCCTTTTGCATAACTAATTTTGGAACCACCTGAAATTTCTTCTTTCTTTTTCGTACTCTCAACTGATGAAGCACCCCTTGGACGATTAGGATATTGTCTTGAATCTGTCATCCACAAACGAAGGCACTCTGTTCTTCTGAAATCAACTCTGGTAGCCACGGCTTGACTCTATTTGCCTGACTTTAGAAATGATTGTACAGGCAAAGTTACATGAACCGATAGGTCGAAACTGCTCTAGTTTTTCGGGGTTTGGGACTTTTGGGATCAGGGTAATATGTGTTCTATTAAGCTCGGGGTCGAGGTACGCATTTGTAAAGAAATTCTGTATCTTCTTAAACATGTCGAGCTGGACATCTTCCCAATGACGTTGAAAGAATTGTCCATTCAAACCATCTGGCCCCGGTGCTTTGGTGGAACCTAGCTGGTGAACTGCCATCTTCACTTCCTCCAAGGATAAGTCTGCTATTAAACTGTGGTTTATTTCCTTCCCGACTAAACATGGATAGTTTTCCAAGACTGGTTCAAAGTTTCAAGAGCCGCAAGAACTATAAAGGTTTTGTAAAAAACTCACTGTCATTTGCTTCGACTGGTTGCTGTCCTGCACCCATTCATTACTGGAGTTTTTTAACATCGTTATCCTGTTTCTTTGTCTCCTTCGAATCGTTGTTGCATGGAAGTATTTTATATTTTTATCGCCCCACTTTAACCAGTTTATTCTCGATCTCATTCCCCGGTACATCTCCTCTTGTCGCCAAAGTTTTTCAATCTCCCCATTTAGAAAAGCAATTCGCTCTCTTTCACCACCCAAACCTAGGTTACTATTAATGTACACGAGTTCATTTTTCAAGGAGTTTATCTTCCAACGAGCATCGGTGAACTTTTTCTACTCCATTTTTCTAACTCCCTTGCAACCCTTCTTAATTTTTCCAGCAAATCAGCCTCGGAAGAATGCCAAACATCTCTAATAATATGCCCACATTCAGCAATAAGGATCGACTCTTCGATCACTTAATAAAAAAAAAGGTTAATATCACGAAAAATCCTAAACTTGTATATCTGTGACAATTTTACCCCGAACTACTTTTTTTACTACAAAAAATCCCAAACCGTTACACCTGTAACAAATTTACCTCGAACTATTTTTTTGACCACCAAAAACCTCAGACTGGTACACTTGTGACAATTTTACCCCGAACTATTTCTATGACTACCAAAAACCCCACACTAGTACACTTGTGACAATTTACCCCCGAACTAATTTTTTGACCACTAAAAACTCCAAACCGGTACATTTGTGACGAATTTACTCTCTGTTAGTGTCCGTTAAATTATATTAATATCACAAAAAATCACAAATTTATAAATTTGTGACAAACAGAGGGCTAAAACCCAAAATCGGTACAGGTGTCAATTATCACGTGTCATTAAACTTAGCAATTTGACAATAAAATTTAACGGAAACTAACGAAGGGTAAATTTGCCACAGATGTACCAGTTTGAGATTTTTTGTGGCCAAAAAATTAGTTTGTGGGTAAGTTATCACAGATGTACCAGCGTGGGGTTTTTTATGGTCAAAAAAATAGTTCGGGGTAAAATTGTCACAAGTGTACTAGTTTAGGGTTTTTTGTGGTCAAAAAAATAGTTTGGGGTAAATTTGTCACATGTGTACCAATTTGGGATTTTTCGTGGTATTAACCCTAAAAAAAATTAAGATGGTAAAAAATAAATTTATCAAAATGGGTCATAAATTTATTTCTTAATCCATATTTGATGTCGTGAGCTGTTATATGGATTATTTATATATAGTAAATGGGTCATAAATAGGTTTAGAATGATAATACACAAAATAATATGAATATTAAATGGGGTCACAAGTTTTTTAAACCCAACCCATGACTCTCTGTTCACTAGGGGTGGGCATGGTTCCAAGTTCTACCTTATAACCTGAGAACTTGATTGGTGGGAACCTGTAGGTTCTAGGTTCTAAGATATGCATGGTACGTTTCGGGTTCTAAAAATTAGGGAACTTGCTTCGACGAGTAAATTCCAGGTTATAAGTAGGTGGAACCTGAAACCTTGAACTTCAAACCTAAATAAGGTTTTTGTGTTTTTTCTTGGTCTATGTCTTGGTGTTTCATGGCGTTAGATAATGGGTGTATAATCTAGAATCATTAATTTGAGCTTTCATTTTATGATTTGTTAATGTTTTATATTCTTTATGTGTCTAAATATAAGTTGTGGTCAGTGGATCATAGCAGCAAGTGGTAGTCATTAAATATAATGATTCATTGCAATTATTCAATTAAGGGTTTGCATAGCAACATTTCTGTTCTCAGAAATAATTTCTGATCAGAAATAGTTTTTTCTATTTCTATTTCTTGGAACAGTTTCCGAGCAAAAAATAGCGTTTAGTAACTGCATAAAATTTCTATTCCTGGAATAGAAAAAGAATGGAAACGTGTTTAGGGCGCGAATAATCTATTTCTATTCCATTAACGAGTTTCTCCCTTCTAGGCTGTCGGTGGAGGACGGCGAGTGGCGGTGGGGGGTAGAGAATGGTGGTCGGCGGTGGGGGGTGGAGGACGGTGGTCGGCGGTGGGAGGTGGCTGGCCGGCGGCGGCGAAGGATGGCGGTTGATGGCGAGAGGCGATTGGTGTCGGGCGGTAGCGGAGCACGACAATCGACAGCGAATCACTATGGCGTTGGGCGGTGGTAACCGACAATAGGAGGTGGCTAGCGGCGAAGGGTGGCCAGCATCAATTAGTGAAGCACGGCAGTTGGCGACAAAGGACGGTAGCCCGTGGTGGGTGACCGCCGGTGTTGGGTGGCTAGGGACTGGAGGTGGTCGGCGGTTGGCACCGAGTGGCGGCCGGTGTCCGACAATGGACCACGATGGTCAGTAGCGGAGGACAGCGGCCAGTGGTGGGTGGCTGCCAGTGGCGGAGGACAACAGTCGATGGTGGGTGACCGCCGGCATTGCATGGCCGGCGGCGGGAGGCGGTTAGCGCCGGGTGGCGATCGACGTTGGGCGGTGGAGCACAATGGTCGGCAGCAGAGGACGGCGGCTGGCAGCAGGTGGCGACAGGTGTCGGGCAACGGAGGACAGAGGTCGACGGCAAGAGGAGGCTGACGGTGAACGACTGTCGGCGGGCGAGATGCAGGCAGAGGCAAAAGGCGGTCGGTAGGTGGTGGTAAAGGATGGCAAGAGGTGGTGGTGGGCGGGTTGTGGCTGGCGGATTATTTCTTGCTTTTGGATGGTTCTAGAAAAAATCATTTCTTGTTTTTGTTCCAAAAACAAAGAAGTAGATTTTTTTTTGTTCCTTATTTATATTCCAAATATATTCTAGGATCACTTTTTTGTTATAGAAATAAAAAAGTAGATTTTTTTCATTAAACGAATTTCTGTTATTTTTTTGTTCCAGAGAACAAAAGAATAGAAAAATAAAGAAACAGAAACGTTACTAAACAGGCTCTAATAATATAAGTGAACTTGAAATTGACCTTAGAATCTGTGATAGGATAGGTTCCAAGTTTCAAAAAATGATGAACTTATTCTCATGGAACCTGTACGGAACATGGAACTGCCCACTTCTAGTATCGATTCACACAATGACTTCTCAATTTAATTGTATTTATTTGAATCGTAATGTTAGGAAAACTAGTCTTTTATTCTTTTTGGTGAATGACAAGCTTGTTTAATATTGTTGCGTTCATTTTCGTTTTGTTTAACTAAAAATGAAATAAAAAAAAAGTACCTGTTAGACCTTGAAATTTACCCTAGAACTTATGACAGGGTAAGTTCTAGGTTCTAAGTTCTGACAGATAAGTTTTAGATTCTAAAAAAAAGGAACTTGTACCCGAGAGTAGGTTCTAGGTAGAACCTATAAGAAATCTAGAATCGCTCACCCCTACTCTTCACTCTATCTCATGCTTACTCACTTTGCGCTCTCACCTCAACTTGGGTATGAATATGGGTCGGATCGGGTATGCGTCGAATTAGGTATGAATATGGGTCACTAGATTTGCATTGCATTGAAATGGGTTGATTTGGGTCGAACCATTTTTTACTCGACCCACCCATTTGACGAGTTTAGTAATGCAAAATTTTACTAAAGCCTCTTAAATTATCATTAATTTGTCCTTTCACACTTTCACATTTGGGCAAAAACTATGCCCATTATGACACATTTTTTCAAACTTTTATTTGCATTATACATTTACCATCCGACAAAATTTTATCAATGAGAACCGTTAAAAATCTGCATGCATTAATGCCGTAACGCAAACATTATTGACATGACGCTTATGTGGCTCAAGTGAAATAAAAACGATATTGTTTGGATAAAAAAAACCATCTGACGAAACCTTAATAGAGGGTAAATGTGTCATATAAGTATATATTTGAGGTTTTTTATGTCACGAGAAGAAATTGAGGGTAAACGTGTCACAATAAGCATAATTTAAGGCTTTTGACGTCACAAAAATAAAATTATAGGTAAATATATCACAGTGAATATAATTTAAAAAATTTTGTGATCTTTTTCCTTCACATTCCCATAGCCCACGTTGCAACCGCTTGACGACGAATGGCGAACATCGTGGAATGTTCAAATAGTTATCTTCAGCTTGATTGATACGTTGAGTAATGAGAACACACACCGCTCAAGAATTATACGGCCATCGCCATCCCCATACGAAAGAATCAAAACCTCAACGAGTCATAATCAGCAACAAGAACAAACTCTTCCTTTTCGGACCTTAAAAAAATACCACGAGAGCTCGGCAGTCAATTCGAACACACTCGCCTACCTGCCCCCCTCCATTTTTTGCCTTCACTTTTTCCTATGCTTTCTTCTCTTTCCATCCTTTTATCTTCGATGGCAACAAGAAATGGACATTCATGCTTCAAGCTAGGATGAAAGTGGAAAACTATTTGGCTTGGTTCATTTCAACGCACGTGTGATATTTCAAAACAAGTCCCCGAGTGACGATGGCTTGTTCGGTGCCGGCGGCCACAGATGGCTAGATTTTGAAGAGCCGGCCAAGACGTCGCTTGAACGTGGTGCCAATGGCCATGCAAGATGGCCAAATCTAGAGAGAAATTAGGGCGAGGAAGGAAGAAGAGAAGAAACTACTAATTTTTCGCTCCGTCTTAGCGAACACATATCAACGTATTATTGGACATGAGTAAAAAAAAAAAGAGTCACGGTGTCAATTAACGCGGCGTTTTTAATCCTTGTTAAAACATAAGAATTTGGCTCCTTGTGCCATTTGGCACCTGATTGCGCTCGCACACGCCAGGTCCTAATCACGACCTTTCGACGCATCCGTATCTATCTAGTTTCGGATGTGGGTACTACGTTAAAATGCTGACGTACTTGCACATCCAAAAAGAGACAATTTGGAATCGTTTGTCCTCCCCCTTTTTTAAAGTTGACTGCTTTTTTCAATCATTTTCTATGACATCATGTCTCTTTCGATGTAGGTGTTTCTCAAAAACGGAAAAATAGCGATCTGCCTTTCCCCTTTCCTCTGTTGTATTTTTTTTTTTTTAAATTCCTTTTCACTGGGAGATGCCTTTTCCTACACTGGCAATTTTTTTTTTGGAGGAACTTTTCTGAAAAATTAAGCTTCGCTAGGTTTTTTTGACGAGTGAGGCATTGACTTATGTCTAGAGAAAATTTCAAATAATGACATAAAGTGCCATTATTTTTTCAAATAAGGATTTGAAAGTGAACTTTATTTTAAATAAGAGCCCGATCTGCCATCGTCTTCTCAAATAAGAATACGGAGTGGATTTTATTTCTAATAAATGCGTTATGTCTGTTTTAAAGAATAGCTTGACTTCTCATATGGTAAGGACATTTTCACTTTTAACTTTTTTTTGAATTTTTTCCTTTTTCTGGTTTTCTCTTTGTTCGGCCATCGGCAAAGCCAAGGAAAGGTTGGGCGGGGGTCACCCTCGCCAACCACGGGCGAGACCAACCCTTGCTAAATCTGGGCGAGGCCATCCCTCACTGGCAACTGGTGAGGCGATCCTTGCCTATTCCTAGCAAGGGTGATTCTCGCTAGATCGGGCGAGGGTCCAGCCCATCCCGAGCTTCGCCGATGGTAAAGAACAAAGAGAAAACTAAAAAAAGGAAAAAAGAAAAGAAAGGAAAAAAAATTTAATTGAAATTATCTTTGGATGAAAATACCTTTGATCAGTCTGAATATTTCGTCGGTTGGCAATTGGCAAAGTCAAATCCTATTATGACCACTTTATGCCCTTATTAAGGTCAACATATCACTTCAAATTCTTATTTGATACAAAATTTATTCTAGGCCTTTATTTGAGAAAATAATGGCACTTCAAATTCTTATTTGGAATTTTTCCTTGTGCCGATGTACCCCATACTCATGCAAGTCTCCCTTTTCAACTTTGCACGACATTTCAACCTAAAAAATCAAAAAAGACTTTGCACAATACATTGCACCGCATTCTCCAAGTACATCTCCTCGTATAAATTGCCCGTCTCACTCCATTTACCGTAATTTCGAAATCTACTATCGTACTTCGTTCGGCTAAGGTCAGCCACTCTGTTTTATTTATTTATTTTAATTTCTCCCATTTCTATTGAATTTGTCTATTCTTTCTCGTACATTTACTAAAAACTTTTAGTGGCTTCTACAAGTACATATCTCTTCTCTCTCTCTCTCTCTCTCTCTCTCTCTCTCTCTCTCTCTCTCTCTCTCTCTCTCTCTCTCTCTCTCTCTCTCTCTCTCCTTCCTTACTCACTAAGGATGAAATCCCACCCACTTGCTGAGGGTTGACATGAATATCACAGAAGTAGCCCGGTCGACAATGCACCGTTTAATATTCCAAACACATGTCAACCGGACATCTTACATCAATATTGGAGCTCCCGTTGCCTTGGTTGATGAGCATGGTCTATTCCTCTTCTCTGTCATTGCTCGACATTTCTGAGAGCTTTTGAATTCCGCCAATAATGACATTGTTCAATTCTGCGCTCGATCCGCAAGGGAAATTTCTCCTCGCGTTACATTGGTAATCTTTTAAAATAAGGCTCGTTCATACTTAACCGCCAGCGAGGGGCCTCGGTCCAATGCTCGGGAGTTGGAGGGAATTAAACAGTCCATATCTTTTCCTCTTCTTAATTGCAACAAGAATCAATTCTTTGATCGCTTAATCGAAAATTAAACTCGCATCGGTGCTGAAATTAGAGAGAAAATCGGATAGAATGCATAGCATGGAAAAGATGGGTAAAGAAAGGGAGAAAGAACCAAGATCTGCCCGCATTTCATTGCAGCAGAATACATCGTGACCGGCATGTCTAATTGCAGTAGAATCTCAAAATAAAATATGTTCAGCTTGACTAGGGTATCCTCCAAGGACAATCGCTGTCGCACAACAAACTTTTTACGATCCCGACGGGATTCGCATTTTCTTGTATCAGCAAAAGTCGTCTGTTCCGCTTCAGTTCATATCTTATATTATCATGCGATTCCATAAGATTTCATGGGATCGATGTTCAAAATGTCCAATTTTTCTAATCATTCGATTATAGAATGAGCTGGGGAAGCATTAAAGGAAAGCTCCTCGTCGCCAGCTAAAGCCGATTCTACTTGCGCAGTCAAGACGCAAGCCGGTGAAAAGATCTTTCGTTTTTTGTTCTACATATTAAAGATTATCTTCGTGCTTTGTTACCAAAGATCAAGACAAATTTTATGAATCCAATACTGCAGCGCAACTCTTTGCTGAAGCTAAGAGTCTCTTTCCAGTGCGTGAACAATTGGAAAACAGCGCATGATTCACGGAAAAACCGAATTACGAGATGGAATGATACAAACGGTTCTTGAACTTTGACTCAATATTTAATGTGGTCAATGAATTTTAACTTAATAGTCAATATTGTCCATGAACTTTCAATTTGTTTAATGTGGTCTATAAACTTTTGGTACGTGTTTAATTTAATCTCCGTGCTATATGGATATGTTCCATGTTGTCTCTACAATTGAATTAATGAAAAGACAATAGTGAACGCTTTCATATAATTTAGGGTCTGCATTGAATATGTACCAAAGTTCGAGATACCAAATTTAGAGATCATATTACACATCAAACTAAAGGTCGGGGACTACATTGAATAAATTAAAAATTCAGGAACTACTTTATACATTCGGTCAAAACTGAGGGACCATTTGTGTCATTAACCCTTAACAAAACCGCCCTCGAACGTAAATCGCCATCGCACTACCATTACAAGCTTTGATGAATTGATCCAAGAACCAAAACGTGAAAAGAATTTGCTCACACCAGCAAAACAGGGAAACCAGAAGCTGTCGGCGACTGCAAGACGGATGAAGACACCCAAACACAATAATCCACAGGACAAAATCGACCGCGAGATCAACATGCGAACGAATCATCGGCAATGAATTCTAAAAGAATGAAACAGTAATTTGTAATTAACATATTAATAAAGAATTAGAACGCTTCGGCGTCGAAAGATTGCGAATGTGAGGTCAGCGTCTTGGCGTGTTTCTGGAAGGCTGGTCGCGTGAGCGACGAGATGATGCAATGCCAGGAAATTTAGCATCCGCTTGAGGTGATTCGTTAAGTATCAGGCCTACATTTTTTTTTTTTGGGTTAAAAAAAACTAGTATATTTATTTAATTATAAGAAGTTGGAGTAAATCTTAAAGACCCTGAGGAGGATAACGAACCCAATTACTCGGTAAGCTATTTCTCCTTTGGGCTTTAGCGACCTAATCAACCACCCCATTGGCTTCTCGCTAATAAGCAGGTGGAGCTCCCGACTGATCCGTGCTTGATTTGCCAACAGCTCGAGAGGGATGCGTGTATGTTTGAATTTGGCAAGCCATTCACCAAATCTTGATAGCCCATGAGAGGATACGTGTATTTGCCGAGAAGGATGATCCCGTACCTTCTTCGTCCAGGGGCACAGGAGGAGGATATGCTCCACCGTCTCTGGGCTGTGCTTCCACATGCTACAACTTGGATCAGGTACGATTGGCCTCCTATATAAGTTCTCTCTGGTCGCAAGAGCATTTTGACACGCACTCCACAGAAAAAAATTTAGTTTTAGGCATTGTGTGGGACTGCCAGATCTTCGTCCATAGGGATCGAGGAGTTCGATAGGATGATGAGGCTAGGGTTGGATTGAACATTGCGGATTGCTCTCTGATTTTATTGTAAAGCACTCTTCACCGTATAATCCCCAGTTTTGGAATTAGTCCACACAATTCTATCTTTTGTGTCCTGCGAGCTCAATGGGGCTACAGAGATATCGGCCACAATGTCAGGGTCGAAGAGGTCATATAGCTGCTGTTCCTTCCATTTTACTGCTCGCTTGTCGATCAAATCAGCCACTATTCTAGGATCATCTTTGTTTTCCGGTCCCCCAACCAATCCCCTTTTTAACCACCTATCCTCCCTGATTCTGATACTCTCTCCATTCCCCACCATCCATTGGATCGAAGGACTAATGGTTTCTCTTCCCATTGAGATGCTTTGCCAGCCCCACGACGGTCTGCTCCCTTTGCTTGCATGCCAAAAGTCTCCTTCAGGAAAATATAATCCTTTAAGAACCTTGCCCCAAGGAGAGGAAGGATTTTGAAACATCCTCCATGCTTGTTTTCCCAACATAGCCTTGTTAAAAGAAATCAAATCCCGAAAACCAAGGCCTCCATTATCTTTTCTGAATTTCAGAATTTCCCATCTCTTCCAATCCATACCAGCCTGGTCGCTACCATTTTTCCACCAAATTGCTGCCACTTTCTTCTCAATCGCTTTACAAATGGATATTGGCATCTTGAAGATCGACATAGCATATCGAGAAATGGCTTGCACCGCTGCTTTAATTAAAATCTCCTTTCCCGCTTTGGAAATCAACTTTTCCTTCCATCCTTCAAGCTTCATATTAACCCTTGCAGTGATCCAAGCAAACATTTGCTTTTTTGTTTCTCCCCAATAGATGGGATGCCCAAATATTTGCCAGTTTTCTCAATTTCTATAACTCACAATTCGTATGAAATATTCCTTTTTAAACTCCATGGACACTCCCTGCTGAAAAAAACCCCTGATTTGTTTCTATTAATTGCTTGGCCTGAAGCACAGCAATACTGATGCAAGATAGTCGAAATGTTTCGGCATTCTCTAATGCTTCCTTCTAAAAAGAAAATCGAATCATCCGCATGGGATAAAGTGGGGCAGGATCTGTTCATCCGGGTCCCTTGAATACTCCCATTCTCCAGAGCATGTTTCAGCATGAACGATAGACCATTCGCTACTAAAATAAACAAGTACGGGGATGGTGGATCACCTTGGCGAATGCCTCGCGAAGGTTGGAAATAAGGCTGGGGCTCTCCATTGATTTTGGCACTATAATTAACTGACGAAACACATTGCATAATCCAATTCACCCATTTTGAGCAAAATCCCATTTTTAACATACTAGCCTCCAAAAAAGCGCATTCTACTCTATCGTAAGCCTTTTGCATAACTAATTTTAGAACCGCCTGAAATTTCTTCTTTCTTTTTCGTACTCTCAACTGATGAAGCACCCCTTGGACGATTAGGATATTGTCTTGAACCTGTCATCCACATACGAAGGCACTCTGTTCTTCTGAAATCAACTCTGGTAGCCATGGCTTGACTCTATTTGCCTGACTTTAGAAAGGATTGTATAGGCAAAGTTACATGAACTGATAGGTCGAAATTGCTCTAGTTTTTCGGGGTTTGGGACTTTTGGGATCAGGGTAATATGTGTTCTATTAAGCTCGGGGTCGAGGTATGCATTTGTAAAGAAATTCTGTATCTTCTTAAACATGTCGAGCTGGACATCTTCCCAATGACGTTGAAAGAATTGTCCATTCAAACCATCTGGCCCCGGTGCTTTGGCGGAACCTAGCTGGTGAACTGCCATCTTCACTTCCTCCAAGGATAAGTCTGCTATTAAACTGTGGTTTATTTCCTTCCCGACTAAACATGGATGGTTTTCCAAGACTGGTTCAAAGTTTCAAGAGCCGCAAGAACTGTAAAGGTTTTGGAAAAAACTCATTGTCATTTGCTTCGACTGGTTGCTGTCCCGCACCCATTCATTACTGGAGTTTTTTAACATCGTTATCCTGTTTCTTTGTCTCCTTTGAATCGTTGTTGCATGGAAGTATTTTGTATTTTTATCCCCCCACTTTAACCAGTTTATTCTCGATCTCATTCCCCGGTACATCTCCTCTTGTCGCCAAAGTTTTCAATCTCCCCATTTAGAAAAGCAATTCGCTCTCTTTCACCACCCAAACCTAGGTTACTATTAATGTACACGAGTTCATTTTTCAAGGAGTTTATCTTCCAATGAGCATCGGTGAACTTTTTCCTACTCCATTTTTCTAACTCCCTTGCAACCCTTCTTAATTTTTCCAGCAAATCAGCCTCGGAAGAATGCCAAACATCTCTAATAATATGCCCACTTTCAGCATCTTCTAGCCAGAAGGCTTCAAATCTGATTTCTTTTTTCCTCTTGACTAAATTTGGGAATAAAGATATCATAATCGGGCTGTGATCCAGCCTAAGGCCTTTAATGCTATAACTTCAGCCCTTGGGAAAGTAATCCTCCACTCTATAGTACACAATGCTCGATCTAGTTTTTCCTTAACATATGCACTCCCCTCTCTATTGTTGGTCCATGTGAACGCACACCCTTTACTCTCCAAATCCATCAAGTAACAAGCATCAAGACAATCCCTGAAAGCTTGCATTCTGTAGTTTTCAGCCATACGCAAGCCAACCTTTTCCTAGTAATAAAGTACTTCATTAAAGTCTCCAACACAAACCCAAGAGAGTTGATTCGCTATGCTGATTTGATACAGTTCAGACCATAGTTGTAGCCTAGAGTGGAAGTCATTTGGAGCATGAACAAAAGTGATTCGCATTCTCTGTTTGCTTTCTGCAATCTCACATACAAGATTCACTAGATGCCTGGAGTATGAATCTATTGCGATCGACATAGTTTCATTCCAAAACAAAGCCATTCCCCCCGCAATGCCAACAGGATTCACTATAAAGCACTTTTGGAACCGCAGCCTTCGCTTCAAACGCTGTACATTTCAAGGATTAACATTTTATACATTCTGGATTGGACCGAACTTTCTCTCAAAAATACACTAGCTCATTCACCCAAAAAGGCTTCTTGTCCTTGCGACTCAGGACAAACCTGACGGGGCCCATCAGTCGCTAG
Organism: Syzygium aromaticum; assembly: GCA_024500025.1. Taxonomy (NCBI): domain Eukaryota; kingdom Viridiplantae; phylum Streptophyta; class Magnoliopsida; order Myrtales; family Myrtaceae; genus Syzygium; species Syzygium aromaticum. The sequence goes on from CM044892.1 coordinate 37,040,773, forward strand.
GCCCATGACAAGGTCTACTGTCTCTCACCTGGTTTTTGGAACTCACAAATTACCTCTTTAATTGGCTTCGATCATTTCAAAGACATCCATGATGTATTAAAATTGGGGCAATGCACCTTAAGTATTGACCGCATCAATTTCCGAAATAAACTTCGGCCGCGTGCTGTCATGTGCCACGCCAAAATTATATGTTGCGAGAAAATTAGTGCATTAATTACGGGAGACTACATTTTGCCCCAAATTTATCTTAATCCATCACAAAATTTGCTCTTTGATGTTTTAGCCTGTGCAATAGCTCACAAGTCTTTCAAATTGGTTGCAGTATTCGACTCACAGCAGGATATCTTAAATTGGGCCGATCTGGAGTTTCACACCCATAGGAATTAAAAAATTCCTAAGCGAACCGAACGCCGGCCACGTCAGCCTATTGCAAACTCGTGTTGCCTCGCCACGTCAGCTTCTAGTGATTCCTACAAGTGCCTCACTTTTCATTGGGTTCTTTCTAAATCGTATCATAGCAAGAGTCTAGTAAACTGTTGCATACTATGCTTTTTCCTTTTGATCGTTCGTAGGTTTGGGCGAAAGTTTTCTTAGTTTTCCATGTGCTTGACAATGCCAATGTTGGGATTATGCAGGCATGATAATTACCATACCTATGATCATCTTGTTCAATGGTGCTTTTCGACATTACAATCATGCAGGTTATACAAAGGATCTCACCCGGTTTAGAATGTCGTCGGAACCTGGATGTGGTTTGATCTAGGTCAAGGCCACAACCCTTTAGCTTGTGACTTATACAGAGATGGAAGGATATGATATTGGCTTTAGGCTCTTTGTTTTTAGTAGACCGTGTAGAGACTAGCAAGTATCACCTAGAAGAGGGTGAATAAGTGATTTGAGTACTTTTTGATCAATTTAAAGCGGAAATAATTGATCATAGGTAAAGTCTGAACAATGTTTAGATTTTGAACAAGTTTTGAATGGCAAATAAGTAAATGTGCAATTAACTAAATAAAAGGAGTTTTAGGGATGAGAAAAATTGCACATAGATGTTTAGTGGTTTGGTTTAGATCAAGCCTACGTCCATTCTCATACGTTGACAGCCTACTGGCTGGATTTCACTAGATGATCAATCAAGAGATTACAAATTCTGAGTGATAACTTTTCTGTAAAAGATAGTTCACTCTATCTCACTCAATCACTCATGCAATAGATCTCTCAATATCACAGATTTTTGCTCAAGAAGGACAAGTCACAATGGTCAGAGTTTGCTCAGATTTTGGAATGGATGATTCTTGATATCGTCTCTCTTCTCTGCTCATCGATAATTTGTCTTCTTTTATACTCCTTGACTTCCAAATTAGCCGTTGGACAGTTTTCAAAAGATCATCTTCCAATCTTCACTTTGGACAGATTTGTATAAAAATGATTGAGTAGCTGTTAAGTGATAAAATCCGAATTCCGCTGATTTTGATCGCTCATACAACTAGAATTTTGATTTTCATAAGTAGAGCTTCTCCATTTAGAAATAAACTTGTCGTGGGGTTGATTGTCAATCAATTAAAGATGTTTCACGATGTACATTTTCCTTGCAAAATAGCATTTTAAGATCGAATAAATTAATACTTTTCATTTGTGAAATCCAAGTCAAATTACTAGCCGTTGTTCTGAGTTTACGATAATGTCTGGATAAAGTGCTTGTGCTTAGTTCTCGAGTCAAAATGGTTTGTTCCAAAAAATCTTGAATCTTTTGATTCCGGTATATAAACTTAAGTTCTTCAACTACCATGTATAAAGTCTGAACTTTGTCTTTTGCGGTACAGAACCTGAACTTCTCCTTCTGATTTCTGATACATGTAAAGTCTAGTATTCCAGAATATAACTTTCTGGACTTAGAATACTTCAAAAGCATATGTCAGACTTACTCATGGATAATTTTGTCAACATCAAAATCTATTCAGAAGTTTTCTCAATAGACCGAGCCGTATCTCAACCGTCTACTATTACTCTGCTAAATTCTTTTGCCGGTTTTTTTAGATTGAGGTCAAAATAAGCTCGTGGAAACGAATAATTAACCCTGAATCTTGTAATAGTAAAACCGAGAATGGTTTAGTTGATGAGTGAGCAACTCGACATCAAAATGCTGCCCCAATTACTTTGCCCATAGCTGGACGAAAGTCTATCTCTCTCAATGATATAGGAGCAGTGTGATTGAATAAAGTATCCGGGTGATATTTGTTCATGACAGGGCTCTAGTACTACATGAAGCGTATCCATGGTTCTCGCAGTCTTTATAATGTTGAACGAGCTTCTCCACAGTTTTGGGCTTTAAAAGCTCTGATTATTCTAGTCCTGATTTTAGTTTTTATCTGACCTCGATTATAAGAACTACTTTATGGTATTTTTGTATTGGAATTCAATTCCTGTGCGAATCTCCCATGGGACCTTATTTCAGGCAATTCATCCAGTTTTATCTCGTAGTCTTAGCAAGGAGTCTCCTTAGACATTTCCTTTCCTTTTTCGGGAAAATTACCAAAAAAGTCCTAAACATTTTATAATTGTGCCATTTCAATCATAAACCTATTTTTTTGGCCAATTCAGTCCTAAACCTTTTGCAAACCAGGCAATTCAGTCCATTTGGCTAGCCGGCGCTGACGTGGCCGCCGGTCGGCTGACGTGGCGTGGGCCGGCATCCACGTTGCAATATTTTAATATTTTTTTTTATTATTTTTGATTTTTTTTTTCTTTTCCTTCTCTCCCCTGGCCTGTCCAGCCAGGGGGGAGGCTCGCCGACGAGGGCCCAGCTCCGGCGAGGCGAGCTGGGCCCTCGCAGCCGTTGGGCGAGGGCGGAACTCGCCTAGCCAAGGCGAGCTCCGCCCTCACCTAGCGGCGGCAAGGGCCCAGCTCGCCTCGCCGGCGAGCCTCCCCCCTGGCCGGATAGGCCAGGGGGGAGAAGGAAAAGAAAAAAAAAATTCAAAAATAATAAAAAAAAATTAAAATATTACTACGTGGACGCCGGCCGATGCCATGTCAGTCGGCCGGCGGTCATGTCAGTGCCGACCGGCCAAATGGACTGAATTGACTGGTTTGCAAAAGGTTTAGGACTAAATTGGCCAAAAAAATAGGTTTAGGACTGAAATGGCATAATTATAAAAGGTTTATGACTTTTTTGGTAATTTTCCCTTCCTTTTTTCCTCTGCTTTTCTTCCTTTCCATCCTTTTTCATCGAGGACAAAAGGAGTTTCGTATTCATGTTCTGAACCAGGGATGTATAATTTGTTCTAAATGACATTTGAATTCTGGGTCATGGATATACCGTAGCCAAGAATATAAATCGGAGGAGCATTTGCAGTGGACATTTATTTTATTTGTTTCTTTCTGACTAAGATGCTGAATATATAAAGACAATTTCCCATCGAGGATCAGAATGTGTCTATCTACTCCATTAGGATGCCATTATTTAAAGACGGGCTTTTCTCTATGTTTCGTCTCCTACAGATTTAAGTTGCATGCCAATTAAAATCGCCAATCAAATGGTTGCAAACCCATTCATTACTTGACTTATTTATTAGCTCGTTTCTCTTTCAGTTGAGCTCATTTACCATAATCAGTAAGTCCATTGATCAATGAGAGTGGTGTAGTGCAAAGAATTTCTCGTGTGTTTCTTATCCTTCCGTTTGATCACTGACTTACTATCATTCTTAGATTTGGCTTTGGCCTGGAAAAATTTGATACTTTGTCGCTTTGATCGCTTCATAGCTTGTTGGAAGATTGTCCATCACGATGCATCGATCCACCGTCGCTCTCGATCAAACCAAAAGCTCTCTTGTCCCTGCGCTGCCACAACGTCAAAAGTATTTTACCTCAAGGTGGTTTATGTGGCTTGTAAATACACTAAGCTCACAGATGCACAATAATAGTGACTACATAAAAAATCTTATGAAAAATCTCATGTCAAATTTTAATAAAGAACACGCACGATGTCCGTAGTATTTGTCAAAAAATACTGATCTATATAGAGCAGGCTTGATCGTTCTGTTTACACATAGAAGATAAGTGATAGAGAGTATTGAACCAGAGTGAAAAATGCGACTTCAAATGGGGCAAAAATGAAAGGAAAGTATAAAAAAGAAGGTAACATGTCCGAACTGAACTGATCAATGTGTGTACACCAAAAGTAAAGGATGGGGAGTGAGGGAACACATGTCGGAGAAGAAGAGCTCGAGCAGAAACATTCGAAGAACAAGAAGAGACCGTGCACGTGCCTGCTTCAGCAGCAGGAGCTCCTCCACTCGCTGGAACGTTGTCTGATCCTGATCTTTTGTTTTGTGTTTGAGTATGAGTGTGAAGTAAAGTGAAGTGAAGTGAAGAACCCGCTCTCGATCGAAGGGATAAGGAAGATCTGGAAAGGAAAGTGTGTCAACAGGGAGATTATTTTTGCCAAATCCAAAGCTACCATAATCTGTCGAATATAGTAGGAGCTTCAAGTACAAATTATGGACGATGTCTCGTTCCTTCGATGAAAATGTCAGCCATAAGAATCCTGCCATGCCCTTTCCTGCCATTACGCAGCCATCTATCTTGTGCTTTCCTATTAACCCCCTTGATGCAATATAGCACAAGTAAAATGCAAAAAAAAAAAGAAGAAGAAGTCACACTCCATAGCTTTTAAGGCCCCAACTGTCTGGGTGATTATTTGCTTGCTACTTTGCTGGAGAGACATGGAATCATCAAACATTGTTGTTTGGTTCGATTGGTTTTCCACTGGGAAAGATATCCATTTCTGTGACATGTGCTTGGTGCTGTGAAGTTGGGTACAGCTTTGCACTTTGGAGTGGAGTCAGCCTCTCCATGTCTAGAGACACTTCTTGTTGGTTGTTCCCCTCATTTGTCTCTGCCATTTCCTTGTTCCCATCTTTGTATATCAAGTAGAGGATCATCTGACTGATGCCAAGCAATAATCCCAGTATATTTGGTAGCTGAAACACCCAATTGAACCCCCATTTTAATTTCCAAGTCAGCTAAAAACAAAAAAAAAAGGGAAGGGGGGGGGGGGGGCAAAGAACTGCATCTCTATTGAATGACATGAAGGAATACCATGATGCTGTGAAAAAAATAAAAAGGTAATGGATGCACTCCGATAATAGACAGAGAGATAATGTTCAATCATAATATAAATGAACAGGGGAATGATTCAAGTTTTATTGTTTTTCTGAGTTTAGGACTGGATTATTCATTGCATAAGGTTATAGTCTTAAGCGTTGTGTTCTGTAAACCGCTGAATAAAAGTATTGCATTTGGATATCAAAGTCGTGACCAACATATTTGTTCATATTGGACCTAAATATGATATGAAACGATTATGAAACACGTCATTAATATAGAGCATTTTCTTATCGAGAATGCTTAAATAGCAACGCCGCAAAATAATTACTGACATGATATAATTTTCTTTAATTATCTCTCCGAATAAAATAAAATGTTTATTATCCTTCGTTAACTATTGGATTACATAGAGATATATCAATCTTCAATTAAAGCTTTCTAATCAAATATGATACTACCAAAATACAGCTTGTCGAAAACCAAAATATTTCCTTTTAATTTGGAAAAATGACACAAATAGTCCTTGGACTTAGGTCCAATGTGCAATGTGGTCTCTGAACTTTTAATTTGTTCAGCATGATTCCTGAACTTTAGCTAAATGTGCAATGTGATCCCTAAACTTTTAATTTGTTCGATGTAGTCCATGAACTTTTGGTACATGTTCAATTTAGTTCTTGAATTATATGAAAATGTTCAATATAATCCTTCTATTAATTCAAGATAAGAAACTACATGGAACATTTTCATATAGTTCAGGGACTAAATTGAACATGTACCAAAAGTCCAAGGACCATATTGAACAAATTAGAAGTTAAGGGACCACATTATATATTGAGCCAAAGTTCATGGTTCATTTATGTCATCGTCCCTTTTAATTTTGTTTTTACCTTTTCCTAACATGAACACCTTTTCCAAATTCTAGGGGCTAACATGTTAGGTTGTTTAGAAAGCTTTAGCTATTCGGTGAATAAGTGAAAACGCAAAGTTCGCACAAGAAACAACGTAAATACCCATTAAGACAATCTCGATCTTGCTTGTAAATACAAAAATAGGCAACAAGTTGAGACAATAGTTTTTCCCCCCTTTAAATCCAGCTTTGAGAGCCTGTCATGATTTGCTTAAACACTCAAATTCGCAAACTAATGAACAACACATGGTAATGATAACAAAGGGACGGTAGGTTGTTACATTTTTAAGCACAAAAGCAATAAGAGAGAGAGAGAGAGAGAAAGAGAGAGAGAGAGAGAGAGAGAGAGAGAGAGAGAGAGAGACCTTCTCTTTGGTGGAGGCATAGATCAAGAAGAGAACAAGATAGGTGAGTTCAATTAAGATTCCACTGGCGTTGATGGTGATGATCATAGTGGCCTTAGTCTTGAGGACTTCATAGTACAAGAGCAAAGATGCACTCAAAAGTGCCACCACATATGGTATCGATTGATACCCATCCGAGGACTTCTTCTTGTAGATTTTGTAAAATGTCGGGCTGTCAAAAACAAAAAGGAAAAAAAAAATAGAAGAAAAAAGGGTAATTCACCAATAATGATTTGAAAAAAGTTTTCCAAATTCATACCAAGAGAATCATAATGGTGAAATGACAGAGACGAGTATAGAAGTTATGTGCAATATGAAGAGTTGGACGAGGACTTACATTGGTGCCAAGAACACAAGAAAGGACATTATGTTGCCTAAATAGATTCAAGAGAAAAGGAGAGAAGAAAATGTTAGAATCGTTCATAGAACTCCAATGAGAGTTCATAGAACTCAATTAAAGAAAATTGAGATATGAAAGGGATAAAGATTTGTTAGAGTGATTTCTCGCATGAATTAATTGATTCTCATGTTCTGAATATGATCATGTCCGTCGGATCTTATAAACAGACATGGGACCATAGCCACCATAATTCAACTATATTAAAATGAACTCGTGTTATTCTTTGACTGGACAAAATAAGGAAAGGCATCGCGAATGAAATTCGTCTTGAAATTATTTGTGTGTACCTAAGAGACCAAATATGACAGCCAGATGTTGAGCATTCGAGAACGCCATGTGATCTTGGAGAGAAGTATTTATTTGCTTGTGCCCTGCTTCTCCAGACGGAGCTCTCCCACTCGCTTGGATCTCGAGCTTTTGTTTTCTGTATGTGTACGCGAGTGAAGTTTAGTGACGGACATGCCCGTGCATTTATAGGCTCAAGAGAGAGAGAGAGAGAATCAATCACGAATGGCCTGTCCTTTGAAGATTCAAAGGTGGTCCATGAAAAAGACAAGCAGGCTTTCAGAAGAGAGTTTGCATGCTTTTTTTGTCAAACTCGAGGGAGAGATAGAAAGAGAGAGTCGATCACGAATGGCCTATTCTTTGAACAGATTCAAGGTGGATCCGTGAAAAAGATAAGCAGGCTTTTATTGTCATACTCGAGAAAGAGAGAGAGAGTCAATCGCGAATGGCCTATTCTTTGAAGAGATTCAATATGGATCCATGCAAAAGACAGGCTTTTAATGTCACACTCAAGCTGCTTACTTTTCATGCGATGTTCTGATTTAAAAGATAATCATATAAACAATTAGCGACTTTCATGCTACGGTGTATCGTGTGGGTCATGGATAAGCCTAACTAGATTGACAGGCCGAGCATTCACAAACTTGATGCGTGCTCGATTCTTCTGCTGCGTAGACATGTATTGCCTCTGACCCGTGACGAAAAAAATGTAACTTTAATGGAATCGGCGTTGAAATAGTTATGTTCGAAGCCTCGATGAAAGTAATCGTTCTAGATTTTATGCAGGGGTCCCGTTGACGGTAAATTTCAATTGTCATTGACAAGTGTTGCTCCTGCTCTTACATGCATTACGCCATGAATTCCCTACTTGGGCTGCTATGGTCACAGAGTTTCTAAGAACATTAGAAATGTCGAATACATCTAAAATGGTCAGGAATCAGAGGAGCTTGAAGGGATAGGACAAAGGAAGGATGAAGTCAATAAGCCTGAAGATACCGATGAATATGACGAAGTCACCATTTGCTATTCTTTTGTTGATAAATTGTTGTTGATTCCACAAGCCTTGGGGCTGCTGATCAACCATGCTCCGTTAGAAAAAATATCAATTTCCAAGATAACCGTGCTTCTTTAGAAACACTGTCAATTTTTAAGATACTAATTACACATAATTCGAGCCAAAAGAAATTATACGTTAAACCGTGAAACATTAATTTAGCGGTGGTTAAGCGCTTTTTACAAAGTCCTTTATGCATTGGCGGTCAGGTCATGGGATGAAGCAGCTATGTTTTTGGGCTCTTGAGAGGAAAATGGAAAAGAAAGTGGGGACTTTGGTATATAAAAGGCGGAGAAGAGGGAGGGGGAAGAAGTGGGAGTGTTGGATTGTTGCTGGGAGAAAGAAAATTATATAAGGAGCTCCTTTTCTTTTACTAACACAATTATATAAGGAGCTCATAAATTTTTTTCGCAAGTCAATTCTCACGGGGCTACGATATGGCGGATGTTTAACTTGTGAGAAAGTTGAAGCAATAATTTCGTGTCGCATGCTTAGCTGATTTCATTCAATCGATCAATTGTCATTATCTTCTGGGTTTTTCTTAGGCTACTCGATTGGATGAGTATCTAAAATGCACATGATATATCTAAGTTACTCAATAAAATAACTTAAGCCGACATTCCCCTTTTTTTATTTTGGCGGCCCTCTCCTCTTAAATTGGAAAGAAAAGGATTAATATCATAAAAAAAAAATTAAAAATTGATATATTTATAACAGCTTTATTCAAAAAGAAAAACGAAAAGGAAATTATACCCCAAAATCCCCAATTAGAACAACCTTGAAAAGAACCCTAAACCTTTGCCTCTCTTCTCTTGCTCTTCTCTTCTGCTCTCTCTCTCTCTCTCTCTCTCTCTCGCCGCTTCGTTCCATTTCGAGCTTCTGCAAACTTTTTGGAAGGTCACAGGTCTCTCTCTCGGACAACCTTAAGTTGGAGCTGATTCGGCTGATTCGCAATCTTCAGAGGCTAAATTTCTGCATTTTCTCATCTTAACATGTTAATCAGCTGCACAGCTGATCGCCTGTCTGACCTGCCGCTTCACCATTAAAAAGCTGAACTTTTTCAACTTGGAGGCCTGCACGAGTTTGGACCCTGTTTGCTGATTATTAGCTTTCATACAATTGATGTTGTCATGTGGTCGTTACGTGTTCTTATTTTTTTTGGGGATTTCTACCTCTTTCTGCTGCCATTGTTTGTCAAGTTCGTGCTCGTGTTTCTGGTTCATACCTTGTGTTAGTCCTTGAACTTTGTATATTCTCTATCGTTGATGAAAATGCGCAAACTTGGGGTGATGGGTGTCCGCACAAAGTTCTTAATTTAGGATCTGTTGCCGCAGTTTCGCTAAACTGTGACTGTGTCCATGGCATCGAGCCTTCATGTTTTTGATGATGGCTGTATGTGTTTGTGTATCATCACATGACAGTTCATTTTATGTTGTCTACTTGCTCAGTGGTGTATACTGTTATTTGTTACCTGCACGGATCAAATGAGAAAATATTAAGGCTTGGTACTCTGCTTGGGGTACAGAATATAGTGAGCGAAGATGAGTCGAGCAAGTGCAGCAGGACCCAAGGGAAAGAAGAAAGGGGTGACCTTTATGATCGACTGCGCGAAACCCGTCGAGGACAAGATCATGGACATTGCGTCGTTTGAAAAGTTTTTGCAGGAGAGGATCAAGGTTGACGGAAAGGCCGGTGCCCTCGGTGACGTCGTTACTGTCACACGGGACAAGACCAAGATTACCGTCACTTCCGAAAGTAGTTTCTCTAAACGGTAATTATCATTTGATCGAAGTGCTGATCTTGAGTAACTTGAGATGATTTGATTGCTATGCTGAATTTTTTAGTTTTGTTAGACTATTCTAGCCCCTGAAGATTGATTAATAGGCGCATTTAGCTGTGGGTATTGATGTTGACTCTATCTGATGTCTTCTGTCTTTCCACATTAAGCCTTCGACACCTGTTTCGTATCTCATTTGATGTCACGTTTCTCTTTGTTATGCTTTCATCAGTTATCTGAAGTATTTGACAAAGAAGTACTTGAAGAAACACAATGTTCGAGATTGGCTGCGGGTGATTGCATCAAACAAGGACCGAAATGTCTATGACGTCAGATACTTCAATATTGCTGAGAATGAAGGGGAGGAAGAAGAGTGAACTTTTAGGCTGTTTAGCTTATCAAAGAAGTGCTTGTTGATTTTCTTGTGCTTTTAAGTTGATAGTATTGGGATGTTGCATTCTGCTCTTTTATTTGCTTGAGGGGAGAAATTTTGTGATATAGATGTTATTAGAAAGGGTCGATAGTGGAAGTTGCGGAAATCTTGTACCGGCTGTAATTATATGTTTGCTCTTTTTCTCTTAAGCTGCTGAGTCCCTCAAGCTTAGGGGACATTTTAGCCAGTTCTTTTAAGTCTGCATCACAGTGGAGGGACGATTGTTGGTTGTCAAAAATTAGTTGTCATGTCATAATTATCTAGATTACCTGATGCTTGAATTCAACTCTTTCACGCTGTTTTTCCACATGCTATAAATCTCCCTTATCCCTTGGAGTATGGACTGCATATTTGATTTCCTCAGCTGTGTTATGGCGTCTTCATCGCCTGTGGTACAAGTCTTGAATAGCTATTTCTATACCAAAAGTCTACATGGAGGTATTTCTTGAAGTTCATAACACCAAAAATAGTCACGGGTGCTTTTTTATTTGCTATGTTTCTGTCCATCTCTATTTGGAGGAAATTTCCAACACAGATCGGTGGATTACAAGTTACGGACATCCATAATTAAATTGTAATCCACTAATCAGAGGCACGGACGCAATAGCTCTTTTATCTAGATACTTGGGAGACATCTTTTGCCTTTGCTTAGTATGAAATTAGGACTCTCCAGGTTGCACTGGTGCGGGTTTGACAATCTGATAGTGTGAAGAGTCGGAAGACTAGGAATTGCGGTCAAGTGTTACGCCAAAAGGATCTTTGTCATGTCTTCCATTTTCCCCTACCCTCTTTGCATTTTCCTATCGCTGTTCTCTTCTTTTGGCCGTTTGCGTTGGTCATTTCTGCCCGATGTCTTTCCCTGGTTTATTCTTTGATAGGGGTCATTTTCCAAATCTTTGGAATGTCTCAAACATTGTTCTTAAACTTAGCCAGAGATTATTTCATTCCCCGTGGCAATAATCAATGAAGCCATTGCTAATCTTCTCATACAATCCTTATGCTTCAGGGATGACTTGGCTGTATCTCGCTCTATGATAGAATGCTCATTACTAATTGAATCGAAATGATCTCTAGATTGATCGGAAGATCCTTTCAATTGGCTAGAATCCCTTACTTGAACGAAACTAGGTCTTGTAGAATGATATTGAATGTTTGACGATACATTCCATACCTTGCTAAGAAACCGACCGACCACGCATTGTCTAACCGATTCTAATTCTCTCTCGATATGATCCTCAAAAAATTCAATTCGGGCGGATTCTTTCCTCAACTAGCGAAGAGATCTTGGCGGAATTGCCAAATATGAAATTGCCCACAATTTTGCAAAGAAATAGCCCATCATTTTTCGAGAAGAGATGGGAAATGTGCTCAATGTCATTTGATTGAATAATTGACCCAATTCCTTGTTGTTTAAAGAAACTCTCCACTTCAATTGGTATTTTTTCACAAGAAGCAAACATGAGATAACTAATCGAGTCTTTAACTAAGATTTCGATAGTTGTCACGAATTCAAATTAATTATGTTTTGCCTCTTACTCAGAGAAAGACAATTCCAATCAAAAGGACACTCAAGACATTTGAATTGATATCTTTCCTTGAACGAGATCTCAATTCCAGCAACGGCTTTGTCTATGTCACTTTGTTTCGTTTTGTCCAAGTTACTTCTCTTTCTATCCAAGTTTCTTCTTCTTCTTTTTTTGTCTAACTCACCTTCTTTTTTCTTTGTGAGTTTCAAGAACATTGCCATTCGTAGGTCTGGGATCTACGTCTATGAATTGAAAGGTCCAAATGATCAATTCTACAATCAGTTGTTAGAATCGGTAGGTCTTCAAATCGTTCACTTGAAAAAATGAAAACCGTTATTATTGGATGATCATGATACTTCACCTTTTTTGTTCAATAAGATACCAAAATGGACAATTGACTCATTCCATAATAGAAATTTGCCTCGACCCTTAATTTGCCTCGACCCATAATTTCTTCTCCTTTTTTGGCTAAGGACTTGGTGTTTATTTGTTTCCTTCTATATTCTGTAATCTATGACATGTGACATCGATCTTGGTACTTCTTAGTGTATTCCACTTAGCCTTTTTAAAATGGTCATTGCATTCTGCTGTCGCTAGAAAAGGAAATTTATGCAAGCGAATTCTAAAGGAGGATCGTTTCTTTATCCTTTATTAGGTCCGTCGGTTACATTAGGATGGATTTGATTAGGCCCGTCGTTTATATAGACGAAAGATTTGATCAAGTCACAAAGCTATGCGACCCACATAATTTTGGTTCTCTTCCTCATTCACTCACTATTTTGATGAACCATGCATAAATCCTGTCACATAGTCATCAATCGCATTTTCTCTTTTCAACTTTGAGCCTCAACCCACCACCTTTCTCCATTAACCCTTTCAGAATGGCCAGCACAAGAGCTTTTCTCTCTGCACTTTTGAGCGTGATCTGTTCGGTCTTCATTCTTCAACACCCATGCGAGGCGCAATTGCTTGCAAGCTGCAAATTCGATGCGATCTATCAGCTCGGCGACTCGATATCGGACACGGGTAATTTGATTCACGAGGGCCCAATCGGAGCAGCCTCGCCTTGCGGTCGTCCTCCCTACGGCCAGGACTTCCTGGGGGGACAAGCCACCGGGAGGTGCTCCGACGGCTTGCTCATGATTGATTACCTCTGTAAGTAACGGCCGGCATCGAAATTCTCTGTGTCTATCTTGCTCCAATAGTTTCAATCATACGTAAAATTATGTGAAGATGGCAATATGATAGTCACATGATCATGCAATGCTTGTACTACAATATTACTGTCAAAACTGAATGTCCACGCTTAGACAGCACCATATGATACTTGCTTACATATCTTAGCAGTTTCGATGATTAACAATGTTTCGAACTCAACAGCCAATCTTTACGGTTGGTTTCGCTGGACAACTAATCTAGTTCAGTTGGCAAACCTATGCCGCCGGTCAAAGGCCAAGTTTCGTGTTGCCGGATAAGTTGGCTCCAGAAATAAATTGAGTATAAGACTATAGATAGGTTCTTAATTTTGTGGCTGTAAGCATGTGACGGCATGAGCAGCACGTTCTTCCTGATCACAATGTTCATTTCATAGATTTTATCTTCCATGCATGTCGACTCATAGCGTCGTCTTTCTCACAAAATTCAACCTCGATACCAACCTTCTCGGACTCGATAGTTTACATAAAATAACGTATCAATACGAGTCCTTACCTCAAACTACGCCAGTGTCGAAATGTATGCGCGAAAATTGTTGCAAACTGCAGCTGTTCAGTAGATTTAGATGAATTGAGTTACAGGTTCAGGCTCAACCGGAGCTTCAATTCAGCTACTAGCCCAGAACATGAGCTGTTCTAATCTCAGACATTACCAACTTACACTGTGGCAAATGATTGGTCTTCTTTCGCTTTTCTTATAAAATCTTTACTTTTGCAAGTGGTAGTCAATCCAGTGATGATGGGTTTCTCGGTTTGTTGCTTCGGATGCTTTTTGTGGTTCTTTTTGGTACCTTGATGATCCCGAGGAAAAAGCATATCGAGGGTTGAAAACTCAATATCACTGTCGACAGTGGCCTAAGCTTTTATCTTTCCCTTTCCATTTTCGTTGGTTATGAGGCATGATATAGAAAGATTATTGATAATAACATAGTGATAATGCTAGTTTTTGAAAACATTAATTAATTTACTATTGGCGGTACGTGAATACGCTAGGGTTGAATTTATTTTTCCATTCGGGTTTTGCAGCTCAAGCGGCCAGTGTTCCGTTTCCAGATTTCTACCTGAATTGGAGCGCGGCGTTCACTCGCGGCCACGGAGTGAATTTTGCCGTCACCGGAGCCACCGCGTTGCCCTCGTATGTTCTTGCTGAGATGAACATCTCCAACCCCATCACCAATTCGTCTCTCGGCACTCAACTCGATTGGATGTTCTCCTATTTCAACGGCATCTGCTTGGACAAAGCCGGTAACATTGAGTGTCCTAATCGCTCGAACATGCGGTTCGACTTTCTACTATTTAGTGAGAAATTGTGAATTGGCATGCGTTTCAAATGACAAAGTCATGATTCATGTGTTGGTCCACAGATTGTGTGTCCAAGCTCAAACATGCCTTGTTCATGGTCGGGGAGATCGGAGGCAGTGACTACTACTATGCATTGTTTCAAGGCAAGAGCATTGAGGAGGTGAAGAGCCTTGTGCCTCAAGTTGTCATGGCCATCAAAGACGCAGTTCAAGTCAGTGATTCAATAACTTCACAGCTTCAAATTTTGTCCTGTAGATGGGATTTTATCGCTGTAATTCCAGGTGTAACGTTGATGTGGTTTTTACTGCAATGCAGAGGGTCATCGGGTACGGTGCTTCTCGAGTGGTCGTGCCCGGCAACTTTCCGATTGGCTGCTTCCCGATCTATCTCGATCGTTTCGAAGCTGACGGTCCATCCGCTTACGACGAATCTCGCTGTCTCAAGGACTTGAACGGCCTCACAGTGTATCACAACGACCTCCTCCAGAAGGCCATCGGAGAGCTCAGGAAAGAGAACCAGCACGTCGTCATCCTCTACGGCGACTACTACAACGCGTTCGCATCCATGTACCGCGGTGGTCCATCCTTTGGTACAGTCCGAGTCAAACCATCCTCCTAGTCAGTTTGCCATTGTCTTTCATGGCTATAACAGATCCACATCGCTAGCAATCATTTTTCTTTTCCTCCCTGCGTAGGTTTCGACATGTCATGGGCACAGAAAGCATGCTGCGGAAGCGGCAGGGGCGACCACAACTTCGATCCGAACCGGCGGTGCGGAGCTCCTGGCGTAGCCGTCTGTCCCGACCCTGCAAAGGCCATAAGCTGGGACGGGATCCATATGACGCAGAGAGCATACTCCGTCATGACAGATTGGCTCGTTCATGACCTATTGCCGAAGCTTGAATGCAACGCCTCGGTAATTGGCAACTGAGCATGCGACATACGTTAATCAAGCATGCATTACCCATTGTAATTACCAATTAGTCTATCAATGGTGCTAGAACCAGGGGCAAACAATTACTGCTATATAGTTGAAATTTCACTCTCTTTTTTTGTGTATTTTTTGTACTTTATATATATATATATATATATATATATATATATATATATATATATATGTATATTAATGAATGGTGTACTAATTAATAGGTGAATTTAATTTGTTTCCCCAAAAGCAGAACATGTAGGAGAGGCGGGAGGAGTGGCATGCCACGTCGTTTTTGCCATGGGCTGGCTTGAGTCTGACTGGCCTGTGGTTGGTAGCACAATAATTTGCCCAACGCAGGCCCACAACGACCCTGATGGGTCGTCGTCATCATAATGGGAAATATTAATGAATATTAATTATGTCGAATTTATTATGGCGATCTTTGATAATCAGAAATATTTTTTGCGTGTCCTCTCTTCACACACGGATCGAGCATCATAAATTTTATCATGCGACTCACGTAAACAGAGGACGTTGACATGAATTTAATTATTCGAGCACCGAGGATTCGAGGTTATCCCAAATGATCTAGAAATTATAGTATGTGTAATCATGTACCGCCCTTTCTATGAAGTAATTATTAATACATCTCATAATTTTCTCTTGTTTTTTCTCCTAGAAATAGAACGATACTTGAATATTCAAGCATCCTTGAATTATCTACCTGAGGCCTTATGTTATTCTCGTAATACCCCTTGTCTTTGGTTTACGAAAGGGTAAGGAAGAGTTCGAGCAGAGGCCAATGAACTTTCCTCAGGAAATCTGATACTTTCTCATCACGTTCTTATAAACTCCTTCGTTCGCTGGGTCTAGTGTTATTTGAAAGATAGGATTTAATCTTAAATAAAAACGACATGATGGTTATTAATGACCTAAGTACGCTCTTCACCTGCCACTTCTAAATAGACCATGTGAATTCGAAAGCCAAACTTACATCAAGAATCTTAGTCTAAGACCTTTAATTCTTGAGCTGTCCATTTCGATGAAATTCGAAAACTAAAAGGCAAAATCCCATTTAACATCCGAGGAAAAACCTGTGTATTGGAATAACATGTATATTTTCAATCTTCACCTTCTTGAGCTCCTTAGCTCCCCCACACAGCCAAATTGCTCTAAGGCAACAAAAATTCAGAGACAAGAAATCAATGGGGGGTCGACGTATAGGCCAAATTGCAGAAGTTCAATTTCCAAAACCGCACAAGTCTTGTCAGTAGCTACGCGCAGGGGTTTTGCAGCAGGGGGGGCGAGTCCCCCACTTTCTTCGGCAGTCACAGATGATCAAGAAACTGCGGTCCCTGCAAAAAAAACTGCAAGTCGTACTGCCACTGAATCTCTTCTTTTGCCTCCCTACACACATCACCCTCCCTCTCCTGACCTATACTCCCCTCCATTTTTCGCCTTACCCTTTTCCTCTGGCTTTCTTGTCTCTCCATCCTTCTTCGACGATGACAGCAGGAATTGAATATTCATGTTCTGTACTGGGGGTTGCATATCGTTAAAAAAATCCCGGGTCATCATCATGCATCGGATGGTTAAAGTGGAAAAAGTTACTTTGCTCGGTTCCTTTCAAACCGCATCTATTGTTTAGCATTCTACGTCAGGGGGACAGGAAATAATGTTCACCGAGTGTCAGGTTACATGTCTATCTAGTACTGCATTAGGATGTCATTATGTAAAAAGATGGGCGTTTCTCTAAGTTTCGTCTCCGGCGAAGGCAAAGAGTACAGTGTCAGGCTGCATGCCAATTAATGTCGTGAATGAAATGGCCGCAAAACGCATTCATTATTGACTTGTTATTGACTCGTTTCTCTTCCAGCTCAGCTCATTTAGCCAATGATCCATAAGTCCATTGATCAATGAGTGTAGCGTAGTGCATTACAGAACGTAGTTACTGAGCTCAGGTAATAAATGAGTTTCGAATTAGAACAGAGTTCTCTGCATACATATCGACATAGAAAATGTCTTGCGTCCGCACCGAGCATAAAGATACAATCTTTTCGTTACAGTAACTTCGGCTTTGGCCCGGAAAAGCTCGATGCTTGTCGCTTTAGTCGCTTCAGTCGCTTCACAGCTCAGTCCGAAGATGGTCCACCGCCGTGCATCGATCGACAACCGCTCTCTCGATCAAACCAAAAGCTGTCCTGTCCCTGCACCGCCACGACGTTCAAAGTAATTTGCCTCAGGGTGGTTTGTGGGGATTGTAAACATAAGAACATTGCTCATAGATGCATGAAAATAGCATTTGTAAGGCCATACGGATCTACATAGAGCAGGCTACATCGTCCCGCTCACTGCACAGGTCCTAGAAGGTTAATGATATCCCTCGTGCACTCAGCAGAAAAATGGACACATATTCCAGATTACATATCCATAAAAAGACACCAGATACGGGTGAAGTACTGAACCAGAGTGGAAGATGCGACTTCAAGTAGGGCAAAGAACGAAAAGCAAGTTCCGAAAGAGAAGGCAAAACATGTACGACTGAACCGATCAATGTGCGTGCAGTGTGCACCGCACTGCAACACCGAAAGCAAGGAGATGGGGAGGGGGGGGGGGGGCGGGGGGGGAGGAGCGAGGGAACACATGTTGGAGAAGGGGAGCACGTGCAGCGAGACCCCAGAGGACCCGGCGAGCGAGAGGGAGGCGCTCTGCACGTGCCCTGCTTCTCCAGCAGGAGCTCCTCCACTGGTGGCTCGAACGTTGTCTGAACTGATCTCGAGCTCCTGTGACTTGTGGAGTAAGTAGGAGCACGAAAGCGAAGTGAAGTAAAGCGAAGGAACCTGCCCATGCATTTATAGGCCCAACCAGTCCCACTCACGAGAGACAGAGAGAGATTGAGTCTAGAAGTGGGCATTCTTTAAAGCAAATTCAACTGGAGTCAAGCCCACTTTTTCGCCTGTTTTTTTTAACCCCTCTCCCCCCCTCGTGATGATAATTGACTGCAAAAGGCCAAGCACGGTCAATCTGAGAAACTCCAGTTGCATCGCTTTTCATGGTACGTTCTCGTTTTTGCAACATTTTTCACCATAATAAACCAACTAATGAGATGCGTGCTGCGGTGTTCATGCAACCTGTGCTGAATTGTGCACGAAATTTTCCAGGTGGGTCCACTCATGATGGGTGATTTATGGAGGTAATTATAAAAGAAAAGTCGTTATTGTACGGAAGTCAATTCAGTTATAAACTTTTTGATTTTGTCGATTTAATTTTAAACATTTTAATTATTTAACAATATAATTATTTCGGCTAATTTTGATTGAAAATTACTGACGTGGACAACGGCCATTCTAAGTGACATGACCGCAATTGACACAAACAATTTTGCAATTTTTTAAATTTTTTTCATTTTGTCACTTTTACTTTTACTTTTTTTTATAAAGAAAATCCTAAAAAGATGCAAAAATTTTAAGCACGTCAACGATTTTCAATCAAAATTGATCGAAATGATTATATTGATAAATTAAACAAAAAGGTTTAAGATTAAAATGGCCATATTAATACAAAAGAAAAAATTGACCAGATTAAAAAGTTTGTGCTTGAATTGGCATCCGTATAGTAACTATAAGACTTTTTTTTGGTAATTTTCTGATAGATATGAATCATTAGAGCTCTTGGTGGTTATCTCATTGAGAAGCTTACTACATATGACAATCGAAAGGATGTTACGAAAAAGTTAACAAAAAGTTACTTTAATAATGTTTTACATGATCTCATGTTTCGTGTGTTAAGTTTTACTCGCTCAAGATACTACTAAAAAAATGTCGTATATTTTCTTATGAAAAAAAATATCATTTGTCCAACAAGATACATTTACAATTATTTATTTTTTTTATTTTTATATTTTTTGCTAGGAACAAAATACAGGTAGATTGGATTTTGAGATGATGTCGCAACCAGCTAGTAGGTATGACCTGGATGGTCAGGCTTTTTCTTTTTTTGACGTGGACCGGTGAATCTTTACATGCATTTTACCGGATATTAACGATGCTATTACGTATGCGGCTCCCTGGTCAAATGTCGGATTCTCCCTGCCGCCGAAAACAGGGGGGAAATGCTTAACCCAACGCAAGTTACCCCCATTTCTCATCAAGTAAAAAACTCCTCTCTTTTTTTTGCTAAATCAAGTAAAAAATATATATATAAAAGCGTCAGTGAAATATATATTTCTGTATATAACCGATTTGAAAATTTAATCCCGTGGTAAAAATGTTACGTATCTTTTACGAGATCACATATTCAGTTCACCTTCGACATATCTTGTGTTCCTGACTATCAATATCTCGGTGCTTTGTAACGGCGGTCTCGCCAACTTCGAATTTTCGACGGGTGGTTCGCGATAGTAACTACACCAACTGGACTTTGTGTGGTAAAAGTGAAACTCTTGCGACGACATTTAGGGAGAGCTGCTAACATCGACCGCCCTTCCCACCTTTTTAACATATCAATAAGGACACCACTTGACTGCTGAAAAAGAAAAGAAAAATGTACACATATATATAACGGAGATATGCGGGCACGTACATATACGAGACATTTAAAGATTTAGGATATAAGCGAGGCTTAAAATTATAGAAAGCTAAAAGTGAAAAAAGAAGAAATCACTTCAACTTAAGGTAGCTCTCATGTTTTAGTCGAAAGTCTTATTTATTAGGAACTACAAATACTCAAATCGCAAGTCACCAAAATACATCCACGGCAGTAAATAAAGAGTGAACGACTGAAACAGAAGATCTGTCGTTTGCTGATTAGTTGCTCGATTCGACGAAGGACACGAGCCGAGTGAAAACTTTTTCCCTCCCCTTCCCCACATTGCTCGCAGAAGTTGTCAAAAGATCGGAGGTGGGGGTGGGGGTGGGGAGAGAGAGAGGGGATGAGGTTTGACCCAAAAGAGGGCGCTGATGGCGACGGTGGGAGGGAAGTGATAGTGAATGATGGTGGTCACCACCGGTCAGCCGAAACGTATCCATTTTGGCCTCCTCAGTCACAGAGAGATCAGGAGGGAGAGAGAGAGCATAAGTTAGCGTGAAAGTAGGGCGAAAATTTAACGCACAGATCGCGCTCAGAGAGAGAGAGAGAGTGAAGAGACACCGTCATATCAGCAGAAGAAGAAGCGAATGCAAGTAAAGAGAACGGTGTGGGGAGACTGGAGAGAGGGGGGAAGGGGGGTTGCGTGCGGTGGGAAGCAAAGCAAAGCCAAAAAACTGAGAGATGGGATTCAAATTGGGAGGAAAAGGACTTCTCGTGTTGGTTCTGGGGCGAGCAGTGTGAGTCCCAATGTGGATTTGATTCCCCCCCCCCCACCCCCATCCCACCACTCCTTCCATGGTGTTATTATTTCGAAAAATTATTGGGGCCACATCCCACCAACAACCTTAAATTATACCCACATTTACCCTCCATCACATTTATTCCTCGTGACCCAAAAAAATCATTACATTTACCCCTCGTTAAAGTCCCGTAAATAAAAACCGTTAAAAATTTGTGTGCATGAATGCTGGAACGGCATAATGAAAACGACTTTATTTTTGCTTGAAAATCATTTAACGGCCCTTGACGGAAAGTAAACGTGTTACGTATGTACAAGTTCGGAGTTTTTCATGTCACGAAAAATAATTTATGGTACATGTGTCATGATAGACATAGTTTTAGGGTTTTTGATGTAAAAAAAAAAAATTCAGAGAAAATGTGTTGGGCATAGTTCGGGGTATTTTGTAGCTTTCTCCCAAAATTATTTATTAGGAAGAAAAATTCGAAAAATAAAGATGCACTCTTTTTCTTCTTTTTTTCCCCCCGTATTTCTAGGTGGGTATTTCTGTTTCCTTCTTTTTTACCCATCCCTTTCCCCTGCATCTCTGCATCGGCTCCCAAGGTGATTCTGTTCTCTGGAAACGGTCCCGATGAAGATTAAGGTTGTTAGAATTATTAAAATCCATGATGTCGAGAAGAAGGAGGGACTTCTAAGAAGAAAGATGAATGAGTAAGAATCCTTTTTGTTGTTTATGATTTCTATCGCGTATTTCCATTGATACAACCTCCTGCATTTATAAGATTTTACAAGGTGAACAACATCTACAATTAAGGAATCACAAATGGAAACTAAATAACTGATTTGATCATCGATGCAGAGGAAGAAGATCACGTTTCTGATTTGGTGGAGCTTGATTGTTGCTAATTTGATTCTGTTAACAATCTGGTTTCTGATTTGGTGGAGCTTGATTGTTGCTGATTTGATCCTGTTAACAAAGGTTTAGGAAATGTTTTAAAATGATGTAAGAAGAACTAAGAGCAAAGGCAATGATAGGTGCAAATTACAGTTCTTAATAGCACGTCGGGACCGTGTTCGTGGCTTTCTTGTTCGTTCATGTCGATAGCGAAACGTCACGACTTTTATTCGACAGGGTAATCGACATATTCCATACAGCTCATTGTGAACGGGTATTTGATCGATTGGTCTCGAATTGTTTAAGTTATTGCATCAACAGCACTTTTTCCCAGATATCCCTAACAAAAGTGGCAGATGAAGCCGGAGGATTGCATGGGGCATGTGCTTCCAATGCATGTTCGCAAACGGATTTGGATTATGACAAACCTACGCATCCGATCTTTGATCTCAATTGATCGGACACCATTCCACGCAATCAACATAAACTTGTCATTTGACGTGGGTTTTCAACTAACACGACATGTGTAACCTTATAATAAAAGGGTGCAAGCCATCCATCGCCATCATCTTCGATGAGTCACGCAGGTCGCACGGGGCATATATTTGTAGGCATGGCTGGTCGAAGAGGAAGCCAAAGTCATGAGTTATGAGAAATCTCTCGATCCTTCTTGTATCAAGAGGGCTTTGTTGTGTACTCAAAACATTTTCAGTGGGGCTGAATGGATTATTATGCACTTATTTCCCTTGGCAGCGTCGGTCCATCTCATTACCATAGTGGCGAAAAACTAGTAAATGTATCGGATGGCTATGAAGTTCATCTATCGATATGATTTGTAAACACGTTATCTGGTAATGTGGGCCTCCATTGATTTGCAAAGTTGAGGCCCTCCATCCTCAATCTACGAACACGAAAAGTTCTTCTATCAATGTGATTTGCAAACAGGCTTCATCGTTACCATTTGGGCCCGCCGGCACTTCCGATAGATCTCGGGGCTTTCCTTGCGGTGGCCGCCGCTAGACCCGACCGATGGGGCGCTCGAAACTGATACCGTGCCCCAAATTAACTACCTCCTTCCTTTTAACGGATCTTGTTCAAAAGATGTCGGGGAGGCCAGTTTAAAGCAATCGAACAGGGAATTGCCCGCCATTTGGCAAGTAGGTAGGCCTAGCGGCGGCCGTTTAACGAGCCCTCCGGGAGCACTCCCTAACAAGACCCCCGACTCCATATCGCGGGAAAACGAATCGAGCCAAGAAGATGGGCCTAGGCGAGCATGACCGGGCCGGGCCTGGCTGGGCCGGGCTGGCTTGGGCCTTGGGCCTCGACGAGCGAGGAACGAACGATGAGGACAAAAGCTAAAGTTAACCGCCCCTCACGTGACCGTGACCGCCCGCCTGGCCTCCATGCCCTCTTTTGCCGCCACGTGTCCTACGCCCACTCGCGGATGTCACATCACATCATTCCCCCCCTCACGGTCCCGGTGGTCCCCACCCGGTCCTGCCGATCTTATCCCCGATTTCCTTCCCCCAAACTCGCCACGTCGACCAATCTCCTCCCAGATCCAGGATCGACGGCCCACGATGGATCTCGGCCCCCTCCGGACTCGTTCGACCTTTAACGCCTAGCTCGTCTTTATAACGGGCAGGGGCAGTCGCTCATCGGGCAGGGGTAGCTGCTATCCATTGATCCCTGGGAGTTCTCCCCAATCGGTTAACGCGCGCGCGCGCCCCGACCTAGCTTAGCCTGCGCCGCATGGGGCTACTGGACCAGCTCTGGGACGACACCGTCGCCGGCCCCCGGCCTGAGAGCGGCCTCGGGCGGCTCCGGAAGTTCAGCACCTTCAGCTCCCGATCGAGCTCCGGCAAGGGTACGGGGTTGTCCTGGTGGTGAAGCCGATCTCGAAGCGGATCTCGCCAGAGTTTTGATTGAATCCATGCATGCACGCGCACACACCACTTAGTACTGAACAAATCGAGTAATTTTGAGAAAATAACGGCGATAATTCCGTGAGACAATCGACGGTTCTTTCGGCGATTCCCGTGGATTACGCGTTTCTCGAGCCTGATTGAGTTGTTATCGGTTAAACATGACAGTAAGAGCTTAATGATAGATGATGATTTGCATGGGAAGTCCGATAGATTATCATCGTTGACGACTGTACTTCGCGACGGGTTTTGTGTTTTGGAGCAGAATCGGAGGGAGGAGGGAGCGTGAAGACGTACGGCGACCAGGAGGCGGCGCCGTCGGAGGAGGCGATAAAGGTGACGCGGAGCATAACGATAGTGAAGCCGCCGGGGTACCAGTCCGGCTCGCCGCCGGTCTCTCCGGCCGGTTCGACTCCGCCGGTGTCCCCTTTCTCCGGTAAGAGCGGTGGTAAGCTCATCGTTCGTTCGTTATTATTTCAGACCAGTGCGCCGAAATTTCTCTCTAGAAATATCCGAAGTGATAATCTAACAGCAGGTGGGGCCCTCGTGTTTCGTCTTTTGCCTGCTGACAGTCTATGATGGACGGGACCACCTCTCGTGATAATGCCAATTTAGGTGGAGGAAAATAGACGTTTAGTATTATAAAATTCACATTTTGGAAATGACATTCGTGTCCCTGTCCTCTGAGTGTTGACTTTTGTCCTTCCATGCATTATTCATCTTCTCTTGTATTTCCTCTGAAACGGATGGATCCGAGCATCAATACCTTACTTTGGGTATGTTCAATTTCATCGAGATGATAGTGCTAATTTCTTTGATCGGAGTAGCGGAAGAATCCCTAATCTTGCCTTTGGTTGGCATGAATAAGATCTAGTAATTGGTTTTTCCGATGGACCTTGCTCCGTGTTTGTTCAATGTGTGGAGCACTTCCTGTGTAGAATGATGCTCGTGAGGGTTCTTATGTTAAGATCGCGATTGCGGCTCGTCTCGGATCATCGGTATCTTGGCTCGCGCTGCCTCGAGATGCATTGATCTGTTATATCGGATTATACGGGCGATAGGGATGTGTTATTACTTTGTTTTGATATAGATAGACCGATGAGTGACGACGAGACCGTGATGCTGGTTATGATGAGTATGTGCCGCGTCTAATGGTGACGTGAACATGTGTACACAGGAGGTGGAAGAGGGCAGTTTCTATTCCGGAGGAGATCGATGTCCGATGCGTACGAGAAGCCAAGTCAGGTTCAACCCCGGAGCCCTCCTGATCGTTACGACGTGTGAGCTATGACATGGACAGGGAGTTTCAACTCCCTTCGGCAGCCCAAGATAACCCGGTGTGCGTCTGTTCGACCCCTTTGTTCTTGCTACGTATAACCTATGCATGTATGTAGGTTTGCACGCATGTTAGAATATGCTGCCACGGCTACTTCAGAAGCATGCATCATCTAGATGTAGGAGTCTCTGTGTATCAGTGTGTATGTGAGATGGGTCGTGAGTCGTCTCGTTGCTTAGAATCAGTCTGTAGTCTGTTCTCTGTACATAGTGCTTTCACTTTAGATCCGAATCTGGGCCTTTTGCTGCTTGTAAGTTTTGTTGGAGAAAATAGAGCATGTTCCTATGTTCTTTGTTTCCTTAAACGTTCTCTGGTGATTCTCTCTCTCTCTCTTGTCTCTACATGTCTGCAATAAGGGAACAAAGCAGCAGCAAGTTGAAATACCCAGACCTTACATGATGATGCCATTACCGCATGTCGCTTGTGTCGTGTGAGGAGAGCCTGTTGATCACGAGCCTCCGCCTCTGCCTCCGCGATGACAGCCCGTTTCACTTGTTAACTGGTTCACTATATGTTGGGAGGGACTATCCCTGATGACGCCGGCCATTTTTGTTAATTGAAAACTTCATCGCGATGATGTTACCTTCTTGCGTGGTTGATGCAAATGAACGTTTGCGAGATATGGTCGACGGATGAAATGGGTGATTTGGAGTGAATCTTTGCATTGTGCCATGCGAGCGTATGTACTTGCTGGGGAATCGTAAGGTTCGGTCATTCTTCCTTGGCCAAACACACAGCATTTTTGGGCAGGAAAACAATGAACTTCTTGAGCACCTTCAAGCTCAAAATCATGTCATCCGATCAAAAAAAAAAAAAAAAGCTCAAAATCATGTCTGATTATTTTATTCTTTTTGGCATTGACTATATGACATAGTGGAAGCTCATGTACTGGGAACTAGAAGTAACATCTTGTTATACAAATTTATGATTCAAAAAAAACTTACGAATATTATAAAAATATCGAACGCCCTCTTCACTTTTGACCTAATTTGCAGTCTCTATTTCTCAAGAGGATTTTATCATTAAGTGTCCTAGGATGACTTGTTAAGCATCTAATTAAGAAAAGTTTGCCATTTTCGGTTTGCTGTCAATCTCGGATTAAATGAAATAAGTGCATTTGAAGTGAAAACATTTCCTTTATAAGTATGGTTAACGCGAACGCATTTGTTAATAGGATCATTCACAAAAATACCACTTTACATCCTCCCACAAGACCTCTCAACCGAAAACCACCAAATTGCCCTTTACTCTATTAAAACAAACCCTTTTTCTAAACGGGCAAAAAAAGCCCGGGAAGACTAAATACCGCGGACCGCCAAATTTTTGGATCCGAATAAAGACCAAGCTAGTACTCGGGCGAGTTTTGAAATTCTCATTAGGATCGCTTTGGGTTTTTGAGCCTAAGATGCTTGAGCATTGATTGGCTCTGCTCGGCCCGGCTTGGCCCAAAATGTTTTTGGAAAAATATAGTTATATCTAAAATTAGAAGAAAAATAAAATAAAATAATTATTCATGTAATAATTATCAACATCCATAAGTCACAAAACCTAGAAAATTAACTATAAAACTTCCAATGAGTCGGCAAAAGTATGTTATTTTAAGATTGAGATACGCAAACTTCCTTTAACAAATTAGTATTCCCTTTTGGGTCTCGCTCCTCTTTTCTATGTAATGTGTGTGCAATGCTCGTGGGGATTAAACCCCAGACCTGGTACTCTCATGTCCCACCCCCACTCCTCCCTCCCTCCCTCCCAATTCTTTTATCAGCATGGCCACATACTTGTTAGCACATTAGTTATTTCAAAGATGCATGTTCGAGTTTTGTAATTTGATAATGAATAATATTTTTGAATACAAACTTTAAAAACAAAAATTTCAGGCTTTACGTACTTGGATTGAACCATGTAATTTTTGTCTAGGTCTTTACCTCTTTCTCAGCCTAGCCTAGCAAAGTTTGGTTGGTATATATGGGCTAGTTTCTATTAGAGGTGAGCATGGTTTCAAGGTAGAATCTGGAACCGGAGAATTAGATTGGTGAGAACTTGTCCGGTTCTAGGTTCTAGAATATACAGAGTAGGTTCCAGTTTCCTAAAATTGGAGAACCTATTTTGACGGTTAGGTTTAAGGTTTAAGTAAGTGGAACCTAGAACCTAAAATCTAGAATTTGGAACCTGAAACCTAGAATAAGTTTTTGTGTTTTTCTTAGTCTATAGCTTTACGTGATCCTACGGTATTCTATGGTATTCAATGATGAATTTATAATTCGAAATCTCTAGTTTGAGTTTCTATTTTGTGATTGAGGCTTTTACTTTGTTAATGATTAATATTCTTCATGCATCTAAATATAAGTTGTGGTTAATAGATTGTAAAAGCAAGCGTTACTCATTAAAGATAATGATTTGCTGCAATCGTTCAATTAATGATACATGTGCAATCTAAGTATACTCTAAAACCAACCCTATAACCTGTAATAGGGTAGGAGTCATATGCCAGGATATGCATGGCAAGTTCTGGGTTTAAAAAATGAGGAACCTATTCCAATGAGTAAATTCTAGGTTGCAGATGGAACTTGTACGGAACTTGAAACTGCTCACTCCTAATTCCCTCTAGGTTTGATCCACCTGATCTGTTTGCACCCCCCATCTTTTCCCCAAAACCAATAAAGCTTGGTTTACTTTTAGGGTGATCGGTTCCCGGTCCGGTCCGGTTCCAAGGTATAATCGAGAATTGGACCGAAAGAACCGGTTCTCAATTTTGGAAACCGCGGATCGGACCAATTGGTTCTAGGACTGGGAACCGGATTGGATTGCCGGTTCCTGTCCGGTCCAATGGAACTGGTTACTTAAAGTTTAGTTTTTTTTTTGGCTAAACGCTTAAGGTTTTGGTTCACATTTTACTAATTTTTATTAATGAAGTTCACTTAAGGTTTAGTTCACATTTTACTAATTTTTATCAATGAATTTATGATAATGAAGTTAATTTAGAGTTTAGTTCACATTTTATTAATTTTTTTAAAGAATATATATATATATATATTTAGTCTGGTCCTGTTCGGTTTCCCCTTGAAACCGGAAACTGGACCGCCTGGAAATTGGTTTCGCTTTTAGGAACTGGGAACCAGACCGATAGTCCTGAGAACCGAACCAAACCCGTTGGTCCAATCCGATCCGGTTCGGTCCTGGTTTGAGCAGTCCAAGTTGCTCACCCTTAGTTACTTCCACCCACCACTGCCCCTACCTTTAAACACTACGCCACCACCTCCGGCCGACAACCCTTGTCATCAAGCCCCTCAACACTGCTCTTGCCATCGCCCCGATGATGATACCCCATTCAATCCATCTTCCCGCAATTTCTTCCTCACTCCGACACGTGGACATTCTCAATAGAAGTTGAGACAAGGCTGTGATTGTCATGGAAAAGAACATCGGTTTACATATCTAAAATCCCAATTTTGTTATATTCTCGACACCTTAAATCACATTCTTTTTCGGCTCGGTTATTAAATCTGTATATTCGCCGAATATAGAATTATACAAATTCTAATCACTTTCAACCAAATCCTGGCCATCGGACCTCTCATCCCGAAGCCCGAATATAAAAACCAATCAGGCCCAAAGTCCAGTCCAGTTCCCGGTCCACGAGGGCCCATATTGGTCCTTGGGCTTCGTAGATATTTCCCGGGCCCATCTTATAACTCAGAACCACGACGACAGCAACGAGCCCGGGCCCGTCATCCCACTCGCCCGTAGACTCCGAACGGGGGGGGAAATTGGGAGCTCAGCTCGCGAAGACGACTCTTTCCCCACTTCTTCTTCTTCTTCTTCTCCTCCCTCTCGACTCCTGCCGATTCTCCCCATCCATCCATCCATCCGTCCCATCCGGAAGCGATGAGAATCTTGGGTTCGTCCGCGATCACGAAGCTCGTGCTCTCGATCAGTCTGCTCTACCTCTCCTCCTCCGGTGAGCGGTTTCCCCTCTCTCCTTTCTCTCTCCTTTCTTGGAAATGGCCACGGCGCCGGCTGATTGCCGGAGCTGTTTCGGTTTCGGCCATCCCGCGGAGCTACGGTTTCTTTTGCTTCCTGTTTCTATTTTTTCGGTCCGTTATGTCGATGCTCGATGGTATGCTTTAGGTACGTAGTCGTCACGCGCCTCAGTGATTAGAGAAGATGGGCGAAGGAGCGCGGACGGTCTCACGTAGCTGTAGCTGATTATAGGGGACTTGCTCGCTTTGTCGATAACGCTATAATTGGTTCTTAGCATCCGGCAGTTGACCACGACCGGTTGTTCTTGACCACGACATGTGTTTCTTTGTTGTTGTTTATGGGTTGGCGAGAGAATTCGTTCCCGAATTTTTGTTCTTTGATTTATTGGGTTTTTTGTTGGGTTTTGTTTGGTACTCTCGTAGATGCGGCGAGGCCCGACGGAGTTTGCGTTTCGAAAGGTGGCCATTTCCCGCCCTTCGCGTCGGAAGGGAGGCCCCCGGGGAAGGTCGGCAGAGGGTCCAAGGGCTTGACCCTTTGCCGCGTTTTCCGGAAGAAGACGTGCTGCGACGTGTCTCAGACGCACCCCGCTTTGATAGCGACTAGGAGGCTCTCTTTGAAGGGAGAGGCGAGCGAGGAGTGCGTGCAGCTGTGGGAGCTGCTGGAATGTTCCATCTGTGATCCGAGTGTCGGTGTGCAGCCCGGACCTCCTCTCATATGTGCCTCTCTTTGTGACAGAATCTTTCAGGCTTGCTCTAATGCTTACTTCTCCATGGATCCAATGACACATGTGAGTCTGTTGACTGTTCTGTTGTTGGATTACCAATTCGACTTGCTGATGCCTGCTCCATCGTATGGGCTGTGTGTGCGTGTAGGGACATATAGACGTGCCAGATTACCCACCTTTATAACTGTTTTATCTTGGATGATCACGTTACCCACTCTCTAAGTTCTGTATCGATAGGTTCTAGCACCATGTGGAGTGAATGAGGTGATATGTGCTAGAGCTTCTGAATGTGTCTCCAATGGCACTGAGCTGTGCCTTGCTGCTGGTTTTTCTGTGAAATTGGATGATGACAGACATGTTGGCTCTGAAGAAGCACCTTGTTATGGCGGTCAAGCTAGTTTAGACTCAATTTCTAGTTCATGGAAGACTGCAAATTCTGAGATGCCTCAAGAATCTGATGATCACCAGCGGCTGGGGGGAATGCCATTCGGTAAAACAGTATTTTGGGCAGTGGGAGGGATGGTCTTGACTGGAGGACTGCTGTTTAGAAGGTGATTCTACTCTCTTTGCACCCTAAAGTATGAATAGTTCAGGTGCTACATAAAAATAGGAACAAAACATTCATCACCTATTAGTTGACTTCTAGAGTTGGATTTTCTCGAACTCTACGATTTCTCTCCTGAACCAATGGTTATTTGTCACGTGACCATTTCCAATGTTTGCTTGGGGTCACTCAATTTTTTTTTTCCAAGGAAGGAATTGAAGCTTGGATTGTATGTAGTTTTCAAACCTCAAATGTAAGTGATATATGAAATGTGTTTGCATGGTGGGTGCTGAAAATTAGCTCAAGCGTCTTATAAGTTAAGTTTTCAGTAGCTTTTGATCTTTGTAGGTTAGTTGTTTCAGTTCCTATAAGCAGTGGCTTGTTTACTGGCTGAACTCTGGTTTGCTATGCACCTTGAGTATGGGTCTGCACAGGGAAAAAGATGCTATCCCATATGTGTAGCATTTCTGCCATTTGAAAAGAAATTTCAGGATATAACCCGATTTCCCACTGGAAGCTTGTCATAACTTAATAAAAAGTCAGTGTTAAGACCAATGCTTTCTTGTCTCTCACCTGTCACATGATGAAGGGACTCCAGGAATTTGATTTTAGAACTCGAGACTGTTGTTCTCAGGATTTGGTTGAATAAATTGCTCAAGGCTATTATTTTACTTCTATCTCTTGATTGCGGATGCTCAAAACTAGTGCGTGGTTCCAGTATGCATTAGCCAGTCAAAAGGAAAAGGATTTTGGTTCAGAGTTTCTCAGATAAATCACGTAATTTCTGATGTACTGTTGTTCATTTTATGGTACAAAGAACATCCATCTGATTCTCTATTTATGGCCTGTCATTTAGGGTCTTACGGGCATTCAAGTTTTGTTTTGTATCTTTGAATGTATATCGTCCTCACCTACAGCAGGAGTAGGAGCAACAGCCACTACCAGAAAATTGCTGCTATTCAGCGTGCTGCAAGGAGACTGGAAGCTCAGACGAGCCAGAAATCTTTCAATTCACGTAGTAAGAAGGGGAAGGGAACATGAATCTCCACTATCTGCTTCTTTTACAGGTTAAGCGATGAACTGAGTTACCTTAAACTTTACGTAATTATTGGAGAACTGCATAGGTATCAGTTTGGGAATCACGCAGTGAGATGTTAGAATCTCCCATGCCTTCTCCTCTGGCCCTTCAAGCATATCAAGAAACTAGGTATCGCTGCAGATGCATGCCTCATTTGAGTTAATCAGATTCTTAATGTTTATATGATTTCTTTATGCTAGCATTCCGACAGTATATGACTTTTTGCTTCTGAGCTCGGTAAACCTCATCAATATATAAATTTAATCTCTGAGTTATGGCTGCCTAATTTGGTAATTTTCCGGGAATTAGAAGGTGATAGATCTCATTGTAATTTCTGGACTGTATTTTTCCCGTTAAAGAATCCTCCTTTGAGAGGGCAAAAGTAAGCAAAGCTTTTGAAGGTTTATTTTTGCCCTATGTTCTTTTTTACTTTTAGCCTTGTGGGTCCCATCCCCTGTAATGGGCGTCCGTAAATCACCCCATTCTCAAAGGTGAGGACCAACTCCTTACCCCATTCCAAAGACAAATGATGGCCACAACGCCACGAACCCAGTGGTTTGTTGGCTGCCTTCTTCACTTAAGCAGTAGAAGCACAACTCTATGCCATTTTCGTCATTCCAAAAGGTGCAGTTATACTTCTGTTTGCAGGTAAACCTATCTGCAATTGTAATTACTACAAGAACACTGCCATCCTTCAGCGAGCTGTTTTTGTGATTCTGAAGCAGCAATTGATGCTGGTTCTGGCCGAAATCAAGACCAAGCATGGATCGCTTGGCATACGTTCAGCTTTTTGGCAGGAAGATGAGGAAAACATGCCTTCTTCATTTGTTGAGAAGAGGGATTTTTGGCTGTAACCTCTCTTGTCATCTTACACTTTTCTAACGTTGCAGAAACATGGTTCTGTCTTGCTTTTGGGAGATGGAAATGTAGG
Organism: Syzygium aromaticum; assembly: GCA_024500025.1. Classification (NCBI taxonomy): domain Eukaryota; kingdom Viridiplantae; phylum Streptophyta; class Magnoliopsida; order Myrtales; family Myrtaceae; genus Syzygium; species Syzygium aromaticum. Next base: position 37,072,851 of record CM044892.1, read on the forward strand.
AGTAGAAGGATTTACGTACACACAGCCCATTGGTGTCTACATAACACTGTTCATTTTGATGCATCAATGTGAATTCAGAAGGTCATCGGTTTATGTCTGCTGATATGTTCATTGCTTGGATGCTCAAGTTAGCATCAGATTCATGGTATCCGACAAGTGTTTCAAAGCAGGGCTCGATAGCGAAGGCTGAGGCTAAAGTGCCGCTGAACGACTTGATGTCTCCTAAAGATGTCACGTTAAGTGGAGATCATAATCAGAAGCATTATTTAAGGCCAAAATTTGATGGATAGCCTTTTGTACATAGCACGCCGTCCTGTGCTTCTAAGCCACTCGATAGTCCTCCAGTTGATACATAGCACGCCGTCCTGTGCTTCTAAGCCACTCAATAGTCCTCCAGTTGATTTGCTTGCGCGATACTACACTCCATCCATTCACTAAACCCCAGAACTACGGAAAAAATCAATGTTAGAGTTTTTGTCCCTTTAAGGGCTTGACAAAATGGTTACTTTCAGGAATTTATAAATTCTCAAACGACCTCTTTTCTTGATAGGAATTACCCTTGATGTAGATGGCTGCTTTTCTCACGAAACACCGAATTGCCGGTGTCGTTAGTCACACTCAATAGGGAATAAAACTGAAATATTAACAGAAGCTTGTTGTGAAGACAACTCTTAAGCACAATTGCAGTTGACACCAAAAAATTACAGAATGAAGAAAATTCAAATCATTAGTTTACCCTAGGCGAGCCATTTCCATGGGGTGTCCTAAGGTCTAAGATCTCGCTTTCTCAGCTCAAAATAGAGCATGTGTGATCGAAGACCCTGAACCAACTCTCATCCTACCATCGTTGCTGCACTTGGATGTTCTTGAACGATTGAACTTTTTCGTTGAAACGGAGTGCATATCCTTATCCAAGCTTATCTATGACAGGTATCTAGCTTATGCATGAAACCAGCTTTCTTTCTCATTTTCTCGTCAAAAGAAGAACATCTTTCAGAGACCACGGTCCGTGGATCAGACTCTTCCAAGCTGTGGAGGCTGCTCATACCAAGTCAAGAAAAAATTATTTCACAGGCCCACATCAAAATTGACTTAAATGAGAGAAAAAGAAAAATAAAGGCGTGATCTTTGTTGCCGTTGAATTCAGGAGAATGGTGAGGCCCAGGAAGAAAAAGAAAGTTAGATTTTTCAATACCTTCTTAAGAGTCATTCTTGATGAACTAGAGCTGCCAGAGGCTTTGCTTTCAACTGGTTTCAGTATCTCAAACGAACACACCAAATTCTCATCAACACTTAGCAATGCGCCCGCATTGTCAAACTCCCCTCCATAATTGGGAGCTGAAAAGATTGTGACTAACCGCCGTTTCGCGAAAAATTCGTACCCGTCCTCTACCACCTGCAATTAACCCCAGAAGATCTTTTTGATATCTTTTCAAGGCAAATTTGAAGGGAACGACATCATGATGTAATGTTCAGCCATCGCTTTGCAATGTTTGTGATTGTAGAAAACGTTTTTCGAGAACAAGTCGACAGAACAAATTATACTGGAAATAGGCTTCTCCAGAGTGCAAATCCAACCAAGCATTACAGTTCTATTATCTACATCACAAATAACTAGTTCCTCCAGATTCTGTAGAGAGTCCTTCAATTAATACGTAGAATTACCGATCAGCAAGTACCAAAACCACTGGTTGGGAGATTTCAAGCCATAAATTGTACGGGTAGTTATCACTACATCAACTTTTCTTTTACGACACTAATCCAAGATATAATATATAGAATATGATGGGACAATGAAACGGGAGACTGGTAATTGGATGGGTTGTTGTCGTGTTGATGTATGTGCTGGTAAAAGCAATTGTTTGATGAGCAAAAAGTTAATTAGACATATTAGCATACAATGGAAATTTGAAAAAGGGCCTTTCAACACATCATAAGAATTCTGAGAAGACTAAATTTGGAATATTTTTTATTTCATGAGTCAATGAAGCGCCTCGAGTTTAAGAGTGCCTTAAGAATGCTCGCAGCATTTTGCATCTTTAACAGGCATCAAGCTAGCTAGTAAAGAGATTGGCTTACCTGATGACCTCGGCAAATGAGATCAAGATCGTTCTTATCCAAAAACTCAGCAACCTTATCAGCTCCGAAAGTACATGAGACACCACGATCACTGTCGGCCCAACCATCAATACTAGGATCTGGGTCAGACCACAGAAGATCGCAGAGAAGACCGGCATCGGGAACCTCGGTTGGCCTCGATATTTCCTTTATTTGATCCAACTTGTTCAACTCCGGGGAGAGGCCCCCATGCATGCAAAGTATCTTGTCATCGATAAGGGCAGCCACTGGCAGGCAATTGAAGCAATCGGTGAATATTTTCCAAAGCCTAACATTAAAACGCCTTTTGCACTCATCATAAAAACCGTAGATGCGATTTATTTTTGCGTCTTCGTGGTTTCCCCTCAAGAGAAAAACTTTGTCGGGATATCTTATTTTGTAGGCCAGGAGCAAACATATCGTCTCCAAACTGTGCTTCCCACGATCTACGTAATCTCCTAGAAATAGATAGCTCGCAGAAGGAGGGTGGCCACCATAATCAAATAGCCTCAGTAGATCGTGGTACTGTCCATGTATATCACCTGTAAGAAACCTGCAACATTAGAATTACTTGACGCATACTAACTCGATTGTATTGAATGCACTGATGCGCTAAAAGACAGAAGCTTGCATTCAGCTCAAATGAATTTGTACCATTTTCCCCTTAATCAAAGAGCCTGAAACTACTAAGCAATCCTTTCACGTCCTCCTACTAAGAACCCCGTCCTTGGAGCATCTGTCCTCCCCAAACATTAACAGATTCACTAATGCTTTGATGCGCATTAATTAAATTACAACATCTCAAGATTCTTACTTCAGCACCCTGCTCTTTGTTCATTTGCTAAGCAAGAATAAACACACAATAAAATATTTCCACTAGCAAACACGAGTCATCGTTTCATCAAATCAACTGCCTTCAACGTTAGTGAAGACAGCAAAAACAACTGCTGTAGTTTATGCAGCAGAAACGAGAAACAGACGAAAGAAGCAACCGCGTGCTAATCAGGTGGACAACAGAAACAAAAGAGAGCTATGAGAAGAAAACTATAACACGCAAGGCCTTATGATTATTGGTTCCTAGCCATTTGCCATATAATCCTTTGCCACAGACTAATGCACCTGCCGCACAACCAAAACCACCTTCCAATCAATCATGAGATGAGAGCATGACAACACGAGAGAGAGAGAGAGAGCTCATACCGCAGATTCTGATAGGAGCGTGAAGCTTCAAGAGATTGGGCTGAGACAGGAAGATTTGGCGAGCGTTGATGCAGAGTTGGCGGATCTCAGCCTCCGAAAGCTGAACTTGCTTCCCTCCTTTGCTTTCCAATAATCTCCTCAGTATGTCATCCAACACACCCTTCTGCATCATTCCTTCCATTGTCATCATCATCATCTTCTTCTTCTCTTTCTCCACTCAAAACCACACTAAAAAAAAAAAAATACTCCCTCCCAATATTACCAAGATTAAACCGGCTCAGCTAGCTTCTGTAGAAACAAACAGCTCAAAGTGTGTGCACAAGAACAATAATACGAAGGAATCACCCAAACGAAAAATCCGTTCTTTGGTCCTGCAAAATCCCTTTATTTTTAAGGGATTAAGAGGAGATGAGCAAAAGGGTATCTGCCGAATTGAGCGACGCGGATCAAAAGAGCTCCACCTTTTTGTCTGCGCAATGAAAATCAACCCAAGAGGGTATGCTCAGATATGAGAGAAAGTCAATGGAGAGGATTATGCTTTATGTCCATGGAATTTGGAAGGTTTCCATGAACTGTGTGTGTGTGAGGGAGAGGAGGAGAGGGAGAGAACTAAATCTGTTAAAAACTTACACTTGCAATATGAATTGAATGACCACAAATCCAAACTTTAAAAACAGATATGAAGTTGAGAGAGAGAGAGAGAGAGAGAGAGAGAGAGAAGAAAAATCGGGGCTTGGGAGATTGTGAGGAGCAAAGGATCAAAAGAACGAGGCTGTCAAATGCTGTGCGAGAATGAATCTCACCCTGTGCAAGGAGATTATTCATTACGGTTGATGTGGAAACCTCAAAAAGCGGGCGACTAGTTGGCGCCTCACAAGAGCCGGCGCAATTTAGCATCCATTATACATTTCTTATCTCTTCTCTGCTTTCACTTCAGAAGACTTTACGTTCCGTTCGTTTGATGAAAAATATTCTGTCGAAAAATATTTTTCAGATTTTTCTATATTTGGGAGGCAGAAAACTTCCCCCCTCACAAAATAGCTTAAATTTATAAAAAATGATTTTCGCTTTTGAAAAGCGAAAATCATTTTCCGCCAAACTCCTCCTTCCTCCTCTAGTCGCTGGCCGCCGATCGCGGCTCGTCGGTTGCCGCTCGTTCGCTGTCGCGGCCACTCGCCACCGCCGCCACCGTCGGTAAAAAATATTTTCCGAAACTTTTTCATATTAGTTGCCTAACACTGGAAAATTATATTCCGGAAAAATATTTTCCAGGAAAATGGCTTCTGGGAAAATATTTTCAAAAAATACAATATTTTCCGGCAAACGAACGGTGCCTATACCACAATTATTTTACCACTATCCACACTTAAACGACTTCCATTCTAAATAAGTGTTCTCTGCCCTATTCAAAAACGTTGAATTTGCTCGCCAGGAGCTTGTAGAGGAACAAATTTGACCTGGGTATTTAAAGAGATGATGACCTTTTCACCTTGTCTGCCCCATGCATAAGATACCCGATGCACCCAGAATTGAAATGTTCAATGCGTTTCCGTAAAGTTTTCAACTTTGTAGACTAAATAGGATATAGACATGCGATTCCAGAGAAATATCAACCTTCTCAGGATGAGAAAAAGAACTTGAAATATTGAGCGAGTGGATTGTCTGATGAGATAGCCCACAAGGCGCGACATAGCAGATGATGAGTACAGATGACGAGTTGTCGTGGGAGTAATGTTCACGACAAGTAGCTTGGTGGGTTAATTTGTAAAGATGAGGGCGAAGATCGTGGCCGACTCCTTGTTCTATCTTCTTTTTTCCTCTCTCTCTCTCAATCTCTCTCCCCCTGTTGAGCTTCGCAACTTGAAGAAACCGCGTCCTTTGAAAAGTCTCAAGTGTTTGTGTATACCATGAACTTCTGACACCGCACCGCAATGGAATACCAGTCAGGCTCGATTACAATACACCCTTAATTTAATGTTTTCCTCACCTATCATGGAGGACCACGTAACAAGGCATTATCCTTTTGTTAGTTGGTGCCTTCCTTGGACCTAACTGAAACTCAGTTTATTGGAGGTATTCCCGTTCACAAACTCAATGAATGCATCGAGTATTTGCTTGAACAAGTTTTATTTAGTTGATGGTGATAACGAGCATTGAGCCACCATGCGACTTGTTTCGCTCACTAACGTCACTATCTTTAAGCATAAAATGGTTCGTTCAAAAGGGTTTGGTGAGAGTATCGTCGCTTCATTAAGATGGATGAACAGATGAATTTGCTTTTGGCGAATCTGTTCAACTCTTTAAAATTCTCCACGATTCGCGTTAATTTATATGTTGGGGAAGTTTCAGACACTTCTTCGCATCAAGGACTAGTAGGTTCGCGTCAAGGGGAGTTTCTATTAGCATTTCATTGTCAAGTGAACTCCCCAATGAATAAGTTATTCTCTGAAAGCTACAGAGTCCACTTTCAGTTTTTTACAGTAGGTGCTGCGACCAAGTCAATTTGGAGTTTACCGCGGTTCAGGGAAAGGAGATTAGGTAGGTGGGAACGGTGGAGTGAAAGGGATAATCTCAATGTTTTTGTACGTGAGAAGAGATCAATGAGATAAAGAGAGCTTTCATTTGTTGACCAATTTGACTCCACAAACTTCTGCCCGAAAATACTCTGAGAAACTTCCTGTGGACAGACCTGAAGGGCCTTCGACAATCATGGCTATTAATAAACCATTTAGAATATGTGTAAAAAAGAACAGCCTTAACTTAGGGTGCGTTTATTTGAGCGAAAGTAATTTTTGGGAATCCGTTTTTCGGACTTTTATACATTTGGTTCTCCGATAATGATAAGTCAACCGAAAAAACTTTCCGGTCAAGGAAAACATTCATATATAAAATTAGAAAAATGAATTCCCTAATCTAAAAAGGTGAAAATACTTTCCGGAATTATTTATCTTGAATTTATTAATATTTTTTCTTTTTTCTTTTTTTTTCTTTTTCCTTCTTCCTCCCTCCATCGGTCGCCGGCCTTTCTTTTTCCAAAATAAAAGTAATTTAAAAAATACAAAATTTTTCGATAATTTTCACCATCAGATTTTTCTCACTAAACAACTGAAAATACTTTTCAAGTTTTTTTTAGGTTTTAGCCAAACACTAGAAAACGAACTCATTTTCTTGGAAAGTATTTTCCAAAAATGGTACATTTTCTAGGAAACAAAGGCACCCTTATGAGGGCGTTTGGTAAGTTGCCAAATAGTAAAAATTTCTGTTCTTTTATTTTTAGAATCAGTTTAGGAACATAAATCAGTTTGTTAAAATTTTAGTGCCTGGGCACAAATTTGCAAAAAATTATTTCCAAAATCAGTTTTGGAATAGAATCAATAAGCAAAAAAAAGTAGCTTCTTGATTTTGGAACAGTTTTTCAATTTCTAATTCTTCTTGGTTTTCTTCTTCTTTTTTGGTTTGTTGTTGTTCTTCTTCCCGGTTTGCTGCTGGCCGCCGACCACTGGTGATCTGCTAGAGCCGACGAGGGCGGCTCGCAACCATGACGGCGAGGGTCGCGACGCCCTCGCCGGCTCTGGCCTGTGGCCGGTCGCCGATGGCTAAGCAAAGGAAGAAAAAAAAAGAAAAAAAGGAAAAAAAAAGAAAGAAATATTAAAAAATTCAAAATATTTATTAAAATATTATTAATAAAAAGAAATTTTGTATAGTTACCAAACGCATTTCTGTTCTTTTTCTATTTTAAGAATAGAAATTTTGGACAGTTACCAAACACCTTCAAATGCTTAGAAATTGTTCTCAGGCATAGAATAAAAAAGAATTATTTCTGAACAGAATTAGTTCCCGGGCACAAAATCATTGCCACCCTAAATGAGTTCACATTGTCACTATGATCTAGTTATTTTGGTTGCCGGAGCGTCTTTAACACAGCACCATTCAGAGTCTATGTTCCACGGAGAAGCAAAAGTTCACGGGCTATCTGTTCCTTGGTTGGTATATTTTCTTGTGCGCGTACGCTTGACATGAATGGAATTTTTTGCTTCTTGACAAACTCAACCAACTTCGTGAAGGCATTAGGTATCAGGCGAGGAAGAATGAACAAAATCATTCATGATGCAGCTGGAATTGATTGACCTACGATGTCATGGACGCATATGTACGTTTCCAGAAACAGAACGCGGCAGCATTCGAGGGAATGATCTCCAAGTCATACTTACCGAATTTGGTAGTTTCACCACAAGCTTCAAAAAAACGGTACCTTCTCCACAGACAGCACAATAAGGCAAAGCAACGCGCCTCCTTCCACTCAACTAACTCCACTAAATGTCAGTTACAGTGGTTGAAGAGCAACGAGAAAATCTCAGGGCTATTAAATGGCACTCTGTAAACTGTCCTTAAAAAGAAGACAAAGTGTCCCCTCCTTCAAAGAACCATTGGCCTCCAAATATATACAGATTTCAACCGGTCTGGAAGTTATTATCTGCATCTACCTCAAGATATTTCGAGTTCAATAGCACTTGCTTCAGTTTCCTTGTGACGTCAATGGAGTTGCGTTCACGTTTGGTCAAAAGGAACAAAAAACAGAGTATGCAAGTTCAGCTCTCAAGTCGTGCAACATATAACAGTTTCCCATGGCCCGCATCGTTAAGCTTCTATAGAATGAACGTATGCAAGAATTTTTCTTAATTACCCACTTTAAGAGGGGTTGCCCAGTGTGCCGGGGAGTTCAACCAACGCATATATAAAAAAAGTATAGGGTGCCCTCCTCTTGGTGCCATCGTAATCTCTCCGTGTTCAATCACTTTCATGGGTAATCAATGTGTTACAACACTGTTATGTGAACCCGGTCATACAAGGATGATGTTTTAGAAAAGCTGCAACAGCATTCGTGCGATAGAGTTCACTTCTCCTCAAATAAGAGACAATCATTACAAGTCCTAAATGTTCAATCAAGACAATGGAATGGCAGAATCATTCTGTTTTTAACTCAATAACCATTCTTCTCCGTCTGTGTCATACTAATTGGGTGGGGTGCATGCCTTCTTTCCGTTCCAAGTCGCATGCAATTATCATTCTTAAGATGAGAAATTTCAAAGTGGCGAAGAATCATTGTCAGAGTTTGAGCTCTTAAAACAAACCATCGCGCACTCTTACTTTAAGATTTATAATTTGTTTGGCAAACCATTTCAGCCATCCAGAAAATCCTATTGTTTGAAGAGAGACCATTTTTAGCTAAATAAAGAGAAGAGAAGAAACAGCAAATAGAGAGTTCAGCTCCCCTAATTGAAACTTCTAATGAAATTTGGGTTCCAAAGGGGAGAACCAGATTCAACATTCAAAAGAACAGCCACAAAAGTTTCTTGACCAACGGAGACAGAGAAGATAGCAAGAATCTTGAGGGATATTACCACAGCAAACATCATACCAAACACAAACTCGGCGACTATTGCCCATATCTAATCTGATCAGTGACACTAAAATTCCTAACCAATATGAAGTCACAATCCATGCTTTGAACAGTGAAAAAAAACTGAAAGATCAAATTCTTTGCAAATTATTGGAAAAAGGGGCTATATACAAAGATCATAACTAGTACAAGTTTTTTGCATATAAATATGGACTGCCCTGAGCAATCTTAGTAACACAACCCAGAGACCTATTCAAAAGTTGGTTACAGATTCAAGTTCAATGGCTTTTAAAACTAATGAAGAACTCTCGGTCAAATGGAAGCTAATAAAGAAAATGTGGTACATGACCCATGTGGACAATCCAAAACAACCAAAATCTGATTAGTTAGCAGTGAGTGCATCTAAGCAACCATGTTCGAAGGGAAGAAGCTGTCCACATAGATACATATTGCGAATTAGAGAACATATGTATAGTAATCTCACCATATATTTCAGCAGCCAAATAGCTTTTAGCACACTCGAGTCTCTGACTCCCAACTTAGAAACACTTTCATCTAGAACAAGCATGAGCATAAGAGCATTATATCTCTGTAAGAGACTAGTGTCAGTTTCTTAGGATATCCTGAAGATTATTGGGCAGAGATGCAGTGTCTTTTGGTTGGCTGTTGTAATAAGCCTAATGGAGTTAACAGCTCTCTCACCAGTGCGAAGATTTTCAGATGCACCAGGCTTATAGACCTGCTGAATAGTGGCTTTGAGAACCCAATGGGGCCAAAAGTAAACCATAGACACCAAAGTTCTTCGAGATCATTCAGCTAAAGTTGCTTGATATCCAGTCATTTATCACGTTCTCATTTCTTAGGGCTGCCGACTATTTCATCTAACGTGCAAATTTTCTATTTGAAGTCCCGTGGATAACTCCTCTATGGTTGTTGGTCAAATACCACCTATTGCTTCCTCCGGGTTTTGAACCTGCGCCATACCCTTGGAGAGGAACAGAACACATCCTCCTGGTCATTTACAATACAACTATATTGATGTAAATGGTAACTGTACATTGATCAGGGAAACAGATAAATTGGTCCATGGTGGAGGGATCTCCACATAGCAAAGTGGTCACAATACTTCATCGGGATTTGTCTGACGAATAAGCATTCTAGATTTCATCTCTTTATAGCTGTTATCCACATGAAAGTTTTTCAGTGGAGTCCAACCGTTAGAGAATTTAACTATTAATCAAGGCCTTCATTTAAAAGCTTAAGCTTTTAGAGTAATTGGATGTGTAAATTTCACATGGTATTGGAGCAAGAGGTCTCGATAACAAATCTTCTGAAGTCCCTTATTTGCCTTCTCATTTATATTTCCACAGTTTACTTTTAGGTCAAAGTCCACACCACGTGCAAGAGGGAAGTGTTAAAATGTTAAATATAAAACCACACATTCATTTAACAGTTTAAGCTTGTGGAATAGTTGGCAATGATTTCACAAAATTTCACACTAACGTTTAGATCATTCGAGGAAATGGAACACCATTGTCTTTCTCTATGTTTGGAAGAATTTTAGGGCAATTAGAGGGAACGGGGCCATTCCAAATTTAGAAAAATATCTACAGATAGCACTTATTTTTCTCCTTCTCATATTTGAATATAGTTTTGAAAGTTCAAAACAATACTTCCTTTTCGGTAACATAGGATTTCCGTCACAGCCAAACAACAAATTCTACTCAATTATTCTTTCATTTGCAATCCCTCACTCATTCCATCCATGTTAAACACGTATACAAGTCTAATTTAGGGTGAACCAGCAGTAATAGGAAGATAATTTCTCATGCATTTTACACAATTCAGAACAAACATTCTTCAAGATAACCCTTCTTAGAAACAATTGGGTGAAGTCTGTTCTGTTCTTGAATTCTACTCCACTTTCATGTATCTGTCACGAGCATTCTTCACAGTACAGCAGCATAATCTTAACAAATGCAGAAACCATCAAGCGCACAACAAAGAAGAAGAGAAAAGGCTTGACAACAATTAATCATTTTGAGCTCAATCTATTTCCATCGCGTCACAAAGGATAAAGAAATGAATTTCCGGCGGCGCGACAACGTTTCGTCGCCAATTCCATTTCTATCAGTAAGAATCAACAAACGGCCTACTACTTCTTCTCGTCATCTCACTCACCCCACCCTTATCGCAATTCAGCCCGCATCCGCACTGAGGGCACTCCTCGAAGTTATCGATAGGGAAATCCGCACCTGCGATGCCGACGGAGAACTGCAGATCGTCGCCCCGGCGGCTGACCTCCACGATGTCTACCCACACGAACAGCAGCTTCACCTTCACCCCCTGCAGGTTCTTGAGCCGGTTCTCGGAGATGACCCCGCGGATCGTGGACTTGTACTCCAGCTGGTACGACCCCTCGAGCGAGAAGCTGCAGGTCTTGTTGAAGTAGGCGGCGAACGCGCCGGTGGGCTCGTCGAGGTCGTAGCCGCTGACGCCGATGGGGAGGATCCCGGCGGGGAAGTTGTAGTCGCCGAGGATGTCGTACGCCGACCGCTTGCCGGCGGGGCCCGAAAGCGCCGGTTCGGCGCTGACGAGGAGGGCCGCGGCGGCGGCGGCGCAGAGGATCGCCGACGACAAAAGTACCGATCTGGGAGCGAAAGCGAGACCCATCTCTGTCTCCGTCTCTGTCTCTCCGGCGGTCGTTGTTGATGGATGAGGTTTGCTTGTGCGAGCGAGGATACGAGATTGCGTCTCTGTCGAAGCTTAACTGAATGTCTTCGGAGAGAACGAAAGTTCGGTACAGTTCATCTCGTTGTTCCGCAGATCGAATTGGAATGGTTGTTGTTGACTTTGACTCTCTCTCTCTCTCTCTCTCTCTCTCCCTACTAAATGGGCCTAAGACTCAAATGGGCCCGAGGCCCAAATGGGCCCAGTGTCCAGTGTTGCTAGATGGGCTTGAAACCATGCGGAGTTTGTTCTTTCGTGATACGATTCCCTAATCTTTCGACTTGACTAGTTTTTACTGATTATCGGAAGTTTGGAATCGTTCCTTCGAATCTTTATTCCTCGACTAAACAAAAAAAGAACATAAGACTATGATTTTATCCTCATCGGAGGTTATCGAGGTAATTGGACAGACGCGATTATCATTAATCATAGGAGGATTCGCGTTTTCTTACTGGTTTGGCCTCAGTGTAGACGGTTACGTGGATTCGAAACCTTGATCGGAATTCACGATTGTGCGGAAGTTGGCCTTGTTGAAAGATATCAACTTGGATCTCACTTCACATCCGCTCTTTTTTTTTTCTTCCTTTTGTGTTGATTACCTAAAGGCGTGACTTTGATTGAGCTGCTACTCTGAAGGGAACTAGCATGGTACTTCACCGTCATGGTTCTCCATTTGAATGTGATTTTCTCAGCATAAGAATCAAACCAGAGACCATTAGTTCCTTAGCCAAAAGTAGTGGAATGCCCTTACCATTGAGTCTATCTTAGGACAGGTCACAACGGCATTATACTCTCCTATTGAAATATGTCTGGATAGATTCTTACTTTTTGCTTAATTTAAATAATGCGATAAACGCACTTTGAATTTTCTTAACCCGAAACATCCAAAACTTTCGCAACATAATAATATTGATGCGTATAGTCATGTATAAACTTTTATAAATTGAAATTCAAACATTATTTTAAGATTTTGGCTGGGTTTTCATGCTTTGACCTTAAACAAACATGCCGTTGAGTTGCAAACACTCGTGTTTTTTTATTGTCCATTTTATGTAGTTACTTTAGCACGTCCTTCGGAATCTCGTGCTTGATTGATATGTAAGAATTTGCACTCCCGAGAGGTTGCTTGAGGAAGCATGTTATCCAACAGATCAAGACATCCACGCTTATATAATATGAAATAACATGATATGATATGATATAATATGGTGCGTAAAATTAATGGGGCATCGACATACCTGAACATTTCAAATCAGGGACATTGAATTGCGTCTAAAATTCTCTAATCACTCGATGGAAATGACCTTCTCTCCTTATCAATGCCTGGTAAGATCCAAAGTTAGGGTTTAATCAAGAAAGACATGCATGCATTACGTGGGACAACTAGCGAAAGTTCCTCGCAAGGGCCTACATAGCAAGTTCCCCGAGCTTGTTAAGTTTGGACATTACTTTAATTAAGACTAACGCTCCATTTTTTTTGTGAAAAATGAATGATTTATAAAATATTTTCTTAAAATATGATCGATTGTATAGCTTGAAATTAATAGTCAATGGAAAATATTTTAATTATCAACAATAATTTCTACCTAAACTTTTTCGTAAACGATGAGAATATTTTTCGTTCATTCATTTTTGTAAACGATATAAGTGATCATTTTTGGGAAAATATTTTTCAAATTATTCATTTTTCGCAAATCATTTGTTTTGCGAAAAACATTTTCCTTATTTTTCGATGTTTGGTTCGTTTAGGAAAATGAGTAAACGGAAAACCTATATTTAAATTACTACAAGCTCCAGTAACAATATTATCAGTAGACTCAACTTTAATTCCCTTACCTTTATCATTTTTTAGCTTAAATCTTTTCTAAGATGCCCCATTTTGCCACAGCTCCAATATATAGCACCGCCACTCCTAGACTAACCACATTTATTCAGGTTTATACTCTTCTGCTAACATGAGTACTAGTTATTCCTCTACTTTCACCTATTAAAGCAGTGAATACAAGCTCACTATATTCTCTCACATGGATGTTCTCACTTAGAATTAAATCACCATAGGAATTACTAACAACAGTAACAATAGTATTCAAACTGTCGGGCAATGAGGATAATAGAATCAAAGTACATACCTCATCTTCAAAGTTAACTCAACTAAACTCAATTTACTAACAACCACGTTGACTTCATTGATATGATCAGCAATTGATGCGCCTTTTCCCATCTTTAAGTTAAACAGAAATACATGTCCGGCATGGCTTTCATCAAATCCGTAGTGGTTTTCTCTTTCGCGATATTAAACGTAATAGTATGAGACAAGGTAAGCCAAATAATGCCCAACGCTTGTCTATCTAGTAATTCCCTTTCATCTTACTTCACCGACTCTGGTTTCTCCCCATATAGGGGTAAGTACAATTTCCTTTGATATAGGTAATTATGAGTTTGCATTTTCTAAAATCCAAAATCATTCCTATCAAATCTATCAATTTTCACTTTTCCTTCTTTTGTCCTTATTGATTCGTTTCAACTCAATCAAGCCTAACTCTGATATAAATTGTTGCGGAAGAAAGCGGTTGAACAATAAAATAAACAAAACATAAAAATCAAACATCAGCTTTACATGGTTCAGTCGATGTAACCTATATTTACGGGGAGAGTAATAAAGAATTATATTATAGATCAAGCGATACAACGGAGATTACAACTACACTCGAGTCATTCAAACATTCTCATTGTTTCATAGCCACCAATTACACCAAACAACTCACATAGTGTTTAACCCCATAATTTTTCACGAAATAATCTCTCATCTCACAAAGAAATGAACAAATCTTACCACAACATTTAACCGCGTGCAACACTAAATTATTGGTGTAATTCCTCAAACAAAATCACTACGTACACATGAACTTTACAAAGAAGCTCTCTTTGCATTGACCGAAAGTATATTGAAAGAGTGAAGATAATTAAAGAGAACAATCATGAATTTCCACTTCAATGGGAGAAGCAAAAGCCAAAAATCGAAATGATGTTACCTGCAACACCAGCACATATGTTGAAGCCCTCCCGAGAAATAACATCACAAGAGAGAATTTACAAAGAACAAGAAAACAAAAGAGTGAAGAGAGAATCTTGCCAAAAAAAAAAAAAAAAGAGTGAAGAGAAAGAATATCAACGTATCAAAATTGCCCACCACGAAGCTCAAGCTAGCCTTGGAGAGAGAGACAGTGAGAGGGAGAGAGAATTTGTACGAAATATGTAAATGAAAGCGAAGAGGTGGAGAGCTTAGAGATGCATGTGTGGTGGATGATGCCAGAGTTTTCTACTGGTATTTTGGATTCTTTCTTTTGTCAATCAGCGAAATGCCAGAGTTTTGCTCACAAAAAGGAGGGAAAAAGAGGACAGAAATCAGTGAATGCCCGTCTCTAGATGCTTGCCACGTTTATAGTATCCGTGGGAGTTTACACATGCTGATACTCACGATTGCATGTGGACTCAGCATCATCTTTCAGCGGTGAGGGCCACCTTCTCTGTTGGGCTAAACTGAAATGGCCGAGTTGGAATATAACGGAAGTCCTTTTTCTAGGAAACCATCTGCGACTGTTTCGGTTGCAGATCGTTCGGATTCGAAATTTGTTGGTAAGTTTGTGTTGGAATTTGCAATCCGATTTCTAGATTTTTCTAGGATGGGATTTTGCTAGTGCAATCTGGAAATATCGTAATAAAAAATCTGGTATTTGGACGGCAAAGGAAGCCGTTTGGAAGAGTCGACTAGATTCTCAAGAGTTCAGAGAGAAGCCAATGGCGGGTGGCTGAAGAAAATCAAGAACGTGGAAAGCAAGCAACAAGTTGACAAAAATAAATGTTGATGGAGATGAGGTGTCAAGAGAAGTCCAGAATATCTAAGGCGGCGGAGTCACTCTATAAAATGGCTAGGAATCATTCTTGTAAAAATGTGCGGGGAGTGAGTTCATAAATTCGTGTCCTTATAAGCTCCTCCACCAATACTCCTCCAAAACTATGTTGTTCAACTAACGAAACTATTTTTCCTTTTATCCCGTGACTTTCATTCTTGAAATTATCTTATCTTGTTCCCTTACCTATCTTCTACTAAATATATACTATACACACGACGCTTGCACTTCACTAACAAAAAATTATCATCGATATCGAAACTCTGCTTCCGCAAGTTCTAAATTTCAACATGGTATCAAAGCTTCATCTTGCAGACCCACTTGACTTCAATGATCTCTTTGTATTGACGAGCTCCCAAGTTTCATTTTTCTCGATCATCTTGATCTCTTCCTCCATAGCTTTTATCCAAACTTCTTCCTTGGACGCCACTTCATTTTGGTTCTAAGGTCGCAAAGTTGCATGTGTCATAAATTCTTCAAGAGGATGGTGGTGTTATGTCGTGAGTGGTGGAATCCGGCACTTCACCTTCTTCTTGTGATGTTGACTCCTCACGTGATGACACATGCAACTTTGCTACCTTAGAACCAAAATGAAGTGGCGTCCAAGGAAGAAGTTTAGATAAAAGCCATGGAGGAAGAGATCACGATGATCAAGAAAAAAAAAACTAGGGAGCTCGTCAATACAAAGAGATCATTGGAGTCAAGTGGGTCCACAAGACAAAGCTCAATACATATGGATCAATTCATCGGGATGAGGTAAGGCTTGTGGCGATAGGACACTTACAACAACTAGGTATCGACTATACTAAAACTTTTGAGCTCTCATAGCCTTAGTAGCACAAAAAAAATGGAAAATCCATCAACTAGATGTGAAGTTAGCAAACCTAAATGGATATCTTCAGGAGGAAATATATGTAGAACGACCACAAGACTTTATCGTCAAAGGCCAAGAAGTAAAAGTTCTAAAGCTCAAGAAGGTCCTCTATGGGTTAAGGCAAGCAACACGAAAGTGGTATAGCATAATTGACGGATACTTCACAAAGCAAGGATTCAGGAGGGGCATGTGTGACATTTTAAATTTCGACCCATTTTTGGAATTTATAAAACGTGTAATTCGTCAGTATACTTGTAGTAAAATCTCGTTCGGGAATTGATCACTCAAGGTTATTATTTTTAAAATTGAGATTTCGCTATAATCGTATTCGATCGAATTTGGCCGTTATTTGGAGCTCGAACTTTGATATCGAATTTTTCGGAGTTTCGTAATGAATTTAACTGGATGGTATCAATATTATTGTGGCCCACCTTGATATTACCTGAGATAGGTGAAAAGTGAATTTTTGATCGAGTGCAGATTTTGACTGGTAGACCTCTCTCGTAGTGTGTTTTAGTTATTTTTTTTTGGCCGTTTTCCCTAATTATTAATTAAGATTTTCGGAGACCGTTAGATCGTTTTCGAATTTAAATCGTAACCGTTGAATTGTACTCGATTACAAAAATTAATTTTTCTCTCTCTTTCTCTCACCGGTCACATCCCGCCCTTTTTGCGCCTGACTTCCCCACCAGCCCCCACCAATCCTCTCTCTCTTCCTTTTCTTCTTTTCTTTTTCTTTTTCTCCTTCTATTTTCCTTCTTCCTTCTCTCTCCTCTCCCCCGCCCTCCCGATGCCGACTGCTCCTGCTTCTGTTTAGCTCGCCGGAACCAGTCGCACGCTTCGCCCGACCCCGCGCCGCCGCCTACCTCGCCTAGCCGTGCCGTCTGTCTCGTGCCGTCGTCGCCCCGGAACCTCCGTTGTCGGACCGCCCGAGCTGCACGCGGGTCGTGTCCTCGCCGGTCCGCCCGTCGGACCAGCCACCGCCGAGCGCTGCTCCTCCTCGCTGTGGAGCCATTGCCCACCCAACTCTGTCTCAGGCCGTGCGACACTGCCCCCGGCCGCTCGGAACCTCCCGTCGCCGAGCTCACCCCTTGCCCAGCTCCGCTCGTCGCCGGAACCAGCTTCGCCGTCCGCCTCCGCTGCTCACCATCGCCGTCCAAGCCGCCCAGCTGCTGCCACCATCGCCGCCGCTGTCCTAGTCGCCGGGAAAAGCCCCAGGCTACGCCGGAGCAGCCCTACAGCGGCTGCTTCTTTGCCGTGCCCATCCGCCGGCTGCCGAGCTCGAGCCGGAAACCACCACGGACCGCTCTCGTCGCCGTCGTCGTTCTTGTGTTAACGACGACGTTAGCCAAGTAAGTTAACCCCTAATCCCGTGTTCAAGGTGTTAAACTTATTTAGGGTAGTTTAGATTATATTTAGGTTAATTTATTAATTATTTAAGTAGGATTAGTGATAGGTTATCGGTGTTTTAGCGATAGGTTATTGATTTTGGTTCGATAAGTTATTATTAGTTACATGATAAGCTATCGCGTATTTGTTGATAAGTTATCGCTATTTTAATGATAAGTTTTCAATTATTTTATTATTATTGATTATTTTATTAAATAAATTTATTTCGGAATTAAATATTATTTTATTATTAAATGATAAATTCCGGATTTAAATATTAATATTTGATTTTCGAAAAATTTATAGCGTCAAATTGTGATGCCAATATTGGTTTTCGTCGTATAAGTTGGCGTATTTAGAAAATGATTTGAATGATTATGATTCGAGAAAATGTTTTGAGTCTTTGAAAATAAATTATTTTAGGATATTATTAAATAATTAATTTCTGAATTTATTTATTATTATTTGGGAAAATATTTAATTTCAAATTATGATTTCTAGCTTGAATGGTGGCGATTATATCGTAAATCGTCGTATTAAATTGTTTATGTGACAAATTGTTTGGAATGAAAGCTTCTAAAGAAAATTTATGAGATTTTTGGAATTAAACTATTATTTGGTTATGCTAAGAAATGATAGTGATGGTTGATAAACATGTTTGGCATCGAAGCTTGCAAGAATTGGTTGACTGTTTGTATGTGTGACCACATGGTTTGTTATGTGGTATTGTGTGAGCACTATTCATGGACACATGGGCTAATTGAAAAGATAATAATTAGCCGGAATGCTTGTGTGCTCGTGTGGTAATATGTTGGAGCCGTTTTGCTGTGTATCGCTTGACGATACCCGATTTATCGGATCCTTGGAGATTATCTGGATTGCCGATACCCTAGATGCCTCGTTGCGGCTCGAGGCCGGACTCGATACTTCTTACGGGATACCATCTTACTGTGTATCGTTTGATGTTGTCATACTGAAATGCCGTCATCCTGTGTATCATTTGACATAGCCGTGCCCGATGAGGCGCGACAGAGCCCGGTTATACCGGAAAACTGCCATCTTGCTGCGTATCGCTTGATGTGTAGTGGTCCTGAAGGGGCATAATAACTGAAATACGTATGATGCATAGTGTTTGATTATGTGATAGAAACTGCTAAACATGATATGAGATGTGCCCAAGTGGATTCTATTTTATAATCGAGACACGCACACCTGTGATGCATTGATGCATGGGTAATTTATTTAAATGTTTCAAATATGCGACATATTCATTTCATCAACGAGTGTACCAAGGCGAGGTAAAGATGCCTATGGTTGTTTAATGATATTGTTGTTGATATGGTATTGCCTGGTTAGGGACCCCGTGCGAGTTAGCCTCCTAAGCGGGGCTTTGGCCGTTAACTTATTGAGACTTTTGTCTCATTTGTTGTTGTTAACCCCTTTTTCAGGTCCTTGGCTTGTTAATGTACCAAGTTTGGTTCAGAATGTCTGAATGCTGGCTTTTTGGGATTGACCTGTTGGTGGAGTAGATTGACCCCAACTTGTTATCTTTTTGTTGACTTTTTGTGGTAGCGCCCGAAGCGGGCTTGTAAGAATGTTCCCAGGGGTTAATGAAGTGAAAATCAAAATAGTGTTATTTGACTGTTGTGATTTATTTTTCTAGTTATCCCTATTTGTTATTGTTGTCCGGGGATTTTGTGATCGTTTCCGCATGCGTAATTAAAAGATAAAATGAAGGATCGACGATGAGTCCTGCGACGTCACATCTCAACGATCAAAAAGGGGTGTCACGCATCCGTGGGGTTCGGGGCGTAACAGCATGAGTGAGCCAACGCTCCACGTCAAGACCCAAGGTAAGTCTGAGACTCTCGTTGTCTCTCTGTACGCAGATGATCTCATATAAACAGGGAACAATGAAAATATAAATCAATAATTCAAAGAAGAAATGATGAAGACATTCGAGATGATGGACTTGGGCTTGATGCACTACTTCCTCGACATGGAGATCGACCAAAATGAAAGAGTCTTTATCTCGCAGAAGAAATATGCCAAGTGATAGCATATCGTCCTAAATTCTTTGAGCATACTTTCTTCGATTTGAATTTGAAATTCTTTCCTCAATTGGCGGATACTTCCCTCGATTTAAGGAATTAATTTTGCCCTCATCATGTAATTGTGTATCTATTTAAATTTATTCTGTATATCAATAGAAGCACAAGGAAAATAAAAAAATTCAAAACTTCCTTTACTTTCCTTACCAAGAACCTCTTCGAACAAATTCAAGATGAATTATTGCAAAATAGTCGCGACACCGCTAGCGACAAACGAGAAGCTATAAAGGAAGATGGAGCAGAAAAGGTTGACGCTTCTCTCTATAGAAGTCTGATTGGTAGTTTGCTATATCTCACTACTACATGACAAGATATCGTGTACACTACAAGTCTACTATCACGGTTCATGTAGAGTTCAAGTCAAATTCACTTTGGAGCTGCCAAGAGAATTCTCTTATATTTACGAGCAACTATAGACTACGGCAATTGGTATCGGCCAAGTGCAACTGCCAAGCTCATTGGCTACACCGATAGCGACTGGGCAGGATCGGCTGATTATAGGTGGAGTATTACTTTAGTGATCCAATTTCTAGAATCTTCAAGATTGACATTAGCTAGAGAAGTAAAAAAGAATGCTACAAAAAATCTAGTCTTAGGCGGCCATGAATGTGTGCAGAAGAGTCTAGAAAGCACAAGCAAAGTGTTAAAGTCTCCAGGAGCTCATGCATGGAGAAGAAGGATAGCCATCTTGAAGAAGTCGGTTATGAGTGACTATAAATAGGGGAGTGAGCGTCCATCTTGTAGAGTAGACCAATAAGCTAACTTACTGCCCTTCCCATTGTAATTCTCACCAAAATAATAAGAGTCTTTCCTTTTCCTTGTGCCCCATTTCCGACAATAACCTCTCATACATTCATCCTTGTCGTTTCTTTGCTCAATCCTTTTTGATATACTTGCATACAAAGCAAAAACGAACAGGTTGTCTCTGCTATTTGTTCATCGTCCCCGTCCTTCATTTCACCCGGA
The DNA here is from genome assembly GCA_024500025.1 of Syzygium aromaticum. Lineage (NCBI taxonomy): Eukaryota > Viridiplantae > Streptophyta > Magnoliopsida > Myrtales > Myrtaceae > Syzygium > Syzygium aromaticum. The sequence continues at coordinate 37,093,530 of CM044892.1, forward strand.
TGAAAATTGAGGCGATCTCATTGGATGTCTTCGAGAATCATTTCTGGCCTCTCGAGTTGAGAGTTACGCGTCTTTTCCGAAACTTCTTATATTGCAAAAACAGGAAGTGATCAGATACAACAGCTGACGACCGAGGAGACTCCTAATGCAGATAGTGAAGCTTCCAAACATGATTCAGCTTGTTGTTATTGTACTCTACAACTCCCTTCCTAGTCATAATCTACTTATTGCCAACTGCGAAAACCATTGATTGTCTCAAATGCCCACTTAAACTCAGCTCTGTTCTTCGAGTGAGCCAAAAAGTCGGGCTTTACAGTTTGGTACTTCAATCTTACATCTTACACAATCATCTGAGTGTGTAAAGAGATAATTTAAGAAAAATTGTAATCAAACGAACTTATCAACGCAACTTATGTACACCCCATGTGCACCTCAACACGCAATATATTGATTAGAGAGATTCATTTTTATCTTTTGGTAAGTAGAGACTTATGGGCACTAAACGAAAGATCGCTAAATATACTTTTTAAAGCTCTTTAATATTCGAAAGTTTGAACGATTTCATAAAGGATGTAGCTAAAGAATGCCATCGAGGCAAGACTTGACGAACAGAACACCACCTTCGAAGAACTCTTTTTATGTCAAGTACATTTAACAAGAGTTACCGAGACACTCTTTACCATGTTCTTCAATCAAGAAAAAGCTTACCTACTCAAACAGAAACACTGACATAGCTCGACTCGAAATGTGTCGCTTCTCTCTCTCTCTCGCTGTCTCTCTCTCTGTGGATAAGTTGCGGTGGATGGTGGAGATGGATAGGAGGGCGTACTTAATGGTGGGTCTGATACAAGATGTGCCTTACCTTAACTGCAGTACATTATTACACTTTGGTTCCAAAAAAATACACAATCAAACCAGCAACATCAATTGGAATAATTAACTATTCCAATAAATACGTATGATTGACCTAACTCGGTCCAAAATAAAAAAAGATTGATGTACCTGTCAATCTTTCTCTTGAGCTACTACTACTTGAGGAATGGAAGTTGGATCTAAGAGAGGCTCGTGTGGTTGCCACCCTTTGTCCTCCGCCGTTGACGACGACGACTTGGTTCTTGGCTTGTAATACATTGCGTACAGAATCAGCTGAGCCATTCCGAGTCCAAACCCAGTCCCGTTTGGTATCTGCATCCAATTCACCATTCAAGCTCAGGAGCAAACCACTTTCTTTACTTTTCCTGAGGTGCTCATTTGATCGAGTATTGCTTTCTTTTGTTGTGAATAGTTGAGTTTTTGGCCATTTCTTCATTTATTATGTAGAAGTTGATAATATTCCATTGAAGAGCTGACTTAACTCTCCCATTTCTTTTCAAAACCCGCATTTAAAAAAGTTAAGTCGCGATATCAGAGTTTCACATGTGAATCGAAGTATGAGATCTGTTTCCTATTTTTCTATTGAACTGCTCTGACTTCTGTCCGCATCTAGGATTTGCCTTGTACAATCAAATCTTACTTACAAGAGAAATGGTGTTTTTATATATGTATGTGTTGATGACTGATATACACGTATTGCCGGCAAGCAAGCGTGAGTAGTCTGTTTCATCAATGAAAAGACTACGCACATAGTGCTCAGCATGCAACGAGTGACACTAAATTATCCTTGAACACAGCGGTGAACACCAATCTGATCATCAGATAACAAAGGGTAAAGTTTGGGCTACTTTACGTGCATGCATTTTTTGATGCTGCTTGCAAAGGATGGTTTTTCAATCATCATATCTACCTATGGTCGAAAAGATAATAGAGAAACCAATGTAATAAAAAAGGTGGAAATCAAGCTTACTCCAATGAAGTAGTCACTGGTGAGGATGGCGTAAACAGTCCAAACGCCGCCGTTGATGAACAGGACAAAGGAGAGGAGGAAAGGCATGTACTCCACACTCTTCGTGGTAACCACTGTCTTCTGCAATAATAATTGAGATTAAAAGTCAATTTCATGCAACATATCAAGCAATTAGTCACCTTCGTAATAATATTGTTTAGCGGGCACGTCATAGCTTGCGCACGTGTCTTCATATACATATATATAAATATTTATATATATATTTCTTTTTACCATGGCAGAGAGAGGCGAACCATAGGCGACCATGCTAAAGACAGCACTCAAGAGGCCCGCAACAGCGATTTGCATCTGTCGGTCCAACGTTAACTGAGTCACTAAGATTGCTGCTGCTGGGAACATCACATCGCATGTGATTGCAAGTATTGCAGTTCTCTTCTGCATTATTAACACACTGCAGTTATATTTTTATTAAAAGAAATGTTCACAGTAACCAAGACTAATTTGGATTCTTGTGTACGCGCACTCTATGTATGAGATAAGATCGTATCAATGTTTCGAGAGCTCTTATTCATTGATCAGTCGATTAATAAGATTGCGTTCTATCTTCGTGTTAGTCTAAATTAGAGTTGGGTCGACATGGTTTGATCAGATCTAGAGATATTCCATTTTCTTTTTCGAGAAAGAAAATAAGACGAAATAAAAATGTTTGGAAATCACAATCAAGCAACGTACTCTCATTCTGGGGGGAGCATAGATAAGGAAGATGGCGACGAAGATGATCTCGAGGACGATGCCGAAGCCATTTACGGTCGCGACGACGACACTGTCGGGCTTCACAATCCCGTAGTAAGTCCAGAAGTAGGCGTTCAGCAGCTTGAACACGTACGGGATGCTCTCGAACTCCTCAGTCGATCTCCGCTTCACGATGTGCCAAAACGTTTTCCTACAAAAGAAACAGAAGGAGGGGAGAGATTTCATATCCGCGTCGATACGGACGAGCCGGTCTCGACATGAAAAGTTGAACAGCGAATTCGAAGCTCATGAGGGTTCATCGACTTTTGGCATACACAGGAGCGAGGTAGATGAGGCCGGTGGTGACGTTGCCGAGCAATCCAAAGATGAAGCTCACTGTCATGCTGGTAGGTTGGACTGAATCCTTGTGGCCAAAGAAGAAAGACGGGTTGGATAGGAATCGGATCAACCAACGTTCTTGAAGGTTTTTGGTCTCGTGTTTACAGAGAGAGAGAGAGAGAGAGAGAGAGAGGGAGTGAGTGAGAGAGAGAGTGAAGCAGTAATATCAAATCACTCCAAGTTAACCGAAATTTGGAACTGGGAATCGGGACATGCACAGGTGCCTGGGGATTCTCAGTGCGGGTGTGCTCGCGAGTGGTCTGCATCGAGTAAAAAAGACAGCCTTAGTGGGAGACATAGAAAAGAGCTAAAGACAGAGGTGGGGCTTAGCGGATCTGTCGTCTCTGGACATGACCTACCATTTCTTTTAACGTGAATCCTATTTTAGCATTACGTGTAATATTATTTTTAAAATTTTAATTTAATTAATATAATTATGAAACTTTTGGTACATATTTAATTTAAAGAAAAAGTACCGAAAAGGTCATAAAACTATTACATTAATATCAATTCATTTATAAACTTTTTAATTGGGCTAATTTAATCCTAAACATTATAATTTTGATACCAATTAAGTCTATCCGATTAATTTTGATTGAAAATTACTAATATAAATGCCGGTCGTCCTATATGGTATGACCAGTGCTAATATGAACAAATTTTACAAATTTTTAACATTTTTTCTGAATTTATTATTGTTGTTGTTATTATTTTCTTTTCAATTTTTTTTTTATTGTGGCTGATGAGGATTGATGGCCACTGGGTGAGGGCTTGCAAGCCCTTGCCCAGGCCATCACCGGCCATAGGCAAGGCCACACTCTCCAGATATGGAGGGCCATGACCCTTGCTAGTGGCTAGTGAGGGTCGTCGGCGACCCTTATCGGCCACAATAAAAAAAAAACATAATATAAAAAGAAAAAGAAAAAGAAAAAGAAAAAGAAAAGGAAAAGGAAAAGGAAAAATTAAAAATTCGAAAAAAATATTAAAAAATTGTAAATTTTGTTCATATCAATATCGATCGTGTCACATAAAACGATCAACGTCTATGTCAGCGATTTTCAGCCAAAATTAGCCGAATTGACATAATTGTTATCAATGTGAAAATATTTAGAACTAAATTGGTCAGATGCGAAAAAGCTTAGGATTGAATTAGTTTAGGCTTTTTTTGTACTTTTCCTTTCAATTTGGTCTCTACAATATGTAAAATTTGAACGGTGGATAAAAGAAAAGTCATATGTGGTTTATCGAAGTAAAATATTCAAACTCAAATTATACACATCATATGCCTATGCGCATCATCCGGGTCTTGGTCTTTGATCTCGATAGGGTCGACGAAAGATACGTGTAAGGGCCCTAATTATTCGATCTTGCGTTGCCCCAGAAACGCCTGACCAATCAAATAAGACTAATCATTCTAAAAATAGGCGGCCCATTCAATTTCATGAGTCATCCTCAAAAGGAACGACAAACAACAATCGACTCCCCAATGAATAGATTTGAGCTCGGCGGAGGCGGAGAGTTTGGTGAGCATTAGGTTACTTTTCCACCCCATCTTTGCCTTATTACTTTTCAACCCACAGAGAATGTTTTAGAAGGAGTAACATTGGTCAAAGTACATCGACCTCCTTTAAACTACACCGTGGGCATATTTCAATTGATCAAGAACAAGTTTGTGTATCCTATCGATCAACTCTAGCACGAGGAGTTCTTGTATGATTGGTTGGAGCTGGACATGCGATCATTCGAAACGCTAGGTCGAGTTGGTATTATTCCGTCCCTCGTGTTAAATATTTGATTGGTGTGACAATGATTCGTTAATTCAATTTCCTAAATGATATGAAAGGTCGAAGTTGGAAGAATAATTTTCGAATCATGGTCTTTGTGCCTCCAACATGTGGACCTATTTGGGTGTTGATTTTGCTTTGCTCTGAATACGGAACCATTGTGAAGTTCTAGTATATTTAGTACGCCTCGTATCAATCCAATGCACATAGACCATGGAATCAAGTCAATATATATCACAGTGAAGTCAACTTGGTCCAATAACGTCCGCCTTTTCCAAGAACTCGCATGCGTTTGCTTTGCATGGACATGATGCATGTCATAGCCCGCGTCGGGATTTTGAATTGTATCGGTCATCGTTTCAACATCCAATGTCGTCCTCGTCCTCCTCATGAGAGTGGAGTTCATACGGACTCATGGAAAGCGTCTTCATGATCTTCTGCAAACTGTGTTGTCGATTCACTGATGGCATGGGAAGGCTTCTTCCCTTAGCGATGGTACGGTTTTTCAGCCGATGCTCGTCCTCAACTTCGTACGACATCATCTCTACGTCCCCTTTGACTAGATGGGCCGCCGATCCGTCTTCCTCTTCTTCCTCTGTAGACTCTTCTGATTTCAATGCCATGGACTTGTTCTTGTAGATTGAATACAGTATCAGCTGCGCTGATCCAAGTATGAACCCAATCCCATTCGGAACCTTGGAAAATGCCAGTGAAATTCAGAACAATGTGCGTAGCAAGGACCAGTGCTAACAATGTTAAGAGCGGTGCTAGGAGGCTGGGAATTTGCCAAAACTTTCCGCTCAAATAGTGTGACAAACATAATTTGATCCATAGAACACAGAATCGATAACAAGTAGTTAAATTTGTATCCTACGTGGTCAAGTATGCTTTCTTAAACAAGCTTGGTATGAAGTTTTAATGCATATAGCATTTGTATGCCCATTAATCCTGGCATTTCCGCACAAGCAGGCACAAAAAGTGAGAAGAGGCAGACACTTACTCCGATGTAGAAGTCTTTGACCAGCACCGCATAAGTAGACCAAACGCCGGCATTGAGGAACAAGAAGAAGGAGAGGGAAAATGGCATGTACTCGACGCTCTTGGTCTTAATAACTGTTCTCTGTTTAAACACGCCAAATCAAAGCTAAGTTAATTTAGATGTCTGAAATTGAACCCAGCAGGCATGACCAAAGCTTCGTAAGGACTAATATACGCTCTTGAATGTATATTTGACATCTCGATTTTAGTATCTTGCTAATGCAGTCTCAGAAGCACTACGAAAGGCCTTACCCAACATAATACCATTTTGTATGACTAAATAGCTAATGAAAATTCGCCTCAAGGTTAAAAACAAAAATGGCAAAATCATCAGAATGATAAGAATATAGCTCACACGAGGAGTCAGAATGGTATCATACCATCACAGCTAGAGGAGAGGCATACATGCCGACGGTCAATCCAGCACACAAAATTCCCACGACCGTGAGCCGCATATTTCCGTGGATTGCCAGAAGCGTCACTGCTATTACCGCCCCAAAAAAGCCCACGTTTATAACGGCCACCAACTTCATCAACTTAATCTGCGAATCAAATGCTTTGTCACTCTTGATGCTACTTGGGCAATACTCTTTGTATGTGCGCATACATCAAGTTGCAACTCTAAGATTCAGTTATCATCTATAAGCGCTGAACATCATCCATAGGAAGTACTCTTTGTATGTGCACAAACATCAAGTTGCAACTCTAAGATTCAGTTATCATCTATAAGCTCTGAACATCAATTGGTGATGGCCATGGAAAGTAAAACTCACACAAGCATCAAAAGTAGGAATAAACGATTGACTGACCTTTTTGTCCTTGGAAGCATAAATGAGAAACAGAGTGACATAGATGAACTGCATGACGGCTCCAGTGGCATTCACTGTCAACACGAGAAATCCACCCGGCTTGAGTATCCCATAAAAGCTCCAGAGACTTGTGCTCAGCAGAGTGGTTATGTACGGAACTCCTTTGTAATTCTCTGTGGATCTCTTCTTGACTACTCGCCAGAACGTTGACCTGCAGTTTTTCAATCACTTTTAAGTGTAAACGCCAAAAAATGACACAAATCTTAGACCCCGCACGAGGATGCACAATCTTAGCTTATTGTCATTGTCAACATGATGTATAGGAACTATGCCCCTTTTGGTTAGCAAGTTAACGTGTATTACCAGCTCGAAACTGCCCCTACTTATGCTTATGACCCGTATCATTTCCACATTGAGAGAAACTGCAGGGATTCATTTGTTTTGGTGCTACATGGGGTAGTTAACCAAGGTTTTGGTCGGACTTTTCCTAGCTAATGTTTCAAGATAGTTGCTGAATCTTTAGATTCGAAAATTTCACTACTCGCACCGAGGTGGATTTGTATTGACAGGTAGCAAATTGAGGTAGGCAAAGTCTTTACTACTGGTATGATTGATATGAGAGATAGAGTCAATTATAGTGCAAAAACATAGGCATATTAGGACCATATTTATTTTGGTGGAATCTAAGAAAAAGTCCAGCTATTAACTGAGCTGTGACAAGCTATAAATTCATACTAGAATCAGTCTAAGCGAGACTGAATTTCAAATAATGAAGGAAAACAAATTCATATCACTTGTAACCCAACAGAAGCCAGAGGTTTCCCTGCTGTTTAGGAAAACACATTCAAATAAATTCTTCTGCATTCTCGTAATAGAAAGGACAGGAGATTGCTCAAGCTATGAGGCTACCATACTCAGGCAAATATCACAAGTTTAGGACAGTAGTTGATTACTATCAGCGACTTTAAACAGAGTGCCTCTGCTGGAACAACTTAATCAAGTCTCTACTCTAGACCATCCACGCTGCATTTACCGCTGATGCTTAATGAAAGACAACTTGAGAGAACAAGCGCGGGTTTCCACTTACATGGGAGAAGTGAAGACCAAAATCGAAATGATGTTACCTGCAACAACAGCAACACGTATTTTGAAGCACTCCCAGGGTATAACAATCACGAGAAAGAAATTACAGGGACCCAAAAAACCAAAAGAGTGAAGAGAAAACACCATCAACATACCGAAAATGCCAACTATGAAGCTCAAGCTAGCCATGGAGAGAGAGAGAGAGAGAGAGAGAGAGGTTTGTGGATGAAAATGAAGAGGTGGGAGAGCTTAGAGATGCATGTGAGCGGTGGGTGGTACAAAGCTTTCTCTTCGTATGTCAGTGAAATGCCAAACTTTTGCACCCAAAAAGGAGGAGGAAAGAAATCAACGAATGCCCCCGTCTCTAGATGATTGCCACGTTTATATTGTATCTGTGGGATTTTACGCATGCAGATACTCAAGATTGCCCATCATTGTTCCGTGTCCTTACGCGCTTTTGTTCGGATCTTTGTTATCGGGTTACTAGCGGTGAGGGCCTACCATCCTCGTTGGGCTCGATTGAAATGGCCGACTTGGAAAATAATGGTAGTCCTTTTCCTATGACCTCCTATGACCATCGGTCGTTGTTTTCAGAAGACATTAGTTCGTACTCGAAGTATGTCGTTAAGGTTGTCTCTGCCAATCGGTTCGTCCATCGTCCCCTTCCGTCATTTCACCCGGATGGAAACTGAAGGCGACAGCAACCTAAATTGCTAACCCGCTCTCTCATTTCTGGCCTCCCAAGTTGAGAGTAACGCATCTTTTCCGAACTCATGTTGCGTCGTAAACAGGTTTGCGTAGACGACTAATCGTGACGAATCAGCTCTGTTCTTCGAGAGAACCAAACGGATCGGGGCTCTACACTTCGGTACTTCAATCTTACATCTTACACAATCACCGACTTGTGACCGAGAAACTAGTCAAGAATGTAGACAGGTCGACATTTCAAGCCTCACCTCACTCAAAGTAGGTATTAACGAAAATAGATCTCATCATTTTGAGACAGTTTTCACGGAATCCGAGTGTGTAAAGAGATACTCTAAGAAAGTTGGAAGTTGGAATACTTGGTTGTTTACTCACTGATCTCAAGGCATTCACTCTTCAAGGGTGTGGAAACAAAGCACAGGCAACGTAGCAAGACTTAAAAATATATGAAAATCGATCCCAAAACCAGAAATAGATAGAGCTGTCGTCACATTTAGTCTTTCGACCAACTTCAGCAAAACTTAGATTGCGACAGTCAAAACCAAATTGGCTTTAACAAGTAAGAAACTAAGCTCAAACCCTGAATCCCCTGCTGTTCCTCCTGCCTCTAGCCCTCTCAAACTTTCTTCCCTTCGAGCGAACATATGGCTTGGTGTGGCTGTGTGGGACACCAGGTGCAGGACCGAAGTGTTTCACAGCTTCTCTAGCATTCTTAGGACCTCTCAGAAGAACCTGCCAAAGAAACAGCTTCAAATCAGTAACACCACAGAGCTTCGCAGGAACCACAAAGGCACTTAAAATCATTACACAGCTAAAAATAATTGGTCTGAATACACGATGAAAAACTAGAGAAGTATGGCGCACCATAAAAACAGTTTATTCAATTCCATTGTACATCAAATGTAACTTGTAGTTGTTAGCCAAGAGGGTGTGGAAGAAAAATACTCTACGAAACGCGTTAAATATCCCACATAAAACAGATCATAGACTGTCAGTCATTGGAATTGGTACCGTGTTCTGTCCAAGTGGAGCACGAAGAGCAAGCTGGTCAAACGTCAAGCATTCACCACCTGCCTTCTCGATCCTTGCCCTCACTGTCTCGGTAAACCTCAAAGCAGTAACCTTCAAAGCTGGAACCTCATAGACCCTTATATCATCAGTAACAGTGCCCACCACCACGGCAATTTTGTCCTCCTGCGGATATACATTTAAAACAGCTTTACATCTTTGACCAAGATGGCATGATTAAGATGCCAGAGAACATCATTTTAATTAAACTAGAGTAGGCATCCGGCATCACAAACCTTTCCCTGCATGTAACGGATGAGCCTGGAGAGAGACAATGGAGGCTTGTTCACCTTGCTCATGAACAAGCGCTTCAAGACGACTGCATTGAACTTGCTTCCAGTCCTCCGAACAAGGAAACGATACAGCTGTTACACGGTTTTCAGAGCAAACATAAACACATTAGTATATGTATCGCTAAAGAGTGTAAATAGGTGGCTACATCTGCAGTCCCTACATTAAAAAGCGGAACAATCTTTTGCTAAGCAAAAGGAAGTTGCAACCACTTTAACACTCGAGTCACCATACAGACAGCTAACAAAGTCAAGTTCCCGTCCACACACAACTCGAGTTCTCATAAAATCACACCCATCCACATCCTATATCTCTAACACCATCTACCGACATCTTGCTGTCGATGTGCGCTTATAGCATTTCCATCCACCAAAACATACACCGAGACACTCGCACGAGTAAAGGAATGAGCTACGATCATGAATGGAAGTCACAGCCACGTAATAAAGTAAAGTTCCCATCCACACAACTCGAGTTCTCATAAAATCACACCCATCCACGTCCTATATCTCTAACACCATCTACCGACATCTTGCCGTCAATGTGTGATTACAGCATTTCCATCCACCAAAACATACACCCAGATACTCGCGCGAGCAACGGAATGGGGTTCCGATAATGGAAGTCACACCACCACCAAAGTATACCAAGAATTGGCATGAGACTGAAGTTCAAAGTCATCACATGAGTATGGAAAGGCCAGCATACAGCACACGACTCATAACAAGCCACCTAAAGAAAGGCGCGCACACATTTCCCAAAAGCACGAAACTTGTCCCGAATCTCCAGGAACGACAACAGCTCCACAAAGCTCGAATCACAATCGTCTAAAAATTTCAGCTCAACCCTCTACATCGCAGCATAACGAGCTTCACAGGCTAGACACCAGAATCGCCTAAAATCCAAAACAACAGCAAATCAAGCGAGGGGATTCGACAGCTCATCGTTCGTCCCTTACCTTGACGAGGAGCTTCAAGTAGATATCGTCCGACTTGGGAGCGGTCCTCTTGGTCTTCTTGCTCTTGCCTCCTGCCTTCAGATCGATCCCCTGCGATCACCACACGCCCCCCCACGCATGTCCAGAGATTGTCAAGCTTCGGATCGATGAAGAAGACGACGACGCGAAGAAGAAGAAGAAGATGTAAAGGAGGGAAGAGAAGAAGGAGAGAGAGAGAGTACCATCTTCTTCTTCTGCTTCTGGCTCCGAGCTCGCCTCTGCCGCGACTGCTGCGCCGTTCCGGGGCGAAAGCGTAGAGGCTAAATGGAACACAGGAGAAAGGGAGCTAGGGTTTTTGCAAGGGGGCTGCGAGGTTTGTCTACGGGTCAGGTCCACTTGTGTATCGTGGGGATTCAATCTCAATCGTACGCGTGGAGGGGACCGTCACTTGATCTGACGGTACGACAAAGGTATAATTAAGCGCTTGGTGTTGTATAAGACCATTTATAAAAAAAAAAAAAAAAACAAATCATTTCTTGACATTTTTCAAAAATATGTGCAATCCTTGGCCCCAAAAAAAAAAAAATCATTGAGGAATTTTTAAAAATAAGTCTTAGATTCTTCTTTTTCATTAGTGTCAGTGTCCGTGTGTTTGGTGGAAAATGAACAATTTGGGAAAACATTTCCTTAAAAATGATTATTTATATTATTTGTAATAATTAATCAATAAAAAATATTTTTATTATCGATAACAATTTATGTTTAAAATTTTTTATGGATAATAAAAATATTTTTCATCCATGCATTTTTGCAAAAGATACAAACTATCATTTTTTGGAAAATATTTTACAACAAATGAGTTTTTTCGCAAAACAAACGGACGCTAAATAATGATCACTTTTCTTAATTTAAAATTATCTAAAAAAATCAAAAACTATGATCGATTGAACGTTTATTCTAGGGCCCAATATAATTTGATCTCTTTGTCCACTTCGTATATTGGTAAATAAATATGCTCGTAATAGGCCCGTGAATGGACATGTGATGAAGTTTTTTCAGATAACACTTCGGGTTTAATTTTGAAAGCAATTTTTGAAATGTTAAAACAATGTTTTTTTTCAGTTTACCTTATCCCTTATTGCTTCAATCATTAAACAGTCAGCTAGACTGGAATACCTATTACAATTAATCTCATGTGAGGATAAAATACATGACCCAAAAACAAAAAGGTGGCGCGAATTTCTTTAGCAATTGTGTGACCTAACATTATCGTTGGTAGACCTGTCAAATGGGTGGATCGGGTCAGATTTGGATCGGGTTATAAATGGTCCGACCCAAATTGACCCATTAACCCGTTTATGACCCATTTATGCGCAATGTAATTTTCTTGACCCATATCTGACTCGACTCATACCTAACCCATACCTGATTAGATTCACATTGCTAAAATACTTTCATATTTAATTAAATATAGGAAAATTCATACCCAAGCTGAAATGAGAGTGCGAAATGAGTGAGTGCAAGATTGAGTGAAGGCGAGAGAAATGCGTTGAGTTTAAATCAATTGTAAACTCATTTATGACTCATTTGTGATTAATTTACGACCCATTTAACATCAATACAAGACTTCTATTCATTTATGACCCATTTACTAAATATAACTAACACATTTATGAATCATTTACTAATATAAGAGTTAAGAAACACATGTCCGATTCCCTTCAGTGATTACATTACTCAACATTAATTTACTCTTCTTGTGAAAACTCAGCCAAACTAAAAAAGGGTAATTGTCAGGGGAAAAAGTTGCAAAACATTTTGAGATGGATCCTGGATAGAGTCCACCGTCCTGCTTCAATAGTCGAATGCTACACATCAGCTCGTGCCAAAGAATTCAAAGCCAAATACAAAATGATTAACGAGGCATGTGTTGATCCGGGAACCTTTTTTTTTATGTTATTTTGTGAAAGATCAAATTCTTATAATAATACGAAAGTTGCACATTTTACTCCAAAAATATATGTTTGTCAAGTGGCTAAGTTGTTGTTTCTTCGTGTTAAAGACGCGATTCGATTCTCCTTGGTTGCAAAGGAATTTAAAAAAAAGAAAGGACTTGAAAGCCGGTTCAACTCCGGTTTCTAGGTTGTAACAACGATTCTCAGGTAGAATTGGCAGTTTTGGCCTTCGAATTAGGAACCAATCCAATCCTAGGCCGCTTTAAGGTTCACGAAATCGGGAACCAAACATGTACTCCTCAGGACTCATCTTAAACCAGTCGGTCCAAGTCGGTTCCGTCCGATTCCCGTATTGAATCGGGCACAATACATACTAGGGGTGATCGATTCCGGTCTGGTTTAGTTAGGACTCATCTTAAACCGGTCGGTCCAAGTCGGTTCGGTCCGATTCCCGTATTGAATCGGGCACAATACATGTTAGGGGTGATCGATTCCGGTCCGGTTTGGTTCCAAGGTGGAACTAAGAACCAGGGACCGGACCAGAAACCGAACCGGACCGATGGTTCGGTCCAATCAAATAGAACCGGTCACTTAGGGATTTTAGTTTATATTTTACTAATTTTTGTTAATGAATTTATGTCATTGAAGTTCACTTAGGGTTTATGTGACATTACTAATTTTTGTCAATGAATTTATGTTAATGAAGTTCACTTTGGGTTTAGTTCACATTTTGCTAATTTTTTTAAAGAAATAAAGAAATAAAAAAAAAGTATATATAGTCGGTCCGGTCCAATCGGTCCGGTTTCCCTTGGAGCCAGGAACTGGATCGCTCGGATACCGGTTCCACTTTTAGGAACTGGGAACTAGACCGATACTCCTGGGAATTGGACCCAATTAGCTGATTCAGTCTGATCCGGATGGTTCCCGATTTGGGCGATCCGTTTTGCACACCTCTAATACACACCCTTACTCAAATCTCGACTTTCAAAAACCAAGAAATAATAAAAAAAACATAACTTTTGAGCCACCACCCTCCTTGAACTGGAGAGGAACATTAAATTACATTTGGAAAAACAAAATTCCAAATATAAAAAAGTGAGATATCAGCGGAATGAAGTTAGAGTTGGAACGGAGAATGTAAAGTTGCAAATGATAACCATTCTATTTCTCTATTTCTGTTTCAGAAATAAATTTGGAACAGAAATTCGTTTGGTAACGCAATTTTAATTTCTATTTCTGAAACAAAAATTTATTCCAGAAATAGATTTGGAACAAAAATCAAAAATTAAAATTTTTTGCCTCTCTATTTCTGAAACGAAAATAAGAAGTTTAAAATTCTTATGAAGTTAAAATTTTTCTCATTGCTTGCCCTTGCTATTAGTCAGTCGCCCATCCGCCGCCCACTTGTTGGTGATCATTGCCCGCCGCCACCTGCTGCTCATCTCCCACTGCCGCTTGGCGTCCACCGGCCATTGTCTGCCATTGCCGGTCGCCCTCCTCCCGCCGCTACCCGAATCCTCTTGCCGCCTGCCTCCCACCGCTAGCCATCGTCTCCCATCGCCCGCATCCCACCGCTAGTCATCGTGGGCCGCCACCCTCCGTCCACCGTCTCCCACTGCCGGCCACCCTCCTCCGTTCACCACCCGCCTCCCATTGCTAGCCATCGTTTCTTGCTGTCGGCCTCCCTCTTCCCGCCGCACCCCACCTACGGCCGCCGCCCATCTCTCACCGCCGGTTACCATGGGCCACCGATCGCCGTCCAACCAGCCACCGCTGCAGCCTCCGGCCGCCCTCCTCTAGCCGCTGCCCACCTCCCATTGCCGGTCACCATGGACCGCCGACCACCGGCCACCGTCTCCTCTCGCCGGTCGCCCTCCTCCCGCCGCTGTCCACCGCCCGCCATCCACTCACCGGGCACTTAAATGGAAGAAATTTTGTGCCGTTATCAAACAAATTTCTATTTCTGGAACAGAAATTTTGTGTTGTTATCAAACGAGTTTTTTTGCTCAGAAATTCCTCTAGGAACAGAAATAGAAAAATCAATTTCTGATCAGAAATTGATTTTTGAAACAAAATGGTTGTAATTCGTAGCTTAAGTGAACGTGAGATGCGTGTGCACCTCTGGCCGTTCTCATCGGGGTTAAGCATTGGCGGCTAATTGATAAATATATTTCTTAGTGGAGGGGGCCGTTGGAGACGAACTCAAACTGTCCCCATCCCTGCATCTGAGATTTATTGTAGAAGGTCGCTACTAAGCTCACAATTGCTGCACTATTTGACTCCTTAACTCGAATGCTGGGAATCCCTGCGGGCTGCGTGGATCACAAGTGCTGCGCTATTTGACTACTAAACTCGGATGCAGGGAGGGAATCCTTGCATCCGAGTTTAGGAGTCAAATAGTATCCGAAGGGCAGCAGGGATTCCTGCATCCGAGTTTAGGAGTCAAATAGTCGCCATCAGGTTGCTGCTAAGCTCACAATTGCTGCACTGATTGACTCCTAAACTCGGATGCAGGGAATCCCTACATCACCCTTGCGGGGGTGATGCTAAACTCGGATGCAGGGGATCCCCTCCCGAAGGTCTTTAGCGAAACGTCTACCTCCAGATTGGTCTACAAAATGCTTTTGCCAAGAGCCCAGGCTCGCATCAAGTTTTGCTTGAGAGGAGGAAGGAACAGATTAATCACGCGAAGCTCTGAGTTTCATGGGAGACTACAATTTAGCCGGTAATCGGAGGTAAGAATCCGCCCTCAAACTGCAACATCACTTCGCTTCTGTAGTGCAGCCTCCTTCAATAACTTGGAGGACTGCTAACTTCGAGTTCCTTTCCTAAAAAGGAACTCCCTATGTCTCATCAAGTCGACCGTGTGTGTTCCATTACGTGCGTGCTGTTTTATTCGGAAATAATCTGTACGATGAACTCGTCATTTCTCATGTTGCATTGGGAACCCATAGTACAAGTACAACTCGTCAAGATTTTTTTTTTTTGGCTTCATTGTACAATTCATGAGTTTTTTCTTGATACTTATTGGGTGAAAAACGGATGTTTGACAAGTAGTTTACTGATTTTAATTCTAGAAGTGGAGCAGAGTGTGTAGCTCAAATTGCTGCAGAATGTAACGAATATCTTGATACACTGGACGATGCCTTGCGTCAACTCATCAGGGATAGCTTTACGGGTCAGACCAACATTACCGTTGAACGCAGCATTATACGTATCTGCGCAGCAATCAAGATAGTTAGGCAAATGGGAAGGCAAGATATGGGCTTGAGGTTCCAACTTTCGTATGCTCTTATTTTTGTTGCTCTTGAATGTGTCTCGTGCAGTCTCCAAATGTGCGTTCTGCTTGGTGACATGCCTTGGCCAGTTTTCGTTGCGTGCATCCTGATTTTGGCGATCCCATTCGAATTCATCGCCAATCAAAGGATTAATTAACGGCTTTCGATGTGGCTGAGGCTCTGGTGTTTGCTGGGGTCTGGCCCAACCGGTGACGTGTATTTCCTTTTGAACTTCGGTGGTCTGGTGTTTTGCAGGGGTCTGCTCCTCATGGTGATGTGTATTTTCTATGAATTTTGGTCTTCAATGAAGGTACAAGTATGTGGAACCCAATTTGTACCACCACATGCCCACCAATAGCTCCACGCCTCTATGTTTTGGCCTTCTTTTTTCCTCTTGTTGATTTTTTTAACTCTTTTTTTGGACCTTTATTGTGTCTTTAGATCAAATGGTTCTTGTGCATTTGTTTTATCTAGTGTTTGATAGCACAAGATTGTACATTAGGGCGGGGAAAAAAAGAAATCGATGAGATTATGCTACTAACTATTCTGTTAGGAGCGCGCAGCAAAAATCCGATACTTTTGCTCGGAGAGATCGCCAAGAAAGAATTCAAATTCAAACCCGTCAATAGACACAATCTCCACTCTAAACTTTAAGCCAACTAGATTCGGTGTGAAATTAGAAGTACCTGATCAGATAAATTGTTTCTAAATGTACTTTAGAGACACGAGCAAGAGGAAAGGGTTAGTCAAAGACAACTGCCCTAACGTTCAAGTCTCGATTCAGTTGACTATCTAAGTTTGATATTCAATATTTTCAATGATCCTTATCTTTCGCCCAGCCCGACCCCCCCTGTTTTCGCACCTTTCTCTCTCTCAATGTTAGTATGCTTTTGTCATATTTTGGAAATATTTGTGTAACCTTCTGGTGGTGAGCTCTGATCCTCCTGGTGTTTCCTCTCCTGGGTTCTGATCCACCTGGTGATGTGTATTTTCTATGAATTTTGTTCTGTTTGTGTAACCTTCCCGTGGTGAGGGTATGGTCCTCCTGATGTTTGCTAGGGCCTGGTTCTTGTATTTTCACCTTGAATACTTTTTATGACGGCGATGATCGTTAAAATATCAGCGTCGCTTATTCACAGGATATATATACGGTTTCCCTCCGCCTGATAATAATTACAATATTCAAAATTAGCAAATGATGGAAACCATATGTTTCTGATTAAACATGTATACCATTTTGAACAATTCATCCATGCCCAAAGATTTCGGAAAACCAACACCGTTGAATGCAATAATAAGCTATTGAATAATTACACCAGAAAACACAAAAGTCCATCATCATTTTTCTTTTTCCGAAAAAAAGGCCTCAACAAAGATTTAATTAAGGGCAACAAATAATTTCTTGACATTTCAATAATAATTTATGTCTAAACTTTTTTTGTGGACAATGAAAATATTTTTTCATCCATACATTTTTGCAAGAGATACATATGAGTTGTTTTGCGAAACAAACGGACGCTAAATAATGATCACTTTTCTTGGTTTAAGATTATCCAAAAAAATAAAACTATCATCGATTTGGGCACACATAATTTGGCGTTTTCTACGCATTACAAAAGCTCTCTGCCTGCCATCGTCTATAGCAAGTCCGGCCCACAGCGAGTCTTCGTTTCGGACGAGGACGGAAGAGGTTAATCGCACCAAGTCGGAGTGCAATCGGAAACCACGAGTCCGCCGATCACGGTGACCGCAACACCACTTAGTCAACCTCCTCCAATAACTAGAGGACTTGCGAGCAAATTCGCGCATGTGCCACGAGGTACCTATGCCTAGTGCGTGTGCATGTTATTTATTTGCTACATAACCCGATAACAACAATCGGACTAGGCCAATTGAGATTCCGGTTCTTAAATCCCCATAGAAAGCTGCTTTTTTTTTTTTTTTCTAGTGTAAAAAGAGTGCACACAGGTGTCACGAGTCAATTGACTCAATTAATTAGTTTAGAATAAAATTATTACATGTATATCAATTTGGGGTTTTTCGTGGTATTAACCCTAATAAAAACCATAACTTTTGAATCACAGCCCTCCTCGAACTGAAGAGGAACAACAAATTACAGTAGCGAAAAGATTTGAACTCAGAGCTTCTAGCTCTGATACAATAAGAGATTTTATGGGACCACAATCAACTGTTCTAAAAACTTAAAGGAAAGCGTGATTTAATATTTAATTATTTTAACATGGATGTTATGTTGCATCATTTTCTTGAACACATTTTATATCACAATGCAGAACATACGATAATGATTGTTAAATATTCTATATCGCTCATATTTAGAGTTCATATGCTTTTTATATATTTGTGATCTTTCACTATCTTAAGCTGTTGTGTTCAATATTCTAAATATGATTACAATCCTTCTAACGCGATTCGAAATTATGTACATGATTAAGCATGTATATATCCTACATTGAAATATCCTAATAAGCTACACTAATACATCCACGACACAAAAATCCATCATACTTTTTGCTAAGAAGCCTAAACAATATTGGGGGTGGGTGGAAGCGACAAGATGGGAAAGTCAAACTGGAAAGAGAAAAGTTCTCTCCTTCTCGTTTTGATTGTCCGCGATCAAAAGGAGGGCTGGAAGGAGTGTTTTTGGTGGGACAAAAGGAGTGATTTTGATGTTTAGGATTTGATGATTAGGGTTTGACTGTTAATGTTTAGGAACTTTTCCTCAGTTCCTAAACATCAACAGTCAAACCCTAACCATCAAATCCTAATTTCTTTAGTTCCTAAACATCAACATCTTGAGGAGCTTTTCCTCAGTTCCTACTAAATATCAACAGTCAAACCCTAACCATCAAATCCTAATTTCTTTAGTTCCTAAACATCAACATCTTGAGGAACTTTTCCTCGATTCCTAAACATCAACAGTCAAACCCTAACTATCAAATCCTAAACATTAAAATCACTCCTTTTGTCCCACCACAAAACACTCCTTCCAGCCCTCCTTTTGATCGAGGACAATCAAAAGGTGGACTGTAAGCGGTGGTTTTGGCATGTCTCTTGATTGCGGACAATCGGTCCTCCCTTGGATTGTCCATAATCAAAAGGGGAAATACCAAAACCACCCCTTAGGTCCGCAATCAAAAGGAGAAATACCAAAATCACCCTTACGGTCTTCCTTTTGACTTTCACGAGGAGGAGGTCCTCAAGGCAAACGGGGACCAATGCAAGATCTTCGCATCGTCTATAAGAAGTAAAGAAGAAAGTAGCCACGCATTGCTGGGAGATCGATGGGAAACAACAGCTCAGCCGATCACGGTATTCGGAGGTAAGCACCACAATATCTCTGTAGTCCAACCTCCTTCAGTAAGTTGGAGGACTCTGTCTTAGAGTAAATTCATGCTGTTTTGTTCGGAAACCATCTGCGCTCTGCTTAGATCAGGTGAGCTCGTCCTTTTCAATGTTGCATACTGAAACCAACCGTTAAAGCTGTTCAAATCGCCTAATTTTTGTTGTCTGATAATCTATGAATATGCTGGTTTCGTATTGAAACCATGAAACCAATTCAAATCGCCTATATTTTTTTGTCTGTTAATCTATTAATATGCTTATTCTTGATCCCTGTTCTTTCCGCATCTGTCAAAGTGGGTTGTCTAACAAGTCACTTTTGGTGACGTTAAGGCATGCAGCGCAGCACGTAGCTCAAATCAACGAAGGTCTTGATTCGCTCGAGCAGGACTTGCGTCAGCTCATCAGGGAGAGGAATAGCTCCATAGGTCCGGCAGACATTCCCAGTGCACCAGGCACCCTGCTTATCTGCGCGGCGATTAAAATCATCAGGCGAAGATTCATCCTCATGATGAGAAGGCAAGATATTGACTCAAGGTTTCGATTTGTGTCTGCTATGATCGCTGTCGCTCTTGGATGCATGGAATGTGGTCTCCTGATGAGCGTTCTGCTTGGCGACTTGCCTTGGCCGATTTTTGTTGCCTGCTTTCTAATGTTGGTAGTCCCATTCGTGTTCATCGCGAGTTAAAAGGATTATTAGCGAAGGGCGCTAGTTTCTGGCTTTCGATGCGGAGATGTGTGTTTTAGATGAAATTGATTTGTCTGCAACCTGAAGTCATGCCCTATGTTCTGCAACCAGATGTCAGCTTTCAAGTTTTCATATCCCAAAAAAGCCCCCATCGCTTATTTGGGGGTCTATATGTTGTTCTGTAAACTCCCACTGCAACATCGCTTTCTTTTCCTGCTTCCCTGTTTTTCATCTCATGTCTCTGGCCATATGAAAACTGTCTCGACGTGAATGTGAAAAACTGCGACTCTTAGCAAATACCAAAAGGGAGCCACTATTTCCACGCCCTCGAAACCTTAAAATGTCACAACAACCCACGGTGGGTCCCACAGTCCACCGGTCGCCACAGCACCAGAAGCAGCCGCCTTTCGTGGGGGCGACTGGCTATGGCGACTTCGACTTCCTCCATGAA
Organism: Syzygium aromaticum; assembly: GCA_024500025.1. Classification (NCBI taxonomy): domain Eukaryota; kingdom Viridiplantae; phylum Streptophyta; class Magnoliopsida; order Myrtales; family Myrtaceae; genus Syzygium; species Syzygium aromaticum. Next base: position 37,113,951 of record CM044892.1, read on the forward strand.
TCGGGATAATCCATTGGTGAAGAGACTGGATCGTACTTAGTGGTGGACTTCCGACGCGATTTCTCATCAGGATTCCGCTACTTCGATGGCGAGGAAATTGCGTCCTCCGCGCGGACGAATTCGAGCGTCGACTCCGCCTTGCGATTGCTTGAAATTCAGGAGCGTGGTTTGGGGTTTGGAGGGAGTGAAGGATTTGAGCTTGGGGAAACGGGACTTGAGGTGGGATGGCGAGAGGGAGCCCTCGACGGTGAAGGTGGAGCCGTTGACTGTGGACATTTGCTCGGTGTCAGAAAGGTAGGAGAATTCGGCCGTGACCTCCTCCTCCTCCTCCTCCTCCTTTTGGGTTTGCGATGTTTCGTGGCCATTTTTGATTTCACACTGGCTCTGTTTTACTCTGCTACCGCGAGAGTTGGGGATAGAATTGTGCTCAGCCGCGAGCTTACCGTCGACTCCCTCAAAACAACTCTTGCTGCAAGCCGTCATCATGGCTCGGCAGTCTTGGAGCTCGAAATCCGGGATTTTACTTTCTGTTGCCCATCGCTTGGTTTCTTGCATTCATTAGATGTAGTTAGCAACTTCACCCCGCACAGTTATTTTGCAAAGTTCTAACATAACTGCTTACTTCTCTGAAAAAAAGAAGTACGTTCTATAAAAAAAAAAAAACAAAAGCTTAAAAACCCTCGACTTTAGATGTAGACCCAATTTTACCCCGGCTTTCTCTTTTATCTCGTAAAAGATCACCGCCTTCCAATGAGTTCTCAAATCTGCCCACGAGTGGGTTTCCATCCAGTTCACACTGTTAAAGCTCCAGCGTAATTTCACCCGTCTTTCTTTTCTTTTTTTCCCAAGTCCCACGTCATCGAATGTTAGAACTCTCGCTCCTCTCTCTCTCTCTCTCTCTCTCTCCCCGGAAACCAAAGCAAAAAGGGTAGCAGAAAATTTTCATTACTCTTCTTCAGCATCTGGAGGAGCTTGAGCCCACGAATCGGACAGTGGTCCGCACCCCTTACCATCCACCGCATCCTCGCTCCCAATCTCAAGTGGTAGTTCCATCCCCTAGTTCTAGATGTGCCTCATCGCCGGCGCCTCCTCCGCCATGCCAGGTGGCACCTTCCTCTTTGTCCCTTACTCCGTCACCTCCTTCGTCTCCACCGCGCTCGCCGAGTGCTTTGACTCGGCCTGTTCCATCTTGTGGGTCAACGCCGGGACGTTCTCCGCCAATGGGTTGGTCACCAAGGTGAGGGAGTACTTGAAGACCTCGCTCACCGTCACACGATTCGGCGACTCCCTGCCATCGGATCCGCGACGGCCGGGATCGCCTCGCTGCATTGCCAGTCGCTGTGGTAGAGCAGCGTATATAGCCGGATCGGAAAGTCCATGCCCGGCCTCGTTCTCGCCGGACCGCGATCTCATTGGTGGCGGCATTAATGGCCTCGGAGATGTGGTCCTCGTCGGTGGGGACAACTTTGCCGTTGATCTCGCGGTAGAGCCCGGGGCCATCCGCGTAAGGATTGTCCTGGAGTCACATGATGAGAGGGAATCGCTTGCAAATGCCCTGCGCCCGCGACAGGTTGATGCCGGCAAGGGACTCGAGGATGCTCGACTTGCTGGAGGAACGCTCGCCGACGACGGCGACGCTGGGGAGCTGAATTCCCTCCTCCATGACCATGTCGAAGCTCGTCGAGCAGGGGCCGGATCCGGCTGTTGTAGGAGAGAGAGGGAGAGAAAGAGCGAGCTCATCACACGAAAAGGGATTAATGGGGAGACAGGAGAGGAGAGAAAGAGAGCGAGGAGCGCTATCAGAGCGAGGGTTCTGACAAAATGGGCTTGGGGAAAAAAGTGAGGAAGAGAATAAGCCAAGTGAAAATAAAGAAAGTTTGACGCGTGTACCAATAAGTTGACTTTAACGGTGGAAATGGGATGGAAACTTAACTTAGGGCTGATTTGGAAACCCATTAAAAATTAATGATTTTTTATATGACAAAAAAGTTTCAACAAGTTTGGATCTAGTTACAAAATTGAGGGATTATTTTTAGGAATTAGGGCCCAAAGTGTTAAAAGAGTTGTGAGCTCCTTCTTTTTTTTTTTTTTTTTTTTTTTTTCTGAAGTCATTGCAGGGTTCATCAACGAAAAACAACGCAGCGAAATATAGAACCCTAAACATGATCCATGTATATATTAAAATCGAGATAAAAATTCGGTATGTACTTTTTGCAAATCGAACGAAAATTAGCAGTTAATTGTGTCTGGATTAGCGCCTTAAGTGTTGCGCCTCTACCAGTATCTATACACGCGAACAGAAGTTTCTGACGATCCAAGTGCTAGCTAAAGATCGTGAAGTTCTTTTTCTTTAACGCCTTTTGATTTTCGATACTCTGTCGAAAAACAAAAACCTTAGACAGAGAACGATTCTCCATCTATTTATACAACCTCATTATCTAGCGGAATTAAAAGAAATGGGCCAGGCGATCTGGGCCCGCCAAATCGTCCACCTTTAATCGTTATCTCATAACGTGCACGACCGCGTAGATAAGTTGAATAGGAGAATAAATTAAAATCCACTTCTTATTTTAAGTAGATTCCGGCGCACTGAAACTATTAATTCAGTTCGCTTTTTGTATGCGACCCTGTAGGTTCACTAAACATTAGCAGTGTGCTCAAAACCCTTTTTGGCCTACAAGTCACAAGCGATCTCTAGCAAGACATTATAACTACCTAAGTATAGTGAAAGTCGATATTCCGACACAACCTAATCCACAACTAATATTAGAGTATCAACTTTAATTGATTCCTAGGGCAGACCACTAACAATCATAACTACTATTGTTTTGTATACATCACTTTTGCAGTTTAAACTTTTGTATACATCACTTTTGCAGTTTAAACTTTAGAAATGATCGAACCGATCGATTAATCGTGAAACTTACAGAGTTCATGTAAAATTATTAGCGTTAATGCATAGAATAAGTGGCGGTCATATGAGTCTAGCATGCCACTTTGGCATCGACGAGCTATTTTTTAAAATTTTGACTGGTTTTACGAAAGTCTGTTAATTTTTTTTTCTTCACACCGTCTGTCTCCTTAGATTTTCTGGATTCTTTACCATCTTGACATAATTTTCATTCAAGTGAGTCATATTGTAATGAAGAAGAGGAGAAGACAGGGAGGGTTTAATTCCCGAGCGTTATTTTGAGCCGGCAGGCGTCGGAGTGGGTGCCCCGAGGCTGAATATTCTGCATGTGTCCACTGTCAATTGGAGTCTAAAGATTCTCAGTGCGACACCAGGAGAAATCTTCCCTCATGGGTTTAGTGTAGAACAAACAACGTCATGATTGACAGAATTCAAAAGCTTCTAGAACCGTAGAGTTGATGATTAAAGAGGTTCGGTCGACAAGTATTTCGAATATTAAAATTATTTATGCCGGCCTCAGTAGGTGGGTGAGATTTCATCCTTAACGAGCAAGGAGAGAGAGAGAGGGAGGGAGACAGACGCACATGTAGAAGCCACGGAAGGTATCCAAAAGAAAAAAATTACATATTCAATAGAAATAGGGGGAAAAAAACGCAGAAAGTGGCTGACCTTAGTGAGACGAAGTATGATAATAGATTTTGAGTTCTATCATCTATTCTAACATTTCTCATCTCTCCTTTTCTGCGGAATCCATTTAGGCAACATCGTGTCCTTTTTGGCATTCTTGGCACCAATGTAAGACCTCCTCCGACTCTTCATTCAACACGTGTTACTCCTATGCCTGTCTCGATTATTTGACCATTTTAAGTCTCCTAGTATGAATTCGGAAGATTTTTGAGAAACATTATTAGTGAAGCACATTTTTTCTTCCTCTTTTTTTTTTTTTTTTTGCTTTTTTGGTCTTGGCAACCCGACATTTCACAAAATCTACAGGAAGAAGTCCTCGGATGGGTATCAATCTGTACCATATGTGGTGGCACTTTGGAGTGCGTCGTTGCTCCTGTACTACAAAGTCCTCAAGACTAAAGCTTCTCTGATGATCACCATCAACGCCAGCGGAATCGTAGTTGAACCCGCCTATCTTGTTCTCTTCTTGATCTATGCCTCCACCAAAGAGAAGCTCTCTCTCTGCTTTTGTGCTTAAAAATTTAGTAAACTACCTTTGTTATCTTTACCATGTGTTTTTCCTTAGTTTGCGATTTTGAGTGTTTAAGCAAATCATGACAGGCTCTCAAAGCTGGATCTATTGAGCCGGGGGGGGGTGGGGCGGGCGGGTGGGGGGTGTGGTTGGGGAATCTATTTTATATTTACAAATAAGATTGAGATTGAATCTATTTTGTATTTACAAGCAAGATTGAGATTGTCTTAATGGGTATTCACAGTGTTTCTGATGCGACGTTTTTGTTTTCACTTATTCGCCGAATAGCTACTAATAACCTCATTTGTCATATGTTAGCCCATCATCAAAATTTAGGTAATTCCTACATTTAAGAAGACATGCAAAAAGAGAAAAGGAAAAACAATTCTTAGGAAATTTATGTGATGAAGAAGAAAAAAGAAAAACTTTTATGAGATTACAACTTTTCTCAATTGATAATGATATATGAAGGAAACTTGTGTGACTCACCAATTTTCGCAGATGGACACAACGAAGTTGATGTTGTTGTTCAATGTAGGAGGCTTCAGAGTAACGATGGCACTGACCATCTTGCTTCAGCATCGCGTCAACACCGTCGGATTGATTTGCGCGGCCTTCAGCCTGGCATTGTTTGCCGCACCTTTCAGCATCTTGGTATTCCTTTATGTCATCCAATAATTGTAGAGATGCAGCTCTTTGCTTAGGCTTTAACAACAAAACAAGTCTAAAACAAGAGTTTTTTTCAATTTTGACCGTGTAATTTGTGTTTTGCGCAGAGGAGGGTGATAAAGACCAAAAGTGTGGAGTTCATGCCAATCACTCCGTCCTTCTTCCACACCCTCTGTGCCACCACCTGGTTCTTCTGTGGACTCTTCGTCGAGGACGTGCTCATTGCTGTAAGTGCCATTTAGGATTTAGCTCCCTCCATCATTCAATTCTAACGGTTTTCATTGTTTATGCAACTTTGTAGTGGTTTCTGGTACAGGGCCAGATTACGCATAGACCTCACACGGATGCACCAGTAAACCTTGCACCACTAATATGATTCTTTTTCTGCAAAGTGGCTTATGAGATTTCTCCTAAACATGTTAAGTTGAATTCTTGTTTTTCTTACTTTGACCATGCTCATTTAAGTAATAGACACGTCAATAAGAGCTCAATGAATAGTCTAAACCTCAACTAGGGAAAACAATAGAACTCGAATCCATCCCTTGTTCATTTATATTATGACGACACTATTTATTCATCTGTCATTAGAGTGTATCCGTTACTTTTTTATTTACCTTTCGCACACACAACACCTCTCTCTCTCTCATTCGGTTTTTGCTGACTTTCAAATTAAAATGGGGGTTCAGTTGGGTGTTTCAGCTACCAAATATACTGGGATTATTGTTTGGCATCACTCAGATCCTCTATATGATGCACAAAGATGGGAACAAGAAAATGGCAGAGACAAATTGAGAGGAACAACAGAAGTGTCTCTAGACAAGCTGACTTCAATGCAAAGTGCAAAGCTGAAAGCTGTGCCCCACTTCACAGCACCAACCACAAGTCAGAGAAATGGATGTCTTTCCCGGGGGCAAACCAATTGAACCAAACAACAATGTTTGATGAATACACGTCTCTCTAGCAGGTCATAAGCAAGCAAATAATCACCCAGACAGTAGGGTCCACTTGTATATCGTGGGGATTCAATCATAACCATACACGTGGAGGAGACCATCTCTTGATTTGACAATAAGACAAAAATATAAGTAAAGTGCTTGGTGTTGGATAAGACCATATATATAAAAAAAAAAAAACAAATAAGTTCTTAACATTTTTAAAAAATATGTGCAACCATTAAAGGTACTTGGCCCAAAAAAAAAATCATTGTTGAATTTAAAAAAAAGTCTTAGATTCTTCTTTTTCATTAGTGGAAGGGTCCATGTATTTCACGGAAAATAAATGATTTGAAAAATATTTCCCTAAAAATGATTGGTTATATTACTAGGAATATAAAAATATTTTCATTATCAATAATAATTTGTATCTAAGATTTTTTGTGGGCAATGAAAATATTTTTCATCCATGCATTTTTGCAAGAGATACAAAATGCCATTTTTAGAAAATATGAGTTTTTCGCGAAACTAATGGATGCCAAATAATGATCACTTTTCTTAATTTTAAATTATCTAAAAAATCGGAAACTATGATCGATTGTAGTTTATTCTGAGGCCCAACTTGAATTAATCTCTTTGCCCACTTCGCAAATATCATTGCAGTAACATCTATTGGTAAATAAATACGCTCGTGATAGGCCTGTGAAAGTGAATGGACATGTAATGGAGTTTATTCAGATAATACTATACGTTTAATTTTAAAAGTAATTTTTGAAATCATATAGAACATGAGTTTATTCAGTATAGCGTGGAAATTCAATCGGAACGGTACACGTGGACGAGAACAGCTTTTGATCTGACGGTCTTAGAAAAATTGAATTAAGGGCTCGATGTTCTATAAGACCTTATAAAAAAATCATTTCTTATCATCTCTCAAAAACATTAAAAAGTTATTTGGCCCCCAAAAAAATAAAAAATCATCTAGAAATTTAAATATGGATTCTTTTATTTCGTCCGAGTAAATAATGATTGCATATTATTCGGTAAAATCGAAAACTATGATCGATTCAACGTCTTTAATTTGCTTGCGCTATTCTTAGAGCCCAACTCGAATTAATCTTTTGACCCACTTCGTGTATATCACTAAGGTAACATCTATTACAAATAAATATGCTCGTCTATGGGGCCGTAAATGGACATGCAATAAAGTTCATTCACATAATACTTTAGGTTTTATTTTTTTTTAGTGATGAATTGAGAGGTCGGCGTGGTAACTAACTCCCAAAACACAAAGAGTAATTGTTTTAAATCTTAAAGCAATGTTACAAATATTCTTACGTGAGGATAAAATATATGATGTAAAAATGAGAAACTAGCGCAATTGCCTTTAGCAATTACATTACCCAACATTAATTCTAAACTCAAATTTACGTATAAACATTATACCTACCCTCTCTGGTGGTCCGGCGAGGGTGGCGAACCTCACCAGGGCCGCTCCCCTTCAAGAAATATATGTATGATTTGAAAGGGGAAAAAAAAGAAAAAGAAGAAGACATGAAAACCGATTTAATTCGGGAACTGGTTCTTGAATAGAACTGGCGGTTTTAACCTAGAAATTGAGAACCGATTCGATCCTAGGCCACTTCAAGGTTCGCGGAACAGGAAATTGAACCGATTATTCCTAGAACTAACCTTGAACCAGTTAGTCCAAGCCAATTCAGTTTGATTCCCGAGTTAAACTAGGCCCGATGCACACCACAATTCAAATCTCGACTCTCAAAAATCAACAAATAATGAAAATCATAACTTTTGAATCACTATCCTCCTCAAACCTTAGAGGAACGTTAAATTACATCAACGAACGAAATTTTTTCAATGGGGTTGAGTGTTGGGGACTAATTGATATATATTTCCCATCGAGTGGCAAATTGAAATTATGAAATTTGTCATTTACCATGCAAAAATGTCTACCAAACGAGGATGCGAAGGCGAAGTAAAGAAAGAGGCGTTGGGCCTTGTCATTATATATATATATAAATATATATATGCGTGTGTATGGGAATGCTCCCTCAAGTCTTTGGAACAGGGATGCTCTCTCTCTTTGATAATGCATCAATGCCTCTATCAAAAAGAACCCGTATCAAAAAGACAAAAAAACCCATATCAAAAAGAGACACCGCTCTCTCTCTTTGATAATGCATTAATGCCTCTATCAAAAAGAATTCGTATCAAAAAGACAAAAAACCCATATCAAAAAGAGACCGTCTCTTTTTGATATGGGTTTTTTTATCTTTTTGATACGGGTTCTTTTTGATAGAGGCATTGATGCATTATCAAAGAGAGCACCCCTGTTCCAAAGACTTGAGGGTCTCTTTTTGATATGGGTTTTTTGTCTTTTTGATACGGGTTCTTTTTGATAGAGGCATTGATGCATTATCAAAGAGAGAGAGCACCCCTGTTCCAAAGACTTGAGGAAGCATGTTTCTGAAGACTTGAGGGAGCATTCCCAATATATATACGATCTTTGCATCGTCAATAAGACAAGTTGTAGAAGTAAAGAAGAACGTAGCCACGCATTGCTTGGAGATCAATGGGAAACAACAGCTCAGCCTATCACGGTGTTCGGAGGTAAGCACCGCAACTTCTCTGTAGTCCAACCTCTTTCAACAAGTTGGAGGACTCTGAGTAAATTCATGCTGTTTTGCTCGGAAACCATCTGCACTATACTTAGATCAGGTGAACTCGTCCTTTTCAATGTTGCATACTGAAACCACGAAACCAGTACAAATCGCCTTTATTTTTTTCTCTGTTGATCCGTCAATGTTTGTGCTCCTGTGAAAGACGGTTGTCTAACAAGTCACTTTTGGTGACGTTTAAGGCATGCAGCACAGCAGCACGTAGCTCAAATCAACGAAGGTCTTGATTCGCTCAAGCAGGTGTTGCGTCGACTCATCAGGGAGAGGAATAGGGCCATAGGTCCGGCCAACATTCGCGATGCACCAGGCATCCTGTTTATCTGCGCAGTGATTGAAATCATCAGACCAAGATTCATCGTCGTGATGAGAAGGCAAGATATTGACCACAGGTTTCGATTTGTGTCTGATATGATCGCTGTCGCTCTCGGATGGATCGAATGTGGTCTCCTAATGTACGTTCTGCTCGGTGACTTGCCTTGGCCGATTTTCGTCGCGTGCGCCCTAGTATTGGTAATCCTGTTCGTGTTCAACGCGAATTAAAGGATTATTAGCGAAGGGCGCTAGTTTGTTCCTCTCGATGTGGTGCTCTGTGTTTTATATGAATTAAGGCTTGTCTGTAACCTATGTTCTGTAACTTTGAATACTTTCCGTATCTCAATGAAGCCCACATCGCTTATTTAGAGGGGCTTATATGTTTGTTCTGTAACCTTCCACTGCAACATCGGTTTCTTTTCCTGCTTCTCTGTTTTTCATCTCATGTCTATCTGGCCTTATGAAAACTGTCTCGACTTGAATTTGAAAAACTGCGACTCTTAGCAAAATGTCAAAAGGGAGCCGCTATTTCCACGCCTCCGCTTGCTTATCCACGCCCTCGACAACCTTCAAATGGCAAAACGGCCCACGGTGTGCCCCACGGTCCCCCGGTCGCCACAGCAGCAGAAGCAGCCGCCTTTCATGGGGGCAACGGCTATGGCGACTCCAACTTCGACTTCCTCCACGAATCGGGATAATCCATCGGTGAAGAGACTGGTTCGTAGTTGGTGGTGGATTTCCGACGCCATTTCTCATCAGGATTCCGCTTCTTCCATGGCGAGGAAATTGCGTCCTCCGCGCGGATGAGTTTGAGCGTCGACTCCGTCTTGCGATTGCTCGGATTCAGGATCGTGGTTTGGGGTTTGCGGAGAGCGAAGGATTTGAGATTGCAGAAACGGGACTTGAGGTGGGAGGGCAAGAGGGTGCCGTCAACGGTGAAGGAGGAGCCGTTGATCGCGGCGTTTTGCTCGAGAATGTAGAGCTCCTTGGTCTGGGAAGACCACCGAGTCATCGGTGTCAGAAAGGTAGGAGAATTCGGCTGTGACCTCCTCCTCCTTTTGGGTTTGTGATGTTTCGTGGCCATATCTGATTTCACACTGGCTCTGTTTTGCTCTGTTTACGCGAGCGGTGGGGATAGAATGGTGCTATTTCTTTCAGTTGCCCGTCGCTTGGTTTCTTGCATTCGTTAGATGTAGTTAGGAACTTCACCCCGCACAGTATCTTTGCAAAGTCTAAGATTCTCAAAGATGCTATAGTTGGAAGAAATATCAAACACCATCTAAGGTTGCCCGCTGAACTTCAACCTGGTATGAGAACAAAAGATCTCGAATTTACATCTTGAGGAAGGAGTCCTTGCTTAAAGCCATAGAGAGAGAAAGAGAGAGAGTACCGTCTTCTTTTGCTTCTGACTTCGAGCTCGCCTCTATTGCGACTGCTACAATTGTACGATGAAAGTTGTATGCAATTGTCAATCGTCGGCCTCTATGGTAAAATCAGCCCGGGGGCCAGAGAGGCGGCAGTTTACCCGGGGGCAAATGTTGGCAATTCGAGTCCTGAAAAAAGATGGGTAATATGCTCAATATCATTTGATTGAACAGTTAGACTCAGCTCCGAATATAACGAAGTTGAAAAATCCACGAGTGAATTGCAGTTAAGGGTCCTTTAGATAATGGACTATTGGTTCTAAGCCATCTTTTGGTCTCTACTCGGTCCCGATGAACAAAATGAGATCATTTACCCAAAGACCCATTGTTTCGAAGAAAGGTGGATCCGCTCACGAAGTTATCATTAAAGTAGGATCCACACAAGGAAAAACACTTACTATTTGTTGGTTATTAGGAGCATCCCGAAAACATTTGAGTCGAATGATATCGCATAACACGTGCTGTCCCGAACATTGTTTCCGGGTTGAGTGTAGAGGCTAATGGAGAGAAGAAGATTAGTCGGGAACGGTAACGTGTGGAGGAAAACGTCTCTAGATCTAACGGCATGACAAAATAGAATTAAGCGCGTGGTGTTGTATAAGACCTCATATAAACAATGATCATTTCATGACATTTATTAAAAATGTGTGCAATCATCAAGGTACTTGGCCAAAAAAATAAAATCATTGATGAATTTGAAAATCAGCCGTAGATTCTTCTGTTTCGTCAAAGTAAATAAAGATCACAATTTTCTAAATTTTAATCCGAACGAGAGAACAAGCATTTGTACTTAATATACCTGCCCTCGCCGGTGGTCCGGCGATGGTCTCACCGGCCACCCTGCTTTAAGAAATATACGAATGATTCCCTTCCGCATTTACATTACCTAACATCGATTCCCTCTTCTCGCGAAAACTCAGCAAAAAAATATCGTTAATCGCACAGGAAAGAGATTTGAACCAGTTTGAAATGGATCCTGGATAGAACATGAGGACTCCATTCTACAGACACCCTCGTCCGTTTCAAAGAGAACCACAACCGTATCTGTCCTAGAATCTGTAAAAGTTGGATTCCACCTTCGTGCTTCGATAGTCGAATGCTACCCATCAACTAATATCAGAATTCAATGCCAAATCCGTGATGGTTAACGGGGAATGCATCTGTACAGCGGACCCGACCATAAACTTCACACAATGAAGAAGAGAGCCAGCCTGATGGAGAAACACATGACCTCGACTTGTGATTGAACAGCAAAGAGGGAAAGAAAGTATAAATAAGGCCCTTTGCAAAGTCTGTAAGTTATGAATTAACACAATCCTCTGGAATGAATACTCCAAAGCTTCATCATCAATCTAAACGCTCCATCTGCAGGGTTAATAACACCGGTTGATAATGAGTTAGTTTGCCGGTTTAGCAAAGGCAAATAGGGCCAGCAGGAGGCAGCCCATACAAAAATCATATGACAGGTAAACAAAATCATCAATGAACAATCGCTTGCTCTCTCGTTCGGGTTGGTTAGGTGTATGGAAAGTCAGATGATGCATTACCTTCCAAAGACCATCATTAAGATAATGCATGTTATCCACCCCAATGCCCTTGTTTATAGCCCGTCTGCATATCAAGCAATTGACTTAGTCTTAAAAAGAGATGTGAAAGATACGCAAAACAAGAAACAAGTAACTGATATTCATGTTGTTCACCGAGGATTCTATTGATTTGGTTCCAAATATGATTCTATCAAAGGGACTCTGATTCTTGCATGTGGATAGAGGAGGAAACTCACATGTCTTTAGCTGACATTTTTGTAAAGCCTATTGCAAGAGCATGTTGCTTGCCTTCAGCCATAATTGCCTGAAAAAAAAGGAAATGAAAAAATATACCTTTCCACACTATAATGCCACAGCCAAAAGCAAAAAAACACACTAGTCTAAATTGAACACTGTCCTAAAAGAGAACTGCCAATTAAGCCGAGCACTGAACATCGTTAGATAGACTGAACGTTGGTAGGCGTGCAGCTGTGGAAATTGATAGGTGCGACTCTTACCACAGGAGTCTCTGCACCAACTTCATCATCCAAAGCACCTCCAGGAGAGGTAAGGCCAGGACACATAATGTTTGCACCAGCAAGAACAAATCTTATTGCACCCCTGTCTACTTGTAATTTCTTCATTATGTTTGGATCTGCACCACACTCGGCAACATTAGACACAGCAACTCAAGAATTTGTAATGAGTAACATTGTCATAACAGGCAAATTTTCTGATGATCATCCTAATTCAAGTTTAGCACGTCTACCAAATTGAAGCCCCGGATGAGGTTTGCTCCAAGTGACAAAGAGGTGTTGTCTGAGCATTAAGTTTATCTATTCCAACCTAGAAGTTAATCTAAAATCTATTCAACCAGATCACAGGTTAAGTGTAAACCCAATCAGCATACCTGGATTAACAACATATGACTCAGTTAAAAAGAATATGACATGATCACAATTTAAAGCCGAGAAACCAGCCTAAAGAACCAAACATAATCAGCATTTACTCATGTAAGCCTCCACTGAAGTAGTCCGACTTTCTGTAAATTGTATGCAACTCCAATTTAAAGATTGATGAATAACTATAAATAAGATGCATTTTGAAATATACACTCTGCAAGCACTCAAAACATATAAGCGTGTGATTGTTTACGCTTCAGCAAAAGCAATGTGTCAAAATGTGTATATCGTGAAAGTTTGAGGTGTTTCCGATTAAGAAAAAGTCAAAAGTGTGGCCATCACAAGATTTAGACTAGACAAAAAGTAAAAACCTATCCGGACACGCCCTAAATTTACTAAGGCCCATCTAAGAGTAGCATCGACATGGTACTGCGAAAACTAGCAGATAAGTTATGGTAGAGAGTAGTATCATCTACAAATCAAGGAGAGCAATGAAAACTTGAGAAGATGGCAAGAGATACTTTACATTGATGCAGAAGTCGTAGGGTTGGCATGTAAGGACCATCACGGATGTTGAAAAACAGAGGCACATTGTTCACCAGAACCAAATTCAGATGGTTTTGACTGAAGGGAAGCAAAGAAAGCCCTCTCAGAGGCGAGTCTTGACAGCATTATATAATTTTAAAGGAAGCCACAAGAAGAAAGTGTCTATCAACTGAAATCTTGCAAAAGAGCTCGACAAAATAAATAGCAATTAGATGAGAACAAACCATTTGGCGACAATGAGTGGAGACTTCTTGGGAAGCAAATCATCCAGCACTGGCTCTAATCCTGGATACTGAATCAACAGCGCAAGTGAATCAAATCATATCAAGTGATGGACAGGAAAAGAAAATATTAAATAACCAACAATTATCAGACCTCTTCTGCAATACTTTGCCGTATTTTACGTTGTACAGATGCCTTCACTTGATTTTGTGCAGATACATCTTCTGAGGAGAACCTGAAAAGTGAATTTGTGACCAGTTGATCTAGAGAGAGAGAGAGAGAGAGAGAGAGAGAGAGAGAGTACTCTCTCCGGATCGTAGGCAGGAACATTGGCATCAAGCAGGTAAACAAAGCCAACAAGAACAGTTAATTAAAAATACAATGTGTAGAAACCTGGTCCCCATAAGAATTCACAGATAATCTACTTGAAAGCATCATCCGATTTGCCAGTCTTCGTGAAGATTTAAATGTTGCAAGTACTCGGTCATCATAAAGAGTTCTACCACAGAGCAAGTCATCCCTGACAAATTTGCCCGAGCTTCACTAGGATAAGTCGTTCATGATTACAACCTTACAGCAACAGTACTACAGAATAGGATCATTTTGAAGGCAGCATTCTAATCCCTTCATCCAGCAGTTACTGTACAGCAAGACAAGCATACGGGATGACCACTTCCCCCAACCCAAGTATTTCGTAACTCGAATCGAGCGCAAGCCAAAGAACCTTACAGACCAGGTACCCCAGGCCATTACCCAGAAAAACAACCCAACAATTGTCTCCGCAGTCTGACCCGCGTATCGCACCACAAGACGATACTTACCGAGAAACCCAAATGAAAAAAAGGCTTCGGCATAGGGCGGGCAAATGTTCCCGGCCCCGACAAGCTCATAGAAATCTATATCGACAATCCCTCCATTCACAACGGCTCGGCAACATGTCCGGACGCAAATCCGGGGAGGCCAAAAAAGACTCCAAAGAAAAATCAGCAGTATCTAAGCTTTGCTGCCCCATTAAAATTGGCCTCCAGTCAGCGCAGCCCACACGCTCCAGCAGCACACACAACAATCACTACTCAACCTCATTTGGACTTCCAACCAAACGACAGCACAAGATTGCTACCGCCGGAGCATACGAAACCCGAAGCAGCACCCAAGACTAGAAAAGGTCGCACGATTCTTTGGCCCCAGACAGACTCACTCCCCCCCCCCGGAAACATCGATCCACAGAAAAAAAAACTCGCGCAAAATTCAAAAGCACGCATTCAACCAGCACCGGCAACAAAAAAGAACAAAAAAAATCCTCGAATTAGACAACACGAAGCCCACCACACCACGAATCGCACAACGAAACCAAAGAACGGCACCGCGGCGCGCGAACGGGAGCGGCGGACACGCGGAGCGACCGAAGAGGCGAGGGTAGGGTGAATACGGGGGGGAATGGAGAGCTTACTTCTTGAACATAATTGCAGAGCGAATCGAAGGAAGAAGACGATGACGAGGAGGTCTTATTCAGATCGATGGGGGAGAACCAAACCCCCTTTTCTCCCTTTGCTGCTTCTGGGAGGGGAAAGGGGAGGGAGCGCGCACGCAGCACAGCCGCGCACAATAGCCGCAGGCCCCCTCGCGTCGTTGTCGAGCTCCCCCTTTTTTTTCTCATTTATGCACGTAAAAGAAATAAAATACAGTTAGTCAGTTTTTTTTCTTTTTTAATGAGTTAATCTGACATACCTGTGCCACGTTTATCTCGATTTAATTTTAGTATCCCGGAGAGACTCCGAACCGGCCGTGAGGAATTTTATCATGACCTTACGGCGAAATTGTGAATATCAGCATGTTTTCGAGAGGCACAGGAAATTTTATGGCGAAATTAATAGATTTCTCAAATTTTTAGTTTGGTTTTCTTTAGGTCCGACTTCCCGAAACGAGGTGAGAGGCCCATCTATGTTGAGTTTTCAAATCGATCCACATTGGGGGGAACTGACCCTGTCCAATTGATTCAGGTTCAATTATGAGGTCTAAAGGGCAAGTTGCAGATTCCAAAAATTAAGAACCGTTGTCAACCTAGAATCGCTCGCTCTTAATATGCATGCCTTTCGTACTTGTCCAGCAGGAGTTCTTGCACTTTTGGGATAACGCTTATTTGTCCTCCAATACACTAATGCCGCAATAGCTTTCCCGGCTGAATGGTCTGCTCCGCAACTTATGGTAGCGTCCAATTTGTCTCCTACTTGGTAAACGCCAGCACATCGAACAAACTTTTCGAGAACATGCATCGTTCGGTCTCCACCACCTCCTTCAAAAAATTCATTTCTTTCGAGCCGTCGACGGCTCTCAAACATTCCACAATAACGTAGCCGAAGATGTTCGTAATTTTTAATCTTTTATGGTGTTTAGCACTCTTAATCTCCCCCACCTGCCCGACAGCAGGGGGCAACACTAACCCCAGCAACCGGATCAGGCGAAAGACTCCCTTCTAGCTGCGTCCTGCAAAACAGCATCGGTGACTCCTGAGCCTGCTCAAAGGCAGTAAACAATAAACACGGTGGTCCAACAAACGAGGTCCCTCTGCGTCATTCCATCAAACACCTTGCCCGCATAACTGATTTTGCCCCCGCTTTGCATGTGCATCAACCAAACCCGCCTCGACATACATGTCGGACTCAAACCCAGTTTTTTCAATGGTCTCCCCACGAACGACTTCCCAACCGCGCGCAAGCGGCCTCGAATCGGAAGTGCCCGCTTTGAGGACAAAAGGGAAAGTGTAGTTACTGGGCAAGACGCCACCTCTGCGCATAAGGGGCACAAAGCTCCAGCGTATCGGCACAATGCCCATTATTGGCATGCGCTCGCATCATCGTATTCCCTAGGAACGAATCGGGCCTCTCGCACTTGGCAGCGATGCCGTCGAACAACGACCGCGCACCATCTGGGTGTCCAAATTTGGAGTATTTGATGATGATCATACAGAAAACACTTTTTCACATCAAATAAATTTGATTTTGTGTAATATTTTCCAGAATTTGAAGAAAATGGATACGGATTGTTCTTTCTTTTTTCCTTTTTTTTTTTCTTGTTAAAGTTGGCAAATGGAAGGATTAGATCATGTGCCTAGTCATGTGTGTGTCGAACCGAATTGATCTATTTTTCTACGTGTTTTAGCAACCCGTGTTCGACCACCCCACCCTAATATAACCTAGACCCATTCAAAAAACTCACAATTCCAATGCATTAGTTAGCAGTCATCATCATCGCCACTCCGCCGCTACCACCACCATTCAACTCAACTGTTATTACTGCCGCCCGCCTCCATATCTCCGCTCCACAAGCTCGGACCCCGGCAGAAGTATGTATGGTAAATTCTACTTCGAAAGAAACCGGATCGAGAAAGTCGCGGCTGACGAGGAGAAGAAGTAAGGAAATGTCACCTAACATTACTATTTTAACTTGCTAAAGCCAGTTAATAAACCGAGTTAATTAACAACCAGCAGATCTATTACGGAATAGAAGAACCCATCTGAAGTGATTCATTTACAGAGGGAGCAGCGTCGTGGAGACATGCCAGTTATGTGACAAACTTGCTATGAAACAGGTCCTAAGAAATCACCCTCCAAGCTGACCGACGCCTGAAACTCCCTCTCCGCCTGGAGCCACCTTGTTTCGATTACCATGCATCGGACCGTCACATCTTTACCGATCTTGGAAAGCTTGTCGTTCAGGAATACAGGATTCTCCCCAGGCACGTACCTGTAGTCCGCCATCTTCAGGTTGGAGAGGAAGATTTTCTTGACAGGCCCGCATCTCAAGAGGACCCCGTGCTTGAAGACGTCGTGCACTACTCCGTCCAGGATTTCTCCCCCGGAAAAGCTTGAAGGTGATGCCGCTGAAGACCACAGGGAAGAGGACGTCTCCAGAATGTTGTCTCACTTTCCCTTCGCCGACGCTGTCCAGTGTCGTCATAGCAAGGAAATAACCCAGGTCCTTTGTCGCCTTCTTGCACGCGAAGTCGTCCAAGAGGCGTATTACGATGGACCTCTGCAGCATAAGTCCCTTCGCGTCATCGTCTTCTACCGAAATGATCGCATTCCATGGCAACTGCACCTTCAGAAACATTTCCCAATGCTATCTGACGAACATTAACAGAGGGATCAGTTTTACCCGCAACTTTTCCGGAAGAGGCATTCGATTGCAATAAGTTCAAGATCATGACATGACAGTGCAAATACCAACAACCTAAACATCAAATGAACTGACAATATGACGCGACCACGTTCAATAAGATACCCTTGGACGCTCCTCAACTTCTGATGTGACTAATTATGGACATTTGAACAAAATGTAATTCATGCACAGTTGAGGTATTCGAGCTTTGGTCAACAAAATCCAACCATGAGATTATCTCAAAAAGTGTTGCAAGTTTTACGTCACCGGAGTGCTAGGCCCACATGAATCATACCATGGGAGAGCTAGGATGTAGAAATGAAACTTGAGACAGGAGAAAAAATCAAGCAATGTCGAGAAGGAGAAAAGGGGGGGAGGGGGATGAGAGAGAGAGAGAGATGTGTGCGTTCCTTGGTCCACAACTACACAAGTTTGAGGAAACGACTTGACAAAATTTAAAGAGACAGGACCAACTAAACAAATGGAAGTCAATGAAAATGCATAAATAGGTGGGAATAACATGCGACACAATAGCATATATAAGTTACGATGCCCCTGGTAAGGTCCAAATTAGCAATGCGAGAACATAAGTTGACGATGGTAAAGACAGCTCTGGTAATACAATAGATCAGGAAGATGAAAATTAGACAGCAACCATAGACACCGGAGGATCACAATTAAACAGTACCATGAAGTCATCGGTATCAGTATAATCATCAAAAGGAATTATCCACTTTGTTTCGCTGATTTTCTTCTTATCAATTCTCCCTCTAAACCTCTTTTCACTTTTCCTATTCATTCATCTTGGGATATACTTACCAATTTACGCTTGGTTGTGAAGCATAATTAATCAATGACTTAGAACATGATACATTGAAAATTATGATGACGCCAGAATCATTATCATGGTCAAACTCCACGCTTCAGAATAGAACAGACAACAATACAGGGAATTTCTTCGGAAAATGAAAAGCAAAATCAAAGACAAAATCAAGTCCTCAACTGGCTGCAGCCAAACAGTTAGACTTTTTAACGCAGATAATCATAGTTAGGCAGGATCCAAGCAAAGCCAGTGCCCCTACAGAAATCACCAAAGCTAAAGAAAAAGCAGGACAATCCTTTTACTAGTTTTGTGAAGTGACACAAGAAAATACATGTACAAAGACAGAATTCAAGACCAAATCAAGCTGTCAACTGGCGGCATCCAAATAGTTCGATTTTAAGTGCAAATATCTTTAGTGAGATGTGCTCCAGACTCATCTACAATTGAATTTAACTGACACGTTGAACCACACGTATATCTTACTGAGTGAAGACAACGGAAAATATCGAGTTCAGAACTCACATTTCTCAAAAGAAAAGAACAATTCAGAAGTGATAGAACTCGAAAAATATGAGTCAAAGCATAGCTATCATACTAATCAAAAGGGAGAACTTAGCAACTAATTCATCTTACAAATTACTACAATAGTGTTTTTTCCCTCCCTATACTGTACTCTATAAATAGAAACAGGCCGAATGGCGTCCATGTCGATAATTTTGACAATGCAATGGCAGTGGGATAGACCCAGATTGGATAAAAAAGTAAAAAAAAAATAACAATTACCTTCCAACGATGGAATGATGGAGTCCGTCTTCACCAGCCACCACGCAAGGACCTCCGCCACGACAACTTATCGCTTCCACCCATTGCGCAATCGTCATCGTCTTCGACCAACACCAATCATTGCCATCCAGTCGATTGTCAAACTGAACTAATTGTCACTAATGAGTAACCTAAAACCGATGGATCGACCCAAAAAGTCGTCTTTGAAAAAGATGAAGAAGAAAAAAATTAAAACGCACAAAGTTTTGGTTGTTCGTATGTTGATCCTGAACGGTGGTCACCTGATTTTGTCGTGATGCTTCAATGCCTGATCTTGTCCTTTACTCAGATTTGAGATTCTGTGTTGACAATAAGAGGATTTCAAAGGAGGAGGAGCAGCTCTGGTGACTGGTCATGGCTCAAAATGGTGCTAGTTTCAGTCTTGTGAGACTACATCAAGAGGATGCTGCCCTAGATGTGAAAAGTGTGATTTCTATGAGTAAGTGAGATCTTAAGAGATTTTGAATCCTATCTTGGATTGAACCAAATATAGAAAATGATTTTTATAAGTCAGAGGATATTTGAAGAATTTCTAATCACATCTTATCCTATCATATCACAATTCAAATCCTTCGGTACGTGTTTCTACTTGCACTGAACCAAACGATAATTGATCCAAGCTCAACCAAACCATCCACTTGTGCTACTGCGGCACATCCTTTCATCGAACAGCTACTGACTAAACCAGCATTCTGCAAATTCTACCCACGTGATAGCAGGAACGACCCGGTTCATTCTTTCATATTCCTATTATTTTCCCTTTGCCCAAGTGCTTAGGTCACCGTAGTTCATCTCCCTCTTCGAATAAAACGGAGAGCTTTCAAATTTCACCCAATACCCCCCATTTTTAGTCGGTAATCACGGATAAAAAATCACACCCCACAACCAGTTTCACGGAAACCAAACTAGATTCTACAGTTACTCAAATTCGGAGCGATCTTGAAGAAATTGAGTTGTGGCAAGCAGAACGAGATCAAGTCTCGATTGGCAAACCTGGTGAGCTACTGGACGAGAGGACTGTGGCCCGGATCAAGCACGAGACGAACGGCGAACGAGAGTCGTCAAACTTGTCATCTCTTTTTCTTACACTACTAATGGCGTGTTTGGATTTTGCACTGTCATGTCATGATCTTGAACTTAATGCCAATCGAACGCCTCTTCCCAAAAAAGTTGCAGATAAAACCGATTCGTCTGTTCATGTTCATCATCGCACAAGCATCCGGAAATGTTTCTGAAGGTGCATGCAGTTGCCGTGGTGGAACGTGATCATTTCGGCAGAAAACCTGGACGCGAAGTGACTAATGCTGCAAAGGTCCATCATCAAGAAAGCTCTCCCGTTCTATCCTATTACAGAAGCGTTGCTCATATCTAGCTTATGGGCGCACCATCCTTTTTTCTCATTTCTTTTTGAGTTTCATCCAATAAAAGCTTCACGAGCAATGACCATGTTATCTTGAATTAGTCGACAAAATAATTTTTCAGTCTTTTAACGAGAATTCTTGAAGCTTGAAAAAGGGGAATCGAAAACAGGGGTCTCGGCCGAAATGGCCAGAGATAGATTCCGACGATTGCCAACCGTCGTGGACGCATTGTTGAAGGTCGTGGCTTGGATTCGGAGGTCCGGGTGGCGCTGGATGAGCGTCAGTGAACCTGAGGTCGAGTGAGTTCATGTGAAGAGGACGCTGAACAGGACGAGGCTTTAATAATGTTCAAGAACAAAGAAGATGATGAACAGTAAAATGAAAGAAATGCTTTTGGAAGAAAATACCCCTCTTCACATCGTCGGAATTAGCACATGAGATGCATGTGTTCGCGAGATGATGATGATTTGGCCGGCCGGTGGGCGATGCCTTTATTTGAGACTAAATAAGTTACTTCAAATCCTTATTTGAAATTACGTATTACATTTCATACCCATACTTGAAAAAGAAAAAATCCACTTTAGACCATTTTTCGAAAAATGGAGCCTTCTACGTTAAGCCTATTAGTATGTTACAATATATAAAAGATATTATTACACATAAACCCAACCAAATTGCCATATCTATTGTTTAGATGACGACATCTACTATTCTTTCCTTCAAATTCAATCTTCTTTAGTATTTTTAAAATTTCTTTTTCTTTCTTTATGCATCAACATAACGCATTGAAGAGAAGAAGAGCTGCCGCAAGCAAAAACCAGTGCTTATTTGTGTTGACGAGTTAGAAAAAATCATCTAAATTATTCTAAACAAAAGAATAAATTATAGAAGCTGCATTTTCCAACCTGAGACCTCCACAAAATTAGCAAATGAGGAGACCATGAGACCATGTTTAGCAAATGAACAGAGATTGTCATCCCACATCATTGGAGCACATCTCCATTTAATCTTCTAACGAGGAGAAGAAGGAGAAGGCTCAAGCAGATGGGATTGATTTCGCTTTCCGCACACATAAAATCTCGGAAACCATTTCTCTTCAGGAGGTTTCCAAGAAGAACTATGTGCGATCCCTCATAGAAAAATCTGTACTACTGCAATAACATAGGTCAAGGAAAGAGACCAAGGCATATGACGCATCCTCAAAAAACAATGGCACAAAGCGAACTCTAACCTCAGAGGGTTCCCTGTCATGCAGGTTGTTTTTTTCTACGACTTTGGTATCAAAGGAAACTCATGAAGCAACCAAAAATCACCGTGCCAAGCCGCTTTTGTTTTCTTTTCGAGTGCTCAAAACGTTGATGTATATCAAAATTCTGCCCTTTCAAGACTGAAAGTTGAAAGTATCCATGATGGATCTTCTTCAATCATTGCCAAGAGAACAAGCAAATAGTCAAACGCCAATTTCTTACATATGTCGTCCAAATCAAAGTCACGAAGAAGCTCACAACAGCTTCTCATGGATAAAGACCCAACTTTCAAACTTAGAGAAACACAACATTTATCGGAGGGTCGCCAAGGAGGAACCCAGGACCATCAAATGGGGCTGGAAGAAGAAACATCATGTCATATATTCACCTCCACAGTTGGCCAACATCCTCAATGATCAATCAAAACTAGCATTCAAGAACTTTAGCAGTTCACTTCTTTTGCTTTCAGCCATCTTGTCCTCCTTTGTTTTGTCAAGTTTCAAAAGAATCTATAGCATTAAAGATAAAAGGAATCAAACTCGTCAAGCAAGAAATACCCTCACCCATCTGATAAGTAATATAACTAATTCATAACAAAGAATATCCCTACCTTTTTGCCAGAGACAGCACTGCGACGAACACCATCATCTTGGTCCCGCCCCAAAAACTATAAATGTAGAGGTACATCAGGATAAATGAGGCACAACAAGAGCAAGAATATAAGGGGAAACTAGAGATGTTAAATCACGATGCACACCTTAGAAAGCTGCACTGGACCACTACCTCTTTCATCCTGCTGACTCTATATATGGCTCATATTGCCAGACACACCATAGTGAAATATCCAGGCAAGCCAGTCAAGCCGCCAATAACCATGCCAGAGATCCCAGCTCCAATTTCGAAGAGCAATTAAAAAAAGCAATGAGCATCTTAAGGACCTTAAAATCTTGAAGATTAAGAGATTGCAAAATTACTTGTACTGCTTGATGCATTCCTAAATGTAACCTTGACTACAAAATGCCAAATCAGTGCCCTAAATGTAACCTTGTCTATAAAATGCCAAATCAGTGCTAGAATATCCATAAGACATTCACAAGCAACAAAGTCTTTACAGATATAGGATATCAAAACAGCCAAAACTAGTTAACCATTCAAAAGTTCACCAACAAATCTTAACGTCGAGACCATGCCACATAATTCCTCCCCACAATGATCTGATCTGCATTGAAAATTGACTAATCAAATGCATGAGCTGTCAATACTTCTTTTCTATGAGAGACATGCAGAAACTCTACTGAGATTCCACATTTCCAGCTGCTTAACCTTTTTCTTTGTCAATCAATCTCACAGCAACAAAACTTGAATCAAATCTCTCTCAACAAACAACTTAGCTGGTTCAGAAAAGCCAATGCCAATGAAGAGAAAGAAACTTAGAAATGCTAGAGCACTGATCTTGTTGCTAAAATAACCTCCTACTATATAAATACGTGACTCATTTTTCTTTTCAAAGATGTGACTAATAAATCAGCTGCACGGAGAGTAGGCAAAGAACTGCCTATAGTGAGGTTACCATAGCACAAATGTAAACCCTCCTCTTACCTCTTTCACTTTCTGCTTATCACGTTTATGATGACGATTCTTGCTCCTATCCTTTTCCTTGTGCTACTTGTCAAGAAAAGAAACAGATGGAGAGTGATAAGGCAAAGCAAATGAATAAATCGAGATAAACAAACATAATAAAACGCAAAACCAACTATAAACCTTCTTGGGCTTGTCACTTTTTCTTGGCTTCTTTGAGTGATGAGACACGTCATGCCCGCTTTCAGAACTATCACTTCACAACACCATCAAAAATTTCACCATCAGCCAAGAAGCAATTGGCAGCAGTGTATATCGGACCCGAATTTCTAAGCACGACATGCCGCATTAGAATCATAACAAGTGCAGATATACATAGGCAACTACGGTGGATCAACAGTATATGAAATCCACTCCACAAAATTTGAGCTGTTCTCCAATTGCAGGGAGCCAAAGAACACATCATACAATCCTCATCACACGGCGCGAATGCATAGCTGATCTACGAGAGCTCAAAACGCCAAAGTTCCGTTTCCTATGTCAAGGAAAGATCACCATGGAACGCTCCGACACAGAAACAGTTAAACATAGCTCCAGAAACAAGAACCATCGAATCAACAAACGACCATAACTCAGACAGCGAGAGAAAGAACGCACGAATCGCGAATCCTAGCAGAGTCCACTCCACGAAAATGATAGAAACAGGAGCAAATCCAAATCCGTTAATGATTATCGGGGAGGTCACCGAAAGAGCTTAGAAGCTAAAACGCGCTTTCTCGTGACTTGAAGCACCTGGCATAATCCGAGGAGGAGCAGGAATCTGAGGAAGAGCGATGGCGATGCCTGCGCCGCCGTTTGCCATGAGACCGGCTCTTCTTGCGGACTTTGAGGGCGTCCCGCTCCCTCTCGCGGCGGCTGCTGCTACCGCCGCCGCCGCCGCGGTGCCGGCGACGGCGGCGCGACGGCGAGGAAGCTGAATCCGAGGAGGAGGAGGAGGAGGAGGAGGAGGCGGAGGAAGAGGAGGCGGAGGAGGATGCCGCCATTAGGGTTTTCCTGTTCATTGGAGGAGGCAGAGATTCGGATGACCTGGCGAAGAAATGGTGCGAGTCAGAACATCGATGGAAATACAGGGAAAGATAAAAGGCAGAGAAGAAAAAAGTTCACCTACCTAAATAAAGAGTGAAAATGAAAGGATAATCATGCAAATAGTCACTCAACTTTGACTCAACTTTTCTTTAATGAATAATACGGTCTCCAAATTTTTTTTTTATTTATTCAATATAATCCTCAAATTTTAATTTGATATACAATATAATCCCTGATTAATTTATTCGGTGTAGTCCTTGAATTTAATCTAGTTCCTAAATATTTATATCCACGAATTCAATCTATCTAGAAATTAAATTGAATATGTATCAAAAGTTGAAGGATCATATAGAATAAATTAAAAGTTCATGAACAACGTTACACATTGATTAAAGTTTAGGGGTTATATTGAATGAATTAAAAGTTCATGAATTACATTACATATTGTGACAAAATTCATAAATTATTTGTCATTTTTCCAAGATGAAAATGTCTCCATGTTGGGTAGATTCCAGACAATAAATTGAAATCGATCCTATCAAAGTGGGATCACGGTTTTTGAAATCGGGGTTCAAACCAATTCCCTTAAGCTTACGACCGAACCGGCCAATTCTAAAGTTGACCAAAGAACTGGATCTACTTTGTGTGAGACATTGATCAATTATTTAATTTTCAAAAATTTGAAACTTATATCCAACATATTTCCTTCTAAAACATAAAAAGCTAAAAACCAGTTTTACATGAGGTATAAAATCGAACAACGAACGGATCAAAGATCAACTTCCCAATTTTTTTTTTGTTTACTCAACAAACCTAAACGGCAAGTTTTTTTTTTTTGGCCGAGATAACCAACAACGTTATTAACCCAAAAAAAATGCAATGTGGTCCAAGTACCTAGCTCAAAAATTCTTCCTCAAAATATTTTTGTGTTGATTTATCACCGGCTCTATTGTACCTTTTTTCAGGGGTTTGGTTCTATGCTATCACTATTTTACAAGCCATTGTGTGTGTAATATGTTGTGCACAGATTTCAAAACTTGCTTCCTCACTCACGTGTCCCTACCACCGGCCCCTCTAAGAAGATGGAGAAACGAACTTTTCACCTATCTCTTATCAAATGGGAAGGGTGGTCACTTGGGCAACCTCCATTGGTTGGCCATATTATACTTTGAACAACAACAAATCAAGGAGTGATGGGTGATTTTTTTTTTTTTTGGTATGTAGATAGGTGATTATAAACTAGTAAGAAATGATTGAGGTGATTTTGGTTGTGTTTGATTCAACTTTCCCAATTGGCTTTGGAGAAAAAAATGAGACGTTTGGTTTAGCTTTTAGTTCAGCAATTGACCAAATGTTGGCCTTCAACATTTGCAAAATGTCATTTCTAAGGTTAAATGTTTTTTTTTCCAAAACTACACTCACTGATTTTTTTTCATTTGCCAGTTTTGCCCTTGTTGTGATTATTCATCTTCTCTGGGCAAGGGCGGCCAGCGAGACCAGGCAACAACAACCCGTATCTCTCGTCTGACTGTTGGGTCTAGACTTGCTAGTAATTTGGGATCTTATATTAGTATTGAGTGGTCTTTGGCCTCTCACACCGCCAAAAACTAGCTTCAATGTCGAAACTTTCCCTAACACTTATAGATTGACTACCAGGTCTTCACTTGACACCACCTATTTTAGGTTTTCAACTTTGCCAATGCTGACACTGTTCCCAAGTGGTCCAAAAAAATAAATCAAATGCCCTAACTATTTCCCAAAAAACTTTAAAGGCTCAAAATCCTTAAGGAATGCGCTAGCTATTCGCAAGAATGATGTATGACAATGCAAGGTCGATTAACAGCTCGGCAAGGATTGAACACCAATTCATAGTGACTGACGATGATTACCCGATGATCGACAAAAACAAAACGATAGATAACCACTATCCAGGATGAACTAATGCTAATTTGGGATCGATTTGAAGTGACTTAAATTAGACTAATGATTTGACCAGGACTAGGTATCAACAAACGACGACTTGCGACCAAGCGACGACAACTCACTCAGAACAACCCTAGAATATGTGTTGGTGGCTTGTCGTGCCATGCCTAGGCTGGCTCTACCTATTTGCCACCCCTAAGCTGGCAAGATGAGAAATTAGTGTGTGGATGGACTCAGTTTTACCATTTCAAGGGAGATATACTGACTTAAAAAAGAACAAACAAAATAAATTACCTCTAAGTTTTGGGGAAAACTTTAAGGAAAAAAGTAATTATTCCCAGTATTTTTGAACATTTAGAAACTTACAGATCGTTCGCCTTGAATTTTCTTCTTTTAACTAGCAAAAACGCGGAAATTGTAAGTGAAGAAAAACAAATGAAGATCAATAAGTAAGGAAACAAATAATATCCCGAACATTTTATCTAGTATAGGAAAAATAATTTTGAATCGTTTGAAAATTGAAAAGGTGTAAAATTAATTTTATAAAAGAGTGAGAGATGGCAGCAAGACATTGTAATTATCTCATCTACTTCTAAAATCACATTTGATTTCTGGTAATAAATGATATTTTACCCTAACAATAAACCTTATGAAAGCTTAAGGTTCAAATCTTCTATCGTAATTGTTTTATATGTGACAGAAATGTGAAATGAATTTTCCTACTACTTCGTATTACACAATTGAGCTTGACTAAAAACCTCAATGATATTAACATTGTTTGATAACCTTAAATAGAATTGAATTAAATGATTCGGTTGAGTCAAAAATCAACTTAATTCGGTAAGTAAGAGAAGAGTTACTTAACTCATTCAATAGGAAAATAAATGTCGATAATTATAATCTTGCCGATACTTTCATAAAACTTACCTAAAATAATCTTTTATTCATTGGAGTAAGAAATTAATATTAACCAGTTATCCATTTTTCATTACCATTAAATAACATCTTAATTCTATTTTCAGCACTTAATGTTCAATTTTACCAGACAAGTCCAAATACGTGGAGGTACC
Source organism: Syzygium aromaticum (assembly GCA_024500025.1). NCBI lineage: Eukaryota > Viridiplantae > Streptophyta > Magnoliopsida > Myrtales > Myrtaceae > Syzygium > Syzygium aromaticum. The sequence goes on from CM044892.1 coordinate 37,141,357, forward strand.
AATTATTGATATCCTTATCAATTTGATTCCACATGTAAATGGGCACTGTTTCGAAATTGTGGAATAGAATATGAGCCAAAAAGGATAATCTCCTTACTTTTCATTCGAGATATTCCAGCCATGTTACGATTTTAATCGAGGGAGAAGATAATATAAGTTGAAAAATCAGAATTAACTTACGGGAGGCGCAATTTATGCAGTTAGAACAGGCAGCTTGAACATGCACAATGTATTATCTTGAGAAATAATAACTCAATTCCTTTTTTCGATTTTCTAATAGCCTGATTCGCAGGAAAATTAATGTGAAGAGTCAATAAGCATATGATGTTTTTGTTAATCATTTTGCTTACACATCATCTAATTTCTTTTTCTTGGTAAGACAATAAAATAAGAGATTTCAGTTGGTCTGCTAATTGAATTATGTACACGATGCAAAAGATACGCCAATCCCTCCAAATTCCAACATCAAATGGCAACATTTAAAGCCAAGTACACTACACTGTCCAAGAAAACAAAAACAAATTCATGTTAACCCTCAAGCATTCATCATTCCAGGAACGTACGGTACTCCGGCCGTGCGGATCCACCTGTCGCCCTTCATGAATCGCCCCGCCGTGAAGTCCGTGGCATGTTGCGGCGTGATCGTCTTGATGCCCTTCCACTTCACGCGCCTGGTGGTGCTCGCGCCGGGTCCTCGGTTCTTGTACTCAGTGTAGAAGCAAGTGTTGAGACCAAATTCGCCGAGCCAAGGCAGCCACCCCTCGGGCTGGATTATGTCGTCGATGTACGACTCCATGATGATCGTCCTCGAGTAAACCTTCCATGGCCTTCCGAGGTACGAGCGTATCTGCCCCTTGAACGGTGTGTACGAGGAGTGGGCGGCAATGGTGCAGTTCTGGAGGATGAGTGCCGATGCCTGTCGCCGCTCCTTCCTCCCCTGAGCGGTCACGATGCACTGCTGGTTGTCCAGCGGCTTCCGAACGAGCATCTTGCAGTTCTGGAAGACTGCGGCTGCGTCCCCAAAGACAAAGTCAATCGTGCCGGTGATGGTGCAGTCGCGGTAGAACTGGCGGTTGGTGTGCACGTAGAGTGTGTCCTGGTGGCCATCCATGTGGCAGTTGTGGAAGATGGACATGTCGGATTGAACCATCAGCGCCACGGCCTGGTGCTTTATGGCTCCCGCGGTGTTCTCGAACCCGATGTCCCTCGCCGTGAAGTGGTCTCCAAAGACAGCTGCAACATCAAAGAAATTGATGAGCATATGTATTTGCGTATACCGCCAATCAATTTTCGAGTATTCAAAATCAATTCAATATATAAGTGGCCTGGGGAGTTACTGGTCGAATATCATCACGCATCAACTCGACTGAAGCACTTCTCTTGATTAAAAAGATCCATCTAGAACATTTTATACACTGAAAGAAATAAAGCGTGGGGAAACTTACAAACTGTAGCAGTTCTGAATGTGGTCGTGCCATCGACATAGTTCTTGTCGTAGCTGATCCGGGTCTTGGTCGGGCCGTCACCGACCACCATGAGATTGGTCATCTTCTTGTCGAACACTACCTGCTCCTTATAAACCCCAGCCTTGATGTAGAGCACAAAGGTCTTGTTGCTCTTCAATGGAATGTGCTTTAGGGCTTCATTTATGGTCCTGAATCTCCCACTCCCATCCTTGGCAACCACAAGATTCGGCTTCAGATCAGCCACTCTCTTGCTGAGAAGCTTGCGCTTCCCCAGCAGCATTGGAGGCTCCAAGAGCACGAGGGGATCATCAGCGCCGAGACCTTTTTCTGTGAGTAGCTTGCGCTTTTTCAAGATAAGGGGAGGTTCCAAGAACAGGAGAGGATCGTTGGGACCAGTCCCTTCCTCCTCAGCGAGTAGCTTGCGCTTTTTCAAGATGGGCGGTTCCAAGAACAGGAGAGGATCGTTGGGACCGGTCCCTTCCTCCTCAGCAAGCAGCTTGCGCTTTTTCAAGATGGGAGGTTCCAAGAACAGGAGAGGATCGTTGGGACCGGTCCCTTCCTCCTCAGCAAGCAGCTTGCGCTTTTTCAAGATGGGAGGTTCCAAGAACAGGAGAGGATCGTTGGGACCGGTCCCTTCCTCCTCAGCAAGCAGCTTGCGCTTTTTCAAGATGGGAGGTTCCAAGAACAGGAGAGGATCGTTGGGACCGGTCCCTTCCTCCTCCGTGAGTAGCTTGCGCTTCTGCAGGTCAGTCGCCCAAATCGAGAACTCGTCGCCGTGTCCAATCACGTTGTTGCCGTCCGATAGGAGCTCGCGGTTAAAGTTTGGGAGGCTCATCTTAGCCAGGGCCAAGGAGATCTCATCGACCATGGCAAGTACATTGCTGGTCAATTGGGTGGAGCTCTTCAATATTTCCCTCATCTTGTGGCCCGCGTTGCCCGTGGTGTTCTGGAATCCGTCCAAGCATGTCTCTTGGTAGGTGACCGCGGCGCTGAGCCAGACTTTCAAGTCGGCCAACGAGTCGTCCAGCTTGCTATACTCGAGCTTACCCAATTCATCGAACGAGCGCTCAAGGTCATCGATTGCGTACTCCATCAACTCCTTGCAATTTTTTAGGGCTTGCTGCGCTCTCGGGGCCTTCTCCAGCTCTTTCAGCATGGTCGATTTCTTCGCGGCCTCGGCGATGTGGTTCATCGTGGCTTTAAAGCTGGCTTTTATGAGCTCCTTGGGGTCAGTGGTGTTCGCGCCAGCCTCTTTGAGGCTCCGCACGCACGCTTCTTTGTAATCGGTCGGTTGGCATATCCCCTCGATGGCTTTGATCGAGGTCGAGATCTCGCTGGTTTTCTCGCTGGCTTTCGACACCCTGGAGTCACTCGCTGTGTACACGCCGATGGTCGCAGCGGCACCGATCACAACCAGGACGAATGAAGAGACCACAATGAGTGCAATTCTCTTCCTTTTCTTGGGGTCACTACCATCAGACATTGTTTAAGTTTTCTTGGAGACGTTCTTGCAAGAACCCAAATGAAGAACAGGAGTGAGTTTGCTTTATTTAGGAAGATGATGATGCATTTTTATAAGAGAGAAAAGTAGACAGAAAGGTTATTGTGAAAATTAGCTGGAGAAGTTGAGGTTTTGGGGGATAAGGGTTGAAGACGGGTAACAAGAATGTAGCAATCCACAACAAGAATTTAGTGACTCTTGCACTAATATTGGATGTCTAAATACCGAATTCTTACTATATATAGGAGAGCTCGGCCAATGTTCAGAAAGTTGGTGTCTTTTCTGGCAATATTTGCCAACTCGGTCAACCCTAAAGTCATCATGAGCTAATATTGCACACAAGGCCTCCTTTTTTTACATTTCTTTTAAAAATTTCTTAATATGGCTTAAAAATGCGGTTGATTTGATAATCAATGGAGATTTATTCTTAACAGATGGACTACGGTCTATACTTGGGAAAGATCTTTAGGCTGGAGAGGTCCTTATCGTGAAAATATCTCCCTTATATTTCAAGGACTTGGACTTTTATTATTTGCCAATTTGGTACGTTTCTTAGTGGACAAGCAACGGGAAGGCCCTACTAGAGAAGAACTAAGGGAGGGATATGGAAGATTTTGTGAGGTTAGGATTAACGAATGTATTAATGGAAAGGATCGTACCATAAACACGGAGTAATCCGATCCTATGTTTTATTTTCCACTGTGGATTGCTATGAAGTTCATAATATATATGCATGGTATGGTTACAACATCTAATACAACGGAAACAAATTCATGGTTAATCTTCTATGTATATTCACAAGCTTTCGATTTTGCATGATTTAAAATTTAAAGTGAAAGTGGCGAACTCTTTTCAACTAAAGCCGATTAGTTCTTAGTTATAGTTCTGCTCGACTTGATTAGCAAACTAATTCACATATACCATATATCAAAGTGGGGATGATTACCAAAAAAAGTCCTAACCTTATTGTAAGAATGTCAATTCGGTCTTAAACATTTTAATGTAGCCAATTTACTTCTTAACATTTGACAAATTGTCAATTTAGTATTTCCGATTAATTTTAACTAAAAACCGCTGATATGAATGTCGACCGTTGTACGTGATATAGCCAATGCCAACGTATTATATAAATTTTTTATATTTTATATTTTTCATCTTCTTTTATTTTCCCTCGCTTGCTACCGGCAAGACCCCGGCGACCCTTGCCAGCCACAGTCTGAAAAAAGAAAATAAGAATATTTAAAAATTCATAAATATTATTAAAATTTTGCAAAAATTATCCACATCGGCGCCGATCATATCACATAGGATGGCTTGTGTTTGCGTCAGCAATTTCCAACAAAAATTAATTGGAAAAACTATATTAACAAGTTATCATAATGTTAAGGCTTAAATTGGCCAAACTGATATATTTAAGACTGAATTAACATCCGTATAATAGATTTATGACTTTTTTCGGTAATTTTCCTTGTCAAAGTGACTACGTGAAGTGGATCTTGGTTTCATAATTTTGAAAAGCATGGTGATGGCAACGATTTGTAGGATGTACTTACCAAATCCTTACAACTTGACAATTTTGAATCAAATAATATCTTTGTACTTTTTAATTCTATATGCCCTTCCCTAACAATGCCTACCTCAATTGAACATATTTTTAAGTGCTGCCACATATTTTTGTTGCTATATTTGGAAGATGTAAGTACTCGGCACATATATTTATTATGCCCCAATAAAACATATATTGAGCGCATGAGTTGGCGTGTAATTTACAACCACGAACCATATCTCATCACTTGATTTGAGTAAGTCAAGAGAAGTTTGAAATATCTTTGGAATAATAACATGACTTGTCTATATACTTGTCATGGGTTGATAGTTTGGGAATGACCCGTGCAACGACTTAGACTTCCTTGGATCTTTGGATCGCCTTAGTGAGGCCTTTTCTCTAGAGTGAGTATCATTCACTCGCTCTAGAGAAGATCTGTGAGAGAATGGAAATGCTTCAATTGATTTGAATTATACGAATAAGGAGGAGGACATCCTTTATATAGTAAACGGCCTCAGATTACATCTGTTGATCAATTCTTGAAGGAGTGGCCGAGATCGCAACTACAGGCATTTATGCCAAGAACTCTCTAGAACTAGACACAATTATTGTATTATCATCCCTGAGAATGTTCCCGAAGCTCCATTAGGGTTTTGACGAATCTTTGTCGATGTCGCACGGTCCTTGACGCACGGAAACCTCACGACCGTGACATTCTCGCCCACCCATTCGAGCGATGCCCTCGGCGCTCTCGATTCGGGGTCGTTTGATGGCTTCTTGGAACGCTTCCAATTCTTCCGAGATTTCTTCACCTTTGGCTTCTTGGCTTGTCGAGCATTTGGCTTCTTTGGTTTGGCCGCCTCCATGTTGTTTGGCATGATCATCAATTCGGGGAACAACACATGGATCGGCATTTCGTTTTGAAGGGAATGATTCATCTTCGGCTTTGGCTCCGTGCGGAACTCGGTCACGGACTTCGTGCGTCGGATCAAGGAGAGGATCATTGTTTCGGTCAAGCCATGAATCATCGGCACGGACACTCCAGGTCAGTGATGATAATCATACGTATACATATCCTGTAAGGCTTAGTCATCACATTTTCGATATCTTGTTCGATATTTGTGATCTGGATTAGAGTAAGTAACTATGAAAGAAGATTCTTTACCATAAATAAAAAGATTAGTTATCAAACTATTTTTTCTAATAAATAGATCAAACCCTTGTTATATCATAAGCTTGCAAGGTCAACAAAATCTTTTCATTCAATGGCGATTATGCCATGCCCTTCAGAAGGCTCCAGCATCTCAGCTGCTTCTGGAGAAACCCTAGATTGTGATGATCATCGTCACAGGGCGAAGAACAGATTGAACATGGACAAGAAGATCACCGAACCGGAACCCGAACCCGCCACTTACCGTCATCTGGCGAATCAAAAGATACCCATCAAGGATAACGAGAACGGCGGCATCGGGTCAACCGACGTAGACCTCAAGCTCTTTAACCAGGGCGTGCCATCCAATGCTAAGAAGGGCGACGAATCATCATCGGATGAGAATCGCAAGGCCCCGAAAGCAAGGGCTTTTGCATGCAACTTTTGCAAGCGAGAGTTCTCTACCTCGCAGGCTTTGGGTGGGCACCAGAACGCGCACAAGCAAGAGCGGGCCCTCGCCAAACAGCGCAAGGGGATGGAAGCTGACTTGCTTGGGGTTCATCCGCACTTATCGTACTATTGCTCGGGTGTTCCTCAGATGCCTCTTTATGAGAGTATGGGTGGGGCGCTCGAGGTGCGCCACGAGTCGATGATTCACAAGCCTTTCTACCCATCGTCCACGCATTCAGGGTACGGGTTTGGTGGTCCAAGGCAAGCGTGCGGCATGACCCCGAATTCGAGACCGCCTTTCGATCGTGTGAGGGTCGAGAGTCTTCAAGCATATGGGGGTGCCGTTGGGCATGGTGAGCCTCCCCCTCCTCCCCTTGCTTTTGATGGAAGCACTAGTTTTCCAGTGCACCAAGCGCAAGTTGATGTGGGTCATGGTAATAACAAGGCAATGAAAAAAGAAGGTGATCATCCAGAACAAGATGTGCTTAAAAGTGATGGTTCTGATCCATCCGGAATTGATTTGACTCTCAAGCTTTGATTATAAGATTACATTCTTAGTTTTTGCTCACCTATTTGGTATTTTTTTTTTAATCTTTCTCGTACGTTTTGTTGGTTTAGATGTTAGATTATAGGATTATAGTTTTCGAATAAGCTAGTACGACATGTCATGTGTGTCGTATGTTCATATATGCTCGATGAATGCTCATAGCTTATTTGACTCGATCTATGGATATTCATGCGTCTCCGATGTCATCTATTCATCTTCGTCGTTCATCATTTGTATTTGCATCCTCGTGAAAGTTGAACTTTAACTCGAAGTCGTTCCCAATGACGCCTACAATGGCGTAAACCAAATTCTTTAATGACCGGATGATCCCATGATTAATGAGGAGGGTCATCTTATCAACGGGAAGGAGTAATATACTTCGTTGTTTGCTAGTTTAATGCATACCCAAACCGTACTTTAACTAAGAATCTAATCCTTGGAATGCAATGACACAAACCGATGGCTCTCGAATCAAATTTTTAATCAATAGTTTCGAACCTGAAGATCACATGTAAATGAAGACTATCATATTAATAAACAACATTATACACCATGTTTAAGTATCCTAAAATTTGTTGAAATTTCATGCAAATTTCATATTTGACCGAACAAAGGGGGATCCAAATTGGCCTTACCTGATCGGTTCCAAGCCCATGTCCTGTTTGGTTTCAGGCTAAAAAATTTGGAACTAGCCTTGATCAGTTAGGTTCCTAGTTCTATAACGGGAATTGTCAGTTCTACCCAAGAAGTAGCCTTATAGGACCAATTTTGAACCACTTCAAAACCAACTCTAGAATTTTGATATTTAAAACATGAAACATAAGACTAAATCGAGTTCGTTTTGGTCAAAATCTCATTATTCAGTAAAAAATTATTTAATTATATTAAAAATAATCAAAATTTAAAACGTCGTCATTTTAAATATAATTTAAATAAAACTTGTATTTAAAAAATCAGATTTTGACTAAAACGACGTGGTTTTAGCCATATTAGTGCCACATAGGAGAGAGAAAATAAAAAAAAAGACATGTTAGCATTTTCAATTAGCTAAATTAGACGGAGTTAACGGAAAAACTTAATTGCACCAATTTGACAAGTTTTAAGACTCAATTGCACTTTTGTAATAAGTTTTAAGATTTTCAATATACTTATCCCTTTCATTTTTAAGACTCCACTTGATTAAATTCACATTAATCATCAATATTAAAACTAATTTCCTATAATTCTAGAATAATTGCCCCCAATAAAATCTCTCATTTTACAATTTTTCCTTCAACTTCCAATCTTCACTCAATCAAACCATTTTGATTTTAAACTAAGTGCTACAGGCAATTCATATGTTATCTAAAACATATAAATATTTCATTTACACTATAGGACGGATTTTATAAAATTATCAAAACAGCCTACTTTTAAATTAACTGTGCAATTTAGTCCAAATTTGACTAGTTAGATAAATTGTCTAGATTAAGAAATTATTTCTAAAAATAACTTAACTACCCATTATCGTGAAGTTTCTAATGCTGTGAATGGCCCCTAGAATTTTCAGCTTTTGCATATAAGTCCCCTAACTTGGTGAAATTACAAATTTGCTCCTAAAATTTCAAAACTAATTATTTTAAACAGATTCGATTTCCTTTAATTAATCTAACTTAATAGCCCGCTAATTAAAATTATAGAATACCACTGTTAAGAGAGCACTATCAATTTTTGAAATCTACAATATTGCACCTAGACATATCAAAAATTACTAAAATGCCTATTTTAGTTCTAGTTTTACCATTTTCTCTCTTTTTCCCATTGAAGATGCAAAAAACCTTTTGGATATTCTTTCAAGCACCTTCTAGGCATGTAGAAAATATTTCAGTTTAGGCAAGAAAACACCATAACTCAACGTGCCAATGTTGAAGTCCAGCTGAACTTAACATCAAAACTTAAATTAAATGAGCAAACATCAATTAACCAAGATCAAGAGTACCAAATAAATTAATCTAACTAAGTCCACAGGGTTTTAACTTGCCCTGATCGGAAGACTTGAATAAATCAAAGCTCTAATTACCTTGAGAGCAAAACAAACAATATGAAAAATTTAACAATCCTCGTTCTTCCAAAACAAAACTAGTTTGGTAAAAAAAAAAGGTCCATGAATTTTCCTTGTAAGAAACTTGATGGGTGAATGTAAAAACTTCAAGCAATACAAATTGGACATATTTTGGGCTTGGTTGAAAGTTGAGTTAAAATTTGGCTTTCTTTATTGAAGAGTAGAAGGTAAGAACAGTGAAGATGTATAGATTTTGGTTCGCTCAAGAGATGAGAAGGAATGGAATGATTTTATTCTATTCTTTTTTATTTTCACTTATAATGATGACATTAAACCATGGTTTAGCTAAATTGTTGTGCATGATGTCATTATAGTGGCTAAGTCCACTAGCACAAATTAAGAGCATGTAAGTTATTATTTGGGTGACAAGTGATATGATTTGGATGAAAAGATGAAGATATCAGGCAATTTTGGACGATATTTTACACAGTAAATAAGCAAGAAAATTGGTACATGTTTTAAACATCGATAAATCAAAAAAAACCCACTAAAATTATCAGTAAAAGCTATTGGATATTAGGAAAATCTTAATTCAGTTAATTACAACTTTTAAAATATCCGATACATCTTTCGGAGTATATTGGTCCCCATCGGCAAAGAATAAGTATGGTAAGTTGTTAACTATCACTCAATGGAATCAACTTATATTTCAATATCTATTAATTCAAGCATATAAAAGTTTGTAAATACATATTTTTAAGTTATTTCCTTAAATTATGATCCTCGTAAGGAATCACGTTTCGGAGAATCATGAACAAGGACGATATCTTTCGATCTTTTTGTACATCACAAATTAATAACCTAATTGAAATTTTCAACATTTCATCAAAAATCCAAGTGAATTGATAATTATCTTGATATACCAAATATTATCAATTAATGTAAAAAATTTTGGATATCACCGTAAATTCAATTGGGGCTTATTCAAATTGGGTCAAAGAAGATAATTTCGGACAAAATTTCCCTTGATGTTATCGTCTTGCCACCAGAACAAGCACGTGCATTGCACGAGTTATCATGTTCAATATTTGTGAACTGGGTTTAATTATGAAAGGAGAATATAATAATTACCTAACAATTGAATCAAGGTTCCATTCCAACATGAATCTTAATGACTGTTGCGATAATATGTGTTGTCTAAACACTCAACTCTTACTATATACAGGAGAGCTTGGCCTATGTTGAAAAGGTGGTTTCTTTTCTGGCAATATTTGCCAATTCGGTTAACCTTGAAGTCATCATGAACTAATTTTTGCACACAATGAGTCTTTTTTACCTTTTTTTTTAATTTCACGGGACTAAAATATGTGATTGATTAGATAATCAAAAGAAGGAAAAATCCAAATAAGAGCCTAAAGTGTTTTTATTTTCTCAAATAAGAGCTTAAAGTGGACTTTTGTGTCAAATAAAAGTATGAATTAGCATATTAGTCTCAAATAAGGGCTTGAAGTAACCATAACAGTTTTATGGCTTGAAGTAGCCATAAAACCATGCCAATCGCCGGCCGGCAAAATCCTAGTTGGTCAAGGGCATTTTTGTCCAAAGATCATTTTAATTTAAATTGTTTTTTTCTTTTCTTCTTTTTTTTTCTTTTTTCCTTCCTTTTTTTTCCTTTTTCTTTCTTTTTTTCCTTTCCTTTCTTTTTTTTTCTTTTTTTGGTTTTCTTTGTCTTCTTCGCCAGCAACCGGCCACCAAGCGAAGCCTAGAAAGGGCTAGGCAAGGGTCATCCTCTCCCAGGCTTCACCGGTGGTCGGTGATCAGCGACTGGAACCGGCCACCACCGAAAAAAAAAGCTAAAACCAGAAAAAGGAAAATAGGAAAAAATAAAAAAGGAAAAAATTTTGAAAAAAAAAAGTTAAAGGATGAAAATGCCTTTACCATCTAGAAAGTCAAGTTTTTCTTTGAAACAAATATAGCCACTTTAGACCCTTACTTGAAATAAAATTCACTCCATACCCTTATTTAAGATGATAAGGGCACTTCAAACCCTTATTTAAAATAATGTCCAATTCAAGCTGTTATTTGAGAAAACGAAAACACTTTGGGGCCTTATTTGGAATTTTCCCTCAAAAGAATTTATTTGTAAAAGTTACATTATGATTTTTACAAGGGAAAAATATTAGGCTGGAGAGGCCCTTATAGTGAAAATATCTCCCATATGATTCAAGGACTTGATTTTTTATTTTTTGCCAATTTGGTACATGTCTTAATGAACAAGCATCGTGAAGGCCCTATTAAAGATGGAACTAAGGTAGGAATATGGAATATTTTGTGAGGATAGGATTAACAAATATATTAATTGAAGGGGTCGTATCATAAATATGGAGTAATATGATTCAATAAACTTTTTCCTAATTTTAAAAGAGTTAATCAGGAGATGTGGATTGCTATGAAGTTCATAACAAATATGCATGGCATGGTTACACTATCCAATTTAATGAAATACATTCATGGTTGATTTTCTATGTATGTACAAAAGCTTTTTTATTTTTAAACTTTAGTGTTAGTGATAAAACTCTTTTCAATTAAAGTAAAATAGCTCTTGATTATAGTTTTACTCGACTTGATCAATAAATTAATTCGTATATACCATATATCAAAGTGACTACGTGAACTGAATCTTGGTTCCTTAATTTTGAAAAGCATAATTAAGGTAACGATTTGTACAATGTACTCACCAAATTATTAGAACCAGACAATTTTGAATAAAATAATATCTTTGTACTTTAAAAGCCTTTCCATATGCCTTTTCCATACAATGCATGCCTAAATTGAACATACTTTTAAGTGCTCCCACATATTTTTATTGCTATATTTGGAAGATGTAAGTGGTTGGCACATATATTTATTATATAGATATGCCATAATAAAACATATATTAAACGCATGGGTTGATGTGTAATTCACAACCATGGATCCATATCTTTACCATTTTTATCATCAATTGTTTCAAAATTATTTTGAGTAAGTCGAACAGAAGTTCAAGATATTTTTGGAAAATTAACATGACCAGTGTACATAATGGCGTATGCATATCATGTAAGGCTCAGTCATCACATCTTGGATATCTTGTTCAATATGTGCGTGAACTGCGTTGGAGTCGGTAACTATGAAAGGATATTCTTTGCCGTAAATGAAAAGATTGACTGTCAAACTTTTTTTTCTAATAAATAGAGCAAACCCTTGTTATATCACAAGCTTGCAAGGTAAAAAAAATCTTTTCATTCAATGGCGATTATGTCATGCCCTTCAGAAGGCTCCAGCATCTCAGCTGCTTCTGGAGAAACCCTAGATTGTGATGATCATCGTCACGAGGCCAAGAACAGATTGAACATGAGCGAAAATATCGCCGAACCCGAACCCACTGCTTACCGTCATCTGGCAAATCAGAAGACATCCATCGATGACGACGACAATGGAGGCGTCAGGTCAACCGACCTAGACCTCAAGCTCTTCAACCAAGGCGTGCCATCCAATGCTAAGAAGAGCGATGAATCGGAAACAGAGGAGAAATGCAATGTCCCGAAAGGTAGGGTTTTCGCGTGCAACTTTTGCAAGCGAGAGTTCTCTACCTCGCAGGCTTTGGGGGGGCATCAGAACGCGCACAAGCAAGAGCGGGCGCTCGCCAAACAGCGCAAGGGGATGGAAGCTGACCTGCTCGGGGTTCACCCACACCTGTCATACTATTACTCGGGTGTTCCTCAAATGCCTCTCTATGGGAGTATAGGTAGGGCGCTCGGGGTCCGCCACGAGTCGATGATTCACAAGCCTTCTTACCCGTCATCCGCACTTCCAGGGTACCGGTTCGGGGGTCTAAGGCAAGCGTGCGGCATGAACCCGAATTTGAGACCGCCTTTCGATCGGATGAGGGTCGAGAGTCTCCAAGCATATGGTGGTGCCTCTGGGCTTGGCGAGCCGCCGCCTCCTCCTCCTCCTCCTGCTTTTGATGGAAGCGCTAGTTCTCAAGCGCACCAAGCTCAAGTCGATGTATGTCATGATGATAACAAATCAATGAAGAAAGAAGGTGATCATCCTGAAGAAGAAGTGCTCCAAAGTGATGATTCTGATCCATCCGGAATTGACTTGACTCTCAAGCTTTGATGATCCAATTATTTCTTATATTCTTAGTAAATGTTTTTTGCCCAATCGTTTTGGTTTTCTAATTCTTTTCCATCATATGTTTTCTTGGTTTAGATGTTAGAGAATAGGGATTACAGGTTATTGAATAAGCTAGTACTATATGTCATGTGTGTCGCGCATTCATGTACGCTCGATGAAGGTTTATTCATGTGTCTCCAATGTCATCTCTTCAAAATGATTGTTCTTCGCCATTCATCATCATTTGTTAATTGCATCCTCGTGAGATTTGAATTCAAATTGGAGTTGTTTCCGGTGATGCCTACTAAACCAAAATTAATTAATGACCGGAAGATCACAAGATTAATGAGGATTATCTTATCAATCGGAAGGAATCGTACACTTTGCCTTTTGCTAATTTCATACCTTGCCCAAATCATACTTAATTAACTAAGTAAATCCTCATTGTCTGAATGCAATGATGCGTGCTAATGGCTTATGAAATCGGACTTCGAGTCGATACTTCCAATATTGAAGATCACATAATTAGATAAGGAGAGGATTATCACATCGATAAACAGAATAATACATCATAAGCGTGTTTGGGTCCCCTAAGATTTGCTAAGATTTCACGTAAATTCCATTTTTGACCAATCAAAAATGGAAAGCAGTGGTTACACTTTTTTTTTCCTTCTTGATATAAGTTTGACTTTGGTGAGCTGAATAACTTGCCTATTTTATATTCCACCACGCCAATAGTGAGATTGACACGTCACACGTTTGTGACTGGATATCAAACTTTCTTTATTTGCCGATTTCTAATGTTCGGGCAGCAATTCCGAAATTAGTGTGATTTTTATGAAATCCTTGACTAAATTATCTAGAACGAGTAATATGACACATTAAATGTGTAGCCTTAACGTAAGACTTATTACATCTAGCGGCTCGTATCACTTGGGCCATGATAGACGGAGTTTATGCAGTAAATTGTCTCGTTCAAATATGTATGAAAACCCCCACATATTATATTTGACTTTTTTTGGCTAAAAACATATTAGATTTTACTTATTTCGATGTCTGGTTTGACTTTTTAGGTTTTTGGTTTCACTTTTTTTGAGAGGATGTGATGTTTTTTAACCCATAACGACCCATTTTTATGTAATATAATTTTAGCGTCTCGTACTTAACCCAACTCGAACTCCAATTCTTAGGCAATTTTCTCTTTAAATTGTTCCCGGAAGGGGCAACTCCATGGACCACACGCCAAGTCAATGAGGGAGCTCGGGTGGAATTGTGGCCTAGGACTTCACATGGCACATGAGCAACGTGGAGATAGTGGATAAGCACCGTGTTGAAGAACAAGAACACTTGCGTGGACGTGCTTGGGGTTGGGTTGTGGATGGGAGCGCAAAGGTGGCGGGGAGGCTAAGTGTGGTTGATCTTGCCCTGACGAAGGGAAGCATTCTTCAAATTGTCCATTCAATTGAAGAATGCACAAACATTATAGTCTGAGTCGTTATACAGTGAGCATACATGTATCAATAATGCATCCTTGACATTTAAGGGGTCAAAAAAGTGTAGGGTATTGTTTATATGGATGCTTCTATACTCCGCCGAGTTTTAGTCATATCCCGTTGAAATTACATGCATTTTGTCATAATCTTCATGCAAAGTCTCATACAGTGTAAAAATCAATTAATGGTTGAGATCTTTTATTTTGTGATCAATCACTAACTAAGCATGTTTGTGTAGAGAATGTAGGAGCACCCGTGCTAATATCTAGAGATTTTAGTAATTCTACTATTGAGGTGATTCCACCATAAACTTTTGGAGAAAAGGACCGATTGAGAAAATAACAACTGATATACGTAAGATCACTCTGAGAAAGTTGTTATTAGCATTGCTAATTCAAGCACCGATAAAGGAGGTGAGGGTGGAAAGATATTTATAGTTTATAACAGCGACTGTTATTTTCTCAATAGGCTCTTTTTTCCCGTAAGCTTATGGTGGAATAACCTCAAAGTTGAATTACTAAAAATTCTCAATATAAGCACGGGTGCTCTTACAATCTCTCCATAAACCATTCATGGATTGCTTAGTTAGCGATTAATTATAAAATAAAGAGATAAGTGTATTGGAAGTCTCAAAACTTATTATGAAAGTGCAATTAAGTCTTAAAATTTTCAAAAAGTGTGATTAAGTCCTAAAACTTGTCAAATTAGTGCAATCAAGTCCTTTCATTAATTTCGCCAACTTGGCTAACAAAAACGATGATATGGCTTTTTTTATTATTTTCTTTATCATACATGGTGCCGACATAGCTAAAACACGAAGAACATTACTAAGACAACATCGTTTTGGTTCAAATCTTATTGAAATATATATTATTTAAATTAAAGAGAGAGAGAAGGCAAAATAGGGCAAGGCCCTGGTCGCCGCCACCCCACCATCACCAAAAAGAGCTAGCGAAGGTCAATCAAGCCTCAACCAGTGGCCAGCGATCCTAGCCAATTGCAAGCACGGGCCTATCAGCCCTCCCCTAAATCGGGGGAAGGTCGTTGGCCTTCACCCAGATTCGGCCAAGGGCCATGAGTGGTAGAGAAGCCACCCCACCCCTACAAAATGGCAACCCTAAGCCAAATCTAGGCGAGGGCCAAGTGCTGGCTCTCGCCTACAGTGCCAGGGTCAACAACCATTGATTAGGGCTCGATAACCCTGGCCGACCCTTGCCTCATCATCACTGGCCCTTTCTAGCAATGATGGGGCGGCAACGATAAGGGCCTTGTAGGCTCTCAGTCAGTTTTGCACTCCTTCCTCTCTTTTTTTTTAATTTTGTTTATTTTTTAATCTAATCTAAATACTATATTTTAAAAATTAAAACAACGTCGTTTTGACCTTGTCATTCAAGTTTTAGCCATGGCAGCATCACATAGGAGAGTTAAAATAATATAAAAGCCATGTCAGCATTTTTTGTTAGCCTAGTTGGACAAAATTAACTAAAGGAATTGATTACACCAATTTAATAAGTTTTAAGATTTGATTGTACTTTTTGAGAATTTTAAGAAACAATTGCACTTCCGTGATAAATTTTAGAATTTCTAATGCACTTATCTCTAAAATAGAATATCTCGGCTGTTAATTGATGTTTATATTGTATGAGATTTTGTATGAAGATCACAACAAAATGCACATATTTTTTTCGAGATATGACTAAAACTTAAAAGAGCATAGTACATCCATATAAACAATCCCCACACTTTTGATCCCATAAATGTTAATGATGGAAAATTGATCCAAGGATGCTCAACGGATGACAACTGATATTATAATGTTTGTGCATTCTTCAATTGAATGGGCAATTTGAAGAATGCTTCCTTTGTCGGGCAAGATCAACCACCCTTCGCCTTACTGCCACCTTCGTGCCGCCTTCCATAACCTAACCTCTGAACCCATCCACACAAGTGTTCTTGTTCTTTAACGCGGCACTCACCCACATCTCTACATTGCTCATGTGCCACGCGAAGTCCTACCCCATGACACACCCTGAGCTCCCTCATCGACTCACCAAGTGGTCCATGAAGTCGCTCATTGTTTAGAAACAACAATTTAGGGAGAAATTTGTTATAAATTGAAGTCCATGTTAAGTTGAGTCAAGTATGAAGTGATTAAATTAGTTTGCATAAAAATGGGTCGATTTGGGTTCAACCGACTTGACCCGACCATTTGACGGGCCTAGAGAGGAGCTAAGGGAGTGAAAGGTGACCCATATATAATTCACTTCAATTAATATGGATTAAAATATGGGTTTTTGACCTATTTTGACAGCCCTAATCTCTATGTTATGATATAAATAAAAAACTTCGCCAGCATCCTTGTACAAGAGTGAAGTGAGCGACTTTTCCATTGATTACAGGCAATAACACTATCGTAATCATACGCTATGTGAGATGTATAAGAACATAACGAGCCGCAAGCTTTCATCTTCTTCTTCTTCTTTTTCATAATCTTGGATTAGCAAAAAAGGATGCAGAAGACACTAAGGAGATTGTTATTCATTAATGTTGCAGCTTGTTGAAAGGGAAAAGTGCCATAAAAGTCCTAAACATTTTGCATTAGTGCCAATTTTGCCCTAAACCTTTTTTTAATGTCAATTCAGTCCTAAACTTTTTACATTTGTGCCAATTTAGTCCTAAACTTTTTTTTTGTGCCAATTCAATCCTAAACCTTTTATTTTTGTGCCAATTTAGTCTTTCCGACCAATTTTGACCGGAATTTGCCGACGTGGATGCCTGCCGGCCAGAGACTGATCACCGGCGCCAATGTGGCGCTGACGTAGATAACTTAAATAATATTTTAATATTTTTTAAAACTTTTTTCTTTTTTTCTTTTTTTTAACTTTCTTTTCTGGGTTTCTCCTTCCTCTGGCCAGTCGCCAGACCAGCGATCAGCCACAGGCCGGCGAGCTCAACCTCGCCAAATCCAACGAGGTCGAGCCTCCCCCAACCATGGCAAGGCTCTAGCGAGGTTGGGCCTTGCCGGTAGCTAGGTGAGGCTTGAGTCCTCGCCAAAGGCCGCGGTGAGGGCGAGCCTCGCCCGACCAAGGCGAGGCCGCCCTCACCAATGGCCAACGAGCTCTCGCCGGCCAACAGGCGTCCATGTCAGTAAATTTCAATCAAAATTGGTTAAAAGGACTAAATTGGCACAAAAACAAAAGGTTTAAGACTGAATTGGTACAAAAAAAAGGTTTAAAACTAAATTGACACCAATACAAAAGGTTTAAAACTGAATTGGCACCAAAAAAAGATTTAGAACTAAATTAGCACAAATGCAAAAAGTTTATGACTTTTTTGACACTTTTCTGCTTGTTGAAATAGTCGATCTGAGGGCATGAGTCTTTGGTTAATGTTTGCTCTGAAGTGATGGTAACAAAGTCATGTCGGTAAACTTCTAAAGGCGTGTATAATGAGGATCCCATCGTAATCTAGCAAGTGTTCAATTGACAAGGGAATTGCAGGATAAAATATATATATATATGGTCAGACCCTGCGGAGAGACTAATCACAGAAGCCATCCGTCCAATTGGTATAATAAGCCAAAACCGTTGTCTGCTTGATATGCATCCTGATCAATTTTGTGTTTGAATTTTACAAACTCTCAGCTCATGATTGGCTTATTTCTTCATGTGTTGCTATCATATGGCACACCCAATGCACAAAAGAGCTTCGCGCCTTCAGTACTAAAATGCACTTATATGATGATTCTTATCAATATTATCACCATCATATTATCCTAATAAGATTTTGACCATTCTAGATGCTAGCTATTTGATCGTTGATCTTTCGGCCACTTATAATCAAATCCAAAGTTACTTGACTATGTCATGAAAAGGACTATGTAATGAACCCTCTTAACTCAAATTAACACAATCACGCTAGGCCAAACACTTCGCCAAATGATACTTTCCATCAAAAAATGAGCGAAAGATAATTCAACCCAAGCAAAACGATCACGAGCACCTAACTGATCTCTTCTTTATTTTGTCCATAATATGCCTCAATTATTACCAAAGAACGATGCATGTGTAGCATGAGACATCATACTGTACAGAATTGAAGTGAAGCATCAGTGAACGCTAACCGTGCAAGTTCTGCATATTTCTCTCCGCTCCTTCCTGCTCTTGCTCATGAATGCTCACTCATGACATGATCCCTCTTTTGTACAATGCATCACCGCCTTCCACCCCGGAATTAATAAAGCTCGGCTGCCTCGTTAAGCTATCAGCCCCATCAGATGCCAGGACCGCTTTGGCATTCCAATGCCAAGGCTGAAGGAATGGCGAAACAGGAGTAGAACAAGAAGGAGAGGGGTGAAGTATTACCGATCCCCAGTTCCGGGCTCCAGGCTTCACTTCCTTCATTCTCCTCCTAATCATCAATTTTCCCAAGTCTTCCTTTCTCATTTCAGACAAGCTCCGCACAATCGAAATGCAAAGAAGAAGCACGAAAACCGCATCCTCCTCGGGTATGAACTCCACTGCCAATAGCTTCCAGTTTATCAGAGCAGTTGCTCTTCCTGTCGGGTGCTCCTCTGTGATACGAACAACCGTTACAAAGTCAAGTTCTTCTTCGTCCAAGTCCAGGCCTTCATCTCCTTCATCGTCCAGCTCTGTTTCTTCAGCATCACTCTTGGGGTTGACTTTTTTGACTTTGTATTGCATTCTCCGGCCTATCAACAACTTCACCTGAAATTGGTGTATATTTGCTTGAAAATTTGGCCCAATATTTGCGAGAAGATTTGAAATCTCAAAAATGATCTTGGCCTTACTGATGAATCAGAAGACATTTGATTTCTCAAATAAAACGTGAGGCCCGATCTTGATGTTGATGACTTCAATTGCAGCATCAGTTCATCTCCGGAGGAAAATTGCCATGCAGCATCCCACTGCTCTGGAGGCTCTTTTGGCATAGCTGTTCCCACTACTTTCTCTGCACTAGATAATAGTAATTTGTTTCAGGGCCCTTCAACAACGAGGAAAACATGAGAAAAAAAAATTGCTCAAGTCCCCATATTAGGGCATAGAAGAGATTATCAGGACAAGCTCCCAGCTACCTAGTTCTCAAATCTAGCAAACCCAAAAAGGATTTTTCACTGTCAAGTTAGGAAGTAAAAATTTAGCATTGACATTGTTTCTCAGAAATACAACTTAACAAGGAGGGATGAGTAGTGTAACTCGCATGGTGTTTCCTGCATTTACGACTCACGTCACTAGCTTGCGAAGATCTATGTCGTAGCTCCTTCACTGTAAACACCTCTTCTTTTTTTTTTTTTTTGGTAAGGGAAACACCTCTTCTTTTATGATTCATGTGTTTGAGTAATCCTAATTTGAACTTTAGCAAAAGCAAAACTCTGTCCAATGGACCTTAAGTTGACAAGTAATCAGAGTGAACGATGAAACGACTTACACCAGCAAAGGTTGAAAAGTACAAGTGTACGGCTAAGACCGTTTCCTCAGCATTATGGTATTGACTGCCAAAAGATGACACCATGACTCGTAACACTCGGAAAATGGAAAAGTTTCAGAACATACCAGGAGCTCTGCCGATAGAACCAGCGACATACGACCAAGAACCTTCACGTATCTCAATAATCCGGTCTTCCCACCTAACATTTGATGGATTTTCGCCACCTCTTCTCCAGAAGCCACCTCCCACCCTTTTATCCACAATGTCAAAACTTGTGTCATAGGGAGCTAGAAGAAAATTTGCAATCTCAGGTTTTATAGTCTACCTTAAGATGCACATGATTTAAAATTTTGAGTAAGGAATGACTTGTTTTGCAGCTGATCGACATTCCCAGTACACAGAAATGTAGAACTTTACCTTATTCGTAGGACAAAACATTCTCTTCCTGCATGGTCAAGAACAGTCCTTGACAACCATCGACCTTCTTGAGGATGATAATGGTTCATCCTCAGTATTTCATCGGAGATCATGGCTCCTGAATCATCGGTGACTCTATCCGGCACACATTTCAACAGATATGGTGCTTGAACCGGTGGAGTTATTGAAGAAACAATACCAACCCCTTGCTCAACTTCTCTCCCCAAAGTAAGAGTCGGCGCCCTAAGTAAATCGTTCCAAAGAAATGCTTCGGTATTCTTTAGCTTACTTCCTTTGGAAAAGCGACCACCGCGATGACGAAATTCAAGAATAACACCCCTGGTTCCAAACTCACAGTAGAGGTGCCAAACCATTTGCCAAGAGTCATACAAAATGCTGGATAGGGGCTTATCGATCTTAAGCTCTTTGTGGCATCGTACAGCACGGAGACGCACAAAATCACGTGTCATTTTCTTCTGTGTCGGCTTCATCTTTGGACCGAGCCTTGCAGACATGCAGACCTGTAATATGTGCCATCAGTACATTTATATTGTGGTTCATTTCAGCTTTTTAGTCATCTTGAGCCTTACCTGTTTAATCATTGTCTCAAGTAGCATTTGATGCATAAAGTAAAGATATGCCAAAACAACTTGATTCACATGATTCAGCAAATTGTCCTAATACACAATCCACTTAGGAAACTACTTACAGACCTTGTCACTGTCCTGACTGTCAATGCCCATTAGAACACTTCAATTGAACAGAGTTAATTTGGATATAAGACACAATACACCATTCTAAACCATCATGAACAACTGCGCCCTATTGCTGTGGATTCGTAAAGCTAGAGGATCCGATGGTAAAGCCAACAGACATACTAAAACTGGTGCTCCCTGCTTTCTCAAGTCAAATCCACAAGCCTCTATATGAAATTAATTCTCTTAACCACTGCATTCAAATGCAGATGAACCCCCTCAAAGTGAAATAGTCCAAGTTACCAAAGCTTTTGCCGAGCTATCCTTGGCATAATTTTCCAAATCATAACTTGGCATAGGCAGAGGCAGACCTCTATTATTTTCCAAACTAAGCCTCTGGTATCAAAAGTTCTTCATATCCTAGACTTTAGTACTTGAGTGCATTTACCCCAATGGACCATGACCACTACACCAATGGAGAAAGGGAAGCATCACACTATAGTCTCACCTCAAGCAGGAATCTAGGCATCAAGGATTTGTATTTGGTGTTGACATCAGTGTCAAACACTCCCCAGTATACCAGTGGCTTAAATGAGGGTACTCCTTCCCGGTCCAAAGCATTCCAACCTCCTGCTTTCTCGTAAGGTTGATCAAAGGTTCTTTCCCACAGCTTCTTGGTTTCTTCCACTTCTCCTTCCTCTACAGTTTCCCACACTCTTGCCACCTTGCTGACATCGCACTCCATTTCTTTCATGTCTTCTGCATATACTGTTGGATAGCTCTGAATCATTATTTGCCACAGCGGAAATTCTAGTAAGACAAAAAGGCTATTTGTATATTCATTTCCACAAGAAAGAAAAGGTAATTCAGCATCTGTTTTTATTTCTTTGTGAGATCTTATAATGATTTTCATCATATTTAATAAGTCATTAATATATGAGAAAATAATCTTATGGAAATCTTATGGAAGAAGATGCAAACAGAGCCTTAGACAAATAAGTAGTTATTTAAACAGAACCTCTGTATTAATCGATAATGCAAGAAAATCCTTTATGTAACCATCAGTGACCCAACAAGAACTTAAAAGGAACAAACAATAGAACCCATTAATCTCACCTGATGAGTTAGCCACATGATGAGAATATCGCAAGTAGGCACGAAGCGGCTGCACTTATCCGATACTCTGGGCAAGATGTACAAGAACCACTTATATCTTTGTCTCGCCGCCATCAGGTACATAATCTCAGTCATGTAGGGTTCCGAGAACTTCGAATACAAGGTCCTTTGCTTCAACGCTTCACTCAAAAGATCTTCATTTCTCACAAGCGGGATGGGCAACTCTGAATTTGCTTCATTCTCAAAAGGCTCAGATGGGTATCTGCGCATCCAGATTTCTCTGCATCTATTCAATGCATATTCTCCGTTCTCTTCATCAAAGATGGTCGGCTTACCAATGAGTTTCGAGAATCTTGATTCACAGTATTGCCCATAGTTCACCTGGAAGCAGAGCCTTTTAAGAACCAAACTTGGAAACGAGTGATCATTATTCTCGATGGGCCTTAGCATTATCTAATTAAACAACCAAAGTTTCAAACGAATGAACTAGTTAATGAAAACTCTTAACTGGATAGTCTCCTCGTTTTCACTCGAACGACATTAATTTATCCATGAACAACCAGCATAATCAGTCGAAATCAGCTCATTTTCACACAAAGTCACCTAAGTTCCAAAAGATAATGAACTTCACACACTTCAATCCTTCATACTCATTACAGAACAGAGTTATCTAAAGCATATGGCAGAATCAACTTGGACTTACTGGGTTCAGTGTATGACAAAACCAAACCCATTCAATATCCAGAGGCGGAAGAACTATGGGAGGCGTTGAACCCACTGAGATTTCAGCAACCAACGGCATCCACAGCTCATCATACCTGCAAAGAAAGAGAACACGACAAGCAAGAAAATCAAAACTTCTCCGCACCACCGTCTCACAGTCCACCACATATTGATCACGGGCCACTTGAAAAGCGCTGGAGATGGGAACTTTCTCACCTCCGGATGGCTTCAACAATGGCGGGTCTGTCGTGAAGCCAAAGCGACTCGTCCACGGTCCTCAAGAACCCAATGTTCCGCCTGACCGCCGAAACAAGATCCAAGCTCACTCCCACAGTCTCTCCCTCGGATACTTCGCTGAGGCTTCTCGACACCGACATGATCAAACGAGACAGTTGCGAGATCTAATCCGATCTTGTCAACGATTGTCAAAGACATCGAGCGGTTTCGGTGAGACAAGGTGATGAATGCCGCTGCGGGCGGTGCTGGTGCGAGAATTAAAAAAAGGAATGTCGTGAACGGACAGGAGGGACAACTTGACAAGAAGTGAAGTGATGGGGAAAGAAAAGGGTCTTCGCCACGTGGCAAGCTGATTTCGGCTTTCGGGTATTCGGCAAGCGTTTAGGAGAAGAGCTTAGACTGTTCGTTGCTTTTCATTCTCGGATGTCAACTCACAATCGATTACTCTCTTACCACAGTATTGACTATATTTACGTCATTCCAAAATCGCATGCCATTATGATGAAGGTCACCTCAATTGACAATCGAAGTTAAACTCGAGACATTTCGACACGAAGCCGAAAGGCGCAAATATTTATTTGCTTAGCTAATTCGTGAAGGTCGGTTGCCTTGTCAATTGTATTTCATGAGCAATTTGCTTTCTTATTTGCTTTGATAGGATAAGGACTTGCGTGAGCGATGGACTTCCCTCTCTCTCTCTCTCTCTCTCTCTCTCTCTCTCTCTCTCTGTCTTCACGTGGATTCCTTTCATTGATCAAGAAACCATCCTTTTTGGTTAATGTTTGTTTAAGGGATTAAAATAAGGTGGCATAATGCATAACGACATAGCCAAGACAGCGAAGCACGCATTAAAGCAGGGAGGAAATTCTTATCGCCGAATGAGCATTTCCCAGATGTAGAAGGAAGAGATCTTTGACAGGTGATGAAGCAGTACAGAAGTTTACAGATCGGCCAGATGATTTCTCTGTCAAATGAAGCGTGTACGTGTAAGCGAGCCTGAGACTGCATGCGCAACCATGCCATGGAGATCTCCACGGATTTCACATTCAACAATGCAGAAGAAAAAGAAAGCTGCTTTCCGAAAAACGGGTTCCAATCTCGCAACATCTGCGTTGAATAAGATCGCTGATTCGATTGCTCACTTAACACTTCGTCCGGCGGTATCTCTACAAACCAATTTATAAAGAATTCCATTAGCTCGTTTATCCAAAACGCTTGTCATCGCGAAATTGGAAAGACCATTTGTCTTGTTACCCTCGCGGACACAATCTTGCTTACATATTCAAGAAGGGCGGCCAAGAGTTCTGGGGGGTCATTGTCCATGGGGAAAAATCAAGAAACGGGTGGCTGATGAACAAAAGAAACGTGACGATATTGATGGGAACATCCACCTTGTAATTCCACTTTCATTACACGCCACGATACCATCCACTTATAAAGATTCGGTGAGGCATTGCTTCGATTTGGTAAGCAGTTTGTAGCCTTCAGCAAGGTCCCACGTGAAGGAACGAAGCCATCGCCATCCAACTCCCCCCCCTTCTTTTTTAATTATCTTTTGATCCGGTGAATGGATTGATTGATCATCACAACCAATTGCCTAAGTCAGAAGAATTACGTGCAATAGCAATAGTAGCCGACCTACACACTCCGATAATCTGTTAGAGAAAATAGAAAGAATGGATCTTATAGAAAGAAGGGATCTTGTAGGATATAATTAAAGCCGTTCCAATCCTCCATTCGTTGGAAGTTGATTGATACAACAATTCAATTGTTTCATTTAGGGTAAATTCTACCCTTTGTCTCTATACTTTCACATAAACTAAAATTAAATCCATATGCTCTTAATTTATCTAATCGAGTCCATCTACTTTGTTAAATTCTCTAATATAAATCCAGCCATATATTTCTTTCCGGCGTAAATGTTCACATTAGCTAAATCTTATCCGCATCATCCTCCAACATAGTTCATAGTGGCTAAACTCTTCCACGGAGTCCGCGTAGGCAATTTTTGATCGCTAAATCTTGCCCACAACTGAACTTGGCCTGATTTTATGTCAAGGAGACTTGATTAGAATATTTATGAAAATAAGACTTGTTTAGAAATATTAAAAAAGTACAAAAACCTGATTAGAAAAGATGCAAAAGCACAGAGAAGAAAAGTAAAATTCTTTCTCTAATGTAAAGTCAGCTACTCCTGTTATCCATTCGATATGTGTATATATTCAATGATTTTTCGGGCTTCAATCCCATCCAATGATCGTTGCACATTTGTAATTGCGTCGCTCATCACTATGTCAAGAATTTATCAGTCAATCCTAATTCAATTGAGTCCAACATCCTTAAATCATTTACATGGTCCGGCAGTTCACGTGAAATGGGCAGTCACACGATCAGGCTTCCTAGTCTGAAAATCAATGAGTCGACCATCACATGCACAGACATGGGCACTTCTAATGTACCTTCAGCGTACCTTTCAATCTGGCAAGTTGGCAACTAAAGACAAAGTGAACAACAGCAACCCACAATTGAACTGATTCACCCAAGAAATTGCATTAAGAGTACAAAGTACAATTATCCAAAGTTCAATGCCTCAATGAGTCATAACAAAGAAACAGGGTCTTGTTCAATTTGTCATCCTTAAGTTGGTCGGGCCCTTCGTTTTCTCCGTTCTCTTCTCTTTTTCAGCCTGATTGGTAGAATTACTTTGCTTGATTTCAAACATTTAAGCACACAATCAACTGCAGAGGTGACAAAAAACTAAAGTTTTGGCAATGCCCGAAAGTTTAATGAGTTGAGGCTGATGTATCAATCTACCAATAGTACTGTTAAAAGTACCATTGCAATTTGCAAGTGTTGCTGAGGCACAAGCAAAGAAAGCTGTAGAGATACACAGTTCCAAGAAGAAAGAGCAAAGAGAAAAAAAAGAAAAGGAGGGAAAAGAAGAGCATCACCTCAATCAATGAGCCAAAAAAAAGGCAGGAATAGTTCCCTCAGAAATCAAATATGAAGAGATCATTCAAATCATGGGATGATCAGCATTAGCATGGTATGTCATAAAGTCGTCACAGGGAACTTCCTGCAGAATCCGAAAACATGGTTCTTCCCACAAACGAATTGCGTCGACACCCACGAACTCGAACAACGTTGCAAACAATCAAATAGAAACAGGGCATGTTACGTGCAAGCAGTAATCAAGAAATCTGAAAAAGCAGAGAATTGGGCCACAAGCACAGAACAACTCTTTCAAATGGTTCTTCTTCACTGAGCCCTCAAAGAATGAATTTCACAGCATTAAGAAGAGCCATTCGAACAGACAGAAATCATTCGATCCACTTCCCTCGGAGCAAACTAGAAACCGCTTTTCACTCACATGAGATCAGGTACATTAGCATGGTTCAATCAAAATCGTCATTGGGAATACAACCATGCAGCCTCCTCACGAATTCATCAACACAGACATTGAAACAACCGAAATCAAAATCAGCGGAAAACCAAGAAACTGTTCCGGATCGACAAAGGAAACCACCCATCGTTGAAATCAGTCTTTGACGAAAACGGGGTGACTTTCGGAGGCTCAGACAAACGTTGGAAACAAGAATTCAACTCCCTGACCTTGTGACGGGTCTCGTAATGAGCTGGGATTATGAACATTTATCATCACTGCTACAATCACCCACCAAACGACAACGACAGTAATTACCCATCAGAAGAAAGAAGCAGAGAGCGCGAAACGGAGAGAATTGGCAAGGAAAAGAGAAAGGATTTGCCAAGAACACTCGCGAAAACGAAGAAGAATCGCCGGCTTAGCTTGACGGCTTCTGCTGCCGCAAGATTGACTGTGGGCGTAGAGGCCGAGGGGGGTTTTATAAAGACGGGACGACCAAGAGCTCGAATTAGGGTTTTGCTCTCTAATGGGCTATGGGCCCAACGTTTATCGGGCCTAAACAGATATTTGGGCTTGCATGGTTTGCTTGCTTGTTTTGCGAGCGGAATAAGTACACTGAAGGTCTTAAAACTTATCACGAAAATACAATTAAGTCATAAAATGTTTTAAAAAGCACAATCAACGGAAGGAATTGATCGAACGAATTTAACAAATTTTAAGACTTGATTCTACTTTTTGAAAGTTTTAAAACTAGATTTCATTTTCGTGATAAATTTTAAGATTTCCATTGAACTTATCCCTTTTGCAAGCTAATTGCTCAAGGCCCTTAATATAGAAAATTAATAAAATTAAGCAGTGAGTTATTTATCTAGCTTTCCTATCCAAATAAAAAAAAATCTATGCGAATCGATGTAGCGATATACTTCAAAGTGACAAGCATAGGAACTTCATTGAAAACTAAGAAATGAATCTCTATCCGGCTAACACTCCATTCTAACCAAAGAAAAAAAGCAAAAATCAAAGAATGAAATCAATCATTTCAGCATCAATCATGCCATGAACTGCCTCCTCTCTTTCGTTTAATCATTGTCATGGCCCACAGAACTTCCAACTTTAAAGAGATGCATTAACCAAAACAAGGCCCATCTACGTCTCTATTTTCCTTAACCTAACTTTTGGGCCTCACCTCAATGCCTTCAACCACAAGCCCACCTTTCAGTTGATAGCCCTTCACTTGCTTCAAGCTCATCCTCAGCTCCTCGTATCCTTCGCCATCCCCCATCAAGAAGAACTCTCCAACCTCAACCTCCATCCAACCATCCTCTCTCTCGCTCGGTACCCCACCGCCTCGACGATCTCCTCCCATCCCCCAGTGCTTCCTAAGCATTTCCGACCGGCACGCATACATCAAGCTCTCGAGGAGGCGTTTCTTCTTATCAGGATGTTGCAAATGAGCCGTGCCCGGTCGAACCCGGTTTTCCATCTTGATCGATGTCTCGAAAGGCATCAAGTCGAGCCCGAAAGCGTGGTCGGAGAGCTTGAAGATGAGGTGCTCCCCGTAGAATGTGTTTGGGGATAGGGCTTTGGTTTTGATGCTCCCTTCAATTGCTATCCGATCGATTGTTCTTAGCTCAGCCACCTTTCTGAACCTGCTAGAAAAGAAAGGGAAAAACACAAGCATTGTCATCCAAGTCAGACTTTTTTTGCTAGTCAAACCACGACTAATGAATTTTCCAACTTGGTAATTCTCTTTATCAAGGTAAAAGTATTGCCATCAACATTAGAGTCTAGCTCTGACCTCTTTATGCACCAATATATTCAAATATTCATATGACAAGAAAATAAAAATGGAAAAAAAAGTTCAAAATCTCACCTCGACTCGGGCAGGGTTTCCCAGATCCAATGTGCGGGATCGTCGCTCCGGTTTATGGAGAGCTCCCTTGCTGATAATATGTACGATACTGTTCCCGATGATCTCTCCAACTTGAAGCTCTGAAAAAAAACATCAACTATTGAATAAATCGTCCGAAGGCATGAGCATGAGAACAAAGATTCAATCTACTTTTCAAAGTTCTGCGAGAAATATGATGTTGATGGAGGAAAATGTTCTGTTTTCTTTGTCAGCTGGCCTTATTAAGATCGTAATGCGTGCACATACTTTAACTTACATGTGCATAGGTCTTGATCATGAACAAGAAATGCCATATACGTGCACGAAACGCGTGGGAAGCAAGAACGTTGTTATTAAAACAGAGGGAAGAAACAACTCATCATGTGGGAACTTTACCTTTCTGCCGCCATCTATGAGAAGAGGGCGGCGGCAAAACCAAAGAAAGAGCTCTTTCTTCGAAGAGAACTTGACGGGAGCGACCAAACCGGAGACTATATCGACTTGATCAGACGGCAAGAACCGTGCCCAGACAACCTTGGACTCGGCCGCCAACAGGAACATGGAGGACACAAGAGAGAGCCGGCATGCTTCGGCCGGAGACACGAAGGAGAGGATCACAGAGACGCAGCTTTCTGGCAAGGCATTCATGTCGGTCTGCATGAGCTTTTCCGTGGGAAGAATTCAGGCAGAACCAGCAAGAGTGGTTAACACTTAGCTAGATATCATCCGAGTATGCGGAAATGCTCTTCTTTTCAGGTTTGGTTTGCTCTTATATGCACAAGAGTTCGTGATGATCAGGGAAAAGAAAGGTCCCGTGTAAATCGAGGTCAACAGCCGCAACTGATGTGAACCTTCCCAATTCATCAAACCCACTACGTGTTTTTCCAAGAGGTAAAAGATACAGTGGAATATATTATTGTTGTTATTATAGTTATAATAACGATAATTAACAACAAGAAAAAGAAGAGCACGTCCACATAAAGTAGGGTTAGCTCCGGGAGGTACAAGAAAAGCTAATTTCGTAATAAATGTAAATAGATTAGACTGTTTTCGTAAAGCACAGTTAATTCGATATTTTCATAGATAGGTCCGGTCTTTTGAGTTCGCGTGAATTCATCATTTAAAAATATAAATTCATTTTGACCCTTTGTCTGTCTATGGCATATATTATGTGATACTTCTGAATTATTTAACCTGGAGAATGTATACTTCATCGCGAAATCATTCAAGGTCGATCGTGATTTAAAGGAGTTGAATATTGTGCCTGACGGTTTGTCTTGACTAATCCCGATGGATACCTTCAAATCGCCCTTTGTCCGTGTGCATCGGATATTGAACGAAACTCCACATCCTATATTTATACGCAATCCATGAAATCACGTAAAGTTGTGTGAATGCACGACGACTTCGATGTGGGGAGGCTCGAGAAAAGCCAAGATAGAATTCTTGAGAAAGATAATACATTATTATTGTTATTATCATTATCATTATCATCTTCTTTGATGGTATTTGAATTTTCTAGAACTGTGGGCTATGAGAAGAATTTCAAAGGCAAATGAAAAGCATCGATTCCATCGGGAAAGCGGGAGCAATGCCCACATGCTTCAAGCGTCCACGAGCATAGAGAATGTCGATTATCGAATCATGAAATTCCAATGTAGGATCACATGCTTCAAGCGTCCACGAGCATAGAGAATGTCGATTATCAAATCATGAAATTCCAATGTAGGATCCACGTGACAGGATGATCGGAAGTGATCAAGCTCATGTATGTGCGTAATTCACGTAACAAATTTTCCCGTAGAGAGGAAACTTGGCGTTCGAAATGGATGGGAGAGAGGGAGACACTTGAGAACCCGGGGAGGGAGAAGAATTTGGTGGTCTTGAACCTCTCTCACCCAAAAGCTAGATCAAAGGACAAAACTTTCCCTCATACTTATAAACTGATCACCAACTCTTTCCACAACCGATGTGAGATGATCTCAGCATGACGATGAGAACAGGATATGGGAATAGGTCCATTCACCACCAAAGTGAATCGTCAATGGTAATTGACTAAGACTCCAAAATGCGTGCGCATGCAATACAATGTGAAAATTACTTTGGTCTCGTTACAAATACTTTCTTTTTTCACAAGAGGTCTGTTTTCAATCTTGGCGTAATAACCTAGTGGGAGTCATTAATTTTTCATAAATTTCAATGATTTCGAAAGAATTTAACATTCTATCTCTCGTTCTTGCCGTATGGCTCTGGCACGACACCGACCTTAGGGAAAATTTAATTATATTAGTCAAATCGAACGGTCAAGATTGCGTTGAGTTCGACTCTAGTCCTATTGGACGTGCATTGCGGAATCTACTTCACGATTCTTTCAACTATTATAATTGGCTTAAAGTTTGGTTGAATGCCCACGAATCACGTATCGAGAATATTCGAGAAAATTACAAATTCAATAATAAATTTGATATGGATACTAATTCAATAATAAATTTTTCAATTTTATCAATATAATCCTAAACCTTTGCGTAAAATTTCAATATAGTATCTCCAGTCAATTTTCAATGGAAATTGTCGACCCAGTAATTTAATACTCAACGGCCGTCTTACGTGGCACACCGTTACGTCAGCAATTTTCGGCTAAAACCGGTAGAAAGGCTACATTAGAATTTATCGCAAATGTTTATGACCATATAGACAACCGTACAGTGAGTTTAGAACTAATTAAACAATTACCCGATAAGATTAGTCTACTATTCTACGGAATAAAACATAAGCTGATGAGCGTACGCGAGCTTGACAGCATGTGGTTGTGTCGTGACTACGCAACATATGAGATGGGAGATTGGTCACCATGAGTCATGACCATGGGATTTGTCGGTTTAATAATAATATATCAATGTCATATTGATGCGGACCAGACTCTTCATTCCTTCGTTTGCTTTTTTAATATACGTATATGATGAATTCAAAAGACATAAATTAGGATATTAAAGAGAAAGAAGCTAAATCGAAAAAGTAAAAAGTCATTTTATCAAGATTCTCGAGAGAAACTAGAAAATTATAGTTAATATGGTCAAAATACCCCAAAATCTCCAAACTTGTACACTTGTGATAAATCGATCCAAAACTAATTTTTGGATTGTCAAAAACCCCAAACCGGTATATTCATGATATATTTACCTTCCATTAACTTCCGTCAAATTTTATTATGAAATTACTAAATGCAATAGCTCAATTAACATGGCAAATTCATGTGAAAATCCATATCAATTTGGGGTAAATTTGTCACAAGTATACCAATTTGAGATTTTTAGTGATCCAAAAATTAGTTTGGAGTAAATTTGTCACAAATAATAAATATACCAATTTAAGAATTTTCATTGTATTGACTCTAAATAAGATACATTTGCGCGTGCACCTTCATATATGTGCATTTAGGACAATATTTATTATCTTTACTATGTCTCTATAGTTTAGCTCCTTTATCTTCCAAAAAAAATCATGAAACGCGATCCGAAAGGAAATATCATTAAAATAAGGCTTTTTATACATTTTTCATTACATGGATGACATTTATATGAACTCGCTAACACGTGGTGGTCCCTGTGCCATCTATTTAGCAATTAACGTAAAGAAAAAAAATTAAAATCGAAGATGGATGTAATAATAATTCAAAAATCATTTTTAACCAAAAATTTATGATGAAAGTTTCATGAGAGCTGGGTATCTTATTAAAGTTTAATTAGAGTTCTACGTCATCAAACAAGGGAGAATTGAGTTCAAGTTTCCATGGAAAATTCTAAATAAGGATCCAAAGTATCCTCATTTTCTCAAATAAAGACATAAAATGGATCTTATTTCAAATAAGAGCTGGAAGTATCCTCATTTTATCAAATAAGGTCATGAAATAGATCTTGTTTCAAATAAAGGTACGAAATACCCTCATTTTCTCAAATAAGGGTTTAAAGTGGACATTACTTTAAATCAAGGTCTGAAGTGATCATGTCAATCTCAAAAAAGGGCTTGACCTCACCAACCGTTCAAGAACATTTTCATCTTTTTTAAATTTTTCCTTTTTTTTCTTTCTCTTTTTCCTTTTTCTATTTTTTTCTTTCCATAAAAGACTAAAACTTGGAAGACACACACACACACACACACAAAGACCCTCTACCTGTGGCCGCCACCCCATTGCCACCGAGACAGTGGTAGTGGTGAGGGTCATCGGCCCTAACTAAGAGAGTTCTTGTGAGAGCCTGCTACCTCTCACCTCTGGTCAACAAGGGTCACCGGCCATTACCTCACCAGCGATGTGGGCTAAAGGTGGGAGGGACAATTTTTATTTGAGAAAATGAAGGTACTTGTACTTCAACCCTTTGTTTGAAATTTTTCCAAGTTCCAATTACGAAATCTGAATCAAATTTTTTCTTATTTTGTAACTGTTCAACTTTATTTTCAAAATGCACGGAAGCTTCAACCGATTTTGTTTATTATTATCGTGTTTAACCATTTTCACTTTATTTATTTTTTCATTGACATACGTTCTTTCATATACAGAGAAGTACAAGCTTATGTATATTGGCAGCCAGCTAGCAATGAATCTTCCTTTAATAAGACTATGTGGTGATTCGTTCCTTAAACTATAAGTTGACTTGGAATATTGACTTGTCAAATGTCTTGATGCTGACATTGACACTACGACCCAAATTTTGAACCGCACATTACACTAATTACATAAAAAAAAAAATACGTGGAAGAAGAAAGATAATTTAAGATTTTAAATATTTTAAATAAGGTTGTTGTCGTAGGAAAAATAAACTATCGAAGATATTGAGGGAAGAAATAGGAACTTCTATTTGTATTATATAACATTATATATTAAATTAATTGAGCATGATAGAGAGATTCCTCGTACAAAAATTAGGATGCCCACTTGACATTCGAAATAAAATAATATGCTGGGGAAGCTAGAGGTAATTAATTATATTCTAATGTTGGCTCTATAAAGAAAATATATTAAGGGCTAAAAAAAACGTTAGGTTAGTAAAATTCAAAACTCCATTTCCGTCTTCTTATTTTATTTTTCGGGAACGCGTGCACCGGGTTATAAATAAGGAAAAATAAAAGCATTTTATGCTTCTGTTTGGAGACATTAATTTCTGTATGCCTTTTGTTTTGATTAAAAAAAAAAAAAGGTACTCTCGCAATATGAAACTAGCAATAAATTTGAAATATTGACTAAATACTTGCATTTTTAATTTAAAATTATGATAAAAGCGTGACGAGTTTGGGTCAATGAGAATAGCCATTTGAAATTTGATGCCGAGAATGGATGTAGGTGGATTTTGGGGGAGAAAATAGGGAGGGGAAATTACAAGTTCTAAATTTATTACAATTATACTAATTCAGTCATAAACATTTCAATAATATTAATTTAGTCCTAAACACTTTCACATTTTGCTAATTATGTAAATCCAACCAATTATGGGCGAAACTCACTAATGCGGACGTTAGTCATCTTAGGTGGAATAGCTTGCACTGACGTTGACATTTTTAAATAATATTTTATTTTTATTTTTATTTTTTAGTAATTTCTTGTTTCTTTTCTTTAATTTTTTTTATTATTTTTCTCTTTCTTTTGTTTTTTCTCCTTTCATTTTGGCCAGCAAGGGTCACCTCGCCCATAGTTGGTGGGGCCGCCCCCACAAGAGGCCAAAATGAAGGAAAAAAAAAAAAGAAAGAAAAGACTTAAAAATTCGATTTTTTTTTAAATTGTAAAAAATATCTATCTTAGCGCTGACCGTACCAAGCAAGATAGCTAGCATCTACATCAGAGATTTTTTGCCATAATTTATCGGATTGACTCAATTGATAAAATGTTAAAACGATTGAGACTAAGTTGGCACAATTAAAATAATATTTTAACATTTTATTTTTATTTTTTAGTAATTTCTTGTTTCTTTTCTTTACTTTTTTAAAATTTTTCTCTTTCTTTTGTTTTTTTTCCTTTCATTTTGGCTAGCAAGGGCCACCTTGTCCACAGTTGACGGGGCCAAGAAGGCCTTGGACAAGGCCATCACAGCCTCGTTGGCTGCAAGAGGCCAAAATGAAAGAAAAAAATATTAAAAATTTGATCTTTTTTAAATTGTAAAAAATTGTCTATCTTAGCACCAATCGTACCAAGCAAAACAGCTGACATCTATATCAGAGATTTTTTGCCATAATTGGTCGGATTAACTCAATTGGTGAAATTTTAAAACGTTTAGGACTAAATTAGCATAATCAAAATATTTATGATTGAATTAGTACAATTGCAATTGGTTTATAATTTGGTAATTACCCTATTTTACCCCAAAATAGGGATAGAGGTTTGATGTGTACAGTGTGCTTGGCAGGTGCAAGTATTGCATAGGGGAAACACTGCAAAAGGACGACTATTTCGGGGCGGATATCAAATTCAAAAGTTGACTTTTCATTTAGTATACGTAAAAGATAAATGCAATTAAAATATAAAAATAATCGCAAAAGTACAATTAAATTTCAAAACTTTGAAAAAGTGTGATCAAATCATAAATTTATCAAATTGGTACAATTAAACCCTTTTATTAGTTTCATCCAATTTGGTTAAAGAAAAATGTTGAGGTCATTTTTTTTAATGTTATTCGAATACGAGTGATATCGATGTGGCACAAACTAAGCGCAACGTTACAAAAAAAGCTTGAAAAATACAAAAGAAATGTTATGAAAGAAATAAAAAAAAATAGAAGAAAAAGGAAAAAGATAGAAATAGAAAAGCCAAAAGTAAAAAAGAATGAATATATTCACTGGAAGTCTTAAAACTTGTCACGAAAATATAATTGAGTCATAAAGCTTACAAAAAGTGCAATCATGTCCTAAAATTCGTTAAATTGGTTCAATCGAGACCTTAAGTTAATATCGTCTACCTTGACGTGGCTTATTTTAATATTTTATCTCTTATTAAGACTAAATCATCGTCATTGTATCCCAAATTTAATTTTTTTAATAATAAATTGAAAAACTAAGATAAAAAATTGTATAAAAACAAAAACAAACCCGCAACTAGTGGTTGTGGCCAAGCCCCCGTAGATGGTTGCCGCCACAACCATTGTGAAGGGTCGGCGAAGGTCACTTGGGCCTTTTCAAAACTCGACTACCCTCGCTGGCTCTAGACAAGGTCAAATTAAACAAGTTTCAAGATTTGGTTGTATTTTCGTAATAAATTTTGAAAACTTTGAATACACTTGTCTAGTCATGGCCACAAACCGATTTCGGCCCGGAACTAGCCTGGTCAAACCCAGGTCCACCCCGTTGATTGGGCCCGCAGGTTCAGAACTAGAACCAACCTGTGGCCTACGGGCCCGATTCCGGTTCCAAAATAATTAAATAAAAAAAAAACCTGCAGCAAGGCCTGCACGTCGTAGGCCCTATTGCAGCTTGTTGCCAGGGCAGTCTTTCAAGCTGCCTGGCAACAGGCAAAAATTAAAAAAAAAAAATGATAATCGGAACCCCCAGGGACAATTCCGGTTCCGGTTCCGATTTCGATTGATACTTGGCCATAAACTGGAACTGGTCGGCTTCAAATCGTGGCTATGACTACACTTGTCCCTTTTTACTGACTAGGGTAAAAGATGACTTTTTGAGTGTGGACACCAAATTTAAAAGTTAGCTCTAGTACTAGTTCCTTTAATAGCACCGATAGCTTGTTTGATTCAGCTTTCCCAATAAGTTTTGAGCCACTAAAGCCTCTTAGAGAAAATAAGAGGTGTTTGGCAATTTTTTCTAGAATCCCATTAGCTAAATGCTAAAAACCCAAAGTAGTTGGGGCTTTTAGCAATTTTGTAATGTTATTGTGGGGGTTTAATAACTTTTTTTTCTTTTCAATATTATAGTCACTAATAATTGTGTGTTCCACTTTTTCCCTAAAAAAATACTGTTCATCTTCTTTCTTAAGCTCCTTGGTTGATCATTGAGGATGATGTCTAGGGCGAGGTCACCAGTCATCGAGGTTGAGAGTCACGCATGCTGTTGAGCCCTTATCTTCACCAGATCTGCTATTTTTGCTGTGGGTCAAGGTCAAGGTTGATAGTCAAGCAACCCAAATCTAGCCCTTCAACCGTGGTCGTGTCGCACATCCTCGGCGACCATCGCCTGGGTTATGGATGGTCAAAGAGTGCGGATGGTCTCCAAGAAGGTCACCAAGGTCACCGGTGAAGCTCCATCATTGCAAATCTCCAAATTAGAAAACCTTAGAATTAATGTTGCAAATCGCTAGTTAAGCCTCTTGACCTTGTCGAGGTCGCTTGTGACCGCACGGGTTGCCTCATCTAAGTTCGTACGACCTCGGCCAACGGTCGCCGGCCATCGATGCTTGCCTATGGTCGACATTGGTGAAGCTCGCTTAATCGTTGCCTCTGCCAATGCTCACTCAAATCTGTTTTTCTTTTCTTTTTTCTTTTTTTTTCACTTCAAAGTTGCTTTACAAAATATACACCAATATGAGTTATTCAAATACTATTGCTTTTACCAAATGCCCATTCATTCAAAGATACTTTCGGAAATGCAAAGACATTTTCTCAATGTTGAACCAAACAAGACCTTAGGTGCATGCAAGATTTTAGATAGACGTGGATGATTTTTAGCATAAAATATGGATATAAATTCGAATTTGACCACATTTGCTCACAAAATAGGAGACTCGTTGGCCAATCAAACCAGCGATATCGCATTTTAATTATCAACGATCCATATTATCGTCTTTACTTTTTCAATATTGAGATGAAGTGAGAAAAGATTATTTATTTCTCTGTATCGTTGTTCTAAGAAATAGCTTCATCGTTGTGCGCGTCAAATTAACGAACGAATTTGTGTTTGATCCAAAGAGTATAAGGATCAAATTGCACAAAAATTAAAGTTCGGGGGGACAAATATGAAAATTCAGCACACGGATTACTTTAGTATTGTCCCAAGATAAAATAAAAAGGGGTTAGTATTATAAAAAACCTCAAACTGGTATACTGGTGACAAATTTATCCAAATTGATTCTTTGACTACTAAAAACTCAAAACTGATACATTTATGACAAATTAACCAAAAACCTCAAACTGGTACACTTGTGACAACTTTAGCCTCTACTAGTTTTTGTTAAATTAAATTAATCTCACGAAAAATCACAAAGTGGTACATAAATGACAAATGGAGAGTAAATCCTAAAATTTATACACTCGTCAACTGCCACATATCATTCAACACAGCAATTTGACTATAAAATTTAATGGAAATTAATGGAAGGTAAATTTGTCACAAGTGTACCGGCATTTGGGATAAATTTATCATAAATATACTAATTTAGAGTTTTTCGTAATACTAACCCAATAAATAAATAAATACAGAAAATCTCAATTGCCCTGATTTTTGGCGCCTTATCTTTGGCTCCCAAAAACCAAAGAAAACCATCGGAGCAAATCTTCGCTCCCTCTGTGAATCCATGGCGTCGGTCAACAGGTTCAAGCCCGCAGTCCTCCATCCCTCCCACTTCTCCAACCCACCACCACCTTCATCTCTCTCGTCACTTCCCATCACCGGGCCCAGAGCCCCCAAGTTGTCACGCTCTTTTAGCTCCGTTTCTTGGACCGTAATTCAGTATCACCGGAACCCCATCACGACCGTGTCTCGAAGGTTGTTCCTTCCCTCTGTTTCGGGCATCTGGGAGGCCCTCACCGGAGGAGGTGGAGGAGGCAACGATGCCCGCGAAGCGGTCCTCGCTGTTCGACGGGGAATGTTGCTCTTCAGACAGGTTATCATT
Source organism: Syzygium aromaticum (assembly GCA_024500025.1). Classification (NCBI taxonomy): domain Eukaryota; kingdom Viridiplantae; phylum Streptophyta; class Magnoliopsida; order Myrtales; family Myrtaceae; genus Syzygium; species Syzygium aromaticum. The sequence goes on from CM044892.1 coordinate 37,179,441, forward strand.
TTGTCTTCCATTCTTTCTTCTGTATTTGTTATGTTGGGTTCTTGTGTTTGCCAATAATGTCTCTGCTTCAGCATGCTTGTTCGGTTCGACGGTGATTAGCTCAGTGGTCGTGGATTTTATAGGTTAATTAGGACGTCGGCATAGTGGTTCTTGCCATATGCTGTCATCTCGTGTACGAGCTTAATCTTTCTTCAGTCTCCTGTAGGGGGATGTTATTGGTTCTTTGATGGAATTTGATAAGGCGATAGACCTGGATCCTCGCCAAAAGGCATGTAAGTTGCTCGAATTTGTGAGAAGTGCTCTGCAGATTCTTCTTGCTAGTGTCATGATGTTTTTGTGCATAACCGGAGGACTTCTTTTGGTGTGTTTAGATCTTTGGCAAAGAGGGCTGTCACTTTACTATCTCGATAGGTAATTGAATGATGCTTTATCAGCTTGTGTACTACCAACCCTGGTCCACCTATTACCTCTGCGTGTGAATGCTTGTTAAAGTTGTGTTATGCTAACACGCTTTAAATTCCTGAGCCTTTCAGTATTCATGCGATCTCTCTACATTTCTGTTCTATTTTCTCCCACCATCTTCGTGGAAATTCAAGTGAGGCCGATGCTTTTTGAATTTAGGATGTAAGAACAGTCTGATCCTTAGTTTAGGTTTATTTTTATGAAGGTTCGAAGAAGGTGCAGAACAGTTCAGAATAGATGTTGCACAAAATCCAAATGACACTGAGGAATCAATATGGTGCTTTCTTTGTGAGGCTCAACTTTATGGAGTGGATGAAGCAAGGAAAAGATTTCTCGAGGTAAGTGCCTTTTCTTGGTCCAGCAAGTATAGTAAAATCGCAATGTTGAAAAAATAGTGCATAAGCTAACTCTTCCAGCGGGCCAGACTAAGAATGTTACTCATCGTTGGAGTTTAGCTATTGCCTTGAATTTTGGGTGTTTGACCTCATGCTTTCAGATTGGGTGTACACAAAACATGCTTGTGGTACGTCTTGCAATATTGTAATGGCTTTCTACTTGCATTTACTTTGCTGAAAAAGAAATTTCCACACGACTAATTTTCAATAAAAGCTCTGTATATGATTGTAGGTGGGGAGGGATCCACGACCTGTAATGCGGGAGGCATATAACCTGTTTAAAGATGGGGGAGATCCAGAAAAGGTGCTCGACTAGAATATCTTTTTTTGGAACTGAAATTAGTTTGCATAAGATTTTAGGATGTCTTGATTGCATCTCTTTACTTCTTCGGAAAGATCTATGCGGAAACAGTTACTCTCTTTCTATTTCTTTAGCTTCTTTGTTGAATTTAGGAATATGCCTTTCAAAGGACCTCCCGTGCAAACACTTTTTGGCCTTTCCCCTTGACATTTTATTTAGTCAATCTTGGCTTCTATAATTTCTAAACATTTGGTTTCTGTTTCTCTGGGTAAATTGGTGGGGAGATTTTCTCTAGTTCTGGTAGATAGCCAAGAAACCTGTATATCTTAGTTACTTTGCTCATTTCTCAGGGGCTTGAACTGATGCTATGAGATAATCGAGATTCTACCTACTTTTAGGACCTAATCTTGTTTAAATTTGAGAGGGTTAAAGATTATTGATTGTTGAGCACTCCGGCTATTCTATTGCATGCTTCCAAGCTCATCTGCTTATTGGGATGGTGTATGCACATGTTCTTTCCGGATCTTCTTTATAGTTTTTTTCTGCTTAGATCTTCTGATACTGAATGTCCTGAACAAAAAGTTGGAACTTACTGGTGCCTCTGTCTGAAAATAAATGCAGACTCAGTTGAAGTCGAAGAAACAGAGTTGAAGTTGATGCTTGAAACTACTAAAACGTTCCTGCTTGGTGGGCTGAGCCGGATAATTAAAAAATAAAGAAAAAATGTGGAAACTAATAAGTCTTGCATTTCTCAGTTCAGATGCCAAGTGAGTACTGGACTCGTACTTCATGCAGGGATACAGTACCAGTCTATCAATATTAAGACAGTGAGACAATTTATAAAGCTTCATAGGAGAATGAGGGGACATCATAATCTGTTACTGTTTCCTAATAGAATAACATCCTCCAATCTTTTCAAAACGCGCATGCTCTCATGTGCTTGTTATTTTCTCATGTTACATGAAGATGATATTACTCCACCTGTTGCAATTTGAAAAACTAACTTCTTCACGACCAGTTGCTGCTGATAAGTTCATAGCAAAATGGGAATGTTTATAGATGGAATAGGGACCAGGGAGTATAATTAAAGCCAGGCGAGAAAATATTATGTCATCCTTAATGCCTTTTGCAGTCAAACGTGATGCCTTCAGGCTGTAACATTTCTTTGCAAAATTCATTGTTGTTATTTGTTTCCGTTGTAGCTTGTTGCTGGATTTCTGAATGGACGGGATAGTGAGTACTTCTATGCTTCTTTGTATGCTGGCCTTTATTACGAAGCTGAGGTTTGCTCTCAACCCATGGAAACTTTATGCAATTAGTTGGTCCTCAACCTTTAGAGGAAGGCCCTCTTGTGCTTAAATATCATCACTCTTTTGCTTTAGGAGGTTTCTTGGATCACCGCTAAATCACAAATTGAGCACTCTAGCTGTTTATCTTCCCTTGCGCAACTGAAATCATGACAATGCTTTGACATTACAGAACAAACCAGAAGGGGCTAAACGGTGTATCATTGCTGCGTGTCAGTCCCCTTATGGAGAAAAGTAAGATTGGAAGATAGCTCATGCAGTTTGGTTTGTGACTACTCCATCAGAATATCGTACTCATATGTGGCTTGTTTCAGGTCGGATGATTATATGGCTTCACTGGCCAAGGTTCACCGTCTTTGCAGAGATTGGAGTTCCACTTAAATATTGCATTGCTGAGGGTTAACTAGAACAATTTAGAAGCTTGCATATCTGATCTTTAGGCGCTCAGCTCTGCTGGTTCATGTGAGTACTTAGTCCTTCCAAGATCAACCTATTTAATTATTCATCATGCCTCCTACGGTTCTTCTCCTCATTTTTATTTGAATGAGAGATTACTTGTTTGTCATGAGTACCGCAAGCTTGGTTCTTTGGAGAGTCTGACAAGCTTATTTAGCAGACAGTTTATGATAATAAACTGGAGAAATGATCACGTGCATGTCCAAAGCTTTCTTTCCAAATTGAGCCAGGCATTCTGATAATAAATATGAGAATGATGCCTTATATTGCCCGAATATTCTTAGCATATCGTGACGTCGTTTATGAAGGAGCCGTCCATGTCACGTATATGCTACATCGGCACCCTGCACATGAAAACCTAAATTGGCCGACTTTCTTTGCTGCTGATATGACGAGTTGAAATGTTCATAGTTAATAAAGCTTATCTCGTTTGGCTTTGGAGTACCAATCGATCTTTTCTCAAACATCAAGTTGGAAAAAGTCAAATTATCAAAGTTAAACGACTCATCTACATCTAACATCTAAAGTTTGATGATGATAAGTAAACGTTGAACAAACACCTAACATCCCCTCCGTTCGGATCAAGTTTGCGTCGATTTTCCCCTGTCGTGTCAAACTTCTCATTGCTGCATAACGGTGATCGTGCTTGTTCTACCTTGCAGCATATCCTCTACAGGAGTTCCGTTCCGAGACGTTCGACGAAAGTCTCGCCAAAGGAACCAGGGTAATCGTCCTCAGAGCGCCGCGTGCGCATGCTTTTATCAACTTTTTTTTTAACAGCTTTTATTCGCACGAGCGGGTCGAAGCAGCCGCCCACGACAACTTGCTGATGCTGGGCAGAGCGAGAGCTGCAGATGTCTTAGACCCTGTTATATCCATTTGGAGCTGGAAGCACAAAAGCATCCCCCAACCAAGTTCTTTGGCAGATTCTCCTTCCTTACTTGTGCTGATTCATGACCCTGCAATGATTGGTTAATATAATACCAAAAGCCATCCCTGGTTATTTTAAGGGGTAGCAATCATTTTGCTTTTGCAGCATATTCTCTCAGCTCCAAAGCACAAAATAGCGGGCAGGATATTCTTCAAATTGATCCCGAAACAGCATATGCTGCTTTGGAATCCCAATTTGGCTGGGGGGGTGGGGCTGAAATGACCGAAATAGCCCCCTCCCTGCCAAATTTGACCTTGATGGGCCTACTTTGATTTGACCTCCCATTGAACTTAGGAAAAATTTTAATTAAGGACATCAAGTAGAGTCAAATTTTCAAAAAATGGGCCCAAAGTGAATAGTGTGTCAAATAAGGGCCTGAAGTGCTTAATCAGTCTCAAATAAGGACTCGAAGTGCCTAAAAAATCTCAAATAAGGACCTGGGTCCCCTACTGGCGAAAAAAGTTACTGTTCCAGTGAGCGGAGGAAGAAAATAAAAAAAAGAAAAGGAAAAACAAAAAAAATTAAAATGTTACTGTTCCGGTGCCGGAACAATAACTTTTTTCGCCGGCCAATAGGTATTTTAGCCGGTCAGGGACCCAGGTCTTTATTTGAGATTTTTTGGGCACTTCGGATTCTTATTTGAGACTGATTAAGCACTTCAGATCCTTATTTGACATACTATTCACTTTGAGCTCTTTTTTGAGAATTTGACCCCACTTGAAGTCCTTAATTGAAATTTTCCCTTGAACTTATACAAGCGGTATTTGTGCCTGAAATGCAGAGACAGCGGTCGAGGCTTTACCTGTTTTCTCAAGTTAACGTTGTACGTTTCTTGCAAGCAAAACCCCACGTTTGGGAGGAAGGCCACGCGTCTGGGACCCCACTGACTTGGTGGGAATTCGGGGATAAGGGTAGGGGCAGAGCCGTACTTTCGCCAGACCGTCAGTTTGGGACAGCGTGGAGGTTCGGCGATATGCGAATAAAATATGCGGAATCGGAACTGCGCCACTTTCCAGTTACGTCTCGCCCTGTCGCGGGTGATCCGGACCTTTCCGTGCTACCCCCTTGCCGTCTCGACACGTGTCCGCCATTTCACCCCATCCTACCTACGTACGATACTGCCCCCCCCCTTTTTCATTCGAAAAATCCTCGGGGAAAACCCGAGGCTAATCGAAGTACAAATCCATGCATGGTTTTATCTTACATTTTCAGGATGCGATTTCTACATTGCCAAGGTTGCAACGATGGTGGGACGAAATCGAGAACCAGAACCACGCAGCCAGCCAGAACGAAATATATAGATCATAGAATCGAGATGATGTTAAGATTTGAGTTTGGAACGACGCACGTTGCATGCCATATGAAATTTTGCTCCTCTTCCCATGAGTTTTGGTCCAAACGGCGCGTGGTTTCACCAAAGTCCGAAGTCACCGCAGGTAACGCCATCTAAAACGACCACCACCTCCGTCTGAATCTCAAGTTGTCCTTTGCAGCGCGGATGACATCAGACCCACAAAAGGCAGCCCCCTGGCCCTGTCAAAAATAGCGCCATCTCTTTCCTGCAAACTATAAAAACTACCAACGTCCTCTTCCCCCGAACCTCCCCCCTTCCCTTCTCTCTCTCTCTCTCTCTCTCTCTCCCTCTCTGTGTTGTTACGTCACGCGATCTCGCGCTCGCTCGCTCGCTCTCTCTGCCGTCCCGCCATCCGAGGAGGGCATGCGGAGCTGAACCGGGCGGCGGCTCGATCGTGGGGGAGGGATCCGTTTCGATCATGTTGACCGAGAGGCTCATCGGCGAGGGCGCGACGGAGACGGGCGCGGGGGCGGCGGCGATCCCTCGGGCCGCCTCGCAGCGGCAGTGCCTGGAATCGGACTGGATTTTCGACGAGCTCCCCGCGGCCACCATCGTCTCCGTGTCGCGGCCGGAGACCGGCGAGTTCAGCCCCATGCTCCTCTCCTACACCATCGAATTGCAGTACAAACAGGTGATCCTTCTCGTCGGTTCTTGTTGACGTCGTGAAGTGGGAATCCGATGACGACTCTGTTTTGTAGCGGTTGAGCTTTCGTATGGACACCCCCTTCTCGTTTGCGATTCTTGGTTTTTTGGGAAATGTGGAGGAGGAGGAGGTCATGTTGAGATTTGCCGGCTGTAACTCTTTTGGGAAAATATGAAAGAACGATGACATTTGATGCGTGTTGGGTTTCAGCTGTTTGCGTCCATGATGTACTTCCTTTGGGATTAAGTTAGGTTTAAAATGTAAACATTGGTGAAGATGCTCATTTGATTTTTTTTTAACCTTATTCATCGAAGTGGTGTTCATAGATTTTGCAATCTTTGCATGTGTCCTCTACCAATGTTCGATTTATTCGGATGCATGAGTTTCGGCGAACATAACAGCTTGAAGTAATTCGCGCACTTGCTTCATGCGACTTTGCTAACTTGTAGAATTTGGGAATGAGAATTGAGAGCTTGAGGAATGCAGCATTGGAGTGATGAAAAGATGTGTGTATAGTTGCCAAAAGTGGATGCCCGCCTGAGAAATGAAAATTGATTTGTAAAGACCTCCATCTTCTTTATTATAACAGTTGGATGCAGATTGTTGAAGGAGAAATCCTAAGATTCTGTTGCTTAATTAACGATACATGAGACATTTATGATGCTTGAGAGAACTATGCCCAGTTTGATTCAAAATTGTCCTTGCAGTTTAAGTGGCATTTATTGAAGAAAGCTTCTCAAGTTCTCTACCTACATTTCGCTCTGAAGAAGCGTGCCCTCATTGAGGAATTTTATGAGAAGCAAGAGCAGGTGCTCAGTTACATCATTAATCATTTTCGATTTCCCCTGATCTTTTGTTCTGTTTTGTTAGATTATGTCCAAGGCTTATTATCACCCTTTTGAACCGTCAAAAGTTCTAATTGGAGGAATTTTTTGCAAGGTTAAAGAATGGCTTCAAAGCTTAGGCATCGTAGACCAGATGGCTGTGGTGCCAGATGTTGATGAACCCGATGATGGAGCTGTACCTCTAAATACTGAAGAGAGGTCTAAAGCAAGGTGAGCCATCCTGCTTCTTGCATCTTATCACCATTCCCTTACATTGGATATCTTAGTCCTTACAACATAGCTTGTTACATAGGAATGTTCCATCAAAAGCTGTTTTGCCCATCATACGCCCATCACTGGGGAGGCAGCAGACAGTTTCAGACGCTGCAAAGGTGGCCATGCAGAATTATTTGAACCACTTTCTGGGGAACTTGGATATCGTAAATTCTCGAGAGGTGAGCACATTACCATGCCTGCAGTTGTATTACTGAACACCAATATATATTTGTTCTTTCTATTTCCTTTCCTTCTGCAATGCATACATTGCTTGAGTTGGCATGGTCGAGAAGAATTGTAATTGTTTAGTGTGGATGGCTACAACTCTCTAATTTTCTCATATTGCATCAGGAAGCTCTTCATTTTTGTTTCCCAAAATATCTTCTTACACAAAGCTTATTTAGCATAGATATGAACTTATTTGACATTTGGTTTTTTCAAAGATAATAATACTATGTAACCAAAATAAAGGCTGAAAAGTCTGCCCTCCTGCATTGTATGGACTCTTTCTACCATATATTGCTTCATGCTTTTCCAATGTTTTGCAGGTTTGCAAATTTTTGGAGGTCTCTAAGTTGTCATTTTCATCGGAGTATGGTCCAAAGTTGAAAGAAGGTTATGTAATGGTGAAGCATTTACCACAACTCTCAAAGGACAACAGAGAAATAAGTTGTTGGCCTTGTCAGTGGTTTGGCTGTTGCAGCAACAGCTGGCAAAAGGTATTTAATTCCTTAAACTTGAAATTTAGATGGTTCAGTTTTGTCTTTGAGATGATCGCTTGGATTGATCTTTTTTATTTATTTGTGAAGTGTGGTTATTTCTGGAACTATTCAACACTTACTGTACCTTCAAAATGTCCGTGACCTTAGCTTGATTACAACTAAACTATAAGTTTCTGATGTTATGGTTAAGCATCTTAGCTCACAGAATAGAAACAACACTTAAAGTTGCCTTATGTTCTGATTTGGTGTTGCCTTCTATTTTGCGAAATCTTTTTCGTATACATTCTTTTCCCGATAAATTTAAGTTGAATTTTTAAATATATTTGCCTTGTAGTTGTGTCCTGAATACCTGATTTACCATCAGCCTCCACAAAATACCCACGCGATAAGAAAGCAGAAGATTACAAAAAAAATTTGTTGCAAAGGTCAACATTCAGATGCGCCATTAATCTAATTTATTTGATTATCAATATATATTGCTCATGGACTTGGGCAATTTGGAGCTCTTGTGATATTTAGGTATACATTTTTATGCCTTACATGCTGTCGTCCATGCAATTAGACTATTTCACTCTCTTTTTGCATACTTTATGTGAAATCATTGTGTCATCTGATTGTCATAGGTGTGGGCTGTTCTAAAACCTGGATTTTTGGCATTTCTGGAAGATCCACTCGACATGGAACCCTTGGATATACTTGTCTTTGACGTACTACCGGTCTCGCGAGGAAAGGAAAATTCTGATACAAAAGGAAGTTCTCGGTTATCCTTGACTGATCAGACAAAGGAACGAAATCCTCTATACTATGGTTTCAAGGTAAAGTGAGAATTTGCAGCTTTCTTTTGTTTGTGGAAATCTGGCCCTGGAAGGACACTAGCAGGCCAAAGAAATTATTATTCCAGACCCCTTTGTTTTCGTGCTTGTGCGTGCATGTCAGTGAGTGAGAGAGAGGGGGAGAGAGATTGCGTGCTCAGATACATGTACATGTATACGGCACTGTGAAATTAGTTAAGAAGCTCAAACCAGCAATTATGTATGGGCTATGGCATTATAAATTAGTTTGGTGGAAGTTTGCTGTCCATTTTTCCAGTTTCAAGCTCCATATTTAGTATTCAAACAAGACCATAAATACAATACCTTTGCCAATCCAAGATTCGGTAACTTCTAGATGGAGGCAGTTAATAAATGAAATCAGAAAGATGTTAGATATTATCAAATTGTCATTCTGCTTCAGTAAATTCTCAACTAGCGGCATTGATGAAACTAAGAACGCGTATCTACCCGGTGGATGATTTTTCTTCTACTTATTTCGCTATTTTTAGTATTGGAGATTTTTCTGTTGCAATGACACATATTATGGGCAGGTTAATTGCATCTAGAGGGTTGCCATTGTATCATCGTTGTCAGTTTTCTACATCTCCTAATAATGATACAAGTGATTATTGGGCTTCACAATTACATAAAGCGGTTCCTGTAGACATTTGTAATTTTTTTATTATTTTCTGGCAATTCCATATTATATTTACAAGAGTTTTGGAACATCAAAAGGTTTCATGTGGGAATCGCTCCATAAACTTGCGGACAACGAGTCCCGGTAAAGTCAGAGATTGGATTTCTGCCATTAGTGATGCTGCTCTAAAGCCTCCAGAAGGTTGGTGTCATCCCCATCGCTATGGTTCCTTCGCTCCTCCTAGGGGTCTGAATGAAGATGGGAGTCAGGTTCAGTGGTTTATAGATGGGGAGGCAGCTTTTGAAGCAGTTGCTTCTGCAATAGAAGATGCTAAATTTGAGGTTGTTGATTTCATCTATACTTGTAACAGATTAGAATTTTCATCATCTTATGCTGAAATGATGAGTTACCTATTCGCAGATATTCATTACTGGGTGGTGGCTTTGCCCTGAATTGTATCTGAGACGTCCTTTTGATAAGTTTTCTTCCTCCAGGCTTGATGCATTACTAGAAGCAAAGGCTAAGCAAGGAGTTCAGGTGAAGATGCAGAAAACCCTGTCCTCTGTCATAACTCATTCTCTTGTGGTTTCGTCGTTTCTTCACCTTTTAGTGAGATTTTTTTTAACATCACCATACTTCTCCATATAAAGTATTTCTTCTCCAGTGGATTCAACTCTATCCCCAAAAGCGTAACTCGAAATTGTATTGAATGTGATATCATCTTTTCAGATGAATTTTTGGTTTTCCCTCTTTGTCCACAATCTGTGTTTGGGAGTCAATATAATCAGATTCACCACTGATAGGGGGAAAGAGCTAGACTAGAGAGTTTCAAAGCGAGTTCTTGACTGTATATTCTATTTTCTCTTCTTTCACGTGAATATTAGGTTTTTAAGCCATGTTTACAGCTAATGTTGATTCCATAAGCTCAAATTATTTCACATTTACTTTCATTTGGTTTAATAAATAGGCCATCCGTATCAAACAGCAGAGGCCAGATCTAAGGCCTTTGCCTCTTACCACTATATGATGTAGTCAGATACTGTTGGAATGTGTTACTTGCTAGCTGTAGAGTTAGCTGTCATAGCTATTAATTAGTATTAGTTGTCATCCTGCTATTAGCTATCTATTAGCTTCCAACTACCTATTAAATAGGTTTTATCTCTAACTGGGTTTCTGATGTATATAAATAGAGACTTATTGTAACTATAGAAAATAACTAATACATTTGTCAGTATTTTTTCTTCAACAGATACTTCTCCTTGCTCGTTGTCCTTCTCTCAGATTACCTGTTACTACTCTCAATAGACCACCCAGTAATCCTGTATCTCTTGATCCTGCAGATTTACATCCTTCTTTACAAGGAGGTTTCTATTGCTTTAAAAATCAACAGTATGTATAGTAAAAAGAAGCTCCTTGACATCCATGAGAATGTGAAGGTGCTGCGATATCCTGATCACTTGTCTACTGGAGTTTATCTATGGTAAGCAATTGTATTTAGCTCATCCTGATATAGATGCAGTTCAAACAGATAATGAATAATCTTGTCCGGTCAGGTCACACCATGAAAAACTTGTCATCGTCGACTACCAAATCTGCTTTCTTGGAGGACTAGATCTATGCTTTGGCCGTTTTGACACCATTGATCATAAAGTGGGCGATTGCCCTCCTTCTATATGGCCTGGAAAGGATTATTACAATCCCAGGTACTCAGTTTTCTTTTTTCATTTTTTATTGGGTGAAATAAAATTACTGTATGAAATATGTTCAAATTGCGATTGCTTAAATAAAGCAATAGATGAATCAATCAGAAATTCATGATAAGAACCTAACATAAATAAGTTTATCCTCGTGTCTTCCCATATGCCTATCTAATGGTAGTACTCTACTGATGTCTGGCTAGAGAATCTGAACCAAATTCCTGGGAAGACACAATGATGGATGAGCTGGAGCGAGAAAAATATCCCCGCATGCCATGGCATGACGTACATTGTGCTCTCTGGGGACCGCCTTGCCGAGATGTTGCTAGGCATTTTGTCCAGCGCTGGAACCATGCCAAGGTACCTTGACACTTTCACTCAACTTTATGGCACTCGCTTCATGAAGATATCATATGATTAAATCATCTATCCATTTTCCAGAGAAACAAAGCTCCAAATGAGCAAACAATCCCGTTACTCATTCCTCGCCACTATATGGTCCTCCCTCATTATATGGGAAGAAGCAGCGAGATCAACATCAAAAGTACAAATGCAGAAGAAAACCACCAAGGCCATAGCAGGCGTAACTCCTTTTCCTCAGAGTCACCACTGGATGATATCCCGTTACTTCTACCACAAGAAGCTGATCAGCAAAGCAGTTTTGATCTTGGCCATAAGCCAAATGGTCCCCATGCACACCGGAATCATCATGTCAAACCATCCGTTGCTTGCGAAAGTCTTTTACTTACTTTCCTGAAGTCCAAAGCTGACGATTCTGTTAAGGATACTCAGATGAAAGGTTTTGTTGATGAAGTTGATTGCCTCGAATGTGAAAGAGAAAATCTGCCCGAGGTTGCACAATTTAGCACGATACTTGTGGATGAGCAGCAGGAGACTTCAGATGACGGTGACGATGATGTGGCAACTGGAGATGGACAGGTCGGTCCACGCGTCACTTGTCGATGTCAGGTAGATATTCATGATTGACCTTTTGAAATTCCAGAATGTTGGTTATTGTCCGAGTTTTAGGCATGAGGCTAAAAGTTCTATAAGGAAACTCTGCCATATGTAGGTTGTCAGGAGTGCAAGCCAGTGGTCAGTGGGAACAAGCCAAACAGAAGAGAGTATTCACAAGGCTTGTTGTTCTCTTATAGAGAAAGCAGAGCACTTTGTTTATGTAGAGGTAACAATCATAAAGTAACTGATTATCTTCTATGATTTGATGGCATCTACAGGATCCGCAATGGATATACTTGTTATCTCCCGTTGTATGGGCTTATTTTCTTCATTCATCTATTGCAAAATAGACCATTTGAACTACATATTGTTCTTCTGGATCAAAAAAAAAAAAAAAAAAAAGGATGGATGCTACATATTCTTCTTCAAAATGGTCTTGAAATCACTTGCAATTACTACCACTATATCGAATTCTTTTGCCATGTAAATAAACAAATTATGCTGCTAAGATAGGCATGGAGGGAAGGTGCTTTTCTGAGTCTTTCGACAGATATATTTGTGGGTTTATTGAAACATATGATGACAATTCCATGTCCATTAACCATTGGTTGAATCGTGTATTTTACATTGTGCACTCTGAAGCTGCACCTAGCCTGGAGTGGGACATCCTCTTTTACATGCCAAGTTTCATCTTTTAGAGATTTTGAAAGAGACAACCAACCAGAAAAGTAAACGCTGCTGGTTTATGGCTTTAGCTGACAGTAAGGAGCCCAAGCAAAACAGACTTTAGTTAGCCCGGGAGATGAAACGGACAGACAATTAGAACATTTCTACAAAAAATGGCCGAAACAAACTTCAGACTGTGCAACAAAATGAATTGTTTAACCCGGGGAGGTGGTCTCAACAATAATGTCATTTTATTTCTTGAACATTGAGATTCTTTCTTTCAATGGACATGTGCAACTTAATTTTGCTCTTTTAATGGTAAAATGGCAACTCTTATTGATGGCTTCTTGCTTGCTTCCAGAATCAATTCTTCATATCAGGTCTTGCAAGGGATGAGACTATACAGAATCGTGTTCTTGATGCATTATACAAGCGCATTTTGCAAGCACACAAAGAGAAAAGCAGTTTCCGTGTTATCATTGTCCTACCTCTTTTACCTGGATTTCAGGTACTTATTATTCAATTAGTTCTCTGATCAATATGACATGAGAGTTACTTGACATGACACTCAATAACAGGGAGGCATTGATGATGGTGGAGCAGCTACAGTTAGAGCAATTATGCATTGGCAATATCGAACCATTAGCAGAGGAAAGACCTCAATATTGCACAATCTCAAAGAAGCGCTTGGTGATAAGACAGAAGACTATATTTCCTTCTATGGTCTACGATCTTATGGTAGACTCTCTGATCGGGGCCCCGTGGCAACAAGTCAGGTATCTATTTGGAGCTTCTTGCTCATATCCATTATGAGCTCTAGTTCTTATTTCTCCCACTAATTATTCTGTTGGCCATGCCTAATGGCCATTAACTTATTGTCCTTGTACAAACAAGCAGTGGCATGTTAGGTAGACGATAGCTAGTTCAGAGAGGGTGTTGCCATCCAATAGAAGGCTGTGTTACTTGATATAGCAGTGTGTTCCATGGGAATGAGTTTTGAGTGGCACTATTATCTTGAAGATATTGTTAAGTATATGTTCTTAATCATTAGCCAATTGGCTCGAAAAAAAAAAAAACATTAGCCAAAACTTCGTGGAATTTCAATTTTTCAGACAGGATGAAGTTAAATTGTTTAAGAATGTTCTTTCGGATCATTTGTTGCAGGTGTATGTGCACAGTAAAGTCATGATTATAGATGATCGGGTGTCCTTTATTGGATCCTCAAATATCAATGATAGGAGTTTACTAGGATCAAGAGACTCCGAGGTAATGGGCTAGCTCGATTTCACTCTTCAAGTTCTCCAATTCGTTGCTCTTTAGATTCTTCAGCGCTTCTTTCATCTTGCTCTGCACCGAGACTAATGATGCTGCTCTTCTCAGATTGGGGTAATAATTGAAGATAAGGAGTTTGTGGAGTCATCTATTAATGGAGAGCCATGGAAGGCGGGAAAGTTTTCTCACAGTCTCAGGTGTTCGCTATGGTCAGAACACTTAGGACTTCATCCTGGAGAGGTTTGTGACCCAATCACACGATTAAGACTCTCTCGATGCTCCATACAATATATCGCAATGTTTTTACTCAGTTACCATCATTTTGTCTAAATCCTCAAATGCCAAGACCATATATCTAATGGTGACTTCCGGCATACAATCCTTGCAGATCCACCAAATAAAGGATCCCATTGCCGATGCAACATACAGGGACTTGTGGTCAGCAACTGCAAAGGTACGGCAAGTTTGAGCGAAACATCTGGTTGCTGGTCTACGTAGGACTTTGCAATGAATTGATTGTATCATCCTTCTGCAGGCGAACTCCAAAATTTACCATGACGTGTTTGCTTGCATCCCTAATGACAACATCCAGTCAAGGTATAGTGCAGCCGAGCCTTCTCCTCACTCCTTGCTCCTTAAGTCAAGCTTTCATTCGTCTAACGTTAACCATGCCACAGAGCATCATTGAGACACAACATGGCCCACTGGAAAGACAAGATCGGGCACACCACTATCGATCTAGGAATCGCACCCGAGAAGCTGGAGAGCACCGACGACGGAGACGCCAAAGAGACGGACCCAATGGAGAGACTGAGATTGGTCAGGGGGCATCTCGTGACCTTCCCACTGGAGTTCATGAACCAAGAAGATCTGAGGCCGATGCTGATAGAGGGCGAGTTCTACGCATCGCCGCAAGTATTTCATTAAGCAACAAATACAGTAGCAGTTGTAGGAGAGAAAACATTCGTATTCATACATACTCAAAAAAGTTAGATCATTATAGGAGGTCCAAGCAATTGTATAGTAATTACAAAAGCAATAATTGGAGGGAGGAACACTAACACGGGAGTCGAGTCGACGAGTCTAACCCAATGCCGCATTGGCTGTGATTCAAAGTCTGTGTACAAATAGCAAGCAATTAATCCATGCAATTTTTTTTATAATCTGTACATGAAGTGTGTTTGTATGAACATGAGATTGCCATTGCTGCGTAAGTATACACAATCAGCAGTGATGAAAACTACTCTCTGTCCTTCTCAGTTCTGTTCTCAGATCTTCATCTCAGTGACATAACGCGAGAGAGAGAGGCCCAGTCACGAGGGCTACGGGGATGATTGATGGTGGGCCAAGAGCCCAGCTGTGGCTGCTGCCCGCGAAGTGCAAACGGGGAATCATCTGGGTGCCATTGTCACCATCTCGTGCTCACCCTTGTGTAGCAATCACCGTTCGATGTCATAGCTGGAGGGGATAACGACACAGGTGATACCTGAACTTTGGCTCCACGTGCAATGTAGTTCCTGAACTTAAACTCAATGTACAATGTCGTCTTTCAACTTTTAATTTGTTCAAACGTTGTCCTGAACTTTTAATTTGTTTAAATTTTTTAGAGGGGCCCAATAACTAGGGCTAGCTACGGCCCATGGGCTGACTGGTGGTGGGCCAAGAGCCCAGTCGCGGCAGCCCGCGGAGAGCAAACGGGGAATCGTTTTTGGGTTGTCATCGTCGCAACCTCGCGCTCGCCGTCGCCTAGCGTCACTTCTGCTGCGCGAAGATGGCGTCCTCGGGCCCCGCCGTCGGATCCGGCGCTCCGGTTCCGCTGGAGGAGCTCCGGCCTCCGTCTCCGCTCTTCGCCGACGGGGCTTCTCTCCGCGTCCTCGGCAAGTACGCTGTCACGTCCTTCCTCCTCCTCCTCCTCCTCCTCCTTCGCAATGCCGTTGAAATAATCTGTTGAATCTGTGCCCCTGTGCTTTCTCCCTCCCCCCCTGATTCTCGTCGATCTGCTCGCCATTTCATTTTCCATTTGCTGCCTGGTTTGCGCTCTCGCGAGGGGGTCTTGGCGCGAGGAATTCCGAGGGACCTTGGAATCTCGAAATGGAGCTTGTAGGAGCTAGGGTTTGCGTAGCGTGGCTGCGAAGCCGAGCTCCGGAGCGACAGCTTTCCTATACCTCTAGGACTAGACTTGAGTTACGACTTTGTCATCAACATTCCATTGTTTGTGAAACTGAAGCTGTGTTGGGTTTCGTGAGGAGTTTAGGACAGGTGCTGCACTGCACATGGCAGGGCATGTAATGAATTTGGATCAGACATTTTCGTAGGTGATGATTCTGTCTTAGATTACTTGAGAATGTGACTGATATTGGGTTTAGGTGAATTTCTGTCTCCGCGGCAAACGGATCCTATTTTGAACTTGGGATGAAGCAATCGCCTTTGCCCCGACCGATGCGAGGTTGGGGCTAAAGTGTTTGGATGAGTTGTCCTTTTCTTTTTCCTCCCTTTTGTCGGTAGTTTCCACCGGAGAATCATCTGAACATTGTCGATTGGATTGTTCGCCGTCGATGGTCTGCACGTCTTTCGCTTTCTGTTGTTAATCAGTTTCGCCTTTTCAGAATGCTGTGGTTTTCGGGGACTGATATCCGCTTTTCACTTTAGGCTACAAGAGTATTCCGTGGAGACGACCATAGCGATTATCGTCGATGGAGGTGCTAGTCTGAAGATAGACACGCAGCATCTGAGGGACCTTCATTTTCGTGTTGGCTCAATCTACCAGTTTATCGGCGAACTCCAGGTTCAACCTGATAATGAGGTGAGAACTTTCATTGTCGAGATTTTAGTTTTGCCGGCAAATGGGCGAGAGAGAGAGCGAGGGCGACGTGCATTGCGCGTGGTGGTATTTACCATCTGGTTTAAGAAAGTGTTCTTGCTCTTCAGGCGGTGTTGCGGGCTCGAGTGGGTAGAAATGTCGATGGCCTCGACCTTAACCTCTACTACCAGTCCTTGCAGCTTGTTAGGCAGTTTCAGGCCGAACGCACGAGGCACCAATCGACTTGACATGCGTTTTTTGCCGAGAGAGGATCTTCGGAAGTTCATTTAGGAAAAGCTACAATGGTAAACAACCGGAGGCTTTTTGAACCGGCGGACCGTTTTCTTCTCAACCCCTCGGCGTCAACAACAGCGACGGTGCTTGGGATTACGTCCAAGTGGACCGATTAATTTTTTGTTAGGTGATGGAAGCTGGAAGTGAATTTTGGTGTTGAGCACGGGGTGTTTGTTCTTATTGTTGCCACATTGGAATCGTGTAAAATGGGCTGAGAGTTTCCCTGCTTTTCCCGTCTGATCTTTTCTTGAAGTAGGCATTTGCCAAGAAACAACGTGGGTAGGCAGGCACGACCAAGATGATGGTGACCTCGAATTCTTAGGAATATGGGAAGGTTGAGCCGCGTCGTGGGACTACCATGGAATTGTCTCTCGCCGTGTATAGATGGCCTGAAGGCGAAATAGCAAGGACAAAAGCATCAGAACATACGACCAAGCATGCCTTGCGTCCATTGCACTCTCTTTGATATAGGGTGTGTTTGTTCCTGGGAAATATAAGTAAAAATGCTTTTTGAAAAAACCGTTTTTCGGAAAATAGTTGTTTCCTTTTTCAGGTTTGGGTATTCGTTATCGTGACTTTAAGTATGCATATTTTCTTTAATTTTAAATGGATTTCTGTTTACCGATCATTTTCAGCAAAGTTCAGAAAAACCAATTTCCAGAAATTTTTTCATTCAAACAAGCAAACACATCCTAGAGTTAAATCACCAAATCACCTTCCGGTATGGAGAAATTGTGAATGAACCTTTAATCTTTGGTTTGCCGTGGCATGTAGCAAGGGGAATATTCATTCGAATCTATCACGGCGGGGCGGCGTGGATCGTGAGCGGACCACCTTTAAACCTGATTTTGCGAATCAAGGGTGCGAGCGCCCGGAGTCGCATGAGCCCTACACAACTCGCTGTACCTAAATCCGATTTCCTACACAACCCGATCCAATGTAGGCCGGATCAGCCGCGCGATCTCGCCAATCCTTCTAAGCAGGTCCAACCGAGACGAGGGCGTCCAAGGGGCTCGCCGTCAGCGGCTCGCTACGCGCACGCGCTAAATCCTCAGCAACTTTCGTCGCGATCACACGGAGATTCCACGCGCGTTTCATTTGGTTTCGCCTCCCCGATCGAAGTCCTCGACGTTCGTCCTGATCCAAAAAGAGCTCGTGCGTCGTCCTTTTCGATCGAAAGGTGGTACTGGGCTCTGTCGCTCACGCCTAATCGTGGAAAATAAAGCAAGCGTTCGGTACCTTCCCGTGCACCGGCCCACATGGGATTGCTGGCCAGCACCACGTGTCGGACTTCCCGTTGGCCTCTCGCTTTTTGACTTGGCGACCGGGGGGGGCCCCCGTCGCACCGACCCGGCGACCATCGTGTGGCCGTGGTTGGTCGTTTCTCTCTCTCTCTCTCTCTCGACGTCGTTTTCGCTGTTCCTTTTGCTTAATTTTGTTTTCGGAAATTACTAGATTTTTTTTGGGGGATGGGATTCGTGAACAACGTGCGACCTGGGAGACGCACCCGGCACACGGAGCACGGTGCGCGTGTGTGCGATTCCGAGTCGCTTCGAATGTGGCGCTCGCGTTGAAAAAGGCTGCGACCCCGGCCCCCGCTGGATGTTGACGACACCTTGCTCGGCGTGATCGCACCCGGCCGCGACCCGATCCCCGATTTGAGCTTGACCCGTCTGGACCTCACGAGTTAGGAGTGAGCAAACACAATCCGATCGAATTAAGACTGGGCGGTTCATGAAAGTGTCGGTCCCGTTTTCAGTTCCATAAAATTAGAACCGGCGATTTTCGACTTGGTCTCAGATCCTGAGGCTAACCGGATCAAGCCGATGTTTTTTTTATTTCCCACGCAAATTTCTTTTCCCTTCGCTTCTCACATGTCCTTCTCGTAGCTACGTCGTTGAGCCGCTCATAGAATTAACCACTATGAATATTCTATAAACTATCAAAGGGAAAATAAAACCACCCAATTAGTACCATAATGGGTTCACGATGTGGTCAAATTCATGCACTTATTGCTGGAAAAGAGCAGTTTGGGCGTGCGAGGGGTTTGCATTTTGTTTTAATTTTCATTGCCCGCTGGATTGCCTGGGAACCGGACAGGACCGACCTATTCCCGGGTGGGATTGGACCGGTACCAGAAATCAATCCCCTCTATTTCGAGTCGCGTGCGCGTCGCCAAGCAAAGCAAATCGACGATGTTCCGGTTCAAGTCGTGGATTCGCATTCGCAAATGCCCGTTTCTCCCTCCGAGGCAAGGCTCACGCTCGACGTATTCTGCTCGGTTTTTAGTTCGTTTCTTCGGCAAACGACACGCACAGTAGTCTCTTCGAGCATTCCAGTCGCTTCCGTCGGGTAAGAGGGCAACGTTAAGCGTAGAAGAAAGTCGTGATCGCCACCGCATTTCCTTAGCTTTACAAGGGTCAAGATTACCGTTTGTGCCGACAGCTTTTGATGAAAGCCTCGTGTAGCACAGATGATGCGCATGTCGGAATCCGCACCATAATCCCAGGTGGACTTCAGGGACCACCACCAGAAGATCGTGGAGCCTCCTGACTTGACTTGGCCCCCACCTAGTCACGGCTCGACTCATGTCGTGAGCAAACTCGTACTACGCAACCCGATTACAAAGATTTCTGTAGTAGGTGGGCGCGGGACCCCTTATGATAGCAACTAGGCAACCATGTTCGGCACCGTTTCGGCTATTAATAATTTGCTCTCGACTAAACTCTTCATTCGATGCCTATGCATTATAGGCCTTGCTTAAAGCAGCATAGCCGCGGATCTCGGCACCAACAGCCTCCACAAAAGGAAAAGGTGGGTCTCGATTAGTCAAATTTCCGCATCACTATTGAGTCCATGATGCAGCAAATTGCAATTGTACATGGTAAATGGTGGTTATAATGAGCAGTTCACTAGTTCAGCTCTTTTTCTTTAGTGGATCGTAGCATCCTATTAATAATGTCCATAAAATAAAAAAATAACACAGACAGCCTCTAAATTTTGACCCAATGTGTAATATGATCCATAAACTTTAAATTTGTTCAATATTGTCCCTAAACTTTAACTTAATGTGTAACTTTTAATTTATTCAAAATCACCCATAAACCGTTGATACGTGTTCAATTTAATTCAAGAATTGTGTAAAAATGTTCAATGACAACGTAGTTCAGGGACTACAATAAACATGTATCAAAAGTCCAGGAACCACGTTAAATAAATTAAAAGTTCATGGATCAGATTAAATATTAAGCTAAAGTTCGGGTATTATATTGAACAAATTAAAAGTTAAAGGACCACGTTACATATTAGACTATAATTCATAAATTATTTATGTCATTATCCCTAAAATATATAATGATGATCTTATCACCTCGAGGTTTGAGAGAAGATATTGCTAAAAATATTTATCAAAAAAAAAAAAAAAGAGGAGGAAGTTGTTTTGATCCACTAAAGAAAAAGAAGCTCAACTTTCACAATTCTTTCTCTTCCTTTATTTTTTTTGCTAAGTATTTTTAGAAATATCTCGTCTCAAACATCGAGGTTAGAAGGTGATCAAGATTCTCGCGTACACACACCTTACGTTGCACGGGCATCACATTTTTTTTTTTTTGGGTCATTGGGCAGCACATAATTGACACTTGGATGTATGATCCTTGGTCCAACACAGCACACCCATTGACCACATCTACACATTTTTCAAACATAATGTATACTTCTTAACAAGGTATGGATGAACAACTTTTACCGGTCGATGTCGAACTTCGAGACGCACATCGATTGGCGGAATGTCCAACATGACCGTCACACCAATTGGAAAAATCGAGAAGCGCATGTAAATAATGTGCAGACTTTGCATGTTAATGACAATTATTCGCAAATTAAATAATAAAAAAGAAAAAGAAAATACATTTTCATGATTGTCCACTTAAACACGCGCCTCCTTTAGTGGACCGACCCAGACTTTCTTTTAATTCCGTCTCGCAATCATGACTCCATAATTTTCCCACAAGACTTACTAATCTTCCTTGTATCATAATCATACGGTCGTTGTTTCCTTAGTTTGGCATAACGATACATCGAATTATATAGTCGCCGATTGGCCCGGTGGGAACGTCGCGAGCCAATCACGAGATGCCACGCGAGCTCCACAAGAGGGTTCCATTGAATTTTATAAAGTCGGAGATAAGACCTTGAAATGATATAAATATATGGTTCCGTTTTTGACGTATTATTATTAAGGAGAAACAATTGACGTATTATGATTAAGGAGAAACGATTGCCACGGCCATGTATTGTATTAGTATTGTCATTTATATCAAATTAAAAAGATATATTTGTAATGTAGGTGTATACACGTGTATGTTTTACAAACTCACAGGAATCGACCTAACTTCATGGGGAAAATAACAGAAATTGAGCCAAAAAAGGGTTAATGTTGTTGAAAATTTTAAAATGGTATCTCCGTGGCATATTCATCCCATTCGTCTCGTAAAAAATTTTGAATCGATACCCCATGACACATATATTCGTAACTAAGTTTTGATCTTACAAAAAATCTCAAACCCCGTGCCTTTACGAAACATTCACTGTAAATTAAATTTCATCTTACAGAAAATCCAAACCGATACTACCGACCTAAAATCTGCCCTCCCTTAAATTGCATATATACTAACACTTGCGGATTTTCCACATCAAATCTCTCATTCTCCATGTCAGATGCATCCTGTAGTTGCCCACCACGTGTATTAACACATGCGGCTTTTAACGGGATATATGTGTGAGATGCTAACAAAAAGTGAATTTGAATTAGGGGTGACAGTTTGGGTTCTTTTGCAAGATAATTAATTTGGGGTAGATATGGCATGATTATACAAGTTTGAAATTTTTTCATGAGATGAAAATTAACTTAAAATAAATGTTTCATGAGGTACCAGTGTTGAATTTTTTAAGGTAGTAACCACCACCTCCCCCCCAAAAAAAAAACAAAAACAAGAACCACGTGCCACACACATTCATTGATGATCCACAATAATTTCGAGTATACCAAATGGATTCACTTGACCATTTGTGCGCTATTCCTATCGTGTATATAATAAATATTTATGTGCAATGCATAGACCTCCTAAAAAATTTACAAGGTGATGTTATGTCTTTATTTCAATTTTTTTGCTAAATATTAATATATTTCGATGGACGGTTCACGGGTCATAGTCGATAAGATGTTTAATCCTTGCTTTTCAAATGGATTGTTTATGGAATCAAAAGCAATTTAAAAATGAAAAAGGTCAGCTGTTGATGGATATAATTATAAATATGCAACACAGACAAATAACTGCTAGAAAACGAACCCCTTTCGTGTACATTAGAAAAAGGACCATTAAAGTAAGTTTTATGTCTGTGTCTCTAAGGTTTCATCAAATTTTATTTGGTCCAACCGTATCAACATTCAACGGTTGACTTCAAATGGGAAAGAGACACGTGTCCTGAATTATGGGATGTGTGAAGGGAAATTAATGGGTATAGAGATCTTAGTTGGAATACGTCAAGCTAAGCATACCGCTTATTTTTTTAATAAAAAGTCTCATCCAATCGGGAGCCGTCCATAGTAATACTATAGTCTGTTCGCTATGGTACGCCGAATTACACATAAATCTTTCATAAGCTAACCTCACCTCTTGTTGTCTATATAATCCGTTCCCGTTATATTGGAATATGTCAAGCTAAGCATCCTGCTTCTTTAAAAAAAAATGTCAAAAAAATCCATGTGATCATGCGAATTAAGTCTCATCCAATCAAGCGTTGTCCATCATAATAATATGTTCTCTCCGGTATGCTGAATTACACATGAAATCTTTCATAAGCCAGCCTCACCTTTTGTTGTTTATATAATCTATTCTTAGTACGTTGGAATATGTCAAGCTAAGCATCTTGTCAAAAAGATGCTTGTGATCCTACGAATTAAGTCTCATCCAATCAGGTGTGGTCGGTCGCAATAATATGTTATAAAATCTTTCATGAGCTCCGGAGAAAATAAATAAATAAAAGCCTGTGCTTGCTCACGAAGCACAATGTAACTATCCACACTCGGCCCAATCATTGAACTTTTGAATGCCATCCAAATGTTTTTTTCCTTCGGAAGTAAAATGACGACAACTCACGAGGATTTATATCGCTAAAAAATATCAAGCAAGTTGTACGGTCACGTGATACGTTAATTACATGGAAGAAGACACGGAGAAATATATCGGCGATGATAGGTCTCCTTTTTATTTTTCGAATTTATATATCAGATTTCCGTAATTTCCTTTTGGGACCGATATTCTCCGAAATAATTTTTTTACCACTCCATCACTGGGGTGGTTGATGGATTTGAATGATGATGATGCATCATCATCAACTCCACCATATAGTACTGTACACGGAGACAAAGTTACCTTTTCCTTAAAAATTTCCCGATTTTTACAAAGGTCAAAAAAACAGAAATAATAATAATATTAAAAAAAAATAAAAATCTCCTTCTCTCTCTCATGTTCGAGAGCCACACAAAATTACAGCAACAGCAGCCGACGACACGTCATTGCTGCTGCGGCGATTGCATGTATCTTCTCCGTTCGTACTCTTCTCCGACCATAAAAACGATCGACGAGCACCGTCCGCCGCCACCGTCACCACGGTCGTCATCTTCTCCTTCTTCTTCTTCTTCTTCTTCTTCTTCAGGCCCTTTGAAGAAGGCCGCGAGGCGGCGATACGCAAAGGGCGGGTCTGCCTCCTCCTCCTCCTCCCGCTTATGGGCTGCGATCGTCTCCTACCTCCTCCGCTTCTCCCCCTCCTCCGGCGGGCCTCCTCCTTCCTCCGGCCACTCCCTATCTCTCTGAGTCTCGCCTGATTCCCCGCCGTCGAAGTCGCCGCGTTAGACCACTCCCGCCGTCGAAGTCTCCCAGTTTTAGGCCACTCAGGTCTCTCTCTCTCTCTCTCTCTCTCTCTCTCTCTCTCTCTCCGTGTTTTCGTAGTCATCGCTGGCAATCTCTGCTCTGGAATTGCTGGGGAATGCGAGGGAACGGCGAAGCTAGGACGACGAGATAGTTGCGTCGAGCTATCGCGTCTTTTTTTTGTTGTTGTTGTTTTGGCTTGGCATTGTTGGGAGGTCCGTCGGATGGAGCAATTTCGTTTTCTTCCGACAGATTTCTCTTTTTGGCAATTTTATGAACGATCTTGTGTTTTTCTCTTGCTCTCTATCTCTCGGAAGAATCGTGCGATTGTACTGAGCTCTTGGTTTTTATGGAGCTCTGCGTTCTGGAGAATTTGGTCGGGCTTTTGCTGCTTCGAGAGGAGTGAATTTTGGTCTTTGACTTTCGTTTCTGCTGACTTTTCCGTCTTCGTCAGACGACGAGCAGAGCGGCGAGCACTGTTTTCGGAAATGCCGGAAGTAGCAAGCGGCTGATCTCATCTCTCTCGCGACCTTTGTCTTCGTCGTGACGGAGCGAGGCAAAGTTCTCGTGGGACTCAATCCTCGAGAAGTCACTGGCTACCGCAAAAATTCATTCCCTTTCTTTTCACGCTGAAATTTAAGCCCTGTAAGCAGAGGAAACTGTACCCCACTTCTCTATTGATCTCCCGGAAGGAAGAAGGAAAGGGTCGGGGAAATGAATGTCTGTTTCCTTTTCTGCTGTGGGTTTGTTCTTTCTTTTTGGAAAAAAAGGAGGCTAAACGGCTTAGATTGCTTTCTTGTCTGGAGTTCAATGAACTTTTCCAACTGTGAATGTTTGTGCGTGTTTTCCTTGTCTGCGCGTCTTTATGGAATTCCATGTAATCATGAATATTCGCTGCAGTGTCTTTTGGATTCACAGTTTTTGGAGCTTTGTGCTTTTGAATGCTCAGTCTCAGCTATCCGAGTCAGATCGTGCTGTTCATCTAGTCACTGGGTCGGTCGAATTCCATGTGCTTTCATCCTCTGTGTGGTTCTTGAGACTGAATGTGACGAATACGGAAGGGGATATTTAAAAAGGAATTAATCGAGAAAGGACTAGCTTTTCCGGAAAAAGAAGCCTTTTTTAATAGAAGAAATCTTCTTTCATCCCTCTCTTTCCGTTAAGAACCACATGGAGTATGCAATCAGCATGAAAAGATGTATGGGTGTCGAATCTACATATGACAGAACACGCAAGGACTTAAGCGATCTTCATTGTGCAGGTCATGGGGCATTTATCCACCATATTCAATGGCCTGGCAAGATCATTTTTGATTAAGAAGGGAAGGAGCAGTGGGGATTGTAATGGTAGAGAGACTGCGGAAGCCATGGCAAAAGAGGCCAAAAAGAATGACTTGATACTGTGCTCATCTGGCATCGTAAATGTCGATGGCTCGAAAAACTTTATTTCGGTTTTCTCTAAGAGAGGGGAAAAAGGAGTGAACCAGGATTGCTGCATTGTTTGGGAGGTATGCATCGAAACCTGATAGCTGAAAATTCAATTGTGGTCACATTCATTGTTTATGACATGAAATTCGACTAGCCAGTGGTTGTCATTTGCAGGAGAGAAATTGTTCTAATTTTGTGATTGCTTGGAACGTTTGGTCGCTTTTTAGTTTGAAAGATCATGTTTAAACAACCCGTCCTTTGGTGTATAGAAGTTCAGAGTCAATCAAATATCCACTTGCTCAGCTTTTCTCTCGTCTCAAGTCGTTAACAATACCTCGCATGCTGTGAAGACGGATAAATCTGAGCCGATTTATGTTGGGGTTTCCTTCTTTTTGCTTCATTTTGAGCAGAACTTATATGCTTGAGATCACTTGTATACCATCGATTGTTATTCATGGCTGGTATATTGTAGGTTTTCTCATTGAAGTTAGTGTATACTGATGATGTAGCTTTTGGTGATAGGAATTTGGGTGCCAAAATGATATGATCTTTTGTGGGATATTTGATGGGCATGGCCCATGGGGACATTATGTGGCAAAAAGGGTCAGAGAGACGATGCCACCCTCTTTGTTGTGCAATTGGCAGGAGACTCTTGCTCAAACTTCCCTAGATCCAGATCTTGACTTGGAATCAGATGAGAAGTGTCATCGTTTTAATATATGGAAAAGTTCCTACTTGAAGACTTGTGCCACCATTGATAACGAGCTCGGGCAGCTTCGAAAGATTGATTCATTCTACAGCGGGACCACTGCTTTGACTATTGTCAGACAGGTATTAGCAAGAACAATTCAATTTGCATTGCTTTACGTAGGCTCTGTTTGGCGTGCGTTCATGAATCTGCTGTCATGGTTATGCGATAGTTCTTTTCTGCTGCGGTTGGCACATGCTATAAGTTTATTGGATCTAGTTTGTTTAGGTTGCAAAATAAGAACTGATAATACGATCGACTTGCGAGAGGCAATATGAAGATGGCTAGCTTTCTAGGCAATTCAGATGCATAGTGGACTATGTTCTCGGCAACTGTAACTTCGAATTTGGACTAAATGAGACATTTGAATATATTCATGACATGGAAGGTCAACTCCATCAGTAGATTTCTTTATGAACAAGTGAAGACACCACATAAAAGAAAACAGTTGAACAACCATTTTGCTGTTCAAAGATTGGTGATTGGCCCACCAGGGGAGTGGTTGATTGAGCATTTCTACTTCTTTAGGAACCGTTGATTCTGTGGAAGCTATAATCCAATTGATATTTTGGCAGGGGGAATGCATCATCATAGCCAATGTAGGTGATTCACGAGCTGTATTAGCAACTACTTCTGAGGATGGGAGCTTACTTCCTGTTCAGCTCACTGTTGATTTTAAACCCAATATACCTCGTAAGTCCCCTTGCCTATCACTCCTCTCTTGGTTTGTGCTTCTCTTCTGATCTTCACACTTACATTGATCTTGCTGCAGAGGAAGCTGAGCGGATAACACAATGCAATGGGAGGGTATTCTGTTTAGATGATGAACCGGGAGTGCACCGTGTGTGGTTGCCAGATGATGAATCACCTGGACTTGCAATGTCTAGAGCCTTTGGAGATTACTGCGTGAAAGATTTTGGACTTATATCCGTGCCTGAAGTGACACAGAGAAACATAACCAGCAGAGACCAGTTTGTCGTGCTGGCAACTGATGGGGTATGTTGTCTGCTGCGAGTAGTTTGAGCTTTTAAAGGAGGGGGCAAAAAAAGAAGAAACTAAAAAGCTTAGCTTTTTCAGAAAATGCACATTCCAGTTTGCCCTAGACTTACCTATGTCGAGTTTTTAAATCGGTATTGTCGAACAGCAACATGCATGCAGTGGGGTATAATATGTGCCTCGGCAATAGAGGTTTTCTAGTTTTCTAGGCAGTAACGCTACTCCTGACAAAAGTTCGATTTGCGCCAGTCAGTTCAAATTGTTAGTCACACAAGTTTCGAGCACTCCGCTTGGCTAACCCAATTTCAAAAGCCGTGCAACCAAACTTTCTCACCTAGCATATTATCATGACAAGCAGGAGTAAGAATCCTCCTGCGAGAGTAGGGGAGATGGTGTCACTTCTCCTAAAGAGCGTCCTTGTTGATTATCTATGTCATATTGACCTTCATCAACCCTTTTGTTTGCACGGGCAGTAAGATATTATTTTGCATTATGAAGTGTCACTGACTGGCGATCGCTTCTCATGTTGCTCTTTTTATTTTCCTGTCTGTCAGGTGTGGGATGTTGTATCCAATCAAGAAGCAGTGGAAATTGTATCCTCAACGCCAGACAGGAGTAAGTCTGCTAAACGCTTGGTTGAGTGTGCTGTCCGTGCATGGAAACGTAAGAGGCGTGGAATCGCAACGGACGACATATCAGCCATTTGTCTCTTCTTCCACTCTTCCCCTTTATCACAGCAAGTTCACCCCATCAAGTCCCCGAAGTAATCATGTGAGGAACGGTTCATCTAACGCGGATCGTGATCCATGATATATCGATTGAAAAAGTCCAGATCGTCCTGCTTTCATGTGCCCCCGATGCAACCACGCAAAGCGCAGCTGTAAATATAAAGCCAAGTGTTATAAATCAGTACTTGTGCCGACAATTTCCTCTGCATAGATTAGTACTCAACGGTGGCATTTTTGTAGTGAAATTCATTTCTTTCGCGCTTCGGATGAAGTTAACTGCACTCCTTTATGAGGTGGTGGTGGTGGAACATTGCATCTGCATCTGCATCTGCATGATCTGGGGGAGGAACTCGAATTCGGTCGGGATTGGCTATTTGTTTCCCAAAGGGAAACCAGCTATCAATTCATCGATCGTCAAGAATAGAAGCTTCGATATTGGCTATTTGTTAGGCTATTTGAATTGACTGGCGCAAATCGAACTTTTGTCAGGAGCAGCGTTACTGCCTAGAAAGCCAGAAAACCTCTATTGCCAATGTCATGTTTGGCGATTCGTTGAGAAGAATCTGCACTTGATGACACAGCCATGTCTGAAGGAGGGCCAGGAGGGCATTTATGTGCACGGGCGGAGCCCATTATAGGCCACTGGGACTGCACGAGGTTGAGAAGATTGCCATAACTCTGGTGCTCTTGGGAAACACGGATGGCAGGCATGAGGCTCCGTTGGTAAAGGGGTCGGGGGATGGGTCAGAGAGTACTAGGTCCGGAGTTCAGTTCTTGTTAACACCGCACACGCATGCACATGGAAGAGAGCAGTGAGACAAAAAAAAAAAAGCAAAGATAGGAGAAGCATGAAGAGGGAAGTTACCCGCAAGATAAAGCCGTCACGTCATACATAAGAATTAACATCGGAAATTATTATTTGCGCTAAAAGTAAAATCCCACATCGCGAGACTATTGGAGTTAACTACGCCTTACATGCCATGTTGTGTGCCTCCATCTAATGTTTCAAGTTTTTGAGTCGGACATTCTAACGTGATACCGGAACAATGGTCGAGAATTCGGGTTCTTTTAACATATCGTATAATGTGAGATGACGGAACCTGTAATAGAAATCTCCCGTTTTTCAATATGTGGACATTTATAAAGCTAAGCATGCTTCAACGTGAGCGCTGCACAATGAATGACCTCTTGACCTATCCTTGCATTTTGGTCATACCAACAACTTGAGCCAGACCAAAACGTGAGTCCCGTATGATGGAGCAGTTGACATAAAATTTACCTCCACCAACCGTGACCAACTTTCACCAGCATGACGGGGAAAAGTTACCCGATTAGTCATAAACTTATTATACGGATAGTCGATTTAGTTATAAATTTTTTAATTTTATCAATTTAGTTTTTAACTTTTGCACGAAATTCCAATATAGTCATTCCAGGTAATTTTCGCAAAAGATCACCGACGTGGCAATCTAGTCATTGCCAATCGTCCTACGTGGTATACCATCACATTAGTATTTTTGCTAGGAGAATTACATTGGAATTCTGCATAAAAGTTGAGAACTAAATTAGCAGAATTGAAAAGTTTATGACTGAATTGGTATCTACATAATAAATTTATGATTGATTGGGTAATTCTCCGATGATGTTTTGTTTAGCCTATTTAACCGAGAAAAGAAGAAAAAAAGTAACCTTGAGATGCTTCGACATGCATATTCCCCGCTAGATAATGTGAGATTCAACCCAGATTTCTAATTTTTTATAACACAAAAAGACACATACTGGTACACCTGTGCCATGCTTATTTCGAATTAATTTTCGTGTTGCAAAAAAATCACAAATTGATATACTCGTGTTACATTTACCCAAATAAATTTTCGTGTCACAAGAAATCTTAAACTAAGATACATGTGCCGCATATACTTCAAACTAAATTATAGATTGGGAAATTGCCAAAATTTGCTAATCTGTCCTAAAAACTCCCCCAAGTTTCGAAAAAATGCAAAATACTCCAACCTTTAATAACATGAAAATTAATTCGAGGGTAAACGTGGCATGATCATACTAATCCATGATTTCTCGCAATACGAAAATCAGTTTGCCGTACACATAGGATAGGTATATGGATTCATGACTTTTTATGACATGAAAATAAATTAAAGATAAACGTGTCACGTATGGAGTACGAGTTTTTAAATGACATCGGGCCAAAAAAGGAAAGAATATGAGTAGGGGGGGTACCATGCATTTGGTTGCATCCAACGCCACTCGTTTTTAGGCGGAGGCCTCGCGATAAATCTTTCTGGATAAAAGGTCACGCACCGAAAAACCGTTTCCCAAAGTCAGAAAAAATAAATAATAATAATAACGAAAGAAAGAAGGCCTTTGTCCGTACCGAGACGCAAGGGCAAAACGGGGAATCCGCAAGCGGCGGCCTGTCCGGCTCAAACCGTCAATCATAAGTTCGGTTTGACCCGGCACGCGGTGGAGTCGGACGACACGACTTCACTTCACCAAAAAGTTGTTGACGCACACGCACCCACACACACCAATATCGCGGAAAATTTTAAAAAATTATTAAAAACAGAAATGGAGAATTCGGTGCCAGGGCGACAGCTTGTACGCGCGTGGGGTTCACGCGGCCCGCCGCCACGATATCTCGCGAGAAGATCTCCCCTCCGCCGGGACGGCATCGCATTGGCTCTTGTCGCGCGAAGTCGAGGACGTCTCCCCCCCATCTCGCGGCCGATGTGACGCGCAACGTGCGCGCACCGCACGCTACTTTTGTCCCCCCGCCGAGTCTCTTCCCCCCGCCGAGTCTCTTCCCCACGCGCGGCTTCGAAGGGGGCCGTCGGCGCGTGGGGAAGACCCGCGATTGTGACACGTGACGGGTCGTGCGTTATCATGATTGACCGATTTGAATGTGGCTCCAGCTAGTCTCGATGCCGTGCATGCTGTTCAAACTCTAGAGCCTTGTCGGTGTAAAAGGACAATTATTTTGGAGAAATTATTTCTAATCAATTTACGAAAAATATTTAAAATAAGTTTATATTTGGTGAAAACGATTTCTTCTTCTGACAAACCGAAAACCTCACGATAAAATAAAACATTTTCTATAAAAATCATTTTCAAGGAAAATAATTAATTTTCGTATGTTTTGTCTTTCACGTTCTTGTCAGAATGGGAAATCGTCTTCCTCCAATCTATAGATTGATTAGTTTTCCATCATTCAAATACCGAAAAGTCAGCAAGCAATTTTCTAGAATCAATTTTCCTTCTAAACGGACCCTTAAAATGATTTTTCTCCCTTACAAAATATCGGACCGTTAATTCATTATGTCAAATGATGTGGTAAATTGCAAACCCATTTTTGGATGCTGCATCATATGATTTTCAAATCACTTTAGAGTTTTATTGACCATCGTCCACGATCCTCATTAACCGTTCAAATGAAGAGATCTTAACATTTTTTGAAGTTGTATTTCTTTTCTCACATGCATAATTAGTGCTAAAAATAAGTATTTCTACGGAATATAACTAATAATTGCTTGGGTTAATATTACGAAAAACCCCAAACTGGTAGACTTGCGATAAATTCATCTCAAACTAATTTTCAAATTACCGAAAATATCAAGTTGATACACTTGCAATAAATTTACTCCAAACTGATATGGCTTTCTATGTAAACTTATCAATGTGACATCTAGCTCAGCAATTTCAGAGTAAATATATCACGAAAAATAATATATCGATTGACCAATTTCGGTTTGAAGTAAATTCATTATAAATATATCGATTTAGGATTTTTTGTGACTCGAAAAATAATTTAAAAAGAATTTGTCAAGTTTTTTATTAACCCTAAATGTATTCAAAGCATTTAGGCTGCGTTTGATCATCTAGATTTCTAAATCGGATAGGACTGGATAGGATAGGATAAGAAATCCTGGGATTTCTTCATATTCTATCAACTATTTGGTGGACTACGGATTTAAAGTCGGACAAGATAATTTTTGTTTTTTTTTGTTATTCACGGGTCCGGATGAGTCGGTGAAGGAAAAAAAGTCGAGAAATTTTTTTGGTGAAAGCGCAGAAGATGTGGAGATAAAGATGACAGTAAGTGGAGCATAGGGTTTTTGGAAAAATAGGCATTAGAAATCCTATCCGGATCCATCTCTTTTTTCCCTCGGATTTTTTTGTCCAGATTATATCTGGTTTATATCCGATCTTAATCTTATTCTGGATCATCACTAAATACAAAATATAATAAAATATATTTTATTCTGATTTTTTATTCGATCGATCAAACGTGACCATATTGATTAGACTGGTCCCGAGTGGCTCCCAAAAGCAAAAGTACTAACAACATCCCGAGGCAGAACTAGGCCAGGCGTCATCTGAAAGTGGGGACACATCATTACCGAAGGAAGAAGAAAAGAGGGGGGGCGGGGCCCGGGGTCCGAGGGGCGACACGTCATCGCGTCGCGTCATTCCTCTCCTCCCTCCGCTTCGGCAGCTTGGGGGAACCTCCAATTTTGACGATTAAAGCCTTTTTTGGATTTTTCGTATTCGCCAAGGAGACGAGGCACTGATTCATTTGTCCCCCTGTCGCTGTCGAAGGCATTAAAAATAAATAAATAATTTTAAAAAAAAGGGAAAAGAATAAAGCGGGGACCAATAAGTTAAATTAAATTAAATAAAGAAGAGGAATTTAGCGGATCTGGATCCTCCTCGGCCACGTCACTCACGTGACCTTCGATGTCGGGTGGCGGGTGGGGGGGGGGTCCATCCGGTGGTGGCTTACGTTACGCCTCGCCCCCCGGTGGAACAAGAAGTCAAAAAGGGCAGGAGCATATTGGCTGAGGATGAATGGACGATGGCCAAATCCGAGGATTACTCAATGCTTTTAATTGACTTTTTTCTTGTGTTACCGAAACGAAGTAAATGTCTCTCCGTTCGTCGGTTGGGTTTCCACATACTCAATGAACATTACAAAATTTCCTGATCACGGTGCCCGAGGAACCTTCCGCCGAAACTTTCGGCTTTACTGGACGAGGTCTCGGCGTTAGGTTCAAGTCCCGATCGCTGATTGATGTTAGGAAAATGGTGATGAATTAAAACTTTCCAGCCTTATCTATGCATTCTTAAGGAACTGGTGAGCAAAAATTAAGCGAGAACGATATATGAAATGAGCATAATGTCGAGCGGGTGCGCACTGGTGATTGATAGGAATTTATTTGCACGGAAAAAATGAAAATCCACTTTTTTTGGGTATGGAATAAGGGAAATCTACTCGAATTATGTTGTCATTGAAATATTATCCCATGTTGCTCTTTATATTTACGTCATCTCTCTTCACTTGTCAGTTTAAGTATGTCGGGTATGCTAGTTGACAAAAAAACACACAGGTTTTGTCCTGCAATAAAAGAAGAAAAATAAAGGCCATTAAAGATTAATTGCATAATGCATTATATATATTATTTACTTTTAATTATTAATTTGTAAGCAATTATTAACTAATAAACATTATAGTTTCGTCAACTGTGAATGTGGACCAGAGGTTGAGCCGTCGGGACCGTTCGCTATTGCAAGGTCTTTCAAAGGTATAAAGTCTTAGAATCAGATTGCATGGACGTAATAAGACAA
This sequence comes from Syzygium aromaticum, assembly GCA_024500025.1. Classification (NCBI taxonomy): domain Eukaryota; kingdom Viridiplantae; phylum Streptophyta; class Magnoliopsida; order Myrtales; family Myrtaceae; genus Syzygium; species Syzygium aromaticum. Next base: position 37,212,715 of record CM044892.1, read on the forward strand.
CCAAAATACTTTTATTTTTAGTTTATCTTTCTAACATCCTTTTCAATTTTTATGGTGTACATTTATTCCAAAAGGCGATATAATGCCCAATACATGTGGATCAAATTTATAGTGCTGAGAAATCATTGTTCGGCATTGCCATCCGGTTGACCAAAAAAATAAAAGAAAAATAAAATGAATTTTCCCCTTATTTTAGAATTAATATCACAAGAAACCCCAATTTGGTACACCTATGGTAAATTTACCCTAAACTAATTTTTTGACCACAAAAAATTCCAAACCGGTACATTTGTAACAAATTTACCTTATGTTAAATTAAATTAATACAATGAAAAATCATAAACCAGTACACTTATAAACTCCAAACTGATATACCCGTCAATTGCCACATATCATCCAACTTCGACATTTGATGGTAAAATTTAACGGAAATTAATGGAAAGTAAAATTGTCATAGTTGTATCAATTTTTGATAAATTTATCACAGGTGTAATTATATACCAATTTAGAGATTTTCGTGGCATTGATCCTTTTTTAAATGTTGAACGTGGGAAATGAATTTTATGAGGTGAGATTTCCCGCATGACACGCTTCGCAAGGGCGAAGATGAAGACGTACATCGATAGACTTCCTTGTTACAAACGAAAAAAAGAAGAAGCAAAAAATATATAGATAAATTAAAAATTGACAAAAAAATTGATAAATTAAAAGGTGGATGTAGCGTATAGCTCGAGAGGTCATCATCTAAAAAGAATAGGTGAAAATGATCAACAGTCAATTTTTCTTTTAATAAAACGATTTCTAATAAATGAATCATCTCTTTGCATGACGTGATTAGGTGGCATGGTATGCACATGATGCAACGTAATTAAATATAAAAAAGAGCTTTCGAAAATGAAAAGAAAAAAAAAATTGGCCGAAGATAAATTTCTTTTGGCACTTCTCTTTCTGGAGGGCCCGCCGAACACGAGCTATAACAACAAACACGTCGTAAGAAAACATAATTCATGCACGTGCGAAATATTAAGTAAATATTTTATATAATCGAGAACCCACATTTTGACCCTTAATACGCGGAAAACGACACAAATGGTCTCTAAACTATTGCCTAATACGCAATGTGATATCTGAATTTTTAATTTGTTCGACGTGATCCCTAAATTTTAGCTCATCGTGTAATTTCGTCCATAGACTTTCAATTTGTTTAATGAGGACTATGAATTTTTGATACGTGTTCAATTTAGTCCGGCAAAATGGGTGCTAAGATGTAAATTGGGAAAAACAAAGATAAGGCTCGTGATAGATATGTTACCCTGCACACGGATGCCTCTCCGGACCTTTATAAAAGGGATTACCTTTTAGCCATCAAGTCCCTCTTCAAATTTTGATTTGTACCTTAGAGCTGCTTTATAGTAGCAGAATTCTAATGTATGAATTTCATATCATGGCAAGTGCATGACATACTACCGAGACTAATTAGCACACATGCGTTTGTTTAGAAAATTATAGCAGGCATGAAAGGTAAAAGTGAAACTTTAGGGACTCATAATGCACACAGTTTTATTTTTTAAGGCTTTTCCTGGGGAGCAGATATTGCCTTCAGATATTACAAGCATGGCCTTCTATCGGCACGAATGACTAATTATTTGTGAAATTCTAAAAGTCACCGATAAGTTGCCACGGACTTTATACACACAGACTTTTTGGACTACAGACTCATTATAGCCCGACAAACGACTGATAGAATTATTATGACTCTGGCTGGTGATTTTTCCAACTTGCTACAATACTATTATAGTGATGAACTGTGATTGTGCCCATGAACTAGAATTAATAGAAGGATGACGTTGAGTATTTTCATATGATTCGGTGACTAATTTGAAAACGTATCGAGAGTTTGGAAACTGCACTGAACAGATTAAAAGTATAGGGACCACGTTGCACGCCGGGCTAAATTCCAAAAATCGCATTAAATAAATTAAAAATTCAGAGAGTACGTTGCACATTTAGTTAAAGTTTAAAAACTATTTTGTATCGTTATTCCCGTAATATAATGCCCGATTTATAAATAATTAAAATTAAATCAATCAGTTGGGCCATGGCATTGTTCTTTGCGTGGGCACCCACTGCCAAAACCCTTTTTCCTCCCACTGGGATAGTGGCCCTTTTAATCTCTAGTCCATTTGTGACGTCAAAACTCCGTCAAAAGGAAGATACGATGCTTCGGTGCTGGGTGGCTGTCGCCCACAGACATCTTCGTCAAATAGAAGAAAGTATATGGTTCGCCAATAAAAGAAAAAGGTGAATGTCATGCGAAACTTTTAGCGCATTGACTTTGTTTTCAGAATATGTAATTAGCGTCTTTTAATTGTGTATGAGATTATTAGAATATTTCTCTTAATTCTTCATATTTTTTTGGGATTGCGCGTTATATCTCGCTTTAATTGTGCAGATCCTAGATTGATATGTTACCCTTTATAATCATGTAATAAAACATATAAATAGGTCCACGTGCTCTTTGTTGTTTACTACATCAAAATGTACAAATATTCATCAGTTCTCTTTTTTCGCATTATTATTATTATTATTATTATTATCTGAAGCATGCTTAGCAACCGTCAGTCTGTCGCAAGCAACATAACATTTCTAGTAAAGGTCACGGTACCGAGTGTCTTTCGATAAAGATTGATACGGCTTCGTATAATTAGTAAACACAATCCTAGAATTCCTAACAAGTGGTTTAGGCATGCACGCTCGAGCATATTTAAGACAGAACGGTTTAGTTTTGAAAATGGAGACCATACGCATGTAACACAGGAACAGTGCGTCGAAAGCTGTTTGCTAAGCTAATTCAAGAAAACCCTCGCAACAATTAGTCTCCGTCAACAAACATCTAAGAGACACACTTAAACGAGCATATTTAATACCGAATAGTTTAGTACCGAAGACATCGATTGCGCTTATTCTGAGAACCGATGGCACCTTAAAAGCTGCAAAACTTATCTAACGAGTCCCGTGACATGCATCACCGATATGTTCGGGCATAGAATTATTGTCGAGCGTTCCGGAAACACCAGGGGAAACTTACTTCAAAAGGACCGTCTCATGGTCCTCGAAAACTTATTCGATAATACAAATTTCTTTTTTTTTTTTGGGGAGCATCTCCCCCGATAAAACAAGAGAGAGAGAGAGAGATATAGAGAGAGGGGCGGGGGGCCCCGCGCGACAGTCAGGACCTGCGAGTCAAGAGAGCACGCGCGTGGTCCAAAACGGACAGCCGACGACCGAAACGACACGAGAAAACGCCCCCCGCACCCCCCACCGCGCCGTCTCGATCTCGCGAGCCGCGAGAAGTTGGGGAGAAATAGAGGCCCCCCCCCCCCCCCCCCCCCCCCCGCCCGCGCCCGCGCCGCGCGCAGGTGAGCCTACATTACTCGCACGGTGACCTTTGGCAGGACAGAAGGACTGGACTTGTGCGCCCGGATATTCACCAGATTTGAATTCCTGCCTTCGCATCCGTTTTTCCTTCTCGGGGGGCCCCACCCCCCCCCCCCCCCCCCCCACAACCATTTTTCCAATCACCGCACGAAACGATAGGCGGCATAGGGACCCCCCCCCCCTCGGCGCGTATCACCTGCGCTTATCTGATAAGTGGAGTGGCCTATCGCACCCCCGATCGATAGGCGCGGCGGCTTATCACTGATAAGGCCAGTCGGGCGTGGGGGAGGAGGGGAAATAAAAAGGAAAAAAGAAAGTCCTCTCCGCATCCCCCCCTCACACACACACATACACACACAGTTCAACGCATCGAAGATAGCGAGACCAAGTCTCTCTTTCTCTCTCTCTCTCTACCTCTGCCTCCCTTTATCTTCTCGCTCCTTCTCTCTCCTCCTCCGTCGCAGCCTTCCAAACCCTAGATTTCCTCGAATTCCGCGCGCCATAGGTGGTCCGAGGCCCGGGACGCCGAGGTTCATGGGGTTTCCGAGGAGCTCCGGGGGGCATTTCGAGCTTCGATTCGGGAACGGGGGCGCGAGATTCGGTTCCGGCGGTCGTCGGATTTGAGGAGGAGGGCGGGAGGGGGTTGCTTGGTTTGTCGTTTGTTGGTGTTGGTGTTTTTTTTTTTTTGGTTTCTGGAGGTGGAGAAATGTCGTCGCTGAGCAGGGAATTGGTGTTCCTCATACTTCAATTCCTGGAGGAAGAGAAGTTCAAGGAGTCCGTGCACAAGTAAGCCCCCCGTCCCCGCCCCGTTTTCTCGGCTTCCTCCTTTGTTCTGCTGGGTTAGATGTGTTGGATGCGCGCGTGTTTCTTCTTCCGCCCGCGGGGCTGTGGGTTGGAGGGGGTCGCGCTGATGTGAGGCGCTCGTGCGTCGTGGTGGTGGTGGTGGTGTGTGTAGCAGTTAAGCTTCGGCTAATCGTCGGTTTCTGTTGTTTTCCTCACGGGTTGTGGCGAAAGATGTTGAGGATTGAAACGTGTGGCTCGTCTGTTGTTGTTGTCGAGAAAGCTGGGCAGATTTAGAGGACGAGGGAAATGTCTATTTTCCAAATCCTGTTCTCAGTTCGGAGCTAATCTTCCGTGCGAGTCAAGGAGTTGACTTAGATTCAGTAGTAGATTTTGCCTTTTGGGCCCTATTGTCTTAAGCTTATATCAGCAATTAAGGTTGGTGGTTTTGTAATTTTCTTTTGTGGGGTAGTCTTTATTTTGGTTTTTGGAAGAAAGTGGGACGTGAAATTTAGAAAGGAATTTTTTTTATTTATTTATCCTGGTTTCTCCCCTTAGATTCAGAGCCGAGGGAATTTGAGTAAGAAAAATTCCTTAGGTCGAGTGGTTGTAAAAATTTGTTTGAATCGGGGCTTCCAAGCGGAGTTTACGTTGGAAAGATCGAGATGAAATTTTTCTTTTTGTTATTGCGTTTCGTTTCTTGTATCCTCTGGTTCATTGCACAATCTGTTTTTCTTGATAAATGAACTTGTTTAATTCAGGCTTGAGAAAGAATCAGGGTTTTTTTTCAACATGAAGTACTTTGAGGAAAAAGTTCAAGCTGGAGAGTGGGAAGAAGTTGAGAAGTACTTGTCTGGATTTACTAAAGTTGATGACAACAGATACTCGATGAAGATCTTTTTTGAGATTAGGAAGCAGAAGTATCTCGAAGCCCTTGATCGGTAGGTTGTTGTGAAGATTGGTTGGTCATACTCTACTCTTCTCCTGTTGAAGAAATTATCTCACCACGTGTATTTGTTTGCTGCTCATCTGTTATTGTAGGCAGGACAAGGCTAAGGCGGTAGAGATATTAGTAAATGATCTGAAAGTATTTTCTACATTCAATGAGGAACTCTACAAAGAGATCACCCAGCTTCTAACACTTAGCAATTTCAGGTAATTATTCGTCTTAAACGCACATTATATCCCATTTGATCCAAATTTTAAAGTCTGAAGGAATTTGCATGAAGTTGAAGTATTAACTTAATTATGCTTCTTGAAAATGCTTTTAGGAACTAGGGCGGCTGAGATTTATTTTCGGTTTCATTTACGAAGCTTACATTAGAATGCTGGAACTTCACTTCTATCATTGCTTATATTTTAGTGGACCTTTTCTCACTTGAATTAGATATCATATTCAACATCAGTGCAGTGAATTTTCTTATGGTGATTGATCTGTAGCTTGTGCTGATTGAAATATATTACCAATGTCAAGAAATTAGTATCTGGACTTCTATGACATTATCCCCTGTGGTTCTCTAATTGTTCGGTACTTTATATTGCACACAACAGGGAAAATGAGCAGTTGTCTAAGTATGGTGACACGAAAACAGCCCGGAACATTATGCTGATAGAGCTCAAAAAGCTTATAGAAGCAAATCCTTTGTTTCGTGATAAGCTTGCATTTCCTACTTTGAAGTCTTCAAGACTGCGGACTCTGATTAACCAAAGGTATTTTAGCAAATGCTTTGCAGGTTGTTGTATCATGTTCTTATGTTTACATTGGACTTCTCATCATTTTGCTTTTGCCCTATGGGAGAAAGTCTAGAATTCAAATTGCCCATCAAGGTAGCCTTTCTCCTGAGATGTTTTGTGGGGGTCTTTTTGGAAATGTACCCTTGATAAACTACTTTGGTTTTGCAAAGCCCTTAGGACTTGATGCTTCCACTGATGGATGCTCTGTGTGATGAGTTACTGCTTACGCGGCTAGTGCTTTGCCTACATGCCATGTCTTTTAACAATTTTACCAGCGTTAACAGAATGTAAAGATTTTCCTCCTTTTGACTCTAATCAAATGGTAGTGTGTGCCGCCACAATTGCATGGATATGTGTTATGATTCCTACTTCGAGAATGTCATAGCTAGTGCCAGTGTTCTCCTTTATGTTATCTGATACATAGAGTCCTGTCTACAGTTTGAACTGGCAGCACCAGCTATGCAAGAACCCAAGGCCTAACCCGGACATCAAGACTTTGTTTACTGACCACACATGTACACCTCCAAATGGTCCTCTTGCACCTGCAGCTGTAAATCTTCAAGTTGCTGCTGTTGGCAAGGCTGGTGCATATTCTGCTCTTGGACCTCATGGGGTATGATAGTGATGTCTTAAATATCCATAAGTTTACCTCCCCCCCCCCAAAGACTGTATCCAAGTATCGGAACTTTAAATCCATAACTTACGATTGTTTTTCCTTCGAATTTGTGTCATAGCCTTTTCCGCCCGCAGCTCCTGCTGCTAATGCCAATGCTCTACCAGGGAGTGCCCTAGCAGGTTGGATGGCCAATGCCTCTGCTTCTTCATCTGTTCAAGCAGCTGTTGTTACTGCATCTTCCATACCTATGCCGCCTACTCAAGGTTAGAACTTTAATGAAAATTGGCATGAATGATATGATTTTGCTGTTGAGATGTAGAAACCTGGCATAGGACTTGTGCTTTTAAAGACCAGAAAGTTCAATTCCTAATTGAAATTTTAGATTGACCGATTTGTCAATATCAAGCTCGTATTGACACCATTTGTTCTCCTTTCGCTAAGAAAGATTCATCTGAACCCTGGATTAAAATGCACAATCTGAGCTGTGTGGAGATCATACTAAAGAAGAACCATGTTAAGATGTTTTTCTTCGTAGTATCTACATATGTTGACTCTTCATAATCATCTCAGCCATTTCTATCATGAAACGACCCAGAACACCTCCTACCGCCTCAGCTGTGGTTGATTATCAGAATCCGGATCACGAGCAACTAATGAAAAGGCTTAGACCTGCGCAGTCAGTTGAGGAGGTAAGCATCAAAATCCTGGTTTTTAATATGCAACTCTCCATTGCAGTGCTTCCTGAATTGTAATAGTGAAGTCTAAATTTGGAACTTTTTGACTCTCAAGCCTTTTCTCATCTTGATCTTGTATGATTTAGGTTACATATCCACTATCTCGACCACAGGCTTCTTGGTCTCTGGATGACTTGCCTAAAACGGTAGCTTTTACCATGCATCAAGGATCCCCAGTCACTAGCATGGACTTTCACCCATCTCATCTAACAGTGCTTCTTGGTATGAAGGCTTTGTACATATACCTGCTGTTTTCCGTCGTTTACCCCATGGAACCTAATGAAACTGATTCAACAAACCCCAACCCCTCCCCCTCCACCCAAACACATAAAAACAACCGAAAAGAGAAAAAACCGTGCATCGGAATATGCTTTATAATGAATAAATTTCTAACTCGCAGTTGTTTTGCAGTTGGTTGTAGCAGTGGTGAAATTTCGTTGTGGGAACTCAGATCAAGGGAAAAAATGGTCTCAAAGCCCTTCAAAGTGTGGGATGTGGCATCATGTTCTTTGCCTTTTCAGGTTGTGTGTTATATCTGGATAGTTCTTCATATTTTCAGCATTTTTATAGTGAAACTATTGAGTTCTAAAGTAATTGTAATATATAGAAGCTGCACTTTCAGTTATATGAATTTAGTGCCAAGTTGGTGATGTATCCACTCAAGATGTTTTTTCTGATGTTCCCATACGTGAAGCAACAAGTAGTCGTTGAGTTGAATTCTAATATTGGAGACTTATTTCAGGCTGCTGCTGGCAAGGATTCAGTAATATCTGTTAGCAGGGTTGCATGGAGTCCAGATGGAAACTTTGTAGGTGCGTTTGCTTGTGTTGAGCGCCAAAAGTGGCATTGCAATTTGCAGGGATTCGGTCAAACAACTAATTCTTTGAAATGCAGGTGCTGCATTTACCAAACAGTTGATTCATTTGTATGCTTTTCATGGAGCAAATGATCTGCACCAGCATGCGGAGGTATGCTGATTTATTCTGTTGCTTGAATAGGCGAGTCCTGCATATGGGGAGCTCATCTGTTTGTTATTGCAGATTGATGCCCATGCTGGTACTGTGAATGATCTAGCCTTTGCTTATCCAAACAAACAATTATGTGTAGTGACCTGTGGAGAGGATAAGCTTATAAAGGTAGTGCAGTAATTTTCTCATCATTTGCTTTGATTAGATTGGACACTTTGAACACCATTAATTTATTTAAAATGAGCAGGTGTGGGATTTGAATGGGAGAAGGCTATTCAACTTTGAGGGCCATGAGGCACCTGTTTATTCTGTTTGTCCTCATCACAAGGAAAACATTCAGGTACTTAGTGTTTGCAGGGAAGAAATCCAACATATATTGATGTGGCATGTAGTGGATAACCCATGAGTATGTCCTACTTATTATATTAGAGTTACTTTTTAATTCCTGAAAAAGTTGATGTTACTTGTGCTGACAAGAGGGACAATAATTTTGTATGGTATTACTTTTTTTGGCGTAAATTTCTCTCGAGCTATATTGTTGCAAGAGAATGTGGTATCCTGTAAACAATTTAGTCTTGATTAACATGTTCATGGTGTTACTTCGAGGTTTATTCAGTTTTGTTAGAATGATGCTAGACTATTTGCAGTCTATACGGTACTTGGATAGTTTCAACTAAACGGCAATAATAAGTGTTGCTATTTTTTTTTTAATTACATCTCTCTTGAAGTGCTCCATATCAACGCTTGCCTAAGAAGGAAACTAAAGTTGTTATTTCTTTTCGGTTTGAACAAGGTCGAATGTAATGGCCAGCATGCTATCTGTCTTCTCATCCTCCAAGTTTGAGAAAGACTTGTTGTCTCGTTGGCATTAATTTTTAATTTTTTCCTGATAGCTGCGGAAGACATGGTTGAGACATTAGACTTTAATTGTCACATGACAGAAGTTGGTTTAGTTAACAACTTTTCTCTTTTTTGAAAAAAGAAGAAGAAGATGAGGCATCTCGATATGGAAGGATTAATAATCTACATAATACATAGAGTAGTGTATTGAACATGAAATGAAATCTTTGACAAAATAAGTATTTTTATAATATGTAATTCTAACTTTCCCAGCCCCGTTAGTGGGATAAGGCTTTGTATTAGTGGTTGCTGCAGTTGTTGTTATTACTGCTACCCTTATTGAAGAAAATAGAAAATCTAACAGAGTTGGTTCTTGCACCACATATCAATTTTCAGTTCATCTTCTCAACCGCAGTCGATGGCAAAATAAAGGCCTGGCTCTATGACAATGTGGGTTCTAGAGTTGATTATGATGCTCCTGGCCATTGGTGCACTACGATGCTTTACAGTGCTGACGGGACTAGGTAAGGAGGATGGAATCTCAATCGTTGGTTGCTGTTTTCTTTTGCTCCCTTCTTCTATGTCAGTGGTCATCTTCACGATTGCTGCAAATGTTCTCGTAAAGATATGGCATGATGACTGATACTTGCTGCCAATCTACTTATCACTTATTCCCCATTTTGCAATCAGATTATTTTCCTGTGGAACAAGTAAAGATGGGGAGACTTATCTTGTGGAATGGAATGAAAGTGAGGGTGCTATAAAGAGGTCATATAAAGGATTAAGAAAGAAATCGGTAGGCGTCGCACAATTTGATACCACTCGAAACCATTTTTTGGCTGTGGGAGAAGACAACCAAATAAAGTTTTGGGACATGGATAATGATAGCGTTCTTACAAGTACAGATGCGGAAGGTGGACTCCCGGTGAGTGTTACATGGTCTATGGTTGGTCTTTTGCAGCAAACTTTGCTTTGATGCCAACACTTTCATGTTTTCCTTGATGGATCAGAGTCTTCCTCGGTTGAAGTTTAACAAAGAAGGAAATTTTCTCGCTGTAAATACAGCAGATAATGGATTCAAGATACTTGCGAACACAGTAGGTCATAGATATCTGAAAGTTAATGAAGCCCCATCCTTTGAAGCGCTAAGAACACCAATAGAGACTGCAGCCGTGAAGGTTCTGATCGTTTTTCTTTGTGCTTTTGTTATTTGATGTACTTGGTTTAGAGATCACTTCTAATGCTATTTATGTGATATTTTTCTATTTATGTCATGCAGGTCTCTGGCTCTTCTTCTGTTGCAAATGCCAATGCAGTAAACTGTAAAGTGGAAAGGAGCTCTCCTGTCAGACCTTCTCCAATTCCTGTATGCCGTTTTACTTTAGCATGATATACTTCTTATCTGTTTCAAAAATGGCGTGGCACTGAGAATCTTCAGGCGTGTACAGCTGTGAGATTATTTTCTTATTTCTGATGAGCCGCACTTGGTAGAGCATTGAAAATGTGGTGGCAAACTGTCTTTCAGATCATATGAAATTGGCTAGTTTTATGTCAACAGAAACAAGTCAAACTGTTCAAGATTCTCTACTCCTTGAAATTTTTACCTCCATTATGGTATTCTTTGTTTGTTCAATGTGCGGAATAAGAAAGGATGAGGTGATTTGCATATTATAGCTCTTTTGAGAAATTAACTTATTTTATTCTATTTCTCTGTTCAAGAATGGAGTTGATCCTATGGGTAGAAGCATAGAGAAACCAAGGACAGTTGAGGAGGTGGTTGATAAGGCTAAACCTTGGCAGCTAGCGGAGATTTTGGAACCTGTCCAGTGTCGTTTAGCTGTGATGCCTGACAGCACAGATGCTTCCAGCAAGGTATGCTCCATCATTGAGCGAAAATATCTCTTGCAATGTGTATCCACTTCATGTTTGCCTCATTTAATGTCTAGGTTGTACGACTTCTATATACAAATTCTGGTGTTGGACTTTTAGCCTTGGGGGCAAATGGTGTGCAGAAATTATGGAAGTGGGCCCGGAATGAGCAAAATCCAAATGGGAAGGTATTGCCTGATTCCTTTTGGATTAAAGCTTTGATTTTTTTTTTTTCAAGAGGAACTACTAAAGTGAACTAGCACAAAAGGCCACCGCCACTGTTGTTCCCCAGCACTGGCAACCGGGCAGTGGTCTTCTTATGACTAATGATGTCTCAGGTGTCAATATAGAAGAAGCAGTACCTTGCATAGCTCTATCAAAAAATGACTCCTATGTAATGTCAGCCTGTGGTGGCAAGATCTCATTATTTAACATGATGACTTTCAAGGTAATTTTTGTCATTCTTGGTTTTAAAACTTCCTCACTGTTTGCTTCCTGAATCTTTTATACATTCTATTTTCTGCAGGTGATGACCACATTCATGTCGCCCCCGCCTGCATCAACTTTTCTTGCGTTCCATCCGCAGGATAACAACATCATTGCTATTGGAATGGAGGATTCTACCATCCATATTTATAATGTTAGAGTAGATGAGGTAGCTGCTGTATGAATTGGCTTTTCTTTTCTGCCGATACAATGTATTTATCACAAGTAACATGATTTATCTGGCTTTCATAGGTGAAGTCAAAGTTGAAGGGTCACCAGAAGAGAATAACTGGTTTAGCCTTTTCCACCAATCTTAACATCTTGGTTTCATCAGGTGCTGATGCTCAAGTAAGTGAATCGAAGAAGATTTTGTTATCCAGCTTGAGAACTTGCCTCTGGTTTTGGGGGTACTTTCTGAATTTTGTTTCATCTTCTGCTTTATCCAAGTCTCCTTATTGAGCTGAGAAACTGCTATCTTTAGTGTCTTATTATTACTATGAGAAACATTTGCTAATAATAGAGACAATTGGCATGAAACCTGTGATCATAATGAAAGTAGTGGAACTCAAATGTCTCTAGTTCTGTTCTTTCTGCCATATTTTCGAAATGATATAACCTGTCCTTTTTTCTCGAATTCTCCTTTCATGTTAAAGCTGGGCAGATTTACTACTAAATTGCCTCTTCAATCCTTCCTCTGCCCACTTTTCCCTATTTTCTGATCTTGGGTTGTTTTTCTGCTTAAAAATTAACAGCTGTTCCTGTGGAGTATTGATACTTGGGAGAAGAGGAAGTCTGTTCTAATTCAAATACCTAGTGGAAAGGCACCCGCTGGCGACACAAGAGTGCAGTTCCACGCTGATCAAATCCGTTTGCTGGTTGTTCATGAGACCCAGTTGGCGATATATGATGCTTCTAAGATGGATCGGATTCGGCAGGTGGGTATATCAGAGTTTCCTTATCCACTTTCTATTAACCTACAACTGCTGAGGAAGTTGAACATTTTGTGAAGCTTGAATGAAGCCTGACGTTCTTGTGCATTATTTGTACGACAGTGGATCCCGCAAGAAGCACTTTCTGCGCCTATATCATATGCAGGATACTCTTGCAACAGCCAATTGATTTATGCCAGCTTTCGTGATGGTAATGTTGGTGTGTTCGATGCTGATACTCTTAGATTAAGGTGCCGCATCGCTCCATCAACATACTTGCCCCAGGCAGTCTTAAATGGGTAAGAATGACCTCAAACCTTGAACTTTAGGAGCATTTATTTCTTGAACAAATTCATAAAGTTGGTGCAGAACGATTTTTCCTGTGTCATCCATGTGCTTTAGTCACATGTTGCAGTTCGAGTTTCTAGAAACTTTCTTAAATTACTTATTTTAGCAAGGGTTTAGTTAACGGGCTTCTGAGCGCTTGCCAACCATTAGACCTGGGTGTTCTTGAGACATTGGAATCGAGTACAGTACCTTAATTGTACATATTACAACAAAATCTCGACGTGCAATTTTTTTTTTTGTATATAAGTCTGAGCTCATTAAATATAGCTTAACTAGTGCTTCGGCTGATCATCTTTTCCTCTTAAACTGATTTGAAGCGCCCATAATTTTCTTAAGGGAACCTTAAGAGTCCATAAAACCTTTGATGGAGCTCTATAATCAATTGGGTTTTTGTCTCCGTGATTAAATTTTTCTACAGAGGCCAAGCTGTCTATCCTCTTGTCATTGCAACCCATCCCCAAGAGCCAAACCAATTAGCTATCGGCTTAACGGACGGATCCGTCAAAGTCCTGGAGCCGACGGAATCAGATGGGAAGTGGGGAGCAACTCCGCCGCTAGATAACGGACTGTTGAGCGGGAGAACGGCATCATCGTCTACCACGAGCAACCACACGCCGGAGCAGATGCAAAGATGACAGTGAAACCTCATGGACCCGATGGTCACCCTCTTCTTGAGACTGTCTGTGTTGTTATGTGTGTAGATTATTAGGGCTTTTCGTCGTTGGCCCCCCGGATTTGCGGGGGAATGTTACTCATTGACCTGACACATTGTTGTCTGTATAGACGTGATACATGCCTTTTTCTTTCTTCTTCTTTCTTCTTTGTTAGTATTGGAGATGATATGTTCTGTGGAACAAATTTTGGATTTTGATTCTGCTTCTGCGAAAGACTCTTATTGTACAAAGCTCAGATTGTCATTTAAGGCATTGAAGAAATAGGAAAGCAGGAGGGAATGAACCATGTCCTGTTATGCTTTTACTAATTTCGACTGGACTATAGTTTCTTCTTTTTTATCTGTTTATATTGGTCGATGCAGTTTGCTAACGATGCTTGGAAAAATTAGTCAATGAAAAATGTATTTATTATGGATAACAATTTACGTGTTAATATTTTCGTGGATAATAAAAATGTTTTTCGTTCTTTCGTTTTTGTTAATGGTATAGGCGATCATTTTATGTTTTTTAACTAACTTATTTTTTGCGAAACAAACGGAGCTTGAAAAGTTATTGAACATTCCTCACTAATGGTGTGTGACATCCGAACGAAAATTGGATCATAATGAAAGGAAGACGGAATACCGAGTCGCGCAATACTTCTTGTGACGGATTCGGAGATCGCAACCTTAGATACGGTCGCCACCTCCAAATGTGTCGCGCGGAGTCCACGAAGGTCGCGTGACCTTGAGTGTAGGTGCGACCTTTGCCGAAAGGCCGACCCGAGATAGAGAGAGATTGAGTGGAGCACAATCATAATGGATGGTGAAGGCAGAGGATTAAAGTTTAGGGATCAAGTTATACATTAAATCAAGTCAAAGTTCACGAGTCCATTTACCACGTTTTCGCTCGAAAATTTGAATGCTTCGTTGGAAAAAAAAAAGGAGTTAAATAATCAACAATGCCGTTTTAACAGAACCTTCTACAATATAGCCGTAACCAGCGGTTCGACTGGACCGGATTTGGGCCGGTTCGACGGGGCTTACCGGTTCATATTCACATCATTTTTTCCTATTCAGATTTAGGGTTTCTCTCCCCCTCGCCTCTTCTCTCTCTCTCTCTCGCTCCCTGAGAACTTCATCTGCTCGACAATGGCGAATCGTACGGACCCGCTGGCGAAGAGCATCCGGGGCACGAACCCGCAGAACCTGATCGAGAAGATCGTGCGGTCCAAGATATACCAGAACACCTACTGGAAGGAGCAGTGCTTCGGCCTCACGGCGGAGACCCTCGTCGACAAGGCCATGGAGCTCGACCACATCGGCGGCACCTTCGGTGGCAACCGCAAGCCCACGCCCTTCCTCTGCCTGGTCCTCAAGATGCTGCAGATCCAGCCGGAGAAGGACATCGTCGTGGAGTTCATCAAGAACGAGGATTACAAGTACGCCTCCTCGCCGTGTCGTCTCTTTCGAGCTTGGTTCTCGCGATGCGAAATCGATGAGCTCGAGGAGAATTTGCTGGATTCGGCCTCAGCGATGTTGCTTTTAGCTGACTTTTTAGCTGCGCGGGGGCGCGTGCGTTTGATTCGGGGCTTTGTCTGTAGCGGTGTCGGTAGTCGCCGCCACGGCGGGCGCGCATTACCTGAATCTGAGCAAGTGAGAATTTGCGAGTTCAGGTTTTGGTGGAGCATTTCGCGGGGAAGATTTAAGCTGGGACGGAGTTAGGGAACTTGGATTTGGATTGAAAGTCTTAGATGTGACATTGTAGTTTCGGAGGTGATAGATATGAGGAAATGATGTGGTCGTAGACTAAGACCGGCACGGTAAATTTGTTTTCGGTATATGTTGATCTCGTGAGTTTTGTCTAGATTAGTCTGTAGGGCGAAGACTAAATGATAAGGGGACTGTCCTGGGGATGTTCTTTGCGAAACCAACTCGAAATATATTTGGAGACGAGAATCCATGAAAAGGCGTGTAGTTCGGTTCTGGATTTGAGGAAGTGGAGTTTCTATGAGGATTGTCTATGCGTGTTCTGTTGATTGGTGATGATTATGAGGCGAAACCTAATTATGGCTTTGAACCTGTAATTGAAGGTTCATAATATGCATTATTTGCTGGGCTTAACTATTTTCTGTTTTACCGTTACGGAATGTAGATTCTCCTACTCTCTGTCTTTGCAGCTTGTTCTGATTGTTCTTGATGCTTATTATGTCATAGGTATGTTCGTGTACTTGGTGCCTTTTACTTGCGTCTCACGGGAACAGATATGGATGTTTATCAATATTTGGAGCCTTTGTACAATGACTATCGCAAAGTGAGGCAAAAGTTAACTGGCGGAAGTAAGAAAATTTCCTTTCTTTCGAAGTGTTTAACTTACTCGTTTAGATATTCAGCCTGAATAATTAGCGTATCTTTTCTTATCATTGAAGTGTTGTGTTCTGTAATGCTAATTGACATGGTTTTTTTTGTGTTTTACCCTCTTTATAAGCAGACTTTGCCTTGACACATGTGGATGAGGTCATTGATGAACTCTTGACAAAGGACTATTCATGTGATATTGCATTGCCGCGCATCAAGAGAAGGTGAATTTTTTTAGGAAAAAAACGACTAAAAACCCTAAACTATGCCACCTGTGACATATTTACCCTAAACTTTTTTTTGTGACATCAAAAATCCCAAATTATGCTATTTGTGACATATTTACCTCATTGTACTTTAATCAATGGGCATTTTTGTCTTTTTTGCTTTTTCTTTTTTTTTCCTTTCCGGCAAGGGCGGCCCTCGTCAGCATCGGGCGAGGGTCGCCCTCGCCGGTGTCGGGCGGCCCTCGCTCTGCCAGGCGAGGCGACCCTCGCCTGACTCCGGCGATGGGCGGCCCTCGTCGGAAAGGAAATAAAAAGAAAAAGCAAGAAAAATGAAAATGCCCATAGACTAAGGTACAATGGGGTAAATGTATCACAAATAGCATAGTTTGGGGTTTTTGGTGTCACAAAAAAAAGTTCAGGGTAAATGTGTCACATATGATATAGTTTGGGGTTTTTGGTAGTTTTTTCCCATTTTTTTACGACTCTTGCTAGCACTGTTTTAACGCTTAAGTCTTCTTTGTCCTTGCCAGTTACATGTGTAGTTTCTAGTTTTTGATACTGGATGTGGCAGTAGATAATCAAATTTATTATTAGCCACGGCTTTTTTGACTTGAGCAGTTCTTTGGCCATAGGTAGCTATTGTCTTTTTGGGGCTTATTTTATTGTTCAAAAGCATGATTAAAGCATTTGCTTGTCACCCTCTTAATTTTCTACTGCATTTGAACACAGTAGTTAATTGGATTTGTTATAATTTGTTTTGTTTTATCTCTTTGGTGTAAGTTTTTGAGTAGATGGATTGTTCGGTTGTGACCTTGTGAGAATGTGCATCTCATGGTCCTACCTTAGAATAACTGCTATTTTGGTGTATGTTGAGGGTCTTCCTTAACTAATTATCCCTTCCCCCCTCTTCTCTTCTTTGTTAGATGGACTCTTGAATCGGCTGGTGATCTGGATCTCAGAAAAAGTGCTCTGGAAGATGACTTTGAGGAAGAGGAAGAGAAGGAAGAGAACGAACAACTTGTTGATGGGCTAGAAGATGGTGCTCCCGAAAAGGTTTGCTCCGTTCTTACTTCTTCAAATCTGCTCCATTCCTTTCTCTCCTTTTTGTTTTTCATTTGGTTTGCATGAGCAGTATCCTCGGAGTTTAATGTTATCATCACTTTAACAGGACTATTATCGTGGACGAAGCCCAACAAGGGAAAGAGATAGAGATAGAAGGCGTGATAGTCACCGACACAGGTAACTGGACTGCTGGTTGCCTGTTTCAAATTAGATTCTCTGTGATCAAAGCAATGCAGAATTCCTCACTAATGCAATTATGGTTCTTAAATGTTTACTCTCTCTGTGTTTTCTGCTTTCATTTTAGGTTGTGTGTTTGTTTTTTTATTTTTTTGGTGCTAAAAATGTTTGTGCAAGTGGGGAGATGTTATTTGTGTTCCATATGAAACTTGGGATGCTTGCAGAGTCACACCTATATTGTAATGATGATAAGGGGATGGCGGAAGAAGTTGCGATGTTTAGATGCCTTTTGACAATGATTAATTCTTAGCAGAAAAATCAGTTTTGGATTGTGATTGTGCACATTGAAGTTATAATGCATTAATTATTGACATGGTAACATGGCTTCAGAATAATTGAAGTTACCAGGCTTCTCATTGTGAATAGTGTCAGTGGTGGTAAAACTTGAGCAGATTGGGAATTTCATTTTGATATCTTTAATTGCTGGAAATTCAATGTTTGTGTGGTTTTCTCTTTGGTGCTGCAAAGACCTAAATTTTAATATGATTGTAAGGTCAATTTGCATACTTAATTTACAATTTGACTCATCAACTTCTTGGACTAACCATCTCTCAGGAGTGCAACCGGTGATGCATTATCTTGCTTAGGTCATTGTGACAGGCATCGTGGAAGCTGTTATTCATAAAACACTTGCACACACGTTCACTTCAGTCCAAGCATTATGCCAATATTGTGAGTCATGACAGCGTCGCATAGTGCTGTCCATCGTTCACTCAGCTTCCTACAGTAATATTCATGATCCTGCCAGGTTTCTCTGCACTGACAGTGTGCAGCGAGAAGTATGATGGATCGGACATTTTCATATTGAGTCGTTATGTCCTACTAGGCATCCATGCATTCTTTCTTGCTTCTTAATGTTCTATGTTTTTAGCAGCCAGTGTGATAGTCTCATTTCTTATTGTTATTTAGATCATCTTGGGCGGATGGGATGATTAAGATATATTGATTCCTTAAAACTTGTAGAATGCTTATTTCATTTTTGCTTATCGTCTGAGGCTGGAAGTAATGGTAAACTGATGATCATTTCCCGTTGTCACAGAGATCGAGATTATGACAGGGATTATGAGAGAGACTATGATAGAGAACGTGGGCGTGGACGGGAAAGAGATAGAGATAGAGATAGAGACAGGGATAGGGATAGGGATAGGGACAGAGACAGAGACAGAGACAGAGATAGAGACAGAGACAGGGACCGGTATCGTGTGAGGGATGAAAGAGACTATGGTCGTGAGAGGGATCATGAACGAGAAGGTAGAGAACGAGACAGGCGAGACAGAGACCGTGGGCGGAGAAGGAGCCAGTCAAGAAGTCGAAGTAGGAGCAGGGACCAGAAGGACCGTGATGGCGGGGAACACCGTAAGAGACATGCACGAGGCAGCACAAGTCCTAGAAGGCGTGGGCATGAAGATAGCCGGGAAGAGCCGAAGAAGAAGAAAGAGAAGAAGGAAAGGAAGGATGATGGGACTGATCATCCTGACCCAGAGATTGCAGAAGCAAACAGGTTGCGTGCTTCTCTGGGGTTGAAACCGTTGAAGCTCTAGGCGTAATGGTTGCAGAGACATGTTGATGGAGTGATTACTGTTGTTGCTGCTTGGTCTGATGGAATGCACACATAGCTAATATTCTGTCTTTACTGTCTAAATGGAGCGGCGAGCAATCTCCAGAACATTTGTTATTTTTGTAGGCTTTCAGCTGGCGTCTTGTGATGCATGAGGGAATATATTACCGTCTTATCCTTTTTGATTGCATGATTGCGGGCTATAGATGTTAGTGACATGGCTTGAGTTCTTAGATCGTTTGAGAACTGATGTAATTGGTCCGGACTCCGGTGTACTCGTGTCTGCAAACGTTTGAGTTTAGGATCTTACAAGACGTGCTAACCATCTACAACTACATCAAAAAAATGAGATTTAGCATCCATTTTTATGCACACATTTCGGTCGAAATTTTGTCAAGACCCTTGGAAAAAGCAGAATTTGGGTATGACAAGGTTTTCTACTGCTCTAAAAGACATTTGATGGAAGCATGTTTTCCGGCTATAAATTTACAAGGAACTGCAGACGGCAAGTCGGAAAAAAGGGTAGATTTCTCCAGTCATGGAAGCAACTCTGGTACCAAAATGCCATTGTTGTCATACTGGAGAGTGCCAGAACAGTTCAGTGGCATGCACCTCCTTCCCATCAGAATTCTCTTCTTGCACAGCTCCAGTACCCCACCTTCCTCCACTTCATTTGTAAGGATTTCGTCGCTGTCGTCGTCTTCGTTTCGTTCTTCTTCTTTGATAGGGTTGCTCACTTTGTAGCACACGGTCTTGGCCTTCATCCTCTGTCGCGCGCATTGCAATTTCGTCAACACCCAAGCTACAGCTCTAGCCCTTATGGTGGATTGAGGAATGCCACCGGTACACCCTTTTTCAGCACCAATGTCAACATTGTTGCCATTGCTCTTCCTGACCTTGACCTGGAGAAGTTTCATGCTTGGATTCTTCTTGAAGACGGTGGACAGAAGAAGCATCGCCCTCTGATGCCGCTTACTCAGCACCATCCGTCCATGTGGACTGCCTTTCTCTCCGCATCTCTCACCGTTTTCCCTGCATTCGGAATCCGCGACATCTTTCAAGGAAAGCGGCATTGGCAACACCGGCTCTGTTCCGTAGGCAAATGACCGAATCGAATCTTCCAAGCACCCGGTGCCGCCTCTACCAGAGCCGTAGATCAACTCCCCCAAGTCCAGCCCAGTCCTTTCCAAACCGTCTTCCTTCTCATCCTCTGCAACGGCTTCGATGCGACTGTGAGCATCAACATGCACGCTCTTGCTCCTGCCGGCGCTAGAATAACACGTCAGTCGCAGTATCACCCTGCCAAACACACCGGATATGACGGAACGGGCTCTCCTCAGCCAGTTCCTCTTGTTCTCGCCTCCATCGGCACCATTTTCCACTCCGGGATAAGCAAGTCCCCGCATGGCCTTCGCTAGCATTTTCGGGGAATCTCGATCCTTATATATGAATGATCGAGGGAGGGCAATGCTAGCGAGGTGCGGGATAGCAGGAGCTTGGAGAGCAGTAGCGGAAGCTTATGGGAGTGTTGGGTTTCTCTTCATACGTGCATTGAGCGAAGGTGGGCATCTGATGTTGTTGTGTCACTAGGCTTTCTTCTCACCTGCTCTGAACTGAGAACCGTCCGAGGTTTCTAAGTGTTTGACAGTTGAGGGGAAAAATGGATCTGCAGTTACGGAAATATAGAACTGTTCAAACGTGGTTTTGAGAGAAGGCACTGCTCGTGTGGTGGGGATCGTGCATGAATTGCTTCTTATCCTCGTATCTTGCACACGAATTTCTACAGTTTTTTGAACTGATTCAAATGGCAAAATAGGGAACATAAAAGGAGGGAACAAAAAAAGATTAAGTATGGATTTGGTCCTTTAAGTTTCCGCGTTGGTGCGATTTATTTTTTTTTAAAGGTCCGAATCATTTGGTCAAATCTTCTAATTTTCTTTTGAATTTGTGCGATTTGGCCCTCTAAAATTTATTTGTTGAATCGATTTCTTTGGTTGACCACTCTAATTAAACTGTCAAACTGATTAACGATGCGGCACTGCCTTATGTGACGGAAAACGACATGTGATGCAACTTTCGTGTACCTTGGACAAACAGAGCACTTGATTGCACAGAGCAAGAGAGTTAGAGGTTTTGGCTGCACTAAAGGTAACTTAAAATGATCAAATTGCACAAATGCTAAAATTTAAAGAGCTAAGTCTCTGCAAGGCCCCAAAAGAAGATTTTTATTTAATTGATACCAGCATAACAAGAATTAGAGATATTTTTTCTCTATTTTTTTTTTGTCTCTGCTACTGGTTAAATCGCTCGGACTTGGACATTCTTATATTTTCATGAACTAACCTTGGGAGTCGATTGTAGCTTCAAAAAACCACTCTGGTCTGGTGGCCCTTGGGGAAGAAAAGAAAAAAACGGTTCCTAAACTTTGATTCAATATGTAATGTGATCTCTGAACTTTTAATTTGTCCAATGCGATCCCCAAACTTTAATCCAATGTACAATGTGATCCTTGAACTTCTAATTTGCTCACTATTGTCCCTGAAATTTTGGTACATGTTCAATTTAATCCCTAAACTATATGAAAATATTCGATATGGTCTCTACACTCGAATTAATGGAATAGCTATATTGAATATTTTTACATAATTTATGGACCACATTGAATATACTAAAAGTTCAGTGACCAAGTTACACATTGGGCCAAAGTTCAATGATTAATTTATGTCATTATCCCAAAAAATACTAGTATCGTGAAGATTTAGCCTAAAAATACTCGAAATTACTAATCTTTAATATAAAAAAAAGTTCGATTTTACATGCTTCAAAGTAGTTATTAGAAAGAGACATCAGCGGAAAACCATCCTCCGCTTTGCTCCCCCCATATCAAATGATCGCCTCACATTTCATAACCCATATATCTTACGTCCTCGCAACCCGAAAATACCCGTATGCCATGTGTGCCTAAAATCTATGTGAACTTCAATGCCGGGATGAAAGAAAATTCGGCAAAGAGAATGACGGGCTTGGCGAATTACGTGCGCTTGAGAAATGCAACTTGAAATCTAAGGCAAAAAGTGAGGATGGTAATCGTATACATTTGAAATGCGGGAAAGTGATGTAAGGAGCCAAGTCGAGGATGGAATTAGCAATTTCCTCTTTTGGATATCGAACGAAAGATTTTTAAGTTTTCGTGCAACTTTTCAATCATATAAATGGTCTCCTTGTATAGCGGGAAATAAACGTTTTTTATTAGCTAATTATTACGAGCGATAATTTTAAGAAGATAATTTTTAAATCGTTTATTTTCTGTAAAATAAATGGAACAAAGTAAGAGTTTTCTTTTCTTGTTATTTCTATAATTTGCCTAGCAACAACAATTAAAATAGAAACAACGCAAAAACACTCGCTTTCAGTATTTCCTCGGCAGGTTGTCACTTCCCACGCAAACCGTCTTGAAGAAGGTGTTAGTTTTTTTTTCTAAAACAATAAAATTCAAATGAAGTCATTAATAAATTGTCTCCTTTTATTCCTCTATTTTAAGATATATTTATTTTCATTAATATTTTTTTTTCAAAGGCTAAGAATCGTACAGCCGTCCAAAAATAGACGACTGCCCACTACCTAAAACGAAATTTTTTTTTTTTGCTCAAATTTACTGGCACGCATCGGTTCTAATTTGTATGATTAGATTGAACGTCAAACACATAAGATAAGGAAAATAGTAAAAATTCATCGGAACAGTCTCGGAGCGTATGACCGTTTTAATGAAATAATTTCCACTCTTGACCAAAAAACCTATTTAACTATGTCGAACTTATAACCGCTCCCTTCACTAAATTACCTCAGTTTATTACTAAATGGAAAAGAAGAAGGTAATTACCCTTTTTAACTCTCTTTTACAGAACTCACAAGGTCAGCAACGTAATTTCCCGATATCCCCAAAACGACGACACTCCTACGGGGTCGCTCCGCTCCGTTATTTTTTCACCGGCTCTAAACCCTAACTTTCGCTTACCCCAATCTCATCTCTCTCTCGCTCTGTCTCTCTCTCACACACACTCTCCTCGCGCAGCCGCCCCGCGACCCTCCCTCCCGGCACGGCGGCCCTTGTCGGCGGACGGCGGCTCCGGCGAATCGACGACCTCGACCGACCGTAAGGCGAGCGTCGGCTGGCTCGATCCTCTCTATAAGTTCGCCGCGTGTTGTTTTGCCGGGGTTCTTTCTTTGCTTCTTTCCTTTCGCCTTTGTGATGGAGAGTTTCGATGCCGATTCGCCGGCGTTCTAGGCGTCTCGAGGAGAGGTTTTTCATAGTGGATTGGGCGATTGCTGGATCTTTAGGCGAGAGTTGAGAGAATCCCCCCTAGTTTTATTTTAGATTCGTAACACGCAGGTTTTTGAGCTCGGCAATCGTCGATGTAGCCGGTTGATCTTCATCGCGCGGTTGATGGAGATGCGTTCGTTTGCGCGAAACGTCACCGAGAAACGACATCTTTTTGTATAGCTTTATGGAGTTTCACCGGCTTGTAGCGCCAAAATAAGTCCTCGAACGAGCCAATTTTGCGGCTCCATGCACATGTTGACTGCCGGTTACCGATTAGTTTTACTCCGCTGCGCTCGTTGTTGCTTTAGGAGGGATGGAGGGATATGATGATTTGTGTTCTGGCTCAGATTCTGTTGGGTCATTCGTGCGTGTATATTGTTAATCGATGTCGCTGAATCTGTCACTTTTTTTTTTCTGGTACGGGCATTGAAGGTTTTAGTATTGGTGGGCAGTTTTGTTTGTGGATTGGGTATGGGAGTGTGAAGCTTGAATTTTTGCTTGTGCTTTATTTAGTTGCGGCGGTGTACTGGGTATTGGTTGATAGGCTGACGAAATTGCTTACTAGGGGATATGGATTCTTAGGTGTTAGATTTAATGAACAGGCAGGTCTTTCTTATCGCTATGTTCTATGTTTTTTTTCATGGTTATTTTCTTGTTTCCTTGCAAACAGAAAATAAATGTGTTGAACCAATTGTGTGTAATATGGGACGGTTCCCAACTTGCGGTCCTGCCAATTGTGCAACTTCATATGTTATGCTTTATTTATCAACATTTTATGTTGCCTCTTCTCTTAACAGGCTGAAAGAAGAGCGGGAACATGTCGACTTTTGTGAAACCAGAGAATGCATTGAAACGAGCTGAAGGTAATCTTGAGCTTCCTCTCTGCTAAACATTTATTCGAGTTTGCTTGGACAAACTTTATGAATCTTATGCCTAGTATACTCTTTTTCTTTTTTCCCCCCTTTCAGGCTCATTTGAGAGAATAATTAGTTGTCACATTCATTACAGTCCCTTTTCACTACTTGGAGTTTTCCTGACAAAGTTTGTTGTTGCGTGGATGCAGAGCTGATAAATGTTGGACAGAAGCAAGATGCTCTGCAAGCACTTCACGATCTTATTACCTCGAAGAGATCCAGAGCGTGGCAAAAGACCCTTGAGAGGATTATGTTCAAGTACATTGAGCTATGTGTCGATATGCGGAGGGGGAGGTTTGCCAAGGATGGCCTGATTCAGTATCGCATTGTTTGTCAACAAGTGAATGTGACCTCTTTGGAGGAGGTGATCAAGCATTTCATGCATCTCTCAACAGAGAAAGCAGAGCAGGCGCGAAGCCAGGCGCAAGCCTTGGAAGAAGCTTTGGATGTTGATGATCTTGAGGCGGATAAGAGACCAGAGGATTTAATGTTGAGTTATGTCAGTGGAGAGAAGGGAAAGGATAGGTCTGACAGGGAGCTAGTTACTCCTTGGTTCAAGTTTCTATGGGAAACATATAGGACGGTGCTTGAAATATTGCGAAACAACTCAAAGTTGGAGGCTCTTTATGCGGTAATTTCTTTCTTGACATTTGTCAAAGCATGTTGTTAACTATATGTATTCGTAGAAATGCAGTTTGAAGTTGTCGATCTATGTAGTCTCTCTAGCAATTTATGGTTGTGATGGTGTTCTCTAATTACACTGAAGTTCTGATACCGTAGGCCTCGTTTACCTGTTTTAGAATTTTTAATGCGAATGTCCTCATAGTTGCATTTTATGGGACATCCAGATGGATGATAAATGGATATTGCCAGCTCATTTCTCTCTAGTTAGATTATGCATAAAAATGTAGACCACGAGACAACTTCTGGATGATCCTTGTATTTGGTTTTTTTCTTGTTAGTATAATGGTAATGTCTGCTACGACAGGATCAAGTATGGTTTGTCTGCATTTCTCGTGACAATCAGCTCTTTATCAGAAGTCTGTATTTTATAACGTGGATCTTGTGTCATGGACAGATGACTGCCCACCGAGCATTCCAATTTTGCAAGCAGTATAAACGTACAACAGAGTTTCGGAGATTGTGTGAGATAATCCGAAATCATCTTGCAAATCTCAACAAGTACAGAGATCAAAGGGACCGACCTGATCTGTCGGCTCCAGAGAGTCAGCAACTTTACTTAGATACCAGATTTGAGCAATTAAAGATTGCCACTGAACTTGAACTGTGGCAGGTCTCTGTATGGTTATGTCAACTTTGGTATGATTTCTGCTCTTTTAGTAGTGTAATTGTCTTCCTCATAAAGTTTCATTCTTTCCTGCAGGAAGCTTTCCGCTCAGTTGAGGATATTCATGGATTGATGTGCATGGTTAAGAAAACGCCCAAGGCATCCTTGATGGTGGTTTACTATGCAAAATTAACCGAAATCTTCTGGATTTCATCTAGCCACCTCTATCATGCTTACGCGTGGTTGAAGCTTTTTAATCTTCAGAAAAGCTTTAACAAAAACTTAAGTCAGAAGGACTTGCAACTGATTGCATCATCAGTTGTCTTGGCTGCACTTTCCGTTGCCCCATATGAGCGCACTCGTCATGCATCACACATGGAGCTTGAAAATGAGAAGGAACGCAATTTGAGGATGGCTGATCTTATAGGATTCAATGTTGATCCTAAACTTGAGGGTAGAGAGATGGTAACTATACTTCAGTGCTCCTCATAGTAATTAATCTTTGGTTTGGGCTCTTTTAATATTCTTTTTTTTTTCACAGCTTTCACGGTCATCTCTCCTGTCTGAACTGGTAAGATCGGAAGTTTCTCTTCATAGCTACTTCTTAATAGTTTGAGTGGATATGCACTCTTGCCGTTATTTTGCGCCAAAATACATGACTTTGCACAGTTGTAGCCACAATTTTTACTCTTTATAAATCTAAGCGGTGCAGAAGTTCTCAATCCCATTTTTGCATTGTTCTATCTAAATCTCATTGCTTTTGGCGCCTATATTTTACAAAACTGCAGGTTGCAAAGGGTGTGCTTAACTTTGCTACTCCTGAAGTGAAAGATCTTTACCATCTTTTGGAGCATGAGTTTCTTCCGCTGGATCTTGCAATGAAGGTGCAGCCCTTATTAGTTAAAATTTCCAAACTCGGGGGTAAGCTTGCTTCAGCATCTTCTGTGCCAGAAGTGCAGTTGGCCCAATATGTTTCTGCCCTGGAGAGAATTGCCACCCTGAGGTTGCTTAAGCAGGTACTTTAAAGTGCTCAAGATTATTTATTGACTCTCATAATGGGTACTATACAGAAATATTTCTGTGTCATTCTTGTGGAAAGTGTCTATGAATTCAATTTGTTCTTTCTTTCTTTCTTATTTCAGATGTCCCAGGTGTATCAAACAATGAAAATTGAGAAGCTATCACAGATGATTCCTTTTTTCGATTTCTTGGTTGTGGAGAAGATTTCAGTGGACGCTGTCAAGCATAGCTTTATTTCTTTGAAAGTTGATCATGCCAAAGGTGTTGTTTTGTTTGGCAATCAGGTTAGTTATTGGCTGCCTCCATGTCTTGGTGTGATTATTTGCATGGTCTACCAGGATGTAGACTTAGTTTTTTAGATAATGTCTGTCAGTCTGCATTTGCTATAGAAGAGTTTGATGTTGTAGAGGTACTTATCTAGGAAAGCAAATCATGTTGCCTGGTAGTTCACTTGACTATTGTGTTACTTACCTAAAACAGAAAACAGTTTCTGTGTCACCTTATCGTGAAGTTTAGTGTGTTGAAGGGTCTACCACTCATCTTGATGTAATAAAGTGGATCGTAAGGAACAATTTGATAAAGGTTGGAGACTTTTCTTGTTATGTGATATTAGTCAATCTTGAAACCTTTGTTGTGAGTTTTACGCTTTCCTTTTTAGTGTCATGGCATATAGGTGGCTGTTTTGATGGATAAATACCGTCAAGCTTCTAGAAAGTTGATTTCCCGTCTCCTTTTTGGAAGTAGCTTGCGCCACTGATCTTCTGATAGGGAGGTTCACAAGATTAATATGCATGTGCTATCTGTAGCTGTGTTCTGAATTTCGCATAAGCATGACAAAATATTTGTCACTAATAGTGCATGGCATGTTCACATTTGTGATTTTTGTAATATAAGTCTAGTGATCTTTGCCTCACTCCTGATAGCACTATTGTCAAATTTGTACTTCAATTCTTTGCATCATTCTTAATCTTTAAGTTTACTTGAGCTTTTGGATCATTTGAAATGCAAGTGCTGTACAGTAGTATTTTGCTCGTGACTATGGTGTTGGAATGTGTTAGCCTACATCTCTATTTGAGACATCTGTGTTGCTGATTGTGGGGTTGCTACCTTACCTTTCTTGCATCATTTCTTTTAGGGTCTTGAATCAGATGCCTTGCAAAATCACCTGGCACTGCTTGCTGAGAACTTGAATAAAGCAATGGCTATGATATATGCTCCTGTCAAGAAAGGGTCAAAGTTAGGCGAAATGTTGCCAGGTCTAGCGGAGACTATAGACAAGGAACACAAGAGACTTCTTGCTCGGAAATCAATTATTGAGAAACGTAAAGAAGAACACGAGCGGCAGTTGCTGGAAATGGTAACCTGCTTGCTCTGCGACTTGATTCTGTTTTCCTTGAATGCTCACATATTCTACTCCATTGCTGTGAGTCTTTCTCTTTTAATTTTCTTTTTTTCTCAAGGAACGTGAGGAGGAGTCAAGGAGGCTAAAGCTGCAGAAGATAAATGAGGAGGCAGAGCAGAAGAGGCTCGCATCTGAGTATGAGCAAAGAAAGAACCAAAGGATTCTCAAGGAAATAGAAGAAAGGGAACTTGAAGAAGCGCAGGCCTTGCTTCAGGAAGCTGAAAAACGCAGTAAAAAGAAGGGAAAGAAGCCGATTTTAGAAGGAGTACGTTGAAGATGTCTTTCATGTCGTATATCTATAAGTGGGGATATCTTCTGATACTTGTTGTGCAATTTTTTCAGGAGAAGGTGACGAAAGAAACGTTAATGGAGCTTGCTAGGAGCGAGCAACTTAGGGAGAGGCAGGAAATGGAGAAGAAATTGCAAAAACTAGCGAAGACAATGGATTACTTAGAAAGAGCAAAGAGAGAGGAGGCGGCTCCATTGATTGAAGCTGCATTCCAGCAGCGATTGGTTGAAGAGAGGGTGCTCCATGAACACGAGCAGCAGGTGTGTTTTTGAACTTATGTAAAAGCAAACTTTACATGTACACAATGTGGTATTGTATTATAATGCACAGCTGCGAGGCTTTTTCTGATAAAGTAGGTTGGCCTATTATGAAATATAAGAATATTACATAATATAGTGGCATCCGTTCTGAAACTGACTCAGATGGGTTCTATAGTCTGATTATTGTTTTTCATGGTAATTTTCAGCAAGAAATTGAGCTAAGCAGGCAGCGGCATGATGGGGACCTCAGAGAGAAGAATAGGCTTGCCCGTATGTTGGAGAACAAGGTCAAAACCCCTCTTTGATTTTCGAGCTGTATACGAAGTGTTTGTGTAGAGTATTCTTTTTTCATCTTTATTGTCAGCATTATGAAGGTAATTTTAGGTTTTTTAGTTATTTACTGAAGAATTGACATTTGGCGAACCTATTCTTGTGTCAGCTTTGACCTGTTTTTTGTTTTAAGGTGGATTTTGTCATCTGCAACTTTATCGGATTGATCTTGATACTTGCGCAATACCTTCTTCAGGTGATATTCCAAGAAAGAGTCATGAGCCGCCGTCAGGCAGAATATGACCGGCTAAGGGCTCAGAGTGAGGAGCAAGTTAGGCTGGAACTCCAGGCCAGGAAACAGCAGAGAGAAGCAAAGAGGAAGAAGCTATTCTTTTTGAGTGAAGAGGAGAAACGGCGTCAAAGGTTACTTGAAGAGGAGGAAGCTCGAAGGCGTGAAGGTACTTTAATCTAAATAACTAATGTCTCTGGGTCCTGTTCCCCCTTCTCTCTTCCGAAAGCTCCTATAGTGGAGAATTATAGTGCTTTTATAGTGCTTTGGCAAGCAACATTTATGGCTTTGGTTACAATGTATCTTTGAATTCTCATTTCTCTCATTACATGTTAGATTTTGGATTCATTTTGACTGTGCTATAGATGTCCTCGTGACTGAGCATTTGAAACTTGCAGAGGCCGAGAGGCGCCGCAAAGAGGAAGCTGAAAGGAAAGCTAAATTGGATGAGATTGCTGAGAAACAGAGGCAAAGAGAGAGGGAACTGGAAGAGAAAGAAAAGCAATGGAAAGAAACTATCTTGGGCCCCTCCAGACCGGTGGAGCCTTTCCCTGCTTCTAATCCTGTTGAGCCTGTTGCGGCCGCTGCTGCTGCCGCTGCCGCTGCCCCTGCTGCTGCCGCCGCTCCAACAAACCCTGGAAGGTATGTGCCCAAGTTCCTCAGAGAGAGGACTGAAGGCCCAGGAGCCGCACCTCCACCAGAAGCTGATCGTTGGGGGAGTAGAGGCAGACAGGACGAACGCTTCTCCCAGCCTAGTGACAGATGGCGCAATGATGAGCGTAGGCCGCCCACGTTTGGCAGTGGCGGCGGCGGCTCAAGGTCCACCTGGTCGTCATCCAGGCCATCACGTGGTGGAGAACGCTGAAAGGGGTAATTGCTGTTCAATCAAGTGCTCTCGGACCGTTCATCTTTTCAGGAGTGCAGCTTTGAACCCGCATGTGGCTGGCTAGGAAATGGTTTTGCCATAATTTTGAGGAATGGTTGTTAAGTTATTGTTTCTCGTGTTTACTATATGAGAAAATAATTTTGTCTTCTATTTAGAACGCGGCCTGTTGCTCGTACATTCACCCGCCTAGGGCATTGGTACCGAATGAATTTATCTTGTGGATATTGATGTGTAAGTTTTGTGTTAAAAGACTTTCTGGCCGAATGTTCAAGATCTAGTCTGGTCCCTCGGTTTTGCGCCTGCTTTATTCCGATTCTCTTTTTATAGTGTGCATATTTTACATGCGTCACGGCTGAGATTTTCTTGGCAGAGGACTAGCCCGTGTGTTGCATGATGAGTCGGATAGCGAATTGCAACACTTTTTACTGACCGTACCACTTTCCATTGCAGCCCTTAGAGCTCACTTTAGCACAATGAGTTTTGGTCAATCGAGAGATATTGACATTAGCTCGCAGGATGACCAGCCTCGTCCTAAAGATCCTTCGCGTCTCATATTTCATCCTGATGCCGCGAAACCCTATTGCCTTTTATTGCTGTGGAAGTAACGAGACCGTGGCACTAGCTCGCTTTCAGCGGAAGAGAAATTCATCTCTTTCTTTTTCTTTTGGTCATATAAAGTAGCGGACAATATTGTGCATCGAAACAAAGCCCGGGCTATATGACATACCATGACGGTTTTAATATCTGATCTAGAAACCAGCAAAGGAGATTATTGTAATATTCTCAAGCTTCAATTGCAACTAGAAAAACGAAATACCAGAAGGGTTGGGCTGTTTGAGAGGTAGCTACGTACCAGCATCAATTCAAAGTACCAAGTCATGATTTGCTCACACTGAAACAACATGCGCATCCTGTTAGATGTAAGACATAGGTTTAAACTTATCGAATGTGTTAATTTAGTCATAAACCTTTTAATTATGCCAATTAAATCTTAAACATTTTGATGTTTTGTCAATTGAATCAATTTGATTAATTTTGATCAGAAATTACTGACGTGGAAGCCAATTGCAATAAGTGGCACGTCTGGTACTAACGTTGATATTTTTATATAATATTTTAATCATTTTTTGAATTTTTTAATAATTATTTTTGTTTTCTCTTTTCTTTACTTATCTTTTGACCGAGTTGACCCTTGTCCAAGCGAGGCTGGCCCTCGCTTGATCGTGGCTATCGAGGGTTGCCTCGCCCAAGTGAGGCCGTCCCTTACTTGTGGCCGATGAGGGCAAATGTTACCAGATCAAGCAAGGTCACCTTGCCCGGCCCTCTTTGGCCATCGCCTAAGATAGGCCACTAGCAAAAATGAAAGAAAAAACAAAAAAAAGGAAAAAAATAATAAATTTTTTAAAAAGTTGTCTACGTCAACGTTGACATCATATAAGACGATCGACGCTAATTGGACCACCACATTAGCATTTTTCAATCAAAATCGTCGGATGGACTCACTAGCAAAACGTAAAAATGTTAAAAACTTAATTGGCACAGTAAATAGGTTTATGACTAAATTGGCATAACTACAATAATTTTAGGACTTTTTTGGTAATTTTCCCTTTAATTTTGCATACAATAATTCTGTAGTTGAGCATTCTATACCGATGTTAGCTTACATTTATCTTGTTTCATAAAATCAACCCGACAAAGAGAAAACAAAATCACAATCTGCATTTGAAATAGAAACCCACATTCCATTTGATTAAGAAAATGAAAAAAACAATGAGTGAACGTCTGGCTGGCTGAAGAAACATTATTTTAAAATTCTCAAATTACGTTTTGCTTTTTGCATTTTAATATCTTCCATTTGCTATCAAACATTTCGAATACTATATATATAGCTACGCGTTTAAAGGTATGCAATATCCTGATGAATAGTCACTCAACTTTGGCTTGATATGCAAAGTCATCTTTAAAATTTTTGATTTGTTTGATATGATCTCAAAACTTAACCAGATATCCAATGCCGTCTCCAAAACTTTAATCAGTTTAATTTGGTCTCTGAAATTTTGATACATATTTAGTTTAGTTCATTAAGGCCAGATTGAATTTATAAAAAAAAAAAATTTTTTTGCGGGAGACGACATTGGATATCGGATCAAAGTTCAGGACCATTTGTCGTTACCAACTTTCGAACTCCTGACCCCGAGTTCCGAGAAGGAGCTCTCGCAGCCAACAGGGCCGAAGGAAAGTTGGCGACGCTCACCCCTTTCGGAAAAATATTAATCCCGACTTTTCAGCGTCGACGTCGCCCGCATACCGTTTTACCGGGCCGGATTACCCGAACCCGTGTTGAACGGGCCGCTCCGAATCGACATGACAATAACTTAAACCCTGCTTGTACCCATCCCTCTCTTCCCGGTTCTCTTCTTCTTCTCCTTCTTCTTTCTCTTTGCAGGTGCAGAAGTCTCTCCGCGCGAAATGAGCTCCCTCGCCGCGAGATTCGCCAAGCTTCTCCGAGCCTCCGCCTCTCAAGGTCGCGTTTTTGTCTTCTTTTCGCGCGTAATTTAAGCGACGAGGCCTCATGTCTCGACGCATGCGAGAACGAGAGCTTGAGGATTGCGGGGCGAGGTTTCGGGAACGTGAAACTGAAACGTTGTTGTTCCGACAGTTGGGTCGTAGCACTTCGTGTTTTTTGTTTGTGTTTTTAGCGACAGAGAAATCGGTCGATGCGGTCTGCTATTTAGAGTAAGCCGTGAGCCGTACAGAATGGTGGGTTTTTTTCTCGGCGGCGTTCCGTCGAGCATCTTATGTGCGGGAGAGCTTTACGGTTATTGTGGTTTTTGTTCGTGCCGGTTTCCGCGGGATTTTTCGTTGGTGACGATAGCTTGCGTGGAGTAGTGAGCCGACCGGCGTTGATCTTCTCTGTGTTTGCAGAGTTGGGTGTGCGCAGGGTGTCGAGGTGGTGGTACTCGACTGAGGTTTTGGATAGCGAGAAGGATGAGGAGAAGAAGGGCGATGATCTGGGCAGTGAGGATGATGACATTCTAGGTGACAAGAAGGAGTTGCAGCCGCATGGCGTGGATCCGAGAAGAGGTTGGGGTTTTCGTGGGGTACATAAGGTAAGTAATGTAATGGTCTCTTCCGTGAGGAAATATTTAAACAGAACGATACATGTAATATGATTGAGCAGGGCAGACATAAATTCT
This sequence comes from Syzygium aromaticum, assembly GCA_024500025.1. Classification (NCBI taxonomy): domain Eukaryota; kingdom Viridiplantae; phylum Streptophyta; class Magnoliopsida; order Myrtales; family Myrtaceae; genus Syzygium; species Syzygium aromaticum. The sequence goes on from CM044892.1 coordinate 37,245,687, forward strand.
GCAAAGGTTTACATTTGCATATGGAACTTATTGAAGTGTTCGAACCGGAGTTTTATATCGTTGAACGGTCATAGTTGGTTCTCCAAGGAGCTAAATTTCTCAGTATCAGTTTGGTTTATATCATTGAACCTTTGTGATTTATGTTCTACTTTACACCTCATGATGTCAAACCAAAATATGTGGTCAAAGACTGTATTTTGATGTTCCCCCAAAGATGTCCATTAAGATATCAGGTTTACAATGACAGCCGGAAGCTTGATGAGTTTTATGGGATGTGAGTTAATTTACGTTGGTGGGTGTCCATGCAGGCAATTATATGTGGAAAAGTTGGGCAAGCCCCTGTCCAGAAGATTTTGAGGAATGGTCGTACTGTAACTATATTTACGGTCGGAACAGGGGGCATGTTTGACCAAAGGACTGTAGGAGAGAGAGACTTACCAAAACCTGTTCAGTGGCATCGAATTGCTGTGCATAATGGATCTCTTGGAGCCTATGCAGTGCAACAACTTGCTAAAAAGTATGTCCACATCTGCTGAAACATAAGCCCCCCCACCTCTCTCTTACCTTCTTATCTCTGTCTCTGTCTCTGTCTCTCTGTCTCTCTGTCTCTGTCTCTGTCTCTGTCTCTCTCTCCGTCTCTCTTGCTCTCGCGCGCTTGCTCTCTGTCTCTCTCTCTGTCTCTCTGTCTCTCTCATTCAAGTACATTTCCTGTAGCTCGGCAGTTTATGTTGAGGGTGACATCGAGACTAGGGTATACAATGACAGTATCAATGGCGAAGTTAAGAGTATTCCAGAGATATGTGTCCGGTTTGATGGTATGCTACCTCCTGCGATCTCCTATCTTGCTGGAATTTGTGCTTTATACCATTGTTTAGTAGTTATTTTTAGTGAGTACATTGGGAAATTTATAGTTGAATTATAATGTAAAAGATGATTCAAATGAGTAGCTGTTAATTGTACCGCAGAGTTAGTATCACCTTGAAATTGTCATTCTCTCTCTCTCTCTGCATTATTTTTCCACCATGTGGATACTTACGAGTTCTGACTACTTTGATTCTATTTGCCATAATTCGCTTTATAGTTGCGGTTGTGGAAGATCTTAAGTCATCTTCATGGTGCATGTACACAGCATCTTATAAATGTGCCTGGAATGAATGTTTTGGGTCAGATGAGGACTACGGAGGTCCCTGTTTCTAGTTCTTTATAGTATTTGCATATCTATTTGTATAGCATCAAACCATACCTAGGATGCAATATTTAACAAGAAATTATAACAAGTAGCTCAGAATGGTAAACCCTGTGTGTTGCAGTTAATAGTTCATGAGAGATTTTCACTTGTGTAAGTAAGTTATCTGTTCAGCATGTCTCTTAATTTTAGAATAAGTTGACACAATAGGATTCTGAAATCATCATATATTAACAACAAATCCTACTCATGATATTTATTTTTATTGAAATGTAAGATTGAACAACTTGAACATCAGTTTTAGGTGGAGGCTGATCCGATCTTGTATCTCAGTTCATCTCATATAGCAAGAACAACTCATTTCTCAATTTATCTATAAAAGAAGTTCTGTTTCTTTGTGCTGTGTGTAGATCAAATTTTGGCTTTACTTTGGCAGAATCTGGATAGAAGTTGGTAGATATTAGAACCTGACAAGGATGTTCATACATTTAATGTTGCTGTATTTGGATCTGTTTATGCATTGTAAGGAATGATGAAAAGTGGACAAGAGTCTGTTATTACAGTCGGTATCAAAGCTACATTTATGTTGGTGCTACTGCATGATTGTAAATTGGGAATTTCTGTAATTGAGATTTCACAGATGACGTTTGGCTTTTTATTTTGCTGCTTATGTCTTTTCCAAACTTCTGTAGGTAAGATTCGCCTGATAAAAGCAGGAGAAAGTGCCAGCAAAATTTCTTTAGACGATTTTAGTGAGTTATTTCTCATACTGGTTTTGATGACTGTCCTAGATTTTTTATTCTATTTCCATTTGTTATTAAATTTGAATCTGGGTGCAAGGAGAGAAGAACCTTCTTCCTCCAGTTTGGCAGTTATAGGTTGCTTTTAGTTTCTTTCTTAATGTTTCCTTCATAATATTGCAAAAGAATATATACTAATATGCCATCATTGTGCTATTTTTCCTGGCAGGGGGATTATTTTGACCCAATTTGCCCTGCTGTCAAAACCTCATTCTCTGAGACACACAGCAGCCGAATCTTTATAAACCTTGTAAGAAGGATGTCTTGCTGTTAACTGGCCGCAGAAATTTTTCACTGTTTTAATGTTCTATTACAGATCTCTCTCTCTGTCTCTCTGTCTCTCTCTCTCAATATTAGGTGGGATTACATTCAAGTGCACTGGTGATATTACCAATTTTTTCCTTTGTAATTGTTAAATTTATGTGACATCAGAAGCGCCATCAATTTTTTTGGTTTGTGAAACATTTGCCTCACTGTTTCTCTTGATAACTATGTCATGCTTGCAGATCGTCGGCTTTACCACCACCCAATTCAGTCCTGGATGATTTTAGTTTTGGAACTATCTAAATTTGCATAGTTATCTTAAAAAGCCTTAACTTTGGATTTCTATGCAAAGTCTTGCTGTCGGTCTTGCTGTATATTCGAGTTTGCTTCTCTTTCTCCGTAAGTTAGATGGAGCTCGCTGAACAATGATATAATCTGATATATGGCTAGTAGTCTTTTTCTTTTTTGACATCGGCGAGGGGCTTTTTATCTGCTTTGTTTGGCATTAATCTTTGAGAGAACTTCTACAATGTTTCCTACAGCTTCATAATTCGTGAGGACTCTTAGAAATAGCACATCACATATGTTTTTGTCAGAGTTTACAATAACTCAGAGATAGCATCTAGCTTCACTATTTCATATGCTCTAGACGTGCACTCAGGAAGATTAACCTAGCGATCATGGCAACATCTTAACATTATTGGCCACCTAAAAGCTTTATTTAAAGCTTCTCGCCATCTTTTTTGAACCTTTGTTCTTGCCAGAAATTGTCACAACCTATTAGCTGTTCTTGCCAGAAATTGTCATAACCTATTTGTCTATTGGTCGGGTACCGCTTCAGGAAATGGGAGCCCTCAAAAGGCCAAAGACCCCATTAAAAAATTTCTAAACACGGATTGTGCGACCGGTAGCCGTCCTAGATTTTGATTTAGTGTCCTGACACGTGTGATCCGTGGGATGTCGGTGAACCTGGTAAGAGCACTAATTTCTGGTCATAACCTATTAGTTTTTTGGTCGGGTACTGCTTCAGGAAATGGGAGCCCTCAAAAGGCCAATGACCCCATTAAAATATTTCTAAACACGGAAAGTGGGACTGGTAGCCGTCCTAGTTTTTTGATTTAGTGTCCTGACACGTGTGATCTGTGGGATATCGGTGAACCTGGAAAGAGCACTAATTAGTGAAAAATAAAGTACTCATGGATTATTGTAAGGAGCTTTGTTTAGTTTTCTTCCTTGGAGCACTCGTGCACGTCAGCGAGAACGTCACAACCCGTGTCCTTTGATAAAGCAAACCCTATTTCCGTAACCTTATAAGTTTTCTGGATGCACACACCATAATGTCCGGGCTGTCGGAATACTTTATGCCCCAAGTTGAATAATCTGGAAGTTGATGGTTACGGCACGATGAATACATTTCAATTGAAGGTGGGCTGACCGTGATATCCAGTCGGGGAGAAAATACTACGGATGTGAACGGTTTAAGATGAATTTCTGTATTTTATGTCCTCTCTCTCTGCTTTCTATATCTTTATCTTTTCATTCATGTTAGTTACGGCGGGAATTCTGTTTCTTAATTAGCTCCAACCGATTCATGCCATCGGTGTCCCCAGACCACATAACCGCAATAATAACAGGACAAGTAGAAGGATTAAAGTATTCAGCAGGAGTTTCTATTGGTTAACTGTTAGTACGTATAAACTGTCGACCAACTAATGACATTACAGATTCATGGGTTTAAAAGTAAATGACTGGTTACCCTGCATTATTGGAAAGATATAGCCAAAACGCTGACAGGTGTCTAATCATAGTTCTAGTGATAATTGTACCAGCTAAAGCTGCACTACAGGTGGGATTTTAAGCAATATGCCCTTCCAAAATGTTTTTGGTCGTGCGCCACATTCCCTTGCACTCTCTTTACTACAGAGATGCTACATATAGAGTGCCTTGGCTCTGAGCTTTCCATGTTCTAAACACTTGTTTTTCACTCACTCCAGCTTCTGATCGAAGATGGAGCTTGTGATATTTCTCTTGCTCATTTCAGTGACCCAAGTGTCTTCTCTTGGTGCTTGCCCTAAATGTGGGAGCATGGAGGTTCCATACCCACTCAGCACAGATGGCAGCTGTGGGGACCCTAGGTACAAGGTGTACTGTAAGAATGGAGGTCTAGAGTTTCTGTCAGCTGAGGGAGTTTACTATGAGGTCCTCAGCATTGACCCTAGTGCTTACAAGCTTGTCATAAGTCCACCCATGATACAGAATAATACATGTTATTCGTCTGACCTTAGTGGAGGAGGCCTGAGTCTGGATGAGAACTTGCCATTTAACATATCCACTCACAACACTGTGATTCTGCTGAATTGCTCCAGCAACATCCTTCTTTCGCCATTGAATTGTTCTTCAAGCAGCTTTTGTAGGGCTTATGAGGACAAGGTGTTGGAGGGAACAGGGTGTAGAAACACTCTTTGCTGTCATTACTTGAAAGATTCAGCCATGACCTCACATAGAATTAGGATTAGGGTTGGAGGGTGCACTGCTTACACTTGCGTGGTGAATATTAATCCCAACGATCCAGTCGATTCATGGAATTATGGTATTGAGCTGCAATGGGTCCGTCCAAGTTGAGGTTTTCTATCAAGGTGCAGACCAAAGGGAGTACTGTGTAATTATTTAAAGGGAGGTGTTAAAAGCCTCTGTAATGTGGTGTCGTATCTCCTCCGAAGCATGTCAAATTGTAAATCGAAAGATGGTCGCGTGTTCTGTCGTGTCTTGTTATTAGTCATGTTCTGTATCTTCTATAGATGTCCATGCTTAGTTAGGTCCTAAGAATGACCTTCTAATTGAGTAAGTGGAGCCGGAGATGGTTGAAAATGCTCAGAATAATGTTGATTTCTTGGTTTTCTCTGCATAAATCTCAATTTGGCTTTGTTTGCTGTTGCCATGCGTGCTTCATGGTTACTTCTCAAGGCAATAAACTCGAATCTTATTATGCCTCTCTCTCTCTCTCTCTCTCTCTCTCTCTCTCTCTCTGATACATGCCACACTGCACATTATAGCTGTATTTGTGCTTACTTGGTAACTCGAGCGTGCAGAAATACGTTTCTTAACGACCAAAAGCCGATATGCGTGTGCGAGAGAAGGGGATCTTTTAGATGGCAAGGAACTGCAGTCACGGTGTACCTTAGATAGTGTTCAGCTAATGGCAGTTCTTTGCACCCCAGCCAATGTAAATATATAACACCGCTGGAAGTTTCCAATAATTTGGAAGGAGGAGATTTATATAGAGTAACATAAAGAATTCACATGACAAGAACATAGTAAGTTCAAATTTTACTCACCACTTTTAAAGTTTGAAACTTGTTTTGAAAAATAACACTAACCTACAAGTGATATTACAATTCGCAATAGAAAATGTGTTGAAAATTCGGGTTAATACGGTTAAAAATCCAAAATTAATGCCCTCATAATACATTTATTCCCAAATTAATTTTCACCTCACAAAAAATCATAAACCGACACTTATGATTCAAATCTGCCATCCGTTAGCATTTTGTCTAATATTCCGTTAAAATGCATATGTACAAATACAAGTGACAGACGACTGCAAGATAAATTAGATGTGGAGAATGATAAATCCAACATGGAGACTAACATGTATTTTAATGGTATATTGGATAAAATGCTAATTAAGTGTAGATTTGAATTGTGACTACCTGTTTGAGATTTTTTGCAAGGCGGAAATTGTTAGAAAATGTGTCATGGAATACTTGTTTGGGTTTTTTACGGTATTATCCCTAAAACTAACGTTAACCCAAATCGCACTGGACAGCGTGATTTGATGCCAGAATCATTCGAACTCATTTAAAATTTGTTCTGGATCAATTTTGACACAAGAGAAACAAGATACAAGCTGTGTATTGTGTTCAACCATTATGGCTTAGGGTTCAATTTGAGCTGACAAAGAGGAATCTTAGCCCAAATACTCTTTTAGCTGGGATTCTTTGTGTACTTGAAAGCGAAATGTGGCCCGGGTAACTTCGCTCTTACTAGCTCGTTCTTTCATTCTCTTCGGACTTTTCTTCCTAGTGGAAAGACTACAAACTACACGCCTGTATATATAAGTTAGATTATATCAAAATGAACTGATCTACAAAGTGATGCAGATCACATCGATTTTGTTATTTCTAAGTCTCCACATTTAGTAAGGCTGTCAAACTGAGTCAAAAGAGACATAGCTTCACCATCTTTACATAAATTACAGAAAGGAAGCAAAAGCAAGAAAGAGAAAAGCAAAGTGTAAGAACATCTGCCAAAACAAATGGGTGCCGCATTAAGCACAACAGCTGATCACTACGCTAAAAAATACCTAACTGCAAATGAGCAAGTTCAAGTGACAACAATATCAAAGAAAAGGTGAAAAATTGGTAACATTCATAGTGCGACTCAAGTCAGATAAAGTAACATAAAGATCCGGATTGCCAGAAACCATAAAAGAGAAACAAGGAGCAGAAACACGGTAAACTAATGAAAGCAAGATTTTGTATTCTAACAAGAAAACCCAATCAAAAGTCCTACTATTCAAGCTTCACTTCTTTCCACACGAACTTGAGATGTTAGCAAGCAAACTATCACGACCATACTTAACAAATTCGATGCATCTTCTTAGTTAGTCAGTCCAGCAGCTGAGCACAAACTGAAAATCAAACATGGACACTTGCAATCTCAGAAAACACCTGCTCCTCTATCTCAACCCTCACACGTTTACGATAATCACCACCGAAACAGGAAAACCAGGCGCTGCTCACACTGCCAGGGAAAAAAAATCATAGGACTATTTACTATACCAGACAATTTGCTATGAGGCCACCAAAGATCTGCTTGGCTTTTTTCCTTCCATGGCATCTTTCTTTTTCCAACAAATTGTGCAGAGGAATGGCCCTTCACATGACTTTGATGCAGGGAAGAAAAAGGGTCCAGAATTTGCCGTCAAGTCATCAGCAGGAGGCTGATCCGCTTGGCAAACTGCACATTTGAAAGTCCCGGGGTTTTGGTTTGAACGAAAATCCTTACCTAGCCTGCAGTAAAAATTACAGAACATTTACAGAAGAATTAAGAGTAGCCATCCTTGAACTTCCCCCCGGCAAGGCACCTATATAACTTCACCATACATTTTATTTTTCAGGACCTATTATGCACACAGGAAACCTCTAATTGGCCCGAACATCTCGGCAATCTATGACTTTGAACAGAAAAATGGAAGCAGTCAAAACGATATCCTTTCACTACTCCTTCATGCTCATGTAGTGAAAATCACCAATACATGCAACATAATCTCTACATGACACAGACACAAGCATAAATCATTAGAAAGCAGTCCAATATAGTGATTTGAAATAGCTATTGAAGTTTCTTTCCAGATATTTCTTTCCAGATGTTGCTAAATACCTCCAAGGAATCCCATTACAGCCAATTGTTCTCTCTGAAGTTGCATTTGCTGAACGTTGGCTGAAATGGGGAGAACAGCATTCAACTCCTCATACATTCTTTTAAAATCAGCAAAGTGCTGCGTAATAGAATGCCCCTTCCTCTCAGATCGGTGAAACTCGTGCGATAGCTCATAAATTCTTGACAAATTATTTTGGCCCGAATATAACACATCCAAATACTCCCACATTTCTCGGACTGTGTCAATATGAGTTACTAGATCAACTATATTACTTTCCATAGAATTCAGCATCTGGCCAAGGATATGAGCATCAACGATATCCCAATTTACATCATCTCTGGGCTTAGACTCAGTTAAGTGTCTATGTTGATTTCTACCCGTCAAAGTAAGCTTCGCGATTTTCTTCCATTGATGAATGTTAGCACTACCCTCAAGCTTCTTATCAATAATTCGATTAGATGGAGGGGAAATCACCTCAGTCATCACAGCATTATTCTTCTCAGGATCACCCTCATCTGTACTCTTTCTAGGATAACCCATTCTCCAATAATAATAAGAGATTCTCACAATATTATATTTTCAGGCAACTCAACTCTAACAATTCAATGACCCAATACAATTGTAAGTCTCCACGACCCACAAACACCACCAATTAAAAGACCAACCATTACCTAAAATTCACTTCAGCACAGTACCCACGAATCTCAAAAAGAGAGGAAGAAACCCTCTTAATTCCAAACTCTATCACTGCCGACAAGTTTCCCCAGTGTACCACAACATCCAAGATCCAACACCCACAACATCCAGTGACATCCAGTGCAATACTATAACAAAAGCGACTTCTGGTATTCATGCATTGGCCAAAAGATTACGGACCTGGTGACAGATGGATAAGATTAATTCGTGGGGACACGAAGAATCCAGCAACCACAGTCAGCGATGGGGAGGCAGCGCAAGCAGAGACAGCGAGCAGCGTCGCACGAGTCGTGCGAGCAGCGCGAGGTTCGCGCGAGCAACGCGCCAGCAGCAGAAGAGCACGCGCGAACCTTCGCGTGAGGGTGGAGCCTGCCGCCGCCGGCGCCGGCCGACGGTTCCGGCGGCTAGTCGACGGCGGCAAGTGGATTAGGGTTAAAGAGCCAAGCTCTGATACCATACGAAAGGAATTCTTAATATTTTATTATTCAGAAAAGATATATATACATCAGTGATTAACAACAAAATAACCTTGAGAGTCCTAAAGACCAATTTACCCTTTATACTTCCAACAGCGTATATTGAGTGCCTTGGCTCTGAGCTTTCCATGTTCTAAACACTTGTTTTTCACTCACTCCAGCTTCTGATCGAAGATGGAGCTTGTGATATTTCCCTTGCTCATTTCAGTGACCCAAGTGCCATCTCTTGGTGCTTGCCCAAAATGCGGGAGCATATGGAGGTTCCATACCCACTCAGCACAGATGGCAGCTGTGGGGACCCTAGGTACAAGGTGTACTGTAAGAATGGAGGTCTAGAGTTTCTGTCAGCTGAGGGAGTTTACTATGAGGTCCTCAGCATTGACCCTAGTGCTTACAAGCTTGTCATAAGTCCACCCATGATACAGAATAATACATGTTATTCGTCTGACCTTAGTGGTGGAGGCTTGAGTCTGGATGAGAACTTGCCATTTAACATAGCCAATCACAACACTGTGATTCTGCTGAATTGCTCCAGCAACATCCTTCTTTCGCCATTGAATTGTTCTTCAAGCAGCTTTTGTCGGGCTTATGAGGACAAGGTGTTGGAGGGAACAGGGTGTAGAAACACTCTTTGCTGTCATTACTTGAAAGATTCAGCCATGACCTCACATAGAATTAGGATTAGGGTTGGAGGGTGCCCTGCATACACTTGCGTGGTGAATATTAAGCCGGACGATCCAGTCGATTCATGGAATTATGGTATTGAGCTGCAATGGGTCCGTCCAAGTTGAGGTTTTCTACCAAGGTGCAGACCAGATGCAGTATTGTGTAATTGTTTAAAGGGAGGGGTTAAAAGTCCCTGTAATACGGTGTCGTATCTCCTCCGAAGCATGTCAAATTGTAAAATGAAAGACGGTCGTGTCTAGCTATTGGTCGTGTTCCGTATCTTCTATAGATGTCCATGCTTAGTTAGGTCCTATGTATGACCTTCTAATTGAGTAAGTGGAGCTGGAGATGGTTGACGATGCTCAGTCTAACGATGTTTTCTTGGTATTCCCTGCATAAATCTCAATTTGGCTTTGTTAGCTGTTACCATGCATGCTTCATGGTTACTACTGAAGACAATAAACTTGAATCTCTCTCTCTCTCTCTCTCTCTCTCTCTCTCTCTCTCAAATGGCTTTGATACATGCCACACTGCACATGAGAGCTGTATTTAGGCTTACTTGGTAACTCGAGCGTGCAGAAATACGTTTCTTTACGACCAAAAGCCGATACGCGTGTGCAAGAGAGGGGGATCTTTTAGATGGCAAGGAAATGCGGTCACGGTGTACCTTAGTGTTCAGCTAACGACATTTCTTTTGCGCCCCCAGCCAATATAAATAAATAACACCACTGGAAGTTTCCAATAATCTTGATGAAGGAGATTTATATAGAAAAACATAAAGAATTGACATGACAAGAACATAGTAAGTTTTCATTTTTACTCGTCACTTCTAAAGTTCAAAACTCGTTTTGAAAACTTACATTAACCTATAAGCGGTATCACAATTCACACTAGCCATTGCGTTAAAAATTAAGGTTAATACCATTAAAAATTCCAAACCAGTACCCTCATAATATATTCATCCTTAAATTAATTTCCGTCTCGCAAAAAATCATAAATTGGTACCCCCGATCCAAATCTGCCATCCGTTAGCATTTCGTTTAATATTATGTTAAACTGCATATGTGCTAATACATGTGGAGAAGACGACTACAAGATGAATTAGACAGGGAGAATGACAAATCCGACATAGAGAATGACATGCATTTTAATGGGATATATTTAAAATGCTAACTAAGGGTAGATTTGGATTATGAATACTGGTTTGGAATTTTTTGTAAGACGAAACTAGTTAAAAAATATAGCGTCATGAAATACCGGTTTGGGATTTTTTATGGATTATCCCTAAAAACTAATGGTAACCTGACTCACGTTGAACAGCGTGATTTGATGCCAGTATCATCCAACCTCATATGAATTTGTACTAGATCAATGTTGACACATGAGAAACACGAGACAAGCTATCTATTGTGTTCAACCATTATGGTTCAAGGTTCAACTTGAGCTGAGAGAGAAGAATCTTATGACCAAATACTCTTTTAGCTGGATTCCCTGTGTACTTGGAAGCGAAATGTGGCTCGAGTAACTTTGTTCTTACTAGCTCGTTCTTTCATTCTCTTCGGACTTTTCTTCCTTGTGGAAAGGCAACAATTAGTGAGGCTGTCAAACTGAGTCAAAAGAGACATGCTTTCACCATCTTTACATGAATTCCAGAAAGGAAGCGAAAACAAGAAAGAGAAAAGACATAGTGTAGGAACATCTGCCGAAACAAATGGGTGCCACATTATGAACAGTCGGTCACTCTGCTAAAAAAAACCTAATTGCAAATGAGCAAGTTCAAGTGACAACAATATCAAAGAAAAGGTGAAAAATTGGTAACATTCATAGTGCGACTTAATTAGGATAAAGTAACATAAAGATCCGGATTGCCAGAAACCATAAAAGATAAAACAAGGAGCAGAAAGATGGCAAACTAATGAAAGCAAGATTTTGTATTATAACAAGAAAGCCCAGTCAAAAGTCCTTAGCAAATTCGATGTTAGTAAGCAAACTGTCACGACCATACTTAACAAATTTGATGCATCTCCTTAGTTAGTCAGTCAGTCCAACAGCTGAGCACAAACTGAAAATTAAACATGGACACTTGCAATCTCAGAAAACACCTGCTCCTCTATCTCAACCCTCACATGATTACGATAATCACCACTGAAACAGGAAAACTAGGCACTGCTCACACTGCCAGGGAAAAAAAATCGTATGACTATTTAGTATACTAGACAATTTGCTATGAGGCCCACCAAAGATCTGCTTGGCTTTTTTCCTTCCATGGCATCTCGCTTTTTTCAACAAATTGTGCAGAGGAGTGGCCCGTCACATGACTTTGATGCGGGGGAGAAAAAAGGTCCAGAATTTGCCATCAAGTTGTCAGCAGGAGGCTGATCAACTTGGCAAACCACACATTTAAAAAGTCCCGGGGCTTTGGTTTTAAGGAAAATCCTTACCTAGCCTGCAGTAAAAATTACAGAACATTTACAGAAGAATTGAGAATACCCATCCTTAAACTTCCGCCAGCTAGGCACCTATCTAACTTCACCATACAATTTATTTTTCAGGACCTATTATGCACACAGGAAACCTCGTAATTGGCATGAACATCTTGGCAATCCATGACTTTGAAAGGAACAAAATGTAGTCAAAACGACATCCTTTCACTACTACTTCATAATTATGTAGTGCAATTCACCAATATGTGCAATATTATCTTTACATGACACAGACCCTAGCGCAGATCATTAGAAAGCAGTCCGATATAGTGATTTGAAATAGCTATTGATGTTGCTTTCCAGATTTTGCCTATTCATTTTCCAATTAGTGGTTTGACAGACGATGAATAACCCTGATAACAAGACATTGCTAAAGTAATATTTCTCGTCCCATGTTTGAAAGATTTCGGGGCAAGGGTAGCTTCATGAGTTGACATACTTCCCATATTCATCCTCAAAAACAGCATATTGATTTTCCAAAGTAAAAATTCACCTTTGCAAGGAAAAACGTAAGTACATCAAATATATGTTAAAAGGATTACCTCTCTGCCAGCATTGCAGAACCCTCTTCAAACAACTCCACCACAGCCCCAACAGCGGAAAGCTTACTGGTAGCTTTATTCGCACTCTGAGACTTCTTCCCTGACAAAATTTAACTGAGAAAACTTTGCTTCTTTTTTGGTGTTGGAGGTATTACAGGGATGTCGGATGGGATAATATCAACAACCAGGCAGGTTGTATCATCTTTCAGGCCTCTTGACCAAAGTGCCTCCCGAACAGTAGAACAAGCAATCAGACAACAACGTGGAGAAAAGTCATAAACATTCCACATATTTTAAAGATCACATAGGGAATAACCTTACCAACCAACTTTGCAGCTGGTTCTGCTTGTAAACCTCGAAAAGACTTGGCAGCAACATCAGAAGATAATCCCAGATACCATCAGAAACAATTATGCGTCTTCCCCTAGCATTTGAGAGCTATGTAACCAGAAACGGGGTTTTTCAACTTCATCATGCTTAAAATTTCATAAAGGACAAGCCAATTCGACCAGATCATCTCGCCGTTACTTGCTTAACATGTGGTATTGGCACAATAAATTCACCTGCATCTGGGTCACCTATCGACCTTGAAAGGCATAATCCACCAGGCCAACAACTGAGGGGGCCAACCTGCGAACCACGATAGAGCAGGTGAGGACAGGGATTCCCTTTTGTTTGGGTTTGATGGATCAAAGCAAACAATCTCGAACCTCATTTCCACCAAACACATTCAGTCTTCCCACTTCACCTCCACTTGCAGTGACTCATTCCCTCTCTTCTGTATTCTTTTTAAGCCAATGATCAACAGTCAAGAGAGAAACCACACCTCCATGTGTCCAATATGCATCTAGATTCTCTCACCAATGCAACAATTATTGTCCACCCATCAATCACCACGAATGTTACCGTTGTCCCAGAAGTTTCACCTGTCACACAATGAAAGTATTAAGGGAAGAACAAATGGATAGCCTTTCAATAAAAAGGACAAGATGGTAGTAACATGCCTCTCTGCTGAAATTCTATGTCAGTCTTGACAAAACCCACGACAAGGGCCCGCAGAAGTGCTTGAAGCCAGTCATCTGGACCAACCCCTCGAGGGTTAGCACTCAAAACATTAGCCAATAGGTTCTCCTTTGCAAAGATAGCAGCCAATATGCCATTATGTACGTCAAATATCTGCGCCGTGAAATAATACTAATTTGCTGCAGGTGCCGCGAAATAGAAAAATGCAGAATGGAGGTATGCTGTCCTTGAGACGATTACACAAAGATAAGGAATGAACAAAGAACAGAGAATAGGAGAATTTCAGTCCTGGAAACTGTTTAACGTGACGCGTACACTCAACCAAGCCATATAAACAAACCAGAGTTTAGTTGCATAACTATTTGACATTTTCAATTCTGGAGCTTCTTGCACTGTGCTATAGAAAAGCTCCTGTTTTTCCTTAAGATAAGTATACAGAAGCTACTAAAGGAATACGAAAGGGGTTAACTGATAGAGATACAAATCCTTTAATGAAATTTATCACGAAGAGTAGTGCAAACACAGAAGATGAGGTCGACGGGTCCCCAGCAATCCTCTCACAATTAGGTTTCATCCGAAAGTAGTCCTCCCCTTTTTTCGCCAAAGCGGCCTATCCATACTTCACTAGAAGTCCAAACTCACCTGCCGTACTTGATGTCCTTGAGTTCAGGCTCACCTGTAACTTGCCATACTTGTTCGTTTCATTCTTCTTCAAGTCTAGAAATCAAAAAACAAAAGAACACGCATGTTAAGTTTTGTACCCAACATTAACTTGCTATGAAGAGAGAGTTAGATTATATAGGATTTCATCGCCAACCTCTAATAATTTTCTGTGATGGGCTTAGGCTGATCTTCTGCTGTTTATCGTGATCCACTTTGGTCGTCTATCTTCTAAAAACGTAAGCCAAGTGGGTTATGCAATAATCAGGTCGACGATCACAACATTGCGAATGTTCAAGTACGAGTTGTCAAATTACAAACCATGAGAGAGACCAGCATGAAGAAAAACAAATATGTTAAGGAAACTTGTTTCGGTGAAGCGAAGTTGTAAGCTTAGGAATTTTCTTTTCTCGGCTCTGTGACTATAAAGTGTCGTCTAAAGGCCGTTGCCCTCCTTCAGGCTCTCCAACATCAACCAAATAAGCAACGAACATCAGTGTCTCACCGGAACAAATAACTTCAATCATATTTCAAAATCCCGCATTCCAACAGCTGTTCGCTGCCGTCATACAGCATTACCTGTCATATATCCGACCATCAACGACGGCATGGACTAATCTACTCAGAACTAGCTCAAACACGGAGAGCATTACAACCAAAAGGCACAGGACAGAACAATCCGCGATGATAGACGAAATGAGACCCTAAGCAGCATCGAGCTGTTGCCATTCAGTTCGATCGAGCAAGCTAAATTCGGGGGGAAAAACGGTAACGAATCGATTACTACTGCAGCTTTGACATAGACTAGCCAATCAAACCGAATCATGTCCGAGCCATATCCAAGGTTAACTAAATTGCCGGTCGGGTTGAGTTGGACATCAGTGGCAGATACTAGCAGCGAAAGCGAAGGTAACTAAACTGCCGGTGGGGGTGCGAAGAGAGAGGAAGCCGTCGCCATAAACCTTGGCGCTTCAGCTTCAGCTTCTGCTTCAGGTGCTTCGTGAAGGTGACGTTCCATTTGTTGGGAGCTTCCATGGACGTTGCATTTGGGATGAAGAAGATTTCTAGGGATTCCTTCGGCGCCCAGGCGCTGTGACGCCGGGCTCGCCCGACCTCGGCGAGCCTCGCGGCGACAGATATGGAGCGGCAGTGCGGCCGTAGACCAGGCGATCGGCGACGAGCATCGAACCGGGCGACCGGAGCCGAACCGAGCCGCGTTCGCGAGGCGAGCGCGCGAGGGAAGCGAGCGAGAGGCGACAGATGTAAGGGCTTTTGTGATACGAAGGGCAAATGCGGAATTATGAATACCGAGTGAGGGTAAGATTAGAACACGGGCAACGAAAGTCGGCCGTGGCATGTCACCGAACGCTACGTTCACGAGGAGACTGCAGGAGACACATCCGAGGCCGACGGCAGTCAGCGCGGTCCCAATTCGAAACCTTGGACCCCCTTGTCTTGCCTTCCCATTTCGAAGACTAACTTCTGCCGGACGACAAGCATGATGACGGCTTCGCCGTTAATGTCTGCTCGACCTGTAGAGCTGGGCCCGTCCTTGATTACTTGACTCATGGGCTCTTTCGGCGTATCAAGATATTCGTTCTATTTTGTGGCAATTTGAACTACACGCTCGGCTCCATTTCTCAATCAGCGATTCACTAAAGGTCAGACAATGAGGATCAAGACGAACACATGCAACGTTTGACTAAAAAAAAGTTTGGGTGAGGGTATCAAAATGCAACATCAAAGGACAAGTTCAGCTGATCTTCGCAGGGCACAGATGGTTTCCGAATGAGACAGCATTTACGTGATTGAACACACCGAAAACATGATTAGCACAATGGCGAAGAGATGTTGCTGTTAGGGATCGATGCTTACCTCTGAGCACCCTGATCGGCTGGATCGCTGTTTTCCATTGACCTCTGAGCTTTTGAGTGATTGTTCTCTTCCTTCCTCGTCTGCAATAAAACTTGCTGCGAGCAAGCCGTCGAGCGAAAATTTCAGGCTCCTCCTGTCGACACACAAATCAGGTCACAAGCATACTTGTAGACGAATGCGAAGGGCATTTTTGGAACGCGAAGATTTCAGTTGGTCGCTTGATAGAGAGTCAAAGACCCAAACGCACTAGCAGTCGCTTTCCATCCATACCCAAAAAAGAACCAAAAACTCCATACCCAGACACACTGGCAGTCGCTTTCTATCCAGACCCAAAAAAGACCCAAAAACACCATATCCAAACACACCGGCAGTCGCTTTCCATCCATATACCCAAAAAAGACCCAAAAACACCAGACCCAAACACACTAACAGTCGCTTTCCATCCAGACCCAAAAACACCAGCAGTCGCTTTCCATCGAGACGCAACATAACAGTGAAGAAGGGCAGTTTGGGAATGCGAAAATTTCAGCCAGTATCCTTCAAGACATAGGTGATTCTCTCATAGTCTTGTACCCTTGTAAATAGTGCTCGGAATTATCGGGTGAAGAATGAGGATGCAAAAGGAATGAGATGCAACTGGATGGTAGGAATGATGCCAGGACGGTTGGTGCTAGGAGTTCTAGGATATAACGAATATACCTTAGGAGCTTTGAAGGCGGGGTTGGCCTCCCATGCACAAACTGGTCGGGAGCTGATGCTGCTTTCCTGATGACGTCATGGCAGGCCGAAACCAGTTGTCGTGCTTGAAGTATTATGTGTGTCTCACTCAATGGACTAGATGCCTGTATTACAATTCGATACGAGAAAACTATTCGCCATATGATTCTCTAAAACAGCTAACGAACGAGAGCTGGCCTGATATGAACGATGCGCGAGGCGCCGCACAAACTATTCCGCGGCCAAGGAGCTGCGGCCCGTGACACAACCATACCTGTGGACCAATGTGAAGTGTAGTTTTGGAACGCGAAAATTTCAGTTAGCGCAAACATACCAGTGAAGAAGGGCAGTTCAGGAACGCGAAAAACTCAATCAGTTTCCTTCAACCAAGACACAAATCAAGACACAAGCATACTTGTAGACCAATGTGAAGGGCAGCTTTTCGAAAGACACCCCTTGCAATTTTATTTTTTTTTTGGGGTCAAAAACAACCTATGCACTTTGGTTTGTCTCGAGCGACCCCCCGACACCTGACAAGTATATTCAATCAGCCCCCAATGCTTGACCCCGGTGATTCAAAAGTTAGGGTTCCCATTATTTGCTGAATTTCGGAAATCGAGAGTCGAGTTATGTTGACTGACTGTTCCAAAGGGTTCAGGTGGCACCGCCGTGCGATGGCCAACGCCCCTTGCTCGTGGCCTACAACACTCACCGCAAAGGTGGGGCAGCAATGCTTTCCCCGTTCAATGTGATTAAATTTACTCTGTCTAATCCTAAATTTGTACAGCTTCAATGTATGGACTGGTTCCTGTAGTAAGCTTGAATAAGAACCGAGGAGTTTAATATCTCTAACTCTTAGGTGTTATTGAATTTCATAGCGTTGAAGTTGAGATATTGATGTGGAGTTTACCACGTAACCAATGAAACTCACTTCACATACCAATATATTTTTTAATACCACGCCCTTCTTCTCCCCGACATTTCTTTATTCCTTCATCTCTTTATAACCCTCCCTAATGTCTCATCTCTTTTCCTCAGCCACTAGCTGTGGAGTCCAACCAGTCGACCATGGGTGACGAGGGGCCAATGATTGGCATGTCCTGGACAACACTACTAGCGCATGGCATGTTCGCAAGTAAATTAAGGTGGCCCAATTACTACGAGAATAGCATATGCATTAATGTGGAAAATTAAGGAAAAATTAGCGGATAAACAATCTCTCTCGGGTGTTGATCTTAGATTATGGTTGTTTGATGAACGTACGGAAAATAACTGATGAAGATATATATATATATATATATGACAGGTCCTCACTCATCCGATCAACACACAAAAGTTCCATCTAAGTTGTGAGATTAAGAAAAGGGATTAGAGAGAGAAATTGGTTTTCTTCCAAATTCAACAATGACGTGGTCTTCCATGCATTCATTTACGTTTTTATTTACTGTGATGCTTTCATGACAATGCTCAGTTTTCAAGATCCGAAACTTTATGTAGATTGATGATATGTTGATAAGATAATTCTAAAATGATAAGCTATCTAATTATAACCATTGCGAAAATGAGTATTTAAATTAGATATTCATATAATTTTTTTCTATGATGGATATACTGTTACTACTAGCTAGGTGCCAACAAAAACTGGAACCCATTAGTCCTAAACCTACTTTTAATTGGAACTGCAATGAGCCGTGGAGCATGGTCACATATACTTTTAAATATTTTTTATTGCTTGGTTTTCAATTCCAGGTTAAAGCTTATCAATGAAATGAAATCACAGTGTCGTTCTTAATTAAAGCACATTATCCAGTTAAAGTTCATACATTTCTTTTTGATTATTCGGGCACAAGGGCATGTTTATTAAATGCCAAATACACATGGCAAACGACTGCGAAACTAACTGGACGGGGAGAACAACAAATCCGATAAGGAGAACGACATGCATTTTAATGGGATAATGGATAAAATGCTAACTAAGGGTAGATTTGGATTATGAATACTTACTCGAGATTTTTTGAAAGACAAATTCCCAAAAAAAGCCATGTCACGGAGTACCGATCTGGGAATTTTGATGATATTATCCCTAAAAACTAACGTTAACCCAACTCACACTGAACAGCGTGACTTGACGCCGGTATCATCCGACCTCATACAAAATTGCACTAGATCAATTTTAACACGCGAGAAACAAGACGCAAACTTCGTATTGTGTTCAACCATTATGGTTTTAGGTCCAATTTGAGCTGACTATGAAGAATCTTATGCCCAAATACTCTTTTACTTGGATTCTTTGTGAACTTGAAAGCGAATTGTGTGACTCGAGTTACTTCGTTCTTACTAGCTCGTTCTTTCATTCTCTTCGGACTTTTCTTCCTAGTGGAAAGGCAACAACTATGCGCCTGTATAAGTTAAATCATATCAAAATGATTAGATCTACAAAGTGATGCAGATCGCATCGCTTTTGTTATTTCAAACTCTCAAACATTTAGTAAGTCTGTCAAACTGAGTCAAAAGACACTTTCACCATCTTTACATAAATTCCACAAAAGGAAGCGAAACAAGAAAAAGAAAAATCAGTGTAAGAACATCTGCCGAAACAAGTGGGTGCCGCGTTATGAACAACAGTCAGTCACTATGCCAAAAAATACCTAACTGCAAATAAGCAAGTTCAAGTGACAACAATATATAAAAAAAGGTGAAAACTTGGTAACATTCATAGTGCGACTAAAGTAAAGATTAAGTAACATAAAGATCCGGATTGCCAGAACAGAAACCATAAAAGAGAGACAAGGAGCAGAAAAACGGTAAACTACTGAAAGCGAGATTTGTATGATAACAAGAAAGCCCAATCAAAAGTCCTACTATTCAAGCTTCACTTCTTTACACACGAACTCGAGATGTTAGCAAGCAAACTATCACGACCATACTTAACAAATTCAATGCATCTTCGTAGTTAGTCAGTCCAACAGCTGAGCACAAACTGAAAATCAAACACGGACACTTGCAATCTCAGAAAACACCTGCTCCTCTATCTCAACCCTCACACGTTTACGATAATCACCACCGAAACAGGAAAACCAGGCGCTGCTCACACTGCCAGGGAAAAAAAATCATATGACTATTTACTATACCAGACAATTTGCTATGAGGCCACCAAAGATCTGCTTGGCTTTTTTCCTTCCATGGCATCTTTCTTTTTCTGACAAATTGTGCAGAGGAATGGCCCTTCACATGACTTTGATGCGGGGGAGAAAAAGGGTCCAGAATTTGCCGTCAAGTTGTCAGCAGGAGGCTGATCCGCTTGGCAAACCGCACATCTAAAAGTCCCGGGGTTTTGGTTTGAAGGAAAATCCTTACCTAGCCTGCAGTAAAAATTACAGAACATTTACAGAAGAATTAAGACTACCCATCCTTGAACTTCCCCTGGCAAGGCACCTATCTCACTTCACCATACATTTTATTTTTCAGGACCTATTATGCACAAAGGAAATCTCTAATTGGCCCGAACATCTCGGCAATCTATGACTTTGAACAGAAAAATGGAAGTAGTCAAAACAACATCCTTTCACTACTCCTTCAAGCTCATGTAGTGAAAATCACCAATACGTGCAACATAATCTCTACATGACACAGACACAAGCATAAATCATTAGAAAGCAGTCCAATATAGTGAATTGAAATAGCTATCGATGTTTCTTTCCAGATGTTGCTAAATATTTGCCAATTAGTGATTTAACAGATGATGAACTAACCCCGATAACAAGACATTGCTAAAGTAACCTTTTTCGTTGCATATTTGAAAGATTTCATTTAGTTTCGGGGCAAGGGTAGCTTCATGAGTTGACACACTTCCCATATTCATCCTCAAAAAACTGCATCTTTATTTTCCAAAGGAAAACTTCACCTTCGCAAGGACATCAAATATATGTCAAAAGGATTACCTCTCTGCCAGCACTGCAGAACCCTCTTCAAACAACTCCTCCACAGCCCCAACAGCAGAAAGCTTACTGGTAGCTTTATTCGCACTCTGGGACTTCTTCCCTGACAAAAATGAACTGAGAAAACTTTGCTTCTTTTTTGGTGGTGGAGGTATTACGGGGATGTCGGATGGGATAATATCAACAACCACACAGGTTGTATCATCTTTCAGGCCTCTTGACCGAAGTGCCTCCTGAACAGTAGGAAAAGCAATCAGATAACAAACGTGGAGAAAAGTCATAAACATTCCACGTATTTTAGAGATCACATAGGGAATCACCTTTACAACTAACTTTGCAGCTAGTTCTGCTGGTAAACCTCGACAAGACTTGGCAGCAACATCAGAAGGTAAAGCATCCCAGATACCATCAGAAGCAATGATGAGTCTTCCCCCAGCATTTGAAAGCTACGTAACCAGAAACCCAGTTTTTCAACTTCATCATGCTTAATTTTTCAAAGAGGACAAGCCAATTCGACCAGATCATCTCACCTTTACTTGCTTAACATGCGGTATGGGCACAATAAATTCGCCTACATCTGTGTCACCTATCGACCTTGAAAGGCATAATCCACCAGGCCAACAACGCAGGGGGCCGACCTGCGAACCACGATAGAGCAGGTAAGGACAGGGATTCCCTTTTGTTTGCGCTTGATGGATCAAAGTGCAAACAATCTTGTACCTCATTTCCACCAAACACGTTCAGTCTTCCCACTTCACCTCCACTTGCGGTGACTCGTTCCCTCTCTTCTGCATTCTCTTCAAGCCGATGATCAACGGTCAAGAGAGAAACCACACCTCCCTGTGTGTCCAATATGCATCTAGAATCTCCCACTGATGCAACAGTAATTGTCCACCCATCAATCACCACGAATGTTACTGTTGTCCCAGAAGTTTCACCTGTCATGCAATGAAAGTTTTAAGGTAAGAACAAATGGATAGCCTTTCAATAAAAAGGACAAGATGGTCGTAACATGCCTCTCTGCTGAAATTCTATGTCAGTCTTGACAAAACCTGCAACAAGGGCCCGTGGAAGTGCTTGAAGCCAGTCATCTCGACTAACCCCTTGAGGGATAGCGCTCAAAACGTTAGCCAATAGGTTCTCCTTTGCAAAGATAGCGGCCGATATGCCATTATGTCCATCAAATATCTGCGCGGTGAAATAATACTAAGTTGCTGCACGTGCCATTTAATAGAAAAATGCAGAATGGAGGTATGCTATCCTTGAGAAAATTACACAAAGAAAAGGAATGAAAAAAGAACAGAGGAAAGGAGAATTTCAGTCCTGGAATCTGTTTAACGTGATGTGTACACTTTACTAAGCCATATTAACAAACCAGAGTTTAGTTGCATAACTATTTGACATTTTCAATTCAGGAGCTTCTTGCACTGTGCTATAGACGAGTTCCTGTTTTTCCTTAAGATAAGTTTATAGAAGCTACTAAAGGAATACGAAAAGGTTAACCGATACAGACACAAATCCTTTAACGAAAGATATCACGAAGAGTACCGCAAACACAGAAAATGAGGTTGATGGGTCCCCAGCAATCCTCTCACAGTCAGGTTTCGTCAGAAAGTAGTCCTCCCCTTTTTTCGCCAGAGCAGCCTGACCATACTTCACAAGAGGCTTCTCAACTTTCCCACCCCGAAGCTCACGACCAATCAGAGTCGCAAGCGGAACTAGAGAAGGTTTCATCCTTGATACTTCAGCTTGACTCATGTTCAACAGTTTGGCATTTTGCAGAAACCAATGGTGAGACCTGAACATTCAGAACAATAATTTCAATGAAGAGCACTCTCCATATCAGTCACTCAACAAGCCAACTAATTATGATGATTGTCACAAATATATCAAGCCGCTTCTGTTTTGCATTGAAGCAAGAGTAAAAGCTAGAGGAACAAGTCCCGCAGTCCACACCATAATCTAGTGTAAATAGACCAGAGCACATCCACATATTTGCAGAAAGAAAAACCGACACGGCTAACAGAGGAATACCATCATACATACCTAAAGTGAAAAATGCCAAAGAGTTTGTCACTTTAAGCGGCAATTAGCTTGGTTTTGCAAGAGTCCCGGCAGTCTAAACACGCATTCACAAACGTACACTGGTAAAGGACTAAATCAATGCGCAATACCGACGAACAAGACATTCCTCTACTGATATTTTCGGCTCCACCGGGGATTCGGGCACTTCTGACTTGAAACGACACGGATCAAGACAAAACGAATGCACAGACCATACCCAAGCGCCGACAAAGTAGCTCGCATTGGAAAACCCTAACGCATCAGGAAAGAATGAACTCGAACCAGAAACGGACGCGAGAAGAAAAATTTCACAGGTTAAGAGACTCCTAACGCCCTTCAACCTACACCCCAAGAGACACTATTACGTTCGAGCAAAGTCGACCGGTGAAGAAAAATCCCGCAATGCGCTTCAAACTGAGGCGAGCAAAACAGAATTCACTCGCGAAGCAGCGCCATCACATCAAAACCTAACAGAGCGAGAGAGCACAGCAATCGGACATCCGACCACACCCAATCTGCGCCCGATCTCTTTCGAGAAGCGCCTACTAAAACATTCCGACACCAATCTCAGGCACCGGCGACCTGACAAAACCCACAAGCCCCCACCCCCGAGAAAACGGAAACTGCGGACCGTTCGCCAGTCGAGAGAGACGAGGAGCCCAAAAAAGGAAACTCCGCGTGTGCCTCTCCCCGGGGGAGGGGCGGCGGAACTCACATTGCGAGGAAGCGGCGGCATTAGCGGGTCGGGCCGCGGGAATCCGCCATAGGGAACCCGGGGGAGAAGGTGCTCGGCTCGGCTCAGCTCGGAGGCGCCCTCCTCGACCTGCGCATTCCCTCGTACGGCTCCTCCATCGTCGGCAGCGGGGGAGGGGGATCGAGGAGCGGCTCGCAATCAGACTGCACCGGCGAGCACTGATGCAGAAGAAGAAGATGGAAAATGCGAGGGAGGGCGATTTCTCTGCGATTCGATTGGGAGGAGGAAAAAATCTAGTGAGAGAAAGTGAGGAGAGGGAGAGAGAGAGAGACAGGGGCTCAGGAAAGGGAACGAAGGCGGTCGATTTCGTGCGGAGGACTTTGATAATGACGTTCGTGTCCCCATCGTAGTTGTAACCAGCTAGAGAAGAGGGAGCCCGAAATTACTTCGCTGCCCTCGGTTGCCCAACGGTTAATTGCCTCCGCTGCCATTACTGTTATATTTCTTTTTTCGGATCAGTGCATGAAAAGGCCCGAAGCATGTCCAAAAAATGCAATCGAGTCCTGCAAATTATTAAATTGATACAATCGAATCTTTCTGTTGATTGCATTTTTTAAAATCTTCTGGACTCAATTGTACTTTTTGAAAGTTTCAGTACTCGATTGCGCTTTCGTGATAAGTTTTAAGACTTGATTATACTTTTTAAAAGTTTTATCAGGTCCTTATATTGATTGTATTTTTTGAAATTATATAAGTTTTAGGACTATTGCATTTTTTGAAAATTTTAGAACTTAATTATACTTTTAATACAGGCTTTTTGAAAGTTTTAATACTCATATTGCATTTTCATAACAATTTTATGAATCCCTCTTTTTTATTGGTCGGAACCATTGTTGTGATTGAAAAGGGCAAGGAGCGACAATCTCCCGAGGAGCTCCCATTAACAATGTCAAATCACGAAAGAATAAAATTTTAAATATCAATTACTAAAATTGTCGAGTATCTATCTATTGAAATAAATTACTGCTTACTCTAGACCGTCACGTTTGAATGATGCACTCAATGCGAATCGTTATAAATAGTAACAAAATGAACAAACAAGAAGTCAAGTAAATTAGAACATATTAAGCCGATTAGCTCTTGCACATCAATTGATTTCTAATCATGCTGCAAAACAGAACGAACCATCGAATTAAAAAGAAAAAAACCCAAAAAATCACTCGAATTACCCCCCGAGGAAATTTTCTGCATCCTGACTAAAGTTGTCATTTTTAGGGCGGTTGACTTTTAATAAAACCTGAATTGCAATCCACCAAAGGAAAAATGGGGATTGTTTTTTTTATTTAAATTCCAATAAATTATAAAAGAAGCGAAGAGGGTGCCGGGATGTGATGGGGTTAGCCAAAAAAATCATTAGGTGGGTTTTAAAAAACCAAAAAAATTAAAAATAAAAAATTGATTAGGTGGGTTAGCATGAGCAAAGCTCAGTTGTCAAACCTAGACTAAGCAACAGCCAGCCACCTAAATATTTTTTTTTCCAATTACTTTTAATTTAATGAGAAATTGCATGGAATTAGTCAACCGGTCCCACCTGAATCATCATATTTTAAGTCCGATTGTTAACTGCTTGTGGAATTCATACTTTCTCTGAAAATCCCCCCAAAAAAATTATACTTATAATATAAGCTTGAGGAAAATTGCAAAAAAAGAAGAATATAAAAAAAAACAAAATTTTCTACTTTCCCTTTTTTTTTGAAGGCTAATGCCACAAAAAACCCTAAACTGATACACCTGTGGCAAATTTATCTCAAAATAAGTTTTGGACTACCAAAAACTCTAAATCGGTACATTTGTGATAAATTTACCGCAAACTAATTTAAAACCCCCAAATCGGTGTATACTTATGACAAATTTTTACCCTATTTTAGTTTCCGTTAAATTTTATTAATACCACAAAAAATTACAAATTGGTACAACAGTAACAAATGGAAGGTAAAACCTTAAATCGGTACATCCGTCAACTGCCTTGTGTCATGCAACTCATCAATTTAGTAGTAAAAATTTAACGGAAACTTATAAAAGGTTAGTTTATCACGAGTATAGCAATTTGGAGTTATTTAGAGTAAATTATTCATAAATGTGTTAATTTGAAGTTTTTTACGATATTAACCTCTCCTTTTTTTTATAACACACTGTGGACCAAAACTAATTAATTAATGTTTTGGTTGCCGAAAGGGGTATTTTAACTAAGCAAAAAGAGTCAAAAAAGAAGCCGCAGCAGGTGGCGACAAAACACCCCCCCTGAAAAGTGTGATGTTTTCGAGCGACGGAGAGTTCGGAGGGAATAATAATGACGGGGCCAAAGTTTTACCCAGCAATGCAAATGTCGTCGGTTGAGTCGACACAAGGGACGATGTGAAATCACCTATTGGATCGTGCCATGTTCGAAATCGATGCTTTTGTCCCGATCTTTACGTTTCCACGTGAAATTATGTCTTGTGTTGTGGTGTCGTGACCTGTGTTGAAATAAAAAAAAGAGAGTTTAAATAGAAAAAAGAGAGTTTAATTCTATGCTGACTCGAGTAAACTTTTGTGCATTTTATCTCTGGCTCTTGTAAGCTTTCAAAACCAACAAGATTGGTACGTATGTCAAAACTTTCGTTAAAAGTAAAATATAAAATGTTCGAAAGATGGTTGCCAGTTGCCTAAGAGCGAAATACGTAGGGTTGCTACCCAGATGGCTAAAAGAACATTCGGTCGATAAACGATTCGCCCGATAACATGTTAATTAAGTTTTCAAATGATAATTCAATTACTTTTTATGGAGAGTTTTGATGACAATATATATTATGGGAAAAAGCCAATAAAAATTCCGAATTATGCCTACCAACACATTTAACTTATATTTTGTGAAATATTTACCCTTTGTCAAGGTTCTTTTAAAAATTTGCTTACATGAAAGTTAGAAGGCAAACGGTGCTGACATCCTGACCACAGACTCCTCCCACAGTTCCTGAACCTTGTGAACCTCTTTCACCACCACAATCGCCACCCAGAAAAACTCCTCCACAAAAGTCAGTTGGTTCACCCTTTTATGAACCCATCCAAAAATGGGTTAGGAAAAGCCTTGAGAAATATAACTTGTGTGCATTATGAATCCTTAAGTATTTACTTCTACTTTACTGTTTGGTATAACTCCTTAAACAAATGTATGTGAGATGATTAGTCCTGATAGTATACTTTGCACTTACCATGATTTGGAACTTGTGTATCAGAATTATGCTATTATAAAGCAATTCTAAGGTGCTAATCAAAATTCAAAGAGGGGCTTGGTGACTAAAAGGCAGTTCCTTTTATGAAGGTCCGGGAAACCGTTTGTGTGTGGGATAGCATATCTATAAAAACGATATTGTTTTAGCCGGAAAATCATCTAATGTAACATTAACAGAGGGTAAATACGTCACATAAATACAAGTTCGATGTCTTTTATGTCACAAGAAAAAATTCAGGGTAAATATATCATAATGGGCATAATTCGGAATTGTTGATGTCGCAAAAAAAGTTCAGAGTAAATACATCATAATGAGCATAATCTATGGTTCTTTTCTTATACATACACACATATATATACATACATATATATAGAAGAGAAAAGAGAAAAGAATAAATATAGAAGAATATGAAATCAATGGCTTGGTCTTGGGGGTTTGTAAAAGAAAGAAAAGAATTACAAAGACGTATGTAATTTTTAATCGTCTTTCTAAATATTCAAAATATTTAATATATTGATTAAATTTATAAAGGACTTTAGATATATTTCTATTAAATAGAGATATAGCTACTGAAAAAGATATATTCTAATATAAAATTACAGATTTCTACACAGAAAATTATTAAATAAATAAAATTAAATAAAAGCACGGACATTATAAATAATAAAGAAACCGTAAGCAATATATAATACGAGAAGAAGAACTGCTAGAACTTCTAAACCAACTATATAGGTGATATGAAAATTAGAAGGGCAAAACGGTAATAAGAAGTAAGGATATTTAACAGGGGTAGAGAATTGCTTTGAATTAAAGTACAAACCATCCATAGGCGGTTCGACCTGCCGTTTGTGGAGTATATAAATGTAAATGCTAGTGATAAAAGAGAGATTATTGTTATTCAAACAGTATGAAAGATTACAGTAGTTATATGGAAAGATTACAACGGAAATACAGATATTGAAGTACAGGTGCAAGTATATAAAAACCTTGGTATTCTCAGATCATGTACAAGATCTGGAATATCAGGTGAATTAGGGATCCAAAAAGTGTTGGAACTTACTAGCTATGAAAATGATATGAAAGGTTTTGAGGAAAATGGCCTCTTATTTCTCCTAGGAAGGTTTCGGGAGATCAGAGACCGGAGAGGATTGAGAGAAATATGGGGTGAGTGTGCTCTCTTTTCGAAGGTGTCTCCTCTGAAGGTTGAGGTCTGATTATATAAGCAGGTTAAGTTCCTGTAGAAAATAGTTCACGGGTAGTACTGTAGTAAGTGCACAATATTACAGTGAACAATGATCAGACATACTTTATGAAAGGTTTTGAAAAAGAAGGATCTGTCTAACTTCTTTCGGCCTGGAAATCATAACAAATTATTCAAAAGGACAGGGCCCTTCGGCGTGATTTCCCTTCAGGAAAATCTGGAGAGATCCTCCACTGGTTCAGGCTCCTCATATTCTTCTTCGTCCTTCACACTTGCCCAATTTGCAGGGATATGTGATATTCTTGGGATGCCATAGCAGTTATCTTCGTTGGAATTTCCACTGTGATGGGAATGTGAAGAACTAGATTCTTCAATTTGGGAAAGGGTTTGTTTCAGCATGCCTGCTAGTTGTTGGTGGGATTTAGCATATGCGAATTTGGATAATACAAACCCTTTATCATGTAGAAATGGAGTTATATCATCATGTTTTATCGGCTCCAGTCCTCTAGAAATAAGCCATTAATGAACGGCTTGTTCAGTAACTCTATTGAAGAATTTAAATCCATCCCGCCATTTGACTTTGTATCTTCTTATTAAAATTGGAATGCCAGTGTCTGGTGATTTTCGGTAGTCAAAGTGCCAACCGAGAACCCAAGATATTCCAAAGTGGTAGAAGAATAGCAAGAGTTTGGGAAAATTTTTCTCAAAAGGAAGGGGAATGAATTTATTGAAAAATATTTCATAACTAGGTTGGATTTTTGGGTGGAGAATTTCATCGGTAGGCCCAAGATATTCCCACCACTGGACAAACCAATATGGAACCTGTTTTATATCAAAGTCTTTGAAGAAGAATAACCAAGTATGCGAATTATTGGCATTCTGTCTCCAGAAGGTGTTTCACCAAGCCTGTTTGTAATCAAAATATGAAAAAGAGGTTTTGTATGGAAGTAATTCAGTCTTATTAAATTTTTGCACGGCTAGTGGATTTGGTTTCCACTGAGAAGGGTGAATGACCCTATGAATTTTGGCCGTGGAATAATTTACATGGCCTTTATCAGAGAAATGTCGGAAAGTAACAGATTTTGTTTCTTCCAAAATTTTCTCATAAAACTCAGTTATTTTGTAGACATCATGAGGAGTATAAAAGAATTTTTTAGAAAACATATTTTTGGCAAAAAGATATGGGTCTTCATTATAAAAGCCATTTTCAACATTATAGATATTTTGACAGATGGTTTTATGAAAAAATTTGTTTGTTTGAGGGGTCGTCTGAGTCGACTAAATAACAACCTCACTAGAAATCTTTTTCCCTTTTGCCTTCTGGGTGGCTATGGGAGAAGGATCAAGACTCACTATTGCCATGGAAGGTTGTAGCTGAGTATTGAAAGCCTGTTGAAGAAGTTGTAGTGCTTCTTCGTGGGATATTTTGGAAATATCAAAAGGTGTTCCTGGCTTTTGCTTGGCCTGGCTAGAAATGGTAATGATATTTAACGGTGATTGAGCAGTTTAAAGCCAACTTTTGATATTGGTCATTTTTCCAAAAGGTTTTTGCTCGGAGGATGGCTCGGCTACTTCTTTGCCTTTGTCTCTCCTGGTTGGTTTGTTGGGAGGTTTGGGAGGCATTTTCCCTGTAAAAATTCTCTTGTGAGAAAATTTGGGAGAAAATTTGAAGAACCATTTATAAATTCTATATCAAAATAAAAAACATATAAAATGGCTTCCCATCTAGCAAACATCTGTTTGGAAGCAATATTTTGAACATCTTTTTGCAGAACATCTTTCTGCAAAACATCTTTTATAGATTTGCAATCAATTCGTAGTAAGAATTTTTTATTCAAAAGGTCTCTTTGAAATTTAGAAATAAAAAGTACAATAGCAAGGATTTCTTTTTTAATAGTGGAGTAATTCCTTTGGCAATCATTTCAATATTTGGAGACAAATTGAACAATTTGTTCTTTATTGTCCTTGGATTGCTTAAGTATTCCCCCATATCCAATATCAGAAGCATCCGTTTTAACAATTTTGAAAGCAGATGGATCGGCAATATGTAAGCGAGGAATTTCCTTGACTGTACGTTTGATTTGTTTTACAATATCAGTATGGACTTGAGTCCATGGAGGAGGATCTTTTTGGAGCCTTGATGGAGTGGTTTGCAAATTACATTGATGCGAGGAAAGAATTCAATAATATAATTCAAACTTCCAAGAAATTTTTGCAATTGATTTTTGTCTCTGACTTCATCAGGAAATTTTTCAGAAAAAACTATTAATCTTTCAATGGGTATGATGATACCTTGATGAATATAGTGTCCTAGAAAGTGGATTTTGGCTTTGAACAGAGATATTTTAGCATGCGAGACTACTAAGCCATTTTTCTTTACAATATTGATAAAATGATTAATGTGTTTGAAATGTTTTTCTATGGATGTAGAAAATATTAAAACATCATCTATGTAAACTATAATGTAATCATAACAATGATTAAAAATATCATTCATAATCCTTTGGAATTCAGAAGGGGCTTTTTTTAATTTAAAATGCATGACATTCCATTCATATTAGCCAAAAGGAACTGTAAAAACTGTTTTGTATCTATCCTTTTGGCTAATTTGAATTTGCCAGATGCTTAATTTCATATCAAATTTTGAAAAGATCTTTGCATCATAAAGTTTATTCAACAAATCTTTTTTTATTAGGAATTGGGTATCTTATCCATTTTAAAGCTTTATTCAAAGGTTTGTAATTTATTACAAATCTTGGAACTCCTCTTTCTAGTTTAGCATTTTTGTTGACATAGAAAGCAGAGCAACTCTAAAGTGATTGGCTCTTCCTAATAAGTTTCTTCTCAAGAAGTTCCTAAATTTTCTTTTGACAGAAATTGAGAATTTCGTGGTTCATTTGAGAAGGCCTAACTTTAGTAGGAATATCTTTTTCAGAGAATCCTAGTTCACAAGGCAAATCAACTATGTGACACTTACAAGACCAGAAAGCATTGAGAATATTGAAACATATTGAATCTTTGATCTGACTTTCGAGATAGGAAATCTTTTTCTGAAAGTTTGCTTTAGAAAGATTATCATCTATTCTTTTGTATTCGAGGTCATCTTTAAGAAAACTGGAGATGAGTTTCTTTATTCTGAATAATACAATTTATTTCAAAAATAGAATGTTCTTGGATGATATTTAAATTTCTGGTTTGGGATTTTGAAATGAAATCAAAACATATCCTTTTTCCTAAGGTTTCTATTTCAATTCCCTTATCAATAACTTTAAAAGGTCAGAGCAAGTTGATAAAAGGGGATCCTAGAATGACATTTTGTCTGATATTCTTAACAAGAAGGAAATGAGTTTTGAAAGAAATTTGGTCTTTTACAACCTTGGCTTCGAGAATTTTGAAATTTATATTTAACTTATTCCCAAATGCTGATTTAAGAGACTGGGAAGTTTTTTCAAAATATTTAGTTGGCATGAGACATTCCCTTATACAATTAAGGTTTGCACCAGTATCAAAAAGAGCTGTAGTATTCATGACAAATTTATTTTGGATTCTTATAGAAATATTGATGATCCATTTTCTGGTGGTTATTTCTGAAAATATTAAAAGGAAGTTTGTATCAGAAGAAGATGGGAGTCGAGGAGGAATATTATCACTTTCTTCTAAATCTTATTCTTTTTGTTTTCCTTTTAAATTTTTCATTTTAATATCCAAAATGTCTTTTTGCATGATTAACTGAGCAGTTTTAAGATCTTGTATCTCTTGTTTTTGTCTATTGATTTCATGAGTAAGATCACTTATAGAAATCGGTTTGAAGTTTGATTTTTTGGCTTTTCCCAGTATATTAGAAATATTGTAGGGATTGTTAGTTTGAAGTGGAGATTTAGAAATTGGCTCGGGGTTTTGGAAATTATTCAAATATTTAATTTTTGTTTCAGGATCAGTGATCTGATCAAAAGTTTGTAAAAGAATTTCTTGGATCAAAATTTTTGTCAATGATCTGTAAATGATATCAGAGCCAAGGGGTAGATAAAGATATTCTTTATAATTTCATTCGCAGTAAAGATGATTTCTTTCGTGGAGGTCTTTTTTAATGATATCTGGATGTATTCCAGGCAGTAAAACCCATAGGGGTAGTAAGTCCATTGGTAAGCATCACAGACATCTATTGAAAAGAAGGAAGTAGTTTTTTACAATGAACTTATTAAGAAGATCTGAGTCTTTTTCTAGTTCATTATTATAAATGTTCTCAGATCAAGGACAAAAAAATAGAGAAGAGATTAATATAGAAGATTTCAATAAATCTATTGAAAATTAGTTCATTCCAAAAGTTAAACTTGATAAAATTTATGTGTAACGCCTCCAACCTCGGGGTCATTCACGTGACGTTCCGTTTATTATTATCTTTCGTTATACACAAGCGGAAGCATTTCTCGGGACGATCACAATTAATTCATACAGCGGAAATAAGACAAACAACATCATGAGCAAACTTTATGTTTACAATGCATGCAAACATGTTTTAACAAGCTCTTCGGGCAATGGCAAATAACACATTTTTCACACGCATTATGAATGGCAAAACTTGACTTTGGTTATCCTATACCCACTATGATTTCTCGCCTCTTCATCTCCATCCCGGTCTCGTCTGCCTGGCCATTTCACATTCCACCAGTGGCTTTATCCCGGAGCCGGCCCTCATCGCAAGCGTCGTGATTTGGCGGTGGGTGTGGCCTTTTCCGGCATTCGTCACGATAAGTACTTCGGCTCTCTGCTCCACAGGATTGCCAACGCGGGCTGGGGGAGATGCCATTCTACGAACTTGAAAAAGGGGAAACAACAGGGGATGAGTCGGGGAAACTCAGCAAGTGAAAACACTAATATCAAACAAGGATATATTGATCGCCGTTTACATAAGTCGGCCCTTACCGCACTCGCATCGATGACAGATCAATAGCAAAGTTCAACAAGAGAACATCGAGCATGGCTATAACATGTGCACCTTGCCATTCAAGTCTCGATTCTATCTCAAAACAACATCAAACATGATTAAACCAAGGAAATGAACCAATTATAACCGAGAAACGGTCCAATCAAACCACGTCACAACGCATCTTAATATCCTTTCCCGATATTAGGGAATTCACTTATACAACCAACAAAGCTAGAATTAAAAGCGAGAGGCGTGAGTCTTGGCAATTCTCGACGGTTAGCCCTTTCTTTTCTCTCCCACGGCTTTCTTTCTCTCTCTCTCTTTTCTCTTGGCCGAATGGCCTTCCTCTATTTATAGAGAGACAAAACTTGGGGCCAAAGTTTATGGTATAAAGCCATGGCATATGTCATGTGAAGCATGAGGTCATGGCTTAAGTCATTTGAAGCATGAAGTCATTGCTTATCTCACATGACCATTAAGAACATAAGCCAAAAGCCATGATGAAGGTGATAAGCTTGGACCAATAAATGTGACTTCCACAAGAAGATTTAATCCTTAACTTGGTTAAATTCGTTTTCATATCCTCTTCCTTCATTTGACCTCCAATCAAAGCATAAAATATCTCATTTGAAAGTTCAGATGCGTACTTTAAGTCAATAAGATATTTTATGCTTTAATTGGAGGTCAAATGAAGGAGGAGGATATGAAAACGAATTTAACCAAGTCAAGGATTAAATCTTCTTGTGTAAGTCACATTTATTGGTCCAAGCTTATCACCTTCATCATGGCTTTTGGCTTATGTTCTTAATGGTCATGTGAGGTAAGCAATGACCTCATGCTTCAAATGACCTAAGCCATGACCTCATGCTTCATGTGACATATGCCATGACTTCATACCCTAAACTTTGGCCCCAAGTTTTGTCTTTCTATAAATAGAGGAAGGCCATTCGGCCAAGAGAAAAGAGAGAGAGAGAAAACCAAGAGAGAAAGAAAGCCGTGGGAGAGAAAAGAAAGGGCTAACTGCCGTGAGTTGCCGAGACCCCAAGACCGTTGTTCTCACAATCCGTTTTTCTCTCTCTAGTTCTTGTTTTAGTTAGTGTAAGTGAATTCCCTAATACCGGGAAAGGATATTGAGATGTGTTGTGACGTGGTTGCTTGGACCGTTTCTCGGTCATTTGGTTGGTCGTAGTTGGTTCATTTCCTTGGTTTAATCATGTTTCATGTTTGATGTTGTCTTGAGATGGAATCGAGACTTGAATGGCAATGTGCACATGTTATAGCCATGCTTGATATTCTCTTGTTGAACTTTGCTATTGATCTGTCATCGATGCGGATGCAGTAAGGGCCGACTTATGTTAACAACGATCAATATATCCTCGCTTGATGTTAGTGTTTTCACTTGCCGAGTCTCCTCGACTCATCTCTCATTTTTCCCTTTCAAGTCCATAGGATGGTCGAACGGACGGCGGCGACAGGGGAAGTTTGAGCCATGTTAGAGTTCGGGGAAAGCGAGGAGCGAGAAGCAGTAGTGGGCTTAGGACACCCAAGCCATAATGTTCGTTGTGTGTAAATGGCTAAAATTGGCTAAGTTGGCTTGTAAAATATGTTTGCGTGTCCTGTAAGTATAAGGTTTGCTTATGATGTTGTTTGTCTTAATCTCGCTGTTGTTTTAAATGTGATTGTCTCGAGATATGCTTTCGCTTGTGTATAATGAAAGATATTAATAAACGGGACATCATGTGAATGACCTCGAGGTTGAGGGCGTTACAGTCTGTTTCTGTAACGCCCCCAACCTTGGGGTCATTCACATGACGTCCCGTTCATTATTATCTTTCGCTATACACAAGCGGAAGCATTTCTTGGGACAATTACAGTTAATTCACACAGCGCAAATAAGACAATAAACAACATGAGCAAACCTTATGTTTACAGTACATGCAAATATGTTTTAACAAGCCCGAAGGCAAACAACACATATTTCACACACATTATGAATAGTAAAACTTGACTTGGGTTATTCTATACCCACTACGGCTTCTCGCTTCTCACTTCTTCATCTCCACCCCGGTCCCGTCCACCTGGCCATCTCACATCCCACTCGTGGCTTTATCCTGGAGCCGGCCCACCCGCACCGCCAAAGCACCGTTGAACCCACATAGGGATCAACCTATTCTCCGTTCGCATAGCGATACCACGCCACGTACGGATAAGGCACCAAGTCCGTTAGGCCCTCATCGAACATCACAAGTTTCGTGATTCAGCGGTAGGTGCGGCTTTCTTTGGCATTCGTCATAGTAGGCACTTTGGCTTTCTACTCCACGGGATTGCCAACGCAGGCTGGAGGAGATGACATACTACAGACCTGAAAGGAAAAAACGGGAGATGAGTTAGGGAGACTCAGCAAGTAAACTTACTAATATCAAGCGATAACGAGGGGATCGCCGTTAGCACAAGCCGGCTCTTATCGCACCCGCATCGATGACAGATCAATAGCAAAGTTCAACAAAAGAACATCAAGCATGGCTATAACATGTGCACCTTGTCATTCAAGTCTCGGTTTTATCTCCAAAACAAACGTCAAACACAAAACATGATTAAATCGAGAAATGAACCAATTACAACCAACCAAACGATCGAGAAACGGTCATAGCAAACCGTGTCACACCGTATCACACCGTATCACAACTTCCTTTCCCGATATTAGGAAGTTTACTTATTCAACAATTAAACAAGAACTAGAGAATGAGTTTCGAGACGGGTGCGCTCGGAAAATTTCGGGCTTGAAGACGAACACTCGGGCCTTGGATGTGGCTTCGTCACTCAATCAAACCACAAGAGAGACACAGGCTAGCTGGTGAGCTTTTTCTCTCTTTCTTTTTCTTTCTTTTTCGATTATGAATACGAAACAAGAAAGCAAGTGGTGTGCGGCTTGAGAAAGAGGAAGGTGGCATGAGCAAGAGGAAGAAGAGAGAGAGGGAGAGGAGATGGTGTGAGGAACTAAAGGGGCACTAAGCCTATTTATAGGCAAGCTAACTTTGCTCACCAAGTTTAGGAGTCAAGGCTTACTCCTCAAGCTTTGACTATTTCTAAACTCTTCCAAGTCCAACTTGTTCCTCAAGTTCTTGACCAACTTGCTCAAGAAGATATATGGCCATCATGAAGGGGGTCCCTAAAGTCTTATGGCCATTAATTAGGCTTCTTGAACAAGCTTCATTCTTGGCCATTCATTTCCAAGCTTGGGCTTTAAGTTTTGTCTTCTCTAGAATCATCCAATTCCAAGTTTATTTCTCTCTCTCGGTTTCCCCATAGGCCAACCTCCAATCAAAGCATAACATATCTTATTTGAAAGCTCAGAACGTCTAATTTGAATCATTAGAAGACATCAAGTTGAAATTCCAACGTTTTCATATAGAAATTGATAAATCTTTGAAATCTGACAAAATCGGACAGCTTTGCACTATTCAAGAAATCGGACTTAAAATCATAGTAAATGAACTCCAAAAATTCTCAAATTTGAATATGTCATAAACAAGACCTTATCAAACATTTCTTGTGAAGAACACAAATTCGAAATCTTTCTGTAAACACCATTTTTAGTGGCTCAAACACAGACTAAAAACAGTTTGCTGAAACAGGATTCTGGTTTCTAAAATTAAGCTTTGTTCAGAATCCAAATCATCTTGGAAAATTTCCAAATTTATACACGTTATATAAAAGGAAGTTCTCCACAACTTTTGTGAAGGAAATGTTTTCAAAATCGGCCCAGAAAAGCTTGTAGAAAATCGATAAAGTGTGAACATTACTGAAATACCCATTCTGGGCAGTTTTACACGGTTCGAAAATCAAGCTGTCGTCTAACCGAAATCAACTCTAACAATTCTGAAATTAAAGTATGTAAAACTTCATGATGTTTGGAGAAACTTTCAAGAAGAAAGTGTTTGGAAATTCGAATCACAAAAGTCTCCCCAAAAATAACAAAATGAAGGGGTACAAAGGATCCGAAATTGGGTTTTCCAAAACAAGAGTAAAACATTTTGTTCCGTTTGAAAAATCACCAAACTTAAACCATAGCCATTTCCTAGGGACTGAAATTGAGGATGTTACACGCTCAAATAACACACTCTGATACCATCCTTTACTGAATTGTCACATCTTCAATTTTAGTCCCTGGAAAATGGCTATAATTTAAGGCTCCGTTCGTTTGGCAGAAAATACTGTGTTTTTGAAAAATGTTTTTCCGGAAGTCATTTTCCAGGAAAATGTTTTCCCGGAACATAATTTTCCGGTGTTCGGCAACTAATATGAAAAAGTTTCGTAAAATATTTTTTGCCGGCGACCGAAAGGGGGAAGGAGGAGTTTGACGGAAAATAATTTCCGCTTTTCAGAAGCGGAAGTCATTTTCCATAGATTTAGGCTATTTTGTGAAGGGGTGAAGGAAAATGTTTTCCCACGGAAAACATTTTCCGCCCCCCGAACACCGGAAAACGGGGAAAATATTTTTCAGGAGAATATTTTCTGCTAAATGAACGGAGCATAAGTTTGGTGGTTTTCCAATTGGAATTAAATTTTTACTCTTGTTTTGGAAAACCCAGTTCGGATCCCTTGTACCCTTTCATTTTGTTATTTTTGGGGAGACTTTTGTTATCCGAATTTTCAAATACTTCCTTCTTGAAAGTTGTTCCAAATATCTTGAAGTTTTACATACTTTAATTTTAGAATTTTTGAAGTTGATTTGGGTTGGACGACAGCCTGATTTTCGAACCGTGCAAAACTGCCCAAAATGGGTATTTCGGTGATGTTCCCACATTCTTGATTTTCTACAAGCTTTTCTGGAACGATTTTGGAAACGTTTCCTTTACAAAATTTGTTGAGAACGTCCATTTCTATAAGGTGTATAAATTTGGAAATTTTTTGAGATGATTTGGATTCTGAACAAAGCTTAATTTGGGAAACCGGAATCCTGTTTCAGCGAACTGTTTTTAGTCTTTTTTTGAGCCACTAAAAATGGTGTTTACAGAAAGATTTCGAATTTGTGTTCTTCACGAAAAATGTTTGATAAGGTCTTTTTTATGACATATTCAAATTTGAGAATTTTCGGAGTTCATTTACTATGATTTTAAGACCGATTTCGTGAACAGTGCAAAACTGTCCAGTTTTGCCAGATTTCAAGGATTTAGCATTTTCTATACGAGAACGTTGGAATTTGGACTTGGTGTCTTCTGATGACTTAAAGTACGCATTCTGAGCTTTCAAATGAGATATTTTGTGCTTTGATTGGAGGTCAAATGAAGGAGGAGGATATGAAAACGAATTTAACCAAGTCAAGGATTAAAGCTTCTTGTGAAAGTCACATTTATTGGTCCAAGCTTATCACCTTCATCATGGCTTTTGGCTTATGTTCTTAGTGGTCATGTGAGGTAACCAATGACCTCATGCTTCAAATGACCTAAGCCATGACCTCATGCTTCACGTGACATATGCCATGACTTCATACCCTAAACTTTGGCCCAAAGTTTTGTCTTTTTATAAATAGAGGAAGGCCATTCGGCCAAGAGAAAAGAGAGAGAGAGAAAACCAAGAGAGAAAGAAAGCCGTGGGGGAGAAAAAAAAGGGCCAACCGCCATGAGTTGCCGAGACCCCAAGGCCGTTGTTCTCACCATCCGTTCTTCTCTCTCTAGTTCTTGTTTTAGTTAGTGTAAGTGAATTCCCTAATACCGGGAAATGATGTTGAGATGCGTTATGACGTGGTTGCTTTGATCGTTTCTCGGTCGTTTGGTTGGTCGTGGTTGGTTCATTTCCTTGGTTTAATCATGTTCATGTTTGATGTTGTTTTGAGATGGAATCGAGACTTGAATGGCAAGGTGCACATGTTATAGCCATGCTTGATGTTCTCTTGTTGAACTTTGCTATTAATTTGTCATCGATACGGGTGCGGTAAGGGCCGACTTATGTTAACGGCGATCAATATATCATCGCTTGATATTAGTGTTTTCACTTGCTGAGTCTCCCCAACTCATCCCCCGTTTTTCCCTCTCAGGTCCATAGGATAGTCGAATGGACAGCGGCGACAGGGGAAATTTGAGCCATGTTAGAGTTCGGGGAAAGCGAGGAGCGAGAAGCAGTAGTACGCTTAGGACACCCAAGCCATAATGTTCGTTGTGTGTAAATGGCTAAAATCGGCTAAGTTGGCTTGTAAAATATGTTTGCGTGTCCTGTAAGTACAAGGTTTGCTTATGATGTTGTTTGTCTTAATCTTGCTGTTGTTTTAAATGTGATTGTCCCGAGATATGCTTCCGCTTGTGTATAATGAAAGATATTAATGAACGAGACGTCACGTGAATAACCCCGAGGTTGGGGGCGTTACAGTCTGTTTTGGTATCACCTCGGGGTCATTCACATGACGTCCCGTTCATTATTATCTTTTGTTATATACAAGCGGAAGCATTTCTCGAGACAATCACAATTAATTCACACAGCGGAAATAAGACAAACAGCATCATGAGCAAACCTTATGTTTACAATGCATGCAAACATGTTTTAACAAGCCCTTCGAGCCATGGCAAATAACACATTTTTCACACGCACTATGAATGGCAAAACTTGACTTGGGTTATCCTATACCCACTATGGCTTCTCGCTTCTTCATCTCCACTCCGGTCCTGTCCGCCTGGCCATCTCACATCCCACCCATGGCTTTATCCCGGAGTCGGCCCTCATCGCAAGCGTCGTGATTTGGCGGTGGGCGCGACCTTTTCCGGCATTCGTCACGATAAACACTTCGGCTCTCTGCTCCATAGGATTGCTAACGCGGGCTGGGGGAGATGCCATCCTACGGACCTGAAAGGAAAAATAACGGGGGATGAGTCGGGGAAACTCAGCAAGTGAAAACACTAATATCAAGCAAGGATATATTGATCGCCATTAACATAAGTCGGCCCTTACCGCATCCGCATCGATGACAGATTAATAGCAAAGTTCAACAAGAGAACATCAAGCATGGCTATAACATGTGCACCTTGCCATTCAAGTCTCGATTCCATCTCAAAACAATATCAAACATGAAACATGATTAAACCAAGGAAATGAACCAACTACGACCA
This sequence comes from Syzygium aromaticum, assembly GCA_024500025.1. NCBI lineage: Eukaryota > Viridiplantae > Streptophyta > Magnoliopsida > Myrtales > Myrtaceae > Syzygium > Syzygium aromaticum. The sequence goes on from CM044892.1 coordinate 37,285,714, forward strand.
ATCAAACAACCGAGAAACGGTCCAAACAACCACGTCATAACGCATCTCAACATCCTTTCCCGGTATTAGGGAATTCACTTATACTAACTAAAATAAGAACTAGAGAGAGAAGAACGGATGGTGAGAACAACGGTCTTGGGGTCTCGGCAACTCATGGCGATTGGCCATTTCTTTTCTCTCCCACGACTTTCTTTCTCTCTTGAAGGAGGAAGATATGAAAACGAATTTAACCAAGTCAAAGATTAAATCTTTTTGTGGAAGTCACATTTATTGGTCCAAGCTTATCACCTTCATCATGGCTTTTGGCTTATGTTCTTAATGGTCATGTAAGGTAAGTAATGACCTCATGCTTCAAATGACCTAAGCCATGACCTCATACCCTAAACTTTGGCCCTAAGTTTTGTCTCTCTATAAATAGAGGAAGGCCATTCGGCCAAGAAAAAGAGAGAGAGAGGGAAGCCGAGAGAAAGAGAGAAAAAGCTTACCAATTAACCCGTGTCTCTCTTGTGGTTTGATTGAGCTAGGAAGCCACGTCTAAGGCCTGAGTGTTCGTGTTCAAAGCCCGAGAACCACCAAGAATCGTCTGAGAATTGTCGAGACTCACGCCTATCGCTTTTAATTCTAACTTTATTGGTTGAGTAAGTGAATTCCCTAATATCGGGAAAGGATGTTGAGATGCGTTGTGACGTAGTTACTTGAACCGTTTCTCGATCGTTTGGTTGGTCGTAGTTGGTTCATTTCCTTGGTTTAATCATGTTTCATGTTTGATATTGTTTTGAGATAGAATCGAGACTTGAATGGCAAGGTGCACATGTTATAGCTATGCTTGATGTTCTCTTGTTGAACTTTGCTATTGATCTGTCATCGATACGGGTGCGGTAAAGGCCGACTTATGTTAACGTCGATCAATATATCATCGCTTGATATTAGTGTTTTCATTTGTTGAGTCTCCCCGACTCATCCCTCGTTATTTTCCCTTTCAGGTCCGTAGGATGGCATCTCCCCCAGCCCGCATTGGTAATCCCGTGGAGCAGAGAGCCGAAGTGCTTATCGTGACGAATGCCGGAAAAGACTGCGCCTACCGCCGAATCACGACGCTTGCGACAAGAGCTGGCTCCGGGATAAAGCCACGGGTGGGATGTGAGATGGCCAATCGAGGTCAGGGAAAAGAAAGGTCGCTGGTCCAGAGCTTGTCTACATTATAGTGGATACTGTAAAGGTACTAAGGTAAGATAAGTCCTAGGTACGTAAGATCTTTTGAAATTTGAGATCGAAAAGGGAATTAGCCTATCGGTTGGCATTGCCATCGAAACTTGCTCAGGTACATGTTGCGTTGCATGTATTGATATTGTAAAAGTGTGAGCCCGATTCGGCACGCGTGCTAAATTTTTCAACGAGGTCGAAGTGGACAGCAGAGTGTCCTATGCTGAGGAGCAGGTGCAGATCGTGGATTGTAAGGAGCAAGTGTTGTGAGATAAGGCCATTCCCTTAAGTAAGGTCCTATAGTGTCACCGGGGCATAAAAGAAGCCACTTGAGAGAGTTAGGAATTGAGGAAAAGTTGATACCTGAATTTATTCGAGGAACCAGGTACGCGTTTTAAATTTCGAGGACGAAATTCTTTTAGAGGGGAAGAATTGTCACATCCTCAATTTCAATCCCTGGAAAATGGCTATGGTTTAAGTTCGGTGGTTTTCCAATTGGAACTAAATTTTTACTCTTGTTTTGGAAAATCCAGTTCGGATCCCTTGTACCCTTTCATTTTGTTATTTTTGGGGAGACTTTTGTGATCCGAATTTTCAAACACTTCCTTCTTGAAAGTTGTTCCAAATATCTTGAAGTTTTACATACTTTAATTTCAAAATTTTTGGAGTTGATTTGGGTTGGACGACAGCCTGATTTTCGAACCATACAAAACTACCCAAAATGGGTATTTCGGTGATGTTCCCACATTCTTGATTTTCTACAAGCTTTTTTGGAACGATTTTGGAAAAGTTTCCTTTACAAAATTTGTTGAGAACGTCCATTTCTATAATGTGTATAAATTTGGAAATTTTTTGAGATGATTTGGATTCTAAACAAAGCTTAATTTTGGAAACCAGAATCCTGTTTCAGCGAACTGTTTTTAGTCTGTTTTTGAGCCACTAAAAATGGTGTTTACAGAAAGATTTCGAATTTGTGTTCTCACGAGAAATGTTTGATAAGGTCTTGTTTATGACATATTCAAATTTAAGAATTTTCGGAGTTCATTTACTATGATTTTAAGACCGATTTCGTGAACAGTGCAAAACTGTCCGGTTTTGCCAGATTTCAAGGATTTAGCATTTTCTATACAAGAATGTTAGAATTTGGACTCGGTGTCTTCTGATGACTTAAAGTACGCATTCTGAGCTTTCAAATGAGATATTTTATGCTTTAATTGAAGGTCAAATGAAGGAGGAATATATGAAAACGAATTTAACCAAGTCAATGATTAAATCTTCTTGTGGAAGTCACATTTATTGGTCCAAGCTTATCACCTTCATCTTATGTTCTTAATGGTCATGTGAGGTAAGCAATGACTTCATGCTTCAAATGACCTAAGCCATGGCCTCATGCTTCACATGACATATGCCATGACTTCATACCCTAAACTTTGGCCCCAAGTTTTGTCTCTTTGTAATTAGAGGAAGGCCATTCGGCCAAAAGAAAAGAGAGAGAAAGAAAACCAAGAGAGAAAGAAAGCCATGGGAGAGAAAAGAAAGGGCCAACTGCCGTGAGTTGCCGAGATCCCAAGGCCGTTGTTCTCACTATCCGTTCTTCTCTCTCTAGTTTTTGTTTTAGTTAGTGTAAGTGAATTCCCTAATACCGAGAAAAGATGTTGAGATGCGTTGTGACGTGGTTGCTTGGACCGTTTCTCGGTCGTTTGGTTGGTCATAGTTGATTCATTTCCTTGGTTTAATCATGTTTCATGTTTGAAGTTGTTTTGAGATGGAATCGAGACTTGAATGGAAATGTGCACATGTTATAGCCATACTTGATGTTCTCTTGTTGAACTTTGCTATTGATCTGTCATCGATGCGGGTGCGGTAAGGGCCGACTTATGTTAACGGCGATCAATATATCATCGCTTGATATTAGTGTTTTCACTTGCTGAGTCTCCCCGACTCATCCCCTGTTTTTCCCTCTCAGGTCCATAGGATGGTCGAACGGACGACGGCAATAGGGGAAGTTTGAGTCATGTTAGAGTTCAGGGAAAGCGAGGAGCGAGAAGCAATAGTGGGCTTAGGACACCCAAGCCATAATGTTCATTGTGTGTAAATGGCTAAAATCGGCTAAGTTGGCTTGTAAAATATGTTTGCGTGTTCTGTAAGTACAAGGTTTGCTTATAATGCTGTTTGTCTTAATCTTGCTGTTGTTTTAAATGTGATTGTCCCAAGATATACTTCTGCTTGTGTATAATGAAAAATATTAATGAACGGGACATCACGTGAATGACCCAGAGATTGGGGGCGTAACAGTCTGTTTTGGTATCACCTCGGGGTCATTCACATGACGTCCCATTCATTAATATGTTTCATTATACACAAGCGGAAGCATATCTCTAGACAATCACATTTAAACAATAATGAGATTAAGACAAAAGCATCATAAGCAAACATTGTACTTACAGGACACGCAAACATATTTTACAAGCCAACTTAGTCGATTTTAGCCATTTACACACAACGAACATTATGGCTTGGGTGTCCTAAGCCCACTACTGCTTCTCACTCCTCGCTTTCCCCGAACTCTAACATGGCTCAAACTTTCCCTGTCGCTGCCGTCCGTTCGACCATCCTATGGACCTGAGAGGGAAAAACGGGGGATGAGTCGGAGAGACTTAGCAAGTGAAAACATTAATATCAAGCGGGAATATATTGATCGCCGTTAACATAAGTCAATCCTTACCGCACCCACATCGATGACAGATCAATAGCAAAGTTCAACAAGAGAACATCAAGCATGGTTATAACATGTGCACCTTGCCATTCAAGTCTCGATTCCATCTCAAAACAACATCAAACATGAAATATGATTAAACCAAGGAAATGAACCAACTACGACCAACCAAACAATTGAGAAACGGTCTAAGTAACCATGTCACAACGCATCTCAACATCCTTTCCCGGTATTAGAGAATTCACTTACACTAACTAAAACAAGAACTAGAGAGAGAAGAACGAATGGTGAGAACAACAGCCTTGGGGTCTCGACAACTCACGGCTGTTGGCCCTTTCTTTTCTCTCCCACGGCTTTCTTTCTCTCTTGGTTTTCTCTCTCTCTCTTTCCTCTTGGCCGAATGGCCTTCCTCTATTTATAGAGAGACAAAACTTCGGGCCAAAGTTTAGGGTATGAAGTCATGGCATATGTCATGTGAAGCATGAGGTCATGGCTTAGGTCATTTGAAGCATGAGGTCATTGCTTACCTCACATGACCATTAAGAACATAAGCCGAAAGCCATGATGAAGGTGATAAGCTTTGATCGATGAAGGTGATAAGCTTTGATCAATAAATGTGACTTCCACAAGAAGATTTAATTCTTGACTTGGTTAAATTCGTTTTCATATCCTCCTCCTTCATTTGACCTCCAATCAAAGTACAAAATATCTCATTTGAAAGCTCAGAATGCGTACTTTAAGTTATCAGAAGACACCGAGTCCAAATTCCAACGTTCTCGTATAGAAAATGCTAAATCCTTGAAATCTGGCAAAACCAGATAATTTTGCACTGTTCACGAAATCGGACTTAAAATCATAGCAAATGCACTCCGAAAATGGTCAAATTTGAATATGTCATAAACAAGACCTTATCAAACATTTCATGTGAAGAACACAAATTCGAAATCTTTCTGTAAACATCATTTTTAGTGGCTCAAAAACAGACTAAAAACAATTAGCTGAAACAGGATTCTGGTTTCTCAAATTAAGCTTTGTTTAGAATCCAATCATCTCAAAAAATTCCCAAATTTATCTACGTTATAGAAAAGGACGTTTTCAACAACTTTTGTGAAGGAAATATTTCCAAAATCGTCCCAGAAAAACTTGTAGAAAATCAAGAATGTGGGAACATTACCGAAATACTCATTCCGGGCGGTTTTGCACGGTTCGAAAATCAGGCTGTTGTCCAACCCAAATTAACTCCAAAAATTCTGAAATTAAAGTATATAAAACGTCAAGATGTTTGGAACAACTTTTAAGAAGGAAGTGTTTGGAAATTCGGATCACAAAAGTCTCCTAAAAAATAACAAAGTGAAGGGGTACAAGGGATCTGAACTGGGTTTTCCAAAACAAGAGTAAAAATTTAGTTCCAATTGGAAAACCACCAAACTTAAATCATAGCCATTTTCCAGGGACTAAAATTGAGGATGTGACAATTCTTCCCCTCTAAAAGAATTTCATCCTCGAAATTTAAAACGCATACCTGGTTCCTCGAATAAATTCAGGTATCAACTTTTCCTCAATACTTCGCTTTCTCAGGTGGCTTCTTTTATGCCCCGGTGACACTATAGGACCTTAACTAAGGGAATAGCCTTATCTCTCAATCCGAGACTTTGCTATTGATCTTTTCTCTCCCACGGCTTTCTTTCTCTCTTGGTTTTCTCTCTCTCTCTTTTTTCTTGGCCGAATGGCCTTCTTCTATTTATAGAGAGACAAAACTTCGGGCCAAAGTTTAGGGTATGAAGTCATGGCTTATGTCATGTGAAGCATGAGGTCATGGCTTAGGTCATTTGAAGCATGAGGTCATTGCTTACCTCACATGACCATTAAGAACATAAGATGAAGGTGATAAGTTTGGACCAATAAATGTGACTTCCACAAGAAGATTTAATCCTTGACTTGGTTAAATTCGTTTTCATATCCTCCTCCTTCATTTGACCTCTAATCAAAGCATAAAATATTTCATTTGAAAGCTCAAAATGCATAATTTAAGTCATCAGAAGACACTGAGTCCAAATTCCAACGTTCTCGTATAGAAAATGCTAAATCCTTGAAATCTGGCAAAACCGGACAGTTTTGCACTGTTCACGAAATTGGACTTAAAATCATAGTAAATGAACTCTGAAAATTCTCAAATTTGAATATGTCATAAACAATACCTTATCAAACATTTCTCGTGAAGAACACAAATTCAAAATCTTTTTGTAAACACTATTTTTAGTGGCTCAAAAATTGACTAAAAACAGTTCACTGAAACAGGATTCTGGTTTCCCAAATTAAGCTTTGTTCAGAATCCCAATTATCTCGAAAAATTCCCAAATTTATACATGTTATAGAAAAGGACTTTCTCAACAACTTTTGTGAATGAAACTTTTCCAAAATCGTCCTAGAAAAGCTTGTAGAAAATCAAGAATGTGGGAACATCACCAAAATACCCATTTTGGGCAGTTTTGCACGGTTCGAAAATCAGGCTGTCTTCCAACCCAAATCAATTCCAAAAATTCTGAAATTAAAGTATGTAAAACTTCAAGATATTTAGAACAATTTTCAAGAAGGAAGTGTTTGGAAATTCAAATCACAAAAGTCTCCCCAAAAATAACAAAATGAAGGGGTACAAGGGATCCGAACTGGGTTTTCCAAAACAAGAATAAAAATTTAATTCCAATCAGAAAACCACCAAACTTAAATCATAGCCATTTTTCAGGGACTGAAATTGAGGATGTGACATTATGAGCATTCAAAGTTTAAACTTTTTGGACACAATGACTATGTCATTATTACCGAAGAAAGAGATGTACCACTTTCTAGCTCTTTTGCTTCAATACAACTTTTGATTAAAGATTCAATAAAGAAACATTCCCAGAAATGGAATTACATTCATATAGGTTTGGTACAGGTCGGTGCAAAACCCCTTACCAAAGAAGGATTAGATACTTATTTACTCTTGTTTTGAGAGATACCGGACTTTTAAAATACGATAAATCCATTCTTGAAGCAGTCAAAACATGTCTTTGCAGTGGACCTATTCATTTTGATAGTCATCCTGGTCTCACCGTCTCTCTTAAAGACAAAAATATTTTAAAATCTCTAACTCTTCAGATAAAGACCCATAATTATTCTATAGCTGAAGGTTCTATTCCCATAACTCTCATATACAGAGTCTATTACAAAATTATGAACTCTGTATATGGCAGTAGGGCTTTCAAATTGAATTCCAATAGAAAAACTCTTCTTTTGCAAACAGATATTTCTAAAGCAAATACTACCATTCTTAGGACCATTCCTTGGAATTAAATAACCCTTCCTAATCAGTGGGAATTAGAAAACCAAATTCCCCAACAAATCATTCAAAATTCTGAACCTACCAATATCATTCAACATTCAGAATGAAGAGTAACAATTCAATTTTCCAGAAGATCTGTTGATATTCCTAGAAGGTCTTGTGATATCTGATTGATTCCTTCTTGGCATTCCACTTCTTTTCGAAGAATATGGCCATTGTGTGTGTGTGTGTGTATATATGGCCACTGTATAAAGTTGTGGGCAAAATGGCCGACCCATGATGAGTCGAGAAAAAGTCGAGTGGGCATTTTCGCGAGACCCAAGCATGATGGATGATGCTCTCTACGCCATGGAAAAAGAAACCCTCCATTGTCTTCTCTTTCCCCTTTCTAATGCAAAACCAAACCAGAAGAAGAGAGGCCACTTTTGTGGATAACTATATATGATATGATACATATCCTCTGTCTATCCTAGCGCAGATGATAGCACAAACCAATCACCCAGCTGACGTGGCCACGTGCCCGCTGGGACCCCCCACGTTGGATTCTCGGGTGGAAAGATGACGTGGAACGACATGCACTTCGCCATCGACACCGTGGACTCTGGCAAAAAAAAAAAAATCCAGATGCGCTGTACATACATTATGCACATGTGCTTCGAAAATCCAGGCGAGGTCCATGGACACCCCTGGCGATCGGATGAGAAGCGACCGACCGACCAACCGACCGACTCGTGGCTGACCGGAGCTTCAGAGGGGCCGGATGTCCGATCATTAGGAACCGATCTAAGAGTTTTTATGGGGCACGAGCACGTACAATACTATATAAAGTTACGTGCTTGAGTAACTATGAATAATAAGGACAAGAAACGAAAGAGAAAACTTCAGCGATCTATTCTCCCACCTTTCTTTTTTTCCCCCGCTCTATTTTCATTTCTTTTCAAAAGAAGAAAGTCAACAAACTCGAAGAGAAAGAGCGACAATCACCTATGAACAAATTTGGAATCGACGAGGTGACCACATAAACAAATCACCACCACCACCCCCACCAAAGGGATCGACACTTCTATATTAACACGGCCTCTCTCTCTCTCTGTAATACATTTTAGTACACAAAAGAATCAAAGAAGAAGAAGAAGAAGAAGAAGAAAAGAAACCAAAATCTCAGTACAATTCACTTCCTATACCCCCACCTCGCTGGTACACATTTTACTTTGCACAACCATTTCTCCGTCTCCCGTCGACTGTCGCCGGCTGCTGCCGAGCTTTGTGCGGTGGTGGAGGCACTCCGTGGGGCAGTTTCCTCGACGGCGAAGGGACTAACGTGGGAATCAAACTCCTGATGAGAAAGATCATAATTACTACCGATGCGAATATGTCCCATATCTTAAACCGCGATTCTAAGACTCTACAGTCAGACGGAATAAATACGACTGTGTAAACTTTATCCCCCTAGGATCCTCCTCGAAGTGCAAGCTATTCAGGAATATGACAGCGATATCACAAGTAATCTTTTCCTCAATCTATTAGAGGAAATACTAATCCAGTATTATTACCTTGTCTCTGGGTTCTTTGCTGACTTAGCCTGAGGTTTCTTGACCCTTGACGCCAAGCCGCTCTTGGCAACTTTAGAAGCGCTATATTGCCAGAGCAAATCTGGTTCAGAAGAGTCACTTGTTGCAGCCTCCAGGTCGTCGGAGTCGTTATCGTTGCATTGATCCCTCCGCACATCACAATCTTGGTTGTTCTTGATTTTGTTTGGTGAAAGCTTGTTTTGGGATACCATTGATGGATCTGAAGGGTGTTGTCTCTGATAAAACATGTGAGGCAACTCCCCGTTTTCGGCCTCCCAACTAACTGGTGGATGTTCCTGTCTGCTTAGCGCGTCGTGCTTTTTCACCATTACTTTATCAACCCACTCGCCTGAAACGAATGCTTTCTCATCATCCTTTCCACTTAGTACAGGATTGGTAACCGGTGGCCAGGGAGGTGAGTTTGCTAGCATATCCTGAAGATCTAAGCTCCGTCTTTTCAGCTTGGGTATCGATTTGTTCTGGACCTGCACATCAAATCGTCATTAGATGATTCTAAGGAATAATGGATGTGACGATTTCTATTACTGTCAAACCGCAAAATTTATGTATATGGGACTGGCAGTGAAAAATTACAAATTCAACCTGTCCATCCAGAAATGGCTGGGAATAAAATGTTATGTTATCAGCCATATAAGACGAAGAGAGAGAATGAAAGTCTTATCATCAAAGAAGAGTTAAAGGTCATTTTGACAAGGAGAACCCACCAGGAGACTCCACGTCCTATTTTGTCCCCATTTTTGTACAAAATAGTTATTAACAGTCCTCTCCATATCATATGACAGTAGAATAAGTACTCATTCTGTCTTTCCAGATATAGAAGATAAATTTGAAGTCTTCTCGTTAACCATTGCCAGTAAAACAATTTTCACTACACTTCAAATTCATGAAATTATATAAGGACTTTTATGTTCTGAGGCAACATACAAACCTATCTACAGTTTCTGAGCCGTAGCTAAATTACATCCTGATGTCTTGGCATATCACAGTAGGAGCAAATAGAGATAGCACGATTACTACTGGTTCTGGAGTCATTAAGGGAAAGTAAAGTTGGATGTACATGCCGACATAGGAAGTTAGGAAACTGTTTGTATTTGTCAAAATTCTTGATTTGGATGTCCATACCTCTATGTTTCCTACATCCTCCATGGGTTGTCTATGACTAATTGCCACATGTCCTGGACCCTCCCAACTAAGTTGCATAGAAAGTCCCGATTGTACTTCAATTCTTTCTGGACTGCTTGACCGGGAACGATGAAGCTGCTGTCTTTCTCCCTCCTTCTTTGCAAGAGCAGCCTTAAGGCCAGCTATCTGCATCCAAAGACATTGGACATTAGATTCAGTTTTCAAATAATCAAGCCTACAATTCTCAGTAATAGAGAACTTTTGAGATTCATTTTGCAAAATTAAGCAAGGTGGTCATAGAAGCAAAGGGCAAAGAAAATATCAACGACCAGTTGCAAGCTTAATTTTTAAGGGAGTAGACAAGATCTTTCTTCAGTTAAGCTATCGTGTAACACTTGAAGTCTGCTTGTTAAAAAAAAAAACACCTGCTCTTTTAGCTCTTTCACATCTGCGCTATCTTTATTAACTCGAGCAACACCAAGTTCAACAGTAGACACCCTTTCAGCAAATTTGAGTGTACTGATGCTTTCTCCTAAAGAATCAGGCTCTGGACTTATGTGCACAAACATGAGTGTCTTGGCTTGCCCTCCTGTTAAATGTGAGGTACAACAACTTGATTAGAATGTTAAAAGATAAAGAACATCTTCATCATCGAAGAAACAGAGTTACTCTTACCAAGTGAATCTTGGAGCAATTGTGTCAACTTACTGTTCCTGTAAGGAACATGTGAGTTCTTCTGAGCAAGTGCAGAAATCACATCTCCTAATGAAGAAAGAGATTTGTTAATATGTTGCGCCTCCTTCAGTCTATCCCCTGTCACCTCAGATTTGTCCACTCTTTCGCTTCCTGCCAGATCAACCAGATGCATGCAACCACGGAGAATGATTCCAGATGTTAGCACTTTTCCTTGGACGTGAACAGTCAGGCAGCTGTCAAATATTAGCAGGTAAAAGTTAGCCCCCATAGTGTTAGAACACAATCAAAATCTGGAATTATCAAAACGTACATAAGAAATAGAGGATTCGATTTGTCTTCACTTGAATATTGCCGAGCAACATAATACTGTAGACTATATTTCCGGTGACTTTACACTTTCTTAACAATCGCCCGGAGGAAGTAATAGCGAAATTCAATGAAAATATCATATACCTATGTGAACGGCTGCTGCGGTCATTGAGGGCAGTTGCACCAACTGCGCGATTACAATTACCGAGGTTCATCAAGTTCAGGACATCTGCTGATGACGACACAGGCACGAGGTTTGCATCAGGTACATTTATTCCATTTTGACCGCTGTTACGTATTTCTACTCTTTTGTTCTGACCATCAGTCACAAGGAGATCCCTGACTTGTTCATTATAAATCTCGATCATCTGAACAGATACCTCATATAAAATGGAACTCTTTCTCTGCTCAGAGAGAAGGAATAGATCACTCAATGCTCTGAAGTTTACGCCCATGCTTTCCTCAGTGAGTTCTTTTGGTCCAGTCTGGAGTGAGAGAAAAAAAGATTGATTATGCGACTGTTAAGTCAAAATTGGGTATTTAATGAGTCCAAAATAAATATGTTTGTTTGACATGGACCAAAAAAAGAGATGGATCTCTTACCATGGTATATGTTTTTCCAGATCCAGTTTGGCCATAAGCAAATATGCAGACGTTGTAACCATCAAGAACGGACCGAATAAGGGGCCGAGTGTCTGCGAATACTTCCTCTGCAAAGAAGCCAACAAACTTGAGCGAGAACATTAACAGAGGAACCCAGAATACCCTTGAAAAAAGTGTGTGCACCGATTAACCTTGGGTCGCTGAAGGACCAAATACTTTGTTGAATGTAAATGACTTCCTAGCCTCCTTCCCATATTTAGAGAAGGTATTCACTGTAATATTTCCTTCCTCTATGTGGTCCACAGTGCTTAGACGATTTGCTTGCCCGGCTAAAACTGGTCTCACGCGACAATATACCCTAATATTTCCTACTCAAACACACAAGGAACCATTAGACTGTTGATAGAAAGTTAAAGCATGAGACATAAAGTACTTTCAGCCCGAGTTGACGATGAAATCCTAGGAACAATACCTTTCAAGTCTTGCACCTGATTATACAACCTGCGATTTTCCTCTAGAACTTTTTGGTATCCAGAAGCAGCATGAGCTAGACTATGTAGATGTTTACCTATTCATGAGGTTATGAACAAGAAAGATCAGAAAAATTGGTACAATCGTGGAAAAAGGTGTGAACTCAGTTAGTTTACCAAGATTGGCAATCTCCTCCATGTACTTCATTTGTAGAAACTGCATTCCTGCTTTCGCTGTACATACAGTATGCTTCAGCTCCTGCAAAATAGCAATAGAGTACCATAAAGTAACCTCTTGCAAGCATTTAAAATTTTCTTTATTACGTGATTGCACTGCAGATACCTGAATATCTTTCTGTTGCTGGTCAACTAGCAGCCGTTTCTTCAAGAGTTGACCTTCTGATGCCTCATCATCAATCAACTTTTGACTGTACTGTTCCTCAGATTGGATGTGTGTCGCGATTTGCTCTTCAATCTAATTGATTCATCGATCTCAAACATTGTTAGATAAAAAATGAATCATTTAAATGTATGCATGCTCATGATGCAACTTCAACTGTTGCAAACCTGTAAATTACATTGTCAAATCAATCAGAATACCTTTGTGTCCTCGGATCCACTTGTAGAAAGAGTCTTGTCGCAGCAGGATACTTCCATATCTCTTGATTCAGTTCTCATCTGATTAGATGAGAAATAAAATCAAATATGTATTTATAAAGAAATTCGACTAATAAATACAGAAACAGGGGCCACCAGCACCATTGGTCCCTTAAAGGCAAGGAAACAGAAGCCCACGTTTGCTTACTGGGGGGGAAAATAGAGCCCATGTTTGATTTGGATTTGTTACAGGTGCACCAGCATTTATCAATGTGTAGCTCTACCGGTTCAGGTAGAACACATTCAGAAAATGGAAAAGAACTCTATCCGAATCAATTACCTGTGCTTGTAGATGTAGTACAATGCAGAGAAATAATAGCTACTCACCGGTTCATTTTGACTTGCTAAACGACGTTCAAACTCCTCCATGACTTTACTCAATAAAGATTCCACAACCTGTTAAGAGGAGGAAAGTTGAAATTTTTTGCTTAATTTGCTGCTCTTGCATAGGGGATGACAATAGGAACACGAAAGTGGAGCCCGATGGACAAGATAAAAGGGAGTGAAAGACGATTTGCAAACTGAGGTGTCCTATTGTGGCCGCAATCTAAATTTATTAGAAGTACCACGTCTGCATCAGTTGTATCATGTAAGGGCTCTTACAATTGGAATGTCTTCTTGTTTCTTATCTGAAAGAACTTGCCGTACTAACATATTCAGAGAACGAGACGATCCCTGCAAATTAGAGCACAGAAAAACGTTAATGGCCTATTCTTAGCTTTACAACAAGTGTAAACAAGATTAATGAGAACAGGGAAGCTCACTAACTGCAACATTGAGGTCCAGACATATATCACCATGTTCACCTAACAAACCATCTAGAGACTTCTCGCTGGCGGAGGAGGTCCTAGAGAAGGAATTCATGAATGGCTCTGAATTCTTCCGTATGAATTGTTTACTAGAGGCAATGGGTTTAGCTCCAGCAAGTTTCCATGATCCAACTCCACCTCCTTGTTTCCATTCGCTGTAAGCTTTTAGTGCCAGGACACAGTTCACAATCCGAGCCGATTTTCCTCCCTGGATGAATTTTAAGGAGTGCGAAAGGAAAAGTCTTCATTCAAATCCAATCATTCGGAAATCAAGCTAATTCATCAGGCATTTGTGATGGAATGAAAGAAACCGAATCACTCGCCACAGGGGCCACCAGAGCTTCAGTTAAAAGATAAGCAAGAATGGGAATCATCACTCTCCAATGACACCCACCTGTTCTAAGTCAGAGGCTTCAAAAGTCGGAAGCCCAATTTCCTCCGCAATAACAAGAAAGTTCCTTACATTCTCAAAATACTGATAAGCCGAAAGTGCCGCTCCGTCGGGAATGATAACAGAGTCGGATGGGGCTTCAACCACCTAACAGTCAGAAGGGTTACACAAGGTCATGAAACCCGAAATGGCTGCTCATGCGACCGCGCCTACAGTAGAAAGAAAAGGCAGCATACTTTCGGTATAGCCCCGGGTTGTACTTTGTTCAGAACATTGCAAAGGATTATCCCGCTTCGCAATCCGAGCCTAAACTCTTCTTCAGAAGGGTGAGCGGGCAGATCTTTGCCCCCAACCACTCCGACAGTCTTCCTCAACCATCCGGCCGCTTCATACCTTCTCGAGGCTGCGCAGCAATGTCAGGAATGTCAAATTCAACATTTTGGCAGGTCCCCACTTCCAAAAAACACAAAAACTCGAAATCTACGCGACTGGAAAAATCGTTCCCGCTCGCACTCGAACAGGCGAATTCGCAAAAGCTCGACCGAGGGAAACTTGTCTCGCGCGATACCAAGAAACATGCAGAATCTCCATAAACATGAGGAAGAGATCAAGATTGTCATCTTGCGTTGCCCATAAGAGTTCAAGATCGACCCGTCAAGAAAAGCCCCGCCAAAACTATCCAAATTCTCAATGCCTGAGCAAACCCAACGCCGCAAACTGGAAAAGATTGAATCGCAAAGATCTCCAAAACCCAGCAAATGCGGTCCCGGAGGGGAAGGCGAAAGAACAAAACGCACCCGTCGCCCGATTCAAACTAAAAAAAGAAAAAAAGAAAGAGAAGAAGCGAAAAAAACAGAACCCGACGACCAAAAAGATCCGTACAAGCTTCCTCTGCTTTCCGGGAGGCCAAGTTGCGGTCGCTCAACCGGGTCTTGTGCTGCTGAAGAACGCCCTCCACCACGGACTCCACGGAGAACGTCACCGCTTGCTCCGTCGCCATCTCCTCCTCCGCACGCCGGCACAACAGAGGGGGAGGCACAATGCCGAACGGATGCTGTATACCCACTACGCGTTGTATGATTGAACAGGGGATTCCGATCGGAGTTTCCCGAGGAGGAGGAGGAGGAGGAGGAGAGGGGACGGCGACGGGGGGAAGGTGGGGGAAAGGGAGGGGAGGGAAGAGGGAGAGCAAATGCGGGTGGATTCTCTCGGGACTTCGCTCTCCCTTCCCCTCTGTTTCTCTCTGCTTTTTTCTCTCTCTCTCTCTCTCTCTCTCTCGTTTCGCTTTCTAAATATTGGCTGTCGAAGAGGTTGGGGGGGAAAGGGCGGCACCGCACCAAAAACCGAACCTGGTTCCGAGCCTCTCGGGGGACAGGAGGGCTTTGACGGTTTACATTCTTTTTTTTCCTGAGGGGAGGGGGCAAAATGGGCAATTCGCTCTGCTCTTTTTTCTTATTTTATGTCTCTTTTTTTTTGCTCCTTTTTCTTCTTTTTCGAAATATTTTCCATGGAAATGATATGGCTACAAAGGCTGTTTCGAAAAATCGAAAGTTGCTTGTCCGGGTCCGATGAATCTCCCCATCGCCACGTGTTCCGAAAAATATAATTTGTTCGAATTTCGAATATAATATCTGGATAACTATTGAATTCTTCGAAAACTGCGGGACGCGATTCGTGAGCCATAAATTAAATGGTGATGATTCGAGTTATAGATTGCTCAGGTACCGGATCGATGGTGTTCTTATGTTGTAATTGCTGTAAGAGCAATAGTTATTATTGCGTGAAGATGAGATGAATCCTTTTTGTCAAGAGTTTACTGTAGAATTCTGTATGAAAAAATGTTTTAAGATTAATAAGAAAAAAACAATAGATGTTAGAGAATCTACATATATGTGTATCAATCGTTTTTACAATTTGAATCACGAGGTCATAACTCGCAAGCATTGTCGATGTAGTCTCGAAACTAACCACAATTATTTAGCAATAACTAAAAGTTTTATTCTTGTCCTCTCGTATTATATGTAACCAATAACGTAAACTACCCATACCGATCTCATTATCTCGTCAATTAAGTTACCTAGATCTACAGAGTCGCTCAAACTTTTCGTATAAAAATAACCCGATGCTTATAAAAAGTGCCTGCACATTACATCTAATGCAAGTTAGAGGGTGGATTGGACTTAATTGTGTTTTCCTCTTGCCCATCCCTTTGCTTAGAATATAAGGCTTAACATGTGATAATGATTTGTGAGAACTCCCATCCAAGGATCATCCGACAAGAATAGAGAAAGAAACTATGAAACACCTCCAGCACAGGTCACCTGACAATGTAATGTGACCCACAATTTTACCTTACAAAAATCAATCCGAAGCTGGGGTCCTTTTGCCTTTTTCGTTCTCTTTTTCTTTTCTCTGGGCAAGGTAGCTCTTCTGTAATTAGGAAGAGTGTCATTTTCTGTTACCAATACCTGGTTACTATGTGTTAACCACCCAGATGTAATTGGAGCGAGTAGGATTGCAAGCTTTGATGAGAATATTGTACAGTTGGTTTCTCAAGTTGGTTCGGCTTGGGAGCTTGTATATATATATAGATAAGTGCACTATAAGTTATAAAACCTGTCACGAAAGTATAATCGAATCTTGAAATTTTCAAAAAGTGCGATCAAATCTTAAAGCATGTCACAAAAGTACAATCGAATCCCAAAATTTTCGAAAAATGTAACCAATGAAATAACTTGATTTAATTAATTTGATAAGTTTTAGGGTTTCGTCAAACTTTTTGAAAGTTATAAGACTCAATTGTATTTTTGTAACAAGTTTTAGGATTCAATTATACTTTCGCAATAAGTTTTAGGATTTAATTATACTTTAGTTATAAGTTTTAGGATTTTGAATGCAATATATATTTTCATGAGCACATGATCCATGCTCCATCCTTCATGATTTAGCCCACTACTAGAGATCTTTGTTTAAGGAGAAAGCAGGTGCTCGTGGGATCTTAAGTGCCAAATAATTTAGCTCAAAAGTATAAGTTGGGTTCAACTTCAAAAGCAATTGGACCAGATCAATAGTCACCCATAAAAAGATTCTATTAATGTAAGTGCATGACACCCACTTTATATAATTTAAAGGGCAGCGAGTCGAGCCGTTTTGGAGAACGGAACAATTTCATAAGTCCCACATCACGACCTATATTTTACTGGGCTTCACAACGATGGGATGTATAGAATCATCGAATTTCAATTCCATGAATGTAGGCAACACGCTTCGAAAAAGTTCACATGAAAGCTACTTCGGCACTCCCTCACGATACCTCATGCATACATATAGGCATTGCTCTCATTTCTTTCCTAAATTTGAAGACATTGCGGCGCTGCATGAGGATGCTATGGAACTTATCATTTCTCTTGAAACATTGTCATTTTCCTTATATATATATATATATATACACATATATATTCATTCACGATCGCATATATCTTAACCCCAACTAATCCATACACGCGTGCATACATGCATAGGTTATGCATCAGACAAGTGCCGTTAAATACAACTTATATATTCTGTTGCTTGGTTGAGCGCCGTCGAGAAAATTTTCCAGATGCATTCGAATATTTCCTTGGATTGTTGTTATGCAAGCAATTTTCCACATTTTTCCTTCTCTAAAATCCTAACGTGTCATATGAGAAAATATAGAAAGGAGCTCCGTTTTTGTTTATTCAAACGGCCGTTCCCTCCAACAGATATTTAAATCCACGGTTCGGATACGAACCTAACACAGGTTCGGCGACGAATACATATATTTATATTTATTTATTTATAGTTGTTTTCGTTCGCTTTGAACGTGCACGTATTATGCGTGACGCCAAAAAAAAAAAAAAGAAAAAGAAGGACCAATTAATTACGAGCGGGGCCCACACGGGGAGCGCGTCCGGGGAGCGGGCCCCACAGTTTCCCGCCGCGCCGGCAGTTGTCGAAAGTCCACCGGCCCAAGCCCAGCCTCACGCTCGAGTGGGCTCCACCGCGGGCCCACTCCACGACCCCGACAATAACATGTAAATTAGGAACGAAAAGCAAGCCGAATAAAAATAAAAAAAAAGGGAACAAAATGGAATTTCTTTTGGCCGTCAAATTTTTGGAATTCGTTTTTTCAATTATTATTGAAGAGAATTCTCAGAGCCCCCCCCACCCCCCCGCCCCCCCCCTTTTTTTTTTTAAATTTATTCAGGTGGACAGGTCAATAGTAGACGAAAAGGCTGTGAAAATTTGCAAGAAAATTCCAATCTTTTTTTTCTATTAATACTTGATAGTGACGATCTATGTTTGAAATTTCAAATGCTACACCTCTGTTAGACCTCTTTATTTAAGACCCTGCAAAAAGAGATATGAAAATGCACGACCTCCTCAAATTTCTAGCCGATTCGATAATATATATATATATATATATATATATATATATATATATATATATATATATATATATATATATATATATATATGATTTATCTAGATATGAAACAGCACAATTAGATAGAGTACTGTCCTCGATTTTCGTTTTTCGTTAAAGAAGGAAAAGGGTATTTCATATGAGTCTTGTCTTGGAGTTTTGGGACAAGGCATGTGTGGTACCAACCCAAAGTCCCAAAGCGGTTCCTTTTTCTTCTTCCAATTCTTTCGGGGTTTGCTTAGGTGCAAGATGGGAGCCATTTCCAAACTGAATAAGTAAATTGTCCAAAGTGGCAGGACACCCTTCTTCGGATTTGAAGTGTTACTGTCCAAATTCTGAGGAGCAACACTTTATCATAATCAAGTGCTGTTGTCTAAATTCCAATAATTTCCCCTTTTTCTCTATAGATAGATGAGGAGGCTTGATATTAAAGTTAAAGTCTTGTTAGGTGAGGATTAGGACTTGTATAAAGGAAAAGGAGGAGGAGGAGGGAGGGGGCTTGAGGCCTGTATCTTCAACAAGTGGCTTGATGGCAGGAAGAGCTCAAGCCAAGTCACATGATTGTATCATTTCTGAATTGGTCCAAAGTCCTATCTGTACTAAATCTTTCATTAACATAATGCATGGAAAAGACCCTAAAGTTCCGGATTGGGGTCTGCTAAGAACAAAAAAGAGGAGCAGAGAAAGTCAATGTGCTGGCCTTTGCTGCTTTCAACCCAGTTGCTATCTTTTTTCAGGGGATGAATCTATAATTGGACAATAGAGGGAAAGAGAAAAGCGGAAGTTCAGATCCAATTGCTGTTATCAATGAAGTGTTCGTGTAGTTTCTGCCCGACGGATATGCACAAGTCATGATGTGCTCGTTGAGAAAAAGAGTTCAATCATGACCTTTTTGCTAGACCTTATGTGATGCTTCTTTTGCCTGCATAAGTTTCTGAACATTCAGAAGATTATGATGAAGCACACAGATCAGTGTGGTTTAAGAGGAGGCAAAATGGGTTTTTGACAGATATCAATGTGTACTTGGTTTAATTGAAAAGCTTCATTTTGGATGCATCAATGTGTCCTTGGATGAATTGAAAAGCTTCATTTGGGACCACAATGTTTTTTTATGACACTTCCTTTTCTTGACATCCACAATCTCTAATGTCTTACCAAGTACAAAGCCCCTGTGTCTCTGTAACATCAAGGATGTGACGAGGCCAGACGCATAAGGTGATGACAAAGCCAAATCAACAGTTAAGATGGAGAAAACTTTCGGGTTAGACCGATAATAAAGCGACGTGAAGCCAATTAAGCACCCTAATCTTAGGGAGCTAAATTAAAAAGCTCTGAGATACCCTTTGTTGTGTTGCTTTGATTTGCAATCAA
Source organism: Syzygium aromaticum (assembly GCA_024500025.1). Classification (NCBI taxonomy): domain Eukaryota; kingdom Viridiplantae; phylum Streptophyta; class Magnoliopsida; order Myrtales; family Myrtaceae; genus Syzygium; species Syzygium aromaticum. The sequence continues at coordinate 37,305,422 of CM044892.1, forward strand.
ATCACGGAATTAAGGTCCGATCTACTTTAACTTTGCACACCAAACTCCACACTGAGAAAAAGGTTAATCACCAAATATAGGGATGGGAGAGAGAGCAAGAACATGATCACACTTTAGGCCAAGAGTGCTAATTGCACTTGTCCTAAATTAAAATAGGCGGAGAGGGTCCCAAGATATGGCAAAGGGGCTTAATCAGTTCTCCATGCGAAGAATAAGTTATATAGGCACATGACTGTCATAAGCACTTGAAGTCACTGAATTTAGACAGCTCGACTGATCTCTTTCTGGTCTTTTAGGTAGAAAAAGAAGATGATGCGCTGCTTCTAGAGCCAAAAACAAGTGTTCCAAGGCTCATAAAAGATGACAGTCATGAATATGGACTCGTGCACATTGAACCCACATTGGTGTTTTGGATGAAGATAAAGACAGTGTAGGATTTGAAGAACAGAAAAGAAGGGACAAAGGACTTGTTTATCAAAAGATTGTGGTACTGAATATAGTTGTAGGTCTCAACTCCAAAACCCTAGAGAAAGGCATTGTACAGGCTGTACACATATTGGACAACGGAACCTCACAAGTAAGATGGGCAGAGCCAATTCATTTTCTTTCTAGTACTCCTTGGGATCATTATAGATCAAAAGGAAAGAGGAAAGGAAGGCCCGACTGACGCCCATGGCGATCTCGACCCCCTCAGTAGGAATTCTTAAAGACGGGTCTTGATCCCGGGGGTGATAAGTTGACGATCTTGATTTACTCTCGAATCGAGAAAACCCGGATCCAATTGACAACAAAAAAAAAAGTTTCTATTCTCTTGATGCCTGGTCCAGTCCAAAGTCATACACATGCCATGCACCATAATTGGAGTTATATCATATGTGAAGGAGCTAGTCTTAGAGGTTGTTGCTCTGGTGATGTAAGCTGCGGTTGGGGCTTTGATTTCTTGCACAAGTCTCCCCCGGCCTCCATCTCCGTCCATCGACAGTGCCCTCTTAACCCATTCCTGAGAAACCCGCTTCGATGGAATCCGCCTGGAATAGAATGCACGTTCCTGATTCCAATTCCTTATGAAAATTTAGCAGTAATCTGCCTTGATACCATATTATAAAACATAGTTAGATGATAACATTTGGCGTTTTTGATTAATTTTCAAATTCATTTTCTATCTTCGAGTCCGAATTCAGGCAAAAATGTAAGCAGATGGAGCAAAAGAAGAGTGGCCCCTTTTCTTTTCTCTCTCTCTCTCTTTTGGAATTGTTGTCGCCCAATTATGGGGAAAAAAAGAGAAGGAACACCGCAAACCGACTAGCCAAGTATCTTAATCCATAAGGGGCCTGTGGCCCGATCCATGTCCTGCCGGTCAAACTCTAAAACCGCTCCCGCGCGTCGGGGCGGTCCAGCCCAACCCGGCCCGGCCCGATGAGGGCCCTACGAACACTTGGAGGATGGCGTTGGCTGGCTCCAGGCCAGATCCATGTCCCCGTCGGCGTCGGTCCAAACTCGAACACCACTCCCCGCAGTTGGGCTGTCCGGCCCGACCCGGCCCATCCCGATGAGGGCCCTACCAACGCTCGGGGGAAGGTCATTGGTGGGCTCGGGCGACAACTTGTGGGCACAGAGCCGGGGCCCCAAGGGGGGGGGGGTGTGTCCGACCCGATGCGCCCGCCAACTACAGTACTGTGCGGGTCGATAACGAATGGTCTCGCGGCACTTGTTAACGCAAGCGAACGGATCGAACAGGAAAGTTCGAATACGGGCCTCCAAAATTCCCTGAATTCGTGGCCCAAAGATGCCAGAGAAATGGTCGAAAGAGCAGAGACCGGTGGCCTACCATGAAGGGGTGGGTGGGTCGGTTGGCCTGCGTGGCGACCGAACTTTGGGTTGTCTTCCACTTCAAGCTTTTTTGACAGCTAATTCGTGCGTCTTTGTTGACCATCGCGAGCTCGACAACGAAGCACGATCTTCTACGAAATCGTATCCCCTGCTTACTATTTTTTTTTTTTTTTTGGTTTCTTGTGTTGTGCACCACGTAGAAACAACAACTTCTGCTGTTGGTGGCAAGTGGTCGCATAGGTACGAGGCTTCCGCTATTTTCACAAGACAAACAGCCTTACCGAATTTTCATATCTACATGCATATCACTTGTTACTCCGCGAAAATTGGATCCCGTGCCATTGAGACCCAGCAGCCGAATTAGATCTGGGCCGTCGGAAGGGGGACTTCAGGCGGCCCGAGACAAGTTTCGATCGAGAAGAAAATGCCGTCGCGCCGAGGTAATTCCGAGGCCCGCCACGTTACGTGATAAGATCGATCGAATTCGACGGTTCCAACCAAAATGGGTACGGTCGCGTGACCATATCGAGAGACGTGGCCGTAAACCTTGGTGTGTGACCCCGGGAAGGGAAGGCGGCGCTGTGGTCAATTTTCAAAGTGCATGACCTCGCGATGTTCACATGGGGGCGGTCCAAAAAACAAGGCTTGGGGAGATGTCGGCATGTCGACGATGACGGCGATGCTGGGGGATCGCCTCTTGAGGACTTCGTCGGGCCCAACTTTTCAAGCCCTCTGGAAATGAGCAGCAAATCCTTGGGCCGAGGTGCCTTGTTTTTCCCCTTACCGTCCACGTATCTTCGACGAGCGCGCGTGTCCGAAATAACGTCGTTTGTTTCAATGGAAAAACGGTATAAACGGTCATCGAGCTTTAGCTCAATGTGCAGTGTCGTCATAGACTTTTAATTTATTCAATACAGTCCCTAAGCCTTGACCCAATGTGCAATATCATTCTTGAACTTTTAATATATTTAATGCAGTCATTGAACTTTTAGTACATGCTCAATTTAGCTCATCAAACCACATGAAAAAGTTCGATGTTGTTATGAATAGTCTAGGAACCAGAATTGAACATTTACTAATAGTTCAAATACCATATTGAATAAATTAAAAGTTCGGTGACGACATTACACAGTGCGCTAGGTTCGGGGATCATATTTAACAAATAAAAGGTTTATGGGTAATATTGCCCGTTGGATCAAAGTTCGGGAATCCTTTGTATCACGGTCCCTATTTCGAATAATGCGACGGGCGTGTTTCGGAATTTTTCTTGGTCCGTAACACCCCCGACACTTTTGTCGTGCGTTATTTTTCGACGTGTGGTCTGCCTACGATGTTTTCATAATGTGTTTTTTCTTTCAAAAAAAAAATTGGGGAGGCATTTTGCTTTTATTGAAGTATGGACTTTTACCAGAATTTAATGGAAAACGAAATGAAAAATAATGGCGTGCAAAAAGGTGCGGCGCACCTGGTAAAAATCGCCATCGTCCACGTCCACGGCTGTGGGCGGCGGCGCCGCCGCCGCTTCCCAATCTGCCGACGCGACGGGCGGATCTGACGTGGCCACTCACCGTTGGTCCGTCCACGTGGGACGGTGACAAGCCAAGCCCACCGTCTCCACCGCATCACACGGCTGCTGACGCGGCATTGGTCCACGTCACCGTCACCGCTGCAAATTTTCAACCCAAGAAGGGTAAGCGGAAAAGGGGAAAAAGGCAATGGGAAAGCCTTCACGCCACGCCAGATTTCCTCTTATCTCCTTCTATTTTTTGTTCAAAATGTTCAGGTGGCCTTCTTTATCATTACGATTATGACAACCACGAGTGACAAAATCTTCCGTTCCGTAATTCTTAGATCAGGAAATTGCCAGACCCACTGCGTGACGTAAACTAACAATAGAGTAAATTTATCGCATGCGTGTCAATTCAAGATCTTTTGTGATCAAAATATCAGTTCGGAGTAAATTTATCACGTATATACCAATTTGAGGTGTTTTGCGATCTTTTCGAAATGTTTCGATGGCCTTCTTTATCTTTAACTATTATCATAACTGCGAGTAACAAAATCTCCCATTTGGCAATTCTTAGATTAGAAAAATGCCAGACCTGCTGAGTGATGCATCGGACTATCACATCATCCATTCTTAAATTATGGTCAATAAATTTAAAAGGGCCACTCCTGGTCTAACACATCGTGCTAATTCTGTAGATCAATTCTGCGAGCCTAGCATTGCTCCTTTACATTATATTCTTAGGCATTTCTATTTATAGTAATTGTAGGAACAAAAAAGGTTATAGACAAACTTTGATCATTTTCGTGGGAAGCACACAGATATATAAACGAGAGAGAATTATATTCAAAATGCCTTTTACACAGGCTTTACACAGAGGAATACAAGCTTAACTTTACAAGCTTTTTCTCACAACTCTCAACTCTCTACTTCTATGGCTTTCCACACACATTGTTACACAAATAGGGAGGGGACAATCTATTTATACTACTCCTAAAGAAATTTTCTTGAATAACAAGTTTGTCAAACTTGAGGACCAAGTTTGTATCATCTTGAAGAGCAAGTTTGTCAAACTTGATGACCGAGTTTGTTTTAAAGACAAAAACAATTTTATATTTCTAACAGCCTTCCTTTAAATTGATTTTGGAAATCAACAACACCAAGTATCGTCTTCAATTTTTCGAACAAATCCGCCTTCAATGGTTTTGTCAAAATATTTGCAATATGATCCTCAGATCTACAGAAATTAAATTCAATCTCTCCATCTTTGACCAGCTCACGGATATAATGATACTTGATGTCTATGTGTTTGCTCATGTCATGAAAAACAGGATTCTTGGCTAATGCAATCACCGACTTGTTATCACACATTAATTTTGTAGGACGTTTCTGTTCATGCATCGGTTCACAAAGCATCCTACAAAGCCATATCCCTTGATACGCTGCTGAAGCTACTGTCATGTATTCTGCTTCAGCTGTTGAGAGTGCAATAACTTGTTGTTTTTTTGAGGACTAAGAAATTATTCTTGATTCGAGAAAAAACGCATATCCAGAAGTACTCTTCCGCGTTTCAGTATTTCCTGCCCAATCACTATTTGTATACCCCACTAAATTGAAATTGTCAGTGTAAGAATATAAAATTCCATGATCACGAGTTCCACTAACATACCGTAGAATTCTTTTTGCTGTCTGCAAATGTGATTGGTATGGTTTTTCAATGAACCGACTAATAATTCCCACGCCATAAGTAATATTTGGCCTAGTAGAAGTTAAATATCTTAAATTACCAACGATACTTTTAAAATAAGTGGGATTTACTAGTTCACCGGTTCCTTCTTTCCTCAGCTCCAATCGTTCCGCAACAGGAGTTTGAATTGGCTTGAGCGATTCCATTTTCAGTTGCTTCAAAATATCAATAGCATACTTCTGCTATGAAACAAATATGCCATCATTTGTCTGCTTCACTTCAAGACCCAAAAAATAAGACGTCAATCCTAAATCTATCATCTTGAATTTGCTAGTCATAGCCTCCCTGAATTCAGCAAACATCTTTTCACAGTTTCCTGTAAATATCAAGTCATCAACATAAAGACACATAATTATTATGTCACGGTTAGTATTTGACTTGATATATAGTGTATGCTCATGCGGGCACTTTTGAAAATCATGCTCTAATAGGTATGTGTTGATTCGTGTGTACCAAGCACGAGGTGCCTGTTTTAGCCTATACAATGCTTTCTTCAATTTGTAAACTTGATTATCATGCCCTTTCTTCTCATAACCCTGTGGTTGCTCCACGTAGACTTCTTCTTCAGGGAACCCATTCAGAAATGCTGATTTTATATCCATTTGATGAATCTTCCAATGGTTTTGAACTGCGAGTGCTAAGACCATCTGAATGGTATCCATTCGAGCTACTGGTGCAAATACTTCAAAATAATCAATACTTGGCATTTGCTTATAGAATTTCACGACCAGTCCGGCATTGTAACGATCCACCTTATCGTTGAGTTTGTACTTTGTCTTGTACACCCACTTAACACCAATGGGCTTCTTACTAGAAGGTAAAAAAGTTAGCACCCATGTGTCATTTTTTTCAATGGAGTGGATTTCTTCATCTACTGTTTGGATCCACTTTTCATCTACAGCTGCTTCATCGTAGGATATAGGGTCACATTCAGCAAATAAACAAAAAATTATCATAGTTTCATCAATGATTTCGTCACTATCACTGTCATTGTTTGTTGTGACCACATAATCCCTGAATTTTGATGGAGTCTCTCGTAGTCGCTGTGAACGACGTAATGATGGTTCTGAAGTTGCTGTTGGTGAAGAAAATGCACCACCAGTTGAAGATGATGAAGAAGATGCATCACTGGTTGAAGATGATTGAGGTTTTTCTGTATCTCCCTCCAATGGTTCGTATTCGATGGTAATGTTTTTCTGGTCACCTTTTTGGTTCCAATCCCAAGCTTCATCTTCTACAAACTGGACATCCCTGCTGATGATTACCTTTTCAGTGACTGGTTTATACAGCTTATAACCTTTAGTTGTGTCACTGTAGCCAATGAACATGTACTTCTCGCTTTTGTCATCCAACTTCTTCCTCCGTTCATCTGGTATACGGGGATATGCCGTACACCCAAATACTTGTAGGAACGAAACATCTGGCTTGTTGCCACTCCAAGCCTCTTTTGGGGTTCTTCCAAGAACACTTTTTGTTGGACACCTATTCAGCACAAATACAACACAAGCAATGGCTTCTGCCTAAAACTTCTTTGGTAAATCTTTAGCCTTTAGCATACTTCTTGTCATTTCCAAAATCGTTCTATTCTTTCTTTATGCTATACCATTTTGTTGAGGAGTATAGCTAGCAGTTAACTGACATTTTACTCCATGAATTTTACAATATTTGTCAAATTCATTAGAAGTAAATTCTCCACGTCTATCCGATCTCAATGTCTTTAGATTAAAGCCACTATGTTTCTCAACATAGACTTTAAATTCTTTAAATTTGCCAAAAGCTTCTGATTTTTTTCTTAAGAAATATACCCATGTTTTTCTGGTAAAATCATTGACAAAAATTAGTGTGTACCTTTTTTGTCCAATGGATTCCACCTCAACAGGGCCACATATATCTGTATGTACCAACTCCAAAGACTGCTTGGCTCTTCTAGCTTTTCCAACTGGAAAGGATTCTCGATGCTATTTTCCAATGAGACATCATTCACATGTGTGGTCTGGACTGTCGATCAAAGGCATGCCAATCACCATCTTTTTCTGGACGAGTTATTTTAGTCCACGAAAATTTAGATGACCGAATCGAAGATGCCACAACCACTTGCTATCTTTTGCCATCGCTTGAAAACTCAACAGAGTATTCACCTGAGGGGACAGAGGGAACATCCGGTTCTTCGTCATCTGCGCTGTCATGATCAACTTATTGTTTACACCTATGATAGTGCAAACTCCATTTTCAATATTAACTTTATTACCTTTTTCGGAAAGTTGCCCAACACTAAGGGCCCGTTTGGTAACGTGCCAAACAGTGAAAATTTATGTTCTTTTGTTCCCAAAAATAGTTTGGGAACAGAAATGCGTTTGGTAAATTTTTTGTTCTTGGGCACATTTTTGCAAAAATTTGTGCCTAGAAATAGTTTTGGAAGAGAAACAAGAAGTAAAAAAAGTTACTTCTTGTTTCTCGGCATAATTTTGAGAATGAGTTCTTTTTCTTTTCTTCTTTGTGTTGTTCTTCTTTAAGCTGTGACCGGTCGCCAGCGGCCGGCCGGCCATAGCCCAGGGCCGATGAGGGCATCACAGCCCTCGCCGGCTGCTAGTGGAGGCGAGGGTGAGGGCTGGACCCTCCTAGGCAGCTCGCCGTTGATTATGGCGAGGTCGGCTTCGCCGTGGGTTGCGATGGTGAGGCTCAGCCTCGCTCGATTTGGGCGAGGTCAACCTCGCCGTCGCGACCCACGGTGAGGTTGGCCTCACTCAGGTCGGGTGAGGCCGAGCCTTGTTGTCGCGACTAACGACGAGGTCGGCTTCATCATGAGTCGCGACGGCGAGGCTAAAGCCTTGCCCAGATCGAGCCGGGCCGAGCCTCGCCATTGCGACTGACGACGAGGTCGGTTTCGCCGTGGGTCGCGACGGTGAGGCTAATGCCTCACCTGATCTGGGCAAGGCCGACCTCGCCGTCGCGACCCACGGTGAGGTCGGCCTCGCCGTCGCGACTGACGACGAGGTCGGCTTTGCTATGGGTTATGACAGCAAGGCTTGGCCTGACCCGATCTGGGCGAGGCCGGCGGTGAGGCAGGCGGCTAGGGCGATGGCCAGGGCCGCGACGCCCTGGCTTGTGGTCCGTTCCCGGTGTCGGCGATTGGCCATGGCCAAAAAAGGGAAGGGTAGAAAGAAAAAAAATAATTAAACAATTTAAAATATTATTAAAATATTATCGATAAAAATAAATTTTGTGTAGTTACCAAACGTATTTCTGTTCTTTTCTATCCCAGGAATAAAAATTTTGGATAGTTACCAAACACCTTCAAATGTTCAGAAATTGTTTCCGTGCACAGAATAAAAAAGAATCATTTTTTAGTAGAAATAGTTTCCAGGCACAGAATGATTGTCATGCATACCCTAAGCAAATTCTAGAAAAGTCCTGGCACAAAGTAAACATCTATAATAGTAACATCAATACCATTTTTTGATTTGATATCAATGTTTCCTTTGCCTAAAACGGGAATTTTTTATTTATTCCCGAAGTTGACTTCACCACAAACTGTCTCATCTAATTGCGAGAATAGTTCATTTTGACCACACATGTGATTACTGCACCCGGTATCGAGATACCATATATTGGCATCCATGGTACTCGAGTCATCCATTTTGCATGCTAACACCACGTTTTCATCAACATCGACATCGTGTACACGTTTTGCCTGCTCATGTCCCATGTTTGCTCGGCATTCGGATTTACAATGTTTGAATCTATTACATTTAAAATACTAGACCTTTGATTTGTCACGTGTTTTATACCTTCCCGTGGAATTCGAATTTCCACCTCTACCTCGGGCACCTCCATGACCTCGGGCACCATGATGGCTTCCTCGATTTGAGTGAGCGACCCGACTCTGCAATGTTTGCTCGGGATTTGAACCGATGGACTTTTGATTCATTCTTTGCTCATGTGAGCATAATGAACGCATCAACAGCTCTAACGTCATGGTTGATATATCTTGGCCTTCTTCGATCGCCGTAATAACGTAGTCAAATCTCTCAGTCAAAGATCTTAAGATTTTTTCTACAACTCGAATATCTTAGAGATCTTCACCATTAACTTTTAATTGGTTAACGATGGTTTACACATGATCAAAGTACGATGAGATAGATTTAGAGTCATTCATGTATAAAGACTCGAAATCTCCTCGAAGTATTTGGGGTTGCACCCACCTAACAGGATCATTGCCTTCGTAGGATTTTTGCAAAATATCCCATGCTTCTTTCGTGGTCTCCGCACTTGATATTTTTTCAAATATCTTTTCATCCACGACTTGAAAGATCGCATATAATGCTTTCTAATCTTTCTTCCGAAACTCCACCAAAGAGTCTTTCTCCTCCTTTCTTAAAGCCTCGAATGCTTTAGCATCGGCTACTTCGATGTAGCCTTGCTCCACCAGGTTCCACAAATCTTGGGATTTGAAAAGAACCCTCATCTGGATAGACCAATTATTGAAATTCTTTCCGTTCAACTTTGGAAGTTGTAATTAAACGGAACTGGTGGATGCCATTACTAGCTCTAATACCAATTGTAGGAACCAAAAAGGATATAGACAAACTTTGATAATTTTGGTGAGAAGCACACAAATACACAAACGAAAGAGAATTATATTCAAAATGCCTTTTGCACAGGCTTTATATAGAGGAATACAAGCTTAACTCTACAAGTTTTTTCTCCCAACTCTCTTCTTCTATGGCTTTCCACACACATTTTTACACAAATAGGGAGGGGACAACCTATTTATACTACTCCTAAGGAAATTTTCTTGAATACCAAGTTTGTCAAATTTGAGAACCAAGTTTGTATCATCTTGAAGAGCAAGTTTGTATAAAAGACAAAAACAAATTTATATTTCTAACAGTAATGATATCTCTATTTCTTAATAATTTCCAAAAAAAACATATGAATATGATATTGATGCGCCTTTCACTTCAACCGGGGTACTTTGAACCTGCATTTCCTTGCATAAATGGAAAGATGAATATGAATTTTTGCATTATTTTTTTCTTTCGTGGGAAAGGGAAGAGGAAAAAAAAAAAAACTTAGCTAACCTGACAACTGCTGCTGAGGGGGGAAAGAAATCAAATAAAATCGTCAAACAACAATGTAATAAAAAGCATGAATATTTTTTGTTTCTTTTGTTTTGGTCGAAAGGATATTTTTTTATTCTTAATCAGCACATTTTTTACACACGTCTTCAAGGTACAATAAAAGACATAACACGGATTTAAAAGATAAATTAAAAAAGCTCAATGACGATTTAGCTATCAAGAGAGACCTTGTATTTACATTCCTTTCTTACCTTCTTACGGCCTCATCGCTGTCAAGATTGTAAAGTCAAATTTCTCACAATATATATTTACTTTCAAGTGATTAAGAAAAAAAAAATCGCTGGTGATGATTTGGCTATCAAGAGACACCTTACACTTTACATTCATTCCTTACCCTTTTACAGTCTCGTCCTCATCGAGATCGTAAATTCAAATACCTTGCAATATCTACTTTCACACTAATAAAAAAAAACACTGAGCTTTATGAAATTTCATTAATTCCGTGCATAATATAGGCATAAATTTATTTAGAGAAATCGCGCACTCGCGTATTAAAGAAGAAGCCCCGATTTTTTCAGAGGGTTTTCTTTTTACTCTATTTCATTAATGAAAGATTTTCAATGCAATTCCTAATACACCCAGCATAGATCAATCTTAATCCCGGCTCTTTCATGAAGTCACTTGCAAATACGATGATGTTCGTCCGATGATTTTTTAGGGGAAAAAAAATGAGAAAAGGAAGAAGAGAAAACAAAATTTAATTAAAATAGAAGGAAAAGAGGGGCGTGGTGTGGTGGGCCCCAAATACGTGCTAATTAATCACAAAAATCCAATGATTGAATCCGTGGTTAAAACCTGCTCCCTGATCTCCAGGGGGGGCGGGGGGGGGGGCATTTCCGTAATTCCGCACCGATGACGGGGGCTTTTTGCCCTGTCGAGTCCGCATATCGAACAGTTGTTTTTTTGGTTTTTTTTTTGTCCTTTCTTTCTTTTCTTCTCCCTCTTCGAGCATGAATAAAGGAGAGAAGAAGTTAACGAACGCATCAAAGATGCTCCCCAAATTCAATAAACGGGAAAAAGCGAGGAAAAGATTGGATTTTGCGCAAATACAAGAACTCAATTTCACTTGAACTTACGGAAAGCCTTCTCCTTTTTCGCCTTCCCCTCATCTCTCTCCCTCTCTCTCTCTCTCTATCTCTCTCTCTCTGTCCACAGGTGAGCAATCCCCTCTTTCTCTTCTCAGCTTGTTGTCATCAACGACGCTTTGATTCGTGAATTTTGGGTCCGTTCATGCGTGGGGTGGGCGTGGAATCGCATCAGTTTGATTGCTCGCTGCTGTTGTGGTGGGAATTTCGAGGCTCGTTCTCTCGTTTCCGGGTCTCTCCTTTGCTTGTTATCCGTGATGTTCGACTGTGTCTGCCCTTTGTCTGAGTTGAGCAATCCCATCTTTCTCTGAATTGGGCTTCTGGGTACGCGTTATTTCGGCCCTTTGTTCACGGGAATCTTGGTCTGCGCCGGATTGTTTTCAATCTTGATGTGATTGATCTGGATTTGGTTTGCGGTTTCTGGGTTTTGCGTTAGCTTTAATCTATGTTGGAGCAGATCGAAAGAGATGTGGAAGGGGGCGGGCGGGGAGGAATTGGTGGTTGACTGATTGTGTCTTGGGATACTGTGAAGGAAACATTTTTTTGATGTGAAATCTGGAGATCCGTTTTGATACGATTTGATGTTGTAGACGCTCAGACCATGGTGTGAATTCTTTCTGTTGATTTTGTCCTCTGATTTAGATTTATTAAAGCTGGTAGCTTGTCTCTTTATTTTCTCCCTGCATTTGGTGAAACAGATGGTAAGGGGAGGGAAGGCTGGTTGCAAGAGAAACCCGAAGAAAAGGGCGAAGTCTAGAGACCAAGGTTCTGATGATTCGGACGAGGATTATGTAGTATCTGATGAAGAAACCGATGCATCTGAGGATGCTGTGGGGGAACTAGAGGTGTCTGCATTAGAGGATAGCATTGATGCTTTTGTGGAAGATGAAAATCAAGAGGAGGACGAGGATGAGGACGATGAAGATTATGATGGCAATGGTGCGGGCGGTGCTGACGAAGACGATGACAATGTGAATGAGGATGAGGAGGAGGAGGAGGAGGAGGAGGAAGAGGATGAGGACGAAGATACGAAAAGGGTTGTCAATTCAAAATCAAAACCAAATTCAGGGTCCTCCAGACAGAGGAAAGCTGGGAATAGAATATCACTGAAGAAAGGTAGTGATTCCTTTGAAGAAGATGACGAGGAATTTGATGTGAATGACGAGGACGATGAGGAAGATGATGATGAATTTGCGCCAGATGAAGATGACTATTTGGATGATGAAGAAGATTCTGTGGCAAAGAAGAGCTACAGGAGTAAAGTGAACACCGCAAGAAGGAAGTTGGGTGGAAGAGGTTTGCAGAGAAAGGTCTCTAGAGGTCATAGAAAGAGGAAGAAATCATCAACTTCAAGAAACCCTTCAAGGAAGATGGCAAGGAAGCGTTGCGTGGTACAAAAGAAACCCAAATTTGCTGACGACGATGACGGCGACAATGAGGATGATGTTGATTTTGTAGGGACGCATAATGTTTGGAGAGAAAAAAGGAAGAATAGTTCAGGAAGAAGAAAGAGGAGGTATGTAGCATCGTCAGATTCGGACTTTATGAGTTCTGGGTCATCTGGTTGCGACTACACTATTTCCGAGGAGGAGAGAGAACAGGTGAGAGAAGCAAATGAGTACTGCGGGGACTTGAAACCTTCCGCAAGGAGCTCATCATCTTCCAAGAGACTTAAGAAGGGTGGATGTTTTTGTTTGAGAAGTTCATCTATCGGTAATGGGACAGAAGAGAATCACGATCCAGATGAACAGACAAAGCCTATTGTGATAAAGGGAAAAGAGAAGGTGGAAGAAGTAAACATTGTAAAGCAAGTCTGTGGAATTTGCCTGTCAGAAGAGGACAAAAGAAGGGTTCGAGGAAGATTAGACTGCTGTGGCCATTATTTCTGTTTCAAATGTGTCATCGAATGGTCAAAGGTGGAAACTCGTTGCCCTTTATGCAAGCAGAGATTTCGGGCCATTAGTAAACCTGCGAGATCAACTGCAGGAATAGATTTGAGAGATGTTGTGATACCAGTACCAGAGCGTGATCAGGTATCGATTTGCTTGATCCTTCACTGTTGGTTTTTCTGCGACAGGCATTCTCTTGACGTTTTAGATATACGTGTTGTTTTGGTATTTTTGGATATTAAATGGCATGTTGTCTCCACAGGTCTATCAGCCAAGTGAAGAAGAAATTAGGGGTTATCTCGATCCGTATGAGAATGTAATTTGTACAGAGTGTCAACAAGGCGGGGATGATGGTCTTATGCTTTTATGTGACCTCTGTGATTCTCCGGCACATACATACTGCGTTGGTCTCGGGAGGGAAGTACCCGAAGGCAATTGGTACTGCGATGGCTGCAGACCCGTTGCCCTTGGATCTTCAAGTGCTCCTTCTCAAGACGCTTTGCCCAATCAAAGGACGACAAGTATGAGTTTGTCTAGCAGACTGTCGCCCAGTGCCAATGCCGTGGAAAGCTTTGACCTCAATGTGGCTCCTTCACCCCATCCATTGTATAATTTAGGATATGGGAATATTCAGTCTCCTAGGTTTCCTGGTGGATTCAGCCAAGCAACACCGCCGCTGTCTGGAGCAGGAGCTCCCACACTATCGGGAAGGAGATGGCTATTTCGTCAGATTCAGCAGATGCGCTCTGGAAATAGACCAAGTCCTGTGGCTGTAAGAGCAGATGGAACGACTTCTGCTAGTATTCGGTTTGGACCACTAAATTATCCCATTGATCAGGGTAGGCAAATGGGATCTCATCATACAGCTCAAGAAACGAGAGAGTCCTATGCTAATCTATTCGAGGAGAGAGTACAGGAAAATCAGTCACCGTTGGTTCGAAGTAGGGATAGCTTTGATTTGGGAGCAGGTCACTCGAGAAGGCAAGCAGTCAACGACCATGACCTTACTTTTACGCCTCCAACTCCCAGTACTTCTGGTTGGGCACTTCTGGACGAACGTGCAGGGATGAGCTCAGCTCTAGGTGCTGACCAGCATCATCAGTCCAGCAGCCGATCCAGCCTCGGTTCTGATGGGGCTGCTTCTCCTTATGGAGGAAGAGAAGACAGCCAATTTCATAGAGCAAAAGAGGAATTGCAATCGATGGTCAAAAGCCATTTGAAAAGCCTTTCGAGAGAAATTGGCTTAGGTATGCGAGTTATATGTATGTTCTACTAGATCTTTGGTCCTATCATTATACATTTTATGCTCTAGAATCCGGTGCTTGTTCTCTTTCATGATGCTTTCTTTCAAGTGCTTATTGCATTTGTTGTTTCCTGGGTGGGCAAAGTGCCTTGCATGTGGTGAACTTATCGATAATCATTGCCAATGCAGGTCATGGTGAGTTTAAGGAAATAGCGAGGTGTTCCACTCATACCGTCTTGGCTGCTTGCGGCCTTGAGCACAGGAGGAGCGAGGTCTACTCGATCCCTCCGCCGTCCATTTGTTCCCACATAGACAAAGTAGCCACTGGACAGACAAGTCTGATGAGAGGAGTTTGCTCAACATGTTTCGATGTTTTCGTCAGAGACGTAACCCAAAACATAATGAACACGAGACTACCACCGCGGTGGCTGAGTTTAGGTCTTTAGGAATTGATAAAACACGGGCAGCCACTTTTTGCACGTGCATCCTTCTTTTTTGGGGGGGATTTAGATGAGAAGAAGGGGGGGATTTTTGTCCATACTGATACTAGCCTGACTGTTCATGGTCCCAAGAGGATCCATTTTTCTGTGATTACATTGATGATATTTATTTTTGGCTGAAGGGGTCCTATTTTTGGAAAGAGGTTGGTCAATCAATCTCAATAGCACTTTCTTTTTCTTCCCAGGCGGTTCTCCTATGTCTTTTGCATCTAATTCAATGGAATAGGGGTTGGCTGACTCACAATTCGGACATTCGAACCTAGTCAGAGAGTTTACATGTGGCGTGCAATGTTAGTCGTTCGTATGTACTGTGATTTGATCTTACTTTGGTCGCTGGAAACAGAGGAAGATGTCATCAACCGAGACTAGCATTGACTGAATATCTTTCCACTTGAATGAATATAACAATGGCTGAATGCACAATGCTTTGAACGCGATACATGGCGCCGCAAAAATCCTTCCCCCACTCCATTCCTAGTACTTGGTGATTCTTACTCGTATTTTTTTCGACAGTGCTTTGATGAGTATATAAATAATACATTATATACATAGACGGAAAGAGAAGTGCTTTGAGAGTTCCAAGCATCACACAGGAGCTATGCACGTCAAAGCACTTCATTCTCATTTAAACTTAATAATAATTAATAACAAACATGGACGATACAACAATTTTTCCTCGGGCCTAAACCGAAGTCGACAAGCAATGAATTACATTTTAGCTTATAAAACTTATTCCCTCGCTTCCTATTTTAATACATCAGCAGACAACACATTCAACCCGGGCCGACAATAAAGATTGCAGGGCCAAATTCTCGGTCACATAAGCTCCGGATCACCTGCCATTCTGCACTTATTCATAAGTTGTCGTCGATGACGGTGGACCATAATAGCTCAGACACAAATTCACTTCTTTTTGCCCTCTCTTCACGATCCTTGTCCGACAAAGGCGATGCTTGACTGTGGCTGGCACCAACAAAATTGCACACATTAGAAATAAGAACACCAATCTCACAAGACAAGTGATGAAACGTTCAACCAAAATGTTGACTGTTCACGCTCTTATTATCTATGTGTGAGCTCAACTTTCTTCATACGGCTGAAGCACCCCTTTTCCCTCATTTTTGAGAAAGAAAATTACTATGACAAAAAGAACAGTGCTTTCCCTGACAAGCTGCAGCAGGACTGGGTAATATAACTGAAAAGTAACTCGTTACTGGACTGCAGAAGAGCCTGTCGAATAATTTTTATAGATTCCGTCAACCTAGTCAACCTGAAAAACTCACACGGGACAATAATTCGCTATCCACCAACAGCCGAACTCAAAAGCATCTCACTTCCTTCAAACTCATGCTACATGCTGTAGTAACTTCCAAATAATTGTGTAGAAGATCATGCAGTGCACTATAGCAATCGATAGGAGAAGACAGCTAAAAGAAAAGGTATTTCCCTGGAGCAGTAACACACCTTTCTGACACATTTTCATTCAAACTTTTCTTGGCTGAGCTTGAATCTATTTGAAGGGATGGCTGAGAACTGGAGAGATTCCCAGCAACAGGCAAAATAAAGGATGATAACAAGGGATCTGGAGCCACATTTGTTGAAGAAGGCATACTGGATGAGCCCCCCAGAAGGGAATGGAGAGTCCCTTCTCGTAGTTCTCTCCTCAACAAAGAAAGTGTGGAGTGAGATCCAGCTTTACGTGATTTCCTCTTACGCTGCATGTAACTCCTAGTTAAGGGAACATAGTTGTTGAGCGTATTTGACATTATAATTGTCACGGAACGATGTGACAGATTGGAGAAAAGCATGATTTAGAAAATTGACCATAAACACTAAAATGGTGAATCAGTATGATCAATTGGACTTAGGAGCACACATCAATATGGTCCTATCATCCTCATAAGTCGTAATCTAGGTAATCCAAAGGCCCAGTTTCAAAGTAACGTGTGGCAACTACACAAAGAAACTACAAAAAACCTAGATGAAACTTGGTGGAGGCTAAAGTGAATTTTAGTACCAAGCATCATCCACAGGAAGTGGAAGTTAGAAAAGAAAGCAAGGTGCGTCACAATTCAGCACCTTCATGTAAAGCAACTAAAATCAAATGAATAGCTTATTGCAAGTGGACCAGAGAAGACATGGCAAATAGATTGTGCGCAATAGCATGTAAGGAAAGAGTGCAAGTATTGATTTAAAAAAGGATATCTTCAAAATATTTCCATGCTGTAAGGTAATGTGTGCAACCATATCGAACCCCACTCTCATTGCACAAACTGGACAAACCTGCAATACAGAGCTCAATCAGTTAGGAGAGTTTGACATGCTTTCTTTCACATATTCTAATAGTTGTGGTTTTAGCACACAAATACATAATTGCTGTGCACACAAATACATAATTGCTGTGACCGAGCCATGTATGCACACCACACAACCATTTACAGATATAATCCCGTCATTGCTGAAAGCGCCCTGGCTACCAACTAAAACAATGGTTCGCCAGAACACCGATGTTTTGTATATAGACGGACTAACCTAAGAAACCAGTCAGAGTCGGTTGACGAAGTTAGATGAATAATATCTTAAAATTATAAATCGGTCCACCGCTTAAACATAAGAACCTAGTAGAGCTGGCGGTCCTACTGCCTTTCTTCATGGAGAAGGTGGATGTTTCAAATTCCCACTTCCGACACATTCTTTACCAAGATGACAAATTTGTTGAACGAATAAATTATTTAAGGCAAGATACAGTTGCGATGCCACTAGAACGGGAGATTGTATTTAGCATCCTTCTTACTATTTTCAAATTGAAGCTCACTTGTTGGAGGATACTCACTCATGAATGCTAACAAGCCTTTCACCTGAATGTTAACTAAGTTTATCCAATTAAACATTCCATGATTGCAATTTCTGTTCTTCACAATCTTCCAAATGTGAGCCTCTCTTCTTTTATCTCTTTACTGCAATTTCTTTTTGAGTGCAAATGATTAACTGAAAGGCCACAGCTATTGCTTGCACTGAGTTCTCCAAATCAGACAAAGCATTCAGTTAAGTGAACTAAAGACTGATGCCATGAAAGACATTGGGGCCTCTCAAGGAAATCCCAATGAAAAAATAAATAATAACAAACTTTCCACAGTTAAGAACTGAGTCATCGTCAAGATTAGCGAAGAAGTTGGTTCACTTATTTGTGACGTATCAAGAAACTGCAAGACCTTCATCAGGCAAGACATGTGTATATACGGTGACCTTGCAAACAACGTAACATGTTATAAATAAACTGCATGATGTTGTTATCATCAACATATGAATTTCAGGAATACCCCATTCTTTGCCTCCAACTGATGCTCATCATCTATGTGGCAGCACAAGCCCAGGATGTCAAAGAACTCAGAACAGAATGGGCAGGGAAACTCTTCTCTTATATCATAATCTCCATCGAATTCTTCAAACCCCATAAACATATCTGCATCCACATAATCCCATCACATTAGATAAGTAGAGAAGCGCACCACAATCACAACCTGCAAAATACATAAACAACCACCAGCCTTGCCTAGAGAATGAGGAAAGCCCAAACTTGATGGGGTTCGCTCACGCTCTCAACTCAACCACTCTGAGAGATTACGCTATATAAATAAGACGAGACAGAATGCTCTAACTGTCGGGCATAAAAGCAAAACGAAGACGCTAGAGGCAAAATTGAACATTTCGGAAAACAGTCTAGACGAGGCAACTGGAGAAAAGAAATTTTACTTCTTTATCTGCCAAATTTGACTTTCGCATGCTAATGCTATATACCCTCTCCCGTATCTATCCACACCGCAGTTGCTCTATCAATCACCGCGGTCTAACCGGCTGGCTCTAGAGAAGCAAAATGCGATCAACCAAAAACGCAACACAAATGAACCGAAAACAGAAAGCCCATCTCTTCTTTCCGTCTACTGTCCAGGCGACGGAGCAGGCAAAGCAAGAGACGACAACAAAGCAACACTCTTTCGCGATGGCACGAACAAGACACGACCGACCTCGCTATCCTCAAGAAACGGATGAAACGCGTCACTCCCGGAATTTCCCAAGAAAAAAATAAAAAGACAACGACAGCAGAAACGATCGGCGGCTTCCATCGGCGACCGCCATGCACAGAGAAGGCGAGCGAGCTCACCGGATCTCGATTGGAGAGCCGACTGGTACCGCCTCGAGGCCGAGGACAGCCGCGCGCTCCACGAATCGCCGTCCATCAAGCTTCGCTTTCCCCCCGCGCTCTTCGCGTGAAACCCCCAAAGGCCGTCCCCGCTCCTCGCCGCCGCTGCCGACCGGTCGCGATCGGAGACCCAACCCCAACCCCAGCCACACACAACCACCGCAACGCGTCGGCGAGGCGGCCGGGCCGGAGAGGATCGGGAGCGGGGGCGGAGGAGGAGGGTGGGGGGGGAGCAGGATCGATCGGGAAGAGCCCTAGAGATGGCGGAGCAGGGGCATGGAAATTTTGGGGGTTTGAGCAGCGAGAGTGAGCGAGAGCGATAGGGGAAACGAGGTCGTAGGCGCAGGTCGGTGGAAAGAGAGGAGCGTCGCTCGTGGCGTGCTCCGGACTTTGTAATTTTTACCATTTTCTCCCCTCCCCCAACCCCACCCCACCCCAAAAAAAAAAAAAAAATTAGAAGAAAATAAAAAGAAAAATGGGAATTTGCTGGGAAGCCCCCCCGCTCTTTTTGTTTTTTCCTTCTTTTTTTTTTTTTTTGGTTTGGTTTTTACCTTTTAGGTGACCTTTCCGCCGGCTCAGATTGGGAAGGTTTTTATTTTTTTATTTTTTTGGTTTGGTTCGGTTCAAACAGGAATCGCTGTCGCGAGTCTCCGTTTACACGTGGAGCGCATTATACACACGCCGACGCGAAATATGGCGGCGGCGAAGCTAAGGGCGGTAACAAAATGAAGGTCTGTACATGAACGGTTGAAGTTTCGAGGGCGAACGTGAAATTCTCGCGAATTTGAGGCGGAATCCCAGTGGAATAGGGCCAGCATGCTAATGCTTGAATGGGCTTAGTTCGCTGATGCTTTCAATTGGGCAAAGTTCAAGATGGTAAGGAATTCTTTCATATGTCAAATTGGAAACCACCCCACTTTCCTCTTAAGATTGTATGAGCCCCTGTTCCACTGTTGGTACTGTTAAATATCTATTGCCACCCAGAAATAATGATACAAATGATCTCTTAGCTTTAGTCAAATTTGCAATGTGATCCATGGACTTTTAAATATTTAAATGTTGCTCGTGAACTTTAGCTCAATATGTGATGTGGTCCATGAACTTTTAATTTGTTCATAATAGTCACTGGACATTTGTTACATATTCAATTTAACCCCCGAACTGCTTGAAAATGTTAAATATTATTCTTCCATTAATTCAAATTTCGAAATATCATTGAACATTTTCATGAGTCTAGAGACTAAATTAAACATGTACAAAAAATTTAGAAACCACATTACACAATTAACCAGAGTTCAAATACTAGTTATGTTAGTTTTTCTACCACGTATATATGTGAAAAGTGAAAAATGGAGGATGGCAACATGATTACTTCGAGCAGGACAAGGGAAAATCACTCGTGCACAAATACGAGAGAGAGAGAGAGAGAGAGAGAGAGAGAGAGAGAGGTTATAGCCCCAAAGGCACTTGAAATTTCAGTTCTTGAAATAATGATAGGTCATAAATTACAACAATTATAGCCCCAAAGGCACTTGAAATTTCATTTCTTCAAATAATGATAGGTCATAAATTACAACAATGGTTGCTTCCAGATTGCTAATCTGTCTAAATTTCCATGCCCCAGCCTTTGTCGTGGGCAGCAGGCCCTCCTTGTTGCTCTGGCATCAATCCTGAACATCTGCTTGAACAGGTGATGAAGCACGGAAAAGAATCAGCTTGAACTTCTCTTCTTCTTGACACTGTTGAGATCTGTGGCTTTGAAAGATCTCTGTACGAGGTCAGAGGGGAGAATTTTGAGGTCGTGTGTCAACCTCTGAAGAATCGCTGACAACGAGTTCACGTCCGACATGGCCCTATGAGCTGAACCGGTCAATGGAATTCCGTAATACTCGCGAAGGGATTGCAACGATATGCTTGAAGAAGGTTTCAATCCTGTCGGAAAAAGGCAAGTACATTCAAGTCTTACCATGTGTACAGTAACTGGAATTCATCAGTGAAGCAAACCATTCATGTGCACGCGCATCAGTCATTTGCCACATGTACACAGAGAGAGAGAGAGAAAGAGAGAGAGAGAGAGACACCTTTAGATTTCATCATCTCACGTCCCAGAGGAAGTGTGTCGGCGAATAGCCAGTTTTCAGGAACCTCAAAGGAGCAGCGATTAAATTCCTCCAACAAAAAAGGCACATCAAAACGTCGAGCATTATGAGCGATAAACACGACCACTCCCCCAGATTTTTGGCGGCTCCCCACAAATTGGAATAATATCGGTATCAAGTCCGCCATCCTACATAAGCAAATTCCACTTCTGATCTGAGAAAATAATTTCAGCCAAAGAGCAAAAAACCTAGATGTCTAAAATTGAGGAAGGTTAAGAGCAACAAGACAACCATCCGTTTAGTACTTCATTAAGATGACAATCCAGCCAATAATGCACATAACACGGCAATGAGAAACCATCTCATGTCACTTCATTATTTTCCAGAGAAAAGACAAACTATAAAACCACTCAGTTTCTGCTCAACTAGCTATAATCTCGCGAGCAGTGGGAAATACATAGTGACTGGACATCCAAACTATCAGTTGAATAGGCAATAAAAATATAAAAGCTAGAACAACCACAGTTATAAGACTCAACAACAATAAGAAGCTTTTTTCAAAAGAAGAACTACACGTTCCATCTTCTTGTTGCAGCTACAAGTCCCCAAGCATGAAAAGTCCTTTCCATCGCAAAAGCTTCTGCTTTTTGAGGGGTGTGCAAGGGTCACTATTGTCTTCTAAGGTGAACATGTAACATCATCCTTTTAACGACAAGTCTGCTTATATAGCTAAGAGGGTCAAATTTTTTCAATAAATCTTGAGCATGGTCCAATGGTTCATCTTAACCCCCCACAGAAGAACCTGTTCTCCTTGGAGCTCACGAAAGCGAAACACAATTTTGGCAATTGCTAAATTCTCGTCATTTGTTTTTCCTTTTCCTAAATCAACACTACAAAAAAAGAAAAAAAAAAGAAGGCACAGGCAACAGAGAAGCATGCACATCAGGTGAAAGTTGTCTGAGGTATCTCTATCAGGTAGTGTACTCAGAAGAAAAGCTTAAGGACCATTGCCACGAACTTTTTGCCAACAGAATGATTACTCCATCAAAACATGTTAAACATAATACACAACTTGAAAAAGAAACTATGCTTATAAATAAAACATGGTTAAACTTGATCGGAACCATGAACTGCTTTGAGAAATAAAAGATACTGTATTCTGAATATACCACTTGAGAGATATTCGAGTATCTTTACTGCTGAGGAAGCTTTTATCACGTGATCTTTTTCTTGTAACTTTAATTCATATACAGAAGCTGCTAACATACAAATTCATACTAGCAAGTGAATAGATACCTGGGAACATCAGGCCTGTTCACCATATGGGTTGAAATGCCATGAATATGGGCATTCGGAACATAACGATCTGGATTTACAAGCGTCTGGAAAGTGCTATTCTTGCCTCCTGAAAGATCTTGCAATGCGATCTCAATGATTCTTTCACTCTCCCTACTAAATCCTGTAGTCTCCAGATCAAAGACGATTAGGGTCACGAGGCTGGCTAATTCTTTGTTCTCGGCAATTTTTTGTTGTACATCACAAGACTCAATTTTGCGGAACTCGGTTATTTCGGCTTTTTCTATGTTTAATGTTGTGCTTGAAGAGACTATAGCATCCAAAACTCCATCCCTAACATCGCTGCGTTTATTGCCTTGGGTCTTGTTCCTTCCCCCTGTTTTTGTAGAAACTGGTCTTCTCATCCATTTCCTACTGTATCCTCCTTCAAGCCCAGAAGTCTTTGAACTGAACAATGTAAAGTGAGAATCATTCTTGTCGGGTCTACTACGAGTGTGGAAGCTTTGACGCCAGAAACCAGCCAATCTTGGTATTCCAGCTCTTGAAAATTGTAAAATTGAGAAGCACATGGTGAGAGTTCGCATCTGAGATTGAACGACAAATGATTGGAACCAAACAGGAGGAGAATTCAATGTCACTCCATTGCTCCAGCTATTACCTATAGTTGAAGGTAAGAATCTCAGAAATATTGAACTCAGAAGACAATCATGTGACATTCATCACCAGTGCAAAGTAGTATGATGAAGAGACATCTGCAAGCACGCAAGATAAGCAAATAGAATGCAGGCGATGCACAAATTTATCTCATATAAGCATATCAAATAAGACAAGGTTTTTCCTTATCTTTTCGAGTCGGCCATTTTTTTTTTCCAACTGCTACAACCCAAGGGACGGAAACAAATGTAAATTTAAATTCAATACATGCAACGCCTAAGACTGAGTCAAAAAGGGCAGAAAAGGCTCAGTTCCGGTGGCAAATTCCTATTCCCTCACGGTATTTCACTGTTTCCTTCACAAACTGAAATATGGATCGAAAGCAAAACGAATGCTTTAACATCTGGATGCCAAGTTCAAGCAGCAAAACCAGAAGGAAACCAGATAATCGGATCAGCCGAGGACACTTTAGCAAGGAACATTTCACAATTCACATAGACTACCATCACCGGATTCAAAGACGAGAATCAGTAAAAGCACCAAGATTTCGTCAGCTAACATGCAAAACAAAGGAGACCAACTTCAATCGGGGCGACCCAAGCTCAAAGCTGGAAGCTTTAGCCACAACACAATACATTTCCATCAGATCAAATGCCGGGTCACGTTGAATTCAGGCAAAATGGGCACTCAGCAATTTCAAGCTCATATTGCTTCAACAAACTCCCGTGCCGTCCATTACCCAGTCGCCCATTCAAAGAGTTCGAATCTCCATCCGAAATTTTTCCTCCCGTTCACTCTCTCTATGAGCTACCAAAAGGAACCCCCAGAGACTGGTTTGGCCAGCACGACAAGAAAAGAACAAAACCCAGAAAAGAGAAAGCAACAGAGAGACAGATAGAGAGAGAGATGCCTGGTGGTGCGATGATTCGACGCTAGGAGAAACGGGACCGCGCGCTTTTGAAGGGAAGGAAAGCTTGTGAATTGGAGGGAGTACTTATAGAGTTTGGGGAAGGAGCTCCTCGAGAAGAGAGAGGGAAACGTGGGCTGTGAAAATGGTGAACGTGGAGTGAGAAACAATCTCGGAGGAGCGAGTGGGGGGGGGAGAATGGGAGTGAGTGGGAGGGTCAGAGGAGGAAGGAAGCACGAGACGTCTCCGCCACTTTCGGATCGAGACCGTCGTGGCTTGACCCGATCCATGCCTCTCTCGGGTCCTCCCTCGAAACCCGGGTGACATTGTCAAATCAATTCGCCCCCTCTCCCTAAGGGCCAATACCTAAAAAAACATCAAACTTTAATTTTTATCTCAATTATATCCTAAACTTTTTTTTGTCTTATAAAAAATCTCAAACTTTAACTTTTGTCTCAATTATATCCTAAACTTTTTTTTGTTTCATAAAAAATCCCAAACTTTTACTTTTGTCCCAAATCTACCACCGTTAAATTTTCCATGCAATATTATTTTAATATTATTTTTTCAAATTTTTTTCTTTTTCCTTTTTTTATTTTTATTTTTTTTCCCTTCACCTTCAACCTCTGGCCGGTCGCCGATCCGGCGACCTGCTAGGCTCGACCTTGCCGGTGTTGGGCGAGGTTGGCCTCGCCCGCCCCTAGCGAGGTTCGTCCTTGCCGTGGCTTGGCCTCGCCCAACGTCGATGAGGTCGAGCCTTGCTAGTGGTCGGCAAAGCCGAGCCCTCGCTAGGGGCGGGCGAGGCCGACTTCGCCCAACGGCAGCAAGGTCAGGTCTTGCCCACCCCTAGCAAAGGTCGTCCTCACCCGCCCCTGATTAGGTTCGTCCTCGCTGTGGATGGCAAGGCTTGGTCCCGCCGGCTAGTGGCAAGGTTGAGCCTTACCGCGGCCGGTGAGGACGAGGCTAGCAGGACTAAGCCCTCGACAGTGTTGGGTAAGGCCAAGCCTCGCTAGTCACGGCGAGGACGAATCTCGCCAAGGGCGGGTGAGGCTGACCTCGCCCAACGCCGGTGAGGTCGAGCCTCGCCGGCTAGAGGTTGAAGGTGAAGAGGAAAAAAAAAAAGAAAAGGAAAGGAAAAAGAAAATAAAAATAAAAAATAGTCATTAACGGTAATATTGAATGGAAAAGTTAACAGTGGTAGATTTGAGACAAAAGTAAAAGTTTGGGATTTTTTGTGAGACAAAAAAAAGTTTAGGACATAATTGGGACAAAGGCTAAAGTTTATGATTTTTTTGGATATTAGGTGGTAAATTTGGAGTTTTTTATGGGACAAAAAAGGTTTAGGATATAATTGGGACAAAGGCTAAAGTTTGGGATATTTTTGGGTATTAAGCCCTCCCTAAGCTTTTCATTTTTCTTTTTTTTAGCTTGTTTAGTGTTGCTTTTACTTTTTTTTAGCTCGTTAGTGAATCGGAGTGTTTTGAAAATGAAAAATCCTTAGCTAAAAGTGACCAACCGTACTAATTACCTCTTTGGGCGATATCCAGAGAGTTTCACCCTTTATAAATGTTCCAACCGCACCATAACTACTCTACGCTCATTTCAACTGAAACCCGAGATTGGAGAGCCCGTTACTACAATCCCACCAAAAAGTTGATGGTTGGGGAGTCCCTTCACATGAGAAATGCTTCAGCTAGGCTGCGCATTTTGAGCAGTTTGGAGATATGCACACGATGGGAATCAAACTTGTTACCTCGCTAAAATAATGTGACTTGAAGTAGTTAGCACAAGAAATCACAAAGATTTTGACGACAATCTCGGGCTATCTTTCCGTTTTCTTCTTTCTTTTCCCTATGGTAAAGACTTGCACGCACCTTCTGCCTTCTAAATCTCGAAACGAGACAGATATTCTCGAGAGTTGCCCAATCGCCTAAACTTGTTTCCATCTCAAAGTTGGAATTCAAACTTGACGAGGACATCATGATGTTACCTTTCCGTATTAACGCGCAGAGGCTACCAACTTATGTCTTTCAAAACGCAAAATAAGTTGGGACCAAGACCCAACGAATCTGGGTTTTAGATACAAATCCACCTCGAGCTCAAGTCTCTCTCTCGGGCCTTGAGACAGACGATTGTCGACTCAACTCCAGATTAGCTTTGCCTGCACAAAAGCGGAGGAGCACATGGTGGTTTCTTAGTTTTTAAGTTAAAAAAGTCTCCTGCGTGCATGTGTTTGCTTAAGTAAGACGCCAACACACTCCAACCTCAAGAAGAGTTAATGCCCCGCAAGTTAACCCCGTCTAAAGTGGAGTCAACCACAGGATCGTTCGTTCATAACGATAATCTTTTCCTGTAAGTTCACATGCTGTTTCAGCTGGAAAATAGACAACATGGTTTTTATCAGTATAATGACTTCGAATTTGCAGTCCAAATGAATGATGCTAATCTTTCAACTGATTAGGTATACCACATGTAGTCAGGTGTCAAGCGCATCAGTTGAAATTGTCCGGAGAAGCCAAAGCCAAAGCCAAAGGAACCATTTATTCACATCTTTTGCATATAACATAAGAGTTGACATTTCAACAATTGCTGCTACGCTCTGTCACGAGGACAGGAAAATTCGCAAGAACAGCAAGAAAATGACTATAATATTGACCCTTAACAACTGTAAAGAAGTGAAATACTGCTCAAGATTTCAGCAGAGCAATATAACAATATATAATTGTGAAGACAACAAGACTACAATAGCCCGACAGTAATCACTTTAAAACTGCAAGATTCTTAACCGAAGAGCCCAATTGACAGCGACGACCTCTTGCAACAAAAACTTCAACCAAGAGCTCTTTAGCTGCAGCATCATCAATCCACATACAACCACACTGCATTGCTCTCTTCACAAGCTTAATCCAGACCCAAGCCACTCCAAGCATGACTCCAAAATCTCATAACAACTGGACACAACAGGGCGACAATATGAGTGACACCTGACCTCAATGCAGATTCCATCCCTCCGCAGTTTGACAACTTTATATAATTCAGTAGCAGCTTTCCCTGAAAGAGTAAAATTGCAAGGACAAACAATATCAAACTTAGCAGGACAAGCTATCTGAACCCAAAAAACAAAACCCCCATGGGTCTTGTGCTGAAAGCATAACATTGCTCATTAAAACCCAACCTTAGCCAAACTTGAAGCCACCAGATGGAACAGGAGGCAGCTCACTTGCTCCAAACTGTAAACCAGGGTGGGCAGAATCCTCAGGAGGCATCGCATCATCATCTTCTTCCAACCAATATGTTTCAAGAAGCTTCACTGCTTTCTCATATATCTCATTGTTGTCATGACTCTGCAAGTTCTCAATCTTCTCTAAGCCCTCGGCATCATCAATCATTTGAGCGTAAAGATTCACATCACCAGTACCTCCTAGGTTTTTCTCAGCTTCCCCAACCTTCAATATGTTCTCAAGACCTTCTAAACAGACGGTCACAATTCTTGGATCAGGACAGATGAGAAGATCACACAGGGGCTTGATACACCCTTGACTAACAAGGAACCTGTAGCAACAAAGTGAAACCAAAATCTAAGAAATAGCACTACTCAAAAACAAAAAGAGACACTTATACAAAGATAAGTCATACTTTATCTGTTCATGAGAACCGCCGGATGTAGCATTGGAGATTGCCCATGCAGCTTCCTTTTTGATGTCAAATTCAGCATTTTGAAGTAAATGAACGAGTGGAGCAATTATATTAGCCTCTATGACAGCCTGTAGAGTATCATGCAAACAAACGGTCAAGCCTGATGAAGATGTTGACAAACCAGTACGCTCTACATAAAACTTCAAATTGCATTAAATCAAGGAAAACAGGAAAAAAGAAAACAAAAGAAGTATTAAAAGAGATCATACCTGAATCTGCTCCTTGTTTCCAGCAGTGATGTTTGAGATGGTCCAACACGCTTCCTTCTTGATGCTTTTCTTGTAATTTCCGGTCAATAGGTTGAGAAGGCACGGAAGCGCGCGGTGGTTGATGATGCACTAAATTAAAGCAAAAAATTAAGACAAACTGAGCGTGTTCCCAAACATACTTTCTTGTAAGGATGTTGCAACTACATAACCCTTTCGAATACCTGAGTTTGTAGATCATCCCCAGTGACGATATTCCCAACGGTGCGAAGGGCAGGAATCAGCACTGACGGAGATGGATGGCTGACAAAATTGATCTTACATTAACCATCATGTATAAAAGGGAAAAAGGATCCAAACCCAAACAATGGATGAGACAACGCCCCAATCTACAAAACAGTATAGGAAAAAAAGAACTCACAGAAGCAGTTCAATAAGCCTAGGACAAACACCAGCTTCTATTACAGCTTGTATTTTGTCATTTGTTCCATCAGAAAGATAGGATAGTGCCCAACATGCATCAGTCAAGACCTCTTCATCATTTGAATGGATAAGACGTTCAAGAGCTGGAAGTGCGGGCCTAACCTGTCAGTCAAAAGGAAAATATTGAATGTCAAGGCAAAAATCTGTCACCGCTGACATATAGTCTTAGGTAAAAGAATGTAAACGTACTTAAATCAGCAGAGAGGTTGACTATATCCATATCATTTATCAAATTATTTAATACAGTCTTTGAACAAGGGGCAACGGGCATGAACCAACAAACCTGATCAAAAGGAGGCTGTGGCTTTCCCCTACAAAAGTTCGAGAGAGTCCAGGTAGCATTTCTCAGCATAGACAGCTTAGCATGCTCATTCAACTGTGCCAATAAAGGAAGCAAAGCTCCATTTGCAAGAACGAGATCGCGGCACTTGGGAGAATCACCGGCAACATTTCCCAGTGCCCAAACAGCCTGTACCAGAAGAGAAGGTGGTCAACTGACAATTCGACCACACACTTGACAAAACAGTCCAAGTTCCAAACAACATGAAAGGATGGGAAAAGCAAGAATAGAGGTAAAAGAAAGTATGGAATCGTCTACACTATACCTGCTCACGGACATCATCACTAGGAGAAGCAAGAAGTTTAACAAATATGGGGACGGCTCCATGATCAACCACAACTTTAGTGTTCTCAGATGTCCCGGAAGCAATGTTAGTAAGAGCCCATGCTGCTTCGAACTAGAATTTGTCAAAGGATTAAAAAGTTAGCACCAAAGTTAAAAGAATGTTCACAAGAGTTGATTAACAATGGTATCTCACAGTACCTGAAGTTGAGGAAAATCATCCCTCATCAGAAACTCAACAAACCGCGGAACGACTCCAGATTGTATAACTTCTTCAATTGGAGGGCTGCGTTCTGACAAAGTCAAGTAAATTATTATAATTTACATATAAAAAGCAAACTACACTCTGCATAAAATGATAGTTCTTATTGTGTAAGCCTCTCAACCACACAATAAAAGCAACCGCAGTACATGCACTATAAAATGTAAAAACTCACCAATAGAGAGTAATTTTCTAAATTGAGTGGTTGCCTCCAGTTGCAAGTTATTATCATCACTATATACACCACCAATCATCGAAGGCAAATGTTCCAGCTGATGTTATATATTAACAACAAAAAAACTGTTAGAATAATTACTCCATGAACACAAGTATGATTACCATTAGCATACTGAGGCAAAGTGATAGATGCAAAAGGCACGGAAACAGTTTCGCAGTAACATATTTCCTTAATTCATTAATACAAGAAGGTGCAAATACATAAAATTGATGGGAATAAGCAATATCTACCATGCCAGAACAATTCTTAAAACTACCTAGCTAAGTGAAATTTTTATTTTTAAAAAATAAAATTCCAACAGCTTGACCCATTTGCCAGCAATGGCGTACTAAGATAGAGAGACAGAAGTAACTATGCGAGTAGTCACCCACATCCAATTCCTTCTATTTTCCCATTCTAACAGAAACAATCCAAGTTCCTAAAATGAATGAAGTATAAAAAAGAATCAAAATAAGGGAGCTCTCACTGAAGATGGGACGGACAACCTAGAAGACAGCCAACCACTACACAGACCATATGTTGCTTTTAGCATCCAAAAAATAGTCAAACATTTCTTTTGATAGTCAAACAAATAAGTAAATTCCAAGAGAAGCTGCTCTTCCAGTTGTATCTAGTTCCATCCTATTGAAGATCACAAGTAAAATTTCTCATATACAACAAATTCTTTTCCACTTTAGCTCTATAAACAACCGATCCTCACAACTTTCTCATGAGTTAACTACTCAAAACTAAGTTGTGAGAAAAAAAGAAGACCCAGCAGACAACTACAACTAAATACGATGGACGCTTATAATGTCAATAAACCATACTCGAAACTCAACAAAGTAGCTCACTCTTCAAGAAGTTTATCTTCCTTACCTCCAATAGCTTAAGCCCCTTATGCAGTTAGTCGCATTTTTAATGAGCTCAACACACAACTACGCTGGTTCTGTGATAACACTTCAATTTATCAAGAATCGCAACCCAACCAGAACACACGAATAACATGCACAATAACATGCACAAGATGATCAATGTCGTTTTAATTCCGCGAATTTTATATTACGATCGACCCAATTTCCATCAGAACCAAACTAAAACTCCTTCCAGATGAAGGCCTTAACAACATACAATTAAGCTCAATTAAAGGACTCCAATTTACATCTGAACAGCCAAAAACCAATCCTCCACTTTGATTAATAAAATAAGCCCCATACGACTAATCCCTATCCTGACACGGTCATAATCATCACTCGATCAATCGGACAGAATCACTCAACCAATCAGATGCCGCAAAAACATAAAAAACGAAGGGCAGAACCAATCGCGGACCGCACAAAAACCCTAATCGCCAAATCGGAGGCCAGAACCCCACCTTCTTCTCAACGGCGGACGAGTGGAGCGAGGTCGCCGCTTGCTGGGCCTGGAGGCCCTCCCGCCTCTTCTTCTGCAGGCTCTCCTCCCTCCGGCTCTTGCGAATCTCCACCATGCTGTCCTCCCTCCGCCGCCGCCCCTCCTCCGCGTCCACCGCCACCTTGTAGCGGTTCCGGCGGACCTCCGTCCTCGCGCTCGGCCGGAGCGACATCGTCAGGGGGGATCGAGCCGACGAGGGGGAGCAGCAAAACCCTAGGGAGGGAGCGAGAGGGTTTTAGGGAAGTTCGCGACGGAGCGATCGATGAGGGTGAGCTACGAGAGAGTGGAGAGGAAAGGGCAGCAATGGAGGATTGGTTATATAGTGGGATGTACGGGAGAGGACGCCCCGCTAAACGAAACTGGGCACGGATCGTGCCGAATCTACGAAAATGCCATCCGTTTTGAATTTGAAACTGTGGGAAAAGTGTCCCCTTTTTTCCCAAAAAAAAAAAGTCGGCCTAATACCTAAAAACACTTCAAATTTTGACTTTTATCCCATTTTTACCTTTTATTTCACAAAAAACCTTCAATTTTAGGTCATATCCTAATTCTACCCTAAACTTTTCTTGTCTTATAAAAAATCCTCAACTTTAAGTCCAGTCCTAATTCTACCATAAACTTTTTTTGTCACATAAAAAACTCTCAACTTTAGATTGATTACCAATTTTACCCTAAACTTTTTTTATCTCATAAAAAAATTTTAACTTTAGGTCAAGTTTCAATTTCACTCTAATTTTTTTAAAGATCTCCATTAACCCTCCGTCAAAATCACCCTTCGGATTTTGTGCTTATCGATCTCTCGTGCTTGGCAATGTTCTATCTCTAGCGATCGGAGAGTGCTTGGGACACTGAAACAACTCTTGATTGTTAACGAGAAATTTTGGACGCAGGGTTAATGGAGTCAAATTTGTGACTTGAGTAAAATTTTGTGGTTTTTTGTAAGACTGTAAAAATTTTACAATAAAATTGAGACTAGACTGTAAAATTGGAATAAGATTAGTTTGAGGTTTTTCATGGGGCAAAAAAAAACTTAAGGTAAAATTGGAATAAGACCTAAAGTTGATGGTTTTTTATGGAACAAAAAAAGTTTTAGGGTAGAATTGGGACATGACCTAAAGTTGGAGGCTTTTTACGAGACAAAAGGTAGAAATAGGATAAAAGCTAAAGTTTAAGGTTTTTTTTGGGTATTAGGCCCAAAAAAGTCATGATATAAAATACCATTTATTTTTTTTCATTCCCCATTGTGCAAATAAAAAAGGTTATTTATTCGGACCCCCTTATAATATGTCCTTCTTTGGTGACTTCTCCAAAAAGAATTCGGGTATTAATTTTTTTATTAAGGGAAAAATTCGATATTGAGAAAGTAAAGACGAGGAAAAATCGTTTTAGCGAAATTGGTAATAAACATAATA
This sequence comes from Syzygium aromaticum, assembly GCA_024500025.1. Taxonomy (NCBI): domain Eukaryota; kingdom Viridiplantae; phylum Streptophyta; class Magnoliopsida; order Myrtales; family Myrtaceae; genus Syzygium; species Syzygium aromaticum. The sequence goes on from CM044892.1 coordinate 37,337,832, forward strand.
AGGGATCAGGAAAGTTAAACGTAAGTGGCAATGTGCACGAAATCCATTCTTGGCCTAAATATATAGATTTGTGACGGTTGCTTTAAGTGGAGTAAAGAAGCGTAGCACGACGGTTCAATGACATGAGTTTTACGCGTCGAATGCGTTTTTGAGAAAACTCTTTTCATCCTTTTACTCGTAAATAAGATGTAATTAGAAATTTTTGAGAACGGCAAAAGAAGGGATCATAGATTATTGCACATTTCTAGTTTTGCTTAGGGAAAATTTCAAATAAAGAATTAAATTTGGGGCATTTTCTCAAAAAATAACTCATAACAGATCTTGTCTTCTCGAAGTAGTATTTGAAGTGATCAACTTAATCTCAAATAAAATCCCGAACCCATTAGAGCAGGGGCAAATTTTTGTCTAGAAATTCAGCTTCGATCCAGTTCCACATGCCAGGTTGAAAAATGACCAAATACCTAAAACTCAAAAGGGTCATTATCACGAAAAATCCCAAACTAATATATATTGCGGAAACCAAGCGATCGAGTAATAAAATTTGATAGAACAAAAAAATAAATCAGACACCAGATTTACGTGGTTCGGTCGTAGTGACTTATGTCTACGGAGAGAGTAACATGGAATTCCACTATAGATTAAATAATACACTGGAGATTACAACCACAGTCGAGTCACTCAAATACTCTCTGTGTTTCTAAAGCCTCAGTTACACCCAATAGCTCACGTAGTATTTAATTCCATAATTCCTCACAAAATAATCTCTCAATTTCGTGAAGAAATTATACACAAATCTTATCACAATATTTAATTGCTACAAACACTTGAATTCTTGATATAATTCCACAAACAAAACCACAAAGATTACCCACCGCCAAGCACTCAGCACACAAGCGGCGCTTCGAGAATAACTTCACGGATTGATCAACAACCACCGCCCAAAGTGCTCACTGAATATACTTATAGCCAAAAGAAAAACACCTTAAGAAGCCCACGTCATCATGGATTAGGAAATCCTGTTATCCGATCAACCAGTCAAAGTTTGGACTTTCCTCTTTTGACTTTTCTTCGGCGAACTTCGAGTTAGTGTTTCCTTCGTTTCTGCGACACAATTGGACTTTCCTTTTGCAATGGGCGAAAGACTACAACTCACGTTCGAAAAGCTAATTTCCGAAACTTAACCTTGAATGTTTTTTTTATTTCTAAGATTTAGATTTTTGCTTCGGACTCAAACTCGAGACATATTTTTAATAATATACATATGACAAATTTACCCAAAATTAATTTTTTGACCACCGAAAATCTCAAATTAATACATATGTGACAAATTTACCCTTCGTTAATTTTAATTAAATTTTATTATCAAATTATTTAATTAAATGACACGTCAACTAGTTTAGGGTTTTCCCTCCATTTGTCCAAGATGTATTAGTTTGTGATTTTTTTTGTATTAATTTAATTTAATGGAGGGTGAAATTGTCATAAATATACCAGTTTGAGGTTTTTTGTGATCAAAAAATTAGTTTTGGATAAATTTTTCATATGTGTATCAATTTGACATTTTTCGTGGTATTAATTTTGTGACATCCGGAAATTTCGTAATAATAAATATGTGACGTTGGAAATTTTCTATGTTCGATAATGATACTTAAATTATAAGCTCAGTAGTATCTAGCTTAGTATTTATGCGGACGCGTAGAAATCGTTGTTGGATCGTAAATTGTGAGGCACGGATTCGGGAACATAATCGCTCTGAGCTTGACGTGTTTAGTTTTTTTTAAATGTTGTTGTGTATGTTAATAGTAGTGCGGTATTAATTAAATTACCGTCATCTTAGTAATTAATGGGTACTATTATTAAATTAAACTTTAGTTAATTAGTAATAATCATTATTTTCTAATTACCAATAAGGGGGGAACATATTTTGTTTTTCTCACGAAATTTCCTCAAGACACCTTACTCTCACATGGCCTATGAAGGATTTAACTATGATCACATGCCACGTGCCCTCTTAGGATAAGCTTCTTGTACTACTTTGACACTTAGCCATAGGCCATCATTTTCCTTGGCCATTACGCTTCCGTAATCAGCTTTGATTTCTTACACATGGTTGTGGATGCAAAGAGGAAGTGCCACATGTGAGTGCATGCACTTATCCATCTCATAATCTATTCCTCTGTTTCATTTTTATCTAGCTAACATCGAAGGGAATTTTCATCCCAAGCGATAACTCTTTTTCACCGTCAATCTTCAAAGAGAATTTACTTCATCAACACCCGATCCAAAATCTATAAGCTAGTTTTGGACATTCAGATTTTAAGCGAGGTAAGTAACGACTTTAGATTTAAGCTAATTAAATCTACTTTGACACTTTTTAACTTGGTTACTTGAGAAATGTTATTTTGATGTGTGATCATAGTGAAGATATGGTGATGGTTGGATATGATTTGCTGGTTTTGTACATGTTCAAATGGGTATGATTTGTTTTCTTAAAGTGTGGTAAAAATCGGCAAGTGCAATGGTTAAATCTGAACATGTAAATTTCATCTTTGAAGTGATTGTGGAGATTGTCTTGTTGGTTTTACGTATGTTTAAAGAGGTAGAAAATTGTTTTACTCAAAGTTAAGTATATTAGGTGAGTGTAAATAATGAATGATAACTTAGAAAAATCATATTTATAGGTCCAGACTTAAGCCTCTTTCGTAAAATCTATTGATTTTTTATTCGAGAAACTTTTACTCTCTGAATATGGACATATTGATTTATGAACCTGAGTAAATTTTAGTCTCAAATTTAGATTATGTTTACTTCTGAACTAAACAGATTTTAGCCTCAAATTCTGGTTCTTGTTTCTTTTAAAATTGAACAAATTTTACTGTCAAAATCTGGATATGTCTATTTTGAAACCAAGCATATTTTACTGTCGGAATATGAGCATGTCTATTTTTGAAATTGACTAGAATGTACTCTCAAAATCTAGACATATGTATTTTGAATTCGAGTAGACTTTATTTTCAAAGTCCGTGACATATGTATTTTGAACTCGAATAGACTTTATTTTCAAAGTATGGATGTATGTATTTTGAATTCGAGTAGATTTTATTTTCAAAGTCTGGACGTATGTATTTTGATCCCGAGTAGACTTTATTTTTAAACCCTGGACATATATATTTTGAACTCGAGTAGACTTTATTTTCAAAGTTTGGACATATATATTCTAAACCCGAGTAGACTTTATTTTCAAAGTCTGAACATATGTATTTTGAACATGAGTAGACTTTATTTTCAAAGTTTGGACGTATGTATTTTTGAATTCGAGTAGACTTCAATTTCAAAGTCTGGACATATATATTTTGAACTTGAGTAGACTTTACTTTTCAAGTCTGGATGAATGTATCTTCTAAACCGAGGAAGTTTTATCTCAAAATTTAGATATGTGTACTTTCTGAACTTAAGTAGACTTTAGCCTTTTGAGTCTGAATATGTATTGCTTTTATACTTATTTGCTTGAATGATGCATTTCGTTGCTTTAAATGACATGTGACGTAAAAAAGGTGAGTATATGAATGCAAATTCTTGGTTGTCATGGCTTGCTTGAGAATAATATAAATTACGTCACTCACAATTCAACGGCGACAATGCCCCGTGTGTTGGAATATCCTATTGGTCGGGATGCCTCAGAGAGTGTACCAAGATGCCTTGGGAGTCAAGATGCCCTGTTGGTTGAGAGGATACCCATTGGTCGGGATGTCCCGGGAGTGTTCGGGAGGAAGAAGTAATGAACCTAACGCATGAGTATGAATGTTTTACATCATATGCTTGTATCTGAGTAAAAGTATTGCGAACTATTGATTTGCTTAGATTTTGTGGCATATCCAGATGGAAAAATATGTAACATTTATTCAAGTTCTATGCATACACTTTGTTATGCATGTATGTTGTTTGTACCAGATGAAGTGGTAAGCTGATTTTCCTAACTTAAAATTAGAGATTTCATTTACTAGGTCTCGGCTCATTCCTTTAATCTTTAGACATATAGGATGGATGTTCCGCATCCTCTGCATTTTAGAGTTCTCGTATATCATGAAATTGTCTATGACAAGTGTTGTTAATAAGAAGGATAAGTGTGATGACTAAACTTCTGTGATTTTCATATTTAAAATATGTTCAGATTTTAACTTCTGCTGGCTTGATTATTATTAAGAATTAATAATAATAAAAAACACTTATTGCGCGTGACGTTCTAGGACGTCATAAATTTAAATAAAAAAAGCCCCCAAATTGAGGTTAGCTCTTGCATTGGAACTTTCATGTTTAGCTAATTAGATGCAATAAACGAACTGAATGTGCAGTCTCCATCATACAAATTGTATCTCTGAATATAAGCTGCAGAGTAGCGTGACAGTGACAAGCAATCCATAAAGAGGCCAGGAACTAATGCTTCACTGTGCAAAGAAACTTAAAAAGATATGTGCAGAGATTATAGTACTGGGCTTCTTTTCCGAAGGTTTCTATGGATTCAGACAGGTACAGCAACAAGGTATCTATGGATCCAACCGCAATTTAGGACTTTTTTGGTTTTGAGGGATTTGGTCGGCTTTTACCCTGTTCAACTTAGAACTTTCGAACCAGATTACCCCTACTCTGGCCGCTAGAACGAGCTGGCCGACGGAGACTTGGCATCCCAGGAATTGGGCTCTTATTTGAGACTTGATTAATCACTTTAGGTCTTTATTTAAGATAATGACTGCCCTTGACCATCTTTTAAGAAAACAGTTTATTTTAAGCTACTATTTGATAACAATAAACTCCATAGCATGATAATTAAGAATTGAGTTTTTATTAGAATGGCACGAAGTTCTTTATTGTGAACTATTTTGATGGAGCCATTCGAGCTTCTTCTAGACAGACTAACTCGAGCCGATCTCAGGACTTTGGTTTAATTTCTTTGTGACGAAGAACACGTACAGAACAATTTCGGCGCACGCGGCGTTGCTTGCGACTCAAGGCACTTTCTCTTGGACAGAGATTTTCTCCATTCCTATTAACAGCAACCATTTCTCTGGCCTATGAGAAAGTTTCAGTTCCAATCAAGACATCATAGTTTATACAGCAACAATATGGTGGATCAGCAGCAAAATCTAAAACCAATCATTCCACAGAAATCTATGGAAATCTGAAGCAAGTTAATCATAAAACTCTTGAGACACTGATTTTGAAGACATTAGACATTGATTTTACATGATCTGATTGATCTACATGACTCTTGCGACTGGCCTTTCCTTTGAACTTCCTATGTAATCTACAACTTGATACAGAAGAAACTATTGCAAGGAAAATGCCCAAAATCTAATCGATCTACGTACGGAAAACAATGCCACATTCTTTCGGCAACCCTATTCTGTAAAACCCTATGAATTTACAACCTAATGCAGGAGGAAATAAACGAGCAAATGGATGACATGTTTTTTCCCCGAGATGCTTGCAGGGATGGGGATCGCGGTGGATGCTCTAAAAGATTCTCGGAATCTACCTACATAGAAGGCGCGCCATTCTTCTAGCAGCCACATCGCGCCTGACCGATCCCCACTTGACCGCAGCTCGAATCTTGTGCCAACCTGCCTTAGGCCTCGCACTTTTGCGGATAGTGACACCGATGTCCGGGAAAGAAGAAAAGATCCCAACTTCAGCCTCACCCAGTGAACCAATGAATAAGCCATTTCCTGGTGTCCAAACTGAAGAAGAAGACGACGGGAAACAACATGATGCTTCGATTTGTGAAACATTCATATTAGCAGCTAAATCGCTGTTAATCTCGTTTGTCCTTTGTGAGTTATACTGAGAATTGTTCTCTCCACTGTAGAGTCCAGCCCAGGCATTTCCCATTGGGAAACTACTTGTGGAAATTGGGTTAAAATCCTGCGCTGGATAATCCTGTGAGACAGAGACTTCAAATTGCTGGCTCTGAACAGCTTCGCTGCTGTATGATGTCGAAGCGGACAAATGGTTGAATCCAGGCAGTAGTCCTGCTGGATCTGCAAGATAACAAAGGCTTGAGAAAAATTTTGAAAAGGCCTGAAAGAAATCACTTCAAAGGATAACAGTTTTTGGGCTTTCAGCATCACAAAATTGTAACATATAAACTATTTTGTACCTTTGAAGTCTTCAATGCCTTGGTACAAAGATGGGAAGTCAATGTGGGGCTCGCTTGAACTTAAATCAGTGATTGAATCTGATGTTGGCAAGCTACTCAAGGCCCTTGGAGGAGTAGCAATTGAAGGTAAATTGATTGGTATCAATCCGTTCACATTTAAGTAAGCCTGCTTCTTTAAATTACACACCAAATGCTGCAAGATAGATGAGAGGATTCTATTAGAGATGTGATCACTCCAATAGCGACAAGAGTTCGTCGGTGAAGATCACTAAAAGTAACATATCTGCTGTGCTATTGCTAAACTAAATAAAATGTCGTATGTGGCGCGGCAATGAAAGTTTTAGCTTTTGACCATACGTATTTGACAGTTACTGAAATGACTTAAGAGGCACATCTATGTCTTTCAGACTGTCGAAACGCACATTCTGGTGAACAGTCAAGTTTTCCAGTGGATGGTAATTTTGACCGTCAAAGGTTGCACTGATGACTTTGTAAGTTGAATTGAACAAAAGCCCAGCGCTCTGTGAGGCATCAAAGTAGATGTACGCCTCGTTATCATCTATGATGCATGTCACTGCATGCTCAACAATTGCTTCCCATGTCTTGTTCGACACGTTACCTAATTTCTGCAGTTTCAGCAGCAGAGAATTTAGGCCTCATTGAACAAAAACGGCTCCACAAAATGAATGATAGCCTGCAAGAAAGTCAAAACTTCTCACGTTTCTTAGGAGGATTGGGTCTGTTTCAAGTTTACGCAAGAAATCCTTGATAGTGTGAATTCCGATGGAAGCCAACCGACCATGGAAGGTGCCGTCTTTTGATATTTTCTCGAGGCGCCATACTTGATCTTTCGGGCTTGGAGGGTAATGTTTCTGGTACACTGCAAAAAAGTCATGCGTCAGTTCCATTAGTTCATTGGCTTAGAGAAAACCATGACAATAACACCAAGATAGAACAGTGATGAATAAACTTTTCTAGCTGTTTAAACTTACGCTCTCCACGGTGATCTTTCACTACAAACTTTCCACTTCTGCCTTCCCTTATTCGTACACCAGATGAAATTTTCTGGTCGACCTGAGCTCCTAACCTGAAGTGCCGGCTTCTTATCCAACTTGAATTGTCAGTGAAAATTATGTTAGTAAGATGGCCGACTCCTTCTTCCAAAGTAATGCTCCGTTCTCCAACCACCAGTGGTCTTCGACCTTCTCTTTCACGCACGATATTGGCCCTGAACATAGACTCGCTCCAATCTTCTTGGTCATCGGAGCCAAAGTCACCATCAAGGACCAGAACCTCAACTCTAGCTGAAGACAGGGGACCATTTCGAACAATAGATTTGGTTCTGGTGTCAAGTAGTTCGATTTTGATAGGAGAACCGCCTTCACCTTGGATCTTACAGCTTGTAAAAACCTTAGGCATTGGCTGATTAACAAAACGCAACTGCAAACCTCCTTCTCCTACGGAATTTCTGGCTGGGTTAATCAAGGGCCTGAAAGAACGCACAGGAAACATGTTACTTGATGGCTTGTGAGAAATCTGAACAATCGGGATCAGATAAAAGAACTGAATACGGATGGTACAAGCAGGCATGCCTTCATAAATCGAGATCAGAAACAATCAACTGCACCAGCTTACACAACAAGCAGATCAAAAGCAGCCAATAAACAAGAAAATCCATGGCAATATGAGAAACAAAAAATTATGGAGACAAACAAAAGTTGCACAGGTCAGGAACCAACCTTTGAAGTGGGTCTTGCTGGCGCGATAATACAAGGTCCACCTCCTCTCTAACCTGATTGACAGAGAAGGGGAAATTGCACTCCTATCAGAAAGGTACTGATCTAGATTAGACGAAAACAATTCACAATTAGAGCATGCTAACGACTTAATTTGACTGATTACACCACCCTGTGAAGGCACCTGACATGAAGGGTACTCAAACTGTATTCTCGTACACCTATCCATATAGACCGATTTTCAGAAAGAACTTGAAAGCCGACAATTTAAACAGCTGCATACTTTACAAGATAAACTTCAACATGTATATCTGGTGAAGTTATCATTTTTCTTATATCGTTTAAGGCAAAATTTCTAGCTGTAAAACTATAGACAATATAAGCAAGGTATGGATCATGAGGAGACTATAGCTAAGTGCAGTTCACACTCCAGATCCGAAAAAACAAACAACCAAAAGCTGCCAAATGCTTTCCATTGGAACAACCCAGACAGTCGGACAGGGATGTTTATACAAGAGTTGCTATACTTAATTGTCTAAAATACAAGATAATCAAACAGCGAAATTTCAGTTTATGCAAGAAGACTCTGCGCAACAAAGGCTTGACCTACCACTCTGCGCAAGAAAGGCTCGAGGGTCTGCAGGATATCATTCTCCGAGCACCGTCCAATCATATCTCTCACAGTCCTGCAGATAAAATTCGATCAAATCCAAGTTAGAGGCCTCTCAGTTGCAGGGCATTGGCCGCAAACCCCATTATGAAAAGAAAGAAAGAAAAAGAGAAAAACTTACCGGGGTATCAACCTTCTCTTTGAAGCTCCATAACCCTCTTCACCCTCTTTCGGAAAAGGCCTCTTGAGCACCATTACGGTGACGAAATCAACTCCTTGCCAGATTAGAACTGAGAGTTGCGACGAATCTTGGGGCAAAGCAACAAGCAACAAGCAACCGTCAAGGGCGCATTTTAAACGATTCTTGGATCTTATCATCGATACCGCTTCACGTCAGCACGCATTGAAGGTACAGAGAAGCTTCCCCATTTGAAATCTACGCGCTAATTATGAGAAGTCAAGCACGGGACTTTGCGGGTGCTCCCAAAATAGAACCAAAATCAGCCGAAAGCCTTCATAATATTAAACAAATGCCAGTACGAAAGGGACTCCCCGAGTGCAGCTCCTCTGACTTTTCAGTTAACTCGGAACACTGCCGAATGAGTCGCTAGAAAAAACCAAATTCTTGTACTTGGTATTCATCGAAATCTCGGACAAAAGCAATGAACGGTGACGACACCACCCAACCGCGTAAAGACTGGAGAGACAGGCTTTTGCGAGAAACGCTCTGCGCTTCAGACAGAGACAGAGACTGAGACAGGGGGCCACACGTCCGCGTTGCGACGGACGCGTGCGGGAGCTACTAAGCGCGAGAAGGTCGACGGAAGGTGCAGAGGGAGTTTCAGTGGAACCGCGTTCCCTTGTGGGGGATTTACGTGAAGTAGTCGACCGGAAAATTTGGAGGGGATTTGCATTTCGGGGTGCATTTGGGACGAATTCCTCGCCAAGTCGTCGCCGCTTCGCGTTTAAAATGTCTTGCATGTGAGATTTTCTTGATGCTCTGTTTTTTTTTTTTTTTTACTGCTCATCGGGAAAATCAAAAGAGAAAAGGGGAATACTCATGTGATACAATCTGTACTCGAGAAAACAACGACCGGTGGTTGTTGTGCAAGTTTGAGCACGTAAGATTGTTGTGCGGGCGACCTTGGAGGAGGAAGCATGCGTACGCGCGACACGGATGAGACGAGGACCTTTGACTTTGGTTGTGCTTTTGGTTGTTGTCCAGTTCCACTGCTATGATCCGACTGTGACAGTCCGACAGCCCTCCTTTTTGAATCTATGGATTTGGATATTTGAAATGCTTGATATTAAATTTATGAAAGAGGATCTCAATCCTCCAAAGATATCTTGGATTTCGAAAGCGTTTTCATTTTCGATCTTTTTTATCAGCAAGCGAGGAGGGTTTGGATCGTGTTTAGGCTGCGACAAGTGAAAAGTTTGGTCGGACTATCTAAGAGATCGTTTTGGGATTAAGGATTGATATGAAGGACTTTAATCGACAACTCATGAGTAAAAGTGTCGATGGTCAATGAGAAAGTGTCGACAAGCGATGTCGCCCGGTTAATGTTGATTCGCCCGTTGACGTGGATCCATCAATATAAGTGTTGGAATTGGATGACATATAAGTGAAGGCTTCTTGCACCATGTAACGGTTCAAATACTCGAGGGATGGTTCCAGTATCAAATGGCAGATGATTCTCCAGGTGACTTTGGAAGTTGTGACTTTTTGTGGATAATGATTATCATCAGAGTACCAAAAACATGCCAAGAATCTTGGAGAACACATGGCAGTGACCATAATAGACAGTAATAACCGTTCGTGGGTATTTACTATTTGTGGGCTATGATACCCACGTTGAATATTGTAAAGGGACAAGCACATTTTCCTTGACATGAATCAATGACGTTTATTTATCTTTATCATCCTGTATATTAGGGGTAAGCAAAAAGAATAACTCGAACCAATAAATTTTGGGCGATAATTGAAATCGGTAATTTTTAGTCCGGTTTCCAATTCCATATGTGGAACTGCTTACCAGATTATTCGGGCTATACACATTTTTTTAAATTTGAATTTCTTATAAATATGTAAAAACTAATAAGCCTTAATTTATGTTCTGTTAAAATAGCTTCTGATCATTGATTTAGAACATGGTCCCAAACATCAAAAGCTATAGATGAACTTAAATTCACTTCACTGCCTTGTGATGAATTTTTACCTGTGGTGGAAGGAGATGGTGCATGCTCACATCACATAAGCTTTCCAAGTATTTCATTTTGGTGTCCAAAGGCAAGATAAGAAAGAGACAGGAGTCCTGCAACAGCAATGACTATGAAAACAATGAGTCAGGCCAAATTGAAATGTTAAAAAGGGGTGTGCCCATTTCAGGAGAAAAAATAATTGGAAGTTTATGCTCGAAAGATATAACGAGAGAATACAATGATAAATAAATATACAAATATTAAACATGTTACCAGTTTCATGAATCAATCCGGAAATCGGACAGGATAGTTCCGGTTCAATTTTAGGGGATATCGATCTAATTCTCGATTCTAGAAATTAGGAAATAATCTTTTTAGTCCCGTTCTCAGTTCCTAAATAGGAACTTTGAGAACTAATCACTTTTTGGTTTCGGTACAGTTTTTTGGATCTTTAGCTAAGAAATCTCCCGTCCAACATCAACGACCGAGTCCCTTTTCTCATATATAACTAAAATCAGTCTTTTCGGTAAAAGATTTGTACTTTCCAAGCGAAATAGATATAACTAATCTGTCGATAAGACGTGAATGATTGTACACGTCGCGAGCATCCATTGCGAGTTTCTCTCGAAACCTCGTCGCAAATTGTGCTTTTGGGTCGGTGGACAAGCCATGATTGTTTGATAGGTCGTTTTTGATTTGGTGAGATCTTGACTTGACGTGTCTGAATTCAAAACAAAACTCGGGCAGCAAGAATTGAAAAACCAAACATGACCAAACCACGCGTTTATTTCACGAAAAATAACTAATTATTTTTTAATTATAATTATTTGTATTATTTATAAAATTAAATTAATAAAAATATATTTTATCGTCTATAAAAATATTTAAATATAAATTATTATTAATAATGAAAATATTTTTAACTAACTAATTATTTCAAAAGATATAAGCGATTATTGTTCATTTCCCGCGAAGGATGAGTTTGTTTCACGGCAAAGTGATGATTTGAAAAATAATGATTGTTTATATCGTGTAGAAAAATTAGCCAACAATTTCTTTTTTTGCACCATTAACAAAAATGTCAAGATATAAATTATTATTGATAATGAAACTTTTCTTCGTTAACGAATTTCTCTACACTATATAAACAATCACTTTTGAGAAAATATTTTTTAAAATTTTATTTTTTCGTGAAATAAACGTGCCATAAATTAAAATGAAAAAAAAAAAAGGAAACAAATCAGACAAAAGGGTCGCGGAAGGGAAACGATTGGCTTTTGTTGCTCTTGTATTCCGCCGTCGACCGTCACCTAGCCTCTGTGCATTTCCTGGAAATTCTTGCTCTGCAGAATAATCGTCGATAACAAAGTTTCTTTGATGCTCTGTTCTTTCTGCTCCCCGGGAAGATCAAAAGAGAAAAGGAATCCTCACATGATGCAATCTGTGCTCGAGAAAACAACGACCGGCGGTTGTTGTGCAAGTTTAAGCACGCAGGATTGCTGCATGAGCGATCTTGGAGGAGGAAGTATACGTACACGCCACAGAGATGAGAGGAAGACCTTGACTTTGGTTGTGCGTTCGTTGTTGTCCAGTGCCACTGCTTAGATAGATACGACGTGACAGGCCGACAGCCCTCCTTTTTGAATCTATGGATTTAAAATATTTGGAATGTGTTGGCGTTGAATTGTAGGAGAGGATCTCAATCCTCCAAAGATATCTTGCGTTTTGAATTATTTGTTCCGATCGAAATGGGTTCGATCGAGCGTTTTGATTTACTGTCCTTTTTTACAAGCGGGGGAGGAGGGTTTGGATGGTGTATGCGCCGGAAGGTGACTAACTTTTGTTATCCACAAGTGATAAGCTTGGTTGAACGATTCAAGAGACCGTTTGTGAAGGTGGGGTTGATTCGAAGCACGTTGATTGACGACTTGTGAGTAAGAGTGTCGATGGCAAATGAGCAAGTGTCGACGGCAATGTCGCTGGTTGATGTTGATTCACCGGTTGATGTTGACCGTGGATCTATCAATATAAGTATTGGAACTAGATGACATATAAAATGTGTCGACACTCGATATTAAGTGGCGACTTTGGAAGTTGCGACTTCTTGTGTATAATGACTGTTAGAGTTTTAAAAGCATGCCAATAATCTTGAAGGATGTGTGGCTGTAACCATAGTAGATAGTAGTAACTATTTGTGGGTAATTACTATTAGTGGGCTATGATACCCATATTGAATATTGTAAAGGGGAAAGCACAATTTCCTTGACATGAGTCAATGACATTTATTTATCTTTATCTTCCTGTACATTAGGGGTGAGCAAAAAGAATTGCCCAGACCGGTTGGTTTTGAGCTATAATTGGAACCAGTAATTTTCAATCCAGTTCTTGATTCTATATGTGGAACCGTCCACCGGATTACTCAGACCGAATCGATATTTTTTTTATTTAAATTTCTTATAAATATTTAAAAACTGATAAGCCCTAATTTATGTTTTGTTAAAATAGCTTCTGATCATTGGTCCAAACATCAAAAGCTATCGATGATATCAAATTCACTTCACTGCCTTGTGATGAATTTTTGCCTGTGGTGGGGGGAGATAGTGCGTGCTCACATCACATAAGCTTTCCAAGTATTCATTTTGGTGTCCAAAGGCAAGCTAAGAAAGAGACAGGAGTCCTGCGACAGCAATAACTATAAAAACAACGAATCCAGACCAATTGACATGCATATAGAGAGAGTTAAAAGGGATGTGCCCATGTTACCAGAAAAATAATTGGAAGTTTATACTCGGAAGGTATGAGAAAGAATATAACAACAAATTCAAAAAAAAAAAAAAACATGTCACCGGTTCCGTTAGCCAATCAAGGGACCATATCGATTAGGTCCGGTCCGGTTTCAAGGGTCACCGATCTGATTTCTGATTTCAGAAATTGAGAATCGGTCCTTCTGATTCGATTTTTGATTTTTGGGTGAGAATTAGACCGCCTGAAAACCGATCACCTCTATTGTACTATACTTTTCAATACATTAAATTCCGGCATTTTGTTCTTCATTTTGTTTTTCGGGCTTTGGCTAAGAAATCTCCTGTCCAAAGGTAGAAGATTTTTACTTTTCAAGTGAAATAGATATATCGAGGGCGACAGTTGAATCAATTTGTCAATGAGATGTGAATGATTGTACATGTCGCGAGGATTCATTGCGAGTCATCGTCAACTGGAAATACTACAAATTGTGCTTTTTGGTCGGTGGATATGCTATGGTTATTTTAATAGATCGTGTTTGATTTGGTGAAATCTTGACTTTGACGTGTCTGAATTCAAATCACACGCAAAACTTGAGCCGCAAGAACTGAAAAACCAAACAAGACTGAATCGTCCATTTATTTCACGAAAAGTGAACTATTTGAAAAAAATAATTTTTTTAAAAATAATTATTTATAAAAATAAACGAAAGAAATATATTTTTATTGTCTATGAAAATATCTTGACATTAATTATTATCGATGATGAGAATATTTTTTATCGACTAATTATTTCAAGTGATATAAATAATCATTTATCTTGACATAAATATATTTTTCAGATCATTTATTTTTCGCGAAACAAAAGTTTTGCTTGTTTCATGACAAACTTACTTTTCAAAAAATGATTGTTTATATCATATAGAAAAATTAGCCAATAAATTTCTTTTTGCATCGTCGATGAATATATCGAGGCATGAATTATTGTTGATTATGAAAATTTTGTTCGTTGACGAATTTCTTTATACGATATAAACAATTTTTTTTTGTGTGTTCATTTTGCTGAAAATGAGTGGTTTGGAAAAAATTTTCCGAAAAATAATCATTTGTATCGCTTATAAAAATAAATGAATGGAAATTTTTTTCATCACTCACGAAAATAATTAGGCATAGATTGTTATCGATGATGAAAACATTTTCCGTTGACTAATATTTTAGACTATATAAGCAATCATTTTTTAAAAAACATTTTCCAAATCACTTATTTTTAACAAAACGAACGCATCTTTTTAGGAAAATATCTCCTAAATTATCATTTTTCCGTAAAATAAACGCGCCCCTAATGAAAAAAAAAAGATTTCAAGGATTACAAAAGGATCAGGAAGGAAACGATTGGTTGTGGTGCTCTTGCATGTCGCCGTCGACCTTCACGAAGCCTCGGTGCATTTCCTGGAAATTCTTTCTTCGCAGAACAATCGTTGGCGCATGTCTTTCGCCGTCGGAAACGAAATTTTCCGTCGGCAATCTCGAAGTGATAAGCTCAAACACATCACATTAAAAAAAGTGAAAGTTCGAGACAGACAAACCCGTTGACTTTGTCCATGGACGAGATGCTGTTCATCTCAATTGGGGAACCATCCTAGAGAGAAATGTTGATCATAGATAGGTAGCAGATTTGGCCCCGCATCCTTGAATCTTGGTTCGTTCAATTCTCGCCATAAGAATAAGGGTAGGACGATCCCCATGATATTTCAGAACGTTATATTTCAATGTTATGTAAGGATTTATCGATCGAAACCGGGTGCTTTAGATGTACTTATTGAATATGCATCGCGCGCCTAATGACTTGAAACGGAGTTGGTGTAGATTCTTAAATCTATAGTATCGTGTTGAATCGGTGAAAAGTAAAAAATAAGCTATGATTCTATTGCAAATCAAAACAAGACCTATAATGAAGTAAAATGCAGAATCACACTCATTAGCATGGCGTATCGGCTTCATTACTTTCTTAAGCCACACGCTCAATAGCATTCGGATGTTTCCTAGTCAGAGCGGTAGGAGTTGCGTAATCGTTTCCTTTTGGTTGAAAATTAGTACTTTGGTGAAAAACTTCTTCGATTGCTTAGGTTGCGTCTTGGCGATAACCCATTTTGTAGAAAATGCACAAAAAACGATCCTTTAATGAAGAGAAGACATAACTAGTTATCTAGAATTGTAGGCTTCGAGTATTTAGGCAAATCTCGAACGAGAGTTTGTAATAGTCAAACCTGTTAAAATGGGTCACAAACTTATTTATTTGATGAGTTGAGTTATTATATGAGTTAGTTATATTTAGCAAATGAGTCATAAATGGATTTAAAATGGTAAAGCCCAAAATAATATGGGTGCTAAATGCGTTCACCACTTACTTAGACCTAACCTACCTTTATGATTCTCCAGTCACTCTCTCTCGCCCTCAATCGATCTCGAGCTCGCTCACTCCGTGCTTTAACCTCAATTTAGGTATAAGTTTTCTTATATTGAGTTAAAAATGGAAGTGCTTTAGTAATATGAGTCGAGTTAGATATGAGTTACTAAATTGTATTGAATGGAAAAAGGTCAAAAAGGATTAAATTGTTAATTTAGGTTGGATTATTTTCGATTCGACCCAACCCACCCATTGGATGAGTCTAGTAATAGTATATTTACATATTAATAGATTGAAAGCTATTAGAGATTAACCAATAACCTAAAGTTAACGCATATTTGGTAGTATATAAGCAAGGCAAAATTGAAGTGTTTCACACATGGCCTACTCTATGCATGTGGGGAAATTGTCAAAAAAGTCTTAAACTTACTGCACTTGTGCCAATTCAGTCTTAAGCCTTTCAATTTTGTTAATTTAGTCTTAAACCTTTTGACAATTTTCCAATTCAGCCCTCGACTTTTACTTGTGCTAATTTAGTTCTAAATTTTTTGATGATTTATCATTTTAGTCATTTTGGCAAGTTTTGGCAGGAAATCAATCTAGTGAGCGCCAGCCATCTACGTGACTTGGTGATGGCCATAGAGATAGTTAGCGTTTTTTTTTTTTTTTTTGGTAAGGGGAGATAGTTAGCGTTGATGTTGATAATTTTTAAAATTTTTTAACGATTTTTTTCTTTTCTTTTTTTCTTTTTTCTTTCCTTTTTTATCTAACCCTAGGCCAGCGAGGGCCACAATGCCCTCATCTAGACTAGGCGACCTTGCTAACCTAGGGTTTGGAACAAAAAGAACAGAATAATTTTTTTTTAAAATTCAGAAAAATTTAAAAAATTATTCACATCGGCGCTGATAATATCGTGTAAGATGGCCAGCGCTGAGTAGATTACTATGTAAGCGATTTTTAGCCAAAAATTTACTAGAAGGACTTAATAAGAGGTATAGGATAAATTGGCAAATCATTCAAAGGTTTAAGACTAAAATGACATAATTAAAATGATTATGGTTGAATTGGTAAATCGTCAAAATATTTAGTGCTATAGTGGTCATATTTAAAGATTTAAGACTAAACTAGCACAAGTACAATAAGTTTCCCCTGTGTATCCTATATATGCTTTATGCATGCCTTTCCTTACTTCTTGAAAAATTTTCATGAGCAAAGATTCCTCGTAGTCTTGCCCTAGGAATCCCTTCCACATATGAAAGAGACGAGACTATGTAGGCTCCACTCCTTTTGTGAAAAATGAATAATTTAGAGAATAATTTTCTAAAAACAATCGCTCGTATCGCATACAAAAGAGAACAGACGAAAAATATTTTCTTCGTCCATGAAAATAAGAGACATTAATTGTTATTGATAATAAAAAATATTTTTCATTAACTAATCATTTTAACCGATACAAGCGATCGCTTCTAGGAATATATTTTTCATATCATAAATTTTTTGCTAAATAAACAGAGCTGTAGTATCAAATGGCGACTTGATCGAGAAAATGACTTTCGAGATCAACCTACCAAACTCGACCTTGGAGCTAAGATCTTCTGTAATCGTAAAACGAACAAGTTTAATGTAACCTAACTGCAAAACATCTTTTGACAAAAAAAAAAAAACTGTAAAACATCCGTAACTGTCATTCTCTAATACGTACCAAGTTCCTGTAAAACCCTAACTGAATACCTAACTCTATATTTGTCACACCTTCTGAAGCATGCCCGGCAAGTTGACAGACAAGAACTTCCCCTTCCTTCTTTCGTTTTCCCCATCTCTCCCATCCCCTCCCAATGGCCATCGTCCTGCACGGAGAAGGGAACAGCGCGATGGAGGATCCTCACGGCGGCCGGGACTTAGAGATCGCGAATGCCGAGAGCAGCTCCCGACCGCGCCGCAGCTGGAAAGTTTCCAAGCCATCGGCCGCCTCGGGAGGGCACGAGAAGAAGAAGAAGAAGAAGAAGGCGGAGGTGAAGAGAAAGAAGAGGGTGGCCAAGTACAATCTCTACGGCGTGGAGGGCAAGTTCAAGGCTTCTCTCAAATCCGGCCTCCGTTGGCTCAAGAAAAGGTGCTCGAGGCTCGTGGGTCTCCGGTGATCATACCATTTTGCGGGGAGCAAAAGAGAAACGATATGCGACGACATATTTCGTGGCGAAGTGACATGAAAGTTGGTTCGCGACGCCACTCGAACTCTCGGAAAAACAAAAAAAAAAAAGAAGAAATAAAAAGAGATTTTGTCTATTGGAATTTAAGGCCGATCGAAAAAATCGACGACGGCGTTGATACATTGTAATTGGTTATTAGAACCGATTTTCTTTTCCTCCTTTTCTATTTATTTATTCTCTCGGCTCTCTGTCTTCCTCTCTCTTGTATGATGGTCGATGGATCAAACTTCATCCTCGAGAAAAAGGGCAAGTCGGGATCGGCAGGTAGAGAGCTTGATGTGCTTTTCATATATACATTATTCATATAAATTCCTCATTTCTTGGGGTGCTTCTCCTTCTCGCGAGAAAAACCGCGGATCGATACTGCTGGAGGTAGGGACGAGCCCGAGATCGAAAACTTGCGGGACAAATTTAATATGAATAATCTCGTGTTATCGATCAACGATCATATGATGTGAAGTTAAATGATATGCTAATAATAAACGATTTTAAGTTAATAGTTGTCTATGTAGCATTCGTAATTTCGCAACCCGTAGAAAAATATCGGAGTTTTTTCGTTGAAAAATAAGTCACCGATGAAATAATAAAAGTTTGGATGGGCCAAACTTGTACATGTAAGTACCGCACGCTAACACACGCAAGAGAAGAGTGAGGCAAAACAAAAGGCTTCTTTTCCTTGGATACGTCCTTGTCCACAGGATTGACTTAGGTAAATTTGGTAATTTGCTAAACAGTGGCTGATTCTATACTTTTATTATGTGAAATAAAAAAAAAACAAAAATTTATTCGATAAATTTTTTATTTTCGAGCATAAATTTGCTCTAATTTATTTTCAAAATCAGTTTTGGAGCCAAAACGAGAATAAAAAAAAGTCATTTCTTGATTTTGAGAACGAGAATCATAAATGAAAAAGAGAAATTTTTTTTTCTGCTTTTTCTTTTTTTGGTTGGCTTCTGAGGTCACGGGACGATAATTGTAGAGCGCTCTAAGATGCAAATAATCTTTTTCGGCAATACATGAATCTCTCTCTCTTGGTATGATCTATGATCGAGGCGATAGCGGCTTGGTTGCACGAGCCCGACAAGAGATGCCGGCCCCCTTACCGGCGCTCTCCCTCCCTCCTGCCTCTCTCTTTCTCTTCATTGGGTTCACGATCTTAGTTCTAATGTTCAATTTTCTTTCTCAACTTGGACGTATCAATACGTGATTAGTACGGAAAGACACCCATAATCGGTGAGAATTATGCACGTGCTTCATGGCCGGCCAATCTTTCGCCGGCGATCACCGTGAAAAGGTCGATCCATACCCGTTTGTCAAGTAGAGGGGATTCATCGAGATGAACTCACATGGAAGAAACTCTTTTGAGAGAAAACGGGCCCAATTCGGAAAATTTCTTTTCATTATTCATGAAAAAAAAAGGTAAATTTCTGGATTTTATGCATAATGAGTAATTAATTACCCATGCTCCTCTACTTTCTCTACTTTATCGCGCCGTTAATTCACCGACCGCCGGAAAAAGGAAAATTTGTAGACAAGAAAAAGAAGAAAAAACCCCCCGAAATTCTCAACTGGGCTATGCTGCCCTCGGCTGTAAATTAGGGTTCGTCGTCATCGTCCCACCCTTACCGAGCTTCCATAGCCAAAGATCCCGCAAGCTCAGGCAGCTTCCTCGTCACCCTCGGGGGAAACCGACTGGACAACCCCGATTGGCGGCGGTTCTTCTGGAAGCCCACCGGGAGCCGAGCTGTCCGCAGCCATGGTCAATACCGGCAACAGCGTAAGTTGTTCGCGAATCGATTGGAATCTTGTGTGCTTGTTCAAATTCGGGCGATATGTGATGTGGGTTTTGAATTCCGGGGTCGTTTGGGTGTTCCCGTAGGCTGTCGGGGTCGACAACACTTTCCGGAGAAAGTTCGATCGCGAAGAGTATCTGGAACGAGCTCGGGAGCGTGAGAAGCAGGTCAGTTCCTTACGACGCATCCTTGTTTTCGTTCGTTTGAGGATTTTTGTTTTTGCTTTTGGAGCGATTCAAGCTTTTGGGTATTGGTTTTTTCAGGAGGGGGAGTCGCGGCATAAATCAAAATGTGAGCTTTGTTTGATTAGTTAAATTTGGTGCATGTTCTGTGGCAATTTGATTAGTTGAATGTACAGTACAGTGGTAGCTGGTGATTCCGTGAGTGGAAGGAGTGTGGATGTTGGAGGAGTAACGTGTTTAATTTATGTGCAGCGAAAGGTCCACCTGTGCAAAGGAAGCCGTTGAAGCATCGGGATTATGAAGTGGACCTCGAATCCCGCTTGGGAAAGACTCAGGTGAGTTACCTGTTGGCATTATGTTTTCTTTTTCTGCCTGGACCTAGATCATGATTCTGTGTGTGGCAGCATGTAACGAGTTCCCAGCTTTGTGGCATTGTTTATATTACGTAGATGGCACTCAGAATCAACTTTTGCTATCTCTTTAGTGAGAGTGACCTGATTCCTACCAGGTTGATCTCTCCCATGAACTGGCTGGAACCTCATGGTGCACCCAATTGGCTGTTCACTGTGTTTTTGAGTGGGATGAATATCGACAAGCATGTCTATTCTGCTAACGAGAACTTGTTTGTTTGCTGGTATTGAATGGATTGTGTCCTCAGTAAGGGTGTTCCTTCTGAAATTAAAACTCTGTTCATCCATTTTTCTCTTCTAAGCAACTGCCATCATAATAAGAGAGTAAAATGCTTGAGCACTAACTCATTGGCATTACTCAGAGAAGCGACTCGATCTCTTGTATAATCTACGATGCTAGCGATTGGCATGGAAGGGCCTACAGTGGACAAGCAAGATTATTGTCTCTGTTCTGATTCACCATGAGTTCTTTTATTATTAGTTTCTTTGTTTATGGATCAATCCTGGGTACTGTGTTATCGTTTCAAGCTTGTGCAGTTGCCAAAATTGGCAGCAATGAACTTTTGTAGGTGATTCCCAACCCAAAAAAAAAAAAAAACTTTGGTAGGTGATTTCTGGGTTAAGTATATGTGCGAAGGAAACTTATTTATATACATAATGTGAGATTGTAAATCTTGGAGTTCGTGAATGTGGTAATTATGTTATCTCTTGTCAGTACTTATTTAACATTTCCCCTACTCATTTGTGCTTTGCAGGTGGTCACTCCAATAGCACCTCTAAGCCAGCAGGTAATCTCTCGTAATCTCAGCATTGGATGTTAAGGGTTGATTTTGACTTTAGGTTTACCTTTAAGGGTTGTATCTGTTGAATATTAACTTGATACTTATGTTTTTTCACCCTTTCATGTCCAGTGATAGATCAGAATAGTAGTTTTTCTTGCTGGAATTCCCGTAGAGTTCTTCATTTGTGGGTCCGTCATCTTTTGTGTGCTCTATTGGCTATCAAGTTCTATCACCAACAATGAGACTGATACCCCCTCTCCCACTGTGCTTTGCTTTTGCTTAGAAATTGCCGCTTCATTATTTTAGCACAGTTCTTAGGCATCTGAGTGGATTGAATTGACCTTTCTTGTTGCTATGCGAGCTTGCTCTTTTTTCAAATACTCTTGCTCAGTTGCTGAATATGTTCGTGGTTATGATTTAATACTTTAGCATAAGTATTTTGTGATCACATCTTCCTTACTTTACAGGCTGGGTACTACTGTTCAGTTTGTGAATGCGTGGTGAAGGATTCGGCAAATTACTTGGATCATATAAATGGAAAGAAACGTATGTATTTACCAATAGCTTTCATTTGGTCAATATTCTACAAGTTTCTTAAATTAGTTTTCATGCTCTCCTGATGGCATGTTTCATTTTGTCATTCAGATCAAAGGGCCTTGGGTATGTCTATGCGGGTAGAACGAGCATCTCTTGAACAGGTGAATCTTTCTCTTTCATTTTGCAGTATAATTAAACTCTATACTGCTTATTCGGGGGCCGATGACATTGTATTCTCGGAGCATGATGTATGCTTTGCCAAAGGACATGGTTGGGATTAGGAATGGAAGGCTGATCTGCTGAAGATCCTTTTGTGGCCTGCAGGTCCAAGGGCGTTTTGAACAGCTTAAGAAGAGAAAGCCTCCTGGTACCTTTACAGAGCAAGGTAACCCTTCCAAGGATGCAACGTTTAAGGACTAGAGTTCATTGATGCTACATTTAATCAGATGGCTAATTGAGAGTTTGTCTTCTCTACTTTACAGATCTTGATGATCGAATATTAAAACAACAGGAGGAAGAGGAGGAACGAAAACGCCAAAAAAGAGAAAAGAAGAAAGAGAAGAAGGTTTGTATTTTTATCGGCTTTTGGTGTGGATCACAATACAAGTAGGAACATGCAGCTGTTCTGTGGCGCTGGTCCTAGGATGCTTGCTTTGGTTTTCTTTGTCATTCACTCATTTGTTTTGTGGATCAGAAGGAGAAGGCGCTAGAAGAGGAACCCGAAATGGATCCCGAGGTGGCAGCTATGATGGGATTCGGGGGTTTTGGCTCATCAAAAAAGTGATCACTCATTATCGTACCTTCCTATCATTGGTGATATTCCCCATGTTATTACTGATCTTCAAGGTGGAAACGTCATCTTGATCCACAGCAGTCCTTCACGAAGGTGTGATTATTCGTGTATTCGGTTTGTATGAGTAAGTAGCACAAGATGGTTTTCAAGGTCATCTCAAATTTGTAGCTGATTTATATGGTGTCTTTTCATATTTAGTTAGATTACATGGAAGCTAATTTCATTTAAATTGCTATTCTATTATCAAGCTGTATCTGTAGGAATTTGAAAGTTGTAAAGCAACTTTCTGGCTTAAACTCCAGCTGGAACTTGAAGGAGAATGCCTTATGACTTCCAATTAGATTGATCATTGTGGTAGATATGAGAATATGGATTGTTTCGATATCCACTCGAAGTGTGTGCTTGCTTGACAAGACGAGTAACTTTTATCGACGATCCAGTTGGCTCTTGCTGTGAATCAATTCTGCACGATCATCTCCAAATAAGAAATTTGTTGGGCAGTTTGGGCCAATTAACTTATGTTTTGACCTTTAACATTAAAGAAAAAAATGGGGTCAACATGATTCAGACATGGCGTGGAGGTAAAAATCAAATTGATTCGAAAGCTCTGGCTTGGGCTATCTTTTAAAGTGATATCGAATTGACCTCACTCTGGCGAGGCTGTTGCTCAATTCAGCAGAACAGATCGGAACCGGCTAAAGGTGATGTTTTCGTATTGAGTAAAGTTCTGTTCGATTCGATTCAATTTCCTAAGCCATAAGCAAAAGTGACGTAGCGTTCAGCGAATAATTCAAGCAAAAACTTGCTTAGAGAAAGAAATCTCAAAATTCAATATTGATGATAATGTTCTGTCTTCAAAATAAATCCTAAACACCCTTTTATAGGAGTTAAATCTAATTATAATAGAAAACCTAATCATAATAGGAAAGTTACATAATCTGAATTGGAAACCTAATTATAATATAAAAGTTAATAAACTTCAAATAGCAAAATTACAAAAACGACCCTTAAAATTAACTTATAAAAAAAAAATTCGATGTCGTTGACAGGTCCACCGATTTTAGTCGCATCATCGTTTCGCCTTCCGTTTGGATTTCTGCATGTTCAATCAGTCCAGAAATGCACCACTAATAGATTCCGCATCATTCTCCTCCGTTTGAAAAGAACTCATCTTCGAGTTAAAATCAGAATTTAGATATAGCGGTTTTGTGGACTCATGAAACGATGACAAATCAGCAACATTAAAAGTGTTGGATATGCCTATGCTATATGAAAGGTCTATAACATAAGCATTATCGTTGATCTTCTTGCCGACGGTGTAAGATCCATACTTCTTTGGTTGTAATTTACTATAAGATCCAGCTGGTAATTGCTCTTTACGAAGAAAAACCATGACTTGATCACCTACCGCAAACACCTGCTTCCGCTTGTGTTTGTCTGCTGCAGCTTAATACTTCTGATTAGCTTTCTCCAGCTTTTGTTTGACTTCATGATACACCTCCACAATCTGTTTAGCCATATGATCTGCTGTTATACTTTTATTTGCTTGCTTAGGTAACTGTATTAAATCCAGAGTATGTTGAGGCGCCTTTGTATATGTGACATCCCGAATTTTGACCCAAATTTTGGGATTTAATAAACGTGTAATTTGTCAGTGTGCTTATAGTAAAATCTCGCCCGGGAACTGATCACTCCTGGTTATTGTTTTAAATTTTGAGATTTCGCTAAAATCGCGCTCGATCGAATTTGGCCGTTATTTAGAACCCAAACTTTGGTGTCGAATTTCTCGGATTTTGGGACGCAATAAATCGGACGATGTCGATGTTGTCGTAACCAACGTCAAGATTGTCAGGGGTAGTGGGAAGAAAAAGGAATTTTGACCGGGTACGAAATTGGACTGGTAGACCTCTCTAGTGGTAGTTGATCGAATTAATTTGGCCTTTATCCCTTATTATATTCTAGGATTAATTTAGACCGTCGGGGTGTTATCGGTTTTAATTATGGGCCTTTATGTTGCATTTAATATTATATTGAACTTTTAAATTTTCCCTCCCCCTTCTCTCTCTCTCTCTTTTTCCCTCCTCCGCATGCACGTGTCATGCATGCATGCACTCCCCGCTCCCTCTCTCTTCTCTCTTCTCTTTCTCTCTTCTCTTCTTCTCTTCAGGGCGTCTCTTCGTTTTCTCCTCCGATGAGCTGCACCCGATCTTCCTCCGCCTGATGCTGCGCCTCTCGTCACCAGCCGCCGTTCGTCGCCGCCGCGTGCCGCCCGGCCGCCGTCTCCGCCCTGTCGCCGCCACCCTCAGCCGCTGCCACCCCTCCCTTCTTCCTCCCTCCCTCTTCCTCCCGGCTACACCCCCTGCTCCGCTCGATGCCGCCATGGCCGCCGCGGTTGCGAGCTCTGCTGCCTAAACCCTCGGGAGCTCGCCGCCACCTCCATCACCGTCACCCGACGCCTCGTCGCCACCGCGGGCCTAAGCCGCAACCGCGGTTCGCCGGGCCGAAACCCCCTGTCTAGCTTCGCTCTGCCCGGCCACCCCGCAGCCGCCGCCCGACGCCGCCCCACCAGCCGCCGACGTTGTCGCGTCAACCGACGGCCTCGCCCGGCGCCACGTTCCTCCCTTCTCTCTCACAGCTCCCAGCCGTCCAACGCCACCCACCAGCCACTCGCCGCCCCACCAGTTGACTCCGGCCGCCCTCCCTCAGTCTGCCTCACTGCCTCAACTATCACCGCCGTCGTTGCAGCTGCGCCGGCGTCGCGGCAAGCAAACCAGTAGCTGCTCGAATACGTCACCAGCCATGGTGCCGTCGCCGGAGAGCCGCCCAGCCACAGCGTCACCATTATCGCCACGCCCGACCGTTGCTGCTCGTCGTCGCCGGACCAGCTCGCCGCAGCCACCGCTCGCTCGCCGCAGCCAACCCTGCTCGTCGGCCGGCCAGCCGTGCCCCGGGCCGTGGCCGAGTCACTCGACCCGTGGCCGAGCCCCGCGCCCGCGCTCGTGCCCGTGTGTGTGCCTGTGGTTGAGGGCTGTGCCCGTGGCCGAGCGCCGTGGCTGAGCCCCGCGCCCGTCGCGCCTGTACCCGCGCCTAGCCAACACAGTTCACCAGGACCATTTTAGGCTCGAGTCGATTTTTACCAGGCCAAAACCTTGTAAGTGATATCCTAACTCCTATTTAGTATAATAGGTACCATTAGACTTGTCTAGGGACTTATTTAGATGTAATTTAGTGCCTATCTTAGAAAATAATTAGACGTTTAGAAGACGGTTAGTGCATGGATTATGTGGCGCATGGTAGATTAAATTATGGTGATAGTGTGGCTGATTGTGGTGTTCTGATTGACCGTGTTGTGGTGGCGCGTGTGGATGAAAATGGGGAAATCGTACGTGCTTGGCTTGAATGTCGGAAGTGTGATCGGATGTGACTGATTGTGGGCCAATGTGATGGGCTGTGATGTGAATTGGATTTGTACGAATTGTTGATTGGTGAATTGTGACGTAGTGAATATGTCCTGGGTTTTGATTGGTATGACTTGTAAAATTGGCGAATTGTGTTGTGGTGCATGTGCATGTGAAAAAGTCCGATCGATCGGAGGGCTGCCAACCTGAGGCGTAAGTTACGCGGGTGTGATGAATAAGGCATGACTAGACCTGAGGCGTAGGTTATGCTGGTCATTGGAATGGAAATATGTCATGAGGCGTGGTTACGCGGGACTAAGTCCGGCTTGATCTGAGGGCTGAGCCTGAGGTGCAGTGGCGCGGGCTATGAGTTGGGGCCTGAGGCGCAGTGGCGCGGGCCGTGTGAAGGGATCTGAGAGGTCGTGGAAAGTTCTTCAACCACGCATGCAACCTGATTGTGATTGATTGATTGAATTTGACCGAGGGATTGGATGATCTGACTGGGTGTTTTGATTGAATGCTATTGTGGTTGGCGTATGTATGACTGTAAGTTGTTATTAAATTATTGTTATTATTATACCATACTTGACTAACGTGCAGAGCCGGTATGCAGTTGTTGGCAAGGTAAGTACCCGAGATGAATTCATTATGTTGGGAGTTAGATTGCATGTACGACTTGTCTGAGTACGCATTGGCCTACGTAGGGTTTAGAGTATTGCTTATTGAGACTCGTTCTCATGGTTATTATATAACCATTTTCAGATCCTCACCCTCGAGCACGACACCACCTAGGCGTTTTGGAGTCCCTGTGCATATGGTGCACAAGGATAACGAGTATCCAGGTCTGAATCCGGGTGAGGCATACATTAGGCATCGTACTTATGTTTGGGTAGATGTAGGGCGAGAAGAGTTGGAACGCCATGACTATTTGGCTTGGTCTCATAAGGTCGGGTTGGTAAACTCTAGGCCAATCCGAGATTTTGAAGGGTTGTGGTTCGATAATGAGAATGCGGTCAATTGGGAATCCTGGGACAAGTTCGCTCCCGATGGCGAGGTGTCAGATCCCGATAGTCCTCCTGTGAACCCCGTTCCAGCACCAACACTGGTCCCCAAGCCCGAACCAGAGCTAGCACCCGAGCCTGAGAGCGAAGAAGAATCCATAGCGGACGAGCAGGGAGATAAGGAGGAGAACCCGATTGAGATTGACTCGGATTCGGAGACAGACTCTTCAGGGTCCGATCCAGATTGGGTGTCGTAGAGTCGAGCTAGCCGTAGCCCTATTTTGGTGGGACTAACCCTTTTTGGAGATAGGAGTCCCTCTTAGTCTTTTACCCGACCGTCGAGCCATGTATTCCTTTTTGTTGGTAATGGCTCCCTGACCCACTTTTGGTGTACGTACTTGCTTGTAATGAATATTGTAAGTCCTTCATGTTGTTAATCTAAAATACTGTTTATGTTGTGATTGCTATCCCTTGTCATGGTTTTATTATGTTCGGGTGTTATTTGCTTCCACTTGTGTTTTATCCTCTGATTTGGGTTTGGGTCGGCGACGCTTTCTGGGATGTCGCGTTCAATACAACCTAAGGCGAGATGTCGTGAGCCCGGCGGGGTCCAAGGCGTGACAGTATAAATAACAGAAAAATGCAACCTGTCAATAGAACTATAAACTATATTATTATAAGCAAACTCTGCTTGTGATAAAGCAACATTCCATTACTTCGGCTTATCTCTACAAATGCTTCGAATCAAGTTTCCCAGAGTTCTATTAACCACCTCTATTTGCTCATCAGTATGCGAGTGAGCAGTACTATTGAAATTCAAAGATTAATCAAATAATTTCCATAAAGTCCGCCAAAAATGCCCGAGAAATTTACTATCTCTATCTGAGGTAATAGATTTGGGCATACCATGCAAACGAACCACTTTCTTAAAGAATAATCTGGCCACACTTGCTGCATCAGAAGTTTTCCTACAATGAATGAAGTGCGCCATCTTGGAAAATTTGTTAACCACAACGAAAACAGAATCCACGCTTGTTTGTGTCCGTGGTAAACCAAGCACAAAATCCATGGACAAATCTTCCAATATATTGTTAAGAACAGGTAATGGCATATATAAACCTGTATTATTAGATTTCCCCTTAGCAATCTGGCAAACATAATACTTTTGTACGTATCTGCTGACATCTCTACGCAACTGGGGCCAGTAAAATTGCTCCCGAACTGTAGTAATAGTTTTATTATGACCCATGTATGCAGTTAATCCTCCATCATGTAAATCACGAATTACCTTCTCTCGTAATGATGTTCGAGGAAGGCAAAGCTGATTACTACGTATCAAATAGCCATCATGCACATAAAATTCTTGCATAGGTTGACTAGAAGCACATAACTTCCAAATTTACCCAAAGTCATTATCATCTGCATAACAATCTTTCAGCTGCTCGAACTCCAAGATGTCTTGGCTTAATGTAATCAATAAGCCAGCTCTCCTACTTAATGCATCTGCTACGACATTATGCATACCTGACTTGTGCTGTAATCTAAAAGGAAATTTTTGCAAAAATTGACACCATCGCGCATGCATATCTTTGCTAATCCTTTTCTGACTATTTAGATACTTCAAAACTTCATGATCAGAATAAAGGACGAATTCTTTCCCAATTAGATAATGTTCCTAGTTCTTCAAAGCCCTTACGACAGAATAAAATTCTTTGTTATAAGTGCTCCACTTTTGTCTCGCCTCGCTAAGCTTCTCACTGAAATAACAAATTGGTCTGCACTCTTGAGATAAAACAACTCCTATACTAACTCTACTAGCATTGCAGTCCACTTCAAAAAGTTTATCAAAATCAGATAAGGCAAGAACAGGTGCAGTACATAACTTTTCCTTCAGAATAGCAAAACTATTATTTGTTTCTTCTCCTCATAAAAATTTGCCTTTCTTCATACATTCAGTAATCGATGCTGTGATAGTACTAAAATTCTTAATAAACCGATAGAAAGTAGCCAACCCATGAAAACTCTTAACGTCAGAAATTGTTTTAGGTGTTGGCCACTCTCTGATTGCTCTTACCTTCGCATCATCTACCTCTATTCCTTCAGCAGTAATAATAAACCCTAGGAATAACAGTTTATTAGTTAAAAAACTGCACTTCTTAAGATTAATATACAACTTATTAATTTGCAAAGCTGTCAATACCTTCTTTAAGTGTATCATATGATCCTCCTCAGTCTTACAATAAATCAGGATATTATTAAAATAAACTACAACAAATTTGCCAATAAAAGATTTCAGAACCTGATTCATAAACCTCATGAAAGTGCTTGAAGTATTGGAAAGTTCGAAAGGTATCACTAAACGTTCGTACAACCCCTCCTTTGTTTTTAAAAACTGTTTTCCATTCATCTCTGGGCCGAATCCGAATATGATGGTATCTATTCTTCAAATCCAGTTTCGAAAACTACTTAGCACTGTACAACCTATCCAGCATATCATCCAATCTGCCAACTGTTATCTTATTAATTGGAAACTTATAACCCACGGTTATCTTATTAATGGCCATGCTATCTACACACATCTGCCAACTCCCATCTTTCTTAGGAGTCAATAAGGCTGGAACAGCACATGGGCTCATTCTATTCTGAATATACTCCTTTTGCAACAACTCTTCCACATTCTCTTTTAGAATCTCTCTCTTTAGGACTCATCCTATAATGTGGTAAATTAGGCAGACTAGCATAAGGAATTAAGTCGATATGGTGTTGAATATCGTGCATAGGCGACAACCTATCTGGAATCTCTTCAGGCATCAGTTCGCTAAATTCCTTCAATAAAGGCTTGACTGCTTCAGGTTGCTCCTCCACTTGTAATTCAGCCTCAGTCTTAATTGCTTGTTTTACGACCAGCACGTGAATCTGTCGGGTCTCCTTAACCTCAGCTTCACATTTCCTCGTAAGGGTAAGAAAATTATTTTCAGAAGATTATTTTCCTTTGTTCTTCAGCGGCAGTAACGTATACTTCATCTCATCCTTCACGAGGTTATACTGATTATTTCTTCCAGAATGCTGAGTATCTACATCAAATTGCCACGGTCTCCCAAATAACACATGATATACATCTATATCTACTACATCACAATATAGCTCATCGTGATATTTTCTAATGGAAAATGGAATTTTACATCGTTCAGTTACCTAAATATTTTCCATTCCAGATTTAATCCATCCTAACGTATAAGGATTGGGATGCTTCTCTACGTGTATTCCCAACTTCTTTACTGCCTCATTCCCAATAATATTCTCTATGCTTCCACTATCAATAATCACAGCAAAGATCTTTCCCAGAATGGTGCACCTGGTTCAGAATAACTAATGGCGCTGCAAATCATCTTCTTGTTTTGGGGCCAACATCATTCTGCGCACCACACAGTTTACTTGCTTATCTTCTTCATCTTCAAAATCATCGTCCTCACCATCCGGCGCACAGTAATATCCATCCTCCTCCTCTTCTTTCGCTACTATGTTTACGGTCTTTTTCTGAGGGCATTCATTAGATCGGTGCTCAGGCTCATTACACCTGTAACACTTTATCGCGGCTAGTTTAACATAAGGGTTAGGGTTTACAATTTTCTGTGCTTGCATTCTCTTATCCCTCAGCTTGTTCATAGGGCGCTTTTCTACCGCCTTATTTTCCTGATTTCGCCCTGCGTTAAAGCGATTATTGAAACTGCTATTCTTTACTGAACTGCTCGAACTATTATCTCGATAATTTTCGAAACCTTTTCTTCCCCTGTCTTGCTGCATCAATTATGCTTTCATTGCTATATTCTTGGCTTCAGTTAAATTTCACAGAAACTGCACTCCAATTTTATTTTGAATGAAGGGTGTCAAACCATCGAGATATTTGGTCACTTGCTGTCCTTCCGTCTCTGATAAATTATTCCGCTCCACCAATCTCATAAATTCGACCGTATACTCATGCACAGTCCGATTGCCCTGTTTGTTGCTACTGCTGGAACATAATCTGTTCATAATCGGATGGAAGGAATTCTTGCTTCAACAACCTTCTCATTCTATTCCAAGTTCGAACTCTGTCTTTCCCTTCTCACTCCCTCTTATTCTGCAATCTCTCATACCATGCGGATGTACCCCCTCTAGTCTACAGACTACTAATCGTACCATTTTCTCACCAGGGGTCTCCATATAATCGAAAAATCTATCTATATCAGCAATCAAATCCAGAAATTCTTCTATGCCCAGACTTCCATTAAAATAAGAAATATCGACTTTCAATTTAAAGTCGTTACCTTCACGATCATCGTAACGTTGTCTTTCATCTCTCCAATCATACTATCTTTAAAATCCTCCATGACGACGTCTGCCACCATAATCAGCACGTTCGACTTCAAAATAATCGTTTTCTTCTTCTTCCAAACTTTCTAAAAACAGCGGGTTCTGCAACTTGCGGACAGGAACATGCCTATCAATAGGATTACCACGAGCAAGATCTGCACCCACCCTTCTGTCATTCTACCGATTCCGGCTTACATCAACACCGAGACCTTCGAACCGATCTGTTAACTTGTCAAATCGTTCTTCGAAACGACGATGACTTTGATCGAATCGTTGATCCAAGCGTTCCATTAAATGCTACTTCAAACGTTGCAACGCATCGTCCCCAAGGGTTGGGGCTGCAGTTTCCTGAGCATCGTCACGAAGACCACCGCCAGTCGCCATAGGCTCTGATATCACCTGACGCAGCGTTCAGCGAATAATTCAAGCAAAACCTTGCTTAGAGAAAGAAATCTCGAAATTCAGTATTGATGATAATATTCTGTCTTCAAAACAAACCTTAAACACCATTTTATAGGAATTAAATCTAATTACAATAGGAAACTTAATCATAATAGGAAAGTTACCTAATCTGAATTGGAAACCTAATCATAATAAGAAAGTTACCTAATCTGAATTGGAAACCTAATCATAATAAGAAAGTTAATAAGTTTCAAATAGCAAAATTACAAAAACGACCCTTAAAATTAACTTATAAAAAAAAAATATTCGATGTCATCGACAGGTTCACCGGTTCTAGTCGCATTATCGTTTCGCCTTCCGTTTGGACTTCTGTCTGTTCAATCGGTCTACAAACGCATCACTAATAGATTCCGCATCAAAAAGTTTGAATTATAATTTCTGATTCTGTTTGCAAACCACGAAAGTAACTTTTGCTCTAGGAAGGAAACCAAATTGAACCGAGCTGAATGAAATGTTCGCCTTGGTTTTTGTCTGTTTGAAAGGAACGATGAACGCCACTAAAAGCAAAGCAGAACATATAGTGGTAATTTTGCCCCCAACCATGGCCCTTCCATACATTTGACCGACACTATGCAAATGTTTTTCTTTCTCTTTCTACATTTTCTCTTCTCATTTATCGTTAAAAGTTACGGGTATATGTACTAGAAAAGAGTAGTATCGTGAAGATGCTCGAGATGAGGGTGGAAAGGAAAGGCACCGGTAGGATAGGAACTGGCCTACATGTATATTGATGTTAACTGCTTATTGGGCAGCTTTTGTACATATCCAGTGGCTGAGGAAGATTGACATGTCAACCTTTCCAAATCCGAAAACCACTGGTACGAGACGATGCAATCCTAAACTGCCCACCGTCTTCAAAACCACTGCACTGTGAATGACCCCATCACCACCGCCAAACCACTAAAAACTGCCAACAGATTCTCTCTTTCTCTCTCTCCTCACCCACACAGAAAGCAGAGAAGGATGTCCACTAACACTATAAAATTCACTGCAACCTCCACTTTGCAAACCAACCCAGTTCACAAACAAGCTGATTTCGCTCAAGCACTCGATTAATCCAAGTTTCTTGAAATTTTGTTCTTCGGAGCGATAGTGATGGCTGAAGTGGAAGCGGAAGAGCGAAGACTACTAGTGGCCGTCGACGAGAGCGAGGAGAGCATGCACGCCTTGTCTTGGTGTCTCAAGAACATAATTTCTGACAAATTCAGAGACACCCTTTTGCTCCTCTATGTGAAGCCTCCTCGAGCTGCGTCCGCAGCTCTCGATGGCACAGGTAAAAGATGTTACGCAGAAGGTAGTTTTTTCTGTCTTCTTTTAGTTCTTATAGTTTTACGATCTTTGGTTTCATGAATCCTGGAAGTGAAAGATTGATTTTTTTTTCTTTTTCTTGGGTCGTGTTCTTTGTTTCTGTTTCAGCTTACATGTTTTCATCTGAAGTGATGCTTGCCATCGAGAGGTACAGCAATGAAGTGGCCGATTGTGTGATGGAGAAAGCCAAGAGATTGTGCAGTGAGCTTGCTGATGTGAGTTTATAATCTTGTTCTCAGTGCTTAAAGTTTGTATCCTTTGAAGAAAATACTCGGACACCTCTTGCGTTTTAGAATTTTACTCTGACCCTTCCACTCAGACAAAAATATTTAACGAAAAAATGTTGATGTTGTTCATAGGCTGATGTGGAAGCCAGGTGGTATTAATGTGGCACACACCTCAGCTCACTGCACAACTTAGAAAATGAGACCAAATGAAAAATTACAAAAAGATGCTAGGAATGCACTTACAACCATTTAATGAGATGATTATAAAAATGGACTTTTTACAAGTGTACTGATAAAAGTGAATTTAATAGATGAGCTGCTGAGTGAAGACAATGACAGTTTTACTGTTGAGTTTTGAAACATGATGATAATGTTGGGCGTGGGGATAGGGTCAGGTTAAGGTGGAGACAAGAGTAGAAAATGGTGATGCAAGGGATGTGATCTGCCAGATGACAGACAAATTGGGGGCTGATCTGCTGGTGATGGGAAGCCATGGCTATGGCCTGATTAAGAGGTAATCATGATTGATCAGTACTCTATAGTTATCATGTTTATTCATGACAAGTTAAACGATTTTCATTTTCTTTTCCTAAATCTGGGTTGGAAATTGAATTGATTTTGTTTTGGTCTGGGAATGGCAGGGCTTTTCTGGGGAGTGTGAGCAATCACTGTGCACAGAATGCCAAGTGTCCTGTGATGATAGTGAAGAAGCCCAAGTCTACTTCCACAGCCAGTAACTAAACCCAAGTGGCTCTTTGCTCTGTTTAGGCTTTTCTCTTGTGAAACTTGTGTCTCTCTTGAGTTGTGTGACCTTCTACTGTTGCCTCTATTGGTCAGGTTCAGGCCAACCAATATTTATGTAAATGCTGTTTTCTTATTCACGTTTCCTGTGAGATTGAGCCGAGGGTGCATCTCTTTATTTCCCCTTTTCAAACACTCATGCATCACAGGATTGCGTTATCTTTTTTTTTTTTGGGTAAGGCACAGGATTGCGTTATCACGATGTACTATAATCAATAGCGGCATGGTCATTTGGATATAGTTTTGGATCCCTAGAATTAGCTTAGAGAAACATTAACAGTCTCATTGGCTCCATAAAGGAGCAATGATAGCCAAGACAAGTCATTTTTTAGAGTGCTGTCATTTTGCTGCCCACGTATTTAGCTTGAGAAGATACAGATTTTTCTTTTCGATTGCGCCTTAAGATGAAATAATCTGACTACCATCTACTTAGCTGAAAACTAGTTAATCATTGTGGAGAGTTGTCGAGTGGCACAGTAGTAAGAATCACATGGATTGCAACTTCTGTCTTGAAGTTGATGACATGATTAATGGTAATTGAGTTCGTGTGCGGATCAAATAAGCTGCGTGATGTGTTGGTGTTCGGCATGGAGCTTAACATGTGGGAATGTAAATCCTGTTGTCCTGCATCTTGTTCTCAATTCTCTCTAATAAAGATAAGGCTGGTGTCGACACTCCTTATGTTACTTGCGATTCTTGGTACAATATTTCACAAAACTAGTATCGGCATGCTAGACATACAGAGCCTGAGGGAATGCTTGCAAAGACTCGTCTAGTGCTCCTGTCTTCAAAATTGACGGTGAAGGCTTTAGCCTCGAATCATATTTGTGCAATGGATGTGTAATATGTTTGTTTTGACATTGCTCACTTGGTTTCTCAAAAGTTAGAAGCACTACTTGCTTCGGATAAATTTGAAGCTAGAAGAGCCAAACTGTGTTTTTCCAATTATGGATCTTAGAAGTGGCCAAAAGAAATATGTATGGACCTTAGAAGCAGAGCTCGTGAACCGTCTTACTCACTCTGCCTCTCATGTTTTCTGCTTTTAGAGAGAGAGAGAGAGAGAGAGAGAGAGAGAGAGAGAGAGAGAGAGAGAGAGAGATTCATCTCCTAAATTTTCTCCACACTTAATGTTCACGGAGTTGGGATGATTGACTTTCACCCAAATCTGATGAAATTGTCCCCTCGGGAGAAGCAGTTCCTGACGATGCGAGGACGCAACTTGATGTGAGCATGATGACACAGCACGAATTGTGACCCCTTTTCACCCCTTACTCTGTTTCTTCCATTACCAAGTTGAACTCATAACGGGGTGGATCAATGCATCCCGTAGCTGGTTACAAACACATACTTAGAAAAACTGCCCTTACATTGGTCCATGGACGACGACTTGCTTACCTTCACGACACCCGCTTCTCCCTACTTTTAAAAAAATCCATGAATTGATTTTGCAAGTTTAAAAGGGCTCTGGATGCTGGCTCTCTTCATAAGTGAAGTCACAGCCTAAGTTACATACTAAAGGGGCCAAGGCCGAGAGCATAGAAGGGAAGGCACAGAATTTGTTGGATGAACCCACCATAAGCCAGGAAGATCAACACGTGCCCCAAAATCTTTTGGTGGCCACTGTGTTTCATCAAGATCCCTGTACACCCTTTCACTGCTTTTCAAAATCCTGATCATTCTTTTACTCTGACTCTTTATGTGTTGCTTTGTTAATTATTCTCCCTTCATTTTTCCGGTTCTCTCTAGTTTGACAGTTAGAAGATGGTGCCTCATGACAGCACAGACCCAACACAAGGTAGACTCTGAGGCTAGGAAATCTATCAGCAAGTCGTTAACCGAAATCAGGAAGATCGCGACTTTGCTACCTCCGCTTGGGTCATCGACAACGAATTTGGCAAGGGTGATAGGCTCGTACCTCGGTGGCTCTGAGCTCTCATCCCAATCTATTCAGATAAAGGTTTGACACACAGTCCTAATGAGCATCGTTGTATACACTGCAGCAGAAATGGCTTAAACACTGTCTTTGTCATGTTCTTTTTGTCTTTTGATCTTCTGCAGGTAGCGCCGGTGCTGTTTCTAGCGCTTGCTACGATCCCATATCTGTCGCAGGTCTCTTATATTGGCGCAGATGGTCTTCTGCTTTCATACCATGGCGACAGGGATCATGCTTTTGTGACATATTCCAGCGCTCTTCATCAGTCTGGTATACTCAGCCTGTTGACCGCTGCACAGGACAGCCGTTCGGAGAGGCAGTCACTACATAATCTATAAACTCGGTCAACGACAGCTTGTTTCAAGAAGCCTTGAATGACGCTAGAGGCTACCCGCTCCTAGGAAATGCTTGGAACAAAAATCAAGACCTTCTGATTCATTATATTACCGCGTGAATGGGTGAAGGGGCCTCATTACTGGGACTATGCCAGCGAAAATAGTGGATGACTTGTGACTTGTTCGCCCCGTTTAATTTTCAAGGAGAGGACTTTTTCCTGGCTTCAGCAGACGGGAAAGTGATCATACCAACTGCACATCCTCACACGCAGGCAGTGATCAAGGATGGTGCGGCTTTAGTGCAGACACTGCAGCCTAACGGCCACACAAAAGCTCAAGTCAGTCAAGTCTCCTGTGAGCCCGGTAATGGCAAAAGAGAGTTCCTGAAGGGCGACATCGCGGGCACAGAGTACATTTTCCACTGTTCAACCATTGAGATCATGGGTATTCGATCGGTATGAGTTTCACGTTCTTATGGTCTATAGAAGAACAAGATCACTCTCCAATTGCAGAACAAAATTCGAGCTTCTTGCGATTGCTTATACTAAGATCCTGTCCGTATCTTCAGCATTGACTGGCGTAAGCACTTGCTGCTTCATTCTCACGTATACGTGCTGTCATATCCAAGCCCTGAGTTGGCAAGCCTTGTGGGCAGAGACCGAAAGTCCTTCCTCGCGCTTCTCGCCTTTGTGTTCGTTTTCATAGGCGTCCTGTTCAGTGCCTTTTTCGCCTTACTAGGGAAAGCTAGGAAAGGAGAGATGTGCTCCTACGCTCCACTCGGACAGCAAGCAGAAGCAGCTCCGGGAGCAGATTGCTTCGCGGCGAAGCCGCAGGCGAAACAATATATCTAAAATGGATGCGATGCAATGTGCTATTTCTGATAAGGAAAGCTTGAGGACTTGCGTAACATGCAGCATCAGTAATGAATAAAAATGACACAGCTTGCAGTGTATCATGTCAATGCTTCTCTATCTGAGAGAGTAGTGTAAGTGTGGTAAAGTTGCAATACATAACTGATGATTGAGAGTATAAGCAAAAGCTACACACATTACATATTTCTGTGGTTTCTATATCTCCTTCGCAGCGTGTATGTTGCAGCTACTTGTTAATAGTTTACCACAGCTATCGACAAGGCCATGTTGCACGTACCACAAAATCTTTTCTCTAGAGTAAAATTGCAATATGTATTTTAGTGATGGATAATAAGATCCTATCTCATATAAATCTTCCTCGTTTGAACAAAATAGATGTGAAAATTCATGGTTCATGTGATGCATTAATGTAAAATGAAGGGACTCGATAACACTTCCAAAATTTCTAAGAGTAATTGTTATTTGATGTAGAAAAATCTTATACATAATCAACAAAAGTATTGTAATATTGAGAGAGAATAATTAAAATATTCCAAGAACACACTTTATAGGTAGAGTCACAGAATATTGGAATATTCAATCATTGCTAATTTATAACATTAAAATCCACCAAAGCTACTGTCTCTTTTTTTTGTTTGAACAAAACTTACAGAATGGAATGAAGCATGTACAAATCCAAGTCAAATAAAAAAAGAGTGGAGAGTGCAAGAAAACTAATCATTACTAGGAAAATAATCAACCCTTTAAAAATTAGAGTTTTGCACGTCACTTTTATAAGTAATCCTTAAAAAAGGAGTTTGTTATTAATGACCAACGAAAAGAAAAGCTATTATCAAGACGTTATTCACACTAAGTATAAAGTCTGGTTTAGAAAATGACATGATAATCGAAATGCTATTTAAACAAGCGAGTGCAGTAATTTTCGAAATAGATTTTCACATTCGTACACATTTTAATAAAGAGGTCGTATATGTTTTGTAAGGCATTCTTCATCCAAAACGGTAATAGATTCCTTTTGTAATCAATCATAATGGAACATTTTGTCGAACGGCGTTCGACAGTTAAAAATTCAATCGTAAGCAAGGCTTAATGTTCTTGATTATAGTGGTGTTTATTTTCTGTCATTTTTCACGACAAAGCCAGTCCAGATTCCCCTTTAATGATTGCTTTGCTTAATTTAGATCGTTGATAATTGAATATGGACTTTTTTTTGGTCAAAATCAAGTATGAACTTAGCTTTTATCTAAAATGACATTTTACCATTCTCTGTGTAAAATAATGCTCTTAGTTTAAGAAAAAACTGTAGTCTCTTAAATTTGGTGTGAATATTTAAATGGGTGATTCGTAGCTTCTTTTTTTTTTTTTTTAAAATTTGCTCTGTATATGGGTGTTTAACATCAGAGTTTTATTCGATACACTATACATCCCAAAATTAAAAAAAAAGATGATGCATTTCATGAGTTTTTGGCATTGCGATATTTATTTCCGGGTTTTATTCTGCGGAGAAATTCGGGCCCGAAATTTTTGGATTAAAAACAATAGAAAAAAAGAGGTAATCGGAATTATATTATGTTTCGAACCAAAAAAAAAAAATTATATTTATGACCTCATAAATCAAATACGAGGATCAAAAGCATAACCCGGCAGATCACTCCTGCATTTTCCCCCAAATCGCCTTCCCCCTCGCTCTCTCTCCGACAACCGCGCGCCACCGCCGCCGGAGCAAGTCCGCCGCCACAGCGCCGCCGCCTCCGGTGAACCTCTCTCTCTCTCTCTGGCGTACTTTGCTCGCTTTTTACGCCGTCGGCTTCAGTCGCTATTCCTCCAGAAGCTTCTCTTCATGATACATTTCGGGCTGTTTCCCATTTTGGCTGCCGAGAAATCGTTCGGACCTCGACGGTTACCTTCGGTGCCGTGGATAGTTCGACTAGGAATCCGGTTTGCGCGGTTCCCGTAGTTCTGGTTCGATACGTCATTTGTATGTAGTCTGTTGATGTCTTGAAGTTTCGCTCTGCTGACCGCGACCTGAGTAATTGAATTTGGTATCCAATTGTTACTTTGCCGCGTCGATTTTTCGAAGTTTGTGCTGTCGACTCGGTAATTCGTCGTTGGTTGCCTGTCATTTGTTTGATTTTTGACCTAGCCGAGAATATGGTTTCCTCTGGTTGCTTTGAGGTTTGTTCTTGGTTGATCTTATATGGTTTTCTTGTAATGCAAGCAGTGAAAGGAAGAGTTAACTGCCATGAAAAGAAACGGGGAAGCCGTGGACGATGATGAGTTTGTTCCCGACACGAAGAAGCGGAGGGTGCTCGAGCAATCATCTCCCTCTTCGTCCCCATTAGTTGAAAACCCACTTCATCAACTGACTGCTTACGATGATATCGATGATGAGGAAGATGTTACGAGGGGGAGGCTGAGAAACAGTTACCGAGAGGGAGTACATGGGTATGCGGCGGAACAACAGAATGGGCGTGGGGTTGATGAAAGAGGAAAAGAAGAGGATGATAGCGAGAGTGACGAAGAAGAAGACGAGGAGCATAATAAAGGGAGGAGAGGCCGCCTTGTTGAGATCCGAAGGGACTGCCCTTATCTTGATACGGTTAATCGCCAGGTACTCTAAGCAGACTATTTCAAACTCAATCTATGATGATATTTGTGGTGCTAGTTTGTATTTTTGTGTGCCTATGTTAGCATGTATAGGTTGTAGTAAATATGCATGGTGATGGGAATATTGAAGTCGCGACAGAGCAACTAGAATTGCGAGGCAAATGAAGCTCGGTTGTGGCTGCAAATCATTCTACTTCATGTTGCTGGTGGTTATATAGTCTATTGATTGTCTATTTTGTGTTTTAACACATTACTTGTTTCTCCTTTCTATTGCTATCGCACGTTCTTGGGTCATGAAGTAGAGTTTCTTGATGCTTAAATCTATGTGGAGAGTGGCAGTGTAGTTGTTTCTTAATATAGGTTTTAGTGAACTACCAGTAGATTGGTTTCCATTGTCAAGAATCAGTCTATTGCCATTTCAGTCTTAAGGATCAGTTTGCAGAAGTGTATCTTCTTGGTTTTTGCAACAGAGCGTGCAAGTAAACATAACATGACGATGGTACTAAAGAAAATAGATCAAAGTTGTTTTTTGTTAAATTTTCGTGGTATAAGCCTATAAGGGTGGTTGTGATGTGGTTCATAATGCTGTGTTTGTTTGCTAAAATTAATTGTAAAAGTATATCGTGGTTATATTATATAATCCCTATGAACAAGGGTCATAAAGATGCGTTATGGATAAACTGGGTTACCAATATTAGTATTGGTGTATGAGTTATGTATCATTGAGAATATGCCATTGCGTCCATGATACACATTTTAACTGTTGTTACAAGTAATTACTGTTTTTATCCTATCACACCATTTTACATACTGCTTTATCCATTCCAGGTTTTGGAGTTTGACTTTGAGAAGTTCTGCTCTGTATCTCTATCGAATTTGAATGTATACGCTTGTTTAGTCTGCGGGAAATATTATCAAGGAAGAGGGAAGAAGTCTCATGCTTATACACACAGCGTTGAAGCAGGGCATCACGTCTTCATCAATCTCCAGAGTGAGAGGGTTTACTGCCTGCCTGATGGATATGAGATCAATGATCCCTCCTTGGATGACATTCGGCATGTGCTGAACCCAAGGTTGCTTCCTTTATCTCAACATTTGTACGATGTTAATATCCACAATCGAGCTTTCTTTTATGCTTGATTTTTCAATGTACTGCCTTTTTCTGTGCATCATGGTTTCATTGACCGTCTTTTGTCTGATTACTTCCTATGTGATGTGATCTTTCCTTCATGTGATGGCAGCTAGGCCGTAATGTCAAACTGTAGCAATCCTTGCAACTTCTTTTTCAGGCTTTACTTGGTCATTCAATCATTCTGTGAGGTGCCTGTTCTTGATTTAGTTTGCATCTTATGTTAGGTTTACAAGGGAGCAAGTTCAACAGATTGACAAAAACAAACAATGGTCTAGGGCTCTTGATGGTTCTGATTACCTTCCTGGGATGGCAAGTGCAATATTTTGATCACGCAAGAATATTCTGCTGTTAAAGATATCCAAAGTTGGGGTTTTCTTTGGCTCTTCTTTGTTGGCTATAAATTCTTAATTGTATAATTTTTCAGGTGGGACTGAATAACATCAAGGAGACTGATTTTGTCAATGTCACAATTCAATCTTTAATGAGAGTTACTCCTTTGAGGAACTTTTTCCTTATTCCTGAAAATTATCAGCATAGCAAATCTCCACTTGTTCATAGGTTTGGAGAACTCACCAGGAAAATTTGGCATGCGCGAAATTTTAAAGGACAGGTATGTTACTTGGAGAAATTGACATATCTAATTCCATATGCGCAAAAAGAGATTCTCACCATCAACATTCTACATCTGTAGGTAAGTCCGCATGAGTTTCTACAGGCAGTTATGAAAGCCAGCAAAAAACGTTTTCGGATAGGTGCGCAGTCTGACCCAGTTGAATTCATGTCATGGCTTCTTAATACTTTGCATGCGGATCTCAAAACTTCAAAGAAAAGGAGCAGCATTATTCATGAGTGCTTTCAGGTATACTACCGGTTTCTAGCTTTTTTGTTTCATATATTGCTATAGCTTCTTTTTCATGCACAAAAAAACTCATCCAAGAGTTTATATACTTTGAAGGGGGAGTTGGAAGTCGTAAAAGAGATTCCTGGCAAAATTATGGCTGATAAGAGAGAAAGTGGTGATGACCAGGATGGCAATGCCAATCTTATGGATAGTGGGACTGAACTTAATAGTGTAATGTCTGATACATCTAGAATGCCGTTCTTAATGCTTGGACTTGATTTGCCACCACCGCCTCTTTTCCAAGACGTAATGGAGAAAAACATTATACCCCAGGTTCGTTGTTCTCTATGTTAGTTGATGAATATTTGCTGCCATATCTGTAGTTCTTCTCCTTTACATTTTTATGGAGTGTTGAATCCGGTTGAGCGTCTACTGTAAGCTTTCGATGAGGGATGTGGACATGTAAATGATTGTTCCTGTTGAAAGTAGTATTTGCCCCCACTATCGGTTACATCATCAATAAGCTGATAGAAAGATGTCATTCGTATATGTATAATTTGGAGAGTATTTTGTATTGACAGTATCTATGTGGACGGATAATTGTTTTTACTGATGAAAAGTTTCTGTGTGGACATATATTAAACAAGACACTCATTTAAAAAAGAGATCCTTATATTGATCCATGGCATTGCATGCCTTAGCACATCAAATGCCTCCTGTTCGGTCAGTCCTTTGCAACAGTGCGGTACCATTAATCAAAAGAATCAAGTCATGTATTATACTTAAGGATATTTGGCATCGTGATTGTATCCGAAATTTTCATAATGGGCTCGTATCATGTGATGGGGAATCTTCAAGTTGACATATCAGATGAGAGAGGTCCTTAAAGATTTTTGTGGCACTTCTGCACCATTGTAGTCCCAAGTTTTGGTTATTGTATGGTGCTTATTGATCTAACGTAATGTTTTCTTTCCTTTCAGGTACCCCTTTTTAACATACTGAAGAAATTTGATGGAGAGACAATAACAGAGGTTGTCCGTCCACGCCTAGCAAGGATGAGATACCGTGTCACGAGATTGCCTCGGTATCTCATTCTCCATATGCGGAGATTTACCAAAAACAATTTTTTTGTGGAGAAGAACCCAACTTTAGGTAAGCTTTTTCAACCTGACGATTTTAGTTGGGAAAATTTTGGGGAACTTTGATGATGATCCGAACTGCCATTGCGTAATGCTGCGATTTGATTTAAAAGAAAACATGAAGTGGCAAATGTCAA
The DNA here is from genome assembly GCA_024500025.1 of Syzygium aromaticum. Lineage (NCBI taxonomy): Eukaryota > Viridiplantae > Streptophyta > Magnoliopsida > Myrtales > Myrtaceae > Syzygium > Syzygium aromaticum. Next base: position 37,380,932 of record CM044892.1, read on the forward strand.
ATGTTGATCAAAATTGTTATTAGTAAGTTCCGATTACTTATGATTGGTTCTCCAGTTAATTTTCCTGTCAAGAACTTGGAATTGAAGGACTACATTCCATTACCCACACCGGGAGATAAGGAGAGGTTGCGATCAAAGTATGATTTGATTGCCAACGTTGTTCATGATGGCAAACCTGGTGAAGGTTCTTACAGGGTTTTTGTTCAGCGGAAGTCTGAAGAACTTTGGTAAATCTCTCTCTCTCTGTCTCTCTCTCTGATTTATGGGGAAATAAGAGTGGTTGTCATGTAGATGATTGACAAGTCCAACTTTTATGCTTTAGGTATGAGATGCAGGATCTGCACGTTTCAGAAACCCTTCCTCAAATGGTTGCACTCTCGGAGGCATACATGCAGATATATGAGCAGCATCAGTAGGATAATTTTGGTCGCAAAATTTTTCAGTGACTTTTGCTTTGCAACTTCACACCCCGTTGGTGCTGGACTTCAAATCATCTAGACAGAAGTTCGATCTGTATGTGAGACTACCTGTCAGATCTGTCTCTTCTGAGCTGCTCGGGTTTTTGGATGAACCTTAGATATAGGTTATCGTGCTTTGCTATGAGATGACTAATGACGTGAAACCTGTATTCTGTTGACTGTATGTGATCATTAGCTAAACCTTAAGCTTAGTTTACAATGAGTAATGAAAGAGGGTGGTTGCGGCATGATCTCTTATATCGACAGTAATTATGTAGTTCTCAGGTTCTTTTTCCTTTTCGCGTTTTTTGGTTGGCTGCCTTGTGCAATTTATAGGCAAACAGACTGATGACTGATATTGCCCTTTTCTTTTTGTTCTTTAGCACTAGCATGTACTCTCTAGTGACTGTGATTTCAGAAAGACTATTCAGGCAAGCTTGCTGGTCCATCAGTTCTTTTGCACTATGCGCTTGCCTACCTGTCAAGCATATTGATGAAATGAGACGACCACTGAAGCAAGCAAATGGTCGAAGGACCGACGTGAAGCTAATATCGAGAAAACCTTCAAAATACATTTTCTAAAAGAAAGCTGAAAAATGATACCACAACAGAACCGGAGGCTACCACCCGCCTGGGTGGCGCTGCTGGAGCGCGCACTCTTCCTCTCGCAAAAGGTTGAGTGTTCGAATCCCGGGCGCCGCAGGGTGACTTAACCGGTGGCACGTGTGTGGTGGCTAGCACGTGTCGCCTCCAGGATTTACTCCCCGGCTGTCGGTCGTGCGGGGGTTCCTTGGGTTATCAAAAAAAAAAAAAAAAAACAGAACCGGAGGCTTGATCGATCGTTAGGGGGTGCCTACAAAGCTGAGTAAGGATGCGTGATTGACCCGAACGCAACCTGGATTACTTATCGCCAGTATGTCGACAGTGTTTCATGCAAAACATTTGAAACTAGAGAATTCTGGACTGTGTACACTGCATTTCTACTGACCATGTTTAGACATTGAAGTGGCAGAGAAACTCATGTGATCGTTGGTAGCCGAGAAGAGTAAATGGATGCAAGATGCACACTCCGAAAATTTGGAAGGGCAGTGGAATGGAGAAATATATTTACATGCTTGTAAATGTTATCCTTTTTATGTTTTATTGTAAGGTCTAACATAAAGGGATTGCAAAAGCAAGAAATAAACCTACGCTGACCATAAAAGATTAAATAAGTCGCAGAGCAACATGAGATGAGGATGTGAAAGTTCTCGAATGTCACAATTTAAAAAAAGAAAAGAAAATCAAGAAGTATTATTACTTTTAATTGATATAAATAAAGAAAATATCAGATGAAGAAAGTCGGATAAAATAACAAAACAAACCACGATATCTACTGAGATCCTAACAGTAGTTAGAGATTTCCTTTTGTTGTTGTGCAAAACTACTTGATTAACATGTCTGCTGAGATGGAGATGGAGATGGAGATGGAGATTGAGATTGACCAGAGCCAAAGGCTCAAGAGGAAGACACCAGAACATGACGAACGAATCCACCATAAGCATGCAATCATTTCCAGATATCAACTTGTCGCCAAGCATTTTGTTCTCCAAGCTACTGACCGAGGTTTCAGCCATGAAGATCAACCTGTGCTCGAGATTCATATGGCGTCCACTGTGTTTCGTCATAGTCCTCGTACTCCCTTTTACTTAAAATTCAAGATTGTGGTTGTTAGATATAATACATAATTTAGGTTTATTGTTTATTACTGTTCATTCTTTCCTATATAAAGGACTTGGCCTTGTAGTTCTAATTCATTCAAGTAAGTAATATACACAAAATTCTCTTATCTCAACTTGGTATAAGAGCATCATTGTTACCCAAGGAGCACCCATTGAGCCTGCCACACCATGGCCGCCACGATGCCAGCCGCACTGGCCGCGTTGCCCCGGTTATCCGATAATGTTGTAAATAATGCGCGGAAACGACAAAATCTTGCAAATTAAGTCAATGCGAAAATACCAGAGAAATAAACGAGGAACGATAAAGGACACCAGAGATTTACGTAGTTCGGTCCGAATATTGGTACCTACATCCACAGGGAGAGCCAGCAACAAATAATCCACTATAATCGGAGAATCAGAGTTACAATTCGCTCATACGCTCCAGTGTTTCCCACACCTAAATTTAAGCCCAAATCCAAAGTTGTTTTCGAATAAACAATTTAATTGGACAAATAAACTCATTGCACAAATCACCGCACGTTGAAGCCCAAAGCGAAACGCTCTCGTACGATCGAAACCAAGAACGACCGTACATTCTTTTCTTTTGTTCTCGTGCGACGCTTCTTTTCCAAGGGCTTCCTGGACGTTCGCGGCTAGTCAGGCTCTTCTCAAAACCCTATTCTGTTCGGCAAAATATATACATGTGTCAGAGTCTTCCTTTTCTACGTCTCTAATAGAAGAAGTCAACGTACGATCTGCAGAAGATAAAAGCAAAAGAACCATTGCTTTCTTTCTTGTTCAGATAATGACTATTTTACCCCCACAAAAGAAATAGATATAATAAAATAATATGTGCCTATATTTTGTCTGTTAGTGGCCTTTTTTATTTCTTTATTTGCGTTGCCGAGAGCCCCTCATCCGAAATCAGCTGAATAGGAATGCGGGCTCAAATTCGAGACATAAATTTAACAATTCTCCACCTTGGCTCGATATTTGTAGCCAAGTTATAGTGCTCATCTTCCATGCTGCTCTCCCAACGCTCCGACGGGCGCTCACTCTCCATAGACGCCAATTGTGCTCAAGCAGAGCTCGAGCTTCGCCAAAGGAACAAGCTTGGTCATCATATCTGCTGGGTTTTCTGATGTCGCAATCTTTTTAACAACAACCATACTCTTCGCTAAGACATCTCGGATGAAGTGGTACCTGATATCGATATGCTTTGTTCGCTCATGATAAACCGGATTGTATGCCAGATATATTGCACTTTGATTATCACAGTGTATATCAACACTTTTCTAATCTAATCCAAAGTCCGAGAGTAAACCTTTTAGCCATATCGCCTCTTTCGCTATAAAGGTCAGTGCCATGTACTCTGCCTCAGTCGAAGACAAGGTAATGTGATCATGTAAAGATGCCTTCCAACTAACTGCACCACTTGCTAGCGTAAATACGTACCCTGCTAAAGATATGCGTTCATCCAAGTTACCTGCATGATCCGAATCCACATAACCAGTGGTCTCACTGCCATTATTGTCCCTTTGGTACACAATTCCAACGTCTGCTGTCCCCTTTAAATATCTGAGAATCCACTTCACAGCTTCCCAATGAGCTTTACCAGGACGTTTCATATAACGACTAACAACGCTCACTGCTTGTGAAATATCAGGCCTAGTGCATACCATAGCATACATAATGCTACCCATTGCACTAGAATAAGGAACACGGGACATATGCTCCTCCTCCTCCTCAGTCTGCGGTGATAACTTATTTGAAAGTTTAAAGTGCATCGCTAAAGGTGTACTCACAGATTTCGCTAATTGTATATTAAATCGTGCAACAATCTTCTCAATGTATTTCTTTTGAGAAAGACGTAAAATTCCTGCAGATCTGTTACGCAAATTCTCCATACCCAATATTTTCTTTGCAGCACCCAAATCTTTCATCTCAAATTCAGCATTCAATTGCCTCTTCAACACAACAATATCAGACATGCTCTTAGCTGCTATCAACATATCATCAACATATAGTAACAGATATATCAAAGACCCATCTTTCAATCTCCTATGGTAAACACAGCTATCCATATGACTTTTAGAATAATTTTGACTAGCCATAAAAGAATCGAAACGCTTATATCACTGTCTAGGAGACTGTTTCAGCCCATATAAAGATTTCTTCAATAAACAAACATGATCTTCCTTACCCGGAATAGCAAATCCCTCTGGCTGCCTCATGTAAATCTGCTCCTCTAATTCACCGTGAAGAAACGCTGTTTTCACATCTAGCTGCTCCAACTCGAGATCTTGTGCAGCAACTAAGGCAAATAAAACACGAATAGAAGTATGTCTTACCACAGGAGAAAACACCTTGTTGTAGTCAATGCCCTCCCGCTGTGTATACCCCTTCGCCACAAGTCTCGCCTTATGTCTCGCTGCCTCGACACCGGGAATGCCTTCCTTCCGTTTAAAGACCCACTTGCTACCGACAATCTTCTGGCTCTTAGGTACTTTGACCAACTCCCATGTCTGATTCCGATGAAGTGATTCCATCTCTTCACTCATAGCCCCTAGCCACTGTGACGACTCAGAACTAGCCATCGCCTCAGAGTAAGACGAAGGCTCATCTGTCTCCACCTCGTCACCTACAGTCAATGCATAGGCAATATCTGTATAACCATAACGTACCGGTAGTTTAATTTGCCTTCTTTGTCTACCCGCGGCTATAGTGTGCTGTGGCTTTGCTGGTTGTTCATTATCACCGACTTCAGGAACTGCGGCCTCATCTGTAATCTCAGCTTCTGTTACCTTTGAGGTCTCCGGAGTCTCCACCTGAATCTCCACCTCGCTGCTGACACCACGATCTGTCTGCTCTGCTAGTTGTGTCTCAAGACCCCTCCTTTGAAGCATTGCAGTCTCGTCGAAGATCACATCTCTGCTAATTAGAAAACCGGGTGATCTGGGATCAGTGCACCACAGTCGATAGCCTTTCACCCCATGTGCATAATCCAGAAATATGCACTTCTTTGCCCTAGGCTCAAGCTTACCATCACTCGCATGAGCATACGCAGGACATCCGAATACTCGTAATTCGGAGTAATCAGCAGGTTTCCCCGACCATACTTCCCCAGGAGTCTTCCACTCTATAGCAGATGATGGAGATCGATTAATCAAGTAACATGCCATGTTCACTGCTTCGGCCCAAAATTCCTTGCCTGTTCCTGCATGCGAAAGCATGCTCCGAGCTCGCTCCAGTAAAGTTCTGTTCTTCCGTTCTACAACGCCATTCTGCTGTGGTGTCCCGGGCACTGTGCGGTGTCTCACAATCCCTTTTTTCTCGCAAAACTCGGTAAAATCTTTACCACAGAACTCCATGCCGTTATCGGTTCTCAGGCACTTGATCTGTTTATCTGACTGCTTCTCAATCAATGCCTTAAACTTCTTGAACCGATCAAACACATCAGATTTGTGCTTAAGAAAGTATATCCATACCTTTCTCGAGTAGTCGTCGATAAATGTCAACATATATCGGGCACCTCCTTTTGAAGGAACCGGAGACGGGCCCCAGACGTCTGAATGAATATGCTCAACCGGTCGCTTAGTCGAATGAACAACTGTTATAAACTTAATTCAACGCTGCTTCCCAAAGATGCAATGCTCACATAAGTTCAACTTCCCTGTCTTCTGACCCTTCAACAACCCCCTATCACTCAGCATCGTCATACCTGCCTCACTCATGTGCCCCAAACGCATATGCCATAACTGGGTCAAGTCAGAATCTAACTCACCTGATGAAACTGCAGCAGCTTCGGTCACGGTCTCTCCCAGTAGATGATAGAGAGAACTCACTTTCTTCCCCTTCATCACTGTCATGGCACCTCGAGAGACCTTAGCACTCCACCTTCAGCGGTGTACTTACACCCGATATCATCGAGTGTCTCTGGAGAAATAAGGTTCTTCTTGAGCTCTGGTACATGCCTCACGTCTGTCAGTGTGCGCATTACCCCATCGTGCATCCGAATCCGAACTGTCCCTATCCCTACAACATTACAGGTTGCATTATTCCCCATCAGAACTCTACCACCATCTGCAGTCTGGTAAGTAGTAAACCAGTTCCTATGAGGCGTCATATGATAAGAACACCTCGAATCTAGCACCCATTCGTCTCCTAACGAATCAGTAGTCACACACAAGACGGCCTCTGCATCACTAGTGCTCTCCTCAGCAACATTTGCCACATTATTTGTGGCATTCTGCTTGTCACCTCTATTTCTCCGCTTCGGACAATCTCTCCTGATGTGTCCCTCTTCGTGACATTCAAAGCACTTCACGCGTCCTTTAGACTTTCTATTGTGTGACTTTGACCTGCTTTTACCTCTGCTGCTACTGGACCCTCGATGTTGTTCTCTACCTCGAATCACTAGTCCTCGCGCTACATCCTGTGCTAGACTGTCATATCGCAACTTCCTCTGCCACTCTTTAGAGAACAATGCTGACTTTACCTCTTCTGAGGTAATCGTAGTACGCCCTTGGAGTAGTGAATCAGTAAAGTGCTCCCATGATTCAGGTAAAGAAGCCAATAACATCATGCCCTGTTCCTCATCATCAAGTATCTTACCGACGTTCTTCAAATCCATCATGAGTTTATTAAATTCATCTAGGTGGGATCTGATCGACGTACCTTCAGTATATCGAAATTGAAACATCCTCTTCAACATGTACAAGCGATTGTTCAAACCCTTCGTTACATAGAGTGCCTGTAATTTTGCCCACAATGATGCGGCATCCTTCTCCTCAACCACCTCTATTAACACTTCATCCGATAAATTCACCAAGATTATACTCTTTGCTCTCTCCATTAGCTCTGCTTTATCAGTCGCTTTCATTATAATGAGCAACTCATCTTCGTCATCTAATGCCTTAGCCAAACCTTGGGTTGTCAATAGTGCACGCATCTTTACGCTCTATAACCCAAAGTTGTTCTTCTTGTTAAACTTCTCAATCTCAATTTTCACTCCAGACATAATTGCAATAGCAGAATTTCCAGATAATAATCAGACAAGCAAAAGCCCCAAATCACAATCCAGAAAATCCAACCCTTATGCTCTGATACCAATTGTTGTAAATAATGCGCGGAAACGACAAGATCTTGCAAATTAAGTCAATGCGAAAATATCAGAGAAATAAATGAGAAACGATAAAGGACACCAGAGATTTACGTGGTTCGGTCCGAATATCGGTACCTACATCCACAGGGAGAGCCAGCAACAAATAATCCACTATAATCGGAGAATCAGAGTTACAATTCGCTCATACGCTCCAGTGTTTTCCACACCTAAATTTAAGCCCAAACCCAAAGTTGTTTTCGAATAAACAATTTAATTGGATAAATAAACTTACTGCACAAATCACCGCACGTTGAAGCCCAAAGCGAAACGCTCTCGTACGATCGAAACCAAGAACGACTGTACGTTCTTTTCTTTTGTTCTCGTGCAACGCTTTTTTTCCGAGGGCTTCCTGGACGTTCGCGGCTAGTCAGGCTCTTCTCAAAACCCTATTCTGTTCGGCAAAATATATACATGCGTCAGAGTCCTCCTTTTCTACGTCTCTAATAGAAGAAGTCCACGTACGATCTGCAGAAGATAAAAGCAAAAGAGCCATTGCTTTCTTTCTTGCTTAGATAATGACTATTTTACCCCCACAAGAGAAATAGATATAATAAAATAATATGTGCCCATATTTTGTCTTTTAGTGGCCTTTTTTATTTCTTTATTTGCGCTGTCGAGAGCCCCTCATTCGAAATCAGCTTAATAGGAATGCGAGCTCAAATTCGAGACATAAATTTAACAGATAAGACCGAAGCTTTTCCTCACTACTCGGCATACTTCCGTTGCTCATTTCAAAAACCGAGACCACCGGCAGACTCGCTGCCCTCATATGACCCACATCTTGAAATTTCATCGCCAACTACTGCTGGACGCCGTTGCACGCACCGCCATGCGCTACCGCTGTTCACCGCTGTTCAATGGTGTTTTGGACGTCCTCCGTCATGTTTTTTCCAAAAACCGACACCAACCCATGTCATGTTTTTTCCAAAATCCGGCACCAACCCACGGCTCGCTACCCTCAGTAGTGTCATTTAGTCAAATTTCGTCACTTTCCTCCGCCGGACGCGCCTTCACACGCCGCTTCAAGGTCTGCGCGTGAGATCCACGTGCCGGCACCGGCCTAGCACACGCCCTGCACGGGCCTGGCACACGCCCAGCTGACGTCATCCGCCACGTCATCCGTTGAATGAACTTTGATTGGCGTTGACCGATTCAGACCAAACCGGTTCCATCGATTTTTTGGTCGTTTCAGCCATTTCCAGACCGGTTTTCGGTGTTTTCCAACCGGTTCTTGAGGTATTTCGACGTCCTGAGTTCGTTTTTGCTGTTATTTTTCTCATATATGCTCTCGGTACACTAGATTCTAGTGATTCCATAATAGTAAAGTGCATATCATGGATAGAATGGAAGTCTCCATGACAATTCAGACTATTTTAAATGGCTCTAATTATATTTTATGGTCTCAAGAAATATCAAGTTTCTTGAAAGGATGCCGGCTTTGGCGTTATGTCACTGGACAAATTAGGGTACCTACTAGAATTGCTGAAGAAACTGATGATCAATTTGTGGATCGTTTGGATGAATGAGATAGCAGAAATCATCAGATTCTCACATGGTTTCGAAACTCTTCGATCCCATCTATCCGACTCCACTTTGGCCTTTTTAATACATCAAAGGAAGCTTGGGATCTTCTTGATCGTCGTTATTCTAGTTTAGATGTTGCCCATCAATATCGGTTGTTAGGGACTTTATATCACATGGGTCAGGAGCCAGGTCAATCCATTAATGATTTTCTATCATCTATGTATGCTATTTGGGATCAGTTGACCTTGTATGAACCACACTTGGAAGGGGATAGTAACATTTCCAAAGTTGTTGAACATCGTGATCGTATCATGCAATTTTTTATGGCTCTGAATAATGAGTTTGAACCTGTAAGAGCCTCCATTCTACGTAGAGATCCTTTTCCTTCTATTGAGACAGTTATATCAGATTTACTGAACGAGGAGACTCGGCTAGCTACCTTGAAAGTGTAATGTCCTACTGTGCCCGTATCCATGCCTACGAATGCAGTACTTGCCGCTTTGAGTTCTTCCTCCATGCGCCGTCCATTTTGCAAACATTGTCGCCGATATGGTCATCTGACATCAAATTGTTATCGGCTACGACCTATGCAACCCACAGGAACAATCACTCAGTCTCGTAGCCGAGGTCCCTCACGAGGTCTCTCTGTCGGTTGCATGACATGAATACGATCACGATGTTGAGCAACTTTGCGAATGTTACTATCCCCTTCTAAGCGTGGTTCACACAAGGTCAACTGATCCCAAATAGCATGCATAGATGATAGAAAATCATTAATGGATTGACCTGGCTCCTGACGCATGTGATATAAAGTCCCTAACAATCGATATAGATGGGCAACATTTGAACTAGAATAACGATGATCAAGAAGATCCCAAGCTTCCTTTGCTATATTAAAAAGGCCAAACTGGAGACGGATAGATGGGATCGAAGTGTTTCGAACCCATGTGAGAATCTAATGATTTCTGCTATTCCATTCATCCAAACGATCCACAAATTGATCATCAGTTTCTTCAGCAATTCTAGTAGGTACCCTAATTTGTTCAGTGACATAAGGCCAAAACCGGCGTCCTTTCAAGAAACTTGATATTTCTTGAGACCATAAAATATAATTAGAGCCATTCAAAATAGTCTAAATTGGCATGGAGACTTCCATCTCTCCTTTACATGCACCTCATATTCTTACTGCCAATAATTCACATATGAGAGTTAGTCATACAGGAAACATTTCCATATCTACATTATCATTAACTAGCACATTCTTGGTTCCTAAACTCTCACTCAACTTGATCTCTGTCGGCCAATTGTGTGAACTTGGTCTTGATATTCACTTCTCTTCTCATGATTGTCACGTGTAGGATCCTCGGACAGGACAAACACTTGGGACAGGCCGTAAAGTGGGGCGTCTCTTTGAGCTTGTTTCCTTAAATATTCCAACCTCTTTTGCTGCTTGTGCTGCCCTAGTGTCATCCGAAACTTGGCATTCTAGGTTAGGTCATGCTTCCTTTTCTAGGTTAAACCCTTTAATTTCGAGTGGTCATTCAAGTTCTGTTAGACACTAAATATTTTGACTGTTTACCTTGTAAGTTGGGAAAACATCATGCTTTACCATTTCAGATTAGTGATTCTGTGTCTCATGCTCCTTTTGATCTCATTCACTATGATATATGGGGACCTTCTCCCACTCTCACCATGGGTGGCTCTCGCTATTTTGTCATTTCTGTGGATGACCATTCTCGGTATACCTAGCTTTATATTATGAAAAATCATTATGAACTTTGTCATATTTATCATGATTTTGTTGCTATGGTTAAAACCCAATTTTTACGGGATATTAAGATTTTTCGTATTGATAATGTTATGGAATATAAAGATACAGAATTTCTTCGAATTCTTTTTCAAAATGGTACTATCATTCATCGCTCTTGCCCTGGTACCTCTCAACAAAATGGTAGAGTTGAATGTAAGTATAGGCATATCTTAGATATTGTACGCACTCCGCTCATCCTTGCCTCTTGTCCTGAACGGTTTTGGGGGGAAGCTTGTCACATTGTTTGTTACACTATAAATCGTACTCCATCACCTATTATAGGTCACATCTCTCCTTACTAGCATTTGTATGGTAGTGTCCCAAATTACACTCTTCTACATGTCTTTGGTAGTGCTTGTTTTGTGCACCTTCGTCCAGATGAGTGAACGAAATTAGAACCTCGTGCCCATGTTTGCTGCTTCCTTGGATATGGCATTGAGCACAAAGGGTATAGATGTTGGGATTCCACTTCCAATAGTCTTCGTGTGTCCCGTCATGTCACTTTTTGGGAACACAAGATTGTCTCTTCTATTCATCCCTTCGACCCCTCTGCTCATGTTCCTTTCTTTACCAATCCTTCTGTGGACTTATTTCCAGAAGATGCCACACTTTCATCCACATTTGACTCTTCCATTCCAAATGCACCTTTCACTCATCTTGAAGCAGGGCCTTCTGGTGATCCCACTTTGGCCACTTCTGACGTGTCTGCACCTTTCGCGAATTCTCCACCAGCGGTCATTCCTTCCTCCTCTAATTGTCGCCCCACCAAAGTAAGTCAACCTTCTATTTGGCTTTGAGATTACCATTGTTATTCTATGATAGCTTCCCTTCATGAACCTCGCACACATAGAGAAGCTAGTACTAACCCTCTTTGGCAGAAGGCAATGGTAGATGAGTTACAAGCTTTAGACAAATCTTATTCTTGGGATTTAGTTGCTCTACTTCCTAGTAAGTCCGCTATCGGTTGTAAATGGGTGTACAAGATTAAGACAAAAGCAAATGATACTGTGGACTACTATAAAGCTCACATTGTTGCGAAAGGCTTCACTTAGAAATATGGCATTGACTATAAAGAGATTTTTGCCCCAGTTGCACTTCTTACTTCTATTCGCAGTCTTCTTGCAGTCGCTGTTGTTAAGCGTTGGCCTATGTTTCAGATGATTGTCAAAAATGCATTCCTAAATGGCGATCTCACTAAAGAAGTTTATATGGTACCTCCTCTTGGCTATACTCATTCTTCCCACCAAGTGTGTCGATTACGTTGTGCATTATATGGATTGAAACAATCTCCTCGTGCATGGTATTCCAAGTTTAGCTCCACCATGGCATCTCTTGGCTTTAAATCTAGTCCCCACGACCACGCTCTTTTTGTTCGACATACTTCTCGTGGGTCTATTCTGCTGCTTCTATATGTCGACGATATGGTTATTACTGGAGATGATCGTCTCGGAATTTCAAATCTCAAGCATTATCTTAGTTAATAGTTCAAGATGAAGGATCTTGGACAAATTAGTTATTTTTTAGGCTTGGAGGTTACCTCAGACACATCTGGTTATTATCTTTCGCAAGCCAAATATGCCACTGATCTTCTTTCTCGAGCAGAACTCATGGACACCAAGGTCGTTACGACCCCTCTTGAGATCAATGCCAAATTTGATGCCGGTGATGAGACTCCTCTGTAAAACCATACCTTCTATCGACAGCTATTTGACAGTCTTATATATCTCACTGTTACTCGTCCTGACATCGCTCATGCTGTTCATATTGTCAGCCAATACATGACAGCGCCTCATACAACTCACTTTGCTGCGGTTCTTCGTATTCTTCATTATGGCAAGGGTACGTTATTTTATGGCGTTCACTTTTCTGCTCATTTGACATTGGAGTTGACTACCTATTTAGATGCTGACTGGGTGGTGACTCCCAAGATTGTCGCTCCACTACGGGTTACTGTTTTTTCTTGGGCACTTCATTTATCTCCTGGCGTAGGAAGAAACAATCCACTATTGCTCGTTCTAGTACAAAAGCTGAATATCAAGCTCTTGCCGATACCACATTAGAGTTATTATGGTTGCGATGGCTACCGGAAGATATGGGAGTCCGTCATCATAGCGAGACAATCCTTCATTGCGACAATCGTAGTGCTATCCAAATTGCACATAATGATGTTTTCCACAAACGCACCAAATACATTGAGATAGATTGTCATTTCATCCGCTCTCATGTTCTTCGTGGCACTCTACGACTTGTCTTTACTTCATCAGTTGATCAAACTGCCGATATCTTCACAGAGACACATCCACCTGGGCGCTTCCTAGATCTTCTCTCGAAACGCCAATTGACTTGTTTCAACTTATCTTGAGTTTGCGGGGGATGTTAGATGTAATATATTATTTAGGTTTACTGTTCATTCTTTCCCTATATAAAAGGACTTGGCATTGTAGTTCTAATTCATTCAAGCTAGTAATATACACAAATTCTCTCAACTCAACTGTGGTCATTTCAGACCTTGACTTGTTCATGTGCGGTTGCATTGATTTGTTAATGGGTTTGTGTTTTTGGCAACAAAAACAACGCTTGATGTAGGTTCTGTCCAGTTTGACAATTGCAAGACTGTGCCTCTGGACGTGGTGGATCGAGCACGAAGTAAATTTGGAGGCTCATGCATCGTTCAACCGATCGTTAACTGAATTCGAGAAGATGGAGACTCTGTTGGCCCCGCTCAAGTCATCGTCTTTGCATTTGGCAAGAGCACTGAGCTCATACCTCAATGGCACTCAACTCTCATTCCCTTCTAACCAGACAAACGTGGACACTCAGTTTCAATGAGCCTTAAAGCCTGAACTTGCATATCTTGGTATTGTCTCGTGTTGTGCTCATTTCCAGGTTGCACCAACTTTGTTTCTCGCACTTGCCTCGATTCCGTATCTATCCCAGGTTTCTTACATCAGCGTAAATGGCCTGTTGTTTTCATACCACAGTGGGGACGATCAAACTTTCGTGACGTATGCCAATACTTTGTTTTCCTCATTCTGGCATGCTCAGCCTGTTAACCGCGGCACAGGTCAGCTATATGGGGATTCATTTTTCTCGCAATCTATGATGTCTGCTAATGACAGCTGGTTTCAAGAAGCCTGAAATAGGAACACCGGCTTTGCTGTCCTAGGAAATGCATGGGATAAAGATCAATCTCTTCTGATTCATTATAATACCGCTATGGATGGAAGGGGCCTCGTAATTTTGACGATGCCGGCTAAAGTTATGAGCCATCTCTTCTCATCATTAGAACTTAATGGAGGGGACTTTTTCTTGGCTTCTGTTGATGGGAAAGTGATTATACCAAGGACACTTCACGACACACAGATAGTGATTGATAACAATGCAGCATTAGTTCAGTCGTTGAAACCAAACGGCGATGTCAAAGCTCAAGCGGCTAATTTTTCATGTGCCTACAATGATGGTGATGGAGAATTTCCTAGGGGGAAAATAAACGGCATTGACTACATCTTTCACTGTTCATCCATCGAGATCATGGGGATCAAATCAGTATGTCTTCGTGGTACTTTTGGGGTATAAAAAAGACATTGATATAGTCCTTTCATTTATGCTAAGTAGTGCATGAAGTCAGTAGAAGCATACTTTGGTAGCAGAAACCAAACTTTTATTCATAGACATTGATGAACTGAGGATAAGAATCATATGTATGCTCAACTTTTAGTTCAGCATGTCGAGTTTTAAACTTTTCATGACTATTATTTTTGAATCTCAGAGCAAAACAATCTCTTTTTTGATTTCCGGAATGAGTTCTACAATGTTGCTCGGGTAAAGTTGACTTGCTTTCTTGGGTATATATGCTGTCTTATCCAAGCCCCAACTTAGCAAGTCATGTCCACAATAACAAAACGATATTTCTCGTGCTTCTCATCCTCGTGTTCGTCTTCATGGTAATCTCGTTTTCAGCCTTCATCATATTACTCACGAAAGCTACAAAGAGAGAGATGCATCTATGTGCTTCGCTCATAAAGCAAAAGAATGCGACCCTCCAAGCAGAGCGCAAAAGTATGAACAAGACACAGGTTTTTGCCAATGCAAGTCACGATGTGCGTGATTCTTTGGCATCCATCACCGGTTTAATTGATATATGCCAAGAGGATGTGAAACCCGACTCTCATTTGGCCAAAAACTTGGTACAGATGGATAAGTGCACCGAAGATCTCCTAGATAAACAAATTGCAAAGTTGCCATGACCTTAGTTGGTTGTATATGTATTAACTTACTTTGTAATATCATTGTATTAATTTTTATTCAGTTCAAGAAGTTCCTGAGTATCCGAATCGCATTTTAGAACATGCTAATATATTTTCGTTATAAAAAGTGCTCATCTTTTGTTATTGAAAATGCACTATTCTCTAAACGATGACTTAAAAGATCTTTTCAGCTAGTCTGCATTGCATGTCTGTTTATACATATGTAAGGGATTAAGTCTAGATGCAGATCTTCTTACTGTTGAACAGGCATTCTAGACACGGTCCTGGACACCAGTAAAATTTAGGCAAAAAAGATACAGCTCCTGGAGGATGTGGTCAATTTATTTTATCCTCTTGGCATGAAGGAGGGCGTAGATGTTTTGCTCGATCCCGATGACTCGGTAAATAAAACTCCTTCTGTTCGAGGAGACAGAGGACGACTCGAGCAGGTTTATGCAACTTATTGAGCAATGCTGTTGAGTTCATGTCGGAAGGTCACATTGCTGTCCGTGCCCGGACAAACAGGGCAAGTTTCCAGAACACAATGATTCCTCGAAACCACAAGTGTTTGTCATGGCTTTTTTACAAAAACAAAGGATGTTCAGATGAGCTCAATGCCCTGCGTACAGTTGAGCAGAACCAGGATCGTACGGAGTTTATATTCGTAGTGGATGATACCGGACAAGGAATACCGAAAGAAAAGCAAAAGGATGTGTTTGAATATTTTGTTCAGGTTAAAGAATCAGCTCGGGGACAAGAAGGATGCGGGTTGGGACTTGGAATTGTTCAATCTTTGGTAAGTGATCCATACCCTGGCATTTTACAACTCCACAACTACTACCTTTCGCTGTCATTGTCTTATTAACTTATACAGATTCCAAACTGAATCCTACCTAAATTAAGAGGAGCTTGTTTTTGTTTAAGTCGAAAACTTTTGCTTGCAGGCGTGTCTAATGGGTGGAGAGATTGAGATAGTTAGTAAAGCAGGAGAAAGTGGCACTTGTTTTAGGGTCACCATATTTCTGCGCACGTGTCAACCCGCGTCTGCAGATGCTGATGAGGAATGCCCTCGAACACATGCCAAGATCCCTTCATCGTTTGGGTGAACCATGTGGCCTCCTTCACAAGGATCCCAGGTGACATTGATTATATCCGGCGAATAGCAGAGACACTTTGAAGAGGTATATAGGGAGCTTAAACAATAGAGTGACAGCAAGAAAGCCGGGGAACTTTCTCGAGAATATTGAGACCATAATGTACAAGCTAGACAACCTGAACAATTCAGCATTGACCAACTCTGATGCAGGAGTCAACGAGGGGCCATCAAACACTAGGGATGGAAGCGACGTCGGTTTACCAAGTTTCAAGAAATCAAATTCTAAGGGATCTGCGGGACTGGTATTACTCGTGGTCGATGTTAGCGCTGGTCTCTTCTCTAAGCTCTATACAGCAGTTGCTAGCATGAGGAAGGGACTGCAGAATTCTCGGTATAAGGTTGTCTGGCTAGATAATCCACTCGTGCATAGCTCTCACTTGGTAGCTGGAGAAGCTAATAACGAAGCTTCTGACTATGTTGTGGATCAACCACTTCGAGGGTCGCCCTTATGGCCGTCCTAAAACTGTTGCCTGAAATGGGCAATGCACGTCTCCAAGCAAGCTGCCGAAACTACGGAGTATGGCAGCGGCACATGGAGTAGCAAGAACCGAGGAAGCTGATACGTCACGTGGAAAGGGTCTACAGTCTGTGACGGACACTCCGAAAGCCGAAACATTGCATGGAAAGGGAGCGCAATTCTCCAGAGCAGAATCGGGGAGCAATGCACTTTGTGCAAAAAGGGTTGCACAAAAGCGACTCGACAATTTGCGAGAAGCCCTTGAACGGAAAGTGCGTCCTGGTTGTTGACGACGGTGCCTGTCCGAGAAAGCTGACAGTCAACAATCTTCACAAGCTTGGCGCGACTGTTGAAGTATGCAAAGACGGGAAGGAGGCGCTTGATGAAGTGGTTAGGATCTTGAGAGCTCAAACGGAGGAAGGACGCTGCCGGAGCCCGCCTCATGACTTCATTCTCATGGATTGCAAGGTAAGGCTCCTCGTTTTCTGTCTGATATCTTGATGACTCCATTGTCCAAATATAGCGTGCCTCAATCTGAACGTTAAGGAGACTCAAAGATAGGTCTGCTCCTAATGGTTTAACTACTCGGTTCATGTATAACTCGATTTCAATACCCGCTTGCAGATGCCGATCACGGACGGATACAAAGCGACCCGAATGATACGGATGGAGGAGCAGAAGCATGGTGTCCATGTTCAGATCATCGCGCTGACAAGTAATCTTATCTCGCGGGGATGGACGCTCACTTGGCCAAGCCGCTGTGGTGGAAAAAGTTGATGGATCTGCTTCAATCGATGGACATCATCAAATAGGGAAGTGTCTTGATGTGCTAACAAGTTGAAGGTTTTCGCGTTGGACGGATTTAATAAATTTATTCATAAAAAAATTTGCAATTTTGATTATACAATATGACAATAAAACATATAGAACATACAAAACATGTAAACTGGTTATTTACGTGCTGTTTATTTTTAAAAATTCATCGAAATTATTTCAACTCCTTTCACTGTAGGTAGCTCACTTGGCGATTAAACTATGATTTTTTTTTGTATATATTAATGGGTTAATTATATTACTTGTGGGGTCTTTTATGTTTTTGATGGATAGGAGAATGCAAGTGGTAATTGAACCAACAGGAACTTCTGTTCATAGTTACTTTTTATTTATTGGAGACATTATCACTTTCAGCTTTCATTTCAACGTCCCATGTGTTGTTAAGATTTGATGTGGGTCTTTAACTTCTGAGCACGACAATGCAGATTGTCATTTGATCGACAAGGACTTCCATTTATAATGCTTTTAATGATGACAATCGAGACATTAATTAATTATTTAAATAATCATGACTACACGATACATAACTGCGTCTATAATAAAAAAGAAAACCTTTTGTTTTTTTTTTCTATCTAAGGCTTTTGTTATTTTGGGAGTCTTATCAACATCTTTGTATATTATGATATACCAAGTTTGGATTAATACCACGAAAAATCTTAAACTGGTATATTTATAATAAATTTATTCACAACTAATTTTTTGATAACAAAAAATCTCAAACTGGTATATCTACGACAATTTTACTACGAACTAATTTTTTTTACCACAAAAAACCTCAAACCGGTACGCCTGCGATAAATTTACTCTTTTTTAGTTTCCGTTAAATTTTACAAATTGTTGAGTTGGATGACACGCGGCAATTGACTCAGTGTACCAATTTGAGGTTTTACCCTTCTGTTTGTCATAGATTTATCAATTTATAGTTTTTCGTGTTATTAATCTAATTTAATGGAAGGAAAGTACCAGTTTGGGATTTTTGGTGATCAAAAAATTAATTTGGGATAAATTTATCACATGTATACCAATTTAGGGTTTTGGTGGTCAAAAAATTAATTCGGAATAAAATTATCACAGATATACTAGTTTGGAGTTTTTCGAGGTATTAGCCTACCAATCTTTCTTATTTTCTTTGAGTTGATCTAATATTTTTTTTTCATCACGGCTTTCTAGTGAAATCGCGTGCTGTGCGTTTTATTGATAATAAATTGTGATATCAAGAAGAAAAGTACACTTGACCCTATGAGATTTGCAGGGCTCTTATTAAAAATTGGGATAAGTGCATTCAAAATTCTAAAACTTGTTATGAAAGTACAATTAAATCCTAAAATTGTCATAATATGCAATTAAGTCTTAAAACTTATTAGGAAAGTGCAATTGAGTCCTAAAACTTTCAAAAAGTATAAACAAGTCCTAAAATTTATCAAATTAGTTCAATCAAGTCATTTCATTGAATGCACTTTTTGAAAGTTTTAGGACGTAATTACACTTTCGTGATAAGTTTTAGGACTGATTGCACTTTTGTGATAAGTTTTAGGACATGGTTGCACTTTTTGAAAGTTTTGGCACTTGATTGCACTTTTGTGACAAGTTTTAGGATTTAATCGCATTTTTTGAAAGTTTTAGGACTTAATTGCACTTTCCTGATAAGTTTTAGGACTTCTAGTGTACTTATCCTTTAAAAATCAATTAAACCATTGATGTCAATTTTTGCATAATTCATGGAAAAAAACCCAATAAAATTCTCGAAGGATGCACTGATCATTATATCAAATTACAGAAGTTTTGCACATCAGTGATATGATGTTGTCAACATATTAATATCAGATTATATAGGATCAAGAAGTTCTTTTAATGAAAGGGTATCGCTCCCTTACTGATGCATTTTCACATCCCACAGCTTCAATTTGGTGTGACGCTAAGCGTACTTACCGCACAACTATAGACGTGCCATCCTCACCATTTTAGGATGCTGTGGCTGGTCGTCGCGAGATCAGTACGGTATTGTAACCAAGAAATTCCACGCACGGCACAAGACAATTCTAACCGTTTCTGACTAGTTTTTCCGAGTGTGGGAGAGTCAGCGTAAAGTCTAGCGTTGTAACGAGTCCCGTACACGCGCTCAACGCTTACGGACACAATTCTCGGATCTAGTTATGATCACCTAACATTAGCCCTCGAACCCTTAACAGCCAGGTATCAACTGATAGACTTGTCGGGGGTTTCGTGCTAAAGCTATGCTGACCGTACCGAACTTTTACGATTGCATCAAACGGATATGTCGGGCAGAGCTCTAGCGGCGAGGAGAAAATAGCAAAAAGAGGCACCATATTTTCTTCATCCTCTTTCCCAAATCCTCGGAATCAGATCAACATTGATGCAAATCAGCCATGCGTTTTTTGCATGAGATGTTTCGCTCTACATCTCTCTCTCTCCAAGGAAAATTCCTACCACCGATCAAGAAACGGTAAAAATAAGAAAAAAATCAAGAATTTTGGAGCGCCTCATTTAACTCCGATTTCAGCGCTGCCTCCTACAGCTCGTCCTGCGAACAAGCAAAGATGGGAGAGAGAAATTTTATCAGTAAGATGAAGAGAATAAAAACAAGCCAACAGTAAGATGGAGGAACTTTACCTTCACATCTTCGCTCTTGATATCGTCCATGGAGTCGGCACTGTCATCTGTTTTGGTTTCTGCATCGGAATCATCTGCTTCAGCATCATCGGCCACATCATCTTCATCCTCAGCCTAAAACAAACAGATTTAACCCCATGAAAAAAATACATGGACACAATGAGATCGACCGTATCTTTACAGGTTTATAGACTTACATCGGAATCAACAGGGTCATCCTTGGCTTCCTGATAAAGCATTGAACCAGGAGTCAGTGTTGTATTGAATTGGAAAAGGATGCAGAAAAGACGCGGCGGTGCATCGAGCCTTCAACAGGCCAATGTGGGCATCCACTTAGAAAAACTAATCGTAATAACTTAAAATACCAACAAGTGGAAATCAAGGATATCAAAGTTCTAACCAGCTAAATTGAGCCAGACGAGCATTAATATCAATAGGAAGTTGGTCCCAAACAATGATAAAGCCACGTGAAAGTGAGATATTACCTCTTCCTCTTTCTTCTTCTCTGCCTCTTCAAATGCTGCCTTTTCAGCCTGTAAGGTCATAGAAAATGGACAATCTCAGAGATGAACACTGGCAATATAATCACTTATTTGAATAAAAAAACAGCATATACTCCATACATCCTTGTTCTTGCCCCATGTTTCTTCGGCTAGCTTCTTTGCATATTCGACATCATCGCTAACCAAGACATTGTCAAACAAGGTTCCAGATTTGACCTGAAGCACAACAACACTGCTCATAAATATTCATGCCACGTGAAGAACAGGATAGTAGAGAAGAAAAACACATCACCTGCCACAGTTCTACGCCAACATACTTCAAGTTGGGGTAGACATATAGCTCTGGATCATCTTTGTAATCTGTTGAGTGTTTGAATATGAGGAGTTATAACAAAGATCACGGAAAAAAAAAAAAAACCCAATAAACAACGTTACTGAACAAACAAACCTGGGTTGTCAATCTTTGGTGCCTTCCACTTCCCCTTGTAGTTGGGATTTTTAATTTGCTACAGGAATAGAGAGTTTCTTAAGAACCGTGTGATCCAACGAACTCATTAAACACGATCAAGAACATTCTCGTACCTTTGGCTTCCACGGTCCCTTGTACTCCGGGTTAGCGACAGTTGGGGGTGTCCATTCACCATCCTCCTCATCATCCCAATCCTCGGGCTGCAAACCATCATTGATCAAACTACAATAAGTATCCGAACCTCCAACGGAGCAGAGATATAAATTGAATCACAAAATGGAGAAAATTTGCATAAACAACTTGGAAATTATCATATTCACCTTCTTGGCATCGGGATCTGGTATCTCTTTTGGTATATCATCATATCCCTGCAGGCACATGGAGGCTGTCAGCTCATGCAATACTCATCAGACGTCTAGTTCATAGACAAACAAACTCCAGAGACATAATGGTGCCTTTACCTCTGGCTTCTTATCTTCTGGATCAGGGATATATTCATTGTCAACCCAGTCTTCTGGCTGCCACCCAAGCAAGGGAATCAGTATGATATACTATCACATACAGAGGAGAAGCCAGATAGATGAATAGCTCAGTAGCTTACTTTTTTGGCCTCAGGATCCTTGATCTTCTTAGGTGGGAGAAGATCCCAGTCAGAGTACAAGCTACCGGT
This sequence comes from Syzygium aromaticum, assembly GCA_024500025.1. Classification (NCBI taxonomy): domain Eukaryota; kingdom Viridiplantae; phylum Streptophyta; class Magnoliopsida; order Myrtales; family Myrtaceae; genus Syzygium; species Syzygium aromaticum. Next base: position 37,402,558 of record CM044892.1, read on the forward strand.
TTGCTTCTCAGCATTATCAATGAGAATGCTGTAGGTGGCATCAGGGCGGAGGATGAAAGTATAAACATGAGTAAGCTGATCAGTCTCACAGGGGATTTCCTTCTTGATCAAGTGGTTGGTATTATTGTAGTTGAGTATAGCATGAACTTTCTTCGTGCTGTAGCCACAGATATCAGGTCCAAACATAATACTGCAGCAATCCCAACATTCATCAAATGAGCAAGTGTTTACATATAGAATAACTGAGCAGCAAGGTAATATCTTGAATTCGGAGGAACGAGAGTAACCTGTATGGGGTGTCGCCACCGAATTTCTTCCGATCAATTTCACCACTGAGTAACTTCATGTAGCCACCGCCACAGTCAAGCTTCTGCTCATGCTTGACGGAGAATTGGAAGACAAGGGTCTTGTCTTTGTTGCTGAACTCAGGGAATTGTGCCGATATAGCATAGAACCTGTAGTCTTCACTCGTTTGAATACCTGCCAAAGGAGATCGATGATAACTCTGAAGCTAGCAAGCACAGTCATCAGATCATCTAGATTCTTGAATGTTAAAGAACAAAATTCAACTAACCTGACTATTTCAAAACACATTTATTCACTCGTGAGAGAAAAGTATACCTTTGTCATTAGCGTCTCCATTCCATTTACCAGATGTGTAGTTCCACTCCCCAACCAAGTTTTCATCTCTTTTCCAATCAGACTTGACCCACCGGTTCTCCCATCCGTCTGATCCAATTAGAGACATAGCAGCATAGAGTTCGAAAATGAGAAAACACCAGGCAACAAGAAAGCACGATACAATATATGCAAACAGACCACAAATTTTTTTACAAATAGAACTCAATGCCCGAATGACTTTTTCTAGTCTGGGATACAATCTTGGTATAATCAGTCACTTTCAGCAGGCATCCGATCATTTTATCAAACTTAACATCTCGCCACACAGCAAACGCAAAATGCTCGTACAACATACACATAACTAGAACATACGAGCGCGATACGCAGCACCTTTCATCCGGTCACTAAAAGAAATCCCACTCGTGATTCTAATTTGAGCGACAATGCTCGTGTGTCGGTTACGCAGTAAAGCTAGCGCTCCACCATCAAGTTCCACTAGGAGCGAACACTTCCGCATTCGTAAACTCGAGGCACAAGTTTCGACAATCCACAGCACTAGAAGTATCCGCTACATGAACATGTAAACGAAAAATGACAGCTCAGTCAGGAGACCGTGAGGATTAGCAATCTCATGCCTCCTCCGTCGCGGCTAAGAAAAGCGCGATCACATCGCCGACAGCAAATCCCGCTAGACCCCGATCTAAACCGTAAAAAGCACGGTCCAAAAGCAATCCGCAGGGTTATCAGCGCAGCTTCGGCACAGAGCTATCAGATCCACGCGTGATCAGTACAATCTCAAAAGCAACTCAACTAACAAACGATCGGAACATCAACCGCGCGCGCCGACATCTCAAACCGAAAACCGGCCGGACGAAACCGGGAGCGACGGAGAACGGGACGGGAACGCGCGACCGCGCCCCGAAGCACGTCAGTGGACGCAGAACCGAGCAAAAGGAAGCGAAAATGTACCTTCGAATCGCTCCTCGAAGAAGACGCCGGCGGCGGCGACTGCCGCGGCGGAGCAGAGAGCGAGCAGCAGCAGCAGCAGCAGCGGCAGGCGCCTAGGGTTGTTCGGCCGCTCGATCGCCATCGCTCCCTAGAGAGAGAGAGAGCGAGAGCGAGAGAGACTCTTTAGTGAGAGAGAGAGACTCGCGGAGACGAAGCGGGCCCGTAGGCAGCGAGGCCATATATATAGCGGCCGTCCCCGTCCATCCTGACGTGGCGCGTCGACCTGCCGCGTTGGACGCGACGCGATGGCGTGGGCCAGTGGCGGGGCGACACGTCGGCGCTCCACGTCACGGGCGTGGCGTGGCGGAGAGAGATTGGCAATTCACACGAGGCGTACGGGGCCTTCCCGGCCTCCGGGGGGTGGATTTCCCTGTCTCGCACGCGTACGGGCGTTGGCACGTGCGCAGCGCGTTCCAATCCGAGCCCCATTTTTGCGCCCGTCGATCTTTTTTTTTTTTTTTTTCGGGATGAATGGATATGAGCCGTCGGATGGGAAAACAACAACAATAATAATCTCGTTACTCCCTTTTCGAAAACGTTAGTAGCTGCGAAAAAATTTGGAACGTCGTTAGAACTTTGGTAATCCTATGCGATATTTGTTTCCGCATATGAAATTTTACCGATTTGGAAAAACGGGATCAAGTGCGGAAATAAGACGTAACGTTTCGGAGCCGGTCAATCGAGGGGGGGGGGGGGGCTTTTTTTGATCGACGGGGGATTTAAGATTTCATTAAAAAATGAAGGAAAGAAATTGCGGCGATTACGTCTCGAGCTCGTCGCCGGTGGGACTCGGGCGTCGGGAATGACGCGTGACAAGCAGTTGAACGTTCCATATTGGGAGCCATGTCGAATTCCCGGCGCTTGAATTCCGCCGACGGTGAGGTCGAGACCTGATTTGAAAATTTGTGACGACCTTCGATCTCCAGCTGACCATGGTAAGACTTTTCATTCCTCGATCAACCGCCGACGTAAATTGTAGATGCATTTGAGGGAGCCGGAGGCACGAAATACAAGAGTTTTAGGGTAAATGTGTGTCTTTCGATTTCTCGAATCTTTTCGTACGGTAAAAGCGACTCATCACTTACGTACGAGCTCCCGATAAAGACCAATTGCATGTAACTTTCTCCGCCTAGTCGCTTGAGCTTTCATGTGGATTGCGGCGATTATGCCGATTAGGACGAAGCTAGTGTGTGATTTAACTAGGCAAAATTGAGCTACGGATTGCATGAAATCTGGTTGCTAAGCTAGGAATTACTTGTACATTGAAAACGTGCCGCGGCGGCGCGATCGAAAGGAAACTGTCATGGTTACAACAGAGAAGTCCTAATTACAGCAGCGGCTCTGTTGAAAAGGGGGGTGACGCTGTCGGTCCGGTCCGGTCCGAGCGGCCGGCGGGGGTTCAAAACAGCTTAAACAGCAAGCCCCCGTGAGCGGCGAAGAACGGGGCGAACACCAGCGACTCGACCGCCATGAGCTTGATGAGGATGTTGAGCGAAGGGCCGGACGTGTCCTTGAGGGGGTCCCCGATCGTGTCGCCTATGACGGCGGCCTTGTGAGCATCCGAGCCCTTCGGTCCCAGCGTTCTGGCGTGCTCGGAAGCGCCGGCCTCTATGTACTTCTTTGCATTGTCCCATGCCCCACCTGTGTTAGAAGCTGAAATGGCAACCTAAACCAGAAAGGAAGACAGATTCATCAAGTTAGGGATGTTAGAACCGAAAAATGTCAGTACTTGATCATGATTATCGTGAGAGTTGAAGAAGAAGGCAAGGTAATAGGTAGCTACCTGCACGCCGGAGACTAGCGAACCGGCAAGAACTCCCGCGAGAGTTTCCACTCCGAATAAGGTGCCGGCGACCAGCGGGGTGAGCATGACCAGGGCGCCGGGCGGTATCATTTCCCTCAGCGAAGCGTCGGTCGAGATCTTGACACAGTTGGCGTAGTCGGGCTTGGCCGTTCCCTCCATGAGGCCCGGGATGGTATTGAACTGCCGCCTCACCTCCTCGACCATCTTGAGCGCCGCGCTCCCGACGCTCTTCATCGTCATGGCGGAAAACCAGTATGGGAGCATGGCGCCGACGATCAAGCCTATGAACACCTTCGGGGTCAATACGTCGACGGCCGAGATGCCGGCCCTGCTCACAAAGGCGCCGAACAAGGCAAGAGAGACGAGCGCCGCCGATCCAATAGCGAAACCCTGAAGAGAAGAGGCGGACGTTGTAACGGGGGGTTCTTCAAATCACACACATCAGCTGATGGCAAATGATGGTGCGAAATTCAAATACAGTCATTACCTTGCCAATGGCAGCAGTGGTGTTTCCGGCAGCATCCAAAGCATCGGTCCTCTCGCGTATTTTGTGGCTCATTCCGGCCATTTCGGCGATCCCGCCGGCATTGTCGCTGATGGGTCCATATGCATCGATTGCGAGACCTGTAGCTATAGTACTCAGCATCCCCAGCGCAGACATAGCGATTCCATACATGGCGGCCAAGCTGAAGCTCACGTAAATAGCAATCGCTATGGCGAATATGGGGATGATGACGGATTTGTAGCCCAGAGCCAATCCGAAAATCACGTTGGTTGCGGCGCCAGTCCTGCACGAATCCGCCACGTCCTGCACCGGACTGATACAATCACTAGTCAGCGACTCAGCGAAGCAATGTCCTGTACTTACATGCGTCCTTGGTGACCACGAAACGCTACGTGATCTGATACGTTCTACATGAGAAAGAGTCACAAATCAGGAAGCAAAAACTCTCACCTGTAAGCATTGCTCGTGTAGTACTCCGTGGTATAGCCGATAACAAGTCCAGCCCACAAGCCGATCGCGACGCAGAAGAACAGGTGCCTGTGAGCATATTCATCACATCAACAACAGTGTTCTAGGAGACATATGAACAAAGAAGATTCCGAAATGAAGATGGTAGAGCAGGAGGCGTACCAGTTCTTTACAGCCTTGTCGGTCCCGAAATTGTACAAAGTGAATTCTGATGGCAGAGCGAAGAAGCTGACCATGGCAATGCCGGCAGTCATCAAGACGGTCGAGATAAGAAGCTGGCGCTTCAATGACGGTTCGATTTCACTCACGATCTTGATTTCAGAAAGATCTGTCGCGAATAACGTTGTTATCAAGCAGATGACGATTCCGACCGAGCTAATGATGAGTGGATAGGACATGGCCGAGAAGTCATGGCTTATGCCGAAGGACGAGATGGATGCGACAAAGAGCGCAGCACACGATGATTCGGCATAAGACCCGAAGAGGTCAGAGCCCATTCCTGCAATGTCCCCGACATTGTCGCCCACGTTGTCCGCGATTACCTGCAGAGCGAGCGCTACATTGAGCACATATCACACGCAACAAAATTTTGATTTCGCGGTATTGTTTCTAGAGCGATGCCAAAGGAAGGGAAAGAAAGTTACAGCCGGGTTCCGTGGATCGTCTTCAGGAATATTTTTCTCAACTTTCCCAACAAGGTCTGCGCCTACATCAGCTGCTTTGGTGTATATACCTCCGCCAACTCTTCCAAAGAGCGCCATTGAAGAACCACCGAGGCCATAACCAGTAATAGATTCATACAGTCCCTCCCAGTCATCCCCATAGTAAATCTTGAACAGATTGATGGACGCGTATAGAACAAGAAGGCCATTGGCAGCAAGAAGGAAGCCCATCACAGCGCCAGATCGAAAGGCTGCGATAAACGCCTTCCCAACACCCTTCCTGGCTTCAAGAGTTGTCCTAGCATTGGCATATGTTGCAATCTTCATCCCTAGAAAGCCCGAGAGCACAGAAGTAAGAGCACCGAGCAAGAAGGCCACTGTGCTAAAGATGGCATTGGCCAGAGCCGGTTTGCAGAGATTTCCAGGGTTGTAAGTGCAAGGTTCACTTTCAGTGCTGAAGCCCTTAACCGAACCGAGGAAGAGGAAAATGATGACGCCGAATCCACCCATGAAGATGCTGAGGTACTTGTACTCGGTAAATAGGAAAGATGTTGCACCTGAACGAAAAAAATGGTCAAGCATCGATGTAGTGAAGATCAATTTCCAAGTTCAAGCAATGCTGCAGAAAAAGAATGCAATGGGATATCCGTTTTGATTCTCCTCTGCCAATTTTCACACTTTAAGTAGAGTACTAAGAATTATAACATTCAGTAAATTCTCGAGGAATGGTTCTTCGGTGGCAGATGGAGCTAGACTAATCCTAAAACAAGCACAAGCAGTTATTTTCTGGTTGTTTGGTCAGACGAGCGTAAGTCGTTTGAAAATCTTAATTACCACCCGTTGTTTCCATACAGTCACTTCAACTATTATAACTCTACCCAACAGTAATCAGTTGAATTTAGATATGAATTACATAAATCATATTTTTGTATCTGTTCATTTGGCCAATACGAGGCCGTCCGACTAGTAGTGACGAGGTCTCTCGCCGAGTAGAGCATTTCCATGGCTAAAGATCAGCTTCTGAATTGTTCCGCACATCAGCTCGGTCTTATTTTATTTTCCCCTGTTTGTATCACTATGGAGGATATGGTGATGATGATGCTGGGTAATAATATACAAGGTGCTTGCCCAGAGTGAGTCTTGTCTGATGCATATGATTTTTAGCAGCAAAAGATGACATAACGAGAGTGATTAAACAATTATGACAACAGCAAGATCTCCAAAGGCAAACACAATATGTCCAAGAAGTTCTGACGTCAATCACCCCAATGATCTCATGGAATGTGAATTTGTGAGAACCTCTTAAAAAAAACAACACAAGAAGAAGACAATTCTTATATAAACATCATTCACAACCTACGCAGCAACCAGAATTCAATGTCTCCAGAGCCATCACAGACAAATCACAGGAAAAAACAGAGCCCTGAGAAGTTTTCTTAAAGATTGAATCGGGGACTTTACCCACAGCGATGGCATTCTGAATCTCAGAGCACTTGATGACCGCATCAAGTTGATCAACACCCTCCTCCAGATCTTCATTGTCAATCAGGTTGTCGTGGTAACCATTGGCATCCTCACAGACCTTGACTCTGGACACCAGGAACCACTGAAGCAGAGCAAACCCAATGCCCACCAGAGCACACCCAGGTATCAGAACCAGTGTCACAGCGTCCCCCCACACACCCATCCTCAAGAAACCTAGGAATCGCTCCACCTCGGCCCCAAAAACAGACAGTCACTGGTCTTTTAAGTGGGACTACAGATTGTGAGCCTCCAGAGACGCGCAAAAGTGCATTATCCGTAGGAGGATATATCTTGAGTGGCCATGCATAATGTGGCCAAAATGATCTTGGAGAACTGGTAGTTTTGATTGACGGATGGTACAAAATAAAGGGCCTAATTCTCTAAAAAAAAATCTCCAACTTTATATCAAGTCCTAAATCTGGACAGAAATTTTTTTGTCTTAGAAAACACCTTAAACTTTAGGTCTACTTTCAAATCTACCCAAAACTTATTTTTGTCCTAGAAAAAGTTTTTTTTAAATCAAAAAGTTTTTGGGGTGGATTTTTTATCATCCCTAATTTTCATATCCTAGAATGGTTTTATTTTGGAGAATTTCAATAATTCTTATTGGGTTTGATTGGTTATCGAAGTAGAAATGCGACATCGGTCTGTATGTATTGTCCCATTACTTCACTGATGTAAATTTGTGATCGACGTGGAAGTGCCAGGTCAAGTTGAGACTGGATCAAGGAGTATGTTTTTGAAAATAAATTGAAAGTTACCAATTTTTTTTTACACAAAATAAAATTCGGGACAAGTTTTGGACCGAACTTAAAGTTTGAAGTTTTTTTCGAGATAAAAAAAATGGGACAGATTTAAGACTTGACCTAAAATTTGAAGTTTTTTTAGGGAATTCACTCAAGAATAAAGGGTGCTCTGCGTTTCCAAAGTTGGAGGATTTTCTCTACCTCTTCCTTTCTTGTTTTCTATTTTTGGGGTTTCCTGTGGGATTAAACTTGTGTGCTACACCAGTAGGTTTGAACGGTAGCTTTCAGGATCTTCGATCCATATCCGAGACTTATAAGCTACAGAATTTTGAAGTGTCAGGATATGGATAAAGTTGGCCCAAGTCAGCACGGCGATGGCATGATAGGTAAGAGACAAGAGAGCATTAAATCTTGGCATATGCACCAAAGGTCAAAAAGATTTTCATTTGTCTATTTATGATGCTCATCAGCTAACAGCTACCACCTTTCCCAGATCAGCCCGTTCACGTCCAGGATTTTCACCCTTTCTTATCTGCTAAAGACAAGAAATCATCAAGCTGGGATCAGGTTTGGTAAGAAGATAAGCTCGATTGTGATTTTTTAAAGGCCACAATGGTCAAGAGGTTGGAATTTCCAACCACGGCAATAGGGAGAGAGCATCGTGGTTTCACATCCGTGTCAATCTGATGTGCTTCTCAAAGTCACATCAATTGATGGGGCAGAGGAGAGAGAATCACTATCGGGGTCCCACTTAAAATCAATGAAATGTCCTTCTCGTGATGGGCTCATGATGTGCTGTGAGTCAGCATTCTGAAAGTAGCCATGCCACGTACTGATCTCCCCCTGTAGTGGAACCATCCTCAAAAGGAGAGTTTTTGCTCCCAAGGGGAAAAGGTTTTTGGGGAGCAAATTTTGGCCGTAGAGAAAGATGCCTTATCCTTTGCATTTCATTGATGTGAATGGTCAGAATGGCAGGTGAATGCATATGAGGGGTGTGAGCAAGTGCCCCTCGAGATTTTTGTTAAGCATGTTAATTGAAAAATATTTAATTTTAAAGTATTAATATTTTATGTCACTAGAGAAGTTAGTACATTAAAAGTTAGTAAATTTCATAATGAGATTATTGAACGAGTGCTCAGTGGCACCTTTTGACTAAGTTCCAATAGACTTAGAAGAATATGAGATTTCTAATGTCTTAGTAAGTAATGTCTCGGGCAAACCTATCAAAAATTCATTTTTAACCCATATACAATGAGTTGAGTTATTGCATGGGTTAGTTATATTCAGTAAATTGATCATAATGATGTGTTAAGTCGATAATAAATAGATTTACAATCTAATTAGACCTAACTCATCTCTATAGTTCTCTTTTCATTCTCTCTTGCTCTCATTCAATCTCCCGCTCGCTCATTCACTCTTTGCTCTTAGTTTAGATACGAGTATTCCTAACTTATGTTAAATATGAAAGTATTTTAGTAATATGATTTGGGTCGAACATGTATCATTAGTTTTGCATTACATGAAAAATGAGTTAAAACGAGTTAAATATATCTATTTGAGTTAGACCATTTTCGACATAATCCAAACCCAACACGACTCGACCTAACCCATCCGTTCGATAGGTCTATTCTTAAGTGACTTTTTTATCAAAAACCAAGTTATTGCAATAATTAAGGAAAAGTCAATTACGTACAAAGTAGGGATAATGATACAAATAATTCTTAAACTTTAGCTCAATGTGTCATTTGATCCATGAACTTTTTATTTGTTTAATATAGTCCTTTAACTTTAGTCTAATATTCAATTTAGTCTAAAAACTTTTAATTTGTTCAATGTGATCCTTGGATTTTTTTTTATACATGTTCAATTTACTCCATAAATTATATAAAAATATTCAATTTGGTTTGGGGTAAATTTATCTCAAATGTACTGGTTTGACTTTTTCGTGATATTAACCCCACAATTTAACCTTTTTCAAATTTTTTTTCTGACAATGTGCTCTTTTGGAGACTCATCCAATGAACAATAAGAAAACATAGATGTGGGTAATTTCGCACAAAATCAACGAAACACTGGGTAATTTCGAAAATATCTTTCCCGCACGTACTCTTCGAGATTCGCTTTTTTCGATTTCGACCCCCATCAATGCGGAGCTTTTTTCGATTCGGTCCCTCCCCCATAAACCCTACACACACGTTCACTCTCCAAACCCCCAAGAAAACATGAACAGAGCTCAGTTTGATTCGAATCAAGCGAAGAACAGGTGAAACCTCGTCTCCCCCAATCGTCGCTTCGATTCACCAAGTTCAGTTCGATCGCCCGCCATCTGATGCGAAGCGTGCCTGCGATGTCCCGGCGGAGAACATCACGCATCGGATCTTCTCTGCATTCCCCAAGTTGCGCATCGCGAGCCTTCTCCGTTCGATCCCTGTTCGGTTTCGCCGCCCCGTCGGAATCCCAATCCGAACTTCCGAGACCCCCCTCTCGTCCTCGCAGCTTCGACGGCTCCGGCTTCGTCGCCGGCGCCTGCTCGCGGTCCGGGGCGAGTTGGGTGCGTCGTTTGGAGGAGGCATTGGGGGAAACCAGCTGCCCGGCGCGTTTCGGGGCCTCGCGGTTGTTCGCTTCTCGAGCCGCGGCGGAACCCGCGACCTCGGACGGGCTGACGGTGGAGGGGATCCTTTCCAATCAGTGGGCGATCCTCGATGAGGGCGAGGGCGATTGGAAGAGCCATGCCGCCGCGGTCGCTCAGTCCGTAAGCTTGATCAAGAGGCGCTTGCAGGTAGAGCGATTTCTTTGCGATTTCTAATTTATCATTGAAATGCGAATTGGTGATCGGAGCAGATTACTCAGAGATGTTCGTTTTAGCTGGGCAAAGTTGCATTTACATTCGGGTCGCAGTCTGCAGTGTCTCAGGGAATCACAGTCGCTAGAATTTAGCGCCTAAAGTTTACATTTTGAATATTCTTGGTGCCGAAGCCGGGCTTTGAGAACGAAGGTCACTCGTCAAAGTGCGTTTTTTATGCTTTTAGTTAAAATATGTTTGCAATTCTGGTTCGTCATAAGTAATTTGAGTGACTGGTAATGCTGCTTCTGATGTAGTTGGAGGAGCAAAATATAGAAAAAAGAACAAAAAACGGGGCTAAAATGGAGTTGAATTGAAGCTGGACTAGGGAAATATATTCTAGGGTTTATAGAATTGAACTACATTTCTTGAATCAAGAAACACTGATGACAAAGAAAACGCTTAAAATACTAGAACTGGGATTCTGCTCCTGCATCAACTTCTCTTTGGTCTAAATTGTAGCTTTCTCATGTGTTCTTCAAGTCGAGCTACAGAAAATCTACCATAAAGACAATCAATAGTTAGATTTCGACTTTTGATGATGGTTTTGTGTACTTTTGACAGTGGAAGAAATTGCTAGTGAGGTTGGAGCTGTTGTCAAAGCAATTGGATAAGCCGGACCTTTGGGATGATCCTCAACATGCTGGAAAAATAAGCCGTGAGCATGGTACACTCATGGCTAAGATGAAGGAGGTGATGGAATTTGAACAGGAATTGCTTGAGCATATTGACATGATAAACCTTGCTCGGGAAGAGAATGATGCTGACTTGGAATCGGTGGGCCCCTGGTTTCCTCACTAGGCATGTATTTGTCCCTGTTTCATGTTGTATCCTGTGCTGTGCTACTCTTCCTGTCTATATTAAAATGGACGAGTTATCAACTGGAAGGTTTGGCATGAGAAAGAGACGATGGCAACGCGCCTCATACAAGAGGGAGGGGGTCCGAACAGCCTTGTATATGATCTCAGCATCCTTCTTAAACCCCCTCTACCTGAGCCGAACTTTGTGTTTCAAGACTACTAGTGTGTTTATCTAACTTTTAGATTAAACGATCATGGCGTGAAGAGTATAGGGAGTAATTGAGAAACAATTTCACCCTACTGCTGGTGCAGCAGTTCTGAATTGGTTTAGTTATTTATCAGACCAAGTTCTTACAGTTATCTGTATCCCAGCTATCTTCTTGTGCTTATATGCTTGTTAGTTAGTATGATACACTTTACGCATGTGTAACTATTGTGTCCCTTAGTTCAGATTGGACACTGCAATACTAGGATCCCTATCTCAGGTTCATGTCTTGTCGCTCCTTCATTTTCTCCATGGTACCTGTATGAGTTCTCATTCATTTCCCTTTGTCCCTTTATCGTCAAATTTTCATTTGCTAGTGCTATTGCTTCCTTGCTGCATTACAAGTGTGTTGGAATCACATCTTCTTTCTGTTCGTGCAGGAATCATTGAAAGCTTTGCTCAGGATGAGAAGAATTTCAAAAGAGAAAGAGCTTGAAGCTTTGTTAGCTGGAGAGCATGATTCTTGCTCTTGTTTCATAGAGGTCTGAATCATGCATTCTTAACTTGTAATTGCTTAACTTGTAATTGCCATGTGCTTGTTATGAGCACTTATATGTGCTGCACATCTTTTACATTTTTGGTTTGCCTCTTATTGGATGCATAAGTGACTTTGAGCTTACGCCCACCCAGCATTATATTTTCTAGTGCCTGGACAATCTAAGAATTCAGTTCTTTGCTCATATATGTATAAAGGTGCAAGCTGGAGCTGGGGGCACTGAGAGCATGGATTGGGCTGCGATGGTTATGAATATGTACAAAATGTGGGCTCAACACCGAGGATACGGAGTAAATATGGTGGATGAAATGCCTGGTGAGATTGCGGGAATCAAGGTTCACCTCCTTACCATCGTTTCACATGTTACTAAATTCCTTGTTGTATTTTTCCCCCCTAAAGAAGCCTACTGAAGTATAATATTTCAAAGTACTAAGTTTATTTAGCTATATGCATTTGGGTTTTCCTACATTTTACTTTTCCCTAGACTACTCTGTTTCTGAAATAGCTGAGTTTGCTATCAGTCCTGACCTAGACTATGTGTTTGTTAGCGAGCAACAATTAAAGTGGATGGTGAATATGCATTTGGATACGCCAAGGCTGAAGTAGGTGTGCATAGGTTGGTACGAATCTCACCATTCGACAGTAACAAACGGCGACATACTTCATTTGCTGCTGTTGCTGTAATTCCAATCTTGGGTGAGGGGTTTTCCCATGTGCAAATAAATGAATCCGATCTCCGAATCGAGAGATTTCGAGCTGGAGGAGCTGGCGGACAGCATGTTAACACAACTGAGAGTGCTGTGAGAATAGTTCACATTCCTACTGGAGTAACTGCGACTTGCCAAAACGAGAGGTAGATGGATTCAACCTATTTTAAGTTTTTGCACTGTCGACTCATTGCTGCACCATAGCGGGATTTGGAAATTTGGATTTACCCTACAGGGTGCCCATTCGTTCCTTTTTTGAGGCGCTGAGTTCTGTTGTCACCTTTTTTTCTAATATTGCAGATCACAACATCAAAACAAGGCTTCGGCCATGGCGGTGCTCCAGTCTCGATTAGACCAGCTTGAGATGGCCCGACAGGCTCAGATGAATGCACAACATACACAATCTCTTACAGAGATAAGTTGGGGCAACCAAATTCGTTCCTATGTCCTCCACGTATGCCATAGTATCTGCTCATCTTCTCTTAAAAGCCAATTTATTTCGCTTGTGTAGAAAAAACTCTTCCTGACTGTGTCATTTTCTCTCGTGCAGCCTTACCGGATGGTCAAGGATCTCCGGACTAACTATGAGGTTTCCGACCCTGATTCCGTCCTAGAGGGAGATCTGGATGGGTTCATCTTGAGCTACTTATCAGATTTGATGGACAAAGATGAAGCCAGCCCATGAATCCATCTAATCAGCTCTCGCTCGAATTTTGGTCCTGCAGCAGGGATGACTACATCCTGCATCCCTAGCATGGACAAATTTATGATTGGCACAGGGGAGTGGGAAATGGGCCTCAGCTGCATCATAAGTTGTGGTACATGCTGTAAGATTCTAGCTTCTCATACACTACCTTCGGACGACTAGTTATTCGTCAATAGCCATAATAGTTGAGGCGGTTCTTGACTTGAAGAGCAGATCAGCATTTAATTTTCCCAGTAATGGCAGCAAATGGGTGAAGAAAACCACATAGCTGGGTAGGGGGTATAGTTCCCTTGATGACTTAAGGTGCATTTTGTTGGAGCAGGATTCTCTTCTCCTCCTCCTCCTCCTCCTCCTCCTCCTCCTTCTCCTTCTGCTTCTGCTGCTTCTTCTCCTTCTTCTTCTTCTGCTTCTCCTTCTGCTTCTTCGGTTTTGCGGTACAGAATCTCTCTTTGCAAGTAGTTAGATATGACTGTAATTTAAAATTCATTAATGAAATTGGTAGTTATGAATGTACAGACTTATCAATCTTCTGCCTTCTTTTTTTCGTTTTCTAAATTTTCTATGTTAGACTTTGTTATAGCTACAATGTCAACACATCAAAATTTCCTTATATCCTTTGTGCACAATTTCTATCTTAAAAATTTCAAAATTGCACTCATGTCCTTTTTTTTCTCATCTACCTTATTGAATTTCAAGAAAAGATTTCCCTAGTTAAGATAAAAAAAAGTTCCCGGTATATGGCTTGATCAAAATAATTGCAATTTAACGCCAACATGTATAACTATAGCAATGCATCCACGTCGTTATATTGCGAGAACAGTATCCCTAATTTTAAGAAGAAGGACCTCCAAATTTTCAAATTTTTTTCTGAGTCAATTAAGTGTTTCTCTTATAATTTGTCTATTACATATAAAGAATTATAGATAATCAAAATTTTGTTCACACGTTGCATATTCATTTATGTTAGTTTTATCTCATGTCGAGCAAGATATCTCATTAAATTCCACGATTTGCACACTTCAGTCATATCGCTATTTCAGAAATTTCACATAATTTTTAAAAATCACCTGAATATTCCTTTTTGTTTTTTGGGTCGAAGACTCAAATCTCACTACCCTTTTCTTTTAAAAAAAAAATCACTTCAAATCCAATCCAACAAAAATCTTCAAGGGGAGGAGGAGGTAGTCTTGTACTATACTTTCCTCTTTCTCTTGCCACTATCTAATTAAAAATAGATTAAATCTTCCTCATCTCTAACACGATTATGCTCCTTTCAAAATCATCTTGATTTTCTGTTCCATTATGATAATTAACATTCGTCTAAAAAAATTCTAATAAAAAAAATCTTCCTTGCTATTTATTTATTTATTTTCGCGCATAGATTTGTATTTGTAAATCTTATCAATTTTCCCTCCTTCTGACCAAAAAAAAAAATTTCCCCTCCTTGTTTTTTTTTTTGGCACGTTCATCATTGTTTGTAAATACTTAAACAGAGAGAGAGAGTCCGACCAAAAAAAAAAATAGAGAGAGAGAGAGAGAGATGAAAGCCACGAAATTTCGAGGACATGATTTGACAAACGGGAAGAGCCTCTGTTGTTTCGGCCCCGCCCCCAACCATCGGAGCCGCGGGTCTTCCTCCGGCCGATAGGAAAGGCGGCGGCTTGCTTGAGCGAGGTCGCGTCCATGGCGTCTTCTTCTTCCTCTTCGGCCTCGGTGATCACCCCGGAAGACGTCTTGGAGTCGCTCATGAACGACGGCACCATCGACGCTCTCCGGCTGAAGATCATCAACCAGCTCAAAGCCAACGTGAGCCCCGCACTTTTCCTGCAAAAATTCCGTTGCCCTTTTGAGGATGGTTCGAGTTGTGGGTCGTGGGCATCGTGGGTGGTCTTCTTTTGGATTGAATCGGTTCGTTTTAGTGTCCTCTGGTATGAATTTTGGGAGGAGGGTGGGGGGTGGAATTTATACGTAATCGTCAGTTCTTGGCTTTTTTTTTTTTTTTATTGTCTTCGTTTAATGGTGTTTCTTAGCGTGGGAAAGGAGGATTCGTTGTTCTCATGCTTGATGTTGCGCAAGTGTTGACATTCTGCTTTGGCCTCTCTCGTTTTGCATTTGGGTTTTTTAGCTGGCTTGAAGTTTCTTGTTTTTCCTCTCTTATCTGGATGTGGGTTTCGCAGGAAGAGCTGAAGAGCACCACGATTAAAATGGCTGAGCAGAGCAAAGTCCTTAATACCCCCGGAGCTGAGAAACAGACCAAGAGAGAGCTGTTCGATGCTCTGCGCCAGGAGCTAGAGTAAGAACGTGCTATTCTTCAGTATTGCGTATGTTAGCATTTCATTCGTGCTCCGAACTTGCTGAATCCCTCCCCCGTTGCTAGAGTAGTCGACAAGCTAGATGGACAACAGTTTCGAGATGCAATCTAGTGCTTACCATGTGTGGCTTTCAGCCATCTTGATCCTTGTGTCATCCATGATTTCTTAGCCTCTCACTGAAAAAGCCGACTGTCAAAGGGGGAGATGTTGCAGTAGTAGTTACGGTGCTAAACTGTTAAAGTGCCCTTGGTGCTACAAGTGATTCTTCTCCCTATGAAATGAGGGAGCAAGGGAATGGCCAGTGGTTGTTCTCCCCTACCAAGAGTCAAGAAGTCTAGATTTTGGTCCCTACCTTCCCCCAACACGCCTGTTTGAGATGGTGGGAAGGAGATAAAAGAAATGGAAAAGACTCCCTAGTTAATGTTGATGCAGTTTCTACGCTTGCTGCTTCATGCAAAAATGCTGTTGATTCTGCTGCTATAAAATAGATTACCAAAACCGAAGGGCAGAGCACAGTCTAATACAGCCTTTTACATGGCCATGTAGCTTGGTTGGCATTGAGAAATCAATACCTCAGGATCTCAAATTCCAAACTGGCAGTTATCTACATGGTGTTGTTGCCATGTACTAGAATTTAGTTGACTTTGGCTTTTTTGGGTCGACATGGAAGTTCACAGTAGGTGAGATTGGTGAAAGTCTGACCTCATTGTTGATTGCAAGTAAAATTTCAAATATAATGTTGGCAATTAATATATGGGTGGTATAAGGTTCAGAAGGTGGCGGTTCAGTGGAAACATGGTGGGTTGCATTGTAGTAGCAAAATAACACAGTCGTCAAAATAAGATATGAATCTTGAATTTAAACTCCCCTTTTTCCAACTATGAAATTGATCGATGGGAATTGTGACTTGTAAACCTTGGAAACAAATCGGAAAAACCTTGAAAGGGAAGCATTGCTCACTTAATCTTCAGTATCGACTTGACAAATTCCAAGTATCTTGGTAATACATGTCGACCGCAGTTAAAGTTAAATATTAAATTGCATCCTATCATAAGTGGAGCTCACAGCCAT
Source organism: Syzygium aromaticum (assembly GCA_024500025.1). NCBI lineage: Eukaryota > Viridiplantae > Streptophyta > Magnoliopsida > Myrtales > Myrtaceae > Syzygium > Syzygium aromaticum. The sequence goes on from CM044892.1 coordinate 37,419,095, forward strand.
AAGACAGACAAAATGCGATCGTTTCATTCCTCAAGCATCCTCTCTCTCTCTCTCTCTCTCTCTCTATGGGAAGTGTGGTTTGAGTGGCTGTGGGGGTTGGTGAATAAGCAGACTTATCCTCCTAGCATCTCTTGTGGTTATAGTTGTAAGTTAGCATCATCTTTATTTTTCATGAACCCCAGTTGAGAACAGATGGTGGAGAATAATGGCCGTGTCTCCCTGAGAAGATGTTAGCAGGGGTTGAGGGACTAAGAAATTAATTTGAAAGAGATGAGTTAATTATTCAATCTAACAAAGATGTTAATTGATTGAATTAGTCTCCTCTACTTGCTGCTCTGCATTGGCAAATTGTGACTGAAGCGTGAGTCCGAAACACAACTCTTGCCAAATCTGATTCATACATGCGAATTAGTTTGATCTTATGAATCACACAATTTTTACAAACACGTGACAAGCTGTTTGCAGCTAAATTTTGTGTCATCAGGGAAGTTTGTTCTGAGGGAAAGATCCTGTGTAAAGTAATGCCGATTGTATGGACTGCTAGTAGATTTATGTCAGATAATCCAGATCCGCAAATTACCATATTCATCCCTATTTATGCGCTCTGTGCAGCTACACAGAAACATTTAAGTATATGTTCGCCACCTTTTGATTTCCAAAGGTATGACATTTTGCTAGAAGAAGATCTATGTTGATTCATTCAATTGTTGGCGCACCTGTTAGGCTGACTGGCAGAACTATGACTTCTGGATGAAGCTAATTTGTTGGCATGCATTGTTGGTGGTCATTGGATTTTTATTAAATTGCTTGTGTTCATTTTTGCGCAGGGCCCCAGTGCTTGAGAAGGCTTCCAAATCTGTTTGGGAGTTAATTCTTGACAGTAATGGGCTGGGGAAAGAAATAAGTGAGACAGTAGAAAGAGTTTTCTGTCGACTAAGTGGAAGAGAAGCCCCACTATTTGTTGAAGCACAACCAGATAGAGCAAAAGATCAGCCCAGAGGCAAAGAGAAGCATGCTAATGTTGACAATGGAACAGACGAAATTCACTCTGCTTCAAAGAAGAGAAGTTTTGGTGATATGAATTGAGAGTAGATGGATTTGTAAAGGAATCGGACAATTGTTGCCGTCCTACCTTTTTAAGCAGTTTGAGGACATGATCCACTCGGCTGAACTTTATATGAAATGTGTGAAAGAGTCCATTATGAGACCTTTAAGCAGAACATTTCAGCAGTTCTTTCAGGATTTGAAGCAGCATGTAAATTGTCAAGCAGCATCTTTGGGAAGATGTCACTGTCAGTTTTATGACAGGACTTGCAGTTTTGAATATAACTGTAGTTTCCGTGCTCTAGTTGGTTCAATGTATTTCATATCGAGGGTTATGATATAGTGATGAAGTGTCTGTTTTTCATTTTAGTCTTAGTAATAGTAGTAGTTTTGCTAGATACTTCATAGTAAGGCTATTAACTTGTAGTTTAAACATATTTTTGTATGCATTGGCTTCTGTAAAGGTTGAGGTGATCCATGTTTTTTTATGGTGAATGCCAGAGGTTTCTCGCATTATCTTAAATGCTTTTCAGTGTTAAGCTTACAGTGCATCCCAATTGTGTAGGCATCCTAAGTTCGAGAATTGAAATGATAGACAAAATTAAGTTTGTGGACCATATTACAGACTGCAAGGTGTAGGAGAAAATGCTCTCATCCGAATTTGTTTTTCCTTGTTTTGTTGCTGATACATTCAGAACTTGGAAAAGAAGATGAACACAATACTTTTTGGCTACAATCATCGTCCAGAAACAAAAATGTGTATCAATGAAAAGGAAAGAGCAGAAAAGGAACGAGAAGCCAACATCTTCAACTCATCCTAATCCTAGTATGCAAGACTCTTGACTGCCCCACTGTTATATTCCTCTGCTCAACCCAACTTATCATTCATTGACTCTTGAATCAGGGTTTGGCACAGAACTTCATTTCCAAGGCGATCCATTGTGCGGTTTTCGAACATGAGCTTTGATGGCGCATCAAAGAAGCAAGTTGCTCATAAGTTTGTCCCTCGGACACAGAGGGACCAAAGTTGAATTGCCTGTTACTGTTAGCATCCATCATGTTCCTTCTCACCCATTGCATCACCTTTGCTTCCGGAACCTCCTGCACTCGACGAACCTATCGGTGATGTGGAAGTCTCATTCTGCTCCGAGGGCCTGATGAATTTCCGGATATTGTTAGCATTCCCATCATATTCCTGTCGGACACCCATTGCCTCGCTATTGTTTGCAGAACCTACTGCACTTGACAAACCTATCGGTGATGTGGAAGTGCTGTTAATTGCAGGTGGGAGCCTTGGGCGATACCTACTGATTGGATTGGGATCCAAGGGTAACTGCCGTTTTGACTTCCTAATGATTGCAGGAATTTGAAAAGGGGGGGCCCCTGCTTCTCCAACATGGGGTGAGCTTAAATTTTGTCTAAGATAGAGGGCTGAATCGACTGCACCTGCAGGGAGGGGATGTGGAAGGGCTTCAAACTGAGAGAGGCTGTTGGATTCTTGAGTCACTTGTGAATTCTCCAATCCATGTTGTTGCAACGTGCAGAAAGTCGTTTCTGCGCTGCTCGGAAAGCCTCTCTGGCTCAACTCAAGCAACCGGCGGTCGCTGCTCAGAAGCTTGATGTAGTTTTCGTCGAGGGCTGTTGAAGAAAATTCAAGGTAGTGCCTCCTGAGAAGAGACTAAAATAAGCATTACTTCGTATTAATGGATCGAATTATCAGTTTCTACGATATGACTAAACCTGTGAAGTCATTCATCTAGACTATAGTTCATCATCATATAGTGCCAGGAAATACTGAAGTATGTGGCCAATGTATCGAACAAGATAATAAAGTACCGGCATGTAAGAGCTTGGCCACCAGTGAAATCATCCACCGGGATCCAAAGCGAGCGACGCCGGGGCTGTGGATCAGTCTCCTTGTAGAAGGTGGGTGGCTGGTGTAACTGCACGATGGTGACAGTGATTGGATCGCATTAGTATTATGGTAAAAAGTGTCGGATCTGAAGTCAGATATATTTCCAGGGTCAAAAGATATCATTTGCAACCTCTATTTCAAGGATTCCCGGCTTGTTTTCTTCAATAGTGGCTCTTATAGCAGAAATGTCTGACCATCGTATCTCCATCTTATTCTTCAGACCGTTCGTGAACACTTTCCAGACTATTTTCCTCTTTGCAAAGTAGAACTTTCCTACCAATTCTGCTTCATGTACAGAAGCAAACTGCACGTACATATACTGTTGATCGCTAAACGAAAGGAAAAAAATTCTGCTCTTCTGCATCAATTGTAAATCATATAGAACTAATATTGAATCTTAATTACCTGCCACGAACCGATTTTGATTAATGTAGCAGGAACACAGCCCACTTTTAACTTTTCTCTGTTGCAAAGATCCGCTTGAGGGTTATTGACTTGTGCAGGAGGACGAAAGGGCTTTGATTTCTGGGACAGAGCAGTCTGCCTTGGGTGATACCAACTGATAGGATTGGGATCCAAGGCTAATTGCCATTGTGTCTTCCTCATGAGTGCAGGAATTTTAAAAGGGAGGACACCTGCTTCTCCAACATAGGGTGAGTTTAAATGTTCTCTAAGATAGAGAGCTGAATCGGCTGCAGCTGCACGGCGTAGAGACAGATGGGCTTGGAAATGAGAGGGGTTGTTGCATACTGGAATCATTTGTGGATTCTTGAATCCATAGTATTGCAACGTGCCGGATGTTGTTTCTGCGCTGCTTGGAAAGCCGCTCTGGCTCAAATCAAGCAACCGGCAGTCGCTGCTCAGAAGCTTGATGTAGTGCCTGTCGAGGGCTGCTGAAGGAAATTCAAGATAGTGCCTCCTGAGAAGAGACTAAGAATAAGCGTTAGTTCCTATTAATGGATGGAAACATCAGTTTCTACTATGTGACTAAACCTGTGAAGTCATTTATCTACACTACAGTTCATCAACGTATCGTGACGGGAAATTCTAGAGTATGTGGCCAATGCATTGAACAAGATAATAAAGTACCGGCACACAAGAGCTTGGCCGCCAGTGAAATCATCCGCCGAGATCCAAAGGGCGTGATGCCGGGTCTGTGGATCAGTCTCCTTGTAGAAGGTGGGCGGCTGGCGTAACTGCACGATGGTGACAATGATGGGATCGCATTAGTATTATGGTTATAAATGTTGGATTTGAAGTCAGATAAATTTCCAGGGTCAAAATATATCATTTGCAACCTCTATTTCGAGGATTCCGGGCTTGTTTTCTTCAATAGTGGCTCTTATAGCAGAAATGTCCGACCATTGTATCTCCATCTTATTCCTCAGACCGTTCGCGAGCACTTCCCAGACTAATTTCCTCGTTGCGAAGTAGAACTTTCCGACCAAATCTGCTTCATGTACAGAAGCAAACTGCACATACATATACCGTTGATTGATAAAGAAGGGAAAGAAAGGAAAATAAAAATTCTGCTCATCTTCATCGATTGTAAATTATGTAGAACTAATATTGAATCTTGATTACCTTCCATGAACCGATTTTGATTAATGTAGCAGGAACATGCCCGGCTTTTAACTTCTCTCTGTCGCGAAGATTCACTTGAGGGTTATTGACTTGTGCTGGAGGAGGAAAGGGCTTTGATTTCTGGGACAGAGCAGTCTGCACTTGGTTCATGAAAGAGTCGTCCCTATCGAGCCTCAGCCCAAGAGAAGCCAAGTTCTTGATCTTGAGAGTCTCAGCGAGTTCCTTAGCATGCAAAAAGATAACAGTAGATCATTAACATCCAAAAAGTGTCAGATCTTTTCGTGCATGACAGAAAAAGTTTCAAACTTGTCTTCGCAGTTCAAGAATCTGTCAACACAAGAAGAGGCCCAGATGGCACATTTTGCATTATTCTTACTATTATGAAACATTTCAACTTTTTTACTTTTTGATGATTCTTGATATCATCATAAGAATCCGAAGAAGAAGAAGAAGAAGAAGAAGAAGACCTGATCGCTAGATTCTGGTGGAGGTTTGGATGGTGATGCCATGACAATGCTTCGGTTGGCTGAAACTGTTTGATGAAGTTGGGAGCCAAATGATAATAACTAGAAGAGAGGGTCGTTATGATGATGAAACGGAAACTCCCCAGAAGCAGAGAGAAGAGTGATAGCACTGCACTCAACTCTGCTTCTATTTATGGATGCAAATAAGTGCCAACACCAGATTCATATAATCTGAAGAAGGAAAAGTACAGCACCATTGAAAAAAAAGAGAGCACATATGAATATGTGTCAATCATGCATGAGCTAATATAAAATAGACATACATTCCTATATTTTTCAGTGCTAATGCCCCCCAAAAAAATCCCAAATAGACATATATGTATTAGATTCAATTCCATGACAAAGCATTGGATTTGGGTAGTTTTTGTTGTTAAGAAGATATATGGAGTCAATATATATACCGGTTTAATTGATAAATCAATTTATGTCAACTTTTTTTTTTGTGTAGGTGTATTTAGATATAATGTTCTCTTAGTTGCTTTATTTTGCGTCGGTGAATTTGTTTTTTTAGGTGCTTTTAATTTGATCAGTCAAAAGTGGTTATAATCTCTCTGCGCCATATGAAGAAATTTTGAGCTAATTTGAACAGAGGAATTTCACTCTGCATTAAAGAAGAGAAGTTTCGGTGATATAAACTAATTGAGTGCTTTGAGGACATAATCCACTCAGCTAAAATTATATGAAATGTGTGGAAGAGTCCTCTATTCTATGAGACCTTTAAGCAGAACATTTCATCAGTCCTTTCATAATTGGAAGCATGTCAATTGTCCAGCAGCATCTTTGGGAAGATGTCGCTGTCAGTTTTATGACCGAAATTGCACTCTAAAATATAACTGTAGTTTCTATGCTCCAGTTGGTTCAATGTATTTCATATCCAGGGTTATGCTATAGTGATGACGAGTCTGTATTTCATTTTTACTTTGTATCTCTAGTCTTACTACTATTAGTTGTTTTGCTAGATATTTGATAATAATATTAACTTGTAGTTTTGAACATATTTTTGTATGCATTGGCTTCTGTAAAGGTCGAGGTGATCCATTTTCTTTTTATGGTGAATGTAAGAGGTTGCTAGCATTTTCTTAAATGCTTTTCGATGTTAAGCTTACAGTGCATACCAATTGTGTGGGCATCCTGAGTTCGAAAATTGAATTGACGACAATTTAAGTTTGTGGACCATATTACAGACTGCAAGGTGGAGAAAGCAATGCTCTCATCTTGATTTTTTTTTCCTTGTTTTGTTGCTGATATATTCAAAAATAGGAAAATGTGTAACATTGAAAAGGAAAGACCAGAAAAGAAAAGATAAGCCACCAACATGTTCAACTCATCCTAATCCTAATCTGTAAAACTGTGACTGCCCTACTGATATATTCCTGAGCTCAACCCAAGTTTTCATTCCTTGACCCTTGGATCAGGATTGACACACAACTTCATTTCGAAGGTGATCCATTGTGCGGTTTTTGCTCATAGGCTTTGATGGCGCATCAATGATGCAAGTTGCTCATAAGTTTGTCCCTGAGACACAGAGGGACCAAAGTTGAATTGCTTGTCACTGCCAGCATCCATCATGTTCCTGTGTCACCCATTGCATCACCACTGCTTTCACAAGCTCCTGCACTCGACGAACCTATCAGTGATTTAAAAGTCTCATTCTGCTCTGAGGGACAGATGAATTTCCCGCTATTGTTAGCATATCCATCATGTTCCCGTCGGACACTCATTGCATTGCCATTGATTGCAGAACCCACTGCACTCGACGAACCTATCGGTGATGTGAAAGTGCTGTCAATTGCAGGTGGAAGCCTTGGGTGATACCAACTAATTGGATCTGGATCAAAGACAAAATGCCGTTGTGTATTCCTCATGATTGCAGGAGATTGCAGGGTGGGGGCCCCTGCAACTCCAACATTGGGTGAGTTTAAATGTTCTCTAAGATGGAGGGCTGAATTGGCTGCAGCTGCAGGGCGTGGATGCGGAAGGGCTTTGAACTGAGAGAGCTAGTTGGATTCTCGAGTCATTTGAGAATTCCCGAATCCAGATTGTTGCAATGTACAGAATGTCGTTTCTGCGCTGCTCGGAAAGCTGCTCTGGCCCAACTCAAGCAACCGGCAGCGCCGCTCAGAAGCTTGATGTAGTTTCTGTCGAGGACTGCTGAAGGAAATTCAATATAGTGCCTCCTGAGAAGAGACCAACAATAAGCATTACTTCCTATTAATGGAAACAATATAACTAAACCTGTGAAGTCATTTGTCTGCACTATAGTTCATCATCATATAGTGATGGGAAATACTGAAGTATGTGGCCAATGTGTCGAACAAGATAATAAAGTACCGGCATGTAAGAGCTTGGCTGCCAGTGAAATCATCCGTCTAGATCCAAAGCGCTTGATGCTGGGTCTGTGGATCAGTCTCCTTGTAGAAGGTGTGTGGCTGGTGTAACTGCACGATGGTGACAGTGATTGGATCGCATTAGTATTATGGTAAAAAGTGCCGGATCTGAAGTCAGATAAATTTTCAGTTTCAGAAGATATCATTTGCAACCTCTGTTTCAAGGATTCCCGGCTTGTTTTCTTCAATAGTGGCTCTTATAGCGGAAATGTCTGACCATTGCATCTCCATCTTATTCTTCAGACCGTTCACTAGCACTTCCCGGACTAATTTCCTCATTGCGAAGTAGAACTTTCCACCAAATCTGCTTCATGTACGGAGGCAAACTGCACATACATATACTGTTGATTGCTAAACGAAAGGAAAGAAAGGAAAAACGAGAATTCTTCTCTTCTCCATCAATTCTACATAGTGTGAACTAATACTGAATCTTAATTACCTGCCATGAACCGATTTTGATTAATGTAGCAGGAACTTGCGCGGCTTTCAACTTGTCTCTGCCGGGACGATTCGGTCGAGGGTTGTTGACTTGTGCTGGAGGAGGAATGGGCTTTGATTTCTGGGACTGAGCAGTCTGCACATGGTTTTTGTAAGAGTCGTCCTTGTCGAGCCTTAGTCCAAGCAGAGCCAAGTCCTCGAGCGTCTCAGCGAATTCCTTAGCCAGTAAAAAGATAACGATAGATCATGAACATCCAAAAAGTGTCAAGATCTTTTCGTGCATGGCAAAAGAGTTTCAGACTAGTCTACGCAGTTCAAGAATCTGTCAACCCAAGAAGAGGCCCAGACGGCACATTGGCATAGTTATTATCATTATGATACATTTCATCTTTTTAGCTTTTTGATGATTATTGATTTCATCACAAGTATCCGGAGAAGAAGAAGAACCTGGTCGCTAGATTCTGGTGGAGATTTTGATGGTGCCATGGCAATGCTTCCGTTGGCTGAAACTGTTTGATGAAATTCTGGTGGAGATTCTAACTTCTCGCTGTCGTGAAGATTGGCTTCCAGGTCATTGACTTGTGCAGGAGGACGAAAGGGCTCTGATTTCGGGGACGGAGCAGCCCACACTGGGTTCATAAAAGAGTCGACGAGCCTTCGCACGCGCAGAGCCAAGTTCTTGAGAGTCTCAGCGAGTCCCTCAGCCTGCAAGAAGATAACGGTAGATGATGAACATCCAAAAAGCGTCAGAGATCTTTTCGTGCATGGCACCAAAGTTTCAAACTTGTCTACGCAGTTGAAGAATCTGTCAACCCAAGAAGGAACCCAGATGACACATTGGCATTATTGTAACTATCATGACACATCTCATCTTTTTTTGCTTTTTGATGATTCTTGACATAATAAGAAGCTGAAGAAGAAGAAGAAGAACCTGGTCGCTAGATTCTGGTGGAGGTTTGGATGGTGACGCCATGACAATGCTTCATTTGTCTGAAACTGTTTGATGAAGCAGGGAGCCAAGCGATAATGACGAGAGGAGAGAGGGTTGTTTTGCTATGTTGATGAAACGGAAACTACCCAGAGCAGAGAGAAGACTGAGAGCTCTGCACGCAACCCTGCCTCTATTTATAGGTGCAAACAAGTGCCAACACCAGAGATTCACAAGATCTGAAGAAGAAAAGGAAACGAGAGCTCTCACGAATTTGTGTCAATCATGCATGAGCTAGTTCTAAAAGAAATATACATACCAATATTTTTCAGTGCTAATGCCCCCCTCCCAAAAAAAAAAATCCCAAATAGGCATATGTGTATTAGACTTCTCTCTCGCAGAGACTCAATTCCATCAATAAGTGTTGTGTTTGAGTCGTTTTTATTGTTAAGAAGATACATGGAGTCGATTTATATATGTCTCTCTACAAAGTGCGCTCCATAATTGGTTTGATCGATAAGTTTAGTAGTGTCCGCTTTTTCTTGTGACGGTATATTTCGGTATGCTTTTTAATGTTCTTTTAGTGGCTTTATGAGTCGATCAGTCTGTATTTTTAGGTGCGATCAATTTGATCAGTTAAAAGTGGTTATAATCTCTCTACGCCGTTAGAAATGAGGAAATTTCGAGCTAACGTCGACAATGGAATAGAGGACTTTCACTCTGCTTCAAAGAAGAGAAGTTTTTCTATATGAACCCAGCGGTATCTTCTGCTTCGTTATTTTCTCAGTGCACCCATCCACCCCGCTGCACATCAGAATGAATCCGTCCCTATCCACAGCTCAACAGTGTTTCTTCGTGCGCACAAGTCTCGTCTGACGAAGCATTTACTCAAGTCCATTTTATTATAGTCGTTAGACGATGATTGCACTGATCGCATCACCGAGTCGAGCCCTTTTTCACGGAGGTGGCTTCCACACAGGCCATATCCCAGTAACTATTTTCCAAGCCAGCCGCATAGGTCGCGTCAGTCGGTCATTATTTTGCAAGCCAGCCGCATGGCTGCTTGCTATTTCCCCTCTAATTCTCAACCTTTCCACACTCGTCCCCTAGATCTAGAAGTCTCGCCACAAAGAGCTGCCTTCGCCACAGCTGAACGCTGGTAGACTTGATTTCATTTCAAACTTAAGCTGACTTACTTTGAGTTTGAGGAGATGTTGGAGATTTTTCTTTATCTTCTAGAGATATTTAGAATATTTTCTTTGATTTTCTCTATCTATTTTGATTATGCCTATTCAATTTGATTTCTTTAGATAGTTTTCCATTAAAAGCCAATAAATAGGTGTTTCATGTACTCTTTTTTATGCATCGAAATATACACAAATTATCCTTTCTTCTCGTTCATTATTTTCTCAACTGATATAATGAAGAGTCTGTATTTCATTTATTCTTTCTATCTCTTCGTAATCGTACCTATAGTTGTAATGCTAGATACTTGAAAATAAAGGCTATTAAATCGTAGTTTTGAACATATTTTTGGATGCATTGGCTTCTGTAAAGGTTGAGGTGATCCACGCTCTTTTTATGCTTTTCGATGTTAAGCTTACAATGCATCCCGATTGGTGTAGGCATCCTAAGTTCAAGGATTGAAATGATGACAAACTAAGTTTGTGGACCATATTACTGACTGCAAGGTGGAGAAAACAAAGCTCTCGTACTGATTTTGTTGTTCCTTGTTTTGTTGCTGATACATTCAAAAATTGGAAAAGAAAAATGAGCACTGTACTTTTTGGCTACAATCATCGGCCAGAAACAAAAATGTGTAACAATGGAAAGGAAAGAACAGAAAAGAAAAAGATAAGCCACCAACATCTTCAGCTCATCCTAATCCTAATATGCAAAACTGTGACTGCCCTACTGACATATTCCTCAGCTCAACCCAAGTTTTCATTTGCTTGTCTCTTGAATCAGAATTTGGCACAGAACTTGATTCCCGAGGTGATCCATTGTGTGGTTTTTGCTCATAAGCTTTGATGGCGCATCAATGAAGCGAGTTGCTCATAAGTTTGTCCCTGAGACGCAGGGGGACCAAAAGTTGAATTGCCTGTTACCGTTAGCATCCATCATGTTTCTGTCTCATCCATTGCATCACCATTGCTTCCAGAAGCTCCGGCACTCGACGAACCTGTCGGTGATGTGAGAGTCTCATTTGGCTCCGAGGGACTGATGAATTTCCCTTTATTGTTGGCATATCCATCATGTTCCTGTTGGACACCCATTGCAACGTCATTGCTTGCAGAACCAACTGCACTCAACGAACCTATCAGTGTTGTGAAAGTCTCATTCTGCTCCGAGGGACCGGTGAATTTCCATCTATTGTTAGCATATCCATCATGTTCGTGTTGGACACCCATTGCATCGTCATTGATTGCAGAACCTACTGCACTCGACGAACCTATCAGTGATGTGAAAGTGCTGTTAATTGCAGGTGGAAGCCTCGGGTAATACCAACTGATTGGATCTTGATCAAAGACAAAATGCCGTTGTGCATTCCTCATGATTGCAGGAGATTGCAGGGTGGGGGCCCCTGCAACTCCAACATGGGGTGAGTTTAAATGGTCTCTAAGATGGAGGGCTGAATCGGCTGCAGCTGCAGGGCGTGGATGTGGAATGGCTTCCAACCGAGAGAGGTTGTTGGATTCTTGAGTCATTTGTGAATTCTCGAATCCAGATTGTTGCAATGTACAGAATGTCGTTTCTGCGCTACTCGGAAAGCTGCTCTGGCTCAACTCAAGCAACCGGCTGTCGCTGCTCAGAAGCTTGATGTAGTTTCTGTCGAGGGCTGCTGAAGGAAATTCAAGATAGTGCCTCCTGAGAAGAGACTAACAATAAGCATTACTTCCCATTAATGGATGGAATTATCAGTTTCTACCATATGACTAAACCTGCGAAAGTCATTTATCTATACTATAGTTCAGCATCATATAGTAACAGGAAATACTGGAGTATGTGGCCAATGTATCGAAAAAGATAATAAAGTACCGGCACATAAGAGCTTGACCAGCGGTGAAATCATCCGTCTTTATCCAAAATGAGGGACGCTGAGGCTGCTGATCAGTCTCCTTGTTGAAGGTGGGTGGCCGGTGTAACTGCACGATGGTGACAGTGATTGGATCGCTAGTATTATGGGGAAAAATGCTGGATATTCAGTCACATAAAATCCCAGGGTCAAAAGATACCATTTGCAACCTCTATTTCGAGGATTCCGGGCTTGTTTTCTTCAATAGTGGCTCTTATAGTGGAAATGTTCCGCCAGTGTATCTCCATCTTATTCTTCAGACCGTTTGCGAGCACTTCCCAGACTAATTTCCCCAATGCGAAGTAGAACTTTCCTACCAATTCTGGTTCATGTTCTGAAGCAAACTGCACATACGTATACCATTGATTACTTAACGCGAGGAAAGAAAAGAAGAAGGAAAATTTCTGCGCTTCTCCATCAATCATAAATTGCGTAGAACTAACATTGAATCTTAATTACCTGCCACGAACCGATTCTGATTAATGTAGAAGGAACATGGCTGGGTTTTAACTTCTCTCTCTCGCCAAGATTTGATTGCGGGTAATTGACTAGTGCCTGAGTGTGCAAGGGCTTTGATTTCTGGGACAGAGCTGTCCGCACTTGGTTCATGAAAGAGTCGTCCTTATCGAGCCTTAGCCTGAGCAGAGGCAGGGTCTCGGCGAGTTCTTTAGCCTGCAAAAAAGATAACAGTAGATCACATCCAAAAAGTGCCCGACATCGTGCACGGCAGAAAAGTTTCTCGTCCACGCAGGTCAAGAACCCGCCAAACCAAGAAGAAGACCCAGATGGCACATTGGCATTGGCATTACTATCATGATGCATTCCATCTTTTTTGCCTTTTGATGATTCTTGATATCATCATAAGACTCACAGAGAAGAAGAAGAAGAAGAAGAAGAACCTGGTCGCCAGATTCTGGTGGAGGTTTAGATGGTGACGCCATGACAATGCTGCGGTTGGCTGAAACCGTTTGATGAAGTTGGGAACCAAATGATAATGACGAGAGGAGAGAGGGTTGTTATGAGGATGAAGCGGAAACTCCCCTGAAGCAGAGAGAAGAGTGACAGCACTGCGCTCAACTCTGCAAAAAAGAAGTGCCAACACCCAGAATCACAAAATCTGAAGAAGCCAAAGTATAGCACTATTGAAAGAAAAAGAGAGCCCACACGAATATGCCACAATCATGCATGAGCTAGTCTAAATTTCATATGCATGCCTATATTTTTAAGTACTAATGCCCCAAGAAAAATCCCAAATAGACATGTATGCATTAAACTCCTCTCTCACACATACTCGGTTCCATGACTAAGTGTCGGATTCAAGTCGTTTTCATTTGACGTTTTTCAAGAAGATGCATCGAGTCACATATCTCTCTCTGCAGAGTGAGTCCCGTACCCAGTTCGATAGATGAAATCGATGCTATCCACTTTCTTTTTGTGTTGGTATTTTTCGGTGTACTTTTTTATGTTCTTTCAGTTGCTTTATTTTGTGTCTATCAATTTATTTTTTATAGGTTTGATAAGTTTAATCAGTTAAAAGTTAAAAGTGATCGTAATATCTCAGAGCCATGCAAAAGAGTAGTCCTCCTAAACGATTACTTTGCACATATCAATAATTCTCTACCATTTGAGGTTCTACAATCAAAAGATATAAAAAAAAAAAAACAGAGAACCTCCATGAGTTGTCTGAACTATATTTCTACAAAATCTGGCTACTGTGTCTCTGCTGGGGAAGATGAAGCAAATCTTTTTCTAAACTTGATTCCCTCAATGGCATTAGATTAATAAAGAAAAAACAGTGAAAGGACTCTAAAAGTGCTAAAAATTGTCTATGGTGCTTATTTTAATGCCAAAAGTTTTCGCCTGATCACTTAACTATTAAATTGAAGAAAAAACGATCACTTACGTGCTTCTAATGATAACTTTTAGTCTTAAGTTTTACGTGACATTTGCAATTAAATGTTTATTCCAAAAGGTTCCCCAGGTCGTCGATTCTACTCATCATCACTTCCTAGAGACTCTAATCACCAAACCGTGGCTTTTGATCAGATTTATTAACAAAGGAATACTTCTGCCTGCTTGTTTTTTGAGTTAGTGAATTTCCGGCGACCTAAATCAGAGTTGGCATTTAAGGAATCGTTTTTTTTTTAAGCGACACTTAAATGAGCGCGGTATACAACTTTTGGCACTTCTAGTGTCCTTCTCCAAATAAAAAACTAAAATGGAATTAACCCGAGGAAAAAAAAAATAAAGGAGACTTGCTTCATTGAATTCATAAAAAGCGGCTTGTATGGTTAAAATGACAGATAATGACCAACAAATCGGGATCAACGTTTTCCGGCTTGCATGGTTAAAGAAAAGATTTGGCTTATGTAAAGGTTGAAGTGATCCATTTTTTTTTATGGCGAATGTCAGAGATTTCTATCTTTATTTTATTAATTGAAGTGCCAAATTCAGGTACTGACAAAAAAAATTTCTTTAATGCCTTTCGATATTAAGTTTACAGTGGTAGGCATCCTAAGTTCGAGCATTTGAATTGCTGACAAATTAAGTTTGCGGCCCGTATTACAGACTGCAAGGTGGAGATAAGAATGTACTCATCCCAATTTTGTTTTCAGCAACAGAACTTGGAAAAGAAACGAAGAAGACCCCACTTTGGCTACAATAATGAGCAGAAAAGAAAAAAAAATAGAACAGAAACGAAAAGAGAAGCCCCCAACATCTTCAACTCAGCCTAATCTCAAGTTGAAAAACTGTGACTGCCCTACTGATGAATTCCTCAGCTCAACCCAAGTTTTCACTCCTTGAGTCTTGGATCAGAGTTTGACACAGAACATCATTTCCAAGGTGATCCACCGTGCGGTTTTCGCTCGGAAGCTTGATGGCGCATCAAAGGAGCAAGTTGCTCATACATTTGTTCTTCAGACACAGATGGACCAAAGTTGAATTGCCCGTCGATGCTGGCATATCCATTATGTTCCTGTCCAACTCCCATTGCATCGCCATGGCTTGCAGAACCTACTGCAAACGAACCTACCGGTGATGTGAAAGTGCCATTCGGCTCTGGGGAACTGAAGATGAGTTGCTGGTTATTGTTAGCACATCCATCCATTGAATTGCCATTGTTTGCAGAACCTACTGCACTTGGCGAACCTATCGGTGATGCAAAAGTGCCATTCTGCTCCAAGGGACAGATGATGTATTGCCCGCTACTGTTCGCATGTCCATCATGTTCCTGTCCGAAACCCATTGCAACGCCATCGCTTGCAAAACCTACTGCACTCGGCATACCTGTCAATGTTGTGAAAGTGCCATTCTGCTCCGAGGTACCAACGATGAATTGCCCGCCACTGTCAGCATATCCATTATGTTCCTGTCTGACACCCATTGCATCACTATTGCTGGCAGACCCTATTGCCCTCAGCGAATCTATGCGCGATGCAAAAGTGCCGCGAATTGCAGGCAGAAGCCTCGGGTGATATGAACTGATTGGATCAGAGAATAACTGCCGTTGTGCTTGTGTATTCCTCATGATTGCAGGAGTTTGCAGGGGGAGGACCCCTGCATCTCCAACATAGGGCGAGTTCAAATCTTCTCTATGATAGAGGGCTGGACTGGCTGCGGCTGCAAGGTGTAGAGGCGGAAGGGCTTCGAACTGGGAGAGGTCGCGAGGTACTTGATCCCATGGAGTCATTTGTGAATTCTCCAATCTGTGGTTTTCGAGATGTCGAGAATCCAATACTGTGTTACACCAACAAATTGAGAGTGAAGAAAGTGAGCCTGTGATTGTTTTGAGACAAATTTCCAGTTTTGATTTATACATATTTAAGTGAAAAGGGAAGACTATATGAAACATAAGGGAGGGACAGAAACAGATGACGTAAAGGTGACGAATAAAGTGATCATATTCCACAGGTATCTCTATAGAAGTAAAAAAGAAGTAAACTCTCAAGGTGACTAAAACTTTCTCGCCAAGAACCACGAGAAGGACGCTCCATACCTGACATTGGCGGGGTAGAATTTTTCGATTGAAGGGCTTGTTGCTTTGCTGCTTCATACGATTGTCTCTGCTGGGGGATCAACGCCGGCAGATTTGCGCTTTGACGAAGGACCTGACGCGCTTGTGGCATCGCGATTGCTAATCTTGGGGGATATTCATCCAAATTAAAGTGTTGCAACGTGCAGAATGTGGTTTCTACACTGCTCGGAAAGCCGCTCTGGCTCAACTCAAGCAAACGGCGGTCACTGTTCAGAAGCTTGACGTAGCTCTTGTCGAGGGCCGCTGAAGGAAATTCAAGATAGTGTCTCCTGAATAGAGACCAAGAATAAGCATTACTTCATATTGGATGGATCAAATTATCAGTTTCTATTATATGACTAAACCTGTGAAGTCATTTATGTACACTGTAGTTCATTATCATATAGTGACAGGAAATACTGAAATATGTGGCTGATGTACCCAACAAGATAATGTGAGCACCTGCACATAAGAGCTTGGCCGCCAGTGAAATCATCCGCCGAGATCCAAATCGAGTGATGCCGGGGCTGCGGATCAGTCTCCCTGTAGAAGGTGGGCGGCTGGTGCAACTGCACATGACAGTGACTGGATCACATTAGTATTATGGAAAAAAATGCCAGATCGTAACTCAAAAAATTCGTGGGTCGAAAGATATAATTTGCAACCTCAATTTCGAGGATTCCTGGCTTGTTTTCTTCAATAGTGGCTCTTATAGCGGAAATGTCCGACCATGGTATCTCCATCTTATTCTTCATTCCGTTCGCGAGCACTTCCCAGACTAATTTCCTCGTTGCGAAGTAGAACTTTGCTACCAAATCTGCTTCATGTACAGAAGCAAGCTGCACGCACATACACCGTTGGTTACTTAACAAAAAGAAAGTAACAAAAGAAAATTTCTGCTCTTCCTCATCAATTGTAACTTATCAAGAAGTTGCTAGAATATCAAAAAAAAAATTAAATAGAACAGCTGAAGCGTCTAAAATAATTAGCAGCCATTCCACAAAATTTTACATTATCCATGTTTAAATATTTTTCTAACGTTAGGCCAAAATCTAGCTGAGATTATTAAAATATTTAAATATTAAACCACACCGTTGTCTAACGGCTTAATAGTTAAGTACAATTGGGAGCGGAGTCGCAAAATATTACAGGACCGAAACCAAGTCGGTAGTTACCTGGCACGAACCAATTCTGATTAATGTAGCAGGAATGTGTGCGGCTTTTAACTTCTCTCTGCGTTGAAGTTCCGCTAGGGGGTCATCGACCTGTGCAGGTTGACGAGAGGGCTTCGATTTCTGGGGCCTTCCCATTCTTGCCTGGTACACGAAAGAGTCGGTCTTATTGAGCCGTAGCCCGAGCAGAGGCAAGTTCTTGAGAGTCTCAGCGATTCTCTTAGCCTGCAGAAAGACAGCAGTAGATCATGAACATCCAAAAAAGATTCGGAGACCTCTTCGTGCATGGCAAGAAATTTTCAAACTTGTCTACGCAGTTCAACGATCTGTTAACCCAAGAAGAGACCCAGATGACGCATCGACATTATCATCACCATTGTGCATTACAACTTTTCGCTTTTTGATGGTTCTTGACATCATAAGCATCCAAAAAAGAAGAGGAAGAACCTGTTTGCGAGATTCTGGTGTAGGCTTTGATGGTGACGCCATGACCATTCTTCGGTTGACTGAAACCGTGAGATGAGATTGGGAGCAAAATAAGGATGAAGAGAAGAGAAGAGAAGAGAAGAGAAGAGAAGAGGAGAAGAGAGGGGAAGAGAAGAGGAGAGAGGGTTGTTGGTATGAATGATGGAAGGAAAACCGGCTGCAGAGACGAGTGAGAGCACTGCACGCAACTCCGGTTCTATTTATAGATCCAGAAAGAAGCCAACACCAGATTCTGAAAATCTAAAGGAGAAAAAAAGAGAGAGCCCACATGAATACGTCACAATCTTGCATGGGCTAATCTATTATATACATATACATATACATATACATATACCCAAAAGAAAATCCAAATGGACATATCTATTCTATGACTAAGCGTTGGATTTGAACCGTTTTCATTTGACCATGTTAAGAAAATCATATGAAGTCGATGTATATCTCTCTATAGAGTGAGTCTGGTGGCCGGCCGGTTTAATAGAGAAAATCAATCACAAATTGTAACGTTCAACTTTTCTTTATGTGTCGGTATATTCCGAGATGCTTTCACATATTCTTTGGGTTGCTTTACTTCGTGTGGATCGATCTGTTTTTTTCAGGTGTGATAAATTTTATCCATTGAAAGTGGTTGTAAGCAATATCCCTATGAGAAGTCCTAATCCGATAGATAAAACGGTACTCCCCAATACTTGATTTTCCAGCATAAAAGAAAAAGATTAAGTAAAGAGAGAATCTCGAGTGAATTTAAGAGTCCTACGAGATCTGACTACTGTCTGTTTGTTGGGGAATATGAGGCAAAATCTATTTTTGAATTTTTATTCACTCCTCCAACCGTAACGGAATTAACTTAGTAAAGAAAAAAGAAAAAAAAAACACCCGGCAATTCAATTCCCTCCAAATTTCCAGATATATTGCAAGTTTTTTTTTTTTTGCCCAAAAAAAATTATGTAGATAGCTTAGCAATTAACAAGCTCATGTTTGACTGTGGTTGAGAGAAACATAGGAGGCATCTAGTGTGACTTTTATTAACATAAGAGTTTTATTTCATGCTTGTCACTTTCAATTGTACATTCTTTGTAGGTTCAAGAAACTAGTTAAGATTAGAGCATAAATTAGAACCAGAAGCTGATCCTCTTATATTAGCTTCTTCAGATTGTAATTTGGGCATTTGAGTGGAAATATGCACACATAAGTTTTCTGGGTTACTTAAATTTTTCATGCAGAAATGCCATTGCGAAACATTTTTATGTCGTGTGATAGTTATTTTTCCGTAACCCCAAAAAGGGTTGATCTCCAATATCATAATTTTTTTTTCATGCATTTGGTAGAATTCATCGTTAAACCTTAAATTCAAAAATCCATATATGAACTGAAAAAGGAATTCATTATCAAAATTCACGACATGAAATATAAAGCCTATGCAAACTAGGTATCAACAGGAACGAGTTAGAATTTTGCGAATTTCCCTAACATAGAGGCTCGGGGTAGCCTCTGGTCGAAAGCATGAGAGCCGTCATGTCACTTAAAGCCATAATAGAGGCATGCGTCATCAAATTTAAACGTGCAGCTCGTCAGATTCAACGACTCAAACACATCATATATGAAGGGGGCACCCGGTGCACAACAATTTTTCCTCGAGCCAAACTCAAGCTCCTTTGTCCAATTGCCAATTATCCCCGAGGGAAAATGACATCTCATAAAGAGCAAAGAACTAAAAGTGGGACTTCTTCTTTCTAAAGTGGATAATGATTGAACTCTACATCAACTATGGAAATTTTGATCCCATAAAGGTCAATAAGTGTTCAACAGTGGCCGCCGGCCCAAATGGCAATAGCAAGCACTTGTATGCACTCAATTTGGCATTGGCTCAAATCTCCATATGATTGGGTTCCTGTATGCTTTCCAACTGGAAACACCAAAAGGTATGTTTTAAGTAAACATCCATTCCAAAATTTACCGCTTAATAAGTAGTTATTACTCCTTTCTTCATGAGAGGGACATACATGGAATTCGGTCGATAGGAACCACGCTCGAAAATTTTCAGGCATTCTAGTGAATCCTACCGACCAATATCAGGTGGATCGCTTGTTCGATTTATTTGGAGTTCACATGATGTTCTAGATAAATGGAATGTTATGTGTTCCAAACTTACTTTAGATTTGCAACCATGTATGGAGAAAGTGTGGCATAAAATAAGGAGTTTCTTGCATGTGCACCACTTGGGAACATCCAAGGTCCTCGTCCGAGTCATCTTTAAAAGAGATGATCACAATTGATGGAGGGAGTCATGATGCAAGATCGTCACAATCATTAAAGTAATGGGAGGATTTAGCCAATAGCTTATTCTATAATATGAAAACTTGGGCACGTGCAACTCATTTTTGTACTTAAAAATTGCAGTGCCCGTGGGAGAAAATTGACAAAGATATCATGCGGGGTCATGCAATGCCAAGACGGCAGCTCAGGAAATCTCATCTTCGTGGAGATCCACCAGTTAAGTGAAAGAGATCCAGAGCAACTTCTAGGTAGATGGATAAGCATTGATTGAAGCCATCATTAGTATGTCTGATTATGTATTAATTAATATGATATTCTTATCTGGTAAATAAATGGAAGGAGTCTGTTAGTGTGATTCTCCATCTGCTAAGATTGAAACTCATCGGATGTGGAACTTAGATACAAATTTACAAGTAGGCTATTCTATGAATCAATGTCTCTACTTTTTTATTTTTTGTGTTTTTGGCTAATCCGGAAAATTTTCATGACCCACAATCTGTTTTTCGCAAAACGTTATCAAGGGTGGTTGTCACCTCGTCTCCGCATACCGGGTAAAGTTGGGGAGGCGATCGGAGTGCGAGATGGACAATTACTTTAGTTTCTATTGTTTTTTGGAACTTAAATGTGTCTAGCGGCTGAGTAAAAAGAAAACCTTATTTTTTACGGTGAAACTTTTTATGTGTTTTGGGCATACGACATTTCGCAGCGCCCGAAAGTTGATTGTGACATGTCAAAGTATTTCGATACTCAATATTGGTTTCGAGTTGACAGAATTGTTGTACTCACGATTTACCTGAAAATCTCTTCATTCCAATTTCCAACGATCATTTAATTTAAAGGGATAGGTACAATTGAAATCCTAAAATTTGTCATGAAAGTGCAATTGAGTCTTAAAACTTTTAAAAAATGTAATTAAATTTTAAAATTTGTCAAAATGATTTAATCAAGTCATTCTATTAACTCCATCCAATTAGGCTAATAGAAAATGCTAACGTGTTTTATTTTATTATTTTCTTAAGACACGTGGTGATGCCCACTAAGCGACATGGCAAAAAAAAAATTCAAAACAATAAAAAAATACAAGATAAATTAGATTTTAAAAAAGCTAAAAAAAAAAAAACACACACACATACACACACAAATTCAACTCAACGGCAAAAGCCCTCGCTAGTGGCCGCTAAGAAGGGTTCACCCTAGGTGAGGGTCACCTGGTTTTGGGAAGGCCCAAGTGACCTTTATCAACCCTTCTCAACGGCCACTTGTGAGGGCTTAGCCACAAATGGCTTTTTTTTTATTTTTTAAATTTAATTTAGTTTGTATTTTTTTTAATCATTGAATACTTTTTTCTAACGTGGCGCTCCACGTGTCTCAAGAAGATAATAAAATAAGACACGTAAGCATTTTCCATTAGCCTAATTGAACGGAGCTAATGGAAGTACTTTATCGAACCAATTTGGTAAGTTTTATGACTTGATTTTACTTTTTAAAAATTAGAATTCAATTACACTTTCATAACAAGTTTTAGAATTTTTTGTACATTTATCTCCAAAATAAATTAGTGCTTTCCACTATTTCTTCCCTTGGGATAGAGTTTGGAAGTGGATTCAAATCAAGCAATTTAACAATATAGGGGTCAGCATCTCCAGCGAACTTTATTATCCATCTAGATGATTACTTTGGCTAGCGATGACTAACTACCCTCACGCCTCCCCCAACGACCTAGAAAATTCAAATTAGGGATGTAATCTTCTTTTTACCATCAAATTGTTGTGCAATTAACCGAAAGTGTCTAACCTTGTGAGTTCAATGAATTCCGCTAAATTATATGCAATAAAAGCCTAAAGAAGTTCTCAAGAATTGAGTGTAAGTCTCTTCTCAATGTCACGTATGAAGTTGGTTTTGGGAATTGTACGGTTTTTACTCCATACATACGATGAAATCACCTAGATTTTGAAACAAAACTACAACAACTGCATAAATAATTGATCAACAGGACCATCATCACCTCATCTAATTAACAATATTTTTCGTGATAAAAAAAAGACTAGCGCAGAGACCTGGCTATCTCGATACATAAATTAGTGATTTAAAGAAATGTAAGAAGATTCGCTTCTTTAAATCATTTCCAAAGAACATGTCAACATTTCAATTTATTCTCTATCGACCCCTACAAGCTTTTTAAGTCTTGAGATTGACGGAGGACCCTTTCGTGGGGCTGCTCAAAAGCTTCAAATGGATAAGAGAGAGAGCTAAGCACACCAAAGGGAATGATTATGAAAAATTAGATAGAAGATGGCACATGGCTCTCTTTCCACACACGAACTTCTCACAAAGTTGCTGTCGATTTGGAGAAGGGGGGCCATCTTTCTTTTGACCCCGGTAGATGACCTAATCACTTTCTAGGAAAGCACAAAGTTTGGATTTGATGGGGCATCGATTGTGATTTTGCTGTCGTCACATGCCACTCCCAACATAGATAAATGTAGGGCGTGGGGAGAAATTCCTGACATTTATCTACATGGTGGAAGAATGAGATGGACTGAAGTGTGTACCAGCTTGGGGATTGGTCCCCACACTCATTTTCGTTTCTTCTTCTCTTCTTTAATATTTGTGTAACATTTATGCAATATTTTGTGTTCTCATGGCCAATTGTTGCCTTAAGAGAATTTTCGATGGTACAGTAACGGGAGGTTATGAGTTCAAGTCTTTCTCGATCCTTTATTTGCTTACGTTTTCACTCTTAATAATAGGCCAAAAGTCCAGCCTACGTTATAAGACTTAGATATCAAATCACATATTCGTCTAAGAACCTAAACTTTCATATCAGTTGGTTTTGGTCTCACAAAATTTTACAATTTGCATAGAGAATCTTGAAGTAATAAAAAATCTTGAAAGCCGAGACTGTTCTGAAACTCGACTCTATTACCATACAAAAGTGATTGATTATGATTCCTAACTCCCGTGTTCATATCAGTCATACACATTTGTACTAAAAGTAGATCACCTAAACTTTTAAGGGTTGAGATCTTGAGTATCATAGCCATGCACACTCCATGCCATGCTCTTATTAAAGTAAAATGCAGAATCAAGATACATGCACAAGATCTTTGGTGGGATCCATTTCTTCTGATGATGAGAAGCCATGCGTGGAACTTGGGAACCAAAGTTGCACGTTGCGGTATCCATCTTTACTCCTTTTGAAACGTATGTCGAAGCATCGAGAATTCCACGTTTGTGTGCTCATGAGTGGAATATGCTTTTGCCCTAGTTGAACTCGGGAGTCTTGATTTGATGTTGCAGTTCGTTATTTTGCCCCTCTCCACACTTTCTAATCATGAGAGGGGTCATTGCTCGTTGAAATGTCCACGACCCACTTTCAAGATATATATATTCAGGTCGGCCAAGTCTCTTTTATCTTCAAGGAAGGACCAAGGACCATTCCTATGGTGGATTTTTACTTAAAACCTAGTGAGCTGAGCTTAAACACATTCATAAATTATTATTTTTTCCTTTCGTTTTATGGTGACGTTAAAGAATACATTTATGTGTGTGGATTAGGCATACAGTACGAGTTCCGTGTGGCCAAGTGCAAATGATTGCATATGTGGACCACTTGCAGCGGGATTGTTGCTCGAACTGTGCATTGATCCATGAGATTAGTGAGGAACGTCGCGAGTCCGGAATTTCTAATTCAAGATGGGAACATTTACCGGCCAAAGATGCTAATCTCTCGTGATTCTGAAATTCTTTCAAATCTTGAAACACTACTACATGCCCGATAAGAATTGAAAACGAAAGAAGAAAAGGAATCGAACATGGTCTTTTCTCCAGGGCACTCGAGTGTTAGTCGAAGTTTGGATGAGCAGGAGCTGGAGTTGACACAGAAGTCAAAACTCTGCTGGGAGCTCGCACCAACACTGACATGCCAACACTTGCAACCCCTTTTCCACAGCGTGCGTCGGCTGCAAAAGAATCGTACTTTCCACACTGACTTTGGTCAATGGGACACGTTTGACGATCGACTCGTCGAGCTCCTCGCCTCTTGGTCGAAAGCCTTATGATGAATGAAGGTGATTGGACAAAAGAAGATGGGGCTATGTGTAAGAGGGCTATGTATAATAGTTTTTTCCTATGTGAGATATATTAACTTATATTGAAATTTATCATAAAAATTAAGATATAAAGATTCTTAATAAATCTAATATAAGCGGGTTGGTGGAGTCAAGAATAGTCTGACTTGTAACGAGAGAGTCTGTGGCTGAGAAATTTATAAATAGTGCTCAAATCTTTTCTCTAATCCTAATGCACAAATAACCTCTCATAAGGAGCAATTACAAAACACAATTCGCAGGGAATAATCTCATTGAGCCAATGCTAGGGCAATAGAGGAGATGTACTTGAGTTCTGGATTGTCGTTATCCCACATTAAGAACAATAAATTCCAAATCAGGTGAGCAAATCTATTTTTATATATTGTTGTGTTCTAAATTTTTAGCTATGGAGATCTTCGGGTGCTGTTTTCGCAGCTATTGCTATGAACGTTAGGAACATGAGGGTTTTCATTTCTCTAACAAGATCATATGTTCAACTTCCAGTGGGGGCATATTATTAATTTCTACGAGTTTCCCATTTTGAAGGTTAACGCTAGTATTTGGGAGAAGATTGTGGTAAGAATGAGGGTATAATTATCCAAAAGGTCCTAAACCCATTTTACCTAGATCAAGTCAGTCTTAAATCTTTTAATTGTGCTATAAAATTTAGGATTAAACCATTTGACGATTTGCCGATTAAGTTATAAACCTTTATTTGTGTTAATTTAGTCTTGCATCTTTTGAAAATTTGCCAATTTAATTTTAAACCTATTATTGGGATATTTGGCTGAAATGATTGCATTAATAAATAGTCAAAATGTTTATGACTAAATTGATAAATCATCAAAAAATTTAGAACTAAATTGGCAAATCGTCAAATGGTTTAATCCTAATAGGTTTAAGACAAAACTGAAGGTTTAAGACTGAATTAACATTCATATAATACGTTTAAGATTTTTTCGATAATTTTCCCTAAAAATAATATATGCATAATGTTATTATTAGGGATATGCAAAGGAACCGGGAACCACACGGACCACCCAGAACCGGACCAGACTGGAACCAGTGGTTCCCATGGGAACCGATTCAGTTCTTAGTTCCAATTCACTCAAACCGATAAGTACTGATTCGGTTCCCGTTTCTAGACATGGAACCGTCTGTTCACCCACTCAGATCAAATCGGTAATATGTATAACTTTTAAGAAAAATTTCCAACCAAAAAAAGAAAAAAAAACATTTTAAAACAAATGGAAACCCTAAAATTCATAATCTAAAGCTTAACACTCATCAACTAAGTGCTCGTCTCATCTTACTCTCACTGTGTTTGAGTCGTCTCTCTATCTCTCATTCACACGCTTGACTCTTAAGCTCATCGTCTATGGACTCACCGCCTTGACTCTCAACTTATGACCACGCCTTTGGCCATTCATCGACACCCTCTCTTGCTCTTGGTCACCTTCATTTGCGTGAAACTTGATAGGACTGGTTCTATAGACCCATCGAGGAACATGACCGGATTGATGGTTCTCAGGTGGATCCATAGAACTAACGGGCGGTTCCCAGTTTTAATTTTTCGAAACCAATCTTTAGTGGACGGTTTCCGGTTTCATGGTGGGAACTACCTACCCAGACTATGCTCACCCCTAGTTGTTGTTAATTGGCATTGACACAAAGATTGCTTTGCAACGAATTTGTGCTTTAAAATCAACGACACATTTTTGTATTTCAACGCTTGTTGCCATCTATCGAGATGTTTGAGCATGTCACGATAACCTCTTTTTGTATGAGGTTGGCATTTCAGACATCTCAAAGCACACCATAAACCCGATCAAGCCATTGCATTCTCAACGCCCCACTGCAACCCGGGTATCGCAGGGCGGGAGACCCATATTGTAATGAACCGAATTTCCATAAAATTTGAACCTCAAATGCTAGTATAATTTAACTTCAATGCAATCATTCGATAAAATAGCTAACTCCACTTTGATTCTTCGATAAATACCTAATTTATTCCCAATTGTACAAATAATTTAACCTTAGAAAATATACATCAAAACTTCATGTACAGAAACCCATCTTCACTTTCATTGCGCACTCTGATCCGGTCCTTACTAGTGATCTTTAGAAGCGTTTATTTAATTCTCTTGAATTCCTAACCTGACAAATTTGAAAAATATACTGGGGTGAGCCTAAGCTCAGTAAATGAAATCTCTAAGTTTAAGGTAGAAGATTCACTCACTACTCAACCCGATATCAATAATAATTATGAGTTCAAGGTAATACATAATACATGAATAAAGGTACTATCCTTCCAATCATGACATGTTAACGAAACAATAATAACATTGCATAAAATCAATCATTCATGTGCAATCGGATGGCATATTATATATCATGAATATCACATAACATCTCATTGATTCACACATATGAATTCACATTCGTCACTAGTCAGGACCATCTCGATTCACAAGGCATCTCGACTAACGAGGCATCGTCACCACCAATTCATGGGGAACGGAATCTTTCATACCCTTTGCCATGCCTCAACCCTTTCATCACGGGTGTCCTCTTCATTAGTAAGGATAAATACATCATTGGACATCCGCGTGATTATTGTCATTTCTTAACATCATACAATGATAAGCCATGTCATACCATGACTATAAGAGCTATGTCATCACATAATTTTATATCATCTTAACTTTGCAGAGAACTATCTCATACGGTAGAATATCTGGCTAACTCCAAAGTCTCATCCACATACTCATACAAGGGAATTAGCTTCGTGGTGAATAAGTCATGGCAAATGTCTTAATCACGTGGCATCGTTCATATACATTTCGTAACAACATAATTCTCACGCAATTAATGATAGATATTTAATTACGGGAACTTCAACAAATATATCATCATTCTTTCCATCCTAAGCTATCATTATTTAATCGGAAGTCATAAATAGGTAATTCGGTAACTTAGGAACTGATGCTCATAAATTGACCACGTGAACACTAGCAACTCAAATAATTGATAACGTGAACATCGACAATGCAAATGATCGACCATGTGAACATCAACAACTCAAAGAATCAACATTATGAACATCGACAACTCAAAGAATTGGCCACGTGATTAATTGACGGCACGTAGTCGAATTACAAAAATATTATTGTCAAATCTAGTTTCGCCATTTTCACACTTTCAGTTGATCAAGCCATATTAATTAAATTAAACACCAAAAGCCATTTATTTTTCATCTAAAACATACAAGTATTTTATTTACACTATAGGCATGACACGTATTTTATAAAATTGCCAAAACAGCTTATTTCCAAATTAATTACACAATTAGGTTCATTTTGCATAGTTAGATACTTTGTCTAGATTAAGCAATTAACTCTAAAAATAACTTAACCACCTATCATAATAAGGTTCCTCCACTGTGAACAGTCCCCAGAACTTTCAGTATTTATAGATTTGCCCCTCAACATGGTGAAATTACAAATTTGCCCCTAAAGCTTATAAACTCATTTTTTTTAACCGGTTTGATTTTCTTTAATTAATATGACTTAATAACCCACTAATTAACACTAAAAATCATAAAATAACACTGTTCACAGCACCTCTTCATTTCTGTAAATTCAAAATATTCCCTTACCTTGACAAGAAAATTACCAAAATACCCTTTTTATGCCTAGTTTTACCATTTTCACACTTTTCCTACTCAAAATGCAACAAAACCTTTTAGTAAACTCTCAAGAACCACATAAACATGTGAAAAGCTTTTTACTTCAAGCTCAACAATCACCATAGCTTAATATACATCTATTGAAACTTGCTGACACATAGCATAAGATCTAAACTAAATAACAAATAATCAATCAACCAAGATCAAGGGTACTAAATAAATCATTCTAGCTTAGTACTTAGAGTTTTCACTTACCCAAAGTGAAACATTCAACAAAGCAAGCCTCTAAATCAAAATAGATACTAAAATTAACAAATCTTATTATTTAAAAAAACAACAAAGCTTATTTGATAAAGAAAAAGGAAAGGGAAGTCCAACAATATACCTTGTCAAGAAACTAGATAGAAAGTGAGCTTGAACTTTGATTTCTTTGTTGAAAGAGTGAAAAACAAGATTTGCGCTAGAAGAAGAAGAAGGGATTGACGTCCACGTGAAGAAGAAGAAGAAGAAGAAGAAGAAGAAGAATTGCCATTTAGTTTCTTATCTTTCAAAATTTTGCCACAATGAAAATTATTTTGGGGTCACGTTAAATGACTTGGGTTAAAAACTATAATAACAAATAACTATAGTTACATTTAGATAGTAACTTACTAGAGTTAAAAATGTAATAGGTCATGCATGATGTCATGGGCTTAGATTCAAAGCATTTAAATTAGGCATGTGACAAAAATAGGGTGAGAATTAAGACATTTATTCATACTAATATAGTGACAAATAGCATAATTTAATTGAATAAAGATATTAGGTTATTTTGGGTATATACTATACATTGCGGTAAATAAACGGAGAAATTGATATTCGTTTGAAATGTCGATAAATCATAAAATTATTTTGAAACCGCTAAAATTATTAATGAAAGTATAGAATAAAAGTGACACCTTAACTCAATAAAATTTTTAATGATTGAAAATCATCCAATATAAAACTCCGAGCTTATAAATCATTTCTTCAACTAATATGGGGGCAATTAATTAATTACCGTCACACTACACCATCAATATATGTGTCAACCTCCTATCACATCGGAATCCGTGTGATAACGATCACGAAAAATCATTTCAAATATTTTTGCAAAACGTGGAAAATGCCGGATGTCACACATACTGATAGTTCCGACATCATTTTCGCAGCCCGGGGGCTCGGACCCATGCCTCGAATCCACAAATGCAAACCAACATTGAGTCTTAACTAACTTGGCTAACCACATTTCAGTTCTCCGGACAACCTTTAAAAAAAAAAAAAAAAGGTCCGATCATCAAACTTCAATGGGCCCGTTACCTCCCCGATGGGCCGGACCGGACAACGTAAGCCCGGCCCACGATCGGTTCTTCGTAGCGTTGACCTTTCGATCCCAATTGGCGCGTTGACTCTAATCGCCCGATCATTCGCCCCTACTTCCTACTTCGTGTTCAACTTCGCTCCCACTCTACGGGGGCGCTTCGGATTCTTTCCCTCTGCGTGAAAAGCTTCGATCTTTCCC
Organism: Syzygium aromaticum; assembly: GCA_024500025.1. NCBI lineage: Eukaryota > Viridiplantae > Streptophyta > Magnoliopsida > Myrtales > Myrtaceae > Syzygium > Syzygium aromaticum. Next base: position 37,448,257 of record CM044892.1, read on the forward strand.
CGTTTGATGTGGTCCATTCCCTTGAAATTCTATTGGGTTCGGGCCAAATCTGAACTAGGGTTCTTGAATCGGCGCATTGTTTCTGCTGGGTAGCGATGGATATTCAGCGGAAGAGAGTTCAGCTCCTGGTCTTCGTCGCCGGCATCATCGCACTCAGCATCACGGGTACTGTAATTTTGCATAGATCTGCTCCACCGCGTTCGCTCTGTAAATATCGTTCCTTCTCCCCCGGAACCGCAAGTTTTGAGGAGTTTAGATCTTGGTCCGAATTGGGTTTGGTGAAATTGAAGCGATTGTGCAATTTGGTTTCCGTGATGTGCGAGTTCGAGTCTTGGGCTGCAATTCTTTGTTTGAATACAGGATTGGGTGATCAGTGTTCCTGCTAGTCGAATCATGGTGCTTGTGGGTTTTGTTTAGAATCTCTTTTTCCTAATTTTGGGAATGTGATGTTGAAGTAGACCGATAAGGGGGTAGGTAGTTCATGAAGTATTCTACTTGATGTAAATTTCGTATTTTTCCGTGATCGGCGCATCCTATGTTGTTGGGTGATGAAGTGTTGAGTTTTTGCAATCTCTTGAAGATCCAGTTGTTATCATGTCGCAGTAATCCGGCCGAATTGTCGATAGTAGATAGTATCTTGCTGAAATAAATGTAAATTATGCCCATTAATGTAGTTTCCATTTGCTTAGAGCATCTAACAAGGATCCAATTTGTGACAGCCTAGACAGTAACATGTACGAAAACATTTCGATTTTCAAACTGCTTATCCCCTGTTATTTCTTAAGCGACTTAGTAGATTTTAGTGTACATTTTGTTGATCAACATCAGTCACGCGACGTGACAACGAGAATTTGAGTAGGATGTTGGAGAGATAATTGCCAGAGCTTGCTTATAATCATCCACCGAGCTGGAGGAATCATGTGATTACATTGGTTTCTTTTATGGTTTTTTGAGATATGTGTGTTAAAGCTCTACAATGACCTGTGGATTTTCTTTTTCATCTATGAAAAGTGATGATGTTTACCAACATTTGGTCTTTTGCAGCTGAAAAATGCCGAGAGCTCATGGGGGAGGAGGCATCGTCCCAGAGTGGAAAGTTTACATTATTAAATTGCCTTGACATGGGCTCTGGAACCCTTGCATGCTCAGTGAAGGAGGGTGTGAAGCTCTATTTCTACAACATACGGGCAGCCCATGTCGAAAGGGCTAGGCACCTCGCAATGGAGACTGCAATTGTTGACGCATTATCACAAGGGTTAACAGCCAAGGACGCGGCCACGCAGGCGCAGAAAGAAGGGGCCAAAGCAGCAAAACTCGCGAGACGGCAGGCCAAACGCATAATAGGACCCATCATATCTTCAGGGTGGGATTTTTTCGAAGCTATTTACTATGGTGGTACGGTGACAGAGGGTGTTCTCAGGGGGTCCGGGACTCTGTTTGGTGCTTATGCTGGAGGGTTCCTTGGTGAGCAGAGACTTGGGAGGTTCGGATATCTGGTGGGAAGCCATCTAGGCAGTTGGGTTGGAGGTAGGATCGGGCTTATGGTTTACGATGTCGTCAACGGAGTGCAATTCTTGCTTCAGTTTGTTCAGCCTCAAGAAGAGGAAGCAGGAGTTAATGAATCCCCAGTTTACAAAAGTTTCGAAGGTTCTGAAGAGTCTTATGAGACTCCTTTAGGCAAGAGCTCCGACGCATCTGAAGATTATGATGCTCACAAGCCAGCTACTTACTCCGAGGCTTCTGAAAATTATGATGCTCACGAGTCAACTACGTACTCCGAATCATACGAAGAGTTATAAGTTTTAGAGTGCAGGCTTTCGACGGCAAAAATTGGTGAGATTAGTTTCGTATGATTAGAGTAGATAAAACATGATTAAACTGCTCTTTGTGGTTGATCAACATTGTTGTTACTGTATATTACTGTTATATGTGCATCACAGAGCAGGTTATGATCATATCTTCTTCGAACTATAACTATCAAGTTGAGCTTTATGAATGTTATTAACGGTGCGCTTGTTTGCGAAAAATCGATACTTTGAAAGATATTTTTCAAAAATTGATTGTTTGTATCATTTTAAAAAACCAGTCAACGAAAATATTTCAATCATTGTTGAAGATCTCTATACCTAAACATATTTCTGCAATGAGGAAAATATTTTCCAAATCGTTGCTTTTTCATGAATTATATGCAGTCTAAAACTCTAATTATACCTCAGGATAGCATGGGTTTGGTTCAAATACGAGAACGATTTTTGATGGAAGGTTTGATAGACTCTCTATTCCGAGTTCGTGAGCGTATTTCGATACGAAGCTACACTCTTCCAAATCAAGCCACTTCTTACATACCAAGCATTATAACACCAGATCATATTTACCTGATGATATTGGAAAGACAAATCACCTTTAATAATGAAAATTCACCGACAGGTCTCAATACTAAAATCATACCATAACTGCGGATGATTTCATTCTGTTAGGATTTAAATGTCGTTTGAGAAGACTATGATTGATAATCTATCATTTGTGCCTAAACGACTCTGGGTCAGAATTGGGTATCACATTGGAGATTTGTCATAAAAAATACTTCAATCATTGTTGATTTTCTATACCTAAATATACTTTCGTCAATGAGGAAAATATTTTCCAAATCGTTGCTTTTTCATGAATTTTATGCACTCTAAAACTCTAATTATACCTCACACTCCTATTTCTTTATTTTTTTGTTATTCGGAACAGAAAAAGAACATAAATCCGCTTGATAACGTCAATTAATTTTTTTATCGCCGAAATAAAAAAGTGGCCAGGGAATAGATTTGGAACAGAAACAAAAAGTAAAATAAATCTACTTCTTTGGTCCCAGAAACAATTTGTAAATCAATGTCATTTTCTTTTTTTCTTTTCTTTTTCTCCTTCCTTCTTCTTCCTCCTTTAGCCGGTCACCTGGCCTTAGCAATGGCTGGCGACTGGCCAGAGACAAGGGACCTTGCGAACCTCGCTCTCAACCTTATCGGGGTCAGCGAAGTTAACCTTGCTGCCCCTTGTCTCTAGCCAATCACTGTTCATTGACGAGGCCTAGCAACCGGCTAGAAGAGGAAGAAGAAAGAAAGAAAAAAAGAAAATTTCAAAAACATCAGAATATCTTAGAAAATTTTACAAAAACTAAGAAAAATCCCATGTCACAAAAAAATTTTAGGGTCGTACCAAATGCTTTTTTATTGTACAATTACCAAACACGTTCTTTTACTAAGAAACTCGTGTAGGGAATACAAATAGAAAAAACTATTTCCGAAAAATAACTATTCTGAGGAGCAGAAATGTTGACAAACGCATCCTAAACTTACCATCGAGAATCATTCTCATAGTCGAACCAGCCCCATGTTATCCTTAATAGACTATCCATTTCGAGTTCATGAGCATATTTTGATACGCAACTACAATCTTTCAAATCAAGCCACTACTTACATAGAAAGCATTATAACACCAGATCATATTTACCTGATGATGTTGGAAAGACAAATCACCTACAAAAATGAAAATTCGCCGATAGGTCTCTTTACTACATCATACCATAACCGCGGAGGATTTCAATCCATTGGGATTAAGTGTCATTCAGGAAGACCATGATTGATAATCTTTGATTTTTGCCAACACCGACTCTAGGTTAGAATTGCGTATCGCATTGGAGATTTGAATCTCTTTCATCGAAGCTCAATTTCTTGGACACCGATGAGGCAATTCTACCCGCACCGCGATAATTGAACCATATTTTCGGTCATAGATCACTGGGCATGGGAATGTAGTGGCGATTGATTGGTGGTTACATCTCCTTTTCAACGGAGCGAGAGAACCAAAATCCATGGTCGCACTCAATATATGGAGACGATTAGCTAGCTTCCACAAGAGGGCCCGTCCCAATCAACACGGATGCGGCAAACGGTGTCGTGGGGCTGCCGTGCTCTTCCGACACTACTCATCTCGGTCGCAATCACAATGCCAAACTAAAATAAATTGCATTGGAAATTGTACGAGCACTCCAACAGCATGTTGTACTGTAGGGACGAGCAAAAAGAACCATGTGAACCGAACTGAACCGGCTGGTTTTAGGCAGTTCTCGAGGGCACTAGTCCAGTTTTAGGTTCCAAAAAATTAGAATCAGTGATTTTCGGTCTGATTCCTGGTTCCATGTGTGAAGCCACTCATCTTGTCCATTCGAATTGGACCGATTTGTTTTTTTAATTTATTACAAATCTATAAAAATTAAAAAGCCATAATCCTTCCTTCACAACACAAACCCTTAGCTCAGTGTTTTATGTATGTTCATGAACAAATGACATACCATGGTTGCTGAATAAAGCCTATATAGGATGATGGTGATTGTGCTTCCATTGCACCTATGAGTATCTCCATGATAAGAACCTTGAGAGCTAGAGCCTGCGGTAGAAGTTTAATTTGAAACCATAGATCAAACACTGATATGACTATATTACACTGATTTAAGGAGAGTATATAACGAAAAACAAAAAAAAAACAGAATATACCATCGATTCCATTGGTCCACTTAGGAACTAGATCATCCGAGAACCGATCAGCCCTATGTTGTACTACTAACAAATCACAATGACAAAAAGTTAAATCAATCCCCTAATTCTTGCATGGAGGGAACTTTGGTGGAGAAGGGCATGGAAATTGACGTTTGAAGAGGCGATAGGAGCACCATCCACATAAAGATAATATGTTTTCCATTAAAGCTAAAATGAGCTGTCCAAGGCATGAAAATGTCAAGGAGTTTAGCTCTTCAATTATCGACCCCGCATTGCCCGAAAAGTCGCCATTTTCCATAGAGCGAAGAAGGATGATTCTAGCCAGCGATGTTTCGCCAGGGCAAGCATGCATGTTGATGCAAGACTAAAGGACAAAAAGCAGCTTTCAATCCCATTCATCGACTCTCGCAAGAAAAGAAGTCCCCAATAGAATTTCACCGTTCACACCGGACTATAGGGCAAAACCATAGGAAAAAAGGGGTTTCCCATCGCAACGTTCGAGGAGATTTAATCATTCATTCATTGATCGACTTCTTCATTCTGTTCGACTCAAGTTTTGTGGGAAGAAGATAAGTTTTCCTCGTATGTTTGTGGGCAAAATGGTAGTGTCCATTCGATAGAGATTAGAAGGTTTCGTTGATGATATCGAGATTTATATGGGTGAAGTGGGTTTCTTTTCTTCTCCTTCCTGTAATGACGAGAAAGCCAACCTTAAGTGTTTAGATGGTAAAATTTGGACTCATAGAATACCTGGCTAATTTCATGGATACAGTATGTGCTAGTCAAGGCAAGGATTGATTCGGTAGCCCAACCATTAGATTGTTTGCACACAGTACTACGTTGATCCAACGAGTGTCGGGTCTTCCCTTTCCTCTCAATTTTGAAAGTCTTCGGTATATTAGAACCTATCTTGCATTGCACAACATCACACACGATGCCCATTTTCCATACTTATTTGGAGGAAGCAAAATGTTTCAATTATTTAAATATTAAATCACACTTTCATCTAATATCTTAAACTTTTAGAACAATTGATGGTCATCCCACAAATTTCACACACTTTCATCTAACATTTTAAACTTTTACAATAATTAACAGTAGTCCTACAAATGTCACGCAATATTAGAGTATTTAAATATCAAATTACGCTTTCATCTAAAAGTTTAAACTTTTAAAACAAGCGGCAATTGTCCCACAAATCTCATATTGAGGGAATGATAGAATATTTAAATATTAAATCACTAGTTCATCTAAAAACTTAACCTTTTAGAACGATCGGCAATAGTATCATAAAATCTCATATTGTATTAAAGTAGGAGATTCCAAATTTGAATTTTTCCATACCACTATTTGTCTTCCCAATGATTAGAGTAGATCAAACATGATTAGACCGCTCTTTGGGGTTGATCAACATTGTCGTTACTGTATATTACTGTTATATGTGCATTACAGAGCAGATTATGATCATATCTTCTTCGTACTATTAAGTTGAGCTTTATGAATGTTATTAATGGTGCTCTTGTTTGCGGAAGATCAATAATTTGAAAGCTATTTCCCAAAAATTGATTGTTTGTATCATTTAAAAAAATCAATCAACATAAATATTTCAATCATTGTTGATGTTCTATATATGCATAAACATATTTTTTGTCAATGAGGAAAATGTTTTCCAAATCGTTGCTTTTCCATGAATTATATGCACTCTAAAACTCCAATTATGCCTCACGATAACATAGGGTTGGTTTTACTATGATAATGATTCTTGATGATAAGCTTAATAGACTATCTATTTCGATACACAGCTACACTCTTCCAAATCAAGCCACTTCTTACATACAAAGCATTACAACACCGGATCATATTTACCCGGTGATGTTGGAAAGACAAATCGGCCAAAAAAATGAAAATTCGCAAATAGGTCTCTTTACTATATCATACCATAACTGCGAAGGATTTCAATCCATTAGTATTTAAGTGTCGTTCGGGAAGACTATGATTGATAATTTATGATTTTTGCGTACACTGACTTTGGGTTAGAATTTGTATTAACATTGAAGATCTGAATCTTTTCGTCAAAACTCAATTTCTTGGAAACCGATAAGGCGATTATACCCGCACCGCAATAATTTAACCACATTTTTTGCCATAGATTACCGGGCATATGAATATACAGGTGACTGATTGGTGGTTACATTTCCTTTTCAATGGAGGGAGCGAACCAAAATCCACGATCGCACTCAATAAATGGAGACGATTAGCTAGCTTTACACCAGAGGGTCCCAATCAGCACGGATGTGGCAAGCCGTGTCGTGTGGCAGCCATGCTCATCCCCCACGACTTTATCTCAGTCGCAATCACAATGCCAAACTAAAATAAACTGCATTGGAGATTGTATGAGCCCTTCAACATGTTGCACTGTACGGGTGAGTAAAAGAAATTGTTCGGACCAGAAATCACCCGGACCACATCAAATCGATCAATTTTGGGCGATTTCCAAAAACACTGATTTAGTTCTCAGTTTTAATTTTTGGAACTAATGCTTTTTAGTCCGGTTTCGGTTCCATGTGTGAAACCGCACACCCGAACCACCCGCACTAGATTAATTTTTTTAATCTATTACAAATCCGTATAATCTAAATAGCCCTAATCCTTCCTTGAAAACACAAACCATCGTCTCAGTGTTTGATGTATGTTCATGAACAAATGCCATACCATGATTGCTGAATAAAGCCGGTATAGGATGATGGTAGTTGTGATTCCATAGCACCTAGAGTATCCCCATGATAACAAACATTCAGAGCTAGAACCTGCAGAAGACATTTAATTTGAAAACATACATCGAACACCGATCTAACAATATTAAATTGATTTAACAAGAGAATATAATGACAAATAAAAAAAAAGAAACAGAATATGTCACTGGTTTCATCGGTCCACCCAGAAACCGGGCCCTCTGCTCCGATTCTCAGTTCCTAGGTGGGAATCGAATCAAGCGGGAACCGATCATCCCTATGTTGTAGTAGTAACAAATCTCAATAATTAAAAGTTAAATTAATCCCCTAATTCTTGCATCAAGGGAACTTTAGTGGAGAAGGGCACGAAAATTGACGGTCGAAGAGGCAATAGGACCGCCATCCACATAAAATTCTTTGATAAAATGTTTTCTATTAAAGCTAAAATGAGTTTTCCAAGGCATGAAAATGTCAAGCAGATTAGCTCTTAAATTGTTGACCCCGCATTGCCCGAAAAGTCGCCATTTTCATAGGGCGACGAAGGATGATTCTAGTCGGTGATGTTTCTCCGGGGGGCAGGCATGCGTGTTGATGCAAGACTAAGGACAAAAAGTAGCTTTCAATCCGATTTATCAACTCTCGTACGAAAGGAAGTCGCCAATGGAATCTCAGCGTTCACACCGGACTTTAGAGCAAAACCTCGGGAAAAAGGGGGTTTCCCATCGCAACGTTCGAGGAGATTTAATCATTCATTCATTGATCGACTCCATCATTCTTTTTCTAACTTTAGTTTTGTGGGAAGAAGATAAGTTTTCCTCGTGTGTATGCGGGCAAAATGGTAGTTTCCATATTCAATAGAGAGATTAGAAGGTTATGTGATGATATCGAGATTTATATGGGTGAAGCGATTTTCTTTTCTTTTCTCCTTTTTGTAATGGTGAGAAAGCCCGCCTTAGATGATGAAATTTGGACCATAAGATACCAATTTCATGAATGGAGTAATGTGCTCGCAAAAGCAAGGATTGATTCGATGGCCCAACCATTAGGCTGTTTATACACGGTACTACGTTGATCCAATGGGTATCGAGTCTTCCCTTTCCTCTCAATTGTAAAAATCTTAGGTATATTAGAACCCATCATGCACCGCACAATAGCTTCACACACGATGCTCATTTTCCCTACTTATTTCGAGGAAGCAACATGTTTTCATCAATAAACTTTTGGTAAAAGAAGTTGGACCATCAATAATCGATTGCCATTGTTGTAGTTCTTCCGCAAAATCATTGGGTGGTGCTATATATTAGTCTTCTCGCACTCAAAATCACTTTGACAATTAATCACCATGTAACACAACTGGATACAACAAAGGTGGTAGCTTTAATTAGGCAATCAGTGTGAACTGAGAGATGCTGATTATCACTAAATAATTAAGAATGACTAGCTTGCTAGCTAGCTATTAGATTATTGAATACAACAAGCTTGACCCTTTGTCGCTTCTTGCGAGTAATTAAGCGATAGAGTCTAGTGACAAGAAGTGAGACAAAAGACAGGAGTGTGAAAAGCGCGAGGGAAAGAATCTCCCACTATAGAAAACAAAGAAATGAGTCGAAGAAGCCTTACATTTCATTGATATGTTGTATAGTATGAATAGTAATATCACTACCTATAATTATGGTGAAAGTTAAAAATAAAAGATAACAATTTGATCTATATTGAAATTTAATTAAAAAAACAATCAAAAAAGATCTCCAAATGATGAATTGTGGATACTCTGCCTCATGTGTCATCTTCATGCTGAATTCTAGAAGATTCTGTACTGCAATCATTTTGATTTTTTGCTTTTTGATTTGTTACTTCTATACCCAAAATTTGTTGATGGGAACTTGAATTCTTGAGTGAGATTTCTGGATTTATGAGAGCGCTAGGGTTTCGAGGATTTCCTCTACCTCGTGTCACTCCTAATTTGACCTAAACCAACACCGATGATCAAACTACGAATGTTAGGTTTCATCTTGTGGCATGATATCTTATTAGTTGGAAATCGATGTCGAATTGCCAAAATTAACTTCTTTTGTATGTCGTTTGAAGTTGTTTGTTCTCTTGGCAACGTTGACAAACGAAACCGAGGACGGTTCTAGTGTCTACGTCCCGAGGAGAACTTGCCCGAAATTCACCTCAATGACAATAACATAATCAATAATGATCGATCAAAGTCAATCAAGATGACGTGGTAGAGAAATTGATAGCTAACTTGCATAAACTCTATACAAATTCTTAATCATGACTCCTTAATTACTGCAATGTAAAGTGAACTTTTAAGGAAGGAAGGAAGGAAGTAGATCACATGGAAGCGTGTGAAGTGGTTGGGAAATTGAGGGGAATAGACTTTAAATTGATAAAGTTCCATTCCGAGAGAAAAATTGATTCAGTAAATAACATGACGGGCTCTTGTCGAGTGTTAAAGAATCCGCTTTTCCGATATCCACTTATAGTCTGACACGTTATTTCCAAATACCGATTCTTTAGTCGAAACAAAAGTAGGTTTATAAATTAACAGAGTTCCATATAAAATGGTAAGTTCTAAGGATAAAATGGCACCGAAGGGGACTACAATAGGAAAATTTCGAAAATAGAGTGTAGTGGGTAACCTCTTAAATAGATAGAAGTGTTTTAGGGCATCTCTAACCACAGGATTTGGTTTCTTAGATGTTTGTATAAACAAAACTACATACTTGCACTTGTCACTAATGGAAATGTTCCTGTACCTTTTCTTTTCCAGAGTTTCTGTTGTGTGATTGCCATAAATACAAATTTGAATTGAATCAAGCAGATCAACTTAAAAGAGCAGTGGGAACTGATAAAAACATTTCCTAATTTTCATCAGGGAAGCAGCACCTTCGCTAGCAGCCCTTTTGAGGGATGGCAAAAGTGTCTCTATTTCCTTAAGTAAAGAAACATAGGTCGCAAATTGTCAGGGAGCTTCTAGCGGCAGGACCGCGGTTCCTATCACACGTTTTCATGGCCGTGCAATGCGTGCCGCTAGGCCGTCGCCTGTGATTTGCAAGTAAAAAGCCGACCACGGGCTTCTTGGCCCTAAACCATCACTGAAAACAAAATGGTGGTCGCATTTTCAGCCCTTTGGGACGGAAATGCTCATCGTCCGTCGACTCTACCCGCCTAGGTGGATTAATCTCTCGATCTGAGTATAGAAACAATATTAGGATCAGGAACTTGTGGAAACGTATCAAGAAAGGGGAAAATGGCAAATCGTTTCCTCCTCCGGAACTGTTTGTAACCTTTTACAAGAAACAGCATGAACACGTCTACATTGCTGAAATACGCAAAGACAATGCCAACCCTCCACCGTAAATGGACCCCAGAGACACCCATAAATAATGCCCTCTCATTGGACTGGCCGCAAGATGTTACCATCGTGCTCTGAAATTCTTCGTTTTTCAACTACGTTTCAAGCGAACCTGCTTCTTCTGATTTGTAGATTGCTTCTTGAAACAGTCGTGTGTTTTTGTCTCCAGATAAGCTCATAGTGTCGACATGGTTTGCCACGGACACCCGTTGATCCAACGAGTCTTCGAGCTGCACAAGAAGATCTCCAGTCTCGACAGCCTCAAGCCATGCAAAGATGTCGACACCCTCTTCACGCAGCTCGTCCTCACGTGCATGCCCCACGGCTACCACCACATCGATGTCAACAGGCTGTGCAAGAAGGCTCAAGAGATGAGGTCAGACCTCATAAGGCTGTGCGGCGAAGCGGAGGGCCTCTTGGAGAGCCATTTCGCGACGATCTTGGGGTCTTTCGATCGGCCAATTGAGAATCTTGAAATCTTCCCTTACTATAAAAACTATCTCAAATTGGCCCAACTTGAGTTCATCCTCTTGACCCAACACTGCACTCGTGTCCCCAACAAGGTTGCCTTTGTGGGTTCTGGCCCGCTCCCTCTCTCGTCCCTAGTACTAGCCTCGAATCACTTGACAGCCACATCGTTTCACAACTACGACATCGACCCCTCGGCTAATTCCAAGGCAATTCAGTTGATCGCGTCCAACCCGGATTTATCCAAGAGGGTGCTGTTCCACACCTGCGACATTCTCAAAGTTACTAAGGAGTTGGAGGAGTACGATGTCGTGTTTCTTGCCGCGCTCGTGGGCATGGACAAGGAAGAGAAGGCTCGGGCGATCGAGCACTTGGGGAGGTACATGAAGAGTGGGGCTATTCTGATGGTGAGGAGCGCACATGGCGCTAGGGCTTTTCTGTATCCAGTGGTGGATGTTCATAGTGATCTTGGAGGGTTCGAGGTTCTTTCGGTGTTTCATCCCAAGGATGAGGTTATCAATTCAGTTATCGTAGCGCACAAGTATTGATCATGAATCATGACGCGTGACCGCACAAGTAGCGCGAGGAGATGTATTGGAATTGAAGAGACATAGGGAACATATAGCCAAAGATTTGGCCACTGAGAGGAGCAAAATTGAGGAATTTCTCCCTTTGAAATTCCATATAGCCCCTATTCTTCACTTACAAGTTAAGTTTCAATCTTCTTCATGATATGTTATTATGCTGTAATTATCCTGCATATAACTACGCAGGTATGTTTGTTTCAAGAAACCGTGACGTGGTGTTTCGATTTGAATTCACGGCACTTCCACTCTTTGCTAACGACTTTTTCATTACGAGCATTGGGCACGGTACTTCCACTTTTTGTCGATGACTTTTCCGTTACGAGCATCGGGCACTCTGTCGTGACTCGATCAATACAATCCGAGAATCTCTCTTGTTTATAGAGGTGGTCCTTTCACTCCGATGAATCGTTCTGTTGCAGAGTGAGGGTTTTCAAGAAATGTATTGACCTAGTGAATACGTACGTGAATGAGGAATTGGCCATTGAGAGCATCATCACTCAGTAACTTTCTATCTACGAGATCCTTGCACCAGCTATTCAAAAACAAGGCAAATGTTCAGGCATGTTTTAAGTTTGCCATGGGCGACTCAATCCATATTCATCCTAACTTGAAATGTGTTGGTGTTTAATAGAATCTTAAGGTGCTTTTCGCTTTGTCGACGACTTCTAGAACCATCGGGCACTGTGTTTTAGCTCGATCAAGTCTGGACAAGAACTTCTCGTCTACGAAAACTGAACTATTATTATGTACCGGGAGTCTCTTCCCAAGTCATTCATTTATATCTCATTGCTTCGGTCAACTTCTGCAAGAAGGGATGAACATTAGCACGGAAGCTTCCTAATCTTGCGAACGAAGTACGTGTTGTGGATGACCCAAATGGTTACATTTCTCAAAGTTCAGAACGTGTCTGTGTTGTTGTTACTGTGATTTCGTGGGTTAATGAGTCTCATCTTGTCGGACCGTGTGACGTTCTTCAGTGCAATGCAAAAGGCCCATTTCTGAGGAAGATATGTTTTAGGGTAATGCTCTTTGGCTATAATGAATTCGGTAAATTATAATCAAGGTTCGGATATTAGGTTAAATTCTTTGTTAACCTTGACGTATAAAACCCGTGGAATTGGATTACATGAAGGGTTTATCGAGTAAGATCAATAGAGCAAACCTTGGGAGACGTATTGGTCATTTTCTTGACTGCTAGAAATTTTTTTTCCAGAATCAACTTTTTTTTTTTTGGTATTGCTCCAGAATCAACTTTTCTACCACGACAGAACGTCATTACGAATATACAAAATCGACACACTTTCTTCTTTCAATTTTATTGCTTCTCCGTTCATTTCACAAAAAATAACTTCCAAAAAAAAGCTTTCCAGATTTTTCAGCATTCGGCTCACCAAAAACAAACAAATCAAGGAATTTTCATCAATGGAAAAGAAAACACCATAAAAAATGAAGAAAATGTTTTCCTCCTCCTTTTACCTTTCATTTTAATTATTTTAATTTGAATTTTTTTTCTATATTAAAATAAAAATTTTAAATTATTTTTCTTTCTTTTTTTCCTTTTAACTTCTTCAGCTGGCCTCTAGTCACGGAGAAAGCTAGCAACCGGCTATAAGCAAGCTCGAGCCTCGCCAAAGGCCGACAAGACTTGAGCCTTGCAAATTGGGGCAACGAGGCCCGAGAACCTCGCCGAGCTCACCAAATTTTGGGAGCTCGAGCCTCGCTCAAGGCTGGTGAGGCTTGACTTGTCGGCCGGAGAAGAAGAGAAAAAAAAAATAAAGAAAAGAAAATTTTAAAATAATTTTAAATAAAAATAAAAAATTATTAAAAGTAATGCATAGTGAAAAACTAAATCAGATTTTCCATACCAAACGGCGGAAAATATTTTCCTGCTCTTTCAGATTTCAGCCGAATACCGGAAAATTGTGTCAAAAACATTTTCCAAAAATGTCATTTTCCGCAAAACAAAACAAATGGAGTCTTAGTTCCAGTTTCATTCTCTCCCACCAAAAATGGCCTCATGCACAGTTGGAACTGGCGAATTACAAGTCAATTACTGTGCCAACACAGCTTCAATCCAACAACGGGCAAGTGTCAAGGGTCAAGAACGGCGGTACAAGAGCCAACCACGAACACAGACAGATCCAACCTTCAAGAGCCAGCCACAAGAATACTGTCCACCAACATATGAAAACCGAAGCTAGTGTATGGACTCGTCCATTAGACAGCATAACATTATGGATGAAATCAATCACGGGACAGCAACTCAGGATGTCCTTGTTAGTGCTGATCTCATTGTGTTCTAAGCTGTTGATCGACTTGATCTAATATAACCAGCCAGGAGAGTGTCTTAATAAGAAAAAAGCATAAAAAGTCCATGTCTAAAACACAACGGAGAGAACTATCTTATGCCCTCATCTATTCCTTCTATGAGATAAACAGGTACCGCCTTTCCGTTTTGCTTGGAACTCAGACACCAGAGCTAAAACATGCAGACAGTTTAACCATCTATAATGAGTCGCGTGTTGGAAGAAATTACATACGTGTTGGAAGAAATTACATACATGAAGAGAAACAACTTACACGGGCAAAGAATGACTGGCATCGAGAGGAAGAACATAACACAAGTCCAGTCCATAGTCTGTCGATCGATTTCAAACATCATTCTGACCTCCACCTCCAGTATCGAAATATGCAGGAGCTCCAATACCACTGCTGACGCCCTCCATCAAGGCGAATCTCATGTCTTCGGATGGCTTCCAATGCCGCTTCCTCTGGTTTATGAACCAATTGTTAATTTGCTTTTGGTCTAGCCCCGTGACTTCAGATAGTTTCAATTTTTCCTCTTCCTGCAATACATATCGCTCATTAGCCACGTTGCACTAACGGAAAAGAAAATGTGAGCACGCTAGCTTTTTCTAAAGATCAACCTCTTATCATGACAATCTTCAAAAGTTTAGAAAAGATAGAATATTGGACACTGTATGGCAGGAAAAACTGTGCATAGTGAGAACAAAACTTTTTCCTCCTGCACACAAAGTGCGAGCATCTCAAGCAGAGGAGAATCAGTCATTTTGATACCCAAATAAACTTGCGGCCAAGACTCAACTGCTGTGAAATTTAGGAAACAGAAACACATCATGAATGATTATTCAATAGTCAGGCCGAAAACATCAACTTTCAATTCTAGAAGGATAAAATCCGAGTCTAACATCAGTACAAAAACCAGCCATCTAAAATCAGGTTCCATAGTTGACTAAAAAAAAAATCAGATGCCATACATATTTCCTTGGAATTCAGGCCAAAACTAGTTAGTATTAATTGGCTTCTCTTGCAATTAGGACACTTAAAAAACAGACATGAGCGAAATGATGATAGTACCGTTGGATATGGCCATCGATAGTGGGAGTTCCACCAGTTGAGAAGCGTCATCCTTGCATCCTTCGGCAACTTCCCGTTTTTCCTCTTCTTCAAGAACTCCTTCCTCAAACTGCTGAGGTAGCCGCTGTACTTGCGCAGCAGAACCTCCTTCAGGTTCTTGTCACAAGGAGGCATCCCGAACAAATATTCTTGACCTTCCGGTGCTTCCACTTCCCCACAACTGAGCTCCTCTTCTGAACTCCCACCCACTTCATCTGAAACCAGTCAAAAAGGCAATGTATCGAGTCTATTTTATCGATGGCATATTAAGTATAATAGGTTTGACTTATATATGCAATTGACCAGCACATTCCTAGAGGGAAGGTGTCCCGTCTTTCGCCGACAATGCCCCTAGTCTCTAGAGGGACGGAATGCTTTGGCCAAACATATAGTAATGTGAAATGTTGACAGATAGAGCTAGGATCATCTGTCTAAAGGAAGCTCGAGAAACAAGAACTGCTCTCAAATAATTTTGTTTTCATCAGAACGTGGAAAAAAGACGCAAACATTATTATCTCGTAGCACAAACAATTTCCAAACTACATCAACACTTTATTTAACACATTCAAATCCTAAGCTTTTAAAGAGCATCTTTGCATTCGTTCATAGGCGGCTTTTTCTTTTTTTTTTTGCTGAACACTACAATTACATGATGTCGAGTGCTTCTTCCAAGTAGCCTTGATGATTGCTTCAATTATCTCATAACAAACTAGAATGTCAAGATATTTCGAACCAATCTTTCAACCCTTATAACACCATTTTCTGTTTCAGGGGATTAAGTGGAAAGATACGGGTCAGCCAATATTTTGAATTGAGAAGGAGATATAAAATGGTAAAGACCAGGGCAATGAAACACACAGACGATGAGCAATGACAGATATGTGGAGCAACTCCTATTGTCCTATCCTAAATATTTTGTCAGGTAGCCCAATCTACACCTTCTTATTGGGCTTAGGATTCTATGCAATTTTTCACCTGAATTTCTGCCCGCAAAATAAGAAAGGACGGTGAAGGATACTCGCTTTCATAAAGAGCCAACTTTGTAGAACCATAAAGGACTGATCAGTTCAATATTGGTTACGTAGCTTGATGGAAAACTTTAGTATATACCAGGAATAACCATGGTGAATACGAAAAAAAAATCCCTAGACATTTTGTGGACTCTGCGCATTATTTGTCAGATGAATGCCAGAGGCTCCTGAGTTTTAGGTAAACAACCATTAACACCTCAGTCTCTACCTTTGCAAATACCTAAGAGACCATGAGCTTCCTCTCATTAAAAGCTATCCTTACGCATCAAGAACTGGAAAGATCTTTTCTCCGTCCAATCACAAATAACAAAACCTAAAGAACTTTCCCTCACCAAAGTAGTCCACTTCATACATGACGCAGGATAAATTGTTATTGTTGAATGAAGAGATCAAATCGCCTAACTAAGTAAAGGATTACCTTAAAATTTAGTGAAGCATGAATTATTGGTGTTTCTATTCCTACTCTAAGGAATAAAAATTTCTGAGAGCACTTTCTCTAAAATATGAACCTAGACGATGTTCTCCCTCTAATTTAAAAATGAGTCCTACCAGTGCACTGTCACTGACCAACACTCCAACAAAGTCCGTGCACTTCTAACCAAACAAATTCTCATAACTTGCCAAATATTGGGATCTCCATTAGGACTTTTCACAGGCTTCCAAATTCACCTAAGTACAGCCACCTTTATAGACTCCCTAAACCAATTCTAGCTTGCTTTTCACCAGCAAAATGCTGCTGCTAGCTTTTAACTGCCATTAATAGCCAGCTCCTATTTCACCATTTAATCTCAGTACACAACTCCATGTGATCATTTCTACGCCATGGATTCTCTTTCTTAGTAGTTGTCCTTCTCACAGTTCATTCATTATGCTCCACCTACTTATGCTCATGCATTAAGTTTACGCACAAAAACTGACTAATCCAACGAGTTCTTCAATAAATATGAGACTCTCTCTCAGCAATAAAAGTACTTGCATCTTTCTTTAAATTAACATTGAAGGTTGAGACAAAATGCTGGCAATTTATCAACAAACGGAACGTCTGGATTACCATAGGCCTACACCATGGGGGAGAAGTTGTTAGATTTATGATTTAATTGCAACACCAAAGCACATTTAGCGATGAAAAATCTTAATAGCTGAAACTCAACAGTTCATTGGTCAAAGTATACCACATCAACTAAGCCTTGGGTCAGCCAAATGAATACTTTCACGCCATTGCGTTCTATTACCTATCAAGTCTTTGTATGGTTAATTGTAAAAGTACATGCTCAAAAACATTTTATTTGAAGCCACAGCAGTTTAACATAGTATGATACACCTTTGGTCATTTCCAGTGAACTGTGACGTTGAAGGATGAGTGAAGAACTCGGGGCCTTTGAGTAGACAGAATGCATAACGCACTTATTCAAGTGTTATCTTTGTACGAAAGTCAATATAAAGAACATTCAGTTTCAAGTTAGAATATATATCGAGTCTGGATTAAAAAATAGCGAGAATTTTTACATAGTAAACTACTATACATGCTAAGTCTGGCTAAGGTATTCAGTCGCAAAATGACACATGTAACAAGGGTGGGGCCAACAGCAAGATCCATATAAAAAACATAACATTAGGGGAACGCCAATTATATAATAAGGGTTTCTCGAATGCATCTGTTGAATTATCCAAGTGAAAGAAAAAATGTTAAATTTTCTCGAAACACCAAGCACGGATAAAGACTCTCTACACACCATACATGTCATTTCATGCACAGCACCAACATGACCCATCAAAGGAGACAGCACCCAGTATTTAAGTGCAAGTAAAGGATATCTGAATAAAAGCACCGCACCCCAAAAAAGGGAAAAAAAATGGACATTACCTGAGATGCAATGCCCTGAACGAAAAGCTGTTGGAGCATCTATACAAAGGTTGCTAAGTTGTGACTCGATGTTGCTCAAGAAGATAGTGGCCTCATCAAAGGGCTTGGACAGCTCCTCCTTGTATGTGTGAAGGACCTCACAGTAGGATTCCTTCAACATCAAGAAAACACCCGTCAAGATTGTCTCACCTCAGTCAGTGGGCAAAGGGGGTAACAATTCGCGATCCATCTAGTGAGAAAAAATTCTTAATTTTGGGCAAAATACCATGAACTCATCAAGTTCCGGATCGGCTCCGTATTCGGCGCAAGCTCCTGTCCGGCGTTTTTGGTCTCGGCCAATCTCTTCAAGAAGTGTGGCGATTTCTGGAGGTGCTCCAACCTGCAACCAAACCCAATAGTAGAAAAGGGCAAGAATTCAAATTACACAATCGACACATGATTTGACAGATGACTGCTGCAACGTCAGATTACAGCACCAAGCGTCCAGTTCCAAAGGCGCAACATTAGTATTTGAATTCCAGCGAAAACACAAGTTTTGACACCAAACGAAAAATGAAAACATTCCAAAAGCTAGGCCAAACGATGCTTATCATGATCCAAGATCAACCAAAGCAAAAAAGGTTTTGCTTTGTGTACGTACCTTTTGGCATTCTATATAGGCAGACACAAGTTGAGGATACAAAGGGTGAGTGGCAATCTGGGTCTTGATCAGATCAGACATCTCGGACCCTTCACCGGATTCCATGAATCTACCCGACCCGGACCGGACCAAGTCGTTCAAGGACCCTTGGAAATCATTATCGTCATCAGCGTCGGCATTGCTAGCAGCACCAGTGATGCTCTCTACCCTAACCATTTCATCCGAACACTGAACCAAAGTGTCCAGCCTGTAAAACTCTTCCATTCTTGTTCACCGTTCACTCCCAAGTCATGAACGTTCCAAGTTCTTGAACTGAAAAGCAAAGGCCAGGCCCACCACTAAAGGCTCTTAACTTCTCCCAACCGCGAACTCTCTAGGAATACGAAGGATCTGGAGGTACCATTAAAAACCCTCTTTCGAAGCACACAAAAAGCTCAGATTTTCTTATGTTCTTCTCCGAAGATGCCGACTGCAAACTGAAGATGATCTTGAAGGAGCTTAAACGATCGAGAACAAGATGACCCACGTGAGAGCAGAAAGAGAAGGCGCAACAGTGGGTGCCGCCATCCCAAACAAACCCCTCGAGAGAGAGAGAGAGAGAGAGAGAGAGAGAGGAGAAGCCGGCTTCAGAAACACCTGAGAAAGGAGAAGGAGGTCAGATTTTTTAAATCGTTAACATAAAGACCCAAAGAAAGCCAAGTGCTTGTAAAGGACCAGACACGGCTTTCTTTTCCAAGAAGAGTAGAACAAGTGGAAAAACCGGAAAAAGAAAGGCAATGACTAGGAAGAGAGAGAGAGAGGGAGAGAGAGAGGGAGCGCTTTATTACATCGCACGTTCTTGCACGCACTGGCACAGTGAAACGTTAGTGTAGTTGCAGTTAGATTTTTTCAGTGTGTTCATATAGTTAAGAAAGATTTCGACGCCCTGTGATCCGGCGAGAGATAGATTTTTGCGTAGCCCGGGTTTGTAGAGGTCGTGTCCCTGTCGCTCCCTCTCCCTCTTTCTCTCTCCACGGAGGTGACAACTGTGACGTGACATTCGATCCACGTATCACGACGCCATTGGGGGACATCTGCTGGAAGTGGGTCCCAAAGAACATTGCCCCAGGGAGTGGTATCCGATACACGTACTGTACCCTCTATCCTCTGTTCATCCTCTCTCTCTCTTCTCGAGGAAGGGTTTCATTTTGTTGATTTAAGGATAATATTAGTATATACTAGGATTAACATCACGAAAAATAAAAATAAACTTGAAATTTATACACTCATGACATATTTATCCTCTGTTGGTTTTCGTCAAATTTTACGATGAAATTGCTAAATCGAATGACACCTATAAATAACTTGATTAACATGGCAAGTTCACGTAAAAATTTATATCAATTTAGAATAAATTTGTCACAGATTTATCATGTTAAGGTTTCTGGCGAATCAAAATTTATTTTGGAGTAGATTGGTCATAAATATGCTGATTTAGGATTTTTCGTGGTATCAACCCTATATATTAACTCATTTTGACAAAATTATTACATCGAATAGTGTCTGTAGCTCTTATTGTAAACTAAGATTTCGTTTATTTTGCGAAAAATAAATAAATTAAAAAAATTCTTAAAAATAACCGTTCATATCGCTTGAAATAATTAATGAATGAAAAATATTTTCATTATCAGCAATAATTTATATCTATGAAGAAAATATTTATACTTCATTCATTTTTACAAATAATAAAAACGATTATTTTTAGAAAAATATTTATCAAACCATTTATTTTTCGCATAATAAACACATCCTAAATATGATCACTTGTTTAAATACTCCAATTGTGATTTGTCATGGGCAATGCTTTTCTGCAACTAAAATTGGAGTAAACTCCCTCAACCAAGCCTTCGATTGATACATTGCATGGATATCGGCGACATTCATTTTTTATGAGTATATGGATGATGTCCATAATTTTTAACTCATCAACTCATAACACAGTTGGAGAAAATTTCTTTTAAATGTAGCCCATTTATCATGTAGTTTAGCACTCTATTTGTAAGCTACAGTCCATCGATTCAGGATCTTTGTTTATTTCCAAAAAATAGGGGAAGCATTAGTCTATCTTTTTAAATATCATTGCGGCGAGTATGCCTATGATCTGATTTTCAAAGTATTCATTACAAATAATATGAAAAACATGGTTTATTATTGATTGTAAGTTCTTTGTGTTTGGTGGTTAGGTACTCATTTGCAAAATCTTCTTTTCTAAATATCGACTAAGATGGAAATAAGGAAAATTAAGTAAAATTAAGATTAAACGTATATATAATAGTATATGTTATAAAGATTATTGGCTTGTTTTTAATGGTTGTGTGATTTTGATATCTGAGTACATATCGTTATTTCAAACTGTGTGGTTTATTATTTTTATTATTACATATGATTACACGCCTAAAATGCAACTTATGCGTAACAAGATTCTTGAGAAATATGTGCTCAAGTTTTATAGTTTAACTATAAAGAAATCTATTTATCTCATACCTCATTAGGAATAAGGATAATGTAAGAATGACTGAAAGACCTATAAAAAGAATTCTTAGTAAGGTGAAGGCACTAATAGATTAGACCCTAATATTCATCTTCAATTTTTCTTTTAATTTTCCTTTTTCCCATATAACCATGCACACACCTGGTGAAAAATTAGAGGTTATTTAGTTTGATTTTTACACATTGCTTTATCTTATTTACATCTTTTGGATATTAGAAAACAAACTTTTCCTGTAATGTCGAGTACTAAAAATCTTTCAAAATCGTAGACACAGAATTATCAAAGTCACGATAATTTATTTCACCATTTTCATAAGTATGACCATTTATTTGGGAAACACGAAATTGGATTAATGATTTTTCGGCCATGGAAGACCTTATCCTATGCCTTTGTTACAAATTATCAAAACATGTTCAGTCCAAAAACTCAGCCATTTTTACACCAATCATGCTGTCCACCCCGACATCTTCATTGGCCTAAACACATGACCAGGGAGGGTGTAATCATTGCCATCTTAATTTCTAGTGATTATTTTTCCCTTTTTTTGAAAAAATTCAAAAGGCATTTGCCTTTTGTTGATTATTGCCATCGAGGGCATTTTGCTAATTCTCCAGGGACATTACGGGGAGCATGTAATCATAACCCTAATGGTAGTGGGGCTGCATTCTTTCAAGCTACTACGCACTTAATTGGATGCACCACCTCTCCCGTACCAACTAGTCTGGAAACAAAGAATGAGCTCGAGTACCCAAACATGCAAAAGTTCACTTTTTAACCTAGGTTTAATATTAAGAATACAATGGCCCATCTCCATCATTCTTAATTGGATAATTATTGTTTGAACTAATCTAACTATTCGACCACATGACGATAAAGATGACTCATAAAAATTACTCGCAAAAAAGGTATAGAAAGCGTGTATTATATGAATGCCCGATTAACACAATATTTGGACATTATCATGCACCGAACGCACACCGTCATTGAAAGAAGAGTTGCATCGATACATGTGACTTTCAACGTAAAAATTTGCTAGAAAAGTAAGTCGTAGTATCTATATCTATGTTATTAGACCAAAAATGTCATTTGAGGAGATCGAATACGTGAGATTTTCGATGAGATCCTAAATCATGAATTGAAGATTAGCTTCTTTTTTTATTTATATTATATACTCTTTGTGATGACAAATTGATCTCCTCTTCGATCGAGTAACTTTTTTACCATTATTTGTTTTTCCCGTGAAAAATTGAATGTTGATGTATAAAAAGTTCGTGCGTTTAATGATAAGTTGCTAAGGGAACGATAATGTTATCCAGATAGAATAACGGTGCTGTGAGCAATGGTGCCTTGCGGACCACAAATTGCCATTCAATGGGAATGGGCAACCAGAGCCATAACATGGAACAATTTTGGAAAATAAATATTGATAGGAAATCCTCAAATATTGGACAATAATTTATTTTTCCATAAAAAAATTGAAATCATCGAGAAGGAAATACACTCGATGCTTGTAAACTTTTTGTAATACTTCAATGTAAAACTCAATTCTTTTGCAATGGATTTGCGAAAACATTTTCAATAAAAGTCAATTAACCAACCCACACATATATTTCAGCCTAACTCATGAGATTTAAAAAATTACAGAACAAGTGAAAAAATTTGAAAGTAGGCTAGCGTGATGAAAAAGTGAAGTTGTACGAAAAGAAAAAAGGTGGTGAGGTAAAAATTTTAATCAAACAAAGTCAATATACTTTAAATTTTTAGATAAATTTCATATTTAGCTAGTCACATGATGATTATAATTTTTATTTTCAAGTTAACTTGGACCGCAATGACTTGAGTAGAATTTATTTATGCTTTAAGTCGTGTAAATTAGGTATCCGTGTCTTGATTCATACAATCGTATTCATTTTGTTAAACGATGGATATTTTCTTTTACAATTGCAAGTGTGAAACATCTTTTATAGTAGAGATGTTGTTAATAGATATCCTACATATATTTTGCCTCATAATAAATATGTTTAACCATTGCTTTTATATTCTATATTGATGTTGTTTTTAAATAAGTCTTTTTTTTATTTTGTTAATTTGATCCACCAATTGGCATTCACAAGTTTCTCAAGGAAATCGGACACTCTTAAATTTGTGATTATCGAAAGTTGTAGAGAGTTAGGGTATGTTTGGTAATCATTCTGTTCCCAGAAACAATTTCTGTTCAGAAATGATTTTTTCTAAACTTTTGAAGGCGTTTGATAACTGTCCAAAATTTATATTTCTGAAATAGAAAAAGAATAGAAATATGCTTGGTAACTGCACAAAATTTCTTTTTATTAATAATATTTTGAATTTTTTAATATCTCTTTCTCTTTATTTTCCTTTTTTTTCCTTTTCGTTTTTTCTTCTTCCCCTTCCTTAGCCCATGGCTAGGGCCGGCGAGGGCGGCTCACGGCCTGGGTGAGGGTTGCCCTTGCCGGCCCTAGCCTGTGGGCTGTTGTCGATGGCCAACGGTCGGCGACTGACCACATGCCAAGAAAAATGAAGAAGACCAACTAAGAAGAAGAAAAAGAAATTTTTTTTTTCCATTTCTAATTCTTGTTCCTAGAATCAAGAATCAACTTTTTTTTTTATTCTTGATTATGTTCCAAAACTGATTCTGGAAACAAATTTGTGCTTGGGAACGAAAAATTTATCAATTGAATTTCTGTTCTTTTTTTCGTCCCAGAGAACAAAAGAATAGAATTGAATACTATTTGGCAGGTTACCAAATAGCCCCTTAAACTCATATATATACATCGATTGTGTTAAGTAGTGTTAAATTTAATCTCCAATGGATATATATATTATATTTGTATGTGTACTTATGTCTCACTTTTTGGATTTTCCACTAATTCTCTTACATGGAGTTATATGAAATTTTTAATAAACGCCGTTACTCTTTCTTCACGTATATTTCGTAATACCCATCTACACCCACTCAATTAAATAACTCAATTTTCTTTCCAAAAATTATTTCATGCTCTTCATATATATATATATCCCTTCGACGATCATGCCCACGCATAGCGCCTGGCACGATGTTGGTACGATATGGACGGAATCCAAATGCTTCATTCTTGTTGGAGTACTTAAATATTAATTGAACCATGAATAAGTGTAAATATTAATTGAACTATGAATAAATGTATTGAAAGTTCTAAAACTTGTTGCAAAAATACAATCGAGTTCTAAAAATTTTCAAAAAGTACAAGTAAGTCCTAAAACTCATCGTAAAAGTGTAATTGAGTTCTAAACTATAAAAAAAAGTATAATTAAATCATAAAAATTGTCAGATTGGTCCAGTCAAATCCTTCAATTGATTACACTTTTTAAAAAATTTAGGGTTCGATTGCACTTACATGGTAAGTTTTAGGACTCTTGATTGTATATTTTAAAAATTTTAGAATTCGATTGCACTTTCGTGATAAATTTTAAAACTTTTAGTACACTTACCCATATACTTTTTAAAGAGTTGATAGCAGCCCGTCTTCCAATAAATTAGTAAGTTGGCACTGTAGGATGGGGCCCTCCATTCATGAGTTTGTCCTCAATTAAGTAATTTCACAAACTGTGATTGTTCAACAAAGTCCTGGTCTGGAAGTCACATGGTCATCCCCATAAGATTACTTATCTAGAATATGCTCTCCTCTTACATCACTCCATTTCCCTTGGGGAGCATCTCCTCCACCATTTGAGGTAAATCAAAACGAGAAATCATGGTGCTTCCCCACAAAATATATATTTATATATATAATTATTGGATTTTTCGGGTTTTCATTTTGTATATGGATGAATGGCGTGTCTTTTAATAACATTTTTCAGAACGTTCGAATCAATTTTAATATATCCAAATGGATTTGGGGTACTCATTATAATTAAGATAATCCAAATAGACAGTATCTTACACAAGTTTTAATTAAAAAATGCATAATTTTATTTTAAAATTTTGGTTGAACATATTGATTGTCGCTGTCAAGAGAAAAAAAATGCAATCATCAATGAGTAGAAGACTGCTTTAGACGCCATATTACCAATAATCTCATTGAAATGATTGTCATCTTCAAAAGTTGCAAAATCTCATGGAACCAAATCTTTGACCTGAATCGAAAATGGCTTTCCTTTTTGGCGACCAGGTATTGTTGTTTTTCTTTTTTCAACTCTTCTTTTAAAAAAAAAAAAAAATTGTTGATTGCAGTGCCATCCTTCTTTTCAATTTTCTATCAAATTTCATGAAATCTTCTGTAATAAAAAAACAATTAAAGTTTTTTTTTTTGGTAAGGAAAAAACAATTAAAGTTTGCAACACTTTAATCGAAGATCATTTTCTTTATTCATTTTGTCTCTCCGTTTACCCACAAATCGACAACCACTTCACCTTGCATGAATTGCGCGCATCTTTCATGTCGGTATTGTTCATGTTCAAGTTGTGCGTCGAAAGCAATCGGTTTAAGTCATTTGGATCTTTGCTCCATTTGCCCACTGAGCGTGAATCCAGCAGAAATGCTGAAGAGAAATCAAAGCAAGTCACGTGAAGAAGCGAGGAAGAGGACTTCAAAAGCAGACTTGACAAGTATCGCGGTCTGGCAAACAACACCAGAAAGCACGTTACTTCTTAAGAAGGTTGTCTTATCTTGTGTGGATTCATTTGAGGAAAGAACGATTCCTGCCCGGTCCATCATGCTAAGTTTAACTCCTCGAGCGAATGGTGGTTTTCGAGTTTGGGAGGGGACTACGGCATTTCCCCTACTTTCCATATCATGAACAGCAGGAGCTTGACGAAGATGGCCTCGTGCGACGAATCTTACTTCAACCGAGAGAGAACGACACCGTGGATGTTTCAATTCCGTATTTGAAGATTTCAAGCAATAGGGATAGTACATGTTTCCATGTTCCGCACGTCTATTCTGATTACTTTTTAGGTTGCACTTATCCAGATTAGGAATTTGGTAACACCGTCACTAGTTAAAATTTACTATTTTCGTTAGGTCATTTGTTCTTTACCCGGAGGTTACTCGAAAGGGTACTAGAATCTTAGCTATCAAAGTCCCGGGTCGTTCATTATGGTATCCGGTTGTATTATTGAACAAAGTTTCATTCTTGGGAATCCCCTCGTTCTCTCTGTCCCTTTTAGTTTGATTCCTAGGGTTCACGAGCAGTCAAAGAGAATGCAGTATCCTTGGATTGGCCTTCCAAAGTGGTGATTCGGTTATAGTGGGTGAATTGAATCGACCATGTCGGGATCGGAAAATCCGTTTTATTTTATTTGTTTGTTTAGGATACCCGGGCACCATTTGGTATCGGAGCTATTATTGTCGTTTTATTTGACGTGCCGCACGTCCTGGCTTCACCACCTCTGTGGCATTGCGTTGGTATCGAGTCTTTAAATGGCTAGGGGATTTAGGATCGCCCCGACCTTGAGTCTCTCCATCTGGGCATGGCATCAATGCGATGTACGAAATGTGGTCATCCATAATTAAGCCACACATTGTATGTTGAGCACCAAGCCATACCCGACTGTCTGGCCAGCCAGCGGGCATTAAGCTTCCTCATCGGCCAAAGCTATAAATACTAGAAACATGGAATCGCAATTAGAACAGAAAAAAGAAAGGAAAAGGAAGAGTAAATCCCATCACCGACTACTAAATTCTGCAAAGATTCATTGTTCAATACTAACCAGTAACGATACAAGTAAAGATCACACAACTCGTTTCATGTGAATCCGGCCGTTGAAAGTAGTGTTCGATTGACCGTACAAGATGATGACGGTTTGATGGAGGATCTTACGCGTGAATCGGATCACAAGGCGTTGCCCATTCGATGTGGGGCTTTGACATCACAAGCTCCCCCACATCAAGGGCCGGCGCCTTCGTTAGTATTGGCTTTTACCTCCTAGCCGTACTCTTCTTGTTTGGTAAGTATTCTGGTCCATTCCCGCCCTTTGGCCGTTCTGGAAGCTTGCCAAGAACCACACCTCGTCCGAGTCGGCCCGGGCTTAGTCTATCCTTAGAACCACACATTCTACCGGAAAGACCCCACTCTGGTACTATCAGCAACGACCAGGTTCGATCTTGAAATACTCCAGCGACCAACATCACCACGTCTCGCACATCCTTACATGAAAATTGGAATGTCAAGAAGCTAGACAGGTTTCGGTAGCAGTTTTGTTTTCACTAATAGCAAGTCTTACCGCAGGGAGCAGGTTGAGGTGTGAATGGTCCAATGTCTTTAATGCAGTACAAGAAACGAAATAGAGGTCGTTGGCACTGGCAGTGAGACCCACCCACCGCACGTTGGTATCAGAAAAGTGACCCAGAGAAACTGCGAGTGGCTGTTTGTGGCCTCATCATTGATGAGCCATTCGAGAAAAATTGGGAGTGGGAACTGCTTGGGCGTGGGGCACGTTTTCGTTTGACTTTGTTCCTATCCTTTGACCGGCTTGACCACACTTCATTAATGTCATGTTCCCTTCCATCTCTCTGGCAAATCCAACACTGCATGACAATTGAGCAAAAGATTG
Organism: Syzygium aromaticum; assembly: GCA_024500025.1. Lineage (NCBI taxonomy): Eukaryota > Viridiplantae > Streptophyta > Magnoliopsida > Myrtales > Myrtaceae > Syzygium > Syzygium aromaticum. The sequence goes on from CM044892.1 coordinate 37,475,983, forward strand.
AAACGGATGATGATTTGGCCGAACCGGCAACTCCCGAAAGAAAACGTGGTGCACCAAGAATCGATCGATGCCTGGTTGAACCGGTCGATCGGATCAGATTTCGTGCAAGCCCTACCGCTAGCATGAGATGTGCTTCTCAATATTTGATTTACTAGTAGATTGTATAAAACCAATCTTTCTTTTTATGGTTCCTCTACATCTTCTGAAGAACTAAATAAAACTATTCAAGAAAAATTATGGGCCATCACATTCTCAAGTATCTCGGGTCGAGAAGGGAGTGCTTAGTGAGATGAGGCATTAGCGGACCTCTTTAGCAATAATCTAGATGGATCGAACACCACCACCACCGCCAAGATGAATTGTCGTTGTTTATGACACGAATCGTCAAAGAGAAACTAGCATCATGACTTTTAAGAAGAATCAGAAAATAATGTAGGGACCAATTATGAAGAATCAGAACCATAGCTCGTGCCGGTACAAGTATACAAAACCACCTACTTGCACGCGAAGATGGCTCACATTTCAACTAATTAATGGAAGCAATATAATCATAGAGATTAATTACACTGCGACCTTACACTGCGACCCAGGACTAAGCATAGGTACATAGTCCATACAGATCAGGGAGGACACCTACAAGACCAAGAACTGTTCAAACAGAGGGTGACTACTACTTCCCTGATTGCAAAATAAAGAGGTTAGGCCACCGTTCCTGATAAATGGCTTTAGCTAACAGGAAAATATCACACGAACAAATTAGTTAATTCCAACTCAGCATCCAGCTGCTCTGAGGAAGTTGTCAAACGGGCTCGCTGGAGGCAGTTTCATCGTCAAGCATTGATCCTTCAGTATTATGTCTCCTTGAAGAAAGGCATCATTGCTAGTAATCTTGTGTATGCACAAGAAAAAGGAGCATGTGACGAGCAAGTAGAATATAAAGCTACAATCAGCAACTTTGAGTTGTAACTACACATTAATGTGAAGATGACAGTGTAATGCCCACCTTCTTAATTGCTGCGCGTCCATCTGTTGCTGGGAAGAAGTGATCTGCCGCTGATCTGGCACGGTTGTTTTCATGGGCCAACCAATTGGAAAGCTTCCTCCTCGGACCTGTGCCAAGCGCTTCACATTGACTAGCCATGGTATTATATGGGAGGGGTGATGTCGAAACAGTCGTTCCAGCCACTTGACCAGCCACCTCAAGTGCCTGAGAATACATTCAGCAAATTGTCCACAAGAGTCACAATCAGAATTCTGCTAATTTCAGAGTCGTTATCAAGAATAAAAAGGGAGGCAATATGCATATATATGCTGATAGTTATGTTTGGAAGCCACCGGAAGGAGGGCAGGGGGGGAGGGGGGGCAATAGATCACCGTTTCTAGTAGCTTCCCAATACTGATGACATCAGAGAAAGATGGAGTTGACGGCATCCTGCTCATAGCAACAGATGCTTCACTCATCGTGTCATCATCAACAGACGAATTAGTTGAAAATTCCTGCAACATAAAATGTTGGAACAGCTTCAATAAGCAAACAGTCTCATTCATATCAATTCTCATTTTCAGTTACATCATCAAATCCTCGATGTGCGCACTACATTATTTTACTGCATACATAAAGGCTATCTGCAACAAGAAACTCAGAATACAATCAAGGTTTAACAGCAAGAATGTAACTGTATGATGAAGTGCATACCTCATCGAACGATAGTGATTTTTTGGAGTGGACAACAATTTGATTATTGTCCAAATCAAGTATTAATTGAGGACCAAAAACAAATGTATCTTCTGGTTTATATGCCTCTGATAGCTGCTTAGCCAAATCTTCTCCATCGACCTTATCGAACAAAATTCATAATAATGAGAGAGAGAGAGAGAGAGAGAGAGAGAGAGAGAGAGAGAGAGAGCATATGAGCTCCAAAACATCAGAGGGAAGCATACCTCGGTAATATTAGATAGACTTTGGATCAAGATGTTCAGGAGGACCTTGTCCGATTTGCACATTTGGCTCCTCAAGTGGAGGAGCAAAGATGAGGCCTTTTGATTATCCAAAGCAGATCCATACTCTCTAACATCAGCCTGAGGCCTAACAAATAAATGCAAGTCCTCGCTAATGCCCAAATATGGATCCATCTGAATTTCAGAGAAGAAATAGATGAGCAACATTATTTCACCACAAGACGCTACTAGCAACTTCAAGGAAAAGGAATGCACTCGTGTATGTGAACACAACTGTTGAGATAAAGAACTCACGTTAGATGGATCTACCGATTTGAGCAGATCAATAAGATCATGGATTTGATATATCTTGGCGGCAAACATCAACATACTAGTTGCTAGGGAAAAAATAGATCTGCGGCATGCTGGGAACAACATTCCTACAACAGATAATCAATAGCATTCAAGCCTTCCGCAAAAATTACAAAGCTAGTCCACAGAAACTCACACAGACGTACCATTATTAGCATCCAGGGATGTAATCCGCAGCGACAGGGGAAGATGGAAGAACCGAATCACAAGGTTTTTACAAGGGTTCTGCAAAAGTTTGAACCAAGGAGCAGTAAGAAAACAGCACAGAGAAGGTTTGAGTCGACTTGTACTGGATAGGTACTTATTTCACCGGTTATCAAAGAAGTTAATGTAGAATGAGCAAGCAACACCTAGCCTTGAAAGAGAACCTAGTGCTTATGGACCATCAAAATAATCAGAAGTCTCACCGTCAAACGCGAAGAAAGAAGGGTCAGGACAAAGGAGTGAACTATAGCTTCAAAATTTGAAGGCAAATTATCAGGAACATTAGCTTGTATCCAAAGTGCAGATAGTAACTGGCCAATCTGATCTTCACTAAACTTAAGTATATAGGGCTCCTGTAATGCATAGAAGTTCAGATCAATAATTGAATATTTACAAGTATACAGACTGGGTGTTATTGAACAGATTATCCACTCGATAACTTATTTACCACATCAGATAAGCCTGCAGATCCAGCTGCTTTTTCCATAATAGAAATCTTGCAAAAGTTGGGGGAATTCTTGCGAGCAAAACCCTGCTTTCCCTCTTCATTGCTAACGTCCATCCCCTTGAAATCATCTTGAACAGCATGCCCCTGCTTCTCTGGTGTAGAACCATTCTTCTCTCTCCTAAGCTTTTCAAGACGAGCAGTAATTGAAGCAAGTGCAGATGCAGTACTAGACTCCCATCTTCTTGACTCATAAGGACAGTTAGCTCGTACAGAAGACAATTCGTGTCTAGGGCGGCTAGAATTTGGAACCAGAAGGATAGATAATATTTGGTGTCCTCTCACTCGCACTTCAACATCTGGATGTAACATTACGTGCAGAAGTTGTACAAGAAGTGCCTCGGGGAACACCTAGATGCCAATGGAAAAAATTCTTAGTCATTGCCACTGTTAACGACAAACATGGAAAGGCCCAGAAAAGAGAAAACATAGCATCCATATAAGGAACGTAATCAAAATGTCAAAAGTTTCTGTGGATATCCATGTGAATGTATCTTAAAATGATAATATATCAATTTCCTCCCTGCAAAATTCTGAAAGAGATAAAAGAGGAAGTAAGTAAATAATTCCCTCTGAGGACATTTCATCATACAAATGGAATGTCCAGAATTCGAAATGAGATAAGTCTATCTGGAGATTCCATAGGAACTTGGAATTTGTCTAAAAGTTTCGCATTCTCTCACCTGTCGATGGGGTGAAGAGACTGATACTAATGCTATCATATGAGCCAGTATCATTGACGATCCCATAGTTGCCCTAGCAACAGCTCCAGCAGTGGGCATCTTCTCAAGCGTTATAGCCATCAGGTCAAATAGTGGTTGTGCGTCACAAACCTAGCATATTTATGTCAGGGTTAACAAAGAGAACCAAAAAGAAAGCAGCAACCACAGTCGCAAAGGCAGATTGCATTTACCCCTTTGGCTATCTCTACTAAGCAATCTTCAATGGCATTCTGAAGTGAATAATTCAAGTTCAACTCTTCTTGTCCCACTGCTTCGACCATCACTTGAAGGCTTTTCCTCAAATGCCTGCACAGATCACTTACGGATCCAATTTCAGTCAGCGCAGAACTGATTCTGATCTGCCTAGCCAAAGCAGTGGCAACTCGGATAACACAGGATTTGAGCTGGAGATCATGAAATATATTTTTGTGGTCCAGGTGACGAATAACTGATGCCAAGATTAACTGCTGATTCCCTGGCAAGTTCAGAGAAAGAAGAAAATTGAACCAAGAATGCAATGGCAATAGAATCAAAACAAATACAACGACAAGAATGCTGCAGGTGCTCAGACCACTGTCTCATCTGTGCTTACAAAAATGTAAGCACAGATGAGACCGTGGATAAAATCTAAAAGATAATAGCTACCTGAACTCTCCAATTTGTAACTCATGTCAGACAAAACGAGTGAGGACAACCCATCTCGAGGAACCCAGTGATGGCCAGAATCAAAGTATGCAAGCATTGGGTCCATCACCCTTCGCATAGCCGTAATACTCTCTTTGGCCAGATCAGCCATTCTCTGGATACAGATTTGAGCCCATACCTTCGGTGTATCAAGCTCCTCTCTGTCTCACAGAAAGAAAAAAAAACAATTTGAGGTAATAATTAGTTCGTTAAGTTTACATCATTAACACGATTTCAACTTCCATGCTCGGAAACTATTACAGGTTATTGAGCACAGATTACTTTGTTAAAAGTGAAGGATCTTTAATCACAGGCCGCGGTCTCAAGATGATGAAGTTAGGACTATTCTCCCCTGCAGTTCTGCCTTCAGATCTTACAACTTCATCGACCCAATTGTGAAGTGATCCACCTCTTTCATCCTCTTCTTCGTTACACATATCAGGCTCATAGTTATCTAAAGTGGCTTGGACAATCTGCAATTTGAACACAATACATACAATCAATTGCCATTAATACTATCTCAGATACTAAAACACTTGCGATGGTAAAATAGAAACACGACATCAAATCAAAGACATTTCTGCAATAAATCACTCGCACAAGTAAGGAGCATCTGTGTCTCAAAAATTGTAGATTCGTATGTTCTAAAATGCAAAAAGTGATGACGCACCTCGTCAAAACCTTCAAATATGCTTGAAAACTCGACCATAAACCAAACCTGTCAGAAGAAAAGTTATCAGCAAAGTCCACTCCAACAGATAAAAAGCCAAACAAACAAGTTCAGAATCAGAATACCTGTCAAAGGAGAGAAATGGTATAGACATGCAAGAAATACAGAAGCAATTAAATACATAGGAAAAGGAAATCACCATGGCAGAAAGACATTGCAAGCTTGAAGCCCTCAGAGCACACTGTTGGTGGCCTTCCCCACTCATTTGTGCCAGTATACATACTTTATGTACAAACTTCTCGATATTATGAGCATAAGTTGAATCCGACTGCATTGAACAACACAATGGAGAAAACGAGAAAATAAGCAAAGAATAAAGTTTTCCCTTACAGCTGGGATAATTTCTATCAATCAAATTGGTAAATCAAAATGGGAAAACAAGAAGGAAAAAGTATACTTCACATCCTCTGAGCAGTTTGTACGAGAAAAACAAGTATCATTATAATCCACCAACCATCCCACAAAATGCCAGAAAACAAATGACTACAACAATACTAGCGAGCATCATTGACAATATGTCGAGCATCCTTTCACAGCATCTAAATAACATCATATTGAAGTTAATCTATCAGAAAAATCTAAACAGTGTAGTGATGCAATACCCTCGGGACTTTAGTTCTTTCTAGTCAGAGAGGAGTGTTGGTCAACAAGTACACAAATCAGATTGCCCAAAATAGAAGATAGAATGAGCTCCAAATTCAATATATGTATAAACTAAAACTAGCAGATAATTTGAGCATAGAAACCCCAATCCAAGAGTTGTATATTAAGTATACAATAGCACAAACGTAAAAATGCCTTTCCTACTGTCCTACATTAAATGCACCCAACAAATAAAACACCACATATTTAATCTTATCCATTTCATCCAGCAAGATGGGAAGAAACTTTGGCTACTGAAGGATCGACTAGACCATAGTTTACCTGGCTGTAGATGAATTTTGTCAAGGTTTGGCAACCAAGTATATGCAGAGCATCTTGCCTGCCATTATCCAAAAGCTCGCTAACGACAGTCAACAAACTAAGAGCAAAATATACCCTGCCAAATGCAAATGATTAAAGTTGTGCACAGTTAATTAAAATGAGCACCTTCAGCACTTTATAATTGAAACATGAGAAGCCAAGGCTATCGGAACGATTGTAATGTCCCTTCCACTGTAGGTTCAACACAATCTTTCTCATAAAAAAGTGCAAAATGCATTGAGGACACTAGAATGCCATCTGTGCAATGAAAGCCAAAACGATCTGAATTGAGGATTTATGATTGATACGGGAGAGAATGGACAGAGTCACTTACATCTGCTCCTTGCACATGCACAGTAACTTGTTATAGGCCTCAACAACAATATTTATGAACTTGATGTGCTCGCTTCGAAGCTCTTTGTAGCACCTTTCTTCGAGATACTTGACAATCTATAGTTGATAACCATTGCCAGAAAGATCCAGAATTTAGAAAGCCAATTCCCATATAAAAGCACAAGTGACCAACAACCCATAAGAAGTTCAACAAGAGCACCACCTTTGGAATTCGAAAAGGGTTTTTTGCAGCATATTCGCATAATTTGCCAATTTTCCTATCACTGGGTGAACCATCCTGTCATACAAATTAGTAAAGTTACTTTTTGAAACGATTAATCGGTCCACATATAAAGGTCAGAGCACAAATGCCATTAAACTTTGTAGGACACTCACAGGGGACTTGGGGAAAATGTCAGCAAGAAGCTTCTTGTATCTCTTGACGGGTTGACGTGATCTGGACCTCATAGCGGGGCAGCACACACACATGCTTCCACATGCTGGAAAGATCTTCCTGGAGATGAAACCCATCTCCTGCAAAAATTCCAGACATTTCAATTGCCTCCAGGGACCAACAAAGGTCAGAAATCAAAGAGTACCCGCAAAGAATAACATTCCAACTAGAAATAGAGAGAAAGAAACACCCAGAGGAAAAAGTAATATCACAAATCGAATCTCTGAAAACTGGAGCTTGAATGTTATTATAGTGGAAAGATCACCGATAAAGACCACCAATCTTACTATAAATTGCGGCATTCACTGGTAGACACCGAAGGAACAACAAAGACCTCCTTTTTCAGAAATATTGGGGTTAAAAACCGAAGTACCTACTCATATCAAAGATCTGCAGATTCTGCACCATGAAAGTCGAAACACGCCAGGCACAGCCCAAAATACAGTAGGCATGATCGCAACAAACCATCGTAAGGTTCAAAAACAACTCGGTAATGCTTAAAGTAAGCACATTTTGACGACAACACAAGTAGCAAGAGAACATAACACTAACCAACCATGTCAAAAAAAAAATGTTCACAGACAAAGCAGCATAGAGAGAGTCACACGAGCAATGTCTCGAACGCCCAGAAGACCAAACCTCAACAGAAACGCGAAAGAGAGAGAGAGAGAGAGAGAGAGAGAGAGAGAGAGAGAGAGAGGAGAGGGGGGAGCAAAAGGCAATGATCAAACCAACAAGTAAGCACATAACGCACGGCAATAATAAAAAAAAAACGGAGACACCGCCGAGAAAAAGGATGTACCTTTACCCCTGCAGAGGCAGATCCAGGAAGGAGCTAGAGCTTCCACAGGGTCTTGAGAAGCAAGAATGGCCGATTTCAAGAAGTGGGTGTAAAGAGAAGGAGGAAGGAAGAAAGATAGCGTTGGTGAGCAGCACGGCGGCGAAGAGAGAGACAGAGAGAGGGCGGGCGAGTTGAGACAGGATTAAAAGAGAAACATGGGAGAGTTCAGTAGCGAGGGCTTGGCGAGGCACGTGATGTGTGTCAGTTTTTCAGTAGAGAGAGACAGAGAGAGAGAGCGAGCTTCATATTTGCTTTCGCTATGTCTTGTCAGAACTTTGGAAGACTAAAGTCCCAGCCTTTCTGGGTCAAAAAACACAATAAAAACAGAACATTGACGCTTTTGAGCCTAAATTTGATGGACTCTAAAGATCCCGACAAGTCATGCATAATAATCAAGATCACGTTCCGACTGAGGAATGACACCTCAAATGATGATCAAAGGTCCACTGCCGCCCATGTTCTTTCTACCATCCAGAACTTCAAACTTCCCCCGCTTTCATAATGACAGCAGCAGATCTTTGAACCGAAGTAGCGCCATTGTTCTTGGCACTACGGTGCCGTGAGGAGGCCCTTTCGGGTGGATTCGAGTTTCAACAGTTCAACCCTGCCAAGATGTTCTTTAATTTGAAAAAAGAAAGAAAAGGGTGTGGTAAACAGAGCTCAATGAATGCCAAAAGCAGGAGACTTTTTGAAAGGATTGACGAAAGTGGGTCTGCAAAATGCTTTGCTGCGTTATGAGAGGAAGGACTTTGGTAAATAAAGAAAAAGCCTGCTTGACATTTGAATTATGAAAGGGGGGTTTTGTCACTATACCAGTCAATTTGCCCTTTTCAGAAACTATAGGCTGGAGATGAGTAGCTGAACACAAGTAGGATGCAAGCTATGTAATTTAAACAAAAGTTGGAAACTTTTTCAAGGTCTTTTCTAAGTGTGCCTTTTAAGTTTCTAACTATCAAATTTGCAGGTGAGATTTGGTATAATCTGATGAACTTATCCTTCATTGATTGCACCAGCTTGTTCATCAATACACCCTTTGGAAGGAAAACCAGCCTTTCTGTTTGGTACCCACCAAATTTACTCATCGTTTACCAACTTCAGCCGATGATTCCAATGCCTACCCACCATCATAATTGCCGATGGAAATGCCCCCCTCGTCGAAGGTCTTTCAGCTTTCGTCAGAATCGGATTACTTCAAGAGCGAACGCTTCGAGGTATCGAGGCCGTCCTTAGACGGAAAGTCTTGCATTTATTCGAGTATGGTTCCAAAGATGAACCGGACGATGCTTGAAAGAAGATGTCCTTGCACTGCTCGATTTGGGTTGGGATTGGCTAGAAAGTTTCATGTCATGCCAACATGGCAAAGGGCCGACTGATCTAGTTGCAGCTCTCTTGTACATTGCAAGAAAGTAACTTTCCTTGCGTGCGAATAGCAACATGCGGTTTGATTCTTATCGAATGGGTCGCTCTGTCTCTAGTTTATATTTTGGGTATCGAATTAAATCAAATTCGATAATGCTCAAGTCACTCGAACTATGTAATAATTTATTAATTTAACTTGCGAGTGTGATCAAGTAGCTGACTTGTTTATGTACATGTAAGCATAAACACGTGAAAATGCGGCAAGTCCCAAAAAAAATAAAAAACATCGACTTTACCTTTAATTCTGGCTTGAATTTTTTTTTTATCTCAATAAAAATTACCAATTTTTACTTGAGTTTTAAATTTGATCCCCATTAACCAAAGCTTAAGATGTTGTAAATTGTTACAAGTACTTTGGTATGACACAGCTTTAGAATCTCCTTCACTATATTTCCCAACAAAATCAATTTATTAATGTCCATCCAACGTAGACTTCAAAGTTTCAAGGGGAGGGCTTGGGCTTGTTTTAAAAAAAATGTTTTGGCCGTGAACTTGGCGGATCTTGATCATGTTGTCTCTGGACGAGTGGTGGTTCACAACTTCATATTACAACAAAATGGGTGGAGGCCAGCCAGAGAGATTTAATTTTGAGAACTTTTGGACTTGTCGATAAAATGAATAAGACCATGAACAAATTCACATTTCTTCAAGCTGTGGCCCAGAAAAAAAGATAATGAATAATGTTTTAAATTCGACTAGCAAGCAACGCGAATTTATTGCTGAGGTTAAATGGTCACAATGGACAATTAAAGATTCAAAGTAAACCGAGTCAAATTTGAGATTTAAGTGAAAGCTGGTAATTTTTTACTAAACAAAAAAAGGTTCGGGCAAGAAATTGTCATTCTAGGTAAAGTTAGTGCCTTTTTTTTTTAATTAGGCCGATGAAAATGTCATGTTATTTGTCTTTTTTTAATCACTGCATGACCTTGATTTCAAGTTCAAATTCCAATTTAAAGCCGACCATACTAATGCTCGTACTTTTGCAACCTTAATTGTCAAGTTGAGTTGAATTTAAGCATATCAACTACCTCATCGAGTCAAAATGTTGTGTCTTAAGGTTCCGGACAAATCAAGTTTGCAAATAGAAACGTGTAAACTCCACTTATCTCAATTATACTCCGATATAATTATAATAAAACCTTCAAGGTTACTAGATTTGATTCTCATTTTAAGTTCATGTGTTTGGATGAGATCCACGAACCATGTGTAATCACGACCGTTGAATTTGTAAAAATCACTCAAGACCCGTGTTATCAACAATGGTGATAGGCCTAGTTGATAAGTATTTATCTTCCTAGCGTGTCGTGTTGTGTGGAAACATTGGTATAATATGAATATGATTTATCTGAACTAGTGATAAAGTATCTTGATATGAGCAATACACACCTAATAAAAGCTAGTTAATGACTAATACGATTATCAAACGCCGTACACAACATGATACGTTAATTTGTATACATGATAAATACATATAAAATGTTTATATATGATAATTGGGGGTAAGATTTTCTAGACGATATGAGTATCCTCGCTTCACAGTAATATAAATTGTAATATTAAGTTAGTACTTCTTTATGTTTAGTGGCTTTTGTTTGGAATTGTGTTCTTACTTTTATATTCTATTTGACATGAGTGTTGTTTTTAAAAATTTCCGACAATAAAAAAGTCTCCAAGTACAAAAGTACACGCGTTAAAGCCCGTTGATGCGTGTCGCAGCAAAACAGATGACCTATCAACACATTAATTTCTGCGCAATGATATATGTTTAAAAAGGGCAAGCGGTCAACCCACATAAGAAACGGTATTAACAGTGGTATATTCGTTTCATGACATAACCCCGTAATGCCAATTACAAGCCTTATGTAGTTATGCCCCGTGTCATGTAAATAGATTGCGTTGAGGATTGTCAATTCAAATTTATCCCTCTGAAGCTTCTGAGAGTGAGAGAGAGAGAGAGAGATATCTTGGCAGTTGGGAAAAGGGAAAATTTCACAAATGATCCGACACACTTCGATCGAATGTGCAATGCCGTCCATTGAATAAATGGTTCAAGAACTTTGACTTAATGTGTAATGTCGTCTATAAACTTTTAATTTGTTCAACGTGAAATTTGGTCAATGTTTAATATGATCCATGAAATTTTAAACATTTCCATATAATCTAGGAAATGCATTGAACATTTAACAATAATTCATGTACCACGTTGAACAAATTAAAAAGTTTATGGATAATATTGCATATCGAGCCAAATTTCAGGGATGATATTGTATAAATTAAAAGTTTAGAGAATGATGTTATATATTAAATCAAAGTTGAAAGATCATCTCTACTATCATTATTCTAGGAAAAGAATCACAATTGGAATATCTTAGACTATAGTTTTAACAAAGAGAACAAGACAAAACAGCATCGTCCCGGGCAATCCTAGCCTCAGTGCATAGTGACCTCGACTCGCACGGACCATTAGATGAGGTGAGTTCCTCTTAAAAATCACTTTATCTTTGCAACTTCGTTAATATTTTCTCCCCGTAATAATCATAAATTTCTCCTTCTAATAATCCCGGCTTGCTATTAGGAGGCAATTGAAGTAGAATAAGTTTAACGATTCAAACTACGGCGGCCATCGCCAAAATAGAGAAACATTTCTCTTATATCTAAACGGAAAAGAAATATAAAAGAAACAGGTTCACTTGCACTCGGAGCAGACAAGATTTTCTCCCATAATAATCATAAATTTCTCCATTCATAATCATAAATTTTTTGGACATTTATCCCTTAGTTTGAGGTATCGTGGCCATCCTTAAACAGAATGTATGGCGTTCATTAGCTGAACCGAACGATGCTCGTAAGAAAATGTCACTGCACTGTGCAATTTGGATTAGGAATGGCTAGAAAGTTTCATGTCATGGCAACGCAACTATTGATTTATTTTGATCAAGGGCAACATTGCAAATGGCCAAATGGGGTGGTTGCTCCCCTCTTGAACATCTCAAGAAGCAACTTTCCTCACTACAAACTATTGTGTTGCTCGAACTCGAATTTCGACTTTTTGATTCTTATCGAGGGGTCACTTTGAATCCAGTTTATCCTTCGAGTATCTAATCGAATCAAATTTCCAGAATACTTGAGTGACTCGAACTCCATGATACTTAATTCGTTTGGCTTGCTAGCATGATCAATTAGCTAACTCATTTATGTACATGTAAGAATAAACACATGAAATGTCGTGGCATTTGTCAATTTTGATCATTGTGTGAACTTGATGTCGAGATGGAAATTTTTGAAACACGACTCAACTTTTATCATCTCAATTATTCCCTGAAACAATCAAACCTTCCAAGTGAGTCGATTTAATTCTCGTTTTATGTCCACTTGTTTGGACCGTGGCCCATGAACCATGATTAATTACGACCATGTAATTTTTAGAAATCACACCTGACTCACGTAATCAAATGGTGATTGACCCGGTTGACAGATATTTTATCTTAGGGCGGACTAGTCATATTGTGTCGAAATATGGGTATAATACAAGCGTGGTTAAACCCAAACAAGACATGTGTAATAAACATGTGAAATTGTCTCGAATCGAATGCAAAACACCAAACAAAGCGAGTTACGCTACTAGACATGACCAACACGACGTGGCATTGTGTCAGGGTCGACTAAACGACTAAAAGGTGTCACCATGTCGGGTTGACTAAACGACCATCAAACATGTCACAGCGTCGGGTTTTAATACGACACGGCATGTTAACTTATATATATATATATACACACACACACACGTTAACATGTATACATGATAAAACACATAAAACATGTTTATGCACGATAATTCATATCGATACTTTTGAGACAGTGGGAGTAATTTCACTTCACATTAATCTAAAGTGCTTTGTTGAAAAATGCGTTTCATTATGTTGAATTTCTCGTGTTTGGAATTATGTTTGTACTTTATCGATTGTTCGTTCTCTTTGACACGATGTTGTTTCTATAGCCTTTTGAAGATAAAAAAAGTCCTAAGCACGAGTGCCAAACATGTTGAAATGTGTCTAATTGTGTCGCGTCGAAACATTGACACCTCAACTCAACACACAATGATTTGTGTTTAAATAAATTGAACGCGTCATACCCATTTACGGCATGAAATTATGGTTGCCTGACGCAAACCTATTTAATTACATGCCATATCATATTAGTGAACCGTGCAAAGAATTCTCATTTCTAATTTATCCCTCTTGGGCTTTTGAGAGAGAGAGAGAGAGATCTTGGCAATTTGGATCGGACAAAGAATTAGTAGAGCATCTCTTAGAACGAGTCAATCCACAAAGCAAAATTTCTTTTTTTTTTTTTGTCTGTTTTGCTCTCTCTCTTTCTCTCTCAAATATTTACTCTTCCTCTTTACAGAGTGTGTGAGTTGAACTCTTCACCTATAACTAATGATCTATTTAGTAACGTTTCTGTTTCCAGAAATAATTTCTGTTCGGAAATAGTTTTTTCTATTTTTATTCCCTAGACGATTTTCTTAACAAAAAAACGCGTTTAGTAACTACACAAAATTTCTAATCCCAAAGTAAAAAAAGAAGATAAATACATTTGGTAGGATACTAAAAATTTCTACTCCCAATTTTTTCATTTAAATATAAAATGGTCTGCGGAAACTTAACAATTCATATTTAGATAAAATTGGACTAAAAATATAATAAAAATATATTATTATGTAGAATTGGATGACTTTAATAGAATCATAAAGAAAATTACTCCTTATAGATAAAGCAAATACTGGGTGGTGGTCGAGAAAATTGCAGTTTATGAGACTTAACAATTCATGTTTGGATAAAATTGGACTATAAATAGAATAATAATATAATATGATATAGAATTTGATGACCTTAAAACAATCATAAAGTAAATTATTCATCATAGATAAAGCAAATATCAGGTAGTGGTCGAGGAAATTGCAGTTTATGGTGTAGAATTTTAGGATTTGGCGTTAGGGTTTAAGGATTTTGGCTTTGAGGTTTAGGGTCTGAGGTTTTGGATTTTAGGGTTTAGGGTTTAGATTTTAAAGTTTTGGGTTTTGGGTTTTGAGTTTGGAGTTAAAGGGTTTGGGGTTTAATGATTTAGGTTTAGGGTTTTGGTATTTAGGATATAGTGTTTACAGTTTAGGGTTTATGGTTAAGGATTTAGGGTTTTGCAATTGAGCATTTTAGGATTTAGAATTACACTTTTAGGGTTTAAGTTTTAGGATTTGGAGTTATGGGGTTTAGAGTTTAGTGTTTCGGGTTTTTGAGTTTAGGATTTGGGGTTTATAAGGTTTAGGGTTTGGATTTTGGGGTTTTAGGGTTTTGGGTTTTTTTTATTTTAGGGTTTGGGTACTGAAGTTTAAGGTTTTGGGATTTAGGGTTTGAGGGTTATGGTTTATGATTTATGGTTTTAGGGTTTAACATTTGGGGTTTAAGATTTAGTATGAGAATATTTTGTGAAAGAGAGAGTTGATATTGTTTTTTTTTATTATTTCTCTTTTTGTTCTAGAAACAGAAAAGTAGATTTTTTGTACTTTTTATTTCTGTTCCAAATCTATTTCTTGACCATTTTTCTGTTCCGGTAAACAAAAAAAACTAACTGACATTACTAAATAAATTTCTGTACTTTTTTTATTCCATGGAACAAAAGAATAAAAAAAATAGAGAATAGAAACATTGCTGAACAAACCCTAAACGTCCCGCTCCACCCAATGTTGCCTCTTCTGATGTAGAGCCTCAAAGCTTTAATTCAAACAAACTAAAAGAAAGGAGTCGATCAATTGTCAGTGCGTCCCCATGTGTGAAGAATTATCCGCTGGCATTTTGCATTTCCAAAATGGGAGCTTAATACTACCTGCAACCAATACATATCAGCCCAATTTCATACGTACCATTAGACGAGGTGAGTTCCTCGCGAAAAAATCGCCTCATCCGATGACATATATAAACCAGGTTCGCTCGCACCTCGAGCAGACAAGATCTTCTCCCGCAATAGGCGCGATCATCTCCTTTTTCATAATCCCGGCTTTGCTTATAGGAGACTATCGAAACGCGATAAAAGAAACGATACGAAACATTTCTTCTATACTTAATGCCCTTGTCCTCTTTCGATTGCAACTTTGATTATACATAAACCGGCGATTAACTTTAGCAATCCACGACCCACGAGCTTGGCACGCGAAATGCAAGTGAGATTGATGAATCTAGCATCCTCCATGAAATCTAATCGTCGGCCACGTAATTCAATGGTGTGGTCGTTAATGTCAGAAGCTTAGCGATGGTTCTTAAGCCCTTGGACCACCCCAACTTCGAAAATGACCAATCGGTGAGACTCGGGACATGTAGATTTTCCTACTATAATCATCGATTTGATGCATCAAAGATCCAAATGGGCCTTCAAGAACTCTCCGGCTAGAGGTCGACCCGAGGTGGCAAGGCGAGCGAGGCCATCGGCCTCCCAGACGATGGGCATGACCTCGAATTAAGGGTTTTTCGTTGAAAAATGAATTGGAGTCGCCCCTTCTCCCGATTGACAAAGTTTGTTAGAATGTACGTGTGAGTTGTCTTAAAGAAATTTCACATCGAAAAATTGATATGGTGAAAAACAGTTAATATATTTAAGTTAGCTTAAGTTTTTCATTGAAGATGAGTTCAATGAGATATGTTGACGGAATCGGACTTGAATTTTCTCTTGATGAGCTCCTCGAATGAAGGTGTTGGGTTTTTGCTGCGTGCTCACGGCAAAGTTGAGGTATGTGACACTATTGAGACATGGGACACGGGGTTGGGCCATGCACGCGAATTCAACCCGTGGATCGAGCTAACACAGCCCACTGAAGCAAGTCCATTGGGCTTCAAATGATCACCCACCTCAAGGTTTCTTTCTTGGACATCAGTTTGTGATGCACTAGTAGTGTCCCAAGCTTGCCACTCCTGCATTTGCCCCGACCCTGCCCAATGGTCCCCTGCATTGGTTGTCTGAACATTGATGCTGATGCATCGGCATTCAAGTATCTAACCAAATTAACATTTATGTCGCGAAAACGACGGATGTGCTTGTAGGCTCTTTGCTCATTCTCATTGCACTAACAATAATGCAACGTTTAGAGCTCGAATGTGGATAAGAGATCTTTTCTCACCTCCCCCGTCCTCTTTGTCGGGTCCTTCTCACGGATCGCGACATATGAAATGATCATTCCTAATAAATTAGCATAAGGGTCTAGCTCAATTCGAGTACTCTAACTTATATCAAGTCATATACGCCACTGTTCAACTTGTTCAATCAAATGCCGTAAATTTGTCGACATCACTCTACCAAATGGGCCACACAGATTGACGCGCGCTGCTGCTAACCGAGAGTAAAAACTTCGACGTTTTCCCTCGTGAATTCTGATGGGTCCTATTGAATTGATAATTTCGACAGGTTTGTGTGTGTGGATCCTAATTTGAACGTGAATTTGGGAACAGGGGAATCTGATCGAATGAAGCGAGGAACTGACCGAGTGGTCGAGTCAGGAACGAGAACGTGGACGACGCAGAGAGAGAGAGAGAGAGAGAGAGAGAGAGAGAGAAAATAGACAGAGACAGAGAGACAGCGACCTGTTTTGACAAGTGTGACAGGTGACAATGGAAAGACCCTTCTCCCATTCACTCAATCTCAAAGACAAGCGAGACTGTGACGCCTACAGAGAGAGAGAGAGAGAGAGAGAGAGAGAGAGAGAGGGGTCTATTACTCGGAGACAGGACATCATCCCGCGAAATGCACGGGAGCTATTTCTCTGATCCACCCCACTCCCCCCACCACGCCCGTACTCTGTTCCGCACCCGTCCAATCATATCTCCAAACCCACCCCCTCTCCCCCTTCTCTCTCGCGCGCTCTGTTTTCCCACATCTTTCATTCCGTTTCAGCTTTTGTTTCACGGGGAGAACAGTGAAAGAAAAGAAAAAAGATCACATCCCTTTCGATGGTTTTTTCCGAAGATTTAATCAAAATCTCGGCAGCCTCCCCGATTGTCATCTTGTTATTCACATGGGTTTTCCTGATATGTTTATGGTGGACTCTGCCCTGTTCTTGGGTGGCCATCTACAGTTGACAGACATAAGTGATGAAGCAAAACTGGGAAGTGAAATTACTTGGATCTAATAATGTTTTAATGCGTCACTAGATAGATACACTCTTCTCTGTTTTCCTTGATCTTGTTTGAAATTTAAAAAAAAGAAAGGGGAGCCTGCATTCGAGCACTACACAGGCACAAACAAGAGGGAAAGACTTGGAGATTACACTTGGCGTGCAGTACTTAATGAGCAGCAGAAGTAAGAGTGCGCCTCATTTTCCCTCTTCATAGTGTGGAGGGTTGGTTATCGCTCAAAAGCTTAACTAATGACCGCTAGCCGGT
This sequence comes from Syzygium aromaticum, assembly GCA_024500025.1. NCBI lineage: Eukaryota > Viridiplantae > Streptophyta > Magnoliopsida > Myrtales > Myrtaceae > Syzygium > Syzygium aromaticum. The sequence continues at coordinate 37,493,571 of CM044892.1, forward strand.
CCTCCCAATGTCAGAACCACGCCTTGAAGATCGCTCCTCTGCTTCGGTTCCCTGCCCAACGGAGGAGAGGCTCTGACGACCTGAGGCGGCCTTGTCCCTCGCGCTTGCTGAGCATGTCTCATGAATTCCGCGTGGCCCGAGCTTTGCAGAGGGTGAACGAGGGGAATTTGAGCTGGGCGAGGTGGAGGGTTTTGAGTGAGAACGGCTCCTCTGGACATGAAGCTCGGTGCCTGATTCATAAAGATTCATAGACTAGTGAAAACTATGATGCTGAATCGACGAATATATAATGTGATGTTAGATTTACGACGCTTACCGGTGCAAACAAGACTCCTCTGAATATCTTTCCATTAACACTTGCGGTTACTAAGAAGCCCGAATCAAATGCTCCATCAACTTTTCCGCAAACATCAGCTCCAATCTGCACAAAAGAATTGACAATGATGGCGTTAGAGCAAAACTTGCAAGACAAGTGTATCTGAAAAAAAGGGCGATCGGTTCCATTCTAAATTATCGCGAGAGACAAGTAGATTTGACTAATTACCATATTTTGAATAGGCGCCGAGCCACCTGGTGTCTGTTCTGGTCGGTGATGCAATCCTTGTCGATAATTGTGAGCAACATGAAACGATGGTTCTTGTTTAGTGATGACTTGTCGCCCCCCTAGAATGAGATCCGGTGGACTTCCTTGACTGTCAATTGTGAGTGTCTTCGGGCTGCTAAGAACATTGCCATCAGGTTGGCCATCGCTATGATTTTGATTGAAGTTCTTAAAAAAATGATATTCTTGAGATCCTCTGACTGAATCGGCGGCTTTGAAAACTTGAGTTTGCTCTTGATCAGACTGCGATGGGGAAGAATGCTGAGACAGCGAGAGGGAATGCTCTTCTTGCTCTGATTCTACCTCCAAGGCCCTCGAATTGGTAGTTCTTTCCCGCTTTAGACGAAAAGCATCTAATAAAGAAAATCCTTTAAAAAAATATTCATAAGCTAACTTAATGAGGTTTACAATAGAGCACCAACCTGGACTGAAACGAACAGATTCCTTTAATTCGGCTCCTGCTGCCAAAACTCCTCTGCTGAAAATGTCTTTGCCATCGTAAAAGGTATCGTTCTGCAACGCAAGAAATGCGATAGAGTATGAATGGCAAATAAAGCAAAGAGAATCTGATGCTTTAATAGTCGGCACTTTTCAGTAACTCACTGTGCTACTGGTTCCTCTTGGCCGTCTTCTATTCTTTTTGTTCCATTGCTCCAACAAGATGCTACACATAGGGTTGTTCTGATGGAATTTAGGATGTTCTTCTTCAAGCTGCAAGATCAATAGCTCATTGAGCGGACGCTCATCCTCTCCACATCTGCAAATTGGGAACACTGAATAAGAATATTTGCTTTTACACAGAACAGAGAAGAAATGGCGAAGATAAACAGGAGATTGTGAAGAGCATTGAGGGAGGTTCTTACCCGCCGTAGATGGCAATGTCAGTTCCTAGAGCGACAGCCGTATGTGAGAATCTGCCCCGAGGTTGTTGGCCATGTGCACCAAGCCGCGTCCATAGATGATTGACCATGTCAAGCACCCAAATGTCATTATAATAATGCTTGTCTCCGACTCCTCCAAGGACATAGATCTGCATCTCATTTCACAAGGAGCTTTCAGTTCTAATTCACATTTGGTCGCGTTGACACTGATACATTGGCCTCAACAACGAGAGTGGGAGTACTAAGAGCATTTAATGCATTCACCTAGGATCACTTATGCTTACTAGCTCGAGATGGGTGCGCAAGTTACCTTGGTTCCAATGCTCACAGCACCGTGACCAGCCCTGACTCTGGGTGAAAATCCTTGAACATTCAACTGTCAAGCAAATGAAACAAGCCTAAGCAATGTTCTTATTGACACAAAACTCCACGACAAGCAAGGGGTTTTCTCTTCCCCTTTCATACCTTCGACCAGGTCATTGTGTCTGCATCGAGTATATCAACATCGCCAAGATACCGATTGCCGCAGTCTCCACCATACACCACTAATTTGTTTTCCATGGCAACAGCGCTGTGACTGTCCCTAGGGACAGGAATCTCGCCTTTTACCTCAGGAGACATCCACCTCATCGTCTCTAGGTCCAGAATATGCAAGTCGTTCAAGTAGTTTGCTTCGCCTTGGCCACTACCCCCAAAAACGACCATCTTATCGTTCCCGATAAGTGTGGCAGAGTGACTTTCACGAGGGCATGGCGGTTTCCCTCTGAAGTTCGGCTGAGTCCACTCTTTGGACCTAAGATCCAGTACATGAAGGTCATTAACCTTTCTAGAGCCGTTCGTGCCCCCAAACACAATCATCGTGTGCCCCACAAGAACAGCACTGTGACTGTCCCTCGGGCCAGGTCCTTGGCCAGTGGTCGCAAGAGTTCTCCAAACCATATTGTCGAGATCAAGAACAAGCACGTCGCCAAAATGCAAACCTCCACAGCATCCCTGAAAATGGATTGCAACGGGAAAATTTTACTCATCTTCTCATATTGAATTTTCTGTTCCAACAAGCACTTGAAAGTTGAAACTGTCAAACTACTACTTCCCATGTATTCCAATTTTAAACTGTTTACTGACTTGCAAAGAGAAGACAACGAAATACGGTTTAACAGGAAGCAAAAGAAAATTCTACAAACAATCGGTCCAACCTTTGCGTGGATTCACTGTGTTTGCAATAATATTCTCTTTTGCTAATCCTCGATTCTTTCTAGTCCTCTATCCTAAATCTATGGCAATTTAAATCATGTAAACAGTTACAGAGAAACTTATTTCAGTTCTTGATAGAAAGCAACTCAGATCAAAGTCGTGATGGTCACACAAGGAAATAGACGTGATAGGGAAGACGGATTATATGGCCCTCCCTCTTAAGTGCGTAGAGCCTATTTTGCAGGAGGAATATATAATCCCAGTGACCATCGTAATTTAAAGAAACTATGCAGGGGAAAAGGATACGAGGGAGGAGAAGATAGCAGAGAATGCCATGTTCATGCAGAGGCAGGGATTTCTGGAACACAAAAAAATCCAGACAGAACGATATTACTAAATTAAGAAAGGAGGATGATAATTGTCACCCTGCCTTGTAACTTCCCTCCTAAATGGAGGAAAAACAGTGCAGAACAGAAGGAAAAGCCAGAAATCTTCCATCATGAAACAGAAATTAAAAGTGGCAAAGAACTAAAAAAGCTGGTGGGAAAGTGACCTTGTCGCTTGTCAAAGATAATACAGAGCCTATACAACCAAGAAGCAAATTTCTTGCTCATTTACACAAAAAAAAAAAAAAACTACGTGTTTCAGCTAAATATAATTCTCAGAGGCAAGGCTGCACGTTCAGACCACTGAGAAAGAGCAGGTTCATGAGATAGCTGGTCTTGTATGTTAGATATTCAGTTACAAAAATTAAGACCACCTGAAATTCAAGAAACTCTTATAGATACATACCCCAAAAATGTAAAGATGACCTTGAGAATAACAAGCAGTGTGTCCCCATCTCTCAGGAGGGTTGAATCCCTCAACCTTCGGATAGAGCCACATTGCCTTCTTCTTTGCACTCTCACCTCCTCCACACCACATTCTCTCTTTCTCTCTCTCTCTCTCTCTCTCCCTTTTTCTCCCTCTCTCTCAGGTTATCTTTTTAGCTCCCACTCAACTCAAGCACGGGGCATTCACATGGAAGTAGAAGCAGGGGAAGGGGGAGAGAGAAGAGAGAGAAAAAAAGCAAGAGTGTCAAAAGGAGGACATGAACCAGCCAAGTGACATATCAACTATCAATGTCAATAGACATGAAAAGATGGGCGCTTTCAAGTCCAAATCACTGTGTCAACCAACATCAACAGAAATTCTGCGGTGAAAAGAACATATTTTCCCTACTACCCATCTTCAAAAAACAAGGTACTAGCACATTAAAGCGAAAGGCATAGGCAAATGTAGCTAGCTAGATAGGCTCAAGCCATTCTTCTACCAAGTAATTCTTTAATAAAGAAGACATTATTTGACAGAGGACCGAGATAAGCCACTCCTGATTTCTTTGCTTCCCCACTTTCTATATTTCCTCAAGATTGCAAGTCTTATTTGCTTCCGTGCCTTCAAATTCTTGTCCAACCGATAATGATGGGAGGGGTGGGGGCATCGGGTTGTGGGAAATGATGGGTAAAGACTAGCGGATGTTATGTTGCTGGTGAAGTGGTTCTTTTGACCATATGGATTGATCCACAAAAGGAGGTGGTTTTCTTCAAATAAACAAATGCACAAGACTCACATTATGTTACACAGTGAAATGAATTTTGATGTGGGTTCTTTGCTAATGTGATGTTGGGATTGATGTGAGTGACCGAGAGAGAGGGAGAGAGGGCAAAGCTGGCTGTTTACTCTCTTTCTCTCACTATATCATTATTATAATGTATCCCAGTTTTCAAGGTGGGTTTTGACGTGGATATAGAAATGTCCCTTTCCTCAAGGGTGTTTGGGGAAGCGCGAGGGAGTTTCTTGTGCAACGGGAAATTCTTTTTAAGTTTTTTGGGAAATGGAGATGGGTGGTGTTGGTGTCCGTGTCTGTCGCCGAGCTTTTCAAACAACACTGTGGTCATGGTGATATCACTCGGTCTTCCCTCGTGAAAGATCATTGATCGGCACTCCTGCCACCATTACCTTACCAAGTTTCAATTTTTATCGGTAAAAAGACCAGAAAACGGTCTTTCCAAACAACCCAATTGATCATCGTCACAAAGGTTTCTCGCTCGAAACGAACTGTTCGATTCAAGTCACACCCAATTCACGCCGACGAGCAATTCGTAGATTCGAGATTGGCCACACCGTCAAACATGTACAGCATAATTGGCCAAAGGAAACAATGTAATAATTGAGGAAAAACTGCAATAATTTTTGTGATGTAAGACAGAGAGAGAGAGAGAGAGAGAGGAGTGGAGTGCACGCGACAAACACGGGAGAATTCGAGGAGATTCAAGTTCAGGTAATGGCGGTAGACTGTACTGCTCTTGCATTTTCTTTTCGCTAAATCTGTACTGCTCTTGCATTGATTCCCGAGACACCACGCCCCTCCGCCCCCTCCCGAAAATAAAGAAAAGGGAAAAAGGGGGAGAAATAGTCATTGTAACTTGAAACTCTTTGGGAAAAACAAAAAAAAAAAAAACAAATGAAGAACTCGTTGAATGATGGGAAAGACATCCATCTTTTCAAGCACTCCTTTGATGTGCTCCAATAACAAAATAAAATTATTGATTCTTTATTAATCGCCCTCGATTTTAATATTATTTTTTTTCTCTTCTTTTATTTTTTATTCTATATTTCTTCCTGACTTATGCAATGGATAATAAGAAAATAATTCGTACCACGAAAAATCATAAATTAGTACACCTATAAACAAATTTACCCCAAATTAAAATTGATATATTTATGATAAATTTACTTTTCGTTAAATTAGATTAACACCACGAAAAATCACAAATTAATAAATATATGATAAACAGAGGGGCAAAACCCTAAGTTGTTACACATATTGACTGCCATGTGTCATCCAACTAGATAACCTAATAGAGGGTAAAATTTTTACAAGTGTACTTGTTTGGAATTTTTTGTGGTTAAAAAATTAACTTGAGATAAATTTATTACAGCTGTATCAATTCAGGATTTTTCGTGATATTAACCCTAAGAAAATATAAATGGTGTTGGAATTATGTGTTGACCTTTTATTTTAGCTTTTTTTAAAATTTTTTTCCATTTAAATTAAGATTTTTTATGTACAGATTGAACACCTTAAGTCTTTACAGTATGCAAATATTAATTTTTTTAAAGTCATTTAATCTTTTGTTATGTTTTAAGATTGATAAAAGAAAAATTTTTTATCGAAAGGTTTTTTTACTGCCTTAAATTTTCTATTGAGCACCTACGTCTCTAGTCATTCTCATCGAGCTATAACTCCGCTTTTCTGTCTATTCGAACGCAATTAGCTATCATAAAGTAAAAACTGCATATTGGTATCCAAGGTTTAGTAAGTTAAATCAAATTTCCTATTAATCATCTAATGTCGGTTGAAAAACCGAACAACTGCTAAGTATTTGTGTGTCTTCACAACCGTAAAACATATGGATGTGTGCATATCATGATTTCAAAATCGCGTTTGAAAATATATTTTTCAAATAGTTTTCTCACATAAAAAAGCTATTTTAAAAATATTTTTCTCAAATATATATATGTGTGTGTGTGTGTATAGTTGCTAGAGCATTGAAGTCTCTTGGTCTTGGAGAAGGAGGAGGACGAAAGCGTGGCGTACACGGGCCGTTTGGCACGTGCGGAATTCGATTCCGCAGTGAGCATTTTCACAACACCACCTCCCACTGAATTAATAAGTAATTGCATTTTTTTTCCGACCAAAAAAAAAAGTAATTACATTTTAAGCCACCAGTTTTGACAAATAACAAAAAGAATGATGCCCGATAAAAAAAATTAATACCACAAAAAATTCCAAATTGATACATCCGTGATAAATTTATTCCAAATTAATTTTATGACTACCAAAAATTTAAAACTGGTATACATGTGATAAATTTACCAAAAACTAAAATTTTTAACCACAAAAACTCTAAATTGGTGTACTTTTGATAAATTTACTGTTCGTCTGTTTCACTTAAATTTGATTAATACCGCAAAAAATTACACTCGTAACAGATGGAGAGTAAAACCCTCAAATTGGTATACTTGTCAACTGCCACGCGTTACTAAACTTAGCAATTTGAAGGTAAAATATAACGAAAACTAACAGGCGTAAATTTTTTACGGGCATACTAGTTTGGGATTTGTGTATTAATTTGGAGCATTTCGTGGTATTAAATCTATAAAAAAAAACATAAACAAGAAAAATCCAGTAAATCATTTTTATTCCAAAGACCCATGTTTCAAAAGGAAAAGACAAGTGCTGCGACTTAAATTTAATTGGGCCGAGCTTGGAGCTCTAGTCTTCACATGAAAATGGATCAGGTGTATTCAATCACGGGCCTAACTTGAAGATGGGGAAATTCAATGAATCCTATGGCTTGCTTTGTGTAAAAATGAGTGATTCGAAAAATATTTTCCTAAAATAATCATTTGTATCGCTTATAAAAATAAATGAATGAAAAATATTTTCATTATCTGCGAAAATAGTTATGCATAGATTGTTATTGATGACGAAAACATTTTCTATCTATTGATTTTTCTGAATAATAAAAGCAATCATCCTTCAGAGAACGTTTTTCAAATCACTCATTTTTCCGCATAATGAACGCACCCTAAAAGGGTTGCTTCTCCAGCCAGCCATCTTGATTTATGAATGTGTCGACAGTGATCAATTGTTGTAGTTCCTTGCTCGATAGTGTCTTCTCCCACTTGATCCGTTGCGACAAGTCCGCCCCGAGCCCGGTGCATTGGTTCTCCACGAAGGTTATTGTGCCCCTGTTCATCGATTTCGAAGGAAAAAAAAAATGAAGCAATCAATTGTGGAATCATCGTTGCTCTTGATGCAATCACACTGGCATTTTATCGATGAACTTCCCTACACTTCATTGGCATATAACCAGGGATCCCATCCCTTCGGCACTATGATGTTTGAGAGACCTGTCTGGTGAAACACAACTCTTGCGTGCGGCCTGTACGCCCTTCCGAGGTAGACGGGCCCTGTCCCCACCACGTAACACCGATCGAAGACGAACCCGCTAGTGTCCTTCAAGCCGTTGCGGCCCTGAGCCGTGATATAGCCTGCTAATCCGCCTAGGAGAGCCGTGCTTGCGTTTATCCTGCAGCCCTGCATGTGATCATGCTTTCCTAAGTCCGCAAATAGTTTACGGTCATGGTTGTAGTTTTGTAGAGAAAGGACAGGTTTTGCGTATGTAACATTTGTGTTTGACCTGATAGATGGATTGGCCGCCGCCCCAGATGAAATCCGCGGCACCCTCGATGTAGCAGGAGTTGAAGTAGTGACGTCCTTGGTTGTCTGACAGTGTGTCTTGCACGCTGATGAACGCGCAACTATAGAACGAGACTTTGTCCGTCGTTACTTGGAATGCCGGGGCCGGCTTGATCGAATTCCAATCTCCACGTCGTGTCAATTCGTTGTAGGTATTCTGCTAGGAATTCCGACAAAATCTAAGTATTTTCACGAATTCTAAAAAGACGGAGCAATTGTTAAGCAGAATCAATCAAAGTAGCGTTCAATCAATCATAGTGTGAAGTGCACAAGGTCAACAGATGTTCTGAAGTCCATACAAAAACGAGGTCCTTTTTCCGAATGCAACACCAGGGTTAACCGCATTAGCCATAGAATGTGTATGCATGACAATTTCTCAGAAAGGGAAATTCTGACCTTGAATCCTATATTTTTGGCTTTGAAATTATCCGCATAAAGCGTGAAGGTAGCGCTTTGATCAACTTCACCTGCGCTGCTCCACTCAATGATGGTGTCCCTTTCCGTGTTCCCTTCGAGGACTATGCATGGCTTGTCCAAAGGTATCGTAACCTTTTCCCTGCAGAAACCGCACAACACTTACATTTTGTTCGAGAGCTAGCTTGGTCACATGAAATGTCACATTTTTTTCTACCTACTTGTAAAAGCCAGGCCTGACCAGGATACGAGTCCAGACGCTGTTCGGCGCCGGGATGGAGTCGACGGCTTTTTGCACCGTGGTGAATTGCCCCTGGCCCGACCGATCTACGACTATGGTCGTCGAATCTTGACCTCGATTACTACAGTCTTGACAAAAGCTAACCTTTGACAGGCTCAGCAAAGCCAATAAGAGAGCACTAAACGGCAAATACTGCATCTCGAGTTAAAGAGATTTCTGCCAAAGACCAGAGAAACTTGAAGCAAATCGAAGCTATGCATGTGTAGCTTTATATTGGAACTCAGGCAAGCAAATATGCATTAGCCACAAACAACTTTCTCTATTCTGTGGATTAAGATTCACCCGTGTATTGATGATTTATAAGGCAGGCGTTTAAAGATTGCCTCCCATACATGGTCGAGAATGAATTCCAAGCTCAATAAAGAGAATGACAGATGGAATTCTTAACAAAGGAGCTAGTTGTATCTGTCAAAGGATACCAAATCTGGAATTTGATATTCAGCAGATCTCTAGCAACCATGCCCGATATTTAGCAATTGCTCATGATATTCGGTGAATCTCTTGCAATCACTCCTTGATTTCTTTTCGATTTATTGTTGATTTGTTTATATCTTTAACTTCTTATAAATAGAAGCTGAAAAGAGAGATAAAGATGTACAAAAACATTCATAAAAATTACAATATAGTTTTACATTTTTAACATGGCATCAGAGCTTTTCTAGCGAAAGCTTTCTTTTTATTCTTAAATGGCATCCTCGCCTTCAACATCTACTTCGATCTCGAGTACCATCTCTGGCTTAACAACCTAGGTATTTGGATCCATAGCCACTAGAATTCCTGCAAATTCCATCTCCTGTCCAGCAATTGGAGTCAAGCTCATAGGAGACAATTTTGTTATTTGGAGTTCATGCCTATTACCGTGTCTTTGAGTAAGCAAACTACTACCAATTGTGGAAGGATCTTCAGTATGTCTACCTAGCCAAATTGTGCAAACAGCAGATGGAACCACCACCACTATTCTGAACCCAGCATATGACGAGTGGGTAACACGCGATCAAATCGCACTTGGGTGGATTCTTAGCATGACATCCGACGCCATCGTCGGTCAGCTTTCGAATTTCAACACATCCGTAGAAGCATGGGAATTCCTTGGTACATCTTATGCTGCTCATAATCTTGCTAGAGCAACTCATCTTAGAATGCAGCTGCAAGCTCTTTGGAAAGGTAACCAAACAGTTATGAAATTTCTTCAACAAGTCATTGTTCTTGCTTCGATTGACGAGATTATTTCCGATCATGAGTATCAAACTCACATTTTTCGTGGATTGGGAGCCAAATATCAAAGCCTTGCAGTATCCATATCAGTGCAAAGTCAAAATCAAATAATGACTAGAGATCTGCTGAATATTAGATTTCAGATTTGACAAGAGATGCCCTTCACGATCTCATATTATCCCATGAGGCACGCTTATACCTCATGGAGTCTACCGTTGCTCCACCGGCTGTATTTGCTGCACATTTTGATGGGCCTACAATGGTTTCCTCACAACCTCAAAGATCACGACAATAACATGTTGTCAGATATTCTCGAGGTAATGGGCATTCTTTCCAAAATCGGAATCAAGAAGGAAGAGATAGAAATTATCGAGGGGCTGGCCAGCAATATCACAATCGGAATCTCAACACCAATTTCAATCCGTCTTTTGGCAATAACCAGAGTTAGAGACGAAGCAATCTTCATTGTCAGATTTGTAACAAGCATGTTCACAGTGCCAATGTTTGCCGCGACAGGTATCTTCAGCATCCACCATCCGAATTTTCTCCTCAACTCAACTTGGTTGAAATTCCTCATCCACCTTCCATCTTCTCCAGTGAATCTTGGTATCCTGATTCTGGTGCTACCCACCATGTGACAAATAATCCTTCCAATCTGTCTAATGTTCAGCCTTATTTTGGATCCCAACAAGTCACCATAGGTAACGGGTCCCATCTACCCATTACTCACACAGGTAGCTATGTTTCTCCTCATTTTTGTATGTCTAATGTTCTCATTGTTCCCACAATCAAAAAGAATTTGCTATCTGTAGGTCAGTTTTGTCAAGAAAACAACTGTGATTTCCTATTCTCATCAAACTCCTTTTTTGTGAAGTGTTGTCACACGGGGAGGACTCTACTTTAAGGGGAAACTGATCACGACCTTTATTTCATTCCAACATCTTTTTCGCAATCGTCATCTCCATCCGTGTTCCAAGCCTCTGCAACCAATCTTGTTCATCTGTGGCACAACCGACTTGGTCATGCCGCCTTCTCAGTTGTTTGTCAAGTTCTTAATAAATCACCGGTGGCACTCTCACCGTGTCCTATGTGTATGTCTAGTAAGAGTCTTAGTCAATTTCATGCACCCACCCATCATAGGTCTACCTTTCCGTTGCAGTTAATTCACTTTGTTGTATTGGGTCCAGTTCCTGTAACCTCTACATCTAATAATCGGTATTATATTTGTTTTGTTGATGACTATTCCACATTTACATGGCTATACTTGTTGCAATCTCGTGATCAATTCCTCTCCATTTTCTCTGTGTTCCTTAATTTTGTGGAAAATCAATTTTCCGCCAAAGTCAAAGCCATTCAGTGTGATTGTGCACGCGAATTTCTCTCAGCCTCTTTTCAGCGTTTATTATAGGATCGTGGCATTCATCAAAGGACCTCATGTCCTCATCAACATCATCAAAATGACATAGCTGAGAGAAAGCATCGCCATATTGTTGAAATGGGCCTTTCAATGCTTAATCATGCTTCTGTGCCACCTCGCTTCTGGGATTCTGCATTTGAGACTGCAACTGCAGTACATATTATCAATCGGCTGTCGACACCAGTTCTATAGAACCGAACACCATGGGAGACACTTCATAAAGCTGTTCCCTTTATTCATTACCTTAAGGTTTTCGGGTGTGTGGTTTACCCCAATCTTCAATCTTATGCAAAGAACAAGCTCCAATCCAGATCTCATTTATGCATTTTTCTAAGATATCCGTCGTGCTACAAGGGCTACCATTGCTATTCTCTAAGAGATCGTCGCATCTACATCACCAACGATTCAGTTTTTTATGAGCAATTATTTCCTTTTACTACCTCTAGTCCAATGAATGTTTGTCAAACCATTGTTGCGGCTCCAGCTTGTCTTATGCTCCCTCCATTTTTGAACAAAAATGTGCAACAATCTCAGTCAATGGAGCGCATCTCTACTACCCCAACTAATTTTCTTCCTCCTATACGGGTTCAGCAAAATTCTCCAACACCTTTTTTAGAATCGGAGCCATCTTTGCTTTCAGGTCCACCACTACTGATGTTCGAAACGATAGTGACAGCACCTCCAACTCTCCTTCATCGCCAGCTGCCTCATCTCATCCTATGGTGATAAGGCTGTGGGATGGAACTTTGGTATGGCGTCAACTTCGGGTTGATCACACTTATGCCCTGTAAACCGAAGCTTCCTCAATACCGACACCGACTTCCTTCACTCAAGCAAATAAAGATCCAGCATGGCGAGCAACTATGAATGAAGAATACATTGCCTTGATGCACAATCAGACCTGGACCCTTGTATTTACACCAAAAAAGTGCAAACCCATTGGTGGTAAGTGGGTATTTCGAGTCAAGCTGAAGGCTAACGGATCCCTTGAAAGATACATAGCTCGGTTAGTCACCAAAGGCTTCAATCAACAAGAAGGGGTAGATTTCCATGAAACTTTTCGTCCCGTGGTAAAACATGTAACGGTTCACATCGTTATTTCTCCTGCCTTCAGTCAGGGATGGCAGCTTCAACAATTGGACATGAAGAATGCTTTTCTCCATGGTCATCTTGAAGAGGAAATTTATATGTAGCAGCCTCCAAGCTTCGTCGACTTTACTCATCCTCACCATGTATGCCGTCTTCAACGTTCACTTTATGGACTAAAACAGGCACCGTGTCACGCCCTAAACCAAGACGGGCTCGCAACACTCCTTCGGTGGCCGTATTGAATGCGATGTCCCAGGATGAGTTGCCAACCCAAACGTAATACGCAAAGATGAACGCAAACAGAATCAGAAAATTAAATAATCCAGACAAAAAAAAAATAATGACAAAGGGTAGTATTTGAAGACCATTAAACTCATAACATTAGCTTAAGACCATAAAATTCATACGTTAGGCTTCTAGGGTCAGCATCCATCTTCATCATCAAAAAAGGACAAGTGGTAGGGTAAACTACTAAATACACAAAAAGGACCCTACCAAAAAGCTCCTAAGTCCGGTCACCCAGATCCCCCTACGGTGCCCAATTCGAATCGGACCCTGAAGACTCCAACTCAGTATCGGAGTTGATCTCGATTGACTCATCCTCGTGTTCGGACTCCATAGGCTCCTCCTTGGGCTTAGGCTCCATGGGCTCCTCCTTAGGCTCAGGCTTGGGTCATGATGTGAGCTCAGGTTCTAGGCTAGGGTTCTCTGGTGGTTCGTTGGGATCCGTCACCTCACCATCGGGAGCATACTTGTCCCAGGGCTCCCAATTCACTGCATTCTCATGATCATGCCGCAACCCCTCAAAACCGTGGATTGGCCCAGTAGTCTCCAACCCGATAGATGATACCAAGCCAAATAAGTATGGGGCTATAGGTCCTCTAAACCCTCATCTACCCAAACTGTGGTAAGGTGCCTAATGTAAAACTGATCTAGGCTTACCGGATATTCGGTTTCCTTATGTATCGTGAGCATAGGGACCCTAAAACGCCTAGCTGGCGGCATGTTTAAGGTCGGGGATCTGAAAAGGTTTGCATTATAGTAATAAGAATAAATCTCAATAAGCAGACAACTTATACCCCATATAGGTTAATGCGTACCCAGACGAGTCTAACATGGGATCAAATAGCCAACGCATTCAATTCCAACAAACAAACTTACCTCGCCACAATTCATATGCCAACTCTGCACATTAGTCAAATCACATAAATATCATAATAACTCATGAACACATCGCTATCATTCAGGCGCCATATACATACATTCACTTAATTCAATCACACTAAATTCGTATGCGTGGCCGATCAACTTTCCACGACCCGGGTCAACACCTTATAGGTCAGACCTCCGATGAAGCCGAGCTCCGCCCTTCACTGAACCTTTTACACTTTCATACGACTTACGTTAACACGCCTCAGGTCATCCCTCCGATTAATCCGGGTTTCATCCTTCACTGGACATTTCACACTTTCACATGACCCGCATCAACACGCCTCAAGTCAGCTCTTTGATCAATCCGAGCTCCGTCCATTACTAGACATTTCACACTTTCACACAACTCGCATCAACATGCCTCAGGTCAGCCCTCCGATCAATCCGGGCTCCGTCCCTCATTGGACATTTCATACTTTCACACGACCTGCGTCAACACGCCTCAGGTTAGTCCTCCGATCAATTCGGGCTCCGTCTTTCACTGGACATTTCACATGCACATACATCACATTACAATTCGCTATTCTCACACGTTATACAAATCCAATTTCAATCACAAACTTATCACACTAGCCCACCAATTTAACACTCAAGTCAGCTCAATCACACGTCAATTTCACCCATAAACGCCACGATAATCCGATCATCACACCCACATAAATTAGCAACTCAACATGCCACATAATCATTGCAATTCAATCTACCAATTAACCACATTTATAAATTGGCCCTAAACCAAACTTAGCCACTAAACTGGTATTAATCACACCCTAAACAAGTTTAAAAATACCCATTATACTAAGTAGGGTTTAGGAAGTCACTTACCTAAGTTTGGTCATGGAAAAATCTACACGGGCTCAAAATGGCCTGGGTGAACAATGGCAACTTGGTGCGGGTGAGGGCGTGACGGGCAAAATGGCTGACAAGGCGCTTGGCCATGGGTGGGCAATGGCTTAGGCGACTTGGCCGCGGGCTGGGCAAAGGGCAAGCGGTCGGGACGCGCGGGCAACGGGCTAGGTGAGCGATTGGGCGACTCGGCCACGGCTTGGGCGAGCGGCTGGGCGTAGGCAATGGACCCCGCCACGGCCGGGCAACATGGGCTAAACGTGCTGGGCGAGTGGCTTGGCTGGCCGATGAGCTAGCTGGGTAGCACGGCGGTGGCAACGAGCAGCGATGACGGCGACGAGTAGCGGTGATGGCGACATGGTGGCGAGCTGGCGGCGATTGGCTCAGCCAAGGCACGAGCAGCCCCACCAAGGTAGCGGCGACGGCAGCTCGAGGGGAAAGCTAAGCGGTGGCGGCGAGCTACGGTGACGGGATGGGCGACGATGGCGGCGATGAGCTCGGCCAAAACAGAGAGAGGCCGGAGAAGAGAAAAACAGGGAGAGGAGAGGTTGCACAGTGGTCTGGGCGGCACGGCGAGTGAAGGTTGGTGGCTGGGCGACGCAAGACCGGCTGAGTGAGCTGCCAATGCAGTTGTAGGCTGGCAGTTGTAGGGGCGATAGGCGTCGATGCGGCTTGGCTAAGGCGACGGTGGAGGCGGTGGTTGGGTTGGGGTGACGGTTAGACGGCGAGCAGGATGGACGACGCGGTAGCGGTTGGGTGAGCAGCGGCGCGAGGTGGTCGGTGATGGGCGGTTGGCAGTGACTGGTTAGGCGAGTAGAAGAAGATGCAGAAATAGAAGCAGTCGGGGCGAAAGAAAGGAAGAAGAAGAAGAAGAGAAGAAGAAGAAAGAAGAAAAGAAAAGAAAGAAAAAGGAGGAGAGAGAGAGTTTGCATGAAGAGCGGGTGGACGTGCGCAAGGGGATGGGATGCGGCAAAGAGAAGAGAGAGAGAGAGGGAACAAAAGTCAACGCAATGATTGCGCGATCCAACAGCCCACGTTCAAACCCAAAATCGATTTAATGGTCTACGAAAGTCCTAATTAATAAATTAGGAAAAATGCCAGAAGATACTAATTAAAACACACTACAAGGGAGATCTATATTAGTCCAAATCCGCACCTGGTCCAAATTTCACTTTTCACTTATCCTAGGCAATATTGACGCTGGCCACAATAATATCGACACTGTCCCATTAAATTTGTTATGAAACTCTGAGAAATTCGACATCAAAGTTCGGGCTCTAAATAACGGCTAAATTTGATCAAGTGCGATTCTAGCGAAATTTCTAATTTAAAAAGAAATAACCCAAGAGTGATCAGTTCCGAGCGAGATTTTGTTATAAGTGCACTGACGAAATACACGTTTTGTAAATTCCAAAAATGAGTTGAAATTCGGAATGTCACACACCGCGTGCATGGCACCAACAACTAAGTTCTTTTCTTCTCTCTCTTGGGTTTCAAGTATCTCGCGCTAACTCCTCTTTATTTATGCTTCACTCGACAGCATACAATGTCTTTCTCTTGGTATATGTAGATGATATAATTTTAACTGGGTCGCCCTTAGCGCCTTTATCTGCTCTAATCAAATCCCTACAATGAGAATTTGCTATTAAGGACCTCAGCAAGCTCCATTATTTTCTCAGCATTGAATTGCAAAGAACTAACAAAGGTGTACTACTCCATCAAGGCAAGTATGCACACGACATTCTTCAACGTACCAATATGCAAGATGCTTGACCAGTCACGACTCCTTGTGTTACCGGTATTGACCCATCTTTATTGCAGCACGGAGCTTTATTTCATGATCCTACCTTATATCGTACTACTATCAGCTCTCTCCAGTACCTTACCATCACTCAGTCAGATCTTGCCTATGCGGTGAATACCATGTGTCAGTTCATGCATACCCCCATTGATGCACATTGGCAGTTCGTTAAGCAAATTCTGCGTTTTCTGCGTGGTACTACTAATTATGACGTTATGCTTACTCGTAGCTCTACTTGTCAACTACATGCTTTCTCTGACGCAGGCTGGGCAGATGACCATGACACTTGTAGATTTGTTGGTAGTTATAGTATCTTTCTTGGATCTAATCTTATTTCCTGGAGCTCTCGTAAACAATGGACTGTTGCTCGCTCTAGCACTGAAGCGGAATTTAAGTATCTAGCCGATACAACGGCTGAGCTCATATGGATAGAAGCCTTGTTACGCGACCTCCATGTCTCCTTGCCGAGTCCTCCTGTCTTATGGTGTGACAATATTTCGGCTATTTACCTCACTGGTAATCTTATTTTTCATGCCCGAACGAAGCATGTTGAGATTGACTATCATTTCGTTTGGGAGCAGGTGGTTCAGAAGCAACTCCATGTTCAGTACATCTCCTCCATAGATCAACCTGTGGACATCTTCACCAAAACCCTATCTACCACTCGATTTCATCTATTGCAGTACAAGCTTACTGTGAGATCTCTCACATTAGCTTGTGGGTGGATGTCAAAGGATATCAAATCTGGTATTTGTTGTTCAACAGATCTCTAGCAACCATTCCCGATATTAAGCAATTGCTCTTGATATTTAGCGAATCTCTTGCAATCACTCCTTGATTTCTTTCTAATTTATTTCTTTCTAATTTATTGTTGATTTGTTTATATCCTTAACTTGTTATAAATAGAAGCTGAAAAGAGAGATAAAGATGTACAAAAACATTCATAAAAATTACAACATAGTTTTACGTTTTTAACAGTATCAATGGAGAGAATTGCCGTTTTCGACAGTGTTGCAGCAATCTGCTCTCATTAGATCTAGACAAATGGAGCATATCGTCAGTCCAAAGTCCTTGTTTTGGACAGCGGAATTTGATCATTATCTGGCCGAAACTGAAAGCTGCTGCTCAAAAGAAGCAATCATCGAAATGGAATCGATTGTTTCTCGTTCGAGATGGGGACTCACTCCATATGAAGAAGAAATCTCGAATGGAAGCTTTGCCATCAAAACTTCCCCCAAACACCGCGCAGTTGCCACTGTTTGGTGGGACTGAGAGGAAATGACAGCTTATTGCTGTAACCTTCGATGTGGGAACGCCCTAAGAATTTGAACTTATCTCGGTGGTCGAACAAATAAGGACATCTGCGCCTTACCTCTTCTGCGAGCTGTCGAGCGGCCTCTCTGTCGGTGTGCTTTCGTCACCAGATTTTTAGATGAGGAATACTTGGGCGACGTGGCACTTGATCCTTTCTATGGATGGACGAACAAGTTCAATCTCGTAAATTAAGTTCTTTAACCTCAAAAGTAGATATCTGGTAAATTTTCAAGATACGACAAATATTTCCGCACTAAAGATAGATGAAGCACATTATGTGCTCCGACCAAAACTAGTGGCAGAGCAAGCTTGCAAGTATTGTCGCCAATCTTCTTTAAGATTAAGAGTGGCTCAACGTATCATAGACTTAACTTGCCACATGTGCCAAATCATATAGCGCCCTTCATAGGAGAAATATTTAGGTGTGCGTGACCCCCTTCACTAAATTCCACTCTGCTCTTTTAAGGTCTGCATAATTTTTCTAACAATTTTATGTTGCTTTAGGACGCTCTGGGATCAACCTGCTCTTTAGATTTCTCAATAAACTTTGGGCTAGTTAGTTTATTTTCACCAACATCATCCCAAAAAATAGGAGTTCTGTATGTTTGACCCTATAAAACTTCAAAATGAGCCATCTTAATGTTGGAACAATAGCTATAAGAAAATGCCGCCAAGTGTAAGTGTTTATCCCAAGAGCTGCCAAAGTCAGTAATGCAAGATCTCAACATGTTCTCTAGGGTCTGAATCATTATCTCTGTCGTCCATCTGTATGCAGGCGAAAGTTTAGTATGCAACGAGTCTTGTAAACTCAAAATTAGACACGAATCTAATTGGCCCTATTTACCAGTTACCATAAAGATAATACATACACCAACCAAATTCAATGGTTAGCTTCTTCTTCTTTTTTTCTGAAAAAGAAAGCAAATATCTATACTCACAATTATTGGGGAAGGAGAAGTCTAATACATGGAATCATCCAGTCAGATATCATGGATTTCATTAGGGCTGGGTCATATCTTTTGATTCTCTATTGTCTGCAAAATTGAAATGGCCATGTTGCTCCCTTGGACCAACTCCACTAGTGTTAAGGCTGAAGAAAACGAATCAATTAACTTTAGCAATGACAAGTATGGTATTAACCCATACTAATTACATGAAATGAAATGCCGCTTCTGAATTGGGCAGTGAAAGCATGAAATTGATACAAATATTTGAGTTGCCGAAAATGCAACCTTGCATGATTACCTTCCCACAAAGGAGGAACAACTTTTGGCATCCTATGATATGCCAAAGTGTATGAATTCCCAACATATATACACCTTCGGAACATTTTCATGTGGGTCGATTTTGTCACCTGAAAACGCCCAAATAAGCTAATCAGATCATAAACAATAAAATGAGAGATGCACATGGTTTCTGCAAAGACTAAAATGGTTGCTTCTCCAGCCAACCATCTTGATTTCTGAATGTGTTGACATTGGTCAACCTATATAGAACTCCTCACCTGATAGTCTTTTCCCACTTGACTCGCCCGGGCATGTTAGCCCCTGGCCCGTTGCATTTGTTTTCTGCGTAGGTTATTGTCCCCCTATTCTTCAATTTTGAAGAAAATAAGGCAATCGGTTGACATTTGAATCGATTAATATAGGCATCATTGCTCTTAATGGAATAACATCAGTGTTTATTGATAAACTTCCTTACTCTTGACCAGCATATCTTCAGGAGTCCCATCCCTCTAGCACCACAACGTTTGAGAGATCTGTCTTGGAAAACACTACTCTTGAGTAGTGCCTATCCGCCCTTCCGAGGTAGACGGGCCTTGTCGCCACCAGGGAACAATAATTACGCTAGTACGTCGCATTACCGCGGCCCTGAGCCGTGATGTAGCCCGCGAATCCACCTAGAATATCTGTGGTTGCATTTATCTTGCAATCCTGCATATAATCATGCTTTCCTAAGTCCAGGAATAATTTATGGCCGCGACTATTGTTTTGTAGAGAAATGATGGTTTCGCATATGTTAAGTTTGTGTTTGACCTGATAAATGGATTGGGCATAACCCCAGATGAAATCCGTGGCCTCCGCGATGTAACAGGATTGGAAGTAGTGATGCCCTTAGAAGTTTGTTATCGTGTCTTGTGTGACATCCGGAATTTCCATAATCGTATTTATATGACATTTGGAAATTTCCGTATCCAGTAATGATACTTAGATCATAAAGCTAAGTATTATTTTGTTTAGAATTCGGCAGACAAGTAGAAATCTTAGTTTGGATGATAAATTTGTGAGGCACGGATGATGATTTCGTGAACAAAATCGTTCCGAGTTTGACATGTTGCAAATTAAAGTACATCAATGTATACGTTAATATTATAACAGTGTTAATTAATTCACCGTTGTCTAAGTAATTGATGGGTGATATTGTTAGTTTAAACTTTAGTTAATTAGTGATAATAATTAATTAATTGCAATATGGTGTCAAAGAGAGAAGAATTTTTGTTTTCCTTATAAATTCTCACAAAAACTCCTCTTATGACACATTAACTCACGTGTCATTTGGAGAACTCATGCATGGCCACATGCCACACTTAAACTTAGCTTCTTACACTAATATGACACATAATCATAAGCCATCAATACCTTTGGTGATTAGTCATCTCTAATATATCTTAACTTCTTACACTTGGCTGCAGATTGAATGACGATTTACCACCTATGTGTACATGCATTCTTCCACCTAAAATCTACTCTTACACATCACTTTAACCTCGGTAACATTGAAGGAGATTTTCATCTTGGCCATAACTCTTTTCTTCACCTTCAAACTTTCAAAAATACTCTAATTTCACTACTTTCCGATGCAAGACCTACAAGGTGGTTTTAACTTTGGATTGTTTAGACTTTGTGCAAAGTAAGTGAAAACTCTAGACGTTAAGTTAGTTCAATCTACTTAACGCTTTTAACTTGGTTGGTTGAGATATGTCATTTTGTTATGGATATAGTGATTGTTGGATTCGTTTTGCTGGTTTCATACATGTTCAAAAGGTGTGTGATTTGTTATCTTAAAGTGTAGTATAATTGGCAAGTAAAATTATTAAATCTTGTTAAATCTGAACTTGAAAATCTCATCATTGAAGGGATTATTGAATTCGTATTGCTGGTCTCATATGTATTTAAAAGGTAATTGATCGTTTTTCTTAAAGTGGGGTACATTTGGTAAGTGAAAATGATGAATCTGAACTTGAAAAAGTTATATTTGTAATCCAAACTTAATCGACGTTCATAAAATTTATTTTTTGAACCCAAATAGATTTACTCTCAGAATCTGGATATATTTATTTCTGAACCAGAGTAGATTTTACCATCAGAATCTCTCAGAATCTGGATATATTTATTTTTCAACCCAATGACGATGTGTATATCTGACTTATATTTTGATTATATTTGGTGGTATTTTGGGCAAATATTTGAATAAATAGAGTGGAATTTGTTTGTTTTTATGCATTGTGGTTAGGTGATGGTGAATGATGCAATCGTGAAAATTTTGGACGCTTTTGATGTGTTTTTGAGCTATTAGTTAGGATTCTGCATGTAAAAAATCCATTTGCCGAAGAGCCGCGCTCACGGCTTAAGGTCGCGCGGATGCAGAGCTGGTGCAGAATTTAAGGACGTGATTTGACCATTAATTTTCATATTTTCTAGATTTGATTGTGGAGGATTTTTGTACTTAAATAAGACTCTTAATTAGAGATATTAGGGATAAGCTTTTGCCTACTTTTTCTCTCTTTCAATGTTGGATAGAATTTCTTTTTCTAGTCTTTCTCTTTTTATTTAAGAAGTTGAATGCAAGAGGAGAGGAGGCTGGACTCCTAAAAATTCATAAACATATTTTTTTCTCTTTGGCGCATTTTGTAGTCATATGTGGCTAACTCCTCTTTATTTTAGCAAAGGATTATCAAAATTCAAGTTCATTCTAGTTGTGAGATCTAAACTTAATCCTCCTTCTTAATTTTTGCAGTATTTATATATTCTCTGTTTTATTGTTTACCATTGCTTTGTTGGTTGTTACAATAAGAGCTTGCAGTGTTTGAGATTATTCATTTAACTCAATGATCAACTTTCAAACTTGAATGAGATTGCGATTGCTAGATGTTGCACAATCTGATTTTCTTTAATTTATGTTTGCTTATTTTATTTAAGTATATTCTGCATAAACCTCCCTTTTTAATTTCGCTTTTATTGTTTACTTGGTTTTCAAAGGATTAACAATTTGTTAGTATCTGTGGATTCGACTCTGCTCACCCTAAGTACAATTTATTTGTGATTTAGAGAGTATGAATTATTTTTGGTAAATTCAACCACCACCACCCGAGTAGATTTTACTCTCAGAATCTTGATATATTTATTTCTGAACCCAAGTAGATTTTACTTTTTGAACCATAATATATTTACTTTCTAAACTTGAATAGATTTACTTTCGAAACTGAGTAGGTTTACTTCCTAAACTTGAGTAGATTTTGCTTTATAAACTTGAGTATGTTTACTTTCTAAACTTGTGTATATTTACTTTCTAAACTTGAGTAGATTTATTTTCTGAATCGAGTAGATTTACTTTCTCAACTGAGTATATTTACTTTCTAAACTTGAATAGATTTACTTTTGAGTCGGATCACATATTTCTTCTTACTTATTTGCTTGAATAAAGTATTTCGTTGCTTTGAAGGATATGTGATGTGATAAGAAGGTGAGTGTCACGCCCCGAACCCTACGATGCGCGACAACCCCTCAACGGTCGAATTTGTGTAACGTCCCAGGACGCGTCGCCGACCCAAAAATCCAAACGGAGAATCAAGCACACGCGGAAGCAACATAAATGCTCGTACAATCTAAAACATGAGACTAAGGATAGCAACACAACAACATGATAAATAAATAGACATTTACATTAAACAAGGAGAAACATATATAATATCCATTACAACAAAACGTACAACTTAAAAGCAAGTCAGCAGCCACTACGACAAAAAGGGGTAGGTTGTCCGGACGGTCAGGCTACTAACTAAAAAATGGCTCCGGTCAAAAAGGTATCGGTCCAACCTAACTAGGGTTACGGCTAAACCTTAAGGTACCCAGTCCGGGTTGGATCTCGAGGACTCGGAAGAACTGTCAGACGACTCGTTCTCGGAGTCCATGGAATTTAGCTCGGACTTGGCCTCTGCCGGCTCCTCCTCTAAATCACCCTCCTTTGGCTCACCCTCTTGCTCGGGGTCCTGCTCCATTGGCTTCGGCTCGCCATCCGAATCTATAGGCTCTGGGTCGGAATCTCAGTCTACCGGCTCCTCATCCATCGGGTCTGGCTCGTCAACCTCCCAGATAATAGGCCCGTCGTTAGAATCCTCTTCGAACGAAGCTTCTGGACTCACCAAATCTCCGTCGGAACACTGAGGGTCTAAGTCACCTAGCCTATTGAACGGGACATCAAAGGTCCTAAGGGGCCCGTAAGTCTCATAGTAGTCTCTAAAGCACCAACCTATGTACTCGTGGGCCTAGAAGTGTTGCTTGTCCACGTCTACCCATACGGTGGTAAAATATCTAATATACGTATCCCCATTCCCTATAGGATACTCGATCACCTCCCAGTCTATCCGGGACGGGATCCCAAAACGGATGGGAACTTCTGACATCTTCAAGGCCGGGGGTCTAAAAAGTTCGGGTTTCAACAACAGCGAGATGAATCTCAGCGAGTAACCCCCTAAACCTAAACTAGGCTAACATACACCTTCTAACAGACAAACACATTACACAATACAGTACAACAGTCACGTGATCTCGGCCCTTTGGCCCAGATCGATCACACAGATGACCCTGCAGGTTAGGCATGTAATAATCACAATAATGGCATATACGCGAACATGCTTAGTCACACGTACGCCATGCACATGCTTACGCTTCTTGACGTTTGTATCACACACGGTTCACCGATACGCACATGCTTGCACACCTGCTAATGCACTCTTGCGCCCATATGCCCTCAATAATGCACACTTGCACATTGCCAAATTCTCATTTATTACTTGACTCACGTAAAACGTATTAGGTTTGACCCGCGTAAAACGTATCAGGTCTATCAACATACAACACTTCTTGGCCCGCATAAAACGCATCAGGCCCAGTGTCTCTAGCCCGCGTAAAACGCATCAAGCGCAACACTTGTGACATCCCGGATTTTGACTCAATTTTGGGATTTAATAAACGCGTAATTCGTCAGTGCGCTTATAATAGAATTTCGCCCGGGAACTGATCACTCTCGGGCTCTTGTTTTTAAAATAGAGATTTTGCTAGAATTGCACTCGATCGAATTTGGTCGTTATTTAGACCTCGAATTTGGCAGTCGATTTTCGGGAGTTTTGGGACAAAATAAATTGGACGGTATCGATATTATTGTGGCAAGCGTTGAGATTGTCAGGTATAGTGAGAAAGTGAATTTTTGACCAAATACGAATTTGGACTGGTAGACCTCCCTCGTAGTATATTTTTGAGTTATTTTATTTGGCCTTTGTCCCTTATTATATTTGAGGTTTATTTTGGACCGGTAGATCGCTTTCGATTTTGAATTTAGGCCGTCGGATCGTAATAATTATTTGATTGAATAATTATTTCCTCACTTCTCTCTCTCTCTCTCTCTCTCTCTCTCTCTCTCTCTCTCTCCTCTGCGCGCCCTACTTGCCGTGCACGTCTCTCCCTGCTTACGTCCCATCTGCCCATGCCCATGCAGGCCAACTCCCCTGTCATTCTCTCTTCTCTCTCCTCTTTCCTTTCTTTCTTTTTCTTTTCTTCTTCTTCTTCCTTCTTCTTTCCCCGAGCCCGGCTGGTTCTGCTTCGCCTTTGCTTCTGCTCGCCCAGCCGACGTCGCCACTGCCATAGCCCCCACTTTCTCTCTCTCCTCCTCCCGTCCGGCTGGTTCTGCTTCGTTCTACCCATATAGCCCGACCGCCGCTTAGCCGCCCTCCGCCTCCGCCCGATGTCGCTCCGCCAGCCGCCGCCCCAATCGTCCTCTTCCTCTCCCTCGCGCGTGCGGCAGCAAGCCGTTGCCGCTGCCCTTCGCGGCCGTCGTGGCCCAGCTGCACCTGGCTGTCGCCGCCATTGTCCCTGCCACTCCGACCGTCGCCATCACCACCGCGAGCTAGCCCAGCCACAGCTCGAGCTCGCCACACCTGGTCGCTACGGTTTGCTGGCTCGCCGCGCCGCCCCGTCGCCGCCGCGAGGTCGCCGGTGCCATCACCGTGGACCGCCATCCCCCTCACCTCAGTCGGCAACCCTTCTACTCCTAGCCATCACTCCTCTCTCTCTCTTCCTCTCTTGTTTGGCCGTGGAAGGCCTTTGCCGGAGCGCCGGTGCTGCCGCCTAAGCTGTCCCAGCACCACCACCGCCTCACCCAGCTTTGTCCAGCCGTCCCTCACTCTTTGGCCGTGTCCCTTTCCCCCTCTCTAAGCCGTGGAATCGCTTAGTTCGTTGCTGCCGTTCGCACCATTCGTCGGAGTTGCCACTTGCCGCCACTGTTCCGCGCGGGACCACCGCTGTCCAGCCGCCATTGCCGTGTGTTTAGCTTGGTTTGAAGCTTAGGACACCGGGTGAGTTTGACCCTAAACCCTAATTAGGATAATTTGCATTTCTAGACGGGTTTTAGGGGTTAATTAGGGTTAAATTGTGGAGATAATTAAGGGCTGGTTTTGTGGTGTTTTTGGTGACTAAGAATGATTAACTAATCGGAGTTTAGTGGCGCGTATAGTGTTGTGATGTGGCGAAGCGTAGGTGCTGAGATTCGGACGAGATGGTGGACTTAGTGGATGAAATTGATAGACCGGGTAATGGCTGATTTGGTAGCTGATTAGAATGATATTTGGGGAGCATAATGGAACATTTTGGCGATAATTATTAGCCTAGAAATTGCGGTATAGTGGCTGCCCACAACGGGATTTAATTTGGGCGCGGCGCGATTCATTTGAGGTTTAGTTGTGCAATTACCGGGAATGATCGTAGGGTGCAATTGACTGGCTAATTGAGCCTTGTCTGTGATTAATTTGATGATGCCATGTCGCATGTATAGCGGGACTAGGAATGGATTAGCTTGGTGGGCCCTGACTGCGCGAATCCTTGTTGAACTAATTGTGTGATTATGCTTGTGAATTGTGCACCGTGCATGGTTGCTTGAATTGATTTTCATGGTTGTACTAATATGTGGTTGGGTGTAATGAATTCTGGTCTGAGCATATTGCGCAACGAATTGAACAAGTGGTGTGGTGATATTACTTGCTCTTTGTGAAATGTATGATTACCCAAATGTGATTATTGCAGTCATGGATGTGTGTCACGAGCATTGGCATGGCATGCGCATTTACAAGTGTGCCCGAGTGACATGTGCATTGTGATCATCTAAAATGCCCTGATGCGTTTTACGCGGGGTTCAGATAAAAATTGATGCTTGTGAATGTGTGATCACAATAAACCCTGATGAGTTTTACGCGGGATAATGAACTCGTCCTGAAGCGTGTTACGCGGGACGATGCCTGGTTTACCGGAAGATGACCAACCTGATGTGTTTTATGTGGGTTATATGTCATGAGCCTGATACGTTTAACGCAGGCCAGAGATCGATCTCGAAGTGATAGACCTAATGCATTTAACGCTGGTTGGAGGAGAAATTGATAGATGGCAGAGTGCTAGCGTGCATTGTTGAGGCATGACACGAGTGCGAACATGAGCACGTGCATTACATACGTCGGGATTAAGTGTTATGTGTATTTGTGCTGCGATCTAATCGTTATGGTACGGTCGTGATTATATTTATAGATCGTCTAACCTGCAGGGTCGAGTAAAATTAGATTTAGGCCCAAGGGCTTGAGTCAGTTATAATTTGATTTGTGTGGTATTTAATACTCGTCAGGAGATGCACTTTAGCCTAATTTAGATTTAGGGAATTACTCATTGAGATTATTCTTACTGTTGTATAAAACCACTTTTTCAGACCCCCAGCCTTGGCATGTCTACCATTCCGGTGCGTTTTGGGATTCCGCATCATGTAGAGGGGACCAGGACGATACACCTCGTAGGGAACGGGGAAGTATATACTAGGTACTATACTTAAGTTTGGGTAGACGTAGGCGAGTCGCACTATCAGATCCACGAGTACGTGGCGTGGTGTTTCAAGGATGATTTCGGAGAGTATGGTCCTCTCCGGACTTTTGATGTCCCGTTTACCGGGTTGGGCACCCGGTATCCTCGATGCCCAGATGGCGAAGTAACTGACCCTGGCTCATCAGTCAAGGAGAGTGCGAACTCCGACGGTGTATCGGTGGAGTACGAGGTGGACGAGTTCGAGTCGATGGACATAGAGCCCGATGACGGGGACGCTGTCCCGGAGCCGATGGAGCAGAACGATGAGGAGCCTGAGCCTGTTGAGAAGGACCCCGTACTGGAGGCCGAGTCTGAGACGGACTCATTAGGGTCTGAGGAGGGGATGCCCGATAGCTCTTCATCCTCGGAGTCTTTTGATTCCTACCCAGACTGGGCACCATAGGAGTTAGCACTCGCCTTAGTTTGATAGGGCCAATACCTTTTTGACCAGTGCCCCACCATTAGCAGTAGACTGACCCCCGATGCCACTTACCCTTTTTTTGTCAATAGTGGCCTTAACCCTTTTTGGTTTTGTTGATCGGGCTGTATTAAATATTGTATTTGGTTTCCAGTATTAGTGCAAGTGTTTATTTGTAATCGTTGTTATGTGGCTATCCTCGGTTATGTGTATTTTGTTGTATGGGTGGTTTTAATTACTTTCGCATGCACTTTAAATCTCTATGTTGGGTGTTGGGTCGGCGACGCGTCCTGGAACGTCGCCTTCAAATCTACCTTGGCGAGGGATGTGGCGCGCCGAGGAGTGCGGGGCACGACAACACCAATCTCCATATATGGACCGAACCCGCGTAAAACACGTCAGGTTGGCCGTCTTTCGGCAATCTGGACATCGTCCCACGTAAAACGCATCAAGATGGGTTCAATACCCCGCGTAACACGCATTAGGGTTTTATTTGATCATACGTACACATACACCAATTTTTATCCGAACCCCGCGTAAGACGCATCATGACGATTAGGTGATCACATGCTCATGTCAGGCACACATACTCGCACATTTCTCGTATCAAGCCAATGCTCAACATGTGAAATGCGTGGCCATGCAGTCTAGCACTCGGGCAACAACACAATGCACAATGAGCATTCAATTCCAACCTAGGCACATAATCAAATCATGCCAAGACATGCTTGAACAATGCCACAACGTACTCAACAATTATTTGACATGCTCAAGATGTTACAATAACATGCCCAATTCGTGCCATAACCTAATCACTTAGCCAATTTAATTCCACTCGGCATAACACACAATTGGCACTCATATTTTTAGTACTTAATAAATGGAACTCACACCAATTATTGGCCAATCATACACTGCATCGTTCGGCTACACAAACACATGACATGGTATAATAAAATTGATCACGATCAAGCACAAATTAGCCACTAATCGGTCAATCTAAGCACCCTCGGCAATTACACAATTTAATCTCAAATTATCCAACTTAGGCCCAATCAAATCCACCAATTTATCCTTACCAAAAAAAAAAATCCACCAATTTCCAGCCATTAAATAGCCCACTCTAGGGCACTAAACCACATTGAAATAAGCATATTAGGCTCCCAATTCATCACATAATCCACTACTAACCAATAGCCCACTAATCAACCCCTAAAATTTCCCTAATTAACCCCTAAATTAACCTAAACCCATATAGAAATGCTAGTTAGCCTAATTAGGGTTTAGGGTTAATACTCACCTAGACTCCTAAGCCCCTAAGGCGAGCTGGGCTGACGGGGAAACAAGTAGCTCGAGCTGTTTTCACGGCGGCGGATGGTGGCTCCCCCGGCGGTGCAAGCGGCGGCGGCGATCGGCGGTCGTGGCTAGTTCAAATGGCGGCAAAGGGGTGAGGTGATGCTGGTGGTGGTGGACGCAAAGAGAGAGAGAGAGATGAAGGTGGTGGCGTGGTTGAGGTGGTGGTCGGGACGATCGACGCATCGACCGGAGGCGGCGTGGATGGCGATCGGCGGGGACGGGCGCGCCAAGGGGCTGATCTGGCGGTCCTCATGTGGCCAGATGGAGAGAGAGAAGGGGAGGATGAGACGGGGTGGTGATGGCGAGACAAGGCGGGCGAATGGTGGCGTGGCTGTGGCGGTGGCGCTCCTCCGGCTGCGGCGGCAACTCATGGCTGAGCAAGGGAAAATGGAGAGAGGGAGAGAGGCGTGGAAGAGAGGGAGTGGCCGGATGGGCGATAGTGAGAAATGAGGGAGAGAGAGAGAGAGTGTGTGAGAGTTTATGGACTAGGCTTAGTGAAGTGGTTGGCCAATTTTCCAATAATGCCCATCTTGCCCTCCAATCAAGGGCTATGATTGAATCTTGCAAAAATATGCAAGGGCATTCTAGTCCATAATTTTCGGTAATGGAGGGGCTGAACATGTCCACCAAATTCCCAAAATGTCCTCCAATCAATCCTTAAAATTCGGAATACAAGTGTGAGGCTTAAGGGCAAAATCGTAATTTTCCGATTTTGAGCCGAATTTCCATTTTTCGACCACACCGATCCCAAATATGGTTGGCTACCATAATATGATGTTGTCCTCGCAAAATAGTCGCATACGTCCAAGAAATTCAACGCTCAAGTCCGGACTCAATTTTACGATCAAAATTGCTCAATTACAATTTTAGGATCTCTCACTAATAGGCGGCTGTTTAGGGATTACGTGTATTGACCTAGGGTTACTTGAGTTATGACGGTCTCAATTACTAAGAGAATGTGAGGATTTATCGCTAGTTTCGAGAATTACAATCGTTCGGATTAAGTTCGGGATTGTACGCCACGCGTATTCTCGGTCGTGCGGAATCACTCACGATCCGATCGTACATCGTTGGCCAAACCAAATCTGTCACCTTCCTAGGATAGGCCCACATTGGCCCAAAATATTTCCTCGTCGTTTCTCGGAATCGGAGCTTGATTCGCGATCAAGTTCCTGGTCTACGTACCATTTTTCTAGTTAGCCATTCCCCATCGGTTAGTGTCCCGAAAGTGATCAATTCCGGGCGAGACTCATTAAAATGAAATGAGAAATAACATTAATTTCATTGATCCAGGAAGTGGGTCCAATTCATGATGTTACAATGAGTATATGCATGTAAATACTTATTTATCATGGCTTGCATGAGGATAATATATTTTCTGTCACCTACAAATCAATGGTGATGATGCTTTGTTATGAGGATGCCCCATAGGTTGGGATGCCTTGAAAGGTGTATCGGAATGTCTCGAGAGTCGAGATGCCGCACAGGTTGGGATGCCTCGGAGGGTGTATCGAGATGCCTCGAAGTTGATATGGCCCGTGGGTTAGGATGCCTCAGGAGAGTTCGGGAGGAGAAGTAACGAATCTAACGCATGAGTATGAGTGTTATACCATATGCTTGCGTCTGAACTAAAATATTGTGAAATAATGAAGTAATTAGCTTATTGTGGCATATCCAAATGAGAAAGGTATAACATTTATTCAAGTTCTCTATATACATATTCGTTGTTATGCATTTATGTTGTTTATGCAAGGTGAAATGGTATAATGATTTTCTTAACTTAAAATTAGAGATTTCATATACTGGCCTCGGCTCATTCCTTTAGTTTTCAGACATATAGAATGGATGTTTCACATCCTTTGCATTTTGGAGTTCCCATGTATTATGAAGGTGTCTATGAAATAGTGTTTATACCTGAGCCTGAAGTAATATATACCAAATGTAGTTCTACTATGTGGATCGACATGGGTTTTTTGGAGTGGGTTCCCTAACGATTTGTCGTACGGTATTGGAACCTCAACGTCGAGCATCAATCTTTTGTACGGGCAGACTTTTGGAGTATATTCTAGTACGGAGATAGGCAATATCGACCTACCTAGACTTTTGTTTTTTGTGATTATGTGAACTATGGAATGGAGTTGTAAATATGATAAGTAATGTAAGTAAAGAAGCATAAGTACTTTGACTATACTCATGTGAATTTCATGGTTAAGAAACGTTCATTTAACTTCTGCTTGTCTAATTATTAAGATAAGAGACATGTGTCACACGTGACGTTCTAGGGAGTCACATCTTGCATGCCGTGCACATTAATATAACAAGACTTTATCCGACGTTATATGGAACACCGAGGCCAATTGGATCGAACTCCATTCTCCATGTCATGTCATTTCGTTGTAGCCATTATGCCAAGAATTTCATTTGGGTCAAATATTTCTCGAAACTTGAAATAAATGGAGTAAATGTTATGCACAATCAATCAGACTTGTACTCAATCAATCATAATATGAAGTACATGAGGTCGATAGATGTACTGAAGGGGAAAACTGTCCAAAAAGTTCTAAATCTATTGCACTTTTGTTAATTCAGTTCTAAACCTTTCAATTTTATCAATTGAATCATAAACTTTTTCACATTTTGCCAATTGAGCCAATCCAGCCAATTTTGGCAGAAATTTGCTGATGTGGACACTAGCCATCTTACGTGGCAAGGCTAGCGCTCACGTGAACAGATTTTATTAATTTTTAAAAAAATTATTTTTTAATTTTAATTTCTTTTTTTTCCTCTTCTTCCTTTGTCGATTGCCCAGCCTCTGGTGATCGATCGAAGGCTACGACTGGTGAGGGTTGGCCTCAAGTGAGGTCGCCCTCACTAGGATTTGGCGAGGGATGACCTCATTGGCCTTAGGGGCGAGCCTCGCTCGTGGCACCCTCTTTGGCCTCTGGCGAGGGCGAGCCTCGTTCGTCAAAGGTCACTGTTGAGGCTAGGTGACTGACAAAGGGAGAAGAGGGAAAAAATAGAAAAGAAAAAAAAGAAATTTAAAATATAAAAAAATAATTGTAAAATTCAAAAAAATATTTAAAAAGTAATAACTTTTGTCTACGTTAATGTTGGTTGTGCCACATAGGACGGCCGATATCCACGTCAGTAAATTTTGGCCAAAATTGACTAGATGGATTCAATTAGCAAAATGTGCAAATGTTTAGGATTAATTGGCAAAATTGAAAGGGTTAAGACTGAGTTGACAAAAGTGCAATAGATTCATAACTTTTTGGACAGGTTTCCCTATACTAAAGACCATACAAAACAAAAGACATGGACTAAAGAATAGGGAAATGCATGGGATTAGCTATTTTTCAAAAATAAAAAATAGAAATTACTTATGAAGGGTAACTCTTACCTTGAATCTTGTATTTCTGGCTTTGTATTTTCCGCAAAAAGCGTCAAGGTAGAGCTTTATTAACTGCACCCTCATTGCCTCACTCAATCACGGTGTCACTTACCGAGTTCCCTTTGAGGGCTAGCATGGCTTGTTCATAGGCATCACAACATTTTCTCTGCGAAACACATTCAACACTACATTTTTTTCATGAGCTAGCTCTTGCTCATATGAAATATCACAACCTGCTTATAAATGCCTTGACTAGGATGTGAGTCTGGACACTATTTGTGACATTTGGAATTTTCTATGTTCAATAGTAATACACACACACATATGATATAAAGTTAAGTAGCTTGGAGTTTTGGATGGCTTATATGGAATTGTAGACGGGTCATTAATTTTGTGGGGAACGAAAAGTGCAAAGGATGATTTTCCACGATCGTAATCACTGGAATACAATGCTTTAGGATTAAATTGATGGATGTTGACATGTATGTTGATGGTGTAGGGTGAGGGAATTTGATTTACTGTCATATTAGTTGTAGGAGGGAATCGATAGCTCAAAAACACGTATTAGATGGTTTTCAAGTTTTGAAATTTACTGAGTGAAGATTTTCTCAGTATTCATGATCTTTCACTAGTATTCAGATTTTCTAGGAAGATTATTGAGATTTCTACTTTGAAAACCATATAGTTGAGCCATTTGTTACTTTCTAATTTGAACACTTCTCACTCAATTGCAACCAAGTATTTTAACCCACGTGCTCTTATTTGTTCCATTGAATCTTCCCCTGAGATGACATCATTCATGACATCTCTTGATAAGCTTGAATTATTACAAATCAAATAATGACTCCTAATCATGCATCGAATTGGGCAATCCTATGCTCTTTTCACTCATTATGCTCATTTAATTACTCAAATTATGCCACTTGTAACCTTTTAATTTGTACACATCTCTCTTATTAATGCTTGAAATGATTGTAACTCAAATAATGTTTCCTCATTCATGTATTTTACTTGGCCAATGATGCTCCCTCTCTCTTTCCAATCAAATTCCTTTATCTTTCCATCCAAAATCTTGCCATTTGTCACTTAAGTAATAACATTCTTTTAGTTGGCCAAGAAGAGGCCATCTTTCATTTGAATCACGATATCTTCTTATAGTTCTTCTTTTTAGGCCACTTATGAGGCCACATGTATTCCTTGGATTGAAGCACGACTCCCCCCCCCCCTCTCCCTTTACACCTAAAGCTTTTAACCCAAAGTCATAATTACTTTTAACCCATGATTAGTTGTTCTTATCTTTTTGGATCTCATGAAAGCTTTTAAATACATCCCTTGTCGATCATGTGAAGCCATTTCAAGAATCCAAATTCTAATTAGAAAGTTCTAACTTATTCTTGCAAAGAGAGAGAGAGAGAGTTCCATGCCACTTTTCCAACCTTTTTGAACAAAGGTGAAGGTCCCACATTTATGTTTTTAAAGCTTCTAAATCAATATTTTGAAGTGTTTATGAGGTGAACTTTCGGGTTTCTTCTTTCATTTTATCAAACTAGTTTTGTTTCTTACAAAGAATGAAAGTTATTAATTAGTGTTCTTGCTTATTTTACTTTCAAGGTATCCAAAACTTTAGTTTTACTCAAACCTTTTATTCAAGGTAAGT
Source organism: Syzygium aromaticum (assembly GCA_024500025.1). Classification (NCBI taxonomy): domain Eukaryota; kingdom Viridiplantae; phylum Streptophyta; class Magnoliopsida; order Myrtales; family Myrtaceae; genus Syzygium; species Syzygium aromaticum. The sequence goes on from CM044892.1 coordinate 37,527,159, forward strand.
GAAAACTTTAAGGGCCAAGTTAGATTGATCTACTTAGTATTATTGACTCGGTTGGTTGTTGGTTATTAACTTGTATTTGGCTTTTGTTGTCAAGTGTAGTTAAGCTACAATTATGGTATGTGAAATTTTTGTGTTCGTTTGAATTGGATCATTAAACTTGTTACATGCCTAAGATGTGTTTGATGGATTTCTCAGGGGATATTTGATTGTTTCTCTAAAATGTGATGACACTCTTTTAGTGATAAGAATGTGGAAAAGATGAATATAAACCTAAAAGAGATATCTTTGCAATTTAAGATGAATATAAACCTAAAAGAGATATCTTTGCAATTTGACTAAGTGTATGATTTACTAGCTAAGTGTTGTTGGTTAATCATGCGGTCGATTCTTTGCGTTAGTAATATTCACATTGTTGAATATTTGAGTTGTTGATGTTCACATTGCCGATTCTCTGAGTTAGTCATGTTCATGTTATCGAATATTTGAGTTGTCGATGTTCATATTGCCGATTCTCTAAGATGTGATGGCACTCTTTTAGTGATAAGAATGTGGAAAAGACGAATATAAACCTAAAAGTGATATCTTTGCAATTCGACTAAGTGTACGGTTTACTAGCTAAATGTCGTTGGTTAGTCACGTGGTCGATTCTTTGTGTTAGTAATGTTCATGTTGTCGAATATATGAGTTGTTGATGTTCACATTGCCGATTCTCTGAGTATATTATCATTGCTTGCATAAGAAATGAAATGAGGTAAGCATGCCGTTATTATGTGATTATTGAAAAGCATGATGAGAAATGAAAAGAGGTAAGCATGTGAACGTTATTACCCACACATTTGATCATTAAAATGCAAGGTAATAATATGTATGAAAAAATGTTGTATATTGGATATCAATTGTTGAAATGAGTGTAGATTTCGTTGTTGATCCAGCGGTAATCATGCGATTATGATGTTATTCTATGCACTGTTGCTATGTGATGAATTTTATGTAAAGTATTATGAAAAGTTATACTTGTTGCTCACATTTTAGTGGTAACAATGTCCGGGAGTTAGGATGCCCCGAGAGTGTTTGGGATGTCTCATAGTGGAGATGCCTTGGAGAGTTGGGATGCCCCAGGGAGTGTTTTGGGCTGCCCCGGAGTTTGAATGCCTCGGGAGTTTGGATGAAATGAGATGAAATAATTAATATGCATATATGTCTATTAATAAACTAATTTGTGGTAATCATGCATCACAATATATTATGTGTTTCACGTGCTTTTGAGTGAATGATTTTATACAATATTGTTAATGGTTTCCATTAGCATATCATGATTTTAGATAGAGCATTTGCTTCATACATGGTTGTTTTGAAAAAATTATCCAAAAAGTCCTAAATTTATTGTACTTTTGTCAATTCAGTCATAAACATTTTTACTTCTTGCCAATTGAGTCTATTTGGCCAATTTTGGCCGGCCGGCGCTGATGTGATCATTGGCCAGTGCCGGCCGTCTAGCCAATGTTAACGTGACAATTTTGAAATATTTTTATCAAAATTTTTAATATTTTTTTCTGACTTCTTTCCCTTTAGTTGATCAAAAAGAAGGAAAAAAAAAAAGCAAAAAAATTACAAAATTTTGAAAAATATCTAAAAATTGCCACGTCAGCATTACCCAGACGACTGGCCTTGGCTGGCGTCCACATTAGCTTCAGGCTGCCAAAATTAACCGGATGGACTCAATTTGCAAGAAGTAAGAAGGTTTATGACTCAATTTGCAAACTTGAAAGGTTTAGAATTGAATTAGCAAAAGTGCAATAAGTTTATGACTTTTTGGACAATTTTCCCTACTTGTTTTTGTATTGCCTTGAACTTTCGTTGTTTGATGGTATCAGGTTGAGTGGTAAGTTGATCTCTTACCTTAGACTTAGATATTTCATTTACTAGGCTTCGGCTCACCTCTTATTTTTCAATTTGTAGGATGATCCCTTGGACATGGTGATGGAGGGATGAGATGATGTCAAAGGTCATCAACCCTTTACTAGGATTAGGTTATCCCGACTTTTTCCCAACTAAGTATTTTGTTATGATAATAAATAATGGTGTTTGTAAAAAGTTGAAAACATATATATTATTAAACTTGTGCAATTTTCTTGTAAGGGATCTTACGAAAATGTTATTGTGCTTCTGCATGCGTAATTATAACTATAAGTACAAACAGAAATGACACGTGTCGCGGGTGATGTTATGAGGCATCACACTATTCATTGCCAGTACGAAGTCGATGGCTTGTTCCACCGTGGTGAACTGTCCCTAGCTCGATTGATGGACCACAAGGGTTGCCAAATCTTGCTTTTGATCGCTCCAAGCTGACCTTTGACAGGCTCAGCAAAGCTAGTAAGAGAGTACTTAGGAATGAATATTGCACTTTGAGTTAAAGGTGTGATTCAAAGACCAAATAAACTTGAAGCAAATTGAAGCTGTGCATGTGTAGCTTTATACTGAAACTTAGGCAAGCAAAATGCATTACTTACAAAATCTAATATGCTTAAATTCAGAAGATATTATCCTATTCTATGAGTCTTAATACACTCACTTCTGATTTTGTATCAATTAAAAAGCAAATGCTTAAAGACTACGTCCCAAATATGGTCAAGAATGAATCCCAAACTCAGTAAGAAAACAACTGACGGATTTGTTTACAGAGTAGCCAATCGTATCAAAAGAGAGAGTTGTTTCCGGCAGAGGCAAGAGAATAATCTTTTCTAACCAAATTTAGGCAATTAGAGTATATTATCTGTCAAAGATCGCGGTTTCCGACCACATGATTGATAAATTTTCTAGAACACGTTTTCCCTGCACTACTTTGTTTCGTTTATGGTCTGCATAATTTTTTTTGACGATTTTGTACTATTTCAAGACTCTCCCAGACCAACCTGACTTTCTCTTTAGATTGTTGAATAAATTCTAGACTAGTTAGTCTATTTTCACTAACATCATTCCAAAAAATAGAAATTCAATATTTTTTACCATATAAAACTTAAAAAGGAGTCCCTTACCAAAAAAACTTAAAAAGGAGTCATTTTAATGCTGGAATCATAGCTATTGTTACCACTAAATGTAAGTGTTCGTCCCAAGAGCCACCAAAGTGAAAAACACATGATCTCAATATGTTCTCCAAAGTTTGAGTCGTTCTCTCATACTCAACTCTTCTCGTAAACTCCTCTTCCAAAAAGTATACACGAATAAAGTCAACACGTAGCTCTATTTGCAAGTTACCATTAAGATTATACATGCACCAACCAAATTCAACAATTATTGGGGAAGTAGGTTTCTAATACATCATGCATTTGTCCAATCATATATTATGGACTTTGTTGGATTCGGGTCATATTTGCTAATTCTCTATGGCTCACAAAATTGATATGGCCATTTTGCTCCCTTGGACCTCCTCCACTAATGTCATGGAAAAAAAATCCAATTAATTATATTTTATGCATGAGTAGGTATAGTCTTGATTAACCCGCACTAATTAAATGAAATGAAATGCAATTTCTGAATTTGGGGTGGTAACAAATTTTTGGTATCATATTCATATACCAAAATTTATAAATTTCCAAAACATACCACTTTTCACGTGGATCGATTTTCTCTCTTGGAAATGCCCCAAAAAGCAAATCATATTATAAGAAAAATAAAATGAGAGATACATAGTTTATGCGGAGACTAACAAGATTTCTTCTCCAACAAGCCATCTTGATTTGTGAATGTGTTGACATAGGCCGACCTACGTAACTCCTCATTTTCTGCGTGGGTTATTGACCCCCTATTCATCCATTTTGAAGAAAATAAAGAATTGATTGCCGTTTTGATATATTTATTTAATCATCATTGGTTTTAATAGATTCACGCAAGCATTTTCTGATAAACTTTCTTACGAGATGAGAATACCATAAATGCCATAACTTTCGTACAATACTCACTTGAGTGCCATAATTTTTTTTTCGATTATTTGAGTGACATAACTAATATACGACGCTAACTTAAGTATTATAACTATTTATCCAATCACTTGAGTGTCATTTAACGTTTCAATCAATCACTTGAATAACATAACCTTTTAAAAATGTTCATTACAAGTGCCATGCCATGTCGGATTTACAGCACTTGGGTGAACATTTTGAAAAAAAATTGGCATTTAAGTGATCAATTGAAAGTTGTGACATTCTTAAGCGCAGTACAAAAATTATGGCATTTGTAATGTCCTTATCCCCTTTATTACTCCTAACCACCATATCTCCAGGAGTTTCACCCCCCGTGCCACAATGTTTGAGAGATATGTCTTGTAAAACCCAACTCTTGAGTACTACCTGTACGTAGGGGTGTAAACGGTTCGATTCGGTTTTAAAAAAAAAACCGAACCGTTAAGGGTACAACATTGAATCAAACCGAATTTCGCTTGAACCGAATATAAACTGAATCGAAAAATCAATCTAGCTCAGTTTGGTTCGGCTCAATTTTAAGTTTTTTCTTATTTTTTCTTAAAGTGTGGAGAGGCGGAGGAGGGCGTTCAGACCCAACAAGCACAATGAGGTCAAAGTGCACACACAATCTTTATCTTTCTCTCTCTTCCACTTCTCTCTCCCACATCCCCCTCCCCTTTTTTCTTTATTCTTCTTTTTTTGGTACCCAGTGACGCAAACGAGAAAGCAAAGTGAGAAAAGGGAAGTCGAAGAGGCACCGCCACCACTTCCCTCTATTTCCTCCTCTTCATTATTTGTCTTCCCATGCTCGCACGCTCTCTCGCTTGGCAAATCTTGATCCTTCTCAAGATGGGTCTCTCCGTCACTTGATCCCTCCACCGCCTTTTGCCTTCCCTTCCTTTCTCGTGTTGGTTCTGTAATGTAGAACAGTTAGCCTGTGATTATCTTGAACAATGTGATCGCCGTAATCACCGGAAATCTTGACAGTTTTTTTGATTTTGGGGAAAACAACCATTCAGGCAGTTTCCTATATTATCAGTCAAGCAGTTTCATATATTACCAGTCAGATAGTTTCCTATATTATCATTCAGGCAATTTCCTATATTAGTTTATTAGATGTTATCTTTAATTATTCAGTTTCCATTAATATTATGAGTCCTATCTCTATATATAAGATGTCCGTCTTGTAATCAAGAACACAGTATCATTGAATAAAAAATTTCGAGTTCTTTGGAGTTGTTCCAAATTTACGCTTTCTCTCTACGTCATTTTGGGATCAATCTTATTGGGTATTTCTGTTTTTTTGGGGTGCTCTGTTTCTTCATATGGGTGTTCGAGATTCGCTGTGGTGGTCATCGCCGAAACTGAAACTGATGCATGCATACTTTGATGCAAACGAGATAAGACACGAGCATGGATTGACCACAAAAAGCAACTTTTCCCACCTGCGCTCGAGAACCCACATCACATCCGCCTCAAATCTGAGCCATTTCGTCCGAGCTCTCCTTGTTGATCACAGGAACTCCGTAGAATCTCGCTTGTTCGAGCGCCACTTCTGCTAGATCTTCGCCGGCTCTTCGCTGCGAGGCTGCCATTGCAGAATGCTGCATGGCCATAGCCGTCTAGGTGCTGGCACGGCGGAGAGAGGGGCTGAGCTGAGCAGCACCGAGAGAGCGAGAGAGAGGATTTAGCCCTCTTAGCTTTAGGGTAAAAACCGTAGGTTATTTTCAGTTTGGTTTGATCCGAACCAAAACTGAAATAAACCTAACTAAAAAAAGAGAGAATGGTTTGTTTTGAGTATCCAAATCGAAAACCAAACCAAATCGAAATGTACAAAATTTCCAATTCGATTCGGTTCTTACCTCGGTTCTGTTTTTCGAGTCGGTTCGGACACCCCTATCTGTACGCCTTTCTGAGGGAGATGGGCCCTGTACACACCACGGAACCCTAAATGAAGACGTACCCGCTAGCACCCGTCGCGCTGTCGCAGCACTGAGCCGTGTTGTAGTCCGCCAATCCACCGAGGATATCCGTAGTTGCGTTTATCTTGCATCCCTGCATATAATCTTGCTTTCCCAAGTCCGAAAATCATTCATGGTCGTGACTGTAGTTAAGAATGAATACTGCATTTTGAGTCGAAGAAATGATTCAAGGACCAGAGAAAATTGAAGCAAATCGAAACTGTGCATGCGTAGCTTCATATTGAAACTTAGGCATGCGAATATGGAATAATCACATAATCTATTTTGTTCTATGTATCTTATGGTACTCATTGATGATTTTGTTTGTCAGTAATAAAGCCGATTCTTAAAAGAGAGTTTCCCAGATATGTTTACAGAGGAGCCAGTTGTATTAGAAGAGAGACTGTATTTTTCGGCAGTGGTCAGAGAACAATATTCTCTAACGTAATTTAGACAGCTCGATTTTGTAGTCCGTTAAAAAATCGCCGTTTCCGACTGCATAATTGATTGTTAACTAACCAAAACTCAAAGCTACTGCTCAAAAGCGGCATTCATCAGAAGGAAAGTGGACTCTCCTGTAGATGGTTCATGCACGGAATGGGTTGTTTCTCTTTTGAGATATGGAGCCTTCTCACTCCATAAGAAGAAGAAGAAATCTTGGATTTACCAAACACCAGGTAGTTGCCGTCATTTGGTGGGACTGAAATGAAATGAGAGCTTGTTGCACCTTAACGAATCGTCCGAATTGGTCCCTGGCCTGAGTTATCAACAACAATTATCACTGTATCTTGATTTTGATCACCTGAGGACATTACTAAAGCTAGCATTTGATAAACTCGAGTCGACCATTAAGAGAGTACTTACTAATGAAGTCACATTATGCAACTGCATTTTTAGTTGCAGAAAAGATTTGAAGTTCACAGAACATCGAATCAAATCCAAGCTGCATCTATTGATTGCTACTTTTGAGCGGTTTATTGAAGTACAAGGTCAAAGCCAGTGCCTTGACTACAGTAGTAAGACTAGAGAAAGGAAAAGAACCAAAAACTGAAGCTTTCCTTGACGATTTTTATGCTACCGGACTAGGCATCTTCCCTCTCCATACATCTCCATCTACGAAACTCGAGCCGATAAAGTGAGACAGCTCTTTATCTTCCAGTTTCTTCATCCAATTCACTCTCCCGGATATGCTCGCTCCGGGTCCATCGCATTCTATTTCTGCGTAAGTTATGGCACTCCTGGAAAAAAGGGAAACAGTTTCAAGAATTACTAACTCAAATCAAATTGATAGATGATCAATATAAATCAAGAAAAGTAAGGCGGAGGACAATATTCTTACTCCTGGCCCGCTTGCTTCCATGAAGACCAACCTTCGGGAACGATGACATTGAACATGGATGTCTTGTAAAATATCACCGTCGAGTATGCCTTGTAAGCTCTTCCAAGGTACGATTTACCATTTCCTGTTATGTTGCAGTACTTGAACACAAAACCGTTTGTTTGCGAAGAATCCGACCGGCCTTGAGCAGTGATGTAACCTGGACCGCCTCTGAGGCGATCAGCTACAGCATGAATAGAGCAACCCTGCGTCAAATTAACCTCTTTTTAACTTTCTTCATCCAATGTACTCAACTGAAGAATCGACCTAATGTGTTTTTAAGTATAGCTGATGCAAGAAATTCCAGGTATCTTGTCACACCCCGACTCTACTCAAATGCTTTCCACACCTCACCTGGATGAGTCGAACGGTGCGACATCCCAGGAATACGTCGCCGACTCAACTTTCTCATGTCAGAGTTAATCGCTGCAGAAACAAGTAATTAAACTCAGACAAATAAATTGGAGAATACCAGAATAACTAAGCACACCCAACTGCCAACATTTAAAACATTACCATACCAAATATTTACAATATTCCTTTACATGCACATTGAACCCTTCCACACACAACTTCGTCTATCAAGCCAACTCACAACGTATTCCATCCCTCATAATCATACATCTAAAAAGGGGTAGACACCCAACTTTCCCAAAAATGGTACCCTTGGTCAACAACTCCCAACCTCCTGATCAGCCCCTACGTCCTTGTGACGGCATCCATTCAAAATCCGACTTACTGTCACCCAAATCTGATTCCTCTTGGATTGTCGCTTCTACCGAGGACTATGACTCAATTCCGATCTCTATCGGGTGATTTATGTCATCTGATTCCCCAGGGATCTCATTCGGCTCCTCAGCAACTGGTTCCTCGTCTAGCTCAATCTCTGGCACGAAGAAAGGATTGTAGTCGTACTCGGGGATGTTGTCCTCGCCATCATCAGCTTCTATCTCATACTTCGGTATGTTTTCTTTGCCATCCTCAGCTCTTACCTCTGGCTCGTCCTCATATGGATCCTCGCCATGCTTCTCCTCCGGCTCACCCTCTGGTATTTCATCCAAGTTTATATCCATAAGGTCGAATTCTGCCTGAGACTCTTCCGGATTTGGGTCTAAATCATTCATTGAAGAACCTGAAGCTACTGGAATGGGGTGGTGTCCGGACTGGACTATACTAAGCTCTGTACTCGTCAATTCCCCATCAGGCGGGGGAACAGCTACTGGGTCCCAATCCCCAACTCCATCAAAGGGAACGTCAAAACCGGTGATAGGACCAAACTCATCAGGCCCATCTCTAAACGTCCAAGCTGTATAAGTGTGAGCCTACCAAGGGAGATGTCCTACGTCTACCCACACAGTCGAAGTATGATTGATCCAAGTGTATTGTTCATCCATAGGATACTCCACAAAATTATTAGCTGTGTGCATAACTATACCAAAACGCTCTAGCGGCGGCGGCGGCGGCTGATTTCATTGTTCAGGCGGGTTATCTGAAATGATTTGGTTTATACAATTATGAGACACTTCTCAATAAGTTGCAACCTAAACCCTACTTAGGCTCTCACATAATTCCAAACACGAAAAGACACACAGCCAATCAATCCACAAATAACAATTCACAAACACACACGTACCTGGACTCACAGCACACAACCTGCACATTACCCCATAATCATAACAAACAAGCCTCACGCGCCAACCTCAACATACGAACTTTCCACATATAAATTCACACGTCAATCACACCACATATACAACCAACCCATCGTGCCCACATTTACTCAAACACTTTCCTGGCCCGTGTCAACACGCTTTGGCCCACTCGATCGCGCCTCGAGCATCGCACACCTCGATCCAATCCCACATTCACACTTTCCACTTCACATATCTCATGCTCAATCGCATTCCCGGCTCGCGTCATTACGCCTCGGCCCACTCGATTGCGCCCCGAGCATTACACGCCTCGGTCCAATCCCACATTCACACTTTCCTCAGCTTGCGCCAAATGTGACAGGCCTACATAATCGAAACTCGAGCTTATAATGCCTCGGTCCGATCCCGGTCTCACCCGAGCTGATCGTGCCTCGGACCAATTTCATTCTCACTTTCTCAATCTTCAGCCTGTGCCAAGTGCAACAGACCTACGTGATCACTGCCCGAGCTTATAATGTCTCAGCCCGATCCCAATCTCACGTTCCCATCCGATCACATCGAATTCCGCGCATACACTTACACCTCACACCCCACAACATCACAATCACATCACAACACACGATCAGACATAAAACATCACTTTTCCACACTCAAACAATTTCAAATCAATTTCAGTCATTCACGGGACTTTCACAGAATCCCGAGATGGACCTAATGGCACCAACCACACACCAAACGGCATCTCGCAACACATCACACATCACATCACATCCAGCAAATAGTCATTTTCCGCACCCAAAATCACAATATCACACTTTCGGCTCTTCACGACACTTGCATAAAATCCCAAGTCGGATCTAACAGTGCAAATCACACACCCAACAGCACCTCACAGCACGTAGGACAACCCATCACAGCCACACTCGGCCTCTAAAATTCCTCGCAAAAATCCTCGAATTCAATCATACGGCCCGCTCATCCATCTAACCCATAAATTCCTATCGAATCACTCCTAAACAGGTCCAAAAATACCTGATAAACTAGGCAAGGCTTAGATTGAACTTACCCGGCTCTAGACTCGAGCGGCTAGAGCGAAACGGGCTTTGATTGGCAGCGGCGACGGCCGGCTCATGGCGGCGACGGCAGTGGCTTGGGCGACTCACGACCAGAGAAAGAAAGAGACCGAAAGGGAGAGAAAGAGAGGGAACGGCGGGATGGTGGCGTGAGGCTTGGCTTGGCGGTGGACAGCGGCAGTGCGGCGCATGGTGACCGACGGCGCGGCATGGCGGCGGAGGGCAGTGGCAGGAGAGCTCACAGTGAGGGGAGAATTCGGGAGAGAGAGAGAGAGAGAGAGAGAGAGAGAGAGAGAGAGATGGGGAGAGAGAAAAAGGTCCAAACTTATCTTCCAAGTTTTGACCCAATTTGAAAAATGACCAAAATGCCCCTCTCTAATCTTTTTATCCGACGGTCAAGATCGAATCTCATCCAAAATATCCAAGAGCAATCTTGTAATTTTTCAAAAAGTCCAAAGGCAAAATTGTCTTTTCCAAATTTGAGAGTAAAATGACCAAAATGCCCTTTGCTCATAAAACTAACCCTTTAGAAATCCTTAGGGGTAAAATGGTCACTTTCTCCGTTTCTCGCCGAAATTGAATTTTTTCTGAAGGATTTGGGCTCATCCAAAATTGCACGTTACAACCGCAATGTCGTCTTAACGTTCTGTCATGACTTCCTAATTTTTCGATACCCAATTTGGTCTCAATTTATTAATTGAATCATATATAATGTAACTCACGCATATCTCTGACTAATGGGCGGCTTTCAGGGAAATTCATAGAATCGACCCGTGACTGATACTAAATCAAGTCACGTGCAATTTATTCAGACCATAACGACTTCAGTTGTCAATAAAATCGCAATGATCGATCACTAGTTCCGATGAGTACGATCGTTCGGAATAGGTTCGGGGTCGTTCGTCAATTCATTTCAGGATCCAACGGAATCACCTGTGATCCACGTGTATGATAATAACGAATCGACCCATCACCATCCTAAGATCGGCCTACACTGGCTCAAAATGTCACCTCGACGATTTTGTGGTCGAAATTCAGTTTGCGGTCGAATTCCTCTAGTCGTACGAATTTAAATCCCTCATTAGCTTTTCTCTAAAAGTTAGTATCTCAAGAATGATCAGTTCCGGGCGAGACTAGCTACAAATACATTAGTAAATAATTCATTTCATAAATTCTCAAATAGGCTAAATTTCGGAATGTCACATATCCCAACTATCCGGATTGCAACTAAAAACAATTTTGATAATATGGAACGAAAATGAAGTAAGGGGAACGATCACAGGTTGGAACCTCTTACACGGATTGCCCACTGCCCCAAATGAAGTCCATTGCGCCTTCGATGTAGCAAGAATCAAAGAAGTGGCGACCTTGAAAGTCGGTCAGTGTGTCCTGAATGCTCACGAACCCGCATTTGTAGAACAATGCCTTGTCTCCCATTAACATGGCCGCCGGTGCCCACGTAATGTTTCCAGCATCGTATGTATTCTGTCAATTAGAAAAATTCTCCAAAGTCAAAATAATCAGAAGTTTAAGAGATCGATCCGGGCCAAGAAATAACCAGCGATGATCGAATTACTTGAACAACATTCCCTTTACCTTAATAGTTAAATGTGCCGCCATAAAATTATCTGCGAACAATGAGAAGGTGGAGCTTTTAGTGACATCTCCAGCATCTCCCCACTGGATCACAGTACTACTTCTGCCTTCTCCTTCAAGGTATATGAATTGCCTCTCTTTCGTTATTTGGACCTTTTCGCTTCACAACAAGAGGACACCAAACTAAGCTAAAGCAAATTAACATACACTGCAGAATGATGCAAAGAGATGCTGATCGGAAAGCGAAAACATACGTGTAAGTATTGACCTTAAGATGGATGCATATCCAGGCATTGTTGTTGAGCGGAACGGAATCGACTGCTGCTTGAACTGAAGTGAAGTTTCCATCACCGGACTTGTCGACCGTGATTGTGCGGTCTGCCTTGAAAGACGTTGGCCTAAACTTCAAGGGGTGATTTCCTGCCTCCGACGGATCAAAACATACCAATAGAGCCATCGACAAACGTAGTAAATATAGAACACAACGCATTTTCTAGCGATTATAGTGAATGATACTCAACCCAAAAACTGCAAAGAAGTTGGAAATGCGTGAAGATGGTGCAGAACTTGTTTTGCTCGAAAGGGTCCAAGGATTCACATCTTTTATAGGTGCATTGCAAAGTGTAATCAGAGAGACCAAAGAGAAGAAAGAGGGAGAGTTAATGGCAAGTTTTAGGACCTAGATCGATCCAAAATGTTTCCATCTTATTGTGCTCTCCTATAGCAATGTTAGATTTAGTTAAAAAAAAATAGAAATGTTAGATCTTTTAACAAAACTGGCAGTCTTATGATGAGAAAACATTTGTATCCTTTCCCTTCAGATGAGGTACTTCTAATCATGTCATGGTTCAATGTTTGTAGCATCATAATTAAGACGATCATTGTCTGATAGTGGAGTTCGTTTAAGGAGCGGAAATAGGTTGTTGGTAAAAATTGCATGTCGAGCAGAAAATGTCCTAAGTTCAAATCCTCTGCACCTCCCACACCCATCCAACGGCCCATGTTCGTCCAACCTCCTAACAACGAAAAAAATGTTACACCCGGTTTATGTGGATCAATATCATAATGCACCAACTTAAATAAATAATTTATAAAGAGAAAACTTAGTAATCTCGGAAGGTCCTAAAAATTTGAACTTATCTCGGTTATCAAGGAAATAAGGGCATTTGTGCCTTACCTCTTCTTCGAGATCTTGAGTGGCCTCTCTCTTAGAGTGCTTTTGTCATTAGATTTTCGCGTAAGGAATAATTGGGCGACATAATGCTTGATCCTTTCTATAGATGGTACGAACAAGTTCAATATCATAATTAATTTATTTTTAGACCTCAAAAGTAGGGCTGAGCATGGTTCCGGGGTTGAACCTGGAACCTGAGAATCAGACCGGTGTGAATCTATTCGGTTTTAGGTTTTAAGATATGCATGGTAGATTCTGGATTCAAAAAATTGAGAAATCTATTTTGACGGATAAGTTCTAAGTTTTAGGTAAGTAAAACCTGGAACCTAGAACCTTGAACAAGTTTTTGTATTTTTCATGGTATATGTCTTCGCATGATCATGCGGTATTCTATGGCGTCCGATAATGAGTGTATAATTTGTAACTACTAGTCTGAGCTTCCATTATATGATTGGGACTTTTACTTTGTTAATGTTTTATATTCTTTGTGTGTCTAAATATAAGTTGTGCTCAATAAATTATAGCGGTAAATGGTAATAATTAAATGTGATGATTTGCTGCAATCGTTCAATAAATAATAAAAGTGAAACTCGAGTAGACCCTAGAACCAACCTTGGAATCTATGATAGGGTAGATTCTAGATTCCAGGTTTCAAGGAATGCATGATAGGTTCTAGATTTCAAAAATTAAGGAACCTGTTCCAATAAGTAGGTTCACTCAGAACCTGTTCCAATATATAGGTTCACTTGAAACCACTCACCCCTACTCAAAAGTGGATATCTAGTACATGTTTAGGATTTGGCACATTTTTGTAATAAAGATATATGAAACACGGAATGTGCTCCGCTCAGAATTGGTGGTAGAGCAAGTTTGTAACTATGTCACCAATCTTCTCTAAAATCAAGAGTGGTTCTACGTATCTTGAATTTAACTTGCCGCATCTGCCAAATCATATAACACCATTCATAGGAGTAATTTTTGGAAACACGCAATCTCCTACACTAAAATTCAATCCGTGCTATTAAGGTTTGCGTAACTTTTCTGACGACTTTATGTTGCTCTGAGACCCGCTAAGACCAACCAACTTTCTCTTTTGATTACTCAATAAACTTTTGACTATATTTTCACCAACATCATCCCAAGAAATAGGAGTTCTATTTGTTCGACCCTACAAAGCTTCAAAATGAGTCATCTTAATGCTGGATCAATAGATATAAGAAATGCTACCAAGTTTAAGTGTCCATCCCAAGAGCTACCAAAGTCAATAATGCAGGATGTCAACATATCCTCCAAGTTTGACAAAAAAAAAAATGTCCTCTAAGGTTTAAATCGTTCTCTCTATCGTCCATATGTATCCAGGCAAAAAGTTATACCATAATTGAGTTTAGCATCCAACTCTTCTTGTAAAGTCCTCCAAAAATTAGACATAAACATAGTCAAGCCCCATTTACAAGTTACCTAACACATACACCAACCAAATTCAATGGTTAGTTTCTTGTTGTTTTTTGAAAAAGAAAGGAAGATATCTATACTCATAATTATCGAGGAAGTAGAAGTCTAATACATGGAATTATTTAGTCAGATATCATGGACTTCGTTGGGTACGGGTCACATATGCTGACTCTCTATTGTTTGCAAAATTGAAATGGCCATTTTGCTCCCTTGGACCAACTCCACTAATGTTATGGAAAAAGAAAATGAATCAATAAATTTTAGCAATGACAAGCATGGTCCTTCTTAACCCATAGTAGTTACATGAAACGAAATGCAGTTTCTGAATTGAGCAGTGAAAGCATGAAATTGATAGATAGATTCAAGTTGCCGAATATGCAACCTCTAAACGTTACCTTCCCACAAAGGGGGAACAACTTTTGGTAACATACGATATGCCCAAGTCTATGAATTCCCAATACATGTACACCTTCGGAACACTTTATGTGGGTCGATTTTGTCATTTGGAAGCACCTAAATAAGCTAATCAGATCATAAACAAATGAAACGAGAGATGCATGGTCCCTACAGAAATTAAAATGGTTGCTTCTGCAGCCAACCGTCTTGATTGATGAATCTCTTGGCATCGATCAACCTATCCACCTCCTCACTTGACAGGGTCTTTTGCCACTTGACTCGCGCGGACATGTCCGCCCCAGGCCCATTGCATTTGTTTTCTGCGAAGGTTATTGTCCCCCTGTTCATCAATTTTAAAGAAAATAAGGCAATCATTAGACATTTGAATCAATCGATAAAGTCATAAAATTGCTATAAATAGAATCACGTCAGTGTTTATTGATAAACTTCCTTACTCTTGACCAGCATATCTCCAGGAGTCCCATCCCTCCGGCACCACATCGATTGAGAGATATGACCGGTGAAACACGACTCTTGAGTATTGCCTATACGCCCTTCCGAGGAAGACGGGCCCGGTCCCCCTCACAGAACACCGATTGAAGATGTACCCACTAGCGTCCCTCGCGCTATTGCGGCCCTGAGCCGTGATATAGCCTGCCGATCCACCTAGAATATCTGTGGTTGCATTTATCTTGCAGCCCTGCATATAATCTTGCTTTCCTAAGTTTTAAAGTAGGTTATTACTGCAACCACAATTAGAGAGATATAACAGGTTTCACTTATATTATTTTTGCGTTTGACCTTATAGATGGATTGGCCGCCGCCCCATATAAAATCCACAGCACCCTCAATGTAACATGACCTGAAGTAGTGACGCCCTCGGAAGTCTGTCAGCGTGTCTTGCACGCTTATAAACGCGCATTGGTGGAATGAGACTTTGTCTGACGTTATTTGGAACGCCGGGGCCGGCTTGATCGAACTAAAATCTCCGCGTTGTGTCCTTTCATTGTAGGTGTTCTGCGAAGAACTCCATATGGGTCAAATATTTCTCGGAATTTGAAATGAACGGAGTAAATGTTATGTATAATCAATCAAATTTTTACTGAATCAATCATATATAACCTGAAGTACATGAGGTCGACAGATGTACAGAAAAATGGGATATGCATGAGATTAGCTACTTTTCAAAAATAAAAAGTGGATTATACTAATGAAGGGCGACTCTTACCTTGAATCCTATATTCCTGGCTTTGAAATTATCCGCATAAAGCGTGAAGGTAGCGCTTTTATTAACAACACCGCCGTCGCCCCACTCGATCATGGTGTCACTTGCCGAGTTCCCTTCGAGGACTATGCATGGCTTGTCAGCAGGTACCGCAACCTTTTCTCTGCAGAAACCATTCAACATAACATCTTTTTTTTCTAAAGCTAACTTAGTCTATCGAAAAATGATTTTCTGTTTAACCTACCTATAAGTGCCAGGCTTGACCATGATATGAGTCCAGACGCTGTTCTTCGCCGGCATGGAGTCGATGGCTTGTTGCACCGTAGTGAACTGTCCCTGGTCCGACTGATCGACGACAATGGTCAACGAATCTTGAATTTGATCGCTACAGACTTGGCTATAGCTAACCTTTGACAGGCTTAACAAAGCCAATAAGAAAGTACTTAGGAATGAATACTGCATTTTGAGGTAAGAAATGATCCAAAGGCCAAAGAAACTTGAAGCAGATTGAGGCTGTGCATGTGTAGCTTCATAATGAAACTTTGCAAGCAATATGCGTTACTCACAAAATCCATAATATCCATAAATCATAAGATATTATCCTGTTATGTGAGTCCTAATGCAATCGTTCTTGATTTTGTATCAGTTAAAGGCAACTAATAAAAGACTACCTCCCAAATATGGTTAAGAATGAAATAATTCCAAACTCAATAAGAAAACAACTGTAATATTTGTTCACAGAGGAGCTAGTTGTATCAAAAGAGAGAGTAGTTGTTTTGGCAGGGGCAAGTAAATAATCGTTTCTAACCAAATTTAGACAACTAGAGTATATTCTCTGTCAAAGATCGCGGTTTCCGACCACGTGATCGAAAAATTTTCAAGAGCACTTGATCCTCCTACTATCCACTCTGCACATTTTATGATCCGCATAATTTTTTAGAAGACTTTCTGCTATTTTGAGATTCTTCTGAACCAACCTGACTTCCTCTTGAGATTGTTAAATTAACTCTGGCTCAGCTAGCCTATTTTTACTAACATCATCTCAACAAATAGAAACTCTGCATTGACCATATAAAACTTGAAAATGAGTCATCTTAATGCTGGAATCATAGCTATTGTTATACAAATACTCCTTTACATGTAAGTGTTAGTCCCAAGAGCCACCAGAGTCAATAACGCTCAATCTCAACATGTCCTCCCAGGTCTGAATTGTTCTCTCTAATTCTCCGTCTGTCTGCAGGTGAAAACTAGTATCATAGTTGAGTTTAGTATTTAGTACCAAACTCTTCTTATAAACTCCTTCAAAAAATAGAAACGAACGAGGTTAAGAAAGTAAAATCTACTGTTTCAAGAGTAAATCTACTCAGTTTCAGATTCATAATTTTCACTTACCAAATAAACCACACTTCAAGAAAACTAATCACAAACATTTTAAACATGTACAAGACCAGCAAAATGAATCCAACAATCACCATATCCACGATATTATAGCACATCAAAATGGCATAAAAGTAGATTGAAGTAACTTAACATCTAGAGTTTTCACTTACCTCGCGTAAGATCTGAACCACCCAAAGTTAAAACCACCTTATTGGTCTTGGATTGAAAAGTGGTGTAAGTAAAGTATATTTGAAAGTTTGAAGACGGAGAAGAGTTACGGCCAAGATGAAAAATTTCCTTCAATGTTACCAAGGTTACAGTGATGTGGAGAAGAAGATTTTAGATGTAAGAACACGTGAAATCATATGTGGCAACATCTCACTCAATTGATGGCCAAATGTAAGAAGTTCAAATATAATTAGAAAGACTAATATTCAAGAGTGATGGTGGCTCATGGTTAGGTGTCAAATTAATGCAAGAGGTTGAGTTTAAGAGTGCATGTGGCCATGCATGTAGTCTACAACTGCCACATGAGTTTAACGTGTCTTAAGAGGTGTTTTGTGAGAAATTATAAGGGAAACAGAACTTCTTCTACCTTTAACACCGTATTGTATTGTATATAATTAATTATTATCACTAATTAACTAAAGTTTAGATTAATAATATGACCCATCAACTACTAAGACGGTGGTAAATTAATTAACACCACTCTACTATTAACGCATACATCAATGTTTATAATTTTAATTTTCAAATACGTCAAACTCGGAATGATTACGTTCACGAAAATCATCCTCCACGCCTCACAAAATTTACGATCAAATTAAGATTTCTACGTGTCCACCCAAATTCTAAGCTAAATAATACTTAGCTTTAAAATCTAAGTATCATTATTGAACACGGAAAATTTCCGATATCACATAAATATTATTACGAAATTTTCAGATGTCACAATTTTCATGCGGATCAATTTTGTCATGTGGAAACGGCTAAATAAGCTAATCAGATCATAAACAGATTAACCGAGAGATGCATGGTTTCTGCAGAAACTAAAAGGGTTGTTTCTGCAGCCAACCGTCTTGATTGATGAATGTATTGGCATCAATCAAACTAGCCAGCTCCTCACTCGACGGGGTCTTTTTCCCACTCGACTCTCTTCGACATGTTTGCCCCAGGCCCATTGCATTGGTTTTCTGCGTAGGTTATTGTCCCCCTGTTCATCAATTTTGAAGAAAAGAGGGCAATCGATAGACATTTGAATGAATTGATATACACGTAAAATTGCTATTGATAGAATCACATCGGTGTTTATTGATCAACTTCCTCACTCTTGACCAGCATAATCCCAGGAGTCCCAACCCTCCGGCTCCACATCGCTTGAGAGATATGACCGGTGAAACACGACTCTTGAGTATTGCCCATACGCCCTTCCGAGGTAGAAAGGCCCTGTCCCCTTCACGGAACATTGACTGAAGACGTACCCGCTGGCGTCTTTCGTGCTATTGCGGCCCTGAGCCGTGATAAAGCCTGCCGATCCATTTAGAATATCCGTGGTTGCATTTATCTCGCAGCCCTACATATAATCTTGCTTTCATAAGTTCCAAGATAGTTCATGGATGCAACCATAGTCATAGTTTAGAGAGATATAACGGGTTTCACTTATGTTATTTTTGTGTTTGACCTGATAGATGGATTGGCCGCCACCCCATATAAAATCCACAGCACCCTCAATGTAACAGGACTCGAAATAGTGACGTCCTCGGAAGTCTGTCAGCGTGTCTTGCACGCTTATGAACGCGCTTTTGTAGAACGAGACTTTGTCCGTCGTTATTTGGAACGCCGGGGCCTGTTTGATCGAACTCAAATCTCCACGTTGTGTCATTTCATTGTAGGTGTTCTGCCAAGAATTCCGTCGGGGTCAAGTATTTCTCGGAACTTGAAATGAACAGAGTTATGCTATGCATAATCAATCAAATATTTACTCAATCAATCATAACCTGAAGAACATGAGGTCGACAGATGTACAGAAATGTGGAAAATGCATGAGATTAGCTATTTTTCAAAACTAAAAAGTGGATTATACTAATGAAGGGCAACTCTTACCTTGAATCCTATATTCCTGGCTTTGAAATTATCCGCATATAGCTTGAAGGTAGCGCTTTTATTAACATCACCAGCGTCGCCCCACTCGATCATGGTGTCACTTGCCGAGTTCCCTTCGAGGACTATGAAGGGCTTGTGGCCAGGTACCACAACCTTTTCTCTGCCAAAACCATTCAACATAGCATCTTTTTTTTTCTAAATCTAACTTAGTCTCATTAAAAATCACATCCTTTTTAACCTACTTGTAAGTGCCAGGCTTGACAATGATACGAGTCCAGATGCTGCTCTCCACTGGCACGGAGTCGATGGCTTGTTGCACCGTAGTGAACTGTCCCTGGCCCAACTGATCGACGACAATGGTCACCGAATCTTGATTTTGATCGCTACAGTCTTGGCTAAAGCTAACCTTTGACAGGCTCAGCAAAGCCAATACGAGAGTTCTCAGGAATGAATACTGCATTTTCAGGTAAAGAAATTATTCAAAGACCAAAGAAACTTTGAAGCAAATTTAGGCTTTGCATGTGTAGCTTTATATTGAAACTTTGGCAAGCATTATGCATTACTCACAAAATCAATAACATGCATAAATCACAGGATATTATCCTGTTCGGTGAGTCCTAATACTCTAATTTCTGATCTTTTATCAGTTGTGAAGCAAATGCTTAATGTATACCTCCCAAATATGGTTAAGAATGAATTCTGTATTCAGTAAGCAAACAACTGAACAATTTGTTTACAAAGGAGCCAGTTGAATCAAAAGAGAGTTGTTCTTTTTGGCAATGGCAAGAGAACAATCTTTTCTAAATAAATTTTGACAACTAGAGTATGTCATTGCAACTAGGCAAGCAATATGAAGCTGTGCACGTGGAGCTTTATATTGCAACTAGGAATGAATACTGCATTTTGAGGTAAAGAAATGATTTCAAAGACCAAAGAAACTTGAAGCAAATTGAAGTTGTGCATGTGTAGCTTTAGATCGCAACTAGGCAAGCAATATGCGTTACTCACAAAATCCATAATATCTATAAATCACAAGATGTTATCCTGTTATGTGAGTTTGAAGACAATCGTTTCTGATTTTGTATCCGTTAGAAGGCAATTGCTAAAAGACTACCTCCCAAATTTGGTTAAGAATGAATTCCAAACTCAGTAACTCACATATTTGTTTACAGAGAAGCTAGTTGTATCAAGAGAGAGAGTTGTTTTCGGCAGGGGCAAGAAAACAATCGTTCTAACCAATTTTAGACAACTAGAGTATTTTGTTCGTCAAAGATTGCGGTTTCCGACCGCGTGATTGATAGATTTTCAAGAACACTTCATTCTCGCACTAAATTCTACTCTGCGCTTTTTATGATCCGGATAAATTTTTTGAAAACTTTATGCTATTTTGAAATTCTCCTTAACCAACCCGACTTTCTCTTGAGATTGTCAATAAATAAACTCTGGACCAATTAGTTTATTTCTACTAACATCATCCCAACAAATAGAAATTATGCATTTTCGACCATATAAAACTTGAAAATGAATCATCTTACCGGTGGAATCATTGCTATTGTTATACAAATACTCCTTTAAATGTAAGTGTCCGTCCCAAGAGCCACCAAAGTCAATAACGCTCGATCTCAACATGTCATCCAAAGTCTGAGTTGTTCTCTCTAATTCTCCCTTTGTCTGCGGGTGAATACTAGTATCATAGTTGAGTGTAGTGCCCAACTCTTCTTGTAAACTCCTTCGAAAATTCGACATGAATGAGGTCAACATGTAGCCCCATTTACAAGTTACCATTAAGATTATACATACACCAACCAAATTCAATGGTTAACTTCTTTTTTTCTGAAAAAAAAAGGAGATATCCATACCCACAATTATTGGAAATCTAGATTTCTAATGCATGCATTTGTCCAATCATAGATTATGGGCTATGTTGGGTTCGGGTCATATTTGCTATATATATACCCGGACCAAGCCATTGATTTCATTTTCTTCTTTGTTTATTCTTTTCTCTTTTATTATCCCATATCCTAAGCCATTTATATAGTATTAGAGCCAAGGGGTAGATAAAGATATTTTTATAATTTCATTCGCAGTAAAGACGATTTCCTTCATTGAGGTCTTTTTGAGTGATATCTAGATGTGTTCCGGACAGTAAAGCCTAGAGTGGTAGTAAGTTTGTTGGTAAACATCGTCAATATCTATTGAAAAGAAGAAAGTAGTCTTTTGCAATGAACTTATTGAGAAGATCTGAGTCTTCTTCTAGTTCTTTATCACAAATGTCCTCTGATCAAGGACCAATAAATAGAGACGAGATTAACATAGAAGATTTCAATAAATCTATTGAAAATTGGTTCATTCCAAAAGTTAAACTTGATAAAATTTATGAGCATTCAAAGTTTAAACTTTTTGGACACAATGATTATGTTATTGTCACTGAAGAAAGAGATGTACCGCTTTCTAACTCTTTTGCTTCAATACAACTTTTGAATAAAGATTCAATAAATAAACACTCCCAGAAATGGAATTACATGCATATAGGTTTGGTACAGGTTGGTGCAAAGCCCCTTACCAAAGAAGGATTAGATACCACTTTACTTCTTGTTTTGAGAGATGCCAGACTTTTAAAATACAATGAATCCATTCTTGGAGCAGTCGAAACAAGTCTTTGCAGTGGACCTATTCATTTTGATAGTCATCCTGGTCTCATTGTCTCTCTTAAAGATAAAAATATTTTAAAATCTCTAACTTTTCAGATAAAAACCCATAATTATTCTATAGCTAAAGGTTTTATTCCCATAGCTCTCATATACAGAGTTTATTACAAAGTTATGAACTCTGCATTTGGCAGCAAGGCTTTCAAATTGAATTCCAATAGAAAAACTTTTCTTTTGCAAGCAGATATTTCTAAAGCAAATATTACCATTCCTTTTAATCAAATAACCCTTCCTGATCGGTGAGAATTAGAAAACCAAATTCCTCAACAGATCATTCAAAATTCGGAACCTACCAATATCATTCAACATCCATAAGGAAGAATAACAATTCAATTTTTCAGAAAATCTGTTGATATTCCGAGAAGGTCTTGTGACATCCGATCGATTCCTTCTTGGCATTCTACTTCTTCTTGAAGGTCAGTAGATAATATTCCTAATATCCCTTGGAATAATCTAGAGGAAGCATCGGCAAGTGTTCCTCCTCTTCCAAATATCAATGGAATAGATAACAGATCAAGAATTTCCAGACTAGTCTATCAACATACTCCTGACTTCCCTGATCCGACTCCTTCTGAAATGGAAGACCCTGAAATCAATGTTTTAGAAATAGTTTTTGAACTAGACAAAACACTTTTGAATGGGGAATTTAATTCTTTCAATAATAAATAAATCAGAGAATGATTTTTTAAGAATTTTCGAAACCAAGCTCTTGACATAAAAAAGGAATATTATGATTACATGTATCAACATGAAATCCAAATATTTTTCTTTGATTGGTTTGAAAATAAATTTCTAGAAGAAAAACAAATTTTTGTCTCGGATCAATTTTATAAATGGAGATTAGACGATGGCCATGTCATCGAGTCTAATCATCCTCCTCTTAGAAAAATCAAAATTGAATATCGAGAAACTGAAATAATAGCTTCTCCTTTCAAAACTGCTTCTGAAATAGATGGCACGGGAATCAAAAAGTTTGTTGAACAAAATAATTTTTCAAATCAACATCTTCATACTATAGGAAAACAATTGGACCGTATAGAGATCTCTATTCAAAATAACTTTCCATCCTCTTTGATATCCACTCCTAAAGGGGATCTAAAACCCCCACTTTTCAAAAATTTTGAAATTCCAAAAAATCCCAGTATTGAATTTACTAAAGCTTTAGAGGATAGGAAAAAACTCCTCAAAGGTAAAGCAGTCTTGGTCCCCAAAAATCCTATAGTTTTAGATACTCTTTTAATACAAAACCTGAGTGTCAATGATACCCATGATCGCATTGAATCTTCTAATCAAATCAATTTTTTGGATAAGTCTGATACTGATTCCATTCCTGAAATAAATCATATTACCTGGAAGGATTCCTAGAAATTATATTATTCTCGTGCTACTCCTCTAGATATTCTCACAGAAGAAACTTTTTCAAAAGTCCAAAATAAATATTCTTTTGATGTTATTCATGTCACGCCCCGTATCCTACGGCGTGCCACATCTCTCATCGCTTCTCAATTCGAGTGCGACGTTCCAGGACGCGTCGCCGACCCAATGCCCAACACAGAGATTAAATCACACGCGAAAGTAATACAATACTCGAACAGACTTAAACCGCATAACCAAGGATAGCCACACAACAACCAACATGAACAAATATACACTTGCATTAAAACTGGGAATTATATACATTATCTATTTACAGCTTGCGCTAAAAAATCCAAAGCGGGTCAAAGGCCACTACTGACAAAAAGGGGTAAGTGACCCGGGCAGTCAGGATTACTAACAACTAGAAGGGGCTCCGATCAAAAAGGTACTGGTCCGATCTATCTAGGATTAAGCTACACCTACGGAACTCAGTCCGAGTCGGATCCCGATCACTTTGAAGAGCTATCAGACAGCTCGACGTCAGAGTCTAGGGAATCCTACTCGGACTCGGCCCTATCTAACTCCTCATCGGAATCCATCGGCTCGGCCTCGTCCTCCGGCTCCACGTCTTACTCCATGGGCTCAGGCTCCTCGTCCTCTAACTCCATCGGCTCCAAGTTCGTGTTCCCATTCTCCGGCATACGGTCGGGGCTCGCCAGTTCCCCGTCGGGACACTGGGGGTCAAGATCCCCAGCATCCATCAGCGGAACCTCAAAAGATTGGAAAGGTCCGTAGGTCCCCTCTTGATCCCGGATACACCACGCTATACATCTATGAGCCTGGTTAAGCTCCTCGCCCACATCGACCCAAACCGTGGAAAGATATCTAACCCAAGAATCCTCGTTCCTTGCGGGGTACACCGTCTCCTCCCGATCTATCCAAAGAGGAATCCTAAAACGGACTGGCATTGAAGACATCTCAAGGCCGGGGGTCTGAAAATTTGGGTTTAAATAACCATGAGAATAAATCTCAGTGAGTAGGTTCCATAAACCTAAAATAGGTTAACATGCACCTCCTGACGGACACCAAACAATACACACAATCTAACCAGAAATGACTTGAGCCCTCGAGCCCAAATTCAACATGTAACAAGCCCTGCAGGTTAGGCACATTATACATGAATAGTAAAACTGGTATAGAACTTAATTGCGGCACATATGCTCATATCACTTCACCACGACGCATGTCATGCATATGCTCGTGCTCACACTCATACTCATGTCTCATCAATGCATTTCGCACACTTGCACTCCTGTACACTTGCAATTACCAATTTCACCAACCCGCGTAAAACACATTAGATCCATTGCTTTGAGATCAATCTCCGGCTCGCGTAAGATGCTTCAGGCTCATAACACTCAACCCACGTAAGACACATCAGGCTAGTTATCTTCCAGTAATCTGGGCATCATCCCGTGTAACACGCATCAGGACGGGTTCACTACTCCGCGTAAAAGGCATCAGAGCTTTATGTGATTACACATTCACATACACCAGTTATTATTTGAACCCCGCGTAAAACGCATCAGGGTGTTTTATGTGATCACATGCTCATGTCATTCGTACACACTCGTATATGCACATGCCATGCTAATGTTTAAGATGCATACCCATAGCCACAACGTTCACACTTAGGCATTTACGAATTTCACAAAAAGCATTCAATTGCATAACGCCACTTCTTCAACCCACAACACAATATGCTCAAATCACATTTCAATATGCCCAATCAACATATTAGCATGACCACGAAAGCAATTCAAGCACTCTTGCACAGCACATAAGTCACAGATGTAAATCGCACAATTGGGTCAACATGAATCCATGTATTCAAGGCCCGCTAAGCTACTCCATTCCTAATCACACTAGGCACATGACACAGCATCACCAATTGATCATAGCCAAAGATGAATCGGCCACATAATCCGTCAATCTAAACATTCTCGGTAATTACACAATTAAACCCCAAATTGATCGCTCTTAGTCTCATTCAATCCCGATATGGCTAGCCACCAAACAGATCTTCTAGGCCAATAAATATCCTCAATATACACCATTTGGCTTCCCAAAATATCACCCAAATTAGCCACCATGAGGACCAAACTAGGTACGCACCATAATCCACAATTGAACCTGAACTACTCCAAACCTGGGCCGATTCAATCTAATATGTCCAGCTATCGCACAACCCATTCTAAGCCTCTAAACCTCAATTAAAATTATTGCACTAAGCCGCGAAATAGTCATGAAAACAGCTGCCATACGGTTCACAAATCTCATCCGCCAAGTCCACAATTTCGCCCAAATCAATACATCTAAGCTCAGCCACCACACAGCTCATTATAAACCGCTAAACCTCGATTAAATCTTCACTCTCAGTCACCAATTGTGCCACAAAATCATTCCTTAATAGCCTCCACACTATAACCCCTAAATTACCCTAATTTAACCCCTAAATCCATCTTAGAAGTGTAAATTAGCCTAAATTGGGTTTAAGGTTGTACTCACTTGAAATCCTAAGCTTTAATCAAGGCTGAACGAGCAGCAAGGGTGGCTGGGCAGCGGCGGCGACGGGCGACCTTCCCGGCGGCGCGTGCGGCGGTGGCTTGCAAGCGGCGATCCAATACGGCGAAGGGGAGGGGGATGCTGGTCGTGGCGGACGGGAGAGAGAGAGGGGAGTGGGACGGCTGGATAGTGCTAGGCGAGGTGGTGGTGGCGAATTGGCTCCGGCGGCAGCGGAGCTCCTCCGGTAAGCTTGGCCTTTCACGGCCAAATGAAGAGGAAAAAAAATGGAAAAGAGGAGTTGGCGTGGGAGGAGGGGCTGGCCGACTGACGATAGGAGGAAAATGGGAAGAGAGAGAGTCAAAGGGGAGTGTATAGAGTGAGTGAGATAGTGGGGTGGCTAACCAAACATTCAAAATGCAGATCTTGCCCCTAATCCAATGGTTGAGGTTTAAACTTGACAAAATATCCAAGGGCAATAAGGACCAATATTTTCAGCATTATTGGGCTGAAATACACTAAAATAAAACCCTAAAATAATCTCCAAATAACCCTAAAATTCGGAACACTAAAATTAGGCCTAGAGGCAAAACGGTAATTTTCCGGTCCCGAGTCAAATTTTCAAATTTCGACTCTATTGATCCCACAAACGCGTGGCCACATAAAAATGACGTCGTCCTCGCAAAATAGTCGCGTACGCCCGCAAAATTCGATACCGAAGTCCAGACTCAATTCCACGATTGTTTTCGCTCAATTTGCAATTTTAGCGTCTCTTACTAACGGGTGGCTGTTTAGGGGTTACACGTATCGACTTAGGCTACTCGAGTCGTGACGATGTCAATTTCCCAGAGAACATGAGCATCTATTGCTAGTCCCGGGGGTTGCGGTCGTTCGGAACAAGTTCGGGATCGTTCGCCGCGTGTACTCTCAGTTGTGTGGAATCACCCGCTATCCGATCACACGTCGTCGGTTGAGCCAAATCTCTCACTCTCCTTGGACCAGCCCTTATTGACACAAAATATCCTCTCATCGTATCTCAGAATCGGACTCAATTCACGGTCGAGCTCTAAGGTCCACGTACCGTTTTTCCTAGTTAGCCTTTCCCTATTGATCAGTATTCTGAGATTGATTAGATCCGGACGAGACTTACTGAAACGCAATAAGAAATAATATCAATTTCATTGATCACGAAAATGGGTCGAATTTCAGGACATTACAATTTATGAATGGAATATAGATGGAGTTTCAGAATAGAATCTTATAAATATTCTAACTCAAATGGTTATGCTTGCAAACACTTATAAAACCATTCCCGATACCTCTGATCATTCAGTTGCATATCTTTTGATAGCCGGATTTACAGGCCAGCTCAAAGGATGATGGGATAACTACCTGAATGAAGAGCAAATGTCTCAAATTTTAAATACTTATAAACTCGACCCGTTTGGTCAAAATATTCTTGATGAAGATGACCAACCAATATAGGATGCTATTAACACTTTGATATTTTCTATCTCCCAACATTTTCTAGGGGACTCTTTTCATATTCTTGACAAAAATCAAAATCTTTTATCAAATATGAAATGTAGATCCTTAGGAGAATTTAGGGAATATAAAGAAATATTTTTGCAAAGAGTTTTTCAAAGAACAGATTGCAACCAATCTTTTTGGAAAGAAAAATTTCTTGCAGGTTTACCCAAATTTATAGGGAAACAAGTTCGCAGTAAGATAAGAGAAAAATATGGAAACCAAATTCTATATGACCATCTTTCTTACGAAGAGATGACCTCTTATATTTATAAGATTGGAACACAATTGTGTACCAATATCCATCTTCAAAAGCAAATAAAAAAGGAGCAAAAACTTTCTAAAAAAGGATTATGAGATTTTTACGCCCAATATAATCCATCTTTTAAATCTTTCCATAAGTCCAAATGTTCAGGAAAATGCTCCTCTAAAAAGAAGGAACAAAAGAAATTTTATAAGAAACCTTATAAGAAAAATTTTAAAAACTCTTCTAGAAAAGAAGAAAAAGATTATTTAAATAAAACCAAGAAACTAAAGAAAAACTTTAAAAGTATCACTTGCTATAATTATGGTAAGAAATGCCACACTTCTCGATTTTGCAAAATCAGCAAAAAGGCTAATGAATTGGGTTTAGACGAAAAAACTATTCATCAGCTCAATCAATTAATGATTGAAACTGATAGTTGTTCTTCTGATGAATCTAGTTTTGAAAAAGGTTTACAAATTTGTGATTTAAAAACCTCTTCATCATCGACTTCTGTATGTGAAGATGAAGATGATACCAATTTTGAAATAAATGTTTTAACAAAAGAAGAAGATATTCTTCTGCAAACAATTGATCAAATTACTGACCCTAAAACAAAAATAAAATATTTGGATAATTTCCAAAACCCAAAACCAGTTTCTAAATCCACTTTTCAAACTGACAATCCTTACAATATTTCTACCATACTTGGGAAAGCCAAAAAAACAAGTTTTAAACCCATTTCTATAAATGATCTTACTCACGAAATCAATATCCAGAAACAAGAAATACAAGAACTTAAAGCTGCTCAGATTATTATGCAAAAGGACATTATGGATATTAAAATGGAAAATTTTAAAGGAAAACAAAAAGAAGAAGATTTAGGAGAAGATGATGATATTCCTCCTCAACTCCCATCTTCTTCTGATACAAACTTCCTTTTAATGCTTTCGAAAATAACCACCAGAAAATGGATCATCGATATTTATATAAGGATCCAAAACAAATTTGTCTTGAATACTACAATTCTTTTTTATACTGGTGCAAACCTTAATTGTATAAGGGAAGGTCTTATACCAACCAAATATTTTGAAAAAACTTCATAGTCTCTTAAATCAACATCCGGGAATAAGTTAAATATAAATTTCAAAATTCCCGAAGCCGAGGTTGTAAAAGACCAAATTTGTTTCAAAACTCCTTTCCTTCTTGTCAAGAATATTAGACAAAACGTCATTCTAGAATCCCCTTTTATCAACTTGCTCTAACCTTTTAAAGTTACTGATAAGGGACTTAAAACAAAAACCTTAGGAAAAATGGTATATTTTGATTTCATTTCAAAACCCCAAACTAGAAATTTAAATACCCTCCAAGAACATTCTATTTCTGAGATAAATTGTATTATTCAGGATAAAAAAACTCATCTCTAGTTTCTTAAAGATGACCTCAAATACAAAAGAATAGATGATAATCTTTCTAAAGCAAACTTTCATAAAAAGATTTCTTATCTCGAAAGTCATATCAAAGATTTAATATGTTCCAATATTCCCAATACTTTCTGGTATCATAAGTGTCATATAGTTGATTTGCCTTATGAATTAGGATTCTCTGAAAAAAATATTCTTACTAAAGTTAGGCCTTCTCAAATGAACTACGAAGTTCTCAATTTCTGTCAAAAGGAAATTCAGGAACTTCTTAAGAAAAAACTTATTAAGAAGAGCTAATCACCTTGGAGTTGCTCTGTTTTCTATGTCAACAAAAATGCTGAACTAGAAAGAGGAGTTCCAAGATTGGAAATAAATTACAAACCTTTGAATAAAGCTTTAAAATGGATAAGATATCCAATTCCTAAAAAAAAGATTTGTTGAATAGACTTTATGATGCAAAGATCTTTTCAAAATTTGATATGAAATTAGGCTTCTAGCAAATTCAAATTAGCAAAAAGGATAGATACAAAACAGCTTTTACTGTTCCTTTTGACTAATATGAATGGAATGTCATGCCTTTTGGATTAAAAAATGCCCCTTCTAAATTCCAAAGGATTATGAATGATATTTTTAATCATTGTTCTGATTTCATTATAGATGATGTTTTAATATTTTCTACATCCATAGAAAAACATTTCAAACACATTAATCATTTTATCAATATTGTAAAGAAAAATGGTTTAGTAGTCTCCCCTACTAAAATATCTCTATTCAAAACCAAAATCCACTTTCTAGAACACTATATTCATCAAGGTACTATCATACCCATTGAAAGATCAATAGGTTTTTCTGAAAAATTTCCTAATAAAATCAGAGACAAAAATCAATTACAAAGATTTCTTGGAAGTTTGAATTATATTATTGAATTCTTTCCTCGCATCAATATAATTTGCAAACCACTCCATCAGAGGCTCAAAAAAGATCATCCTCAATGGACTCAAATCCATACAAATATTGTAAAATAAATTAAACGTACAATCAAGGAAATTCCTTGCTTACACTTTGCTGATCCATCTGCTTTCAAAATTGTTGAAATGGATGCTTCTGATATTGGATATGAGGGAATACTTAAGCAATTCAAGGACAATAAAGAACAAATTGTTCAATTTGTCTCCAAATATTGGAATGATTGCCAAATGAATTATTCCACTATCAAAAAAGAAATCCTTGCTATTGTACTTTCTATTTCTAAATTTCAAGGAGACATTTTGAATAAAAAATTTTTACTACGAATTGATTGCAAATCTGCAAAAGATGTTTTGTAGAAAGATATTCAAAATATTGCTTCTAAACAGATTTTTGTCAGATGGCAAGCCATTTTATCTGTCTTTGATTTTGATATAGAATTTATAAATGGTTCTTCAATTTCTCTCTCAGATTTTCTCACAAGAGAATTTTTACGGGGAAAATGCCTCCCAAACCTCCTAACAAACCAACAAGGAGAGATAAAGGCAAAGAAGTAGCCGAGTCACCTCCGAGCAAGAAGCCTTTTGGAAAAATGACGAATATCAGGAGTTGGCTTCAAGTTGCTCAATCACCGTTAAATATTACCACCATTTCTAGCCAAGCCAAGCAAGAGCTAGGAACATTTTTTGATATTTCCAAAATATCCCATGAAGAAGCACTGTGACTTCTTCAACAGGCTTTCAATACTTAGCCACAATCTTCCATGACATTAGTGAGTCCTGATCCTTCTCCCATAGCCACCCAGAAGGCAAAAGGGAAAAAAATTTCTAGTGAGGTAGTCATTTAGTCAACTCAAACAACCCCTCAAACAAATAAATTTTTTCATAAAATCATCTTTCAAAATAATTGTAATGTTGAAAATGACTTTTATAATGAAGACCCATATCTCTTTGCCAAAAATATATTTTTTGAAAAATTCTTTTATACTCCTCATGATGTTTACAAAACAACTGAGTTTTATGAGAAATTTTGGAAGAAACAAAATCTGTTACTTTCCAACATTTCTTTGATAAAGGCCATGTAAATTACTGTACGGCTAGAATTCATAGGGTCATTCACTTTTTTCAGTGGAAACCAAATCCACTCGCCCTGCAAAAATTCAATAAGATTGAATCACTTTCATATAGGATCTCTTTTTCATATTTTGATTACAAACAGGCTTGGTGAAACACCTTCTGGAGACAGAATGCCAATAATTCGCATACCTGGTTATTCTTCTTCGAAGACTTTGAAATAAAACAGGTTCCATATTGGTTTATCCAGTGGTGGAAACATCTTAGACCTACTGATGAAATTCTCTACCCAAAAATCCAACCTAATTATGAAATATTTCTCAATAAATTCATTCCCCTTCCTTTTGAGAAAAATTTTCCCAAACTCTTACTATTCTTCTACCACTTTAGAATATTTTGGGTTCTCGGTTGGCACTTTGACTACCGAAAATCAGCAGACACTGGCATTCCAATTTTAATAAGAATATACAAAGTCAAGTGGTGGAATGGATTTAAATTCTTCAATAGAGTTATTGAACAAGCCGTTCATCAATGGCTTATTTCTAGAGGACTAGAGCCCATAAAAAATGATGATATAACTCCATTCCTACATGATAAAGGATTTTTATTATCCAAATTAACATATGCTAAATCCCACCAACAACTAGCAGGCATGCTGAAACAAGCCCTTTCCCAAATTGAAGAATCCAATTCTTCACATTCCCATCACATTGGAAATTCCAAAGAGGATGACTGCTATGGCATCCCAGGAATATCACCTATCTCTGCAAATTGGGCAAGTGTGAAGGACGAAGAAGAAGACGAAGAGCCTGAACAAGTGGAGAATCTCTCCAGATTTTCCTGAAGGGAAACCACGCCAAAAGGTCCTTGTCCTTTTGAATAATTTGTCATGATTTCTAGGCCGAAAGGAGTTAGACATATCTTTCTTTTTCAACACCTTTCATAAGTATGTCTGATCACTGTTTACTGTAACACTATGCACTTACTACTATTTGCTACAGTACTACCCGTGAACTATTTTCTATAGGAACTTAGCCTGCTTATATAATCCGACCTCAACCTTCAGAGGACATCAACTTCGGAACCAGAGCACACTCACCCCATATTTCTCTCAATCCTCTCCAGTCTCTGGTCTTCCGAAACCTTCCCAAAAGAAATAAGAGGCCATTTTCCTCAAAACCTTTCCATGACCTTTTCATAGCCAGTAAGTTCCAACACTTCCTAGATCCCTGATTCACCTAATATTCCAGATCTTGTACATGATTTGAGAATACCAAGGTTTTTATATACTTGCACCTGTACTTCAATATCTGCATTACTGCTATAATCTTTCTATATAGCTACTGTAATCTTTCATACTGTTTGAATAACAATAATTTCTCTTTTATCACTTGCATTTATATTTACATACCCCACAAACGGCAGGTCGAACCGTCTGTGGATGGACTGTACTTTAATTCGAAGCAACTCTCTGCATCTGTTAAACATCCTTACTTCTTCTTACCGTTTTGCCCTTCTAATTTTCAAACCACCTATATGGTTGGTTTAGAAGTTCTAGCAGTTTTTCTTCTCGTATTATATATTACTTACGGTTTCTTTATTATTTATAATGTCCGTGCTTTTATTTAATTTAATTTATTTAATAGTTTTCTATGTAGAAATCTGCAATTTCATATTAGAATATATCTTTTCTGTAGCTATATCTCTATCTAATAGAAATATATCTAAAGTCCTTTATAAATTTAATCAATATATTAAATATTTTGAATATTTAGAAAGACGATTAAAAATTGCATACGTCTTTGTTCTTCTTTTCTTTCTTTTACAAACCCCCAGACCAAGCCATTGATTTCATTTTCTTCTATATTTATTCTTTTCTCTTTTATTATCTCATATCCTAAGCCATTTATATAGTATCAGAGCCAGTGGGTAGATAAAGATATTTTTTATAATTTCATTTGCAGTAAAGACGATTTCCTTCGTTGAGGTCTTCTCGAGTGATATCTGGATGTGTTCCCAGTAGTAAAGCCTAGAGAGGTAGTAAGTCCGTTGGTAAACATCGCCGATATTTATTAAAAAGAAGAAAGTAGTCGTTTGCAATGAACTTATTAAGAAAATATGAGTCTTCTTCTAGTTCTTTATCATAAATGTCCTCTGATCAAGGATCAATAAATAGAGAAGAGATTAACATAGAAGATTTCAATAAATCTATTGAAAATTGGTTCATTCCAAAAGTTAAACTTGATAAAATTTATGAGCATTCAAAGTTTAAACTTTTTGGACACAATGACTATGTCATTGTCATTGAAGAAATAGATGTACCGCTTTCTAACTCTTTTGCTTCAATACAACTTTTGAATAAAGATTCAATAAATAAACACTCCCAGAAATGGAATTACATGCATATAGGTTTGGTACAGGTTGGTGCAAAGCCCCTTACCAAAGAAGGATTAGATACCTCTTTACTTTTTGTTTTGAGAGATGCCAGACTTTTAAAATATGATGAATCCATTCTTGGAGCAATCAAAATAAGTCCTTTCAGTGGACCTATTCATTTTGATAGTCATCCTGGTCTCACTGTCTCTCTTAAAAATAAAAATAATTTAAAATCTCTAACTCTTCAAATAAAAATCCATAATTATTCTATAGCTAAAGGTTCTATTCCCATAGCTCTCATATACGGAGTTTATTACAAAGTTATGAACTATGCATTTGGCAGTAAGGCTTTCAAATTGAATTCCATATCTCTTATATATATATTGTTTACAAAATTGAAATGGCCATTTTGCTCATTTGGACCTACTCCACCAATGTCATGGAAAAAAATCCCAATCAATTACATTTTATAAATGAGTAGGTATGGTCCTTATTAACCCGTACTAATTAAGTGAAATGAAATGCAGTTTCTGAATGGGGTAGTAACAAATTTTTGATATCATATTCATATTCCAAAGTTTATAAATTCCCAATACATACCACTTTTGAACTTTTCATGGGGATCAATTTCTCCTCTTGGAAATACTCCAAAAAGTAAATCATATTATAAGAAAAATAAAGTAGGAGATGCATAGTTTATGCATGAGACTAATGGCCTATTCGGTAACCGGCCAAATAGTGCTTGATTCTATTTTTTTGTTCCCCGAAACAAAAAAAGAATAGAAATCCGTTTGGTAAATTTTTTGTTTCCGGGCACAAATTTATTTCCAGAATTAGTTTTGGAACAAAATCAAGAATAAAAAAAAAAAAATTGATTCTAGGAACAAGAATTAGAAATAGAAGAGATTTTTTTTCTTTTTCTTCTTTCCTAGCCGGCGACCAGCGATCGGCCACAAGCCAAGACCGCTGAGGGCGAGGGCTAGACCCTTGCAACCTGGGCGAGGGTCGTTGGCCTTTTCCAGCCCTCGCTCGAGCTTGTGAGGGTCGTTATTGAGGCTCGCAGCCTGGGCGAGGGCGGCAGTGAGGGTCTAGCCCTCACTCAAGTCATGAGCCTCGACGGCGGCCCTCGCTAGCTCGAGCGAGGGCTAGAAAAGGTTAGCGAGGGTGGCCCTCGCCTAAGCCGCGAGGGCCGCGATGCTGTCGCTAGCCTTGGCCTGTGGCCAGTCGTTGACCATGGCCAAGAAGGAGAAGAAGAAAACAAGAAAAAAAATATTAAAATATTATTAATAAAAATAAATTTTATGCAGTTACCAAATGTATTTATATTCTTTTTCTATTCTAAAAATGAAAATTTTGAGCCGTTATCAAACACCTTCAAATGCTTAGAAATTATTTCCAGAAACAGGATAAGAAAAAATCATTTATGATCAGAAATTATTTTCATGAATAAAATAATTACCAAATGCACCCTAAAAGGATTGCTTCTCCAATCAGCCATCTCGATTTATTAACGTGTTGACATCAATCAACCTATGTAACTCCTCACTTGATAGAGACTTTTTTCGCTCGACTCGCTTGGACATGTCAGCCCCAGGCTCGGTGCACTGTTTTTCTATATAGGTTACTATCCCCTTGTTCATCCATTTTGAAGAAGATGAAGCAATTAATTGGCATTTTAATAAATTAATTTAATCATCATTGTTCTTAATAGAACAACATCAAAGTTTTAGGATTCAATTACATTAGAAATAAAATGATTTCTTATCATTATTAAATCTTGGGAAAATTCCAAGTAAGGGCTTAAAATCCTTTTATTTTCACAAATAAGAGTTTAAAGTTGACCTTATTTCAAGTAAGAACCTAAAGTACCTTCATTTTGTCAAATAAGGACTTGAAATGGATCTTGTTTCAAATAATGACCCGAAATGATCATGTTAGTCTCAAAGAAGGGTCTAATCTCACTGACTGGTCAAGAACATTTTTGTCATTTACTTTTTTTTTTCCTTTTTTTCTTATTTTTCTATTTTTTTTTCCTTTTCGCCGGTAACCGATTTTAAGTGAAAGCTAACCATAGGCAATACTCGGAGTAGGGGTGTGCAAAAAAACTGGGATTGCCCAGACTGCCCAAGACTACTAGGAACCGGTGGTTCCAAGGGAATCGGTCCAGTTCCTGATTTCAATTTTTTGGAACCGATGGTTATTGGTCTGGTTCCCAGTTCCCGGTGTGGAACAGCTCATCCGAACCAGACCGGTAATATAATAATAATATATTTATTTCTTAATTTTTAATTAAAAAGATCTAACAAAAAAAAAAAAACTAAATCCCTAAACTAACGTAACTCTCTACTCTCTCATATATGGACGCTCAACTACTCAAGTCTCACGCTAAGCTGAGAAGTGAGAACCTCATGCTCACTCTTATCTCTAACTCTTCGGCCTTGACTCCGTTTCCGTCACTCCAACCTCAATTGTCAACTCCCGATGGGCACACCTCTGGCCCTCGCTCTCGATCACCGTCAAGTAAGTTCAAATCCCTTATCTTTAATCTACTCACTAAATCCCTAAATCTGTAAGTTGTAGGTTTGTTTGTTTGGTCAATCTAGCTCAAAAACTCTAGAAAAAATAAAACCCTAAATCCTTAACCTCTATGTTGTTTGATTGTTTGGTCGGTCTAGAGAAAAGTTGTGATTAGAAAGCTTAGTTTAGTTGGAGAATGGCCCTGTGAATAGCGATTGGTCGAACCGTAGGACCAAACTTTTTGCTTTTCTTTTGAGAATCGCAATGCTAATTTGAATACACAGGGTCACTTTGTTATCTCATGTCTAAGGTTGGTTTATGTTTGAAGCTCTTGTGTAGTTAGGATACCGTGGTCATTTTTCCCAATAATTAATGGGTACCCACTTAATTTATGGATGATGTGGTTAATAGAATCGATCATAGTGTAGGAATTGTATGAAAAGTTATGTTCTATTCGTTTTGTTTTGTTGATTCGATGTTGGTCCACATATTTTTTTCATATGTGATTGGCTTGGTCTATTTGGAGTATTGAAAACTCTTAAAGCCTTTTGTCTGATATCTAAAGTTTGGCATGAATTTTGTTGATACTATTCTTCTTTTTTTGCCAACCAAAATCGACTTATATTTTCCCTTTTTATCGAGCAAAGTTCAAACTTTTTTTCCTCTGTTTTTGTAAGATATTTGCTATGTTTTGCTTGAGCTGGTTGTGTAAAAACTTGAAAAGTTGTAGAGGGCAGTTTTGCATCAAACCATTTTAGATGGAAGTGCATGACTTTTGCATCGGACTAGTGAAATCAAATGCCAAAGTAGGAGTGCTTTGTGTACACTGAAGATATATCACACATGTACATTAAGGTAAGTCAAAGTAGTATGTGGTGAACACAACCTACCAACGGGTAAGAATTAGATCAGTCCATTTTTTGATTTGTCTAGAAAAACTTGGTGGGATTGGTTCCATGGACTCACTTGGAAACTGGATCGGACCGGCGATCCAGTTCTCGAGTGGGTCCATGGAACCGACGAACGGTTCTCGGTCTCAATTTTTTGGAAATGGTCCTTAGCGGGCAGTCCACGATTCCAATGTGGAAATCGCCCACCCGAACCATACTCAGCCCTAACCCAGATAAGGCTAAGCGAGGCCACCCTCGAAAGCCATAGGCGAGAGCCGGCCTTGCTTGGGCGACCCTCGCCGGCTACTGGTAAGATCAGCCATCGCAACGATCATTTAGCTCGCGGCCTTGCCCAGGACTTGATTTTGTGTTAAGGTTTTTTTTTTCATATTTTATCTCTCTCATGTGGCGTTAAGGTTAACTAATGTATCAAAACGACATCGTTTTGATCTAAATCTTAATGTTTACACAAAATCTAAATTACATTAGGTCAAAAATTCAAAATTGTTTTTCATGGAAAAGACAAACTCAGTAAAGAAAAAAAAGGCTAAAACTTAAAAAATACACACAAAAAAAATTCATACCCTCCGCTTGTGACAACCACCCCTTCGCCGTCCTCCCCCTCGCGTTTTTTTAAAAGAATTTTTTTTAAAGTTTTCGATATAATTTTTACTAAAATTTAGGTTAAATTTGTTTTTAGATAAAAATGCCATTGATCGGCCAGAATATGTAGCCGGTTGGCGAGGCGAGACCCTTATCTCAAAATGTTCGAATCATTTCAGATTCTTATTTAAAAATTTTATAATTACTTTGAGCTCTTTTTAAATAAGATCCATTTTAAATCCTCGTTTTTTTTTATTCTTTTGGAGGAAAAATTGCAAAGTAATAGATATGTTTTTTTGGTTCATCCTACTTTATTCAAAGCATAAAGCCATTGAAAGCTCCCAAGCCTCCTCCCATCGCTTCACCCTTCCGCTGATGATCCAAGCAAGCATGCAAGCAGAAAGCAGCCGAAACGTGTCTGCCGGAGTTGACGAACGCAGCTCCAAGTCCAACGGCCGAACATCCCCGTACGTCGCCGCCGCCGCCGCCGCCAAACCTGTCGAGGATGATCTGTTGAGCGACCCGGACAAGTTCTACGCGAAACTCACCCAGTTCTTCGAGTCCACTGGACTGAGCCTCATGTGAGTTTCGAGTCTTGCTCTCTCTTCTTGTTCTTCTGAATACCCATTTCCCCAGAAATGGTGCCGCGAAGGCAAAAGTTGTTCTCTTTTGTATGCGTTCAGTGAAAGTTTTGGTTTTGGGGGCATAATTGAAAGAGGAGAAAGGAGTTGTGCTCTGGGTACTTTTGGTTGTTTCTTTGCTGAGAAAAATGTGAGGAAAATTGGCGTAGAGAATCTCCGAATCGACGAAAAGGTCTAACCTTTGTCCCCCCCATTTTCTTGTTTCTTGAAAATGGGCTTAAAGTTCCTCCCTTTTCCTCTTCCCTTTCGAGTTTCTAAGGAAGTTTTAGGACAACTGAATGCATGGCGTTGTGAATTCAATTCTAACACTTCAAAACGGCAGCCTAAATGCCCGGGAAACAACCTTGGACTTGTTTCAGCTGCACAAGGAAGTTGCCAGAAGAGGAGGATTTCGCCAGGTGAAATCTTTTTTCTCTATTTTGTCTGATTTACGGGCATTTTCTTTTTTTCTTTCTTTATTTGTTCAGCCCCATGATTTTCGACATCGTGGGATCATCAACTCGCGAGGGGCTTTTGAGTGTTCACTTCCATTTCCAGCATTGATTTGACGTTATCTGCTGTGTTTAAAATCGGTTAATCTTGTGGAAGAACTAAAGTTGCTATTGTCTGTGCCATGTGCTTAAAATTTGTACGAGAAGGCCATGTTCAAGTAATGTGCTTTATCTTTTATGTGGCACGAGCTAGCTGCGTGTTCTCGTCCAGACAATCTGATGAAACGCAATGAAGACCGAAGTACTTTGTGCTTATTTAGGAGTATCATCTGCAAGGGCACACTCACATAGTTACAAGTTGTTTAGCTGCTGCATGTATTGGTGAAAGTCCTGATACCCCCAATTTCTAGAGCAATAAAGATCGACCATGGATGCAGGCTTGAGATTGCTTTTCAACACGTAAATTTTGCACGACTTACTCTTCATTGTGCTTCGCAGATTAACAAAAGGGGCAAATGGGACGAGATAGTCTCTGCCCTTCAATTGGAAAGCATGGCTCCCACGATAGCTACTCAAGTTCAAAGGCTTTATGCACATCTTCTTTACAACTTCGAGCAGTCCATCGCTAGGACTAGGAGTGCTCCCAAACTGCCTGCAGTCTCAGACTCATTCTCAGGTATCTGTTATATTTCATGAATGTAACTGGCTCACGGGGCTTTACATAGAGCATGGATGTAATTGACTTACAGGGCATTTGAAATATAAGAAGCTAAGGTTGAAAAACTTCCCTTTGTCTATATAGAAAAATTGATTTGAGTTCATGTGATGTATAGTGTTGTGTGACGACTGTGCAGGCTTTAATTCTTTAAACAGCAAGAGCCCTGCCATCAAGCGGAACAATAAGAACAGTTCTTCTGTGCCAATTGATTTAGTGGATCATCCTGAGGAGAAGAAGTTGCGCACAGAGGCTATCAAATTGCCAACAGGTGAGTCAATCTTTTAATTGCACAAGATTTTCTCTTGCATACTGCTGGTTGTCATTTAATTAAATTGAAATTAGGCAGCATAGTACAACCTATTATTTTTTTATGCATTATATTATGGGAGATCAATTCATCTTTGTGTCAGACCATCTAGTTTAAGAGTACGAAAGCAATCATTTCCTTGGTTTAGCCAATAAAGGAGAGGTGTATGCTTAATCAACGATGGCTGTCCACTTTTGTGACTCCTTCCACTTCCTTTTTTGGAAGAAGCAACCGTTTAGCAGTCATGGAAATGATATTTGAGGTTCGTTATAGTAATTTAACTAATCACTCTCAGCTTGTTTTTTCTTCACTCAAGATTCAATCATCTTCCTTTGTTGTTACATTGGGTTTAAGTTTGTGGAGCTATGGTATTGTTGGACATGGCTGATATTCCATATGCTTTGCCATGTAACTGTTTGATTAACTTTCTTGTTAGTTGACTTTATCTTTCAATGGTAATTTCAAGATCTGACTGAACCCCCAGGGGAATTTGTAGAATTTGAACTTACATCACCTATGATATGGTAAAATTCGAATCACAGTGGAGACCATGCACGTTATTATCTCTACTCTCTGATAAATTTCAGCACATTTTTAATGTAAAATTGTCAGAAGTTCTGATCTGCATGCTTGTGCATGTCTCATCACAAAAGAAGAAAAAACGGCTCAGGAGATGGCAGCGAAGCTTAAGGAGCATATGAAAAACCCAAAAGCTCCACTTGCGACACGGAGTGCATATCAGCTCTTCCTCAGCAAGGAATGTGCTCGGCTAAGAACCATCCGAGGAGAGAGTCAGGAGGGCCAAGATATTCTGAGGGTGGCCATTGATGCATGGAGACAACTTACTGAGAAAGAGAAGGAGGTACAAATTTGCGAATTTTGTTACATTATTAGCTGCACATGTCTGCTGCACAACACCACTTCTGATATTTCTGTCCAACGTAAAGTTTTTCTCCTTGTTTAAGAATCCAAGAGGGTATGATTCTGCAACTTTTAATTAGAGGTTGCGTTCATTCTAAAACACTAGGTGATCTTTGTTTGGATAATGCATTTGCAGCCATATATCAAGGAAAGTATAAAGGATAGGGAAAGGTACGAGCAAGAAATGGCTGCTTTCGCTGAGCAAGGGAAAACGCAAGATAAGGTTACCAAGAAAAAGAAAGCCAGTTTCCAGAAAATGCAAGATGAGAATGGCATTCACAAGAAGCACCTCGATAATGTCTACAAAGTCGTCAATCTGAGCCCGTTAGAAGACCCCCCAGTCCCACGCACAGATCAATCTGTGGTTGATATAGCCATGGAGATAGCAAAGAATGCACCAACAGACCAGCTGCTCCTCTTCAACTGGGATGAGTTTTGCGGTTCACTTGATATAGCCTGAGTAGTTGGTTGAAGAAGCAGCGATCTTTTGGTGGAGTTTGATTTCAGATGGGACCGAGGTAACCTCGTTAGTTCAGCTTCGGAGTTGACACTCTCTTTTTGCCGAGGTCTCACGTATTGCCAACTAGGAGTGTCTGTTTAGTTGATGATGGAGATGCAACTCTTGTGTCCACCTCTTAAGCTGCTCTGTTTCTTTCTTGTTTATATGATGGGAAGGACCGTGTCAAATAGCTCTGTACAGCTTTGGACATATTGAGCCATCAGTTTCTGTTATCCAATGGAAGGCTTAAAGATGCATCGAACAATGTAATCTTTGCTTGCATCAGTAGGTTCTGCTTTTTTAGCATCAATTGGAGTGGTCGCTCGAGGCCTTGCTCGGCGAAAGCAGCCATTTCTTGCTTTTTTCGCATCAGTAGCATAAGATGAGGCCAATTAGCAAAGTGTTGGAGAGCATAGAAACAGGCAAAGGTTTCGGCTTTAAGGGCCAAAGATGCTTGGACTGGTCATGTGAGACCTTCCATCAATCTTCCTTATGAATCGCGGCATACGCACGCAATTGCCCCTTCCGTGGTCCTTGAGAGGTGAGATTCATCAATATTTATCTTGAGCAAACTAGGGTGGTCCTTGAGAGGTGAGATTCATCAATATTTATCTTGAGCAAACCGGGGTCTGTTCGTTTCCATTTTGGCTGTAAGTTTAGCGGTAGTACTTTGCGCTTTAAGTTGCTTTTATTCCACCATGCGTAATTGCGATGCACGTTTAGAGCAGAGTCTATTATGCTAATTGGGTCCAGCTACTCGTGATGGAAGACAAAAGATTTACGCGCTATCCTCGATTAGTTATCTAGTGTTGCTAACAGTAGGAGACACCATTTGATTTCTTCTCATGCCCCCCATTCAAAAGGGGCAAAATTGTTGCGGGAAAAATAGAGGGCAAAAAAATCCAAACCTCCAAAATGTCAAAACCTTTTGAATTCTGTGGCCAAAAATTTTCAAAATCTTGGATTTGCTCTCCAAAGGACAAATTTTGAACTAACATGCAGGACATTTCCTTATTTTTCTTTGTCTTATGCGAGGGACGCCACTGTCTTGGCATGGCTGTCGTTTTGAAAAAGCTAAAGAAAGAAGAGAGAAAAAGGGGATCCCTCCATTTGCGCAGCTAACCATACCCCATCAATCAATTCTCACATAATCAAATATCTCCACTATAAAAATCCTACCTTTAAGCCTTTCAGGACATGCTAGAACAGCCCCTTTAGAGAGAGAGAGAGAGAGAGAGATTGTAATAAAGAGACTGCCCCCCCTTAAAAGGAGGCCAGAGGGTATACAAAGATGCGCTTTGCATTTTAAAAGAGAAGGAATCAAAGCTGCACACACTTCTCTATAGAGAGAGAGAGAGAGAGAGAGGGAGGTTGGGATTGGAGATGTCGGGGAGGTGGTCGGTGACGTCGCTGCGGTGGCTGGACTTCTCGTTCCCGCTCCGATCCTCCATCTTCCGG
The DNA here is from genome assembly GCA_024500025.1 of Syzygium aromaticum. NCBI lineage: Eukaryota > Viridiplantae > Streptophyta > Magnoliopsida > Myrtales > Myrtaceae > Syzygium > Syzygium aromaticum. Next base: position 37,569,732 of record CM044892.1, read on the forward strand.
TGGCCCCAGCTCGTGTCCTCCTACTTCACGGCCGCCCGCCGGGTCGGCGGCGGCGGCGGCGATGGTGGCGGCTGGGGCTTCCCCCGGTGGTGGCCGGCGGAGCTGGGGCTGGGGCTCTCGATCCTGGACGACGTCGTGTGGAGCCTCGTGACGGTGTTCGAGTCCGTGGCCCTCGTCTCCATGCTCTGCTTCTTCTTCCTCTTCTGCGGATGCACCATCTAGACCCCGCCGGGGGCGGCGAATCCCACGCCGGCGCCGGCGGCAGGCGGAGATGACGATGGCGGTCGGGACCGGGACACGCGAGATTTGGTCGGGGATCGGTAGATGAGCTGGAGCACGTGCGGCACGTGCGGTCTCTTTTTTTGGTTCTCTCTTGTATTTTTTTTTCCATCCTTTTTGGAATTAATTTTGCCCTTTTCCCCCCCCCCTTTTCTCCATTTTCTCTTGTTAAAAGTTTTGGTTGCTTTGTCTCTGCTTTTCAATATTTTCTTTTTTGTTGTTTTTTTTTTCTTTCATTCTCCTCCTCCTCCTCCTTGTAATATTCTTGGGTTCTCGTGAGAAAATTTAAACCTTGGCTTTGCGTATATAATTTCCTTTGTTTTATTGCTAATTAATTCACGAAGAAAAAAAAAATTAAAACTCGGGATCTTTAGATGGGAACAAATGAGGCACAATTATTATTATTATTATTATTATACTATGAAATTAAATTAATTTGGAGTACATGGCATCGAATAGGACCGTTGACCAATCCGCCTCAACGGCTTAAGATAATTGATTAGCCAAAAAAAAAAAAGACATGAAAATCATGATTGGCATCTTATCACAGCTTTGAACAACGCATGAGTTAGAAAAAAAAAAAGACGTAGGAGCGTGACACGTGTATTGCAAGATATGGAATTTGTCTAATTTGGGCACTTGTAGGAACTTAATTTTTTCTTGACGGTATTCCCATTCGATAACCGTTCGACATCGACCCGCCATCTGCATCGATCGATAGCGAAGGCATTTGATAAGATCGAACCGATTCCGACCAAATAAAAAAAAAAAAAAAAGAGAGAAAAAAAGGAAGATCGAACCGATAATTTTTTGGAAATTCTCTCGTGATTTTTCTCGTATAGTCGCCGCTGTTACCGACAATTTTCTCGTGCCGTGAAAATGGGTTGTGTTGCGTGTAATCGTCTGTAAAATCAAGATAGCCCTCCTCAAAGCCATAGCCATCGCCATCGCCATCCTCGACCGCGAGGGGAAAGGTTTTTCGCGGACTGCGCAATCCGATTCGTTCGTTCCCGTCCTTTCAAGACTCTTCTCCAGATCGCCTCCGTACGCCGGTAGGTCCTGCTTCTTTGGCGGGTTCGGTTCTTCTTCCCTCGTTCTTTCCCATGAAGTTCTTCGCTTAAAGAGAGGCTTGTTTTTTCTTTCTGCTGGGGCTGGGGATTTCCGGGCGGATTGTCTGAATGAGGTTAAACGCGTGTGTTTTGAGATGGGTTCTCAGTTATATTCGTTGAGAGCTCGGTAACTGGTGATGGGTTTGTTCGAGAGCTTAGCCAGTGAAATGGGCAATGCCTTCTTGATGATGATGATGATGGGCAGCTGCGCTGTGGCGTTTTAGTTGTTTTCGTGCCGGTTTGGGAGTGATTTGATTCTGATGCACTTAGTTTTTTAGTGTTCGGGACCAGAGACTTTATAGCATTGATGATTTAATGTGGTGTGGTTATCTGTGGGGGTTTGAGGAGGTGTTCACTTTATGCTGGATTAATTAACAAGCTGTAGCTTTAAAGATTCTCATTCTCATGTTGTCGAAGCAAAAGTTCGGGATGCGCCAATTTCACATTTAAGGACATGTTTACTCTTGCACTGTTTGTGTAGTGAAGGTGGGAATACCGGAGTTTTTGCGAGGGATCGGTGGAGGGGTCGAAGCCCAAGTCGCGAAGCTCGAGTCGGAGATTGGTGACTTCAACAAGTTACTCGTTTCCTGCACGCTCAAGCTCAAGAAGCTCGGCATTCCTTGCAAACAGGTAAGCTAAACCCTTGGATACTTAAAAATGGAACTAACCATTTTTTCCCCTCGCCATAGGTTTGGGTCATTCTGCTAGTAGATGATGATGGTCTTGCTGGCATGTGTATATGCATTAGATATTTTGGAGGAAGTCATGTAAAAGTGAAAGTGTTGAATGGACTCATGGGTTTGCTCTCATTCATTCTGGTGTATTCCTTATGGTTCTGGATCTGAATAATGTTGGCACGGCAATTGTCTTCTATTGTGCTCCTCTATGATGTTTCTTTATTTGGCACTCCATTTTATTACTCTTACTGTAGTTTGAATCGATGTCGTGAAGCACCAGCTCCATCTGTGGGTTTTAGACACGCAATCAGTCTTAAAGAATATAACGATATGATTTACACTCTTTCTGAAGAGCACACTAAGAAGTTGTTCATTTATGCAGAGGAAGTTGATATTGAAGTACACCCACAAATATAGGGTCGGGCTGTGGAGACCTCGAGCTGAGCCTGTCAAAGCTTAATGACAGCGTTCCTGGTGAATGCAACGAAATTGTATTCCCTAGCTTTGGTATGCACCTGCAGAATACATTCCATGCTTGCACTAATCGCAGTAGCTAGCAACTTAAAATTGCCAGACAGGTTGTACTGGTTCAGAAAAACATCATGCCCTCGTACTGCCTTTTGCTGAAAAAAAGACCATTTCGAACTCTCTTTGCACACACTCGGCGTTAAGAAACAAAATGGTACAGAAATGGCTTGTGGAAGCATCCATATTTCAAACTTTTCATGTGCTATGGACTGTGTAAACTGTAAAATGAACTTGCCTTGCGGTGCAATCGTCTCCTTTCTGTGTTTAGTGTTCTGTTAAGGTCGCATGGAGGTGCAATGAAGAAATTTCAGTTCAATATCATTGCATGAACAAGATGATGATCCAACAAAACATCGCTCTGAACACCGCACAAACTCCATAGACCAACTTTTATTAAGCATAAAGCAATCTTGCTCACGATCCCATTACTTAGTTTCTTAGAGAAGTGCAGTCCCAAGCTTGTATGAAGCATATGCATCAATACAAGCATACTCCACTTGGTTTATATTGAGCACCCTGGCCTCCCAGTTACTCATGCTAACATGCTTGGGCTTGTCCATGACAAGGCCCACCACCTCAAGCGCTAGATCCTTCAAGCCCGGCTTACGAAACCTCCCTGGCCAACGCAGTTTCGCCAGCTCGCGAACATCCGCGTGCTTCGCGCACTCTAGGCCGTACTCAACTTTGAGCTTGTCCACATCACCATCGACCTCCACCCCAACGAAAGTGAAGTTAGGGTCTCTGACAAAATCCTTCAGCAATTCAGGAACATAGTCGATGTAGAATAGTTGAACGATCAGGCATCTCTTGTCGATGCAGAGCTGCAGGGTGGCGGTCTTGTTGCTCATCGACCGGATCACGTGAGGCCTCCACTCTATGTCCAACCCTACAACGGTTGGGCTCCCGGTGTGGAGCGACAGAGTTTCTTGTATCCATTGGTTGACCACAGTTGCTTCGTCGGTCAACGTCGTTTCGATGGTTCTACCATCATAGGTGACATTGTACCTGGAGTTCGCGGGATCGAAGGCAGTATGGGTTCTCGTGCGACCGGTACGCATCGTTCTCTTCTTCTATAGTCTGTTTCCTGCAGATACAGTGTGCTCGACATGGAATGCTACTTATGATGAAATTTTAGGACTCTTGGTTGTCATTGTGGAAGAAACCCAAGAAAGCCTTTTGGTTTTTCGATTCATTGGCATTGATTCAGGGTGAGAAGTGCAATCGGTGATTGTGCATCCGTCTCTTCGATGTTGCAAATGTGTCTCTCTTCACATTATCGTTTGATTATCTATGTTCGATTCCTGTGCTCATCATTAATCCTAGGAAATTGCGTTCGTAGTGTTTTCATCATGAGTCCTACTTATTTTCCCGCCATTACACCTTGAAGGGAAAAAGGTCAATGGCAGGATCAATGTCACGAGCTTACAAGGATAAATAGTTAATGGATCCTTGAAGCCTTAATATGCCCAAAATAGAGGGGGCTCTTCTTCCTCCTCTCGCATTAATATGGTCTATCAGATTAGCTCTGTACATCTCTCAATTAGGTGGTACGTCGGGACCAGTCTTCCATGCACATTGGAATCAGTCTGTGCTCGATCAAACATGCGTCATGCATCCACACATGAGGACCGGAGATTATCCTCGACCGATTGCCTTCCTTCAAGCAGAAATAGAAAACTTCCACTTAATAGTCCCTTAACCTACTCGATCGATCTCTCGAGATGGAGTCATGAGGGGTTTTTAGCCATATCCATTGATAGATAAACTCTCTGGAAGGCTAGATTTTGGTGAGCCTATCTTGTTATTTCCAAGATTACTTAGGTGAGCACGTATGGTATGGTCAATATAAACGTCTCTCGACTTTGGGAAGAACGTTGACCCCACCACGTGAAGGGTGGGGGAGGTCAAACAAAACTTCGAATTTGGGCAGGCAGACAAGGAGGGAGATGGGGACTGATGAGGAAGAGAAACGTGTGCGAATGAAGGAGTTCACGAACGTCTTTGGGTGCGTCACCGCAGAAAGGTCGTCGCTATCTGCCAAGAATGTCATCCCCTTATCATTTCATGTCAACCCACGTTTATTGTTCTTTTGTCCCAACAATCCCCTCCCCAAAACATACCTAAATGTGGGTCATCACTCTGCCAAAATTTGGGGATATATATATCCTCTTTTCCATTTTTAAGTTGGTTGTAATTATTCGAATTTTATTCACATATATCTTCGTTCGCGTAGTTTCTCTTCATCTTTCTTGATTCTCAAATATGCTGGTATGAGCACGTGATGGAGCCGACTGATCGATAAAACAATGCTACCTAAGTGTTGCATACCGGTCTTGATTCAACTCAAGGAACTGGCATAGCCAAATTGGTTCCGTGAGTTCTTGATGCCGCTTAGGACCTGGCCACATCGGCCTCTGATTTGGACTTTCGGAAACGGCCCCTCTCCAAGGTAACTTTTCTAGGTTTCACTCCCCCAGCACTTGAACCCCGCCTGTTAATTCCCTGGGACCATGCACACTCCTACTTTGCCCGACTATCGAGCTTAACATATACGGTAAACCAAAAACTCCATTTTCGAGAAAGAGCCAAAGAGAGGAAAATGATGCCCATATCATTTCACGAAAACAACATATCTAAGAATTCAAGGCTAACAGAGATTCACCATCAGTTAGGTCCGCATTCAATGGAGGAGTTCGGCTAAGGTGACCATCCCAACATGTCGCCCGGACTAACATTATGACAAAATCATTCAATTTTTTCACGCGTAGGGCGCGTCCCACATGCAGATATGGGAACACCAGAGGGGGCAGCGCTTGTAAAACTCGAATTTTGATATGAATTGTTGGAAATCCTAGGTGAGATAAAAATAAGAAAAAATGAGAAAAAAATATTTATTTTCCGACTCCATTATTCTCAAGTTGTGTGTGACGGGGACAACTCACCTGAGTAAAGGGAAAGGTGGGACAAAATCTTCCGACAATATTGCAAACCCTATATAGAAAATGAGACAACTTTTTTCTTCAGTAGCTGTCCGTGATAAATAAGGGTCATTTGCATTTGTACCACTTAGTTTCAAGTGAGCATAACGTATCACATTTCAAGGAAAAGGACAAAAAAGAAACGTTCTTTCCTTGGAAATTTACTGCTTTCAAGTAACTATTGCGCATCATATTTTGAGAGAGAGTGAGAGGGAGAGAGAGAGAGGGGGTAGGTCATTGAGTAATCGCATGTTCAACCATCCTAAGCCTCCCTCGGAAAATGCACGAACCTCGTGCATTTTCTCGCGCTGCGAACATGTTTAACGTGCCATGTGAACAGAAAATCGATGCATCTGCCTAACAAGTCGTCTTCTAACTGCACCGCGTGTAGGTGGGCGGCAAGGGGGGTTTTACACCCATGTGGGACGTTGCCGGTGGTCGCCGCATTTGCCCCGATTCGAGTCAACGTTGGGAACATGGCCATTGACGCGCGGAGTGATGTGACTATTTTTAAATAGTAACCAACACGAACAAACCCTGTTCGGATGCATAGCAAATCTTTAATCGCTTTATCGTTTTCCAGATCGATCGCGGCATTAATCATGCTGTCTAACCTGTAAAATTGTAAATCGAGATACATGCCGTCGGTTAAAGAAAAGGGACATGCTTTATTTAAAAAAAACAAAAAAAAAAAAATCACATAATGGGTTGTTTAGGCATTAAAATATCATGCATTGATGACTTTAAAAAGTTTGAAACACCCTCTCTCTCTTCCTCACATCACATGCAAGTCACTTTGGGGTGGGGGGGGTGGAAGAAGGGGTGGGGCAGGGGAGCACATGGCAGTGTAGGGCCATGGAGGCACATGTTGTGGCCACTGTGCTTGTTTGTGTCATCACTCATGCAAAACAACAAAAGGGCAAAAAAAAAAAAAAAACACAAGCACCCCTTAAGAAAAATTTAACAAGCAAAAGAGAGAAATAAAAGATAAAGGGAGGGGGCCAAATTGCTTGCCACATGACATGCCGCCTCTCCACCTTTGTCAGCCGTCTCTCTCCACCCCACCCAAAATCAGATTTTGTCAACTTAATTCGCCCGTGTAGTAATCTTTTGGGTCTTGGTTCTTGCTTCTCTCTCTCTAGGATGGGTTTACACATTAAGCCATCTTTATGCTGCGGCTTGTATTACTTCAAGTGGGAGCAGTGACACCAGTCGCCTCGACTCTCAAACTCGTGTTTGAAAGGGTTTCTCGAGATGAATTCTTTAGTCCGAGGGCAACGATGTCATTTTGACTAAAGAATGCTCTCTGATGTGAATCGAGAACTCCGGATGATAAGCTCGACTGCAGGGGTTTTGTCGACGAGTGTTCCTAGGGCACCGGGTAAATGTGTTCCTACTACTGACCAAAACAGATGAATCACATCTCACCCAGCCGAGGACAATGCCCAAAACAAGACAACCAGACCAGACCAGACCAGACCAGAGACCAACTTGGTCGTCTACAAAACGCCCACTTCTCTTTGTCGGTCATCAACACTAATCATCACGTCGCAACCCCTTCAACAACTGAGTTAAAGGGTAATCTCGGGCACTGAATACTTACAAATGCAGCAAAATTCTACCAATTGAATCACAATCACACATTGAGGGGTCGCACTCATTGCTCCCTCGATGTCCAAAAGCTCTTCGGAAAAAAAAAAAAAACACAAATCATGTGGGCTGCCCTAGGCAAATGCTGTTCAAACAAGTGAACCATCTATCTAATGAGTGCACTTTGCTTTTATTAGTTTTGTTTTCACAAATCGCGGGCCCAGAGGTGTCGCCTTGACGGGTTTAATCTCACCCCCCTTTTTTTTTAAACCTTTTTTTTCGTGTCACGACATTTTTATACTTAATTACGACATCGCATCCTAATAGTAGAAGGGCGTTTCCACGGCGACCCGGAGCACAAAGAGAAGCGATTAACTTAGGCTCCAAATCAATGAAGCTTTTCTTAAGCAAAAGCCATGGGGGTGGCCAGTCTTGTCTGAGCCAAAAAAGGGGAAGGAATCAAAGATTAGGTGGCATGCTAATCCCCCGATTAATCAAGGCTCCCTCCCTCCCACCACATTATCCACTAATTAAAAAGGATTAAGAAAGAGATTAGAGAGCAAATGGGAGAGAGAGAGAGAGAGAGAGGAAAAGGCCATGTACATAATAATAACAATAGAATAGAATAACATGAAAATTTTGATCCTCTCATAAGAAACAAAGGTTGAAAAAGAAAAGTGGAAAAAACATTACAATTAATGACACCAGCTTTCCGGCGGCGGCGGCTTCTTCCGGCTCAGCCGGAGCCGGAGCCGAGGCCGATGCGGTCGCTCGGCGGCTGGGAGCCGGAGAGGAGCTGGGTGAGGACGGTCATGGCGCGCACCTGCATCTCGAGGGCCGCAATGTAGTCGCTCGTCTCCTCCAGGAGGTTCGACACCGAGATCCCCCGGCAGCCGGGGACCAGCCGGCCCAGCACCCTCACCCGCCTCTCCACGGCCGGCAGCCTCCGCTTCCCGCCCTCCGGCCGCTGCTGCGGCGGCGGCGGCGGCGGCTTCCTCAGCCAGGCGCGCCCGGCCGAGGGGGCCCTCACCTTCTTGTGGCGCTTGCCGAGCCGGCTCATCCTCAGCCGGCTCGCCAGGATCGCGCGGCTCCACCGGGTCCGCCCCTTGGCCGCCGTCGCGAGGACCCGGTCCGCGATCCCCCGGACCTCCCCGGGCCGGGACGAAGGGGACGCCGCCGCCGCCGCCGCCTCGGGCTCCGCAGCAGCGCCGCCGGCGGAGGAGGAGGAGGAGGGGCTGCTGCTCCGGCGAGATCGCGACAGGGCCTCGGCGAGCTTGGCGGAGTAGAGCCGCTGCTGCGCGGGGGACCTCCACCTGATCTCGCTCCCCGCGGCCGGCCCCCGATCCCGGTCCGAGTCCTCGGCGTCGGCTTCGATTTTCCTCCGCTTCTTACGGTGGGTATCGGCCGCGGGGTCGGGGTCGGAGTTGAAGGCGGGGCTCGATGGCGCCATGGGCGGGCGGCGGGGGGCGACGACGTCGACGACCTCCTCCGGATCGAGGAAGGTTTATCTCCAAGCCGAAACGAACCGAGGGTATTTCGAGGCGAGGAAAGAAGGGAGACCCAGAAACGGGAAGCGCGGGGGAGGCGAGAAACAGAGCATAAACAGGGGAGAGGAGAGGAGTACCTGGGAAGGCGAGTGACGGAGGTGAAGGTAGAGGAGGCGATGATGATGATGATGATGAAGAAGAAGAAGATTGATGAAGGTGAAGGTGAAGGTGAAGGAAGGAAGGAAGATGGAGAGGGTGGGAAACAATCACGAGGAACCACGCGGCCGAAGAGGGATCACATTTTAATGGGGGGTTTTTCCTCCTTTATTTATATTCGGATTTTTTTTTTTTAAACATTTTGAATTCTTCTTTTTTTTTTTTTCTGTAGAAAATATTTGATTTGATTCTTTAGAAACTATTTCGAATTCACCTTTTTGGTTTTTTTATTTAATTTGATTTGATTTGATTTGATTTTTTTTTTTTGGCTCGGGGCGTGTACATTGCATATGAAATTTGTACTGCGGGAGGGTTGTGGATCTATCGATTTGGATTTTGTTCGGAACTCCACTCTCTCTCTCTCTCTTTCGTTCTATTTATTTAACTCATTTGTTTATTTATTTATTTACAGAGAATCAATTTTTTTCTCATTACTCCATTTTCGAAAAAATCAAAGTTTTCGCACGATTTTTCCAGGAACATACTTATTTCGATAATCTATTGGCTAGTGTGCGCTCGATTGTATTTTACTCGCTTCGGATTTCCCGAGAACATCAACTTGTAAACGGTTGGTTTTTATCCTACTTTAGATGCTTAATAACACCACGGTGCCAAGACATGCATCACGAGCACGAGTGATTATGGAAAAATTTTAAATAAAGGCTCAAAGTAAAGCCATTTTCTCAAAAAGGATATAGAGTGGATTTTGTTTCGTATAAGTGCTTGAAATGGCCAAATCATCTTAAACAAAGGTTTAAATTGGCCAAATCATTTCAAATAAAGACCCGAGCTGTCAAATTTCTTCCAAAGATGTTTCCTTTCTCTTCACACATAATTGATTGATGATCGCTAAGGACTAGATCCCACGCTCGAATTGGCTGAGGTCAAGCCATGGTCCTTAAGCCTATGCCCGGGGATAAGACCCCCGAGTCTGAGCTTGGGATCGCTTAACTCCAGTGCCCCAAACCCCCATAACTAGGCCTAAGTTGCCAGTGCCCACTCTTGGGTCCCTCAAGGCTGGGACCAAGACCTAGTTTCAGTGCCTGGGTCCCTAGAGGCCGATCCTAGTTCAATAGGGATTGGACTTAGCTCAACAGAGATCGGACTAGAGACCTCGATGGCTAGGCCTAAGCCCTAGAGGCCGGGTCTAAGACCTCTACACTTTGGGCTTGGATCCAGGACCTTGACACCCTAGGATCAGGTACCCAAGTACCTGAAGTCGGGATTTGAAAATAAGTTCCTTTTAAATTTTTTTCATTAAAATCTATTTTTCGATGAAACAGATGGAGCCTTAATGAAAAAGAGATTGCTTGGTCATTTAACTTTTAGTTTAAGGGTTATTTTGGAGATAAAAGAAAGTAAGATGAACTTCAAGGTACAATGTGGTCTTTGAATGACTAAATAGTAAAATTTACTTTGTCACTCTTTAGAGCAAAAGAAGTAACGACGTGGGTGGTTCATAGACTTTAATGTTCAATGTAGTATCTAAACTCTTTTTTTTGTTCAATATAATCTCCTAACTCCTAAAAATCCACTCAATGTATAGTGAATTGCCACGTCACTAGCACTTTTCTAACGAGGATGATGCATAAGCATCTATTGCTCTAAAATAATGATGTGGATTGGCACGTCAACATATCTATATTTCCTTCTTTCTTCTTTTTTAGCTATGATATATATCAGGGGTGAACATGATCCGAGTGTGCAATTTCTACCATGAAATCGGGAACCACCCACTAAGAATTGGTTCCGAAAAATTGAAACCGGGGACCACTTGTTAATTTTATGGATCCACTCGAAACCGGACCGCCAATTCGATCTAGTTTCTATGTGAGTCTATGGAACTAGTCCCACCAAGTTTCATGCCAATGGAGGTGACTGAGAGCAAGAGAGGGAGGTGATGAACGGTCGAAGGCGCGGTAGTGAGTTAAGAGTCGAGACCGTGAGTCTATGGGCGATGAGCTTAAGAGTTGAGACCGTGAATGAGAGATGGAGAGATGACTCAGACAAAGTGAGAGTGAGACGAGACGAGTACTTAGTTGATAGGTGTTGAGCTTTAAATTAGGGATTTTAGGGTTTTCATTTTTCTTAAAATGTTTTCTTTCTTTTTTTGGTTGGAAATTTTCCTTAAAAATTATATATATTACCGGTCTAGTCCAAGTGATTGATCGGTTGGTTCCACGCCTAGAACAGGGAATCGGATTGATATTTACAGGTTCTAATAAATTGGAACCAAAAACCGGATCAGTTCCCACGGAAATTGCTAGTTCTAGACGGTTTCTGGTTCTTTTGTATACCCTTAATATGTATAAGCCATGTGAAACTCGTATGTGTGTTACATGAATGTCAGCATGACCAATTCAACATCAAGTTAACAAAAATTATGGTCATGTCAGCAAATAGTATTAGAATTTCTAACATAAAATTTTTTGAAAGTTTGAACAACCCATGTGGTTATCACCCAACAAAACATACAGCGATTATCAATGCAGATACAGGCAAAGATATGCTCATAGAACAATATAAGTACATAATCAATGTCTTCATTTATTGTTACATAGAACATTGTAGGGCCTTTCTTAACTGTATCTACTCATTGTGGATACTGCATGGTAACTTTGGCTACAAAGAGATATAAAGATCTTTTTCTTTTCTTGCCATGTGCCAGAAAAAGTTATGAGAATGTGTGGTCAACCCCTTTGTAAACATGTGAAAGTCACTTAATGAAGTTAAAGGGATTACGAATCAGAGTTATTGGTTTAACCCCCTTTTGCTTTCGATTAAGTATGTTCTACATGTCAATCTTCAAAATGAAGAGTCAAAAAGAACATCAATAAAATAACTTATCTTCAGAAAGGATTGGTTGTTCATCCTTCTTCATCAATGTTCTTGTAGAATTATGTATGGATGTGGTCAACCAAATCATCACGGAGACAAGTAAACTATTCTTGTGAATCATAACATCCGCCATCTTTTCTATGATGTTACGATGATCCGCAATGTGTTATACTGAACCAATTATTGTGTTCAAGCTATAGAAAGCTAGAATCAATGAACTTTAGGAGAATGATTTCGTAGCAATCCATTTTCGACAGGCTTATCTAAGTAGTAGCTAGGATTGAACCCAAGACTTTTTTTTATTCTATCGTTTTGGCCAAGTAAAAAGGCGAGAAAAATATGGCAATCGGTACTAGCAACACTTCCGGTACACAGTTCCAAATTCAGCGGTGGAACTGTTACTTTGCCATGTTAATTTACTCATGGTATGTTGCTCCTGAGACTTAGAAAACTTTGGGTTCTCTTTGTTGACTCATCATAAATGTACCTCTCACCCTGGCACTTGGCAGGGGAAACATATGTTTTTGTACTTAGCACAAACCTTGGACCCACCTCTGTGAAATGTGTGAATTTCGGTGGTGAAAATTGATTGCACGCCACTGTCCAAGTTGTACTTATTGGAAGGTTGAGAATGGTAGCTACACAAGTTACTTGACTTGGTCCATGAATCTTGACAAAATCAAAAAGGATTAGAACGTCACAAGAAACCCCGATCCTTTGACACCCATGAAAGCCCCTACCTATGTGTTCACAATCATGGGGCGACATGGGCTCGTTTCTCTTATCGTGTCTTGCAAGGAGGGGTGGAATTTTTATATGTCATCCCTCTCTACCCCTAAATTCTTGTCCTCTTTTTCGGGGGAAAATTGGATTTTGATGACGTGGAAAAGGGTGATTGGGTAGAAAAAGTGGTGGTGGCTCGCACTAATTGGGGCTGGGTGGTGTGTGGTGGGGCTGCTTGGTGCTTTGTATTTATGTGGGCAATGATTAGGGCAAAGAAACAAATAGAAAAACAGAGAATATAGAAGAGAGGAGGAAGGAGATGAATGCATGTGGGTTGCTTTCATGACACTTTCTATCAAAACAATTTTGCCTCTATTTTGGCTTTTTATAAAGCATGTGTTTTGGACTCACCTGGCCCTTTTTTACTTTTGATTTTTGATTCTCGATTTTTCATTTGTTGCTGGGTGTGGACAGGTTTCATCCCCATTGCTCCTGCATCGGGTGCAGGCTTCCACCTTCTGCCTTTTCCTCTCCATTCTTATCACTCCAAAATCTCTCTCTCTCTCAAATTAGTTTCCTTCCAAGAATGAAAATGAATTATCAACATAAGTGATTAAAATCTAAAAAAAGAAACTGAAAAATCATGAACACTTTTGGCCTTCTCCTTGGAAAATTGGCCTAATACCCAAAAAATCCTTAAACTTTAGCTTCTATCCCAATTATATCCTAAACTTTTTTTTTGTCTCATAAAAATTTCCAAACTTTTTCTTTTGTCCCAAATCTCCCACCGTTAAATTTTCCGTCCAATATTACGGTTAATAATTATTTTAATATTATTTTTTCAAATTTTTTTATTTTATTTTTTTCCCTTCACCTTCAACCTCTGGCCGGTTGCCAGTTCTACAACTGGCCAGAGGCGGGGGCCGGTGAGGCTCGACCTCACCGATGTTGGGTGAGGTTCGTCCTTGCCAAATCTAGCGAGGCTCAAACTCGCCGACAACTGGCGAGGGCTCGGCCCCGCCAGCCTTGTCCTCGCTAGCAGTGGCAAGGACAAGGCCGGTGGGGCCGAGCCCTCGCCAGCCACGACAAGGACAAACCTCGCCAAAGGCGAGCGAGGCCGACCTCGCCCAATGCCAACGAGGTCGAGCCTCGCCCCCCTTAGCAAGGTTCGTCCTCGTTGTGGCTAGCAAGGCTTAGTCTCGCCGGCTAATGGCAAGGTTGAGCCTCGCCGCGGCCAGGGAGAACGAGGCCGGCTGGACTAAGCCCTCGCCAGTATTGGGCAAGGCCGAGCCTCACTAGCCACGGCGAGGACGAACCTTGCCAGGGGCGGGTGAGGCTGACCTTGCCCAACGCCGGCGAGGTAGAGCCTCGCCGGCCAGAGGTTAACGGTGAAAGGGAAAAAAAAAGAAAAGGAAAGGAAAAAGAAAATAAAAGAAAAAAAATCAAAAAATTCGAAAAAATAATTATTAATGGTAATATTTGACGGAAAAGTTAATAATGGTAGATTTGGGACAAAAATAAAAGTTTGGAATCTTTTATGAGATAAAAAAAAGTTTAAAATATAATTGGGACAAAGGTTAAAATTTAGGATTTTTTTGGGTATTAGACCTTGGAAAATCACTTTATACATCAACATGAACAGTTCAATCAATGCACAGTTTTTTATGATGTTTATTTGAGCTTAGGACAATTCTTTCATCTGTAGATTACTCATGGGGAGTCCACAATTTACGAACATCACAGTTAAAAAAAGAAAAAAAAATGAACAACTCCATCTAAGGGAGAGGTGAAATGAGGTGAAAATTCTTAGAATAATTTACACGTGTTTCAATCTCCAATAATAGAGCTTTTAGTGAATTATGTTAAGCCTCTAGGTTTAGGGCAAATTGGAGCCACAAAAGAAGGACAATAATTACCCATATATCATATTCTTGGAGGGTGTATATTATAAAAATAAGTAAATTAAGATTACTAGGGACAAGTATATAAGGTTGAAAAGTATAAGATGAGCACATGCATCAGACAAGGACAGGCCAGAAAAGCTTGTCCCCCTGCTTGAGACAGGCTTAAATGTCATTTTTGTTCAGTCAGTCCCAAATTTTTTAAAGGTTGATGATCTATTAGTGCAATGTTAGTCGTGTATAGATGTGCAAAATCATATATATGCTCTCAATGAAAGGTTCACTGACAATGACCTGATCTTCTGGAAACACCAGCACCTCAGGGGGCAATTTTCAGGGCACCATCTGTCTCCTCGTTTTAAGCTTTAAACAGAAAAAAAAAGATGTGTTCACAGACATGCACTTAGGATAAGTCGATTTCAGTGAATGAAACAACTATCTTTTTTCCGAGATTTAGTACTCTATTTTTTTTTTTGGATCAATCGCGGTAATATCCTGAAGATGGGATCATTGAGGTTTTGAGACAACCGTCACATGATCTTGGTGAGATATTTAAACTGGCATGGAGTCAATAGGGTTCTTAAGATATCGGATACATGAACAGCTAATGGCATGTGTTGGGTTCATTCCATGATAGCAGAATAATATGTCGTGCATGGAATTAACAAGACACTTATGCAATCGGCAAATGATAAACTTTTGTTCTCTAGTTGATCTTTAAGTCCTCTCTCTCTCTCTCTCTCTCTCTCTCTCTCTCTCTCTCTCTCTCTGTGGTTCATCCTTATCCATTCCTCAAGGTTACTTCTCATTCATGGCTAAAGGACTGTCAGGTTTCATTCGGCATGTCTTTACTTGAAGCAATTAGATAAAAATTGGGTGTCTTGGTCCCTCTCACATGGGTTCCTTGATTTGTTTAGTACGAAAGCCTGTTTGTCATTATCGCACTGAGCCTGGAAATGGGTCGCTCTGATTATTGGTGCTTATGCTTATATTATGGGGGTGGGGTTTGACTTGGAGCAATGCACTTGATTTTATCCGCAACGAAGAAAAATGCTCCTGTGCACCAATAGGACGCTGCCGTCACCGGACTATATGATTGAATTTTTGTCTCAGTTCAAAATGAACTTGAAATTACTCCCCCTTTTTTTAGCACAAATGATTGTTTTTAGCTTTGTTTTTCTTGCTTATTGCTGTGACTGCTTCTCAGCTGGGTTTGGATTATGTACCAACTAGGCAGATTCAAATAAAAAGTGCCACCTGAGTTCGATTTGGTCTCGGTGTGAAATGTGGTGACCAGGTCTCTTTGTCTAATCAGATGAATGCAAAAGAAACTTAAAATTTTAAGATGATATGATCAGGATCAGTGAACCACAACACACCCACAATCAGATAAAGAGATGCTGGGAATTGGATGAACATGGGATTTGGTAGAGCGGACACGTTTTACGCTGTCAAATGCTATTATAATACTCACCCGACAGAGCCTCAAAGCCTCATCAATTGATTAAACTATGCATCAGTGCCGCCTTGTTTGAAATAAACGCTTTGCCCGAGCATCGAAATCATTAAGAAAATACATCTCCCACGGTTGGCGCAGGGGGGACTTATCTGTAGCTCTAGAAAAAGAAAGGATTAGCATTAGTTTATACGATTCCTAATAATTGAATCCCATGATCATCATATACCCAATTGAAAGACAACACCGCACGAGCGTACGCCACCTGAAGGAATTGATCCTTTGCTTGTCTTGAAAACAAGGATAAGGATAATGATGATAAGTAACTTAGGAAGACAATAACATCATTATAAACAACAAATCGCCATTCAATAGTCAATCAGGGATCCTAAAGGACCAGGTTTGCGCCCTAATTTAGTACATAAATACACTAGTACAGCGCAAGCAGTTCTTGGGCGACAATGGCCCCAACATCGCTTGGAGCTAGATTTGGACAGTGCAGATTTTCATGTCACATATAGGGGAGTTACAACACAATGGAGGATTAAGATCATCCTCTCGACCAATGGGATAACAGCATGATCTTACAGGAAATCAAAGTATTTACTATTTAACTCTGAGTTTGAGCCGCAATAAAAATAATTTTGCAGCATGTTGAAATCAATTGAGCAAGGAATAGGACACCCTAGACTCACTTGACTGGTTTATCCTCCCAACCAGCAAGGATACAGTTTCATGCTCGTTCTAATTGTCCAATCAGTTTGAGTCTGTCGTGGTAAGAAATCACCGCCTCTCTTCCAGTATTATTATTCCTGATAGATTCTTAGCGGGTGGCATGAAGTTGTAAGCTGTTTGAAGGAGATCTAGGTCTAACAAGATAGGCTAACGTTCTTTCTACCACGTTAGAGTCGGTTTCCTCCAGGAAAGGTACCTCAAAAACCAGAGACTGGTATAAGCAGACCTCATCCTCCTTGCAATAGTAGACCTGCAGCAAAAGGCTGGAGTAGTCACAAATTTATTCAGACTCTTAGCATTAAGACAGTGATAAAAGATCCCATTTTCATCAACAAACAACAAGCCTCTTCCCCAAAAGTGGTTTGGATTCAGACTGTTTTATTCTATGGGTTTCTGTTATAAATTTCTCTGAAAAACAAAATGCCAAATTTTCAAGAGGCCAATGTATATAAAAGTGCTTGCAAAATTGGAATGGCTAGGAGAACAGTGTCACTCCTAAAGAATGAAGAACTCAAAAAAAGGAAAAAAAGATGGAACTTATTCTTGCAATCACAGTTATCTAATAAGTACAACATCGAATTGAGTATAAACCAAGAGAATGTATTTCACAATACAATATTTCAAACATCAACTCTGACCTAAACCATTAAGTGTTCTGATTAACATTGTTCCAAATGCTTTAGTAAACTACACTAGTTTGCAGCAACATAATTCTACCAGCAAAGAGCTAATTATTTCCTCCTGAAAAGTCGGAAGATGACGGATCCTCAATTTGATTTCTAGGAACTTCATTCAGAGTTTGTTCACTTATGCAAGGCCTTTTTATGAATATCAATGAAACTCCATTGAATTTCAGTTATCAACCTGAATGTGAACTTTTATAGCAAACTGTACCTTGCAATATATCCTTCCCATCGAAGCTGAGGGGGAGGACCTCTTAAAATGAATATTGCATGATCCTTCCAAATCAAGACTGCCATCCAAGGGTTCAATAGAAACTGCAACTTCAGGTTCAGTTTCAACAAAAAATTTACTGCGCGCTTCCTGCATGTGCAAGTTGAAAATTAATGTAAAGTGTAATAGAAGAGAGTACTAATCTCATACAGCTTTTCAACATTTAGGGGTAGCAAAAGTTGCAATGAATTCCATTAAGCAAAGCAGTTCAAGGCCGTGAGTATCTCAGAGAGAGGGCCAGCACCTTTGAGAAATGATATCCTTCAGGTAATGATATCTTAAGGCCAAGATTGCCTTCGCTAGATGAGATTCCATCAACCTTAACTGACAATGTATCAGAGGATGTTCGACTCCGGAGGCGCTTCAAAGTTCTAGATTTAGGCACAGGAGTCCTGACTCCTTTCAGCTCCAAAGTAAGAAGTTCAGCATCTTCCTTATTCAAATCTAGATATCTTATTACACTGTTGTTTGTATCAGCTATGAATAACCTTCCTGGAAATATACACAAAGGGATCATATCTGATCAGATTGCTTCTCTAAAAAAATTCCCAAATTCATATGTTAAAGGCACCATATCTACATGACAAAAATTCCTAGTAAGAGCTATAAAACAGTAAATCAGAATTGACACAGATTATTCCAGAAGAGCATCACCCTTTTCGCCTTCAATAATTCCAGCTGGCTCAGAAAGCTGTAGAAAAAGTGCACGGTCACTATAGTTCATGCCACAAACTAGTCAACTGGCAGAAGTAGGAAAAGATATCTTCCTCTCTCATTTTATACACAGCATGTGGAAGAAGTGAAGAGGAAAGACTGTTTCTTCTTGACTCTACTGCCAGAAAAGCACAGTATTGACAATTCTAATTGATGTTCTTCAGAAATATTGTGGTCAACAGAATATGACCATCGTAAATTGAGGAAATTTACGAATGTTTCTTGTGATTTGTAGTTTCTAGAAATGTTTTCTTGAAGTGCAACTTAGGAAACTGAGGCAAAGTAGTTTCAAATAAATCTATCAACCAATCATAGAACTTTTCTTTTTCTGTATGAAGTAATTACTCATTAATAGAGAATACTGTTCAAGTACATAAGGAATACACAAGAGCAGCAAAAGAAAGACCAAAATACAAAGCTAATTCAAAAAAGATTGGCACATGGAGCCCATAAACGCTTCAAATTAGCAAGATTCTACTGACAGGACAAAGAGGAGTAACAAAATGCATATTTAGACTCCATGGACATTATGTCTATATAGCTTTTGCCAGAGGCTATAGAATAAGCTAAGGAAGTAAATCAAAGCACGAAGGACTCCATACTTTACACATGTTACTGCCATATTTAGTTATCAGAGTTGAAAAACGATCCAGTGAATTAAGTAAGATAGAACTTCAGGAACTAATCTTTTGGTTCCATGAATGACAGTTTATCCGACAAGTTCATAAAACAATAGATTGTGCCAATCATCTCAATTCTAAAGCAAGAAAATGGGTATGGACCTGAGCCGTCCGTGGCATGCCATCCCTGAAACCGGCTTTTCCTGTCCCTGCTACAGTGGTAACTTGTTTACTAACTGGATCCAGCTTCTTAATCTGAAATTGTAAGTTAAGTTTCAGGAATAAATAATGGTTCCATAAGAATATTCAAATGTTTCTTGTAAACAGTCACTTAGAAAAAAAACGGCAACTTAGAACCTTTTAGGGCATTTATTCCTTAGTCATAAAAATTGAGTGAAGAGTGCATTACACTCGAATCTCAACATCCCATCAGACTATTGAACTATCCTTTGCATAGAAATTAGAGAGTGCAGCACCAGAGGGCGAAGAAAGTCATTAGCAGATATGACTGGAAGTAATCTTTGGTCAGACAACACTTCTTTTAAATGAAATGACAGATCAGCTACATCTCAGATGGAGCAGCTTTTTTGCCTACGACAACAGTCTCTGCTTGTTCTTATATTTACAGTCCATATCTGACCCTGAAAGCATGACAAAGGCAATCTTGTGGCTGGTCAACCCATGGACGGTGTTTAGACACTCTCTGGCATTTGAAACTTTTCCCAGTCAGAGATAGATCGAAGCAAGCCGCAAGAGTGATTTCTCAACAAAAGTCATAACAGAATAGTAGGTTTGTAGTGAATCAGTATCTGCTATATCAGAGACTCTCAAACTTGGCCGGTAGGCCTAGCCATGTATGTCAAGTACATAGTCTAGCATTTAGGCCACTACTAATGATCCATAGAGCATCATGAAATGCATATCATGTAAGAATGGTGATCTACAACAATGTTCATGAATTATGCTTTCTAGCCCAGCCGAAGAATGAGAAAAATAATGGCTTATTTACACTTTTTACCATCTTGTCACTTTACTGGAGTCAAAGAATTCATATTTCTGAAGGAATTCAACTACCTTGTGGTTGTAACTATCCGCTATATATATTTGACCATTCTTTGCATATAATACTCCCAACGGATGTTGCAGAAGTACAGCAGAACCTGTACCATCAAGATCTCCAAACTGCAAAAATCACATCATCAGACCAGAATCTGGAGTAAAAGCAGATGCCAGATGAAAATCTCTGCTCTGATGTTCAGACCGAATACTTTTGTCGACATAGAATAGGACTTACTCTGAAAAGATTTTCCGAGAAAAGTGGGTCACCGCCAGCTAGCAATCTTGATCCTCCTGTTTTCAAATCAAGTGCTCGGATGGAGCTACTCTCACTATCAGCTATATAGGCCTCTTTGAAATCTACAGGAAAGCATGGACTTTGGACCGTCATCGTCATGGTTCACATCTATGTGCTAAAAGCTTTATGTGAAAAATTTTTTTGTGAGACATTACCAGGTGATAATGAAATTCCAGAAGGCTGTGCAAAGGAAGTGCTTGAAGGGCTAAATTAATTGACAACAAAAGCAAGAAACTGTCATTCTAGTGTTACAATTAAAAAAATTAAAGAAAGAACCAAACAAAGCAGA
Source organism: Syzygium aromaticum (assembly GCA_024500025.1). Classification (NCBI taxonomy): domain Eukaryota; kingdom Viridiplantae; phylum Streptophyta; class Magnoliopsida; order Myrtales; family Myrtaceae; genus Syzygium; species Syzygium aromaticum. The sequence continues at coordinate 37,590,180 of CM044892.1, forward strand.
GCGTAGAACTGCAGTAAACACTAGGCCAGTTCAAGGTTCATCTAAATCCTATTTTAAAACTTGAAGCCACGTTACAATTGATATTCTTTCTAATAAGCAAAACTAAGTGGACTCTGGAAATGTGAGTCCAATTCAAAATTAAGTAATGCAAAACTTGTGACATCATGTAAAGAGCATGTTCAGTCAACGAGCTTCAAATTACGATAGTCGAGCTTTCTATGGCACAGTAACCACAGAAATTGTATAAGTCCAACTACAGTAAGAAAGAAGCTGATTGTCAAACATTGAAAAAATGTCCAATGCATTAGAGTTCAGAACTTCACCCTTCAGTGCAGTTTCAAGAAAGCAAATCAGCTGAAGCTAACCCAATTTCAAAAGAAAAGTACAAATAGTGTTTTCTCTATACGGTACCTTGATCCATTTAAATTTCTTTCGTAACCATTGCCACTAAAAGCCCTGGTCACACCTTCTGATGTATCATGTTCCCAGATTTGATGTTGACCAGCCATCGCAATGTAAACTTTTTCGTTCAATGGCTCAAAGCAAACATCCCAAGGAGAATTGAGAAGCTGAAAATGAGGTAGACTTTAGCGCAAAAGGTGTTTTGCATCCAAAAGCAGGTGTCAACTTCAGCTATAGTCTACCAAAGAGGATGTGCACTGGAAAGCTGAAGTTTGAGCATGCACAGCTCAAAGAATTGTAATTTGTATTCAAAACTCGCCTGATCCATTCCTTTTCCTCCACCTTCATAGTCCGAACCCCTGGTCCCATTTCCAGCAAGAGTACGTACAGTTTCATTAACAAAATTAATTTCCCTGCAGCCACATAATGAAACCTAACTGATTGGTATGATACACTGGTAATCTCCTCTTCATTTCAAGACAAGTAATTCCATGTTCCTTCATTATAATAAGAGAACAAGACAAGTTTAACAAAGAGCTACTTAAAGAATAAGGTCTTTTGAAATCTTGATTACCAGTAACATCAGCAAAATCAACTAACTCCTGCTGGAAAGATTCATGATTCTATGATTTTTCCATTACCTTAGAGCGTGATTTTCCGTATCTGCCACATAGAGGATATTTTTCTTTGGATTGTAGGCCAGGCCCTGCAGATGCACAATATCCCAAAATTGCCGCATTTGCAGGCAATATCAAAAGTAAAACACAAGTGCAGAATGTCAGCATGATATGTCAGTATCAACTCACTAGATTCACCAAGATCAGGAGACAGAGAGCTATTAAATAAATAGAATGGTTATGAATTTTATTATTTTTTTTGAAAGCATGATGGTGATGATAAATTTTAAGGAGATCCTTACTTGAGGGCGATTGAAGGTGACTTCATCAAAATTACCATCATGTAAGCCCTCCTCTCCTGTGCTACCAATTTGGACAATAAAGTTCCCGTCTAGATCAGTCACCACCTGAACATCAAGCACGATATATCATTTGATGCTATTCCACCTAAGTCAAGAACTTCAAAACCATCATTACAGTAGGAGACGCATAAATATAGAATCACAGGCATCATGGAAGTATTGCAAAATAGGCTAGCAAGTTTTTGCAGACTTTAGCACATCTAAATGATGGAAACTAGACTCATCAAAGATATGGGTTCCATGAAGTAGCCTAGGTAATTTGGGGTGAAATAAGGGTATCAAGCATTTTAAATGTATTATGGTCAGCTAAAGACATTCCCTAAAGCAAGTTATCACAAACTTTGTTCAAATTAATGTCACAATGTGAGGTATACACATGGTCTGTTGGCTTTGGCTGTGTCTGCATCTCCGTTTCTAACGTTTTCAACAGTTTGAAACTTACGATTAAAGAAAGGAAGAAAATCTGAAACTTGACCAGTAATAGCACTAAATTTTTTGTGCTTTATCATGTTATATCTAAATGGAAACCTACTATAAACATCCAGGCATTGTTTTCTAAAAATAGAATATTTAGATTGATAAAAGCTTTCCAATTACCATGCACTTAATCACTTGGGCTGTGGAAATGGATAGTACGATATTCGTGTCCTGATATTTTATCTTCCTATTTCAACACCTTGTAGTTGTTTGCATGGTGTTCTTAGTGAATTTGATCTTCCTTGCTTGAGAGAGAGGGAGAGAGAGAGTACAATGCGGTTATGGTTACTGTCTGAAATGAAAAGGCGATTGTTGAGGACATCTATCGCCAACTTTCCAGGAAACTTCAGAGGAGATGTGGATAAGCGTGGATCATTATTTTTCTCCAATCTCAAAGGTAAAGGGGTGTTCTGTAGGAGCTTCTTCCCACCATAGTAGAGAAGAGCTGCTTCAACTAAATCATCCAGATCCTACAAGGAATAAATGATCAACTTTAATATTTTTCTGATCTTTCGACTCCTGAAAATTAATAGAAAAACTGAATGACTGTCTTGAACTTATCATAGCTTTTAGGTAGAAAAAAACACCATTCAGGGGTACAGATGAATATGCAGAGGACTAGGTATTAATACCTTCCGACGACCCTCTCCGGCTAGTTGAGCAATGATCTTACCATTGGGCCCAACGACAGCAAATGTAGGCCATGAATTAACACCAAGCTCTCGCCACATGTACATCTCTCCATCATTGACAACCTAATCAGACAAGGTACTTAGTCTAAGAAGGTGAGAGAAGCAAGAAATACAGTTGCATGATTAAAAAGGTTTTTCTGATGACACTGGTATGAGTCATAATCAGATCAAAACATTCTTAGAGCTAATGCATTTCATAGAATGTCCCACTGAACAGCTCAATCTAATCTTGTATTGAAGAAAGAAACAACATTGTGAAAAAATAAGACACAGCCAGTGTCTAGATCATTTGGTATGAGGAAGTGACTAAATGCTATGGTCATGAAGAATAATTTGTTCTTTGGGTGGTAAGATGACTGAAACATGGTCGCACATGGGCAGATAAGCACTTAATAATGCACATGCTCATAAATAGTTCTTCATAGGCAGATGGCTTAAACCCTCAGCAACAAGTTAACAACTCACAACAGAAAAGTGTAACACATAAACAGGCATTGTACTCCTCGACAACATAATTGCTTTGGGAGACCATAATGTGTCATATATCTTAATACTAAGTGTCCAACTTACTGGATGAGTGATGTCATAACGTAAAACTGCATTGCGGATGGCTTCTAAATCTTTCTCATTATCAAATTTAGCAGAATGCACTCCGACAACAACAAACTGCCAAGTCAAACATGATTATTTGTCAATGAGCAATATATTCTCATTAGATTCAACAAATAAATAAAGTAGGAACAACAATTACACAAGGAAATACATCGTAATGTGAATACTATCTGCAATTCACATGATTTATTTTCTCTCTGCAATTCTTTAAGAATATTTGGTGCAGACTATGTATTGTTAATACCATAGACACTGCCCTTTAATGATAAAGAGTATTTTGATGACTTGTGAGAACACTGTAGTGAGTTCACAATAAGTAGCATAACACATGCCCAGCAAGCTGCAGGCAATGCGTCACACCAGGAAATATATTAACATTAATAAATGACAGTGCAAACAAGAACATATTACATTGATAAATTGTAAAGTATGAAGTAGACATCTCAAAGGTCCAGAGACATCTAGACAGGTGAAGGCAACTTTTGCTGGGTTTCCATCAACACCACTCCCTTTTTTGTCCATCACTCCTCTTTCCTACCCCTTTACTAATCCAAATCATAGTTTAAAGGCCGAATCAACTTTGTATACTAATTCCTAAATCCTTTTGGAGGACCATGTGCCATATCTTTTTCTGTTTTTTTTTTTTACATAGAGAACTTTGAGCAAGTGAACTAGATAATAAGTAAAGATCATCATTTAAGAATACATTTAGATTCATTATTGCCAATTCCAATTCCTTCCATTTTATTTGAGTAGTCTGTACCCTGCTAATGAAAAGAGGCCTAAGGATAGCGGAAAAGGTACATCCAACACGGCTAATTAGTAAGAGTCTCATCCTCCCTGCCTCACTCTTTTCATTAAGAAAGACTACTGATCTAATTAAAGAGGGGGAAAAGAAATAGAGAAAAAGAATAGTATAAGCAAGGCCTGTATGTTGATGTGCCTATTCAGTATTCACTGAAACTGAATTGTTCCTCAGTATCCTAAGGTGACAAACAGATCATAGCCTTTCACTCCTTCACACATGTAGCGGAATATCTAAGTATCAGGTACACCAGAATTAGGTCCCTATATTTTACGATCGATAAATACTGACGGTATCTAGGAAGCAGTGGATCCAACATGAAACATTTCTAAACAAAGAAGCCACTCATATATGCCAGCAAGGTTCATCATAAGAAACCACAAATCTATAGACATCTGTGGGAATTCAACTTACACTCTCTTTGGATTTTACATGAGAAAAAACAGAAACTTACCGGCATCTCTTTATATTTTTTCTCCAAGTAGTCTAGATCTGGTAAGACGTGCATGCAATTTATGCAGCAATATGTCCAAAAGTCCAACACCACCACCTTTCCTCTCAAATCCTGCAATGAGAGAGTGAGAGAGAGAGATTTAAACACACCATATGCCTATGCCTGCCACCCTGCAGTGGGGGTGGGGTGGCAAGGTTGGGTGGTTTGAGACGCATGCACAGAGATGACTGGCTAAAAGCACAAGCAGAATTAATCCATCAAACGTCATAGGATCAGAAAGTAAGAATCTATGGCAATTATTGTCTGCTGAAAGCGACTGCACATCGCTAAACATATCTGCGAAAGTTCATTAATGTTCCTAATGTGCAGTTCCCTTTTTTGTGGGACTTATATACACTGCTCTCTCTTTCCGGTCCTTTTCATGAAAAAATCATATTCCAGTGCTTGGATATTGGATTTGTAACTTTACATTAGATTACCAGGTGCAAAGCCATAAATGGTTAGCTCTGAATGTAAGAAAAATAGCTGCCATAGTCAATTACGACCCGAACACTGCAAAAGCTTCCGCTACTTAATGGTCTTGGGTCCTGTGGACGTGAGTCATGGACCACTTCAAGCAGTCAATGAAGGTCTAAAACTATTTATACAGCATACAGGAAAAAAAGAATGAACATGTAGCAGAGTTGATTGGTTGTGTTTAATTATGTCTTGAGTTTGAGCCGTGCACGAAGCCTGACCCGTTTGGAGGATTTTGATTTGTTCAAATCGGTGTGCACTTTAATCCGAATAAAATTTGGATAGCATGGGCATTGGAACTTGATTTTGTTTCCTGTAGGAGAAGAATATCTAAGTTTCAATGGTTGGACTTCTTGGACTCCAATTGCCACAGAGGAACTTCTTTTGGCCATACAAAAAAGGAAGGGCTCATATATATATTCTCTAAATATAAATATAATTGTGTGCCCAGGGAGTAATCAGAGGAAAGAAAATAAAAGCATAGGTTTTGCTTTTATTTTTCAAAGCCTGCTGCAGCCATATAAAAGGGAAAGAGAAATCCTGGATTCCTTCGGCAAAAGAAAGCACCGCACAGTACAAGGACGTTTCTTGGGCAGCCGTAAGAAGAGCTTTTGTTTTGCTCATGAACAGGAGCATGATTGTGCTGTGAGCTTTACATTCAAATTGAATTGTTAATTTGTAAAAACTATGGGCTTGGGTGTAATCTAGGTGTGGGAAACACTCGAATGGGTGAGGAATTGTAATTCTAATTCACCGATTATTAGTGGATTATATGCTGCTGACTCTCCCCGTAGAGTACGTACCGACACTTGGACCACATAACATAAATCTTTGGTGTTTTTTATTGTTCCTTATTTATTTTTCTGGTGATTTCACATTGATTTAATTGCAAAATCCGATATTTTCTGTATCGATTTACAACAGCTTAGCTAAAGCAACTGCTGTAATATCAATTACTATACTAAGTGATAGAACAATCATATAACAAAGTCAAAACAAGATAGTGAAGGCTCCGCTATTGAAGTAGTTACCTTGCCAAACTGAAGGGGAGCTGTATTTAACCAGTCGAGCTTAGGTGGAAACTCTGGCACAAGAGGAGCAGATCCCCTTCATTATGATTATAAAAACCTTGTCAGTTCAACTAGTGATGAAGGAAAATCATGATAGAAAAATATCACATGACGAGTATGTTACATGAATGACAAATCACTGAAAAGAAATCAGGAACAAGTGAAAATTTTAAAATTCTCACTTTGATTCCAGATCTGAGATGTAATTCACAAATTGTTGAACTCTTGAATAGCGTGAGTCACCTGCAAAAATGATATTAAATCTGCAATTTCACCCTTTCTCTCCTTCTACCATTCATATATCACAAGGAAAAGATAAGGATGAACAGAGTCAAATGACTTCGCCAGCAAATAATGTAGAATACCAACTTTTGAAGGCATTGGCGAGTGCAATATTAAATGCAAATAAATTATCGCAACAGGCGCATATTATTACCTCCACCCTGCCAAAAAGATGGCTGATTAACTCCAAATAGCAAATTCCAAAGTGCTTTAGGTGATGCATACTGCATTGCCTACAACCATACCTTCATATCAATAAAGCAAAGTTCCTACATAGTAAGTCACTCAAAGTGAATCCAAATTGCTCATGATAAAATTATTCAGTATGAGAGGACATTCTTGATCAGAAGCTGTACCTTCCAATTTGTAATTGTGAAGAAGAGACAAGACAAGGCTACACCCAAACTTCCATATCTTACTAAGTCCCGGCGAGAAACCTGCAACCTGTCCAAAGATTATCTCCGACCTCAAGCTGAAAATGTAACCAAGGCATGCTTCCAAAGGAAAGTTACAACAGTGTTCCAGTAGACATCACCTATAAACATGCAAGAGAAAGAACAACTACAGGATCTCCAGGCTGATAATCGAACATATCTCTCATTCTTAATTTGAATTATTGCATAAGTGACAGAGGTCATAGGGCACATGATAGGTTAACCTCCACAATTAGAGTGGAAGTGTCATAGATGAAGAGGTAGCATGCAGATTTGTAATCCAGGGTAGCAGGAAAACCTCATGACAAAAATGATACCCAATTTAGTGATATGAAAACCGGTGAACAGGAGAAGCAATTTAAGAACTGTTTACTTTCCACATGGGAATTAAACTATGGAAGTTACCGAAAGAGATCTTTCACTTAGCATCTAAAATGAGGAAGAAACTGCATGGAGGCGTTCCTATTTGATTTCTAGAATTAACTAGGTTCCTGACATCAAGTAAATCCCAAATGCCATATATCAACTACCGCAAGTAACTTGAAAGAAAAAACTGCAAGGAGACTATCGATACATTTTTCTGTAAGGTGTGGATCATCTTAATGATCTTCCTAACACTTCAGTCCACAGTCACATCTTTGCATTTCAAATGGTGATTCAGATTAGTTGAAGATATTAATATATGGATGCATAATTAAGTAATAGAGAATATTCCAGTTGTAGCATAGAAAGAAACAAAGTTCGATCTGCAATATAAAAGCAATAGGTCATATTTGAAATAGTTAGCCAGTTTTAGAAAACATGAATTCTAATCAACATTGCCAGCCTTCAACATATACGAGGGGACTTACCCTACAGCTGATGACAAATTTCCATTGTTAGAGTATTTAATAATATCACTTCGATCTTTCAGCATTTCTGACGAGATTTGAGTGGATGCATCATAATACTGAGGTTCCTGCATCTTCTCATCTGCAATAATTTATTCTCGTTAGAGTAATGCCAACGGTTTTAAACATTGTCCGTAACAATTTCGGTATGAGAAAATCTTTTAACACGCTGGCTGTCTAATTAATAATGGCTTTAAAATTGACAGCCAGAGTAATTTATTGAAGCAAGAAACAAAACCATTGTTGAAGAAGAAATCAGAATAAAGATGAGCCAGATCAACTTGCAGCTCAACGGTCTTTGATTTAAAATGCCCACTATAAGCAAGTAGGTTAAACATATGTTCCCAATACAAAGTTCATCATAATGATGATAGAACAGACAACACTAGCATCTCAGGACTACATACTAAGGTCACCAGAACCACCACTGACAATATCATCAAGCGAAACACTTTGTATTTCCTTCCTAACGAGGGATGGATCAGCAACTTTTAGTCTCTCTTCAGATAATGTAGTCGTCAAAGCAATACATCTGCAAGCAACAGAAACTTAATTACAGTATAAAAGAAAAGATAGATTATGATTGTTCTTTGCAAGTGAAACTGAAGCAGTAGACTATGTAGCTTTGGCAGATATATCATCAAACGACAGATATAGTCAGTTAAGAAAGAACAAACTTGAGTTACAACAAATAAAGCAACTATTACTTCTACCTCATTTGTGCAGCTTTGGCAGCCTGAACTCCAGCTAGAGCATCTTCAATAATAATACACTGGAACAGGACAAGCAAGATCAGCTTTTCCGGTTACAGCACCAATGCCGCATGAAATATTTGAGAGCATGGCTGTTTTGCAAATATTTCAGTTTGTTCTGATTTTGAAAACAGAAAGCACCTGAAAATTCTTCCGGTAAATTAATTTGGTGGGCCAGTTTTACTAAATCTTCTTTTAATAGCAGATCTTTTTGTGAAATTAAGAACCAATGACTTCAAACTTCAACTTATAATATTCTTTCATTTAACTGTTCGCTTGGAGAAAATATATGTTACACTGATTGCTGTGAAGTATCACCACCATGTTAGACTATAACCATGACTATGTTACACAAGTGCTTCTGTGCAGAAATGTAACAATCTTCACTATCACTAATTTGTCTCACTTACCACAGTATATTTCCATAATACTTCTTATCGTTCTCGAAAGTGCCCTGAAACTGATAATCTCAAATTTTGCTTGTTCGTGCAATCCAGTTAATAAAGACCAACAAGACAATAGATCCTTTTCTGTGAATAAACAGTGAAAAATGAAGACGAAACAATCCCTTCTAGTGCAATGTCTAGTAATACATCACACTACTGAGCTGGAAACAAAATCACTAGGATAAGCTTTCTTTTTTTAATTTTTCTAGAACATTTGAGTACTGCAATTCATATATGACAGGCTTTCCAGAGGAGCTTTCTTTCTGGAGTGCTGAACATTTTCTACGAGGAGAGATCATAAATGGTTACACTTGATTAATCTTCTCTTGATTGAGATGCGCTTAGCATATTAAGCATTTAAAGAACTTAAGAATGCATACCTCGTTCGGTGGCACATTTAAGATCTTTGAGGCAGCTAAGAATATGTCAGGAGCAGGTTTCAGGTTTTCAAAAGCATCAGCTGACACGATAGCATCAAACCTGAGAAAAAGAAAAATAGGAAATAAGATACAAGGTTTAAACTCATATCGGAAGTAAAGTCTCATGCCCTCTTAGATACTCGAATAGTTGTCAATACAAATGCGTTGAAAGATGATGCAAAAAAAGTCATTCAAGTTTATACCACATAAGCTAGCAACTGCCTGTTTAATGAGGAGAGGTGGTCTTTGGTCATATTCGAAAGATGGAAGAGAACAGAAGTACCATTAGAGAAAGAAAAAGGGAGCATGTATGGCTGAAAGAGTTTATGAATAAGCTATTTGACTGGTTTATATCTTAGCACACTATATTTGACCATGTCCATCTAATAAGGATTGAAATCTCCATCCCAGCCACAATTGAAAATTAGTTATAATATTTCGCTCACGCAAGAATCAAGATAAAAGTAACGATCAAGCATTTGTAACTGGTTTAGCTTACATTGACAGGGGTAAACCAGCAGCAGCCAAATTTGCATCAACCTTGACACGATCAGCACTAGATGCAACGGCAACTTTGAGGCCCTTGCTTTTACACTGCATAGACATTCCATTGAATGAACTTATTAGCATATGCAGCAACGGATTTTGCTTTACGAGTGAATTGAACTTGATCATCCACAAACCTGAGAAATGAGTTCCAGGGCACCCGGAAAGCCTATGCCGGAATTCGGTTTTGCATACTGACAATAGCAGAAACTTATGAAGGTGTTAATGGATTTTCAGGCACAAATGCAAGTACACATGAACTGTACTCACTTGTTCATAACTTCAACTTAGACTTTGAAGCACTACCTTATCCAAATATATCTCAAAGAACCTGTTCTTTGCTGCCTGAGTGTCAAATCCCTTAACCCCTTTAGCAGAAGCAACGCCTCCTAGAAAGTTTGCCTCACCTGATCAATAGGGAAAACAGTTTATCAAATGAGGATGAAATTCCAGCGTTGCACCAATAGACTCATGGTAAAGAAAAATTAATATGAATGGAAATGTCCATTTCCTATATCAAAAGCTTCCTCCCCAACAATCTGAAACAAACAAAAAAAAACTTTTGGCACAGGATCAGGGAATAAGAAAAAAGACACGAAATATTCCAGAACAGAATACTATTTGTCATTCATGTTGAAACTGAGTGTCGCTAGCAATTATACAAAAATTTACTAGGGGCAAATGAACATGAAATAGCCACAGAAGCGCCAAAAGTGACAGCCTACTCTGATACTGCCGAGGAGAGAGTGCACAACCAGTTGCTCTAGCTAAAGCTTTATTTACCAGCTAACCGCGTCTTCGCATTCGGACAAAATTTCAATCTTCGCATTGCGCTCTTGACCTTTTAGAACTTCACAAACGACCTAACTCCATTTCATATACAATTTGAAGTCAAAAGAATACTTCTTATGCCTCAGCTACAAGTACATGTATTTTTGCTCCAGATAAGATTAGCAAGAAAATCAGAAATATCTTCAGTAAACTGATCGTGTGAATTTTCATCTAGACGTGAAATTGAGCTAAATCGTCCATACCATGAAGCAATATGAAAGCTAGACTTCATTTTTCCCGCACCCAAGTAGTGATTTTTCTCTTTGCGCGTATAGATACATAAAACAAACATTTCGACACCTGTTCCCATGAAAGGCACGAAATCCTCCACGGTGACTTCCACGCCCATCTCCGCGAACACATCGACGGCCGCCCTCCGCGACGGCTCCTCGCTGTCGCAGAGCACCCCGTCCATGTCGAACAGCACCGCCGACACCTTGCCCCACCCGCTCGCCGGCGCCCCGGGCGCGGCCTCCTCCTCGACCCTCGCGCACGCGCGCACGGACATCCGCCGCTCGAGCGGCGGCGGGGGGGCGGCGGCGGTGAGGGGGGCCGGCCGGCGCCGCGGCAGGGCGACGCGGGCCGGGCCGGCGGCGAGCCGGCGGGGCCTGGAGGCGGCGGCGGAGGTGGAGGAGGAGGAGGAGGAGATGGAGAGGAGGAAGATGGCGTCGGAGCGGGAGAGGGAAGGCGAAGGAGGGGACAGGAGTTTCATGGCGGTGTCTTGCTTGGGAGTGGCGAGTGGCGGCAGAAGGAGGGAGAGAGAGAGAATGGCGGGCGATGGAGCTGATTAGAGTTTTTCTCTGAACTCCATTTTTTTTGTGTTTTTGTTTTTTTTTTTTTTCTGGTATGAATTTTTCCTCCTGTCCAAACATGTGATTTTGTTTCATTTGGGCAGCATTGCTCTTGTCAAATCTCAGTCATTAAACTTATGAACTTAAGCTATCTTCTTCTTTTCTCGCAAAAAAAAAAAAAACACATGCTTGCTTTGCAGTAGCAAAAAAAAAGGATATTATTCAATTCTATGCTCAAAACGTTATTTTTGGTCTCATAAATCTCTTAATTTGGCAATTGAAAGATCAATCAAATGGACGGACTCAATTTTGATGAATGATGAATAGCTCAGATTTTGTCTAATAGTAATTCATATGTTCTTTTATAAAAAAAAAAATCGCATTTTAAAGATGATAATTTACTTTTTTTTTTGCAAATTTCAAAAGTAAATTTCTTTTGACATATTTCTTGTTCATTTAAGGTCATGTCAGTGAAAAGGTGTACATAAACCACAGGCATTATTAGTGAAGTAAAAACTAAAAGGAGGATTTCAGGATGAAGAGACTCATTTCCTTCTTTTTTTTTTTTTTAAGTGGTGGAGAAGCATTTTGGTCCGGCTGGATTGGCTGTTAGGCACTTGACAAAGCTTCTGCATTATCCACTCTGAGGACCACTAAATTTTCTCCCACTCTCTTTTGCAACAGCTACATTTTCTCTGCAGATGGGCTTTTGCTAATGGGCCAAGACAGTTTCTGAACAAGTGACCAAGCCCAGGCATTTTCAAGCTCCAACAGTGCATGATCTGTTGTTCTCCTAAGAAAATATTTATGATTGCCCTTAACACACTTCTTAAACTGTAATTAATGTGCCCATAAAATATAAACAGAATGGATTCTCCATCAGTAATTTTCTCGCTGGAGTTCGCTCATTTCTAATGTCTCAGAAACATGACCCATCATATATATAATAATCTCTAACCTGTATCATGATGACCCTTTATTGTCATGCGTACTATAGTAAGAGGAACAGGTAAAATGCTAGTTTGAAGATCACTTGAAAAATGGTCTTTGGCTCTGCCGTACCAGTAAAAGCTTTGTAGAATGAAAGACTGATTGTTTGTCGTCGGTCTGTTCAGCAATGAGAGAATATGTCACAATTTTCGATCGAGCAGTATAATAGTAGGAGATATTAAACTGAACGTCAATATTGATAAAAAGGTTTTGCATACAAGTATAATGCGAAGCTGTTCAAGTCCATTATGCTTTTGAAGAACTTTCTTGCATGTAAAACACTTGCTCTGTCCTCTGCAGCAGATTCTGAATGCAGTGTTAACACAGATATACAGGGATATAGAAGAAGCCACGATAATCGGCTAATATATTAAAAAAAAGGCAGCTTTTTTTTCACATTGTACTATAGGACACAAATCAAACAGTATATGCAAGCTAAAACGCCTTAGCTTGTTTAAAGAAAAAACAAAGAAGTGCATAGTAGAGCCTCCATGCCAGACCAAAAACCCCTGACCCTTGGCCAAACAATATGGTATCCTTAAGGTATTGCCAAAATGTTGAAGGACACGAACTTCCTATAGAGCTATATGGAAGAAAATAAAGAATCGCCGCACCATTAGATTACCCAAACTTGAACCCATTGCTGGGAATGTTTGGTACATTAGCTCCAAAAGTAAAGCCTTGAGCATCTCCATTGACAGCATCTTGTGCATCATCTTCTTCCCCATCTTCCTCAGCCCAATATCTCTCCAATATCTTCACAGCCTTCTCATAAATCTCGTTGTTGTCGTGGCTCTGCAGACTCTCGATCTTATCCAGACCTTCACATTCATCTATCATCTGTCCGTAAAGATTGACTCCACCATTCAGTCCCATCTCTTTATCCGCCTCTCCCACTTTCAGTATGTTCTCGAGCCCCTCGAGGCAAACAGTCACTATCCGAGGGTCAGGACAGATCAAAAGATCACAAAGGGGCCTGATGCAACCTTGGCTCACCAAGTATCTGCAGAAATTAAATCAGCTTGTGTTAGCTTTAGTTATCTTGATACAAGAACATGCATCTCCTCAGAAAGCCTAGCCCAAATAGAGATTTTAGAATATCTCCTACTAATCATCAGCACATGCAATGGATAGAAACAAAGGTTTGAGTACACTATGTGTGGCATTGTCTGTCTTACAAACAACATGACAGATAATGGAAATACAAGTTAAATTCTAAGCATAAAAATCCATTCAACAGGCCCACAAGATGAAGAATGAGAAAGCAAGTTCCGAAAAGAAACGCACTGAATTTGTTCATGAGATCCTCCAGATGTGGCATTTGAAATTGCCCATGCAGCCTCCTTCTTGATCTCAAACTCAGCATGCTGGAGAAGGTGCACGAGAGGGTGGATGATGTTGGCCTCTATAACCGCCTACACATCACATATTGTATTAATTTATCTGTGGACATGTCACCTCACTCAAAAAACAGATCATGAGATGATCCAGAGACTACATGACAAGTAGCTCCTGCATCGCCTATGAAGTGTGAAAAAAAAAAAGAGCTTGTCAAAAGAACTAACACCTGAAGAGCTGCAGAGAAAAACTAACCTACCAAATGCACAATGCAGTAGCTTGCAATCGCTCCGCTCGAAGCAGTCGTGTCTAATTTTTATTTTTAAAAGCAGGTCATGGTCATAATTGAATCAGGCAAAGTAACCCACCATCATCGATTTGGTGTTAGTTTACGATAAACATTCAATCTACTTGAACATGCAGAAAAAATCTTCCACCAAACGAGTGTAGGATTTGCAATACCTGTATCTGAGCTCTATTTCCAGCTGTAATATTTGAGATCGTCCAGCAAGCCTCCTTCTTTATGCTTTTTTTGTGATGTTGAGTCAGTAGTTGATATAGACAAGGGAGGGCTCCATTATCGATCACAAACTGAAACACACGTGGAGTATCACCATGCGGAGAAAAGAATAATCTGAAAATCTAGGCACCAGAGCGATACCTGTGTTTGGGCATCATCACCTGTGACTATGTTCCCTATGGTCCGTAGAGCAGGTATAAGAACAGTAGCTGAAGGATGACTATCAAAAGAGAGAGCTTTAATCAGAACATAAGCTTTAGCATGTGTTAGAAGTAACAGAAGAAATCACTGAACAAACACATGCAAATAGACTAGGAGACAAAATGATCCCATGATTTGACAAAATGATGTGGCATTCAAGAGAACTATCAGAAGGGAAAAAAGTTAGAAAGCAAACAAATGCCCTATTAGCACATATTCAAGAATGGGTCTTACAGCAAAAGCTGCACCAATCGTGTGCAGACACCTGCTTCGATCACGGCTTGAATTTTGTCATTTGGGCCATCAGAAAGGTATGAGAGAGCCCAGCAAGCATCTGTTAAAACTTCTTCATCATTCACGTGAATAAGTTGCTGGAGAACTGGTAATGCAGGCTTCACCTGAGTTAAACAAAGCCAATCAACACTGCAGTAACTTATCAAAAGTCATCATGCAAAACAAGTGCTGCACGAAGGCTTCTTACAAAGAGTCTGCCCCTACATAAGTATGCTTACCTGTTCAAAAGGCGTAGGTGGCTTGCCACGGCAAAAGTTAGATAAAGTCCATGTGGCATTCCTCAGCATGGACAATTTTGAGTGTTCATTTAACTGCGATAACAAAGGAACAAGTGCACCATGACCCAGAACGAGATCTCTACAACTTGGAGAATCACCAGCGACATTACCCAAAGCCCACACTGCCTGGTTCATCAAAACAAAACACACATCGTATGTGTCAGCAAACATACCTAGAAGGTTTGCAATAGCATGGGAAAGGCATAATGTTATATAATTGTAATTGAGAGACATATGACAAGATGATATCATCATTGTTATTGGCAGAATCCTGACAACATGACAATTCAAGTAGGGTTAAAAAAAGAGTTTGAAGGGGTAAAAATCAGAAACATTTACTATAACTCAAAAGCCATTAGACAAATTGGGAAGCTTTTCCAATCCCAAAAACCGAAAAAAATATGACAATAGAATAAAGAAATAAGACGATGTACTTCATAGATGATCTATAATAAACAAAGCATATAACAGGAAGGGGTAAGAAGTGGTAAAGGCAAAAGGCACCTCAATTTCAATGGCATGGGTATACGCCATATGGAAAATACTTATAAGGCAGTTTTTTCACACCCTAAGGTAGCAATGTACTCCAAAGCATAACTCAACACACTACAGCGTGTCCCAATACCCTGTCTTACACCTTTTTTCCTTCTTGTTAAATTTTATGCTTTCCTGATTTCGTTTTTCTTATATGTCAACAGATTATTATTTGTTGTGATTTTCCTGAACCTTTCTGAGATGGCTACTTTTAAGGTGTATAGCTAACTATCGTCCCTTCCGTATTTCTTAAGCGCTATGATAAAATTCGAAGGAACAAACTTCTAATGAAAACTGCTACAACATTAAGTAAGTAAAGAAGAGAAAGAAATAAAGTTAGCAAGAACAACCTGCTCTCTAACATCGTCGCTGGCAGAGCTAAGAAGTTGCACAAACATTGGGACAGCACCATTTTCAATGACCACTCTGGTATGCTCAGATGTGCCAGAAGCAACATTTGTCAATGCCCATGCAGCCTCGAACTGCAGATTGAAGAAAGTAAGTTATGTAGATACTTTGGCATGCACTACTTCAACAATACAATAAAATAGGGAAACAAGAGCAGCAAAGAGAGCCCCACTTGCAGCTGTGGTAGGTCATTCCTTTGTAGAAATTCTACGAACCTCGGGACAACACCAGCTTTGATCACCTCATCTATCGGTGGGCTGCGCTCTGCAGATAAAGGCAGCAACATAATCAACAGATGCCAGGACTAACAATAGTAATGGAAAGCACCCCCAGAGCAACCATCGCACCAATCGACAGCAACTTTCTGAACTGAGTGGTAGCTTCCAACTGAGAGGCAGGATCATCTGACCATACTCCTTGAACCAATGTTGGAAGACTTTCCAACTGCATGACATAAACAATAAAGAAGGAGGAGATGGGAAGAATAAGTAGATAGTCTGCCATTTGTCAAAAATAGTAGCAGTATCCATCATAGTTAGCCCACACAACCATAATGAGAAGTATAGGACCTACCAGGGGGGCTAGATAAAATGCACACAAACATGTCAACTGGACCCAAAATAAAGAAGTTTTCATTAAAGAACAGAACAGCACATGTGCATTCAGATAATACATTCATTAGGGGGATAATTGATCCAAGTTGAGTCAATGCAGCTAAATCAATGAGACTAGTCGACATAATTCGATATCCTAAACTTGACTTAACTAGAAAGTATAGACTCAAAACTCAACTTTAGCTCAATCAAGCTTGAATTTTTCTAAGCCAGAGCTCAACTAAATGTCGCTCTCCATGTGCTTGAACCCGACTCCACATGCATGATTACCCCAAAAAAGCTTACAATATAAACTCGAGTTGATCTTGATTTCAATTTTTCAAAGTGCAATAAGAATTTGAATAGCAACATGATTTATATATCCTTATGTTCAATATTGTCAAGTTTATAACTCAACCACTTGACAAAAATCACAAGCTGCTTGAGTCAAGTATTATGACGGCCAAACTCGACTCAGTTTGGAACTCAAACTCAATAGGAACTAAGTCCAGTCAAGCTCGAGAACTTGCAAGTAGCTTAACTCGTTCACACTCCTAACAACTATGCTTGGATGGCAATTATAGCATTACGAAGAGAATAAAGACCAAAAGTTCAGATTCAGTTCTACTCCAAAAGAGCTTTCGATATTTCCTTCAACTCAGCTTATGAGCATTCTTCAATGTCAAATGTTCTCGTGCTCCTTTCTAGGCCAATTATATCTTTACTTCTCACTAAAAGCAAAAGACTTAAACTACTCTAATCATTTCCCAGATTGACAATTAGTTTCCCCAATACAAAACTAGATACGAAGTTATCAACAGAATTAAAGAGAACGGAGTAAAACAATGAAGTATGAGATGACTGGAGACTCGATCATGCAGCACAATAATACAATGTACAAGAAGGTTTATTTAGGCTTGTAGTTGGCTTTATCTGACTATTTGGACAAAAAGATCACTCGATTTCTAGACTTGTAGTTGGCATTATCTGACTCGATAAACATGAGAAATCTTACACTTTCATCAGCTTAAGTTGAATAAAAGCCACGGCAAAAAGATATTTCCCAAAGAACGCATCCCAATAACGGGAATGGCCTTTCTAATGCAAATGGGGTATCAGACAAACACAACTCATACAAACAAATAACAAATCCTCTGCACTTTATTTACTTAAGACCTACAAAACTACCCACAAACTCACAATTATGCCCGAGGTTATCAAGAAGCCCGAAAAGGGAAAAAAGCAGAGCAGAGTAGACTGTGTTGTGCTCCGGTGACCAGTCACTTTTACATTTTACCATATCAAAGACAGATTTACACTGGCTAAAATCCTCATCTTACGTTGCTTCACATTTAGCTTCGCGAAATCGTGAATTCAAATCCCACGCAAGAATCGATGCGCACCAAGATGTTAGCTTTCATGATCTGATCATACATGCTAGCTCATGCTCACAAAAAGGATCGATAACCCAAATGGTGAGGTCAGCTCGAGCCTCCAATGTGCAGTGCTCAAACAGTAACTTCGACAAGTTAAGATCCACAATTCTGCGAGTTTTCTCGATAGATCAAGCACCACGGCATCCAAACGACCCGGCCAACGAATCAAAACACGCACTTTAGACGCAACCGAAGGGGCGATCGATATTGGGTAAGAGAAAAGCACCCTCTTTTCGATGTTCTGCGATCCATCGCCGAATTGCTGGGGCGGCTGCTGCTGGGCCTGGACCTGCAGGCCTTCCCTCCGCTTCTTCAAGAGGTTGTCCTCCCGCTTGCTCTTCCTGATCTCCACCAGGTTGTCCTCCCTCCTCCGCCGCGCCTCCTCCGCATCGACGCCGGTCTTGTAGGCCTTCTTCCTCGCCTCGTTCCGCGTGCTGGGCCGCAGGGACATTGCCGGTTCTCCGCCGCTGGTCTCGGCCGGGGCCGCCTCGCCGCCGTCGAGGTGTTCGATGAAATGCGGGACAGAGTGGAGCGGGCAGGCAGTTTGTGGGGAGGAGTGAACAGGGGAAGGGAGGAAGGGGTGGCGATTTTTGATCTGCCGATGGATGATGATGCATTAGATACATTTGGGACACTGTGGATAGTGGGATCCATTTTACCATCAATGCATGATCCAATCTTAAATTCTTTCATTTAAACCATTTTTCGACCACGAAAAAATTAACGAGCGCAAACAAAAAGTATTTCCATCGCTTAAGAAAATATTAAAACATAAATTATTATCAGTAATGAAAACATTTTTTGTCGACCGATTGTTTCGAGCATTACATGTGATCATTTTTAAAAAAATATTTTTCAAATCACTAATTTTTTTCGCGAAACAAACGGAGCCTAAATTTGTATTTTATATTTTCTATGTCTACTCGTCTACATACACGTTAAGAAAATTCTAGCTGATAGCATATCGAATTGTACATATTATCGCTTGCAAATTTCATATTGCTCGTAATTATAATATTATATATACCCTAATAATAATTGCACTCAATCCATCATTGACAAATAATGGTGACATGCTCATTTTTATGATGTTCACATACGATCCATTATTTATAGATATGCCGACTTTTTTACAAAAATTAAATATTGCAATCTATCTCCAAGATTGAGATTGGAATTGTCACTGCGCCTCGTACGAACGATGACATTCCAAAGCTCAAATTTTTTTAGTCAAAATGCCAGAGCAAATTCCCCCTCGAAATGAGTGGATGAAATATAGAAAAAGAGAGAAAAAAATTCAGTTCCGTTTATTCTGACAAAAATAAATAATTCAAAAAATATTTTTTCTCAAAATGATCACTTACAAAAATGAATAAATGAAAATTATTTTTATTATTCATGAAAATAGTTATATATAAATTATTATCAATCATAAAAAATATATTTATTTGACTAATTATTTCAAGCAACACAAGCAATTATTTTTAGAAAAATAAAATGAAATCATGGTATAATGTTTTTTTTTCTAGAAAAATTAAATATGAAATATTTCTCACCTTATGGGCTTAAACGCTAGTCAGGCAAAGGCCCGTGTCCAGCTACTCAAACGAGTCGCGAACGCTTTTTCCCCTTCCTCGCTCCCCCAGCGCCACAACGTCGCGGCCCGTCTTTCCGCCGCCGCCGCCGCCGCCGCCGCCGCCGCTCGTTGCAGCGGAGGATCTCTCTCCCCGCCATGTCCGACCTCGCGCGAGCCGACCCGTACGGCGTCCTCCTGTACTACAAGTACGCCTCCGTCCCCGCCCTCAACGAGCTCGCCTCGTTCTACGAGCGGAACTGCAGCTCCCTCGGCCTGCTCGGCCGTGTCCGGCTCGCTCCTCAAGGCGTCAACGTCACGGTAAACCTCACTTCTCCCCCGGCCCCCACGCTTCCTCGTCGTTGTCTCCTTGTTCCCCCTTTTTGCTCCGGACAGAGAGGGAAGGTCCTCTTATGTTGTGGATATTGACGAGGTTCGACATCACTCTGTCGTGGTGGGTTCTATGTTGCTGGTGTCATCGGTGGCTGTATAGTCATGTCATGCGATATTTCGAGCTAATTGATGAAGTTTGGATTCCAAGTTTGAATTTTTGTTTGGCTGGCTCCTGAGATGTAGTGTAAGACTGGCATTTGTGCTGAGCCTAGAGTATGGACGTTAGCTTTAGCTGCAGAGGCAAATTAGTGGTATGGATGGACCCTGGAGTGTGGAAATTCTGAAACAAATGGCCAGTAGGGTGTGAAAGCTTGAGGTGATAGAAGAGTCATGATGTAGTGTACAAATGCTTTAACAGTGGTTCTGGTCAGGTTGGAGGCAAGTTGTCGGCGCTGGAGGCACACATTGATGCAGTTAAGGCCAATGCTTTGTTTGAAGGAACGGACTTTAAGCTTGCTTCTTGCGATCAGCCTTTGAATGACAAGGTCGCAAAGGAGTGCGGTTTCACCTCCCTCTCTATACGCATTGTTGAGGTAAAATGAATTAATGTAATCTCTACATCTCTTTTTACTATTTTTAGACTATAGATTTCATTAGTCTGTTACACTTCCTTCGTTTAGACTAAGAGACTGGTCTTCTGTTTTTGGCTGGGTAATTGCCCAAGAGGCGAATAAGTGCCTGTGCAATTGCATGATCTCATAGGATGAATCTGTTTATGATAGCTTGGTACGGGACCTATTGACAACAACATACTGTAGAGCAAGCGATAGTTCGTTTTATTGTGTGGCAAGGAAGTTGGAAGGCTATGTACTTTGTTTATGGATTAAAAGTTATTCTTCTGTATTAGAGAATGACATACCTAATAGATTTGTGCAAGCACGTAGCTGAGATGATTGTTTTCGTTTAGTTATACCCACAAAACTCCTGTAATTCTGTAACTGTGAAAATGTGCAGACTCCAAAGTGTAAGAACTTGATGGTCTAGTCTGCTTCTGCATTTCTGGTGGATGAAAGGCAGTCCTATGCCAGGATTGGAATTTATATAGCTGACAGATAGCGCCAGCTAACTCTTGATGCTGCTTATGAGTGCTATGGTAATGGTTTGTTATTATTCTCATGTTAGGAATTGGTGACGTTCAGCTCTCATCCCCTTGTAAGATCACCCAACATTTCCATTGCTGGAAGGCACCTATCTGCGGTGGAATTCCATTCTGTCCTGCAAAGTGCTGGTAACTTTTTGCGTATTGTTGCACATCTCTTTTCCTTTGACTGTATCTTGTGCTGCTTTTTATGGTTTTTCTATGTGATTGTGGAATTTGTTATTAACCTTTTGTGTATGGCATGATCACACAGATTGTCCAAAGTAAACTGTGTTATTATCCTTGTTTTTGCGCACCAAAACGAGAGGAAGTCCTTCTGGGTTTTCCTTGTGAGGACCCTTTGATCTTAAGTCAGTCCTTGTGAGGAAGATTATGAAAGAGAGAGAAAATTGAAGTGTTTAAAGAGGTTAAAGTTGTTAGGCCATGACTTTATAAGAAGTTGTTACTTGGTATTGTGGTGTGAGTGGATGGACTGGCTCTCCTTGTGTGGGCTATCGGGTTTAGGTGTCGTACCTTGTGGGCCCTGCAAAGTTAAAATATTTATCAAATACAATAACTGATGAATTTGAACCCGAGTGAGATACAAGACCAGTCATTTTTTATCCACGTTAGTGTGGCATTCATATCTGATGGCTATGCATCTCTTTTCCAGGTAAGCTTCTTGATGAAGGTAGTCCTACAAGCAATGAAATGCCTGTCTTGTTGGATGCAAGGAATTTATATGAGACTAGGATTGGGAAGTTCCACACACCAGGTGTGGAAACTTTGGATCCAGAAATCAGACAATACAGTGACCTACATGACTGGATAGATAATAATTCAGAACGTTTGCGAGGACAACACATTCTCATGTCAGTGCTCTCCTAGAACTTGGTGACTAGGTTTTTCCCGATATCTACTTCTTCCTTTTTTACCTAATTTCTTAAGTCTTCCTCACTGATAATTGTCTTCATGTGAGCGAATGCTTGTTGTGCTGATACTTAAAGATGATGGTCTGCTTTTTTTGCTCATGATTATCTGTTATATGTGTCTCTGTATACATGTATGAACTGTCATGGCTTTCATATGCCTTAAGTTGCTTTAGTTAGATTAAAGATTCTCAAGAAGTTGGGAAATTAAAGTAAACATTGTGCGTGACTGTCTTTCATTCTTTTTATTTAACTGGTCTAAGCCATTATAGGAGTAACTTTTGTCACTGATCAATGTGTTACAGAACCCAGTTTGTTATGTCTTCCTTAATACAAATGGCTCTTTATTGTGCCTAGGGACTGGTGGAGTTGTAGACCATCTTCTTTCTCTTGCAAGTTCATTCTATCTTGTTTTTCTGGTGCTGAAAGTTAAGCTAGATCATAGTGCAGCTCAAAGGGAATTATCTATGTTTTTCCAGCTGTGCTGTGGTTGCATCATGTTCGTCCATAGTTTTATCCATGGTTTTTCTATAGGTACTGCACAGGGGGCATTAGATGTGAGATGGCGTCAGCATATATCAAGGGCAAAGGCTCTGGGTTTGAGAACGTGTATCAGGTGGGTCTCTGGAGGAACTAGTTCAGCTATGCAAATTTACTTTACATGGTTGTTAGTTCGCATTGGCGCAGCGACTACATGGCTTTAGAGAAAAAATATATGATTGCCCTGTCATGGTTGGGTCCCTTGGTTAAGGTAGTGATGGGTCTAACTAGGTAGATTTGTTAAAAAAAGGAGACTATACAGGGTAAAATCAGATGTGCTCTTCAGATGAATTTCAGATGCAAATAAGTTGGCCCAAGGATCCTTATTGCAAGAAAAATAAAATTTAAGAAAAGAATAGTCAAATTGACCTCCAGATGCGAGTAAAATACTGCTTGATGACTGAAGTAATTTTTCACAATGTGCTCTTCTGCAGTTATATGGTGGGATACAGCGGTATCTGGAACAATTCCCTGATGGTGGATTCTTTAGAGGGAAGAATTTCGTCTTTGATCATCGGTATGTCTCTTGAAGTCTGTAACTGTTTGAGAGATGTATAAAGTCTTGCTTTTACTTACTTTTTCTTTCTTTCTTTTTTTGGACTTATTACGCTTGATAAAGGATTCTTGTCTGATATCAAGAATAGGTAATAAGAAACTTTACGAATTAGTCAAAAAGAAAATAGAATTAGTCGCTTTGAACTGGAAGAGGCATACTAACTTTCTAAGTGTTCATGCTCATTGATCGAGTTAGAAAAGAGTATGCTTTTACTGTCGGAATGATCTATTGGAATTTGAAGTGTCTTGAATACTTGCTTTAGGCTTATGGCTTATATATTTCAAAAGTGTTCTATGTATATAATTGAAAAGCTGAACTCTTTGCCTCTGCCGCAAATCCAAAATTAGTGGGACCCTTACACATTGAGTCCTAGGTTCTGAATTTGGTTTGTGTTTCTTGGCTCCCAGTGAAATCTGAGGAAAGATAAATAATGACTGTTCAAATTATGGTAGTAATTCTTGCCTTTCATTGGCACTGTAGGATCTCTGTTGGGAGCTCCAACACAAATGTCCTCAGTACATGCCTCCTTTGCAGCTGTCCATTTGATGATTACTCTTCCCGTTGTCGTTGTGCTTCTTGTAGAATGCTTGTTTTGGTCTGTGATAGTTGCCGGGTATGCTCAGTTATCCCCTGAATTTCTGCAACAGTTATTAGCACTTATGAGTTCCTAATAGAACTCCTACTGATATTTCTTTTAATTTTCATTCTGAACTATGTATTAAATACTTTTCTCCGGTGAACTTGAGATTACATGCAGCAGTCTTGCTTCTGTATGAGCCGGCTAAGTTGTTGTACAGCAGGTGGAAGGTTCCATTTACATGTGTGAGCTTTGCCAAAAACATGGTAAATGTGGTATTTCAGCTCCGCCAACTGAAAATTGCAAGTCGGAAGTGTTGCCAGAAGAGATTAAACTGAAAACTCCTCTGTCGTCTGGGAGACAAGGTAAGAATCTAAGATAGCCCTTATCTACCCAAGGAACTCAATAACAAGTAGTGTCAAATACTATCAAGGACCTTTTTTGCTTGTCTATTTTCACCATGGCACAACTGTTCGCCTGGTCTTTATCATATAGAATATGCACATTTTCTAGAGTTTGAGGTTGTGTTCAACATTGTGCTGTTTGCTCTTTTGGGGGATATGACTTCTGGAGTTTTTCTGGATCTGTGATGAAATTTTCTGGTTGATATTAAAGAAAAGACAACAGGTGCCATTGCTTCTAGAAAGCTCAGGATATTGTGTCTGCACGGCTTCCGTCAGAATGCCTCCAGCTTTAAAGGACGAACTGCTTCCTTAGCAAAGAAACTTAGGAACATTGCCGAGCTTGTCTTTGTGGATGCGCCGCACGAGTTGTGCTTCATTTACAGACCTTCAGTTGTTGATGGGCATTCAGAAATATCAACAGAACACAGAGGTCCACCAAAACAAAAGTGCAAAAAGAAGTTTGCATGGTTAGTGCCGCCTGATTTCTCTGCGGGGAGTGAAGCAGATTGGAAAGAAGCAGATGGTCCTTTTGATCCTGTTCAGTACCAGCAGCAGACTGGTGGGTTTGATTCATCGTTAGCATACTTGAAGTCCACGTATTTGTGGGATGGTCCATTTGATGGGATCTTGGGGTTTTCCCAGGGAGCGGCAATGGCTGCTTTAGTGTGCGCACGCAGGGACAAGTTAAAAGGCGAAATGGACTTTAGATTCGCCATTTTGTGCTCCGGGTTCGCTCTCAATCTCGCAGAGTTTGAGCGTGGATCTATAAATTGCCCCTCACTTCATATTTTTGGAAGTGATCATGGGAGAGACAGGCAGATACCTAACACAGCAAGTGCGGGCCTTGCAGAGTATTTTGAAAACGGAAGTCGTGTTGTTATTGAACATGACAATGGTCATATAATTCCTACAAGGCCTCCATATGTTGATGAGATGAAGGACTTCTTGCAACGCTTTCTCTAGAGGAAGTTCGGGTTGAGACATCCATCATGTGGATCTTGTTGACTTCTCAAATCTCCACCATTCACTGGCTGTGCAACTTCTTCATTGGCAGCGCCAAAGTAGTACAATTTTCACAAATTATTGCCTGCTCTAAGGGGCCGTTTTGACTTTGTTCCCATGGTGTGTATTTCTTGTCATGTTTCATTATTTTTGTACTACTGAAACTTACACTCCATTGGTGATTCTACAGAATCTGATGACCTTCCCACTCAAATCACGATAACATGGAAATTGAAAGCTTCAATTTAGAATTTTGTCATTGTTGACATTTGAATTTTTGCCAACAGATCCAATAAGGTTGAAACTCGAGACTGGGGATTCCTGATCGCGTCGGGTTTGGTTTCTTGACGAAAAAGAATCATTTGTACATAGAAATTAAGAGCATTCCATTCTATTTGTTGTATTTAGGTACCGTTTTCTTGATAAATCAAATGTTGACTTTTTTGTCAAACCTAAAAAAGTCTATTCTTGGTCTACATTTCATAAAATTTGTGAAAACCATAACTTTGCCTGGTTTTTATTTTTAGTTTTTTTGTAAAAGTGATAAAATTCTGAAAATCAATTGATTTGACTCTTTTTTAGATATTTGATTGGGGACTATGATCATTTAAGATAGTAGCCTCTAGCATAAGCTTAGTCTTAGGAATTTTAGTGTCAATACATGATTAGTCTTCTTTAGAGTAGAAATTTGCATTCCTAAGGTTGAATTTGATGTGCTTTTAGTTTATTGATCGTTAACTCAAGTTAGGTGATGGATGTCTAGGTGTTCTCGTTCAATGATCTTTTGGAATTAAATCTAATTCGAGCCAAATCGAACTTGATAAGCATCGATACCTTGCTTGACAATGAAAACTCCTATTGGATGAAGTGATGAAATATTTTTTCGAAAAATGGCTTCTGGTATGTTTCCCTTAAGAATAACTTTGTCTCAACGTTTTCGCACAGTCTCAGTTCTTTTTTGATTAATCGCATGATGAAATCGAAGATGTACTTACATAGAAATTAGATTCATCATGATATTGATTAAGGAATGCAATTTTATAAGAATTGAGGACTGGTTTCATGGACCCAATCAGGTGGTTCTCTGTTCCATTTTTTCGAATCAATCCTTAATGGGCGGTTTCCGATTCTAATTTTTCGAAATTAGTCTTCAATGGGCGGTTCCCACCTTGGAATTGAGAACTGCCCACCTAGACTATACTCACCCCTAATTCCAATAAGTTAGTAGTGACTCCAATTTCACATAAAATATTCATAGGTTAAAGTTGAACTTAAAACGAATCCAACGTCATGTGAAGTAAGGGCTTAGGGGAGTCCACGCCTTATCGAGGGCCATCAGCCTGCCTTTTGAGCATGATTTCCAAACTCATCATTTTTTCCCGACCCCCTGTGTCGTGAACGGTTGCAACAGTCATGCGAGCTGAACGTCAACAGCCCTCGATTAATGGTTGGCGCGTAGAACATGGGACCATGGGGTCGTGCCATCTTGGTCAGGTGGGTGGGTTGGGACAGGGCCATCTTTCATTACAGACCGCCCAACTACCTCCGGTTAAAAGGAATGAACAAGAAGTGTCCCTATTCAGTGAAGTCACGTGCTCCATGGTAAAAGTTCAGCCATTCATTCCTGCCCGTACGCCACGTCCACCAAAATCCTCCACGCCTTTCGTCTCATGCACGTGCATGAAGTCACATCGCTGCCTTTCGTCTTTCTCGTACCGGTTTCTTGCACCAAACCTGTGCGAAATTCATGGATCCGGTCGACACGATCTCTTGCGAAGGCCTTCGTTTGGCAACACGAGCATGGTATTGAGTGTGCATTTGAATCGATCTAGCGCTGCGACCGCTCCCGACCCCTCTCCGACTGCTAGCGTTTGTGGTTCAAATGGATTAAGGCCCCGTTTGGTTCGGCTTTTGGAAGGC
The DNA here is from genome assembly GCA_024500025.1 of Syzygium aromaticum. Classification (NCBI taxonomy): domain Eukaryota; kingdom Viridiplantae; phylum Streptophyta; class Magnoliopsida; order Myrtales; family Myrtaceae; genus Syzygium; species Syzygium aromaticum. Next base: position 37,617,142 of record CM044892.1, read on the forward strand.
GCTTTCAGCCTCGAAAGCCCCTTTCCCAACTGCTGAACTGTTTGATTCAGCATTTGAGAAATGAAAAGCCAACAATTTGCATTTAAAATGCTAAAGCCTATTTTTTTCTTCCCAAATTGCCTTCACTCAAATTCCTTTATTCCGATTTTATCCCTGTTACTGTTCATCTTCTTCATCGGCGAGGGCGGATCTTGCCGACGAAGGGGCAGCGATAGTGGATCTGGCCGACGAAGGGGCGGCAAGGGCGGATCGGCTTGACCCAGGCGGCGGCCGCTTGAGGTCACGCGACCCAGGCATCGGTCGCCTGGGTCCCGCAACCCTCGCCAAGGGTCGCCCAGCCTCGGGCGACGGCCGCTGGCCCCAGATCTGGCCCATCGGCGGTCGCCCAACCTCAGGCGACGGTCGCCGGCGCCAGATCTGGCTTGCCAGCGGCCGGCCGGCTCCGGCAAAGGATAAGTTGGATTTTTTATTCTCAAAGTCTATTTACAAAAATAATTCACCAAGCACTATATTTTGCCCAAAGTAACTTTCTAAAATATTTTTACTAAACACTATTTGCATTTCTCCAATCGGCTTTCATCTAAAAATGTTTGTATTTTTCTAAATAATATTTTTAAAGTTAGAACCAAACGGCCCTAACTTCTAAAGGTGTTTAGGCCAACCCGACTTGCTATTTCACCGTGAATTGAGTGGTCACCCTCACCATCAATGAGCGTTGAGACTCGCAATGCGCACCAATATACATCACGTGTGTAATTGTGAACCGTAAACGGCTTGTGAAAAAGACCTCGGATAGGTGCATTTGATGTGGTAAATCATCAATTGCAAAAGTAAATTACTAGCGCCGTAAAAAAATTACCAACATGGTAGAAAGTACATTTGTTTTATTATTTTATCTTCGGTTAATGCCATAAAAACCTTTAAATTGATACATTTGTGATAAATTTATCCATAACTAATTTTTCGACCACAAAAAATCCCAGACTAATTTTTTGACCTAAAAAAACCTCAACTCAGTACATTTGCAACAAATTTCCTTCTATTAAATTAAATTAATACCACAAAAAATCATAAATTGGTAAACATGTAAATTGATACACCCGTCTACTGTCACATATCATTCAACTCAATAATTTGACAGTAAAATTTAACGGAAACTAACATAGGGTAAAATTGTCATATGTATATTAATTAGAAATTTTTGGTGGTCAAAAAATTAATTTGAAGTGAATTTTGTCATAAGTATATCAATTTGGTGATATTAACCATTTTATCTTCGATCCTCTTTTAAGAACCAGCATCAATCCGGCTTTCTAATTCGGATTATGATAAGGCCTATTTCAACCTCTTCAATTCAATTTATTCCATGGCGGTGATTACGTACAAGCACAAACGATCATGTATTTAGAAATATATTTTTTTGAATTATTTAATTTTTCGCGGAAAAGGGAAGTATTCAAACGATTTTTGGACGGTGCAATCTGTGAGGAAGGCGACACCATGCGCGCGACACGTCAGCACCCCAATAAATTGAGATTGGCTACCGCTCCCCAACCACACGCCACGTGGGCGCCCCTCATTGGCAACCGCCATCAACCCCAGTCCTTTCGCCTTAATTTCGCCAATTAATGTCCACCTGTGCCCACATTAGGAGCCCCCCTGCTCCGTCTCAGGATCGTACCCCCAGGAAAAGGCCCCCCTCCTCTTCGCGAAATATTACCAAAATGCCACTCACTCGCCGACGAAGCAAGATTCTTGGAATTTGGAGGGATAATGACATAATCGATCATTGAAATTTGATCCAACATGCAATATAATTTATGAATATTAAAATATTTTTATATAATTTTAAAATTATATTGAATATGAATTAAAATTTTAAGAATTATATTAAATGTGTAACAAAAGTTTAAAAATTCACAATGCATATTAACATAAAATTTATTAATTATATTAAATAAATTAAAAATTTAAACACACGTTCTATGTACGACAAAAATTGTAAGATCATTTGTGTTATTTTCTCGCCTGACGGCCGTGATGATATTTTAGCAAATTGGGTGGGCTAAAAACGGCATCTTTGGGGATAATTCGTCCCGGGGTATTGATGGCAAGGATCTATGCCCCCCGCTATATAGGAACGACCTTTATGCATCCAGCTGTAGCTCATTTGGTTTTCGCTTCCCTTCCCGTACTTCTTTCTGTGCGGAGGAAGAGAGAGAGAGAGAGAGAGAGTGAGGAGAGGAGGAAGACAAGGAGGAGGAGGAGAGAGGGAAGCAGAAGATGGCTCTGGTCACCGAGGAGATCAAAGCCCAAGCCGAGTTCTACACCGGGGATGAGATGTGCCAGGTGAAATCCAAGTGTTTGCTCACGGACATGGGGCTCCCCAACGGGCTGCTCCCGCTGAAGGACATGGAGGAATGTGGGTACGTGAGGGAGACCGGGTTCGTGTGGCTCAAGCAGAAGAAGAAGACCGACCACAAGTTCGAGAAGATCGGGAGGCTGGTCTCCTACGCGCCCGAGATCACGGCCCACGTGGAGCAGGGCAAGATCAAGAAGCTGACGGGCGTGAAGACCAAGGAGCTCCTGGTGTGGGTGTCCCTGAGCGACATCTACTTAAATGACCCGCCCACCGGGAAGATCACCTTCAAGACCCCTACTGGGCTGTATAGGTCCTTCCCTGTCTCTGCCTTTGAGATTGAGGAGGAGGTCAAGGATGTGGGTAAGAACAAGGACGTGAAGGAAGCTGGTGCGTCCGTGGAGGTTAAGGAGGTTTAGGAATTTCCTTGAGAGAGGAGAGGACCGAAAAGACAGCTCTTGAAGTATTCATCTTTTATCAGTTTTCTTCTTTGGGCTTTTACCAGTCTTAGTAAATGCTTTTGTTGCTAAGCGTGTCTGCTGTGGGACACTAATGATGGAAGAGGGCATGCGAACCTGGAATAATTTTTAGTGCTTGCTGATTCTCATTGAATATTGCCTTTTGCTTCAGTATGTCTTTGCACTTTGGTCTATGAGAACGCACTTGAAGACGAAGTGATTAGCCCACTTTGCGTAAATCCGTGGTTTCTGGCAGCTCATGTTGCAGACCAAACTGTAGGAATTGCACTGTTAAAAGGCCTTGCGGGAAAAAAAATGCTGCCTAAAAATCAGGAATAGAGCTGGGGAAGAGGATACTTAAATTACTGTGGATCTATGCACTGAAATCTTTGCAAGTTCTCATGTTCTTTTCAGGGTCTTTCTATTTTCTTTTTTGTTTAAGCAAGGATACTTCTGAGCAAAACCCAACGTAGTATCCGGTTCAGACTATAGAGAGTTGGGAACAGGCACTGGAGCCCATATATCAGCAAGCTTATATGCTTTTCCAGATTCAATATCTAAAATAAAGGTGGGTATTTTTTTTTGGACAAATGATCTGCATTTCTCCATTAAGAGATGTAAAGAAAATAGAAATCTCATGAGCTAATTGACCCTAGTCTCATGGTGGGATTGCACGTGAGTTCCATCGCTCACAAAATTGCCGAGCAAACACCAGCATTTCTCCTGGGTTGTAGTCTTTGTCCAGTTCAATCTGACAGCATCTCAAAAGCTGTATCTAGGGTTGAAAAATGGCAATTTTCTCTTGGACAGCTTTTTACGCGAATGGCAGTAGGCAGATGCTTGCGTAGTGCGCAAGCAACAGATAGGCCATCTGTAAGGGCATTTCTCTTTCTCCACCTGACTAACCCATGACCTGTAATTATAAATAGATTATGACAAGTACAGGTGATTTTGTTTCGCTTCAGACGCATAATAACCTATAGCTGAGGGCGATAAGTAATAGTTTAGTTATGGAAATTCTGATTGGCAAATGCTTCTCCTATTGTTAGATTAGCACGGGAGGCAAATGGTACACGTGTCCACTTTTTTGCTAATTTTGCTTTGTTTAGACCAGAGAGCGAGTGCTCAGTTTGGCCTTACGCCATTAGCACAACTATCAGTCTATTACCCCTTACATCGGGTGATCAAGTTGGAACATTTGTATGGTGCACAACGGAGAGTTCCGTCGCAAGTTGCTGTTGAAATGGTGTTGCAATGGTAATGGATGTTGCAGCAGACTACGCCGAGATTGAGGACGCGCGACTTCCACACTAGTAATTTGATAAGAAATGAACTCCATAATCTCCTGCGAAGTGACTTAAAAGAGTTCCGGCTCTGATGGTCATTCACTCAAAATCACTACCGGGCCAAACAAGTATGCACAACTCTTCCGGGGCATTTCCGCTGGATGAACTCTACTCAAATTCACTAACTCTACTCAAATTCACTAATCAGCGATTGCCAACCAGACTGGAATATCATGCACTGGACGAGAGCTTTACGGCTTTGGGCAGGTGCGACATCAGCGACAAGATCGTGTGGAGTTTTCCAGCGTCGAATTCAAACTTCCAATGTTTTTGCCCTTTGTTCTTCCCGATCGCATGTCCTTAACACGCAAAACAGGTGATCCATGCTTGAAGGAAGGAAAATGCTTATGCGACATGTGAAAGGTTCGGTCATAGCAAATCCGCCGCAGCAACATCCGTCATAGCTTTCGTGTGAGGCTCTCTTTCCTTTTCTGTTTTCCTCTTAGAGGAAGCTTGAGGGGAAAATCAGAAGGCCATTGAGGATCTGCAGATATTCTGCAACTTGCCATTAAAATATTTAATGCAGTTCAAACGTCACTGAATTCTTTTGCTCCGGAATATCATGTTAAGTATGCCCTTTCGTTGGAGCTTAGTAAGAATGCACTTCTCTCATTCTTAACGTATAGTATGAGATTCTATGCATAATTCAGAAGACTCTTCGATAACTTGCCGGCAAGACTAGAAAACCTTGACAATCGAGCTCCCACCTTTTAGGAATGGTTTACGAAATCCGGGTCACTCCCTAGTCCTATGAATTCAGCTTGACATGATGACCGGTTTGATTGAGCTGAAAATCGTAAAATGCAGACAAAATGAAAGTGTATTTGTTTCGCCAGAAAGTAACGATTTGGAAATTATTTTTCAATAATAATTATCCTTAATATTCTTGAAACAAAAGCATCCTAAACTTCAAAATTGAGCAACATTTATACATGGTTTTACAAAGATTTTAACTTTATTCATTATTTGTACTATTGCTGTTGAAATTTGAATTGACTATTCTATTTAGTATTAAACAACTCAAACCAAACATGTTTGACCACCAACCGCCAAAAAAATTAGAGCACATGTGTCCAAATTGACTGAGTTCCAGCAAGATGAGATATTTTCACTATTCAAATTGAGTTTGAGCAATTTTTCAGTCCCCACCGAGGTTCCCGACCAACGACCAGGAACCTGTCCGAGCTTTCACTGGATGATCGCGCGACGCTACGATGACACGGACTAAGCGGTCCGTCAGCAAGCACTTCGTCGTCATCCCATGAGTTTCGCCAAAGTTCGCAACTTTTCTGCGCTCGTCAAGCCAAGTTTGCACCGCCGCCCATCTTTTGCTCCCACCATTACTCTCTCAGTCCTAGAGACCCACTTGGGACGATGCCGCAACCTCAAGCAGTTCAACCAAATCCTATCTCAGATGATCCTCACCGGGTACATCAGAGACGCTTACGCGGCGAGTAGGCTCCTCAAGTTCTCCACTGACTCTCACTTCGTCCACGTTAGTTACTCCTTTCGTGTCTTTAGTTATGTTGAGAACCCAAATGGGTTTTCGTGGAACACGATGATGAGGGCTTTTGTGCAGAATGATAGCCCTCAAAATGCTGTTTTGCTGTACAAGTTGATGTTGAATAACAATGTGGGTCCTGATAACTTCACGTATCCCATTTTAGTTCAGGCTTGCAGTTTGCGGTTCTCAGAATTTGAGGGGAAACAAGTGCATGATCATGTTCTGAAACTGGGTTTTGATTCGGATATTTATGTCCTGAACACGTTGATCAACTTGTACTCGGTTCATGGGAATATGAAAGATGCACGGAAGCTGTTTGATAAAAGTATCGTTCTGGACACCGTGTCTTGGAACTCAATTCTGGCGGGTTATGTTCAGGTGGGGAATGTTGACGAAGCAAAACTGATTTTTGATCAGATGCCTAAAAGAAATGTGATTGCTTCAAATTCGATGATTGTTTTATTTGGAAAGACAGGATGTGTGGTGGATGCGTATGAGGTATTTAGTCAAATGGAGGACAAGGATATGGTGTCATGGAGTGCATTAATTTCTTGTTATGAACAGAATGAGATGTATGACAAGGCTTTGTTTATGTTTAAAGAAATGGCTGGTAAAGGTGTCAGAGTGGATGAGGTTGTTGTGATTAGCATTCTTTCAGCGTGTGCACATTTGTCTGCTGGCGAGATGGGGAAGTTGATCCATGGGTTGGCGTTGAAACTTGGGATTGAATCTTATGTGAACCTTCAAAATGCATTGATTCACATTTATTCATTATGTGATGAGATACTGATCGCAGAAAGAATGTTCAGAGCTGGATACCCTCATCTGGATTTAATTTCTTGGAACTCCATGATATCGGGGTATTTGAGAAATGGATTGATCAAAAATGCAGAGGCATTATTTGATTCAATGCCAGAGAAGGACATAGTATCTTGGAGTGCGATGATATCCGGATATGCTCAACATGACCATTTCTCAGATACTTTGGAGCTGTTTCAACAGATGCAGCTTACAGGAATACAGCCCGACGAAACCATTTTGGTGAGTGTCATCTCGGCTTGTACTCACTTGGCTGCCCTTGATCAAGGAAAATGGGTTCATGCGTACATTAGGAAGAATTGCCTCAAGGTTAATGTTATTTTGGGTACGACCATAATCGACATGTACATGAAGTGTGGTTGTGTTGAAAATGCATTGGATGTTTTCCAGTTAATGGAGGACAAAGGTGTCTCCACATGGAACGCTGTGATTCTTGGGTTGGCGATGAACGGCTTGGTAGGGAAGTCACTAAACATCTTTCTAGAGATGAAGAATTGTGGAGTAGCACCCAATGACATAACCTTTATTGGAGTTCTTGGAGCATGTAGACATATGGGCTTAGTAGACGAGGGATGCTTTCACTTTGATTCCATGGTACAAAATTATAAGATAGAACCCAATGTCAAGCATTATGGGTGCATGGTGGACCTTCTGGGACGTGCTGGTAAGCTTAAAGAAGCAGAGGAGCTTATTGAGAGCATGCCTATGGCACCAGATGTTTCTACTTGGGGGGCCCTTCTCGGAGCTTGTAGAAAGCACAGTGACATTGAAAGGGGGGAGAGGATAGGAAGAAAGCTTGTTGAGCTTCAGCCAGACCATGATGGTTTCCATGTGTTATTGTCAAACCTGTATGCTTCCAAAGGGCATTGGCAGAATGTGCTTGAGATTAGAGGAATTATGGAGCAGCATGGAGTGATGAAAACACCAGGTTGTAGCATGATCGAAGCAAATGGGGTGATTCATGAATTTCTGGCTGGTGATAAGACGCATCCTCAACGAGAAGATATCGAGAGCAAGTTGGATGAAATGGCTAAGAAGTTAAAGATGGAAGGTTATGTGCCAGACATGAATGAGGTTTTTCTTGAAATCGACGAGGAGGAAAAGGAAACAACTTTGTTAAGACACAGCGAGAAGCTTGCTATTGCATTTGGGCTTCTCAATATTCCTACAGCAATGCCAATTAGAATAATAAAGAACTTACGAATATGTAACGACTGTCACGCAATTGCTAAGTTCACCTCTAAAGCTTACAACCGTGACATTATCGTGAGAGATAGACATCGATTCCACCACTTCAAGCAAGGAAATTGTTCTTGCATGGACTTTTGGTAGCAAATAATCTGAACTAAAAATCAAGATCAACATAGCTGCCTTGCTGGAGAGATCCTCACATTTGAACTTTTGAGCCTTTAAGCTTTGAGGAGCACTTCCTTCTGCTGTATGCCATGGCAAGCCCTGAAGCGAAAAATCCAGTATGGATGAAGGAAAGGCCTTTTATTATTTGAGGTAAAATCTTCTGGTCTCTGAATTCCTTACATTTTTGTTTATTTAGGAGAAAGATCCTGAATTGGAGATCAAACAAAACAATCTTGTGAAACTGTTAGGAATGGGTGACAAACCAATATCTGGGCATGACATTTATTTCTCATTTATTCCTTGCTGGAGCTTCAGATGATTTAGGACTTCTGAAGAAAGTTAAAGTTTCTGAAATCAGCTTTGGGCAATGATGTTGCTTTCCAAGTATGAGATCCGTGTCTTGGTCAGATTCAAATTGACAAATTGCTGCATCGATTGTCCGTGCAACCTTGAAATGGATGCAGTTTCATGGATCGCAGCCTGAGCAAGTGATGGTACAGCAAGTGATGGAACATCTTCTGTAAATGGTATTTGACTTTTTCCCTTGCTTACAAAATCTCTTACATATTATGTTGAGAATTGCTAGTTAAAATAGACTTAACTATACTAAAGGTGGAAGGTTGTGGAAAAGAGATGATACTTCATTTTGTTGGCAGGAGCAATCCTCAGAGCAGATTCCTGTGTCTTATTTAGCTGATTGGATTTTATATCTTCATGTTGCTGAAGAAAGAGATTTGTTATTAGTCTTAAGTGAAACTTGCATGGGATGCTTGTGCAGTGCTTCTTCGAAGGGGCTAGTATCTGTTGCAGAGATAAAGAAGCTCTTTCTACTGATGAGAGGGTCACAATCTCTGCAGAGAAGAAGTCTGAGACTATTTGCCTGAGGATATACACAACTGGAAATTGTTATGATCTCTAATTTTTCTCTGAGGCTGTTAAGTTTTAGTCCTTCTGGCTGTTAATGTAGCTGAAATTATTCTTTTTGTCGTCCAAACGCGAAGGAGAGATTGTTTTATTATGCGAAGTCTTCAGAAAGTGGCTCTTGATTTTTACCAGAAATTGAATCTTTTCTTATAATTCCATAGGTTTGGCTTATCAGTTAAGAAATGAAGGTGTGCATGTAGATTGTGTGCTCGACACGACTTTTCCTTGTCAATGAGGTTAGTGTGGAAAATTGATAGCATCACAACCTATTTTCATCTCGATCCGGCGAACTTACGTTGATGCTAGAAGGCAAACTATCAAATTGAATTAAGAAGGGGAAGCTTGGCCCGGCTAGTTCAGCATAAGCGTCATATCCAAGAGGGTATAGGTTAACCTCCTCACCTGTCAACCCTCAGGCCAAGAACCGGTCAAACTGGTTCACAATTTGCACCCGGTTGAACAAGTGGCAAAGCTGGCTTGCACACAGTGCTGAACTAAACTCGATGACTGACTACCATCCCTTGAAACGGTTGGTCCAGTCCATTTTAGAAACAATAAAATGCACATGGTGGGTACATAACTTGCATCAGGACTAAACATCAGCAGAATTACTAAGCCACATAAACAAAAATTTCGATACTCGACGTAATGGAAAACATTTTCTTAGGTTGTTATCCTACTGTCGAACAGTAAATCTTGCATGTAGCAGAAGATGGACAAAATATCCATCTTTACTTCATCCACATGCTAAATATGCTGGCCTGAATCACCAGCTGCAGGAGCCACTACTCCATGAGAGCCAGACAGATTAGTTGATTTGGCTTATGCGTAAGAGGATCCAAAGCACCCATTATTCCAAGAGCCCGACAAAAGCATATTTACAAAGTATCAGATGGATACTTATCAAACACTGTCATATAGTTCAATTTCATATACAGCTACCTTCAGTACTTCGCGTCAGGTAGACCATTTACTCAGTAAGGCGTTATCCGTTACTGCAAAATCAAATGGTACAAGATTCTTGATGTTTTAGATTCATTGCATCAGATTCTTGAAATGGAAAGAAGAGCCATAACATGAGTGAAGCATTATGTACATCAGTACGAGGAAGTTGCAAAACATTCTATTGTGCCTGCTGAAATCGAAATTCTGAAGCTTACAATTTTACAATCCAATAATCGATGACAGCTCAGCTCGTGCCAATATCAAAGTTGCCAGAGTCGCCATACATTGGACTTTTGCTATTATGTAAGTCTCCTTGAATTTGACAGAAGCACACAAGTATTCCACTCTGAGGTGTGAATGGAAGTGAGCAAGAACTCATATAATTATATTCGAACCAAGATATGGTCATGATTCACCAATTAGGTATAACAAACCAGTTAAAAGTGTCATTTCCCACCGGTCAAGTATGGGGTTTCTTCGACCAAAGAAAAATATGGGATTTCAATGGGCTCACAAACACGCAAGTCTTTTAACTTAATGGCTTAAGTTTTTAAACCGAACTTCTTAACAAAGTATTGAAGAGAGATATCCCTGAGGGCTCTCTCGGATTCCGGCAACTTTCCGAGTTCATTGGCTTGGCCGTGGAGAGACAAACCTTTCCCCCTACCATCGGAATCAGGTAGGCACTCCTTTTCAGCTCTGTTTTCACTGTTTCTTTTGAAATCAGAGACGCCAAAGTTTAATCGGCAGACTCACGGCTCTATCATGTGAAAGTTGAGCTGCCTTTGTAATGGATAATATGTTGATTTAGGTCTCTGTGTTTCATGTTTGAACTGAGAAGTGCGTTGAAATTGAATCTAGAATTCATGTGACCACCCGTTCGACAATGTACCTGAGAAACGTGCTTGTGATCGTGACGGCGACGGGTTTGCTCGACCGGTGAAATTGCGAAGAAACGCGCAATGGTGGGTAAATGGGCCGGCCTGGCCTGGTTAAGCCTGAATCAGGTGAAAATTAGGCAAGTTATTATTTTTGCTAACCATGTTACCTTCGCAATTGGTTTAAAATCATCTTCCGAAAGTCAAAACTTATTGTATGTCGTCCTTTAAATTCATCCTAAATCCATAGATTTTCCCAGCATGTGCCCTACCTTCACGAGTTCAAGGACAACAAAATCATGTAACGCTTACATCCTATGACACACCGGGCCAGTAATTCGTATCCATCTCTTCTATCTGTGTCAAAAGCTCGCATTATTTCATGCCGATACCAAAAAATTCTTCGAAACCAACCCAAAGCGCCGATTCTAGCCAGCTTCGAGCTGCGCCGAATTCCGGCTCCTCACAAAATATCCGTGTCGCGTTCCGAGCTGTAGCCATGGGTCGCCGTCAAGAATTGCCCGTCGACTAACTATGTGCCGGCTCGATTTGACAGGGCCTCGGCACTTGGTCGGTCATAGGCGATGACAATGTGGGTGCACCCTGTTTAGGGAAACCAGCGAGCACATTTTCAGTTGCTTCGGCGACATCACAAAGAAGGCTATGATGACATTCTTGCTTGAGATTTTGGGACCAAATTTTTGTTTAATTATAACTTTAATATGTGTTATCAAGTTGTAGTATGTATATTTTAACTGCTCAACTTTCATTTTATTCAATGAATTTAATAGCCAAATTTTTAATTATTTGTTATGTTATGCATTTAATATTTCGATCGGCTCTAATGCGTTCTTCTGTTTAGAGCGACAAACTTCAAAATAACAGTCAATCAAAACGAAATCCGATCTTTCTTCTCTAAAGTGCAATAGAAATATTACGTCGATCATGGTAATTACCTCCCTATCGCAACCGAGAAGAACATGTCCGTCTCTCTTTGACCCCTTTTTATAAAGACAACATAACCTTGAGCAAGAAGATGCATCCGCTTACTACTCAAAAGATCCTCCTGTGATGGAAAATTACCTAGTAAAGTTTCAAGTGAACTTGTTGACTGATTGATTGCTCTTCTCCATTCGTAGTTTCATCATCAATAGATACATTTAAACAAATAACAATATCGTCATCCATAGTGATTGCACTACAAAAAAAAAAAAAAATACAATGAAAAATGAGTAAATTGTGCATAATGCACACATCAACCACAATATCGAAGTTAAAAATTCCACGATCGTGAGAATAATCTAGGGAAATAAAGTAAATAATTTGCATATAGAACTAATATTTCTTTAATCCGGTATAAGGTTAGTGTTTGCTCAGATTATAACAATGGAGACTATGTTCATACAAAGACAAACGTAAAGGAAACGTTAAAATGTAATGGGTGTGGAAGAAGCTGGTAATGTGAAAAAAAGTTGTTTGGACTGAATGTAGGTAATTTTGTCTTTTAGTAAAATTAACACAAAAGAAAAGGAAGAAAAAAAATGCAAAAGATAATCTTAAATCGAGAGCGAGACGTGCAAAAAAAAAATATAGTCAATTCATTGTAATATAGCATATCATGAGCCAAAAAGAGAGTGAAAATAGGGCCCACCACATTTTTTTGCCAAAACTTTAGCTTTAGGATCAATGGAACTTTGTCGACCTTGGCAAAATGAGAGAGCCAGTTTGTATTTGTCGCAGCCATCTTCATCACTTTTCATTTCCCCAGTCGATTCACGCAACTCTCTTATCACTTATGTTTCTTGTACTAGTTAGATGCACCACTATCAATCCATTTATATAATCTTGGCGTCCATGGAGTCATGCAAGCCCGAGTTAATCGCATCTAATCATCTAACTTCTCTTCATCGTTACTGAATTTGTTCTGAAATGCAAAATTAGTATATTAAGCAATTTGAAAGGTTATCTGGAAGCCCACGGAACATCTCGGAATTTCACGAACCGGTTAAGCTCGGACCTTCCATATAGGTCGATGGTGGCCCTGACCTAAAACAATTTATAAGCTGTCGGGCTTGCAGGATTTGAACAAGTGATCACTAATTTATAAGCTGAAAATCCCATGACGTCCCAATTTACGGCGCCCAACCGTGGGCAAATTACCGATAATGAAATTTAAGAATTGAATTTGCTATAAATCATTGATTTATATCAAGACAAGATGAAAATGTTGATTACTAAAAGTAATTTTATAAATGGTCACCATATTCATCAAAATAACTAATACTGACGATTCATTTATTTGTTTTTCTTCTTTTTGATAAATCCAAGGATATGAGATTGGAGATTCGACTGCCTAGACGCCCGTAGGATACCTTGTAAGCCCTATCAATTAGTTAAGTCTAGATTTTTTATCTTTACATATGGCACTAATTCAAAATAGTTTACACACAATTGTTCAAATGCAAATGAATGACGTTTGAAATCCCCAAATCCATCAACCAATTGCACCAACCCCGAGGGATGACAAATTTATTAACAACATGATTGGGAAGATTAGAGATTAAATCACGAGCTATAACCAAGGATGAGTTCACTGGTTGACATCCTGCAGAAGGCTGGCCATCTCAAATAGCATCTGACCCTGTTCTTCTAGGCATATCAGGATCTTTCACAGCCATAATCCCATGTTTGAACTTTAGTGACACTGGAATTTTAACTTAAGATACACAGACACTGGACCATATCAACACAATTGAAGATTTTATTGAGAAGAATTACACTAGCTGAGTAGTAGTGTCAATGGAATCAATTTTTGTTTCTCTTATCTGTTAGCTTCATCCAGATGTACATACATATAAAAGGTATGAACTAGCAAATTTCATGTGAACAAACAAACATACAATAGAGACTCCTCTCATTTGATGTATTGCGAAGTCGTAAGTGCCAGAATACGCAAGACCCAATGACCGCGCTTCATCATCTCACTATTCTGGGAAAAATGGGGCTTGAACTGTGCAGCTTCTATGAATTAATTCAACACCAGATCACGGGTTGAATTCACAAAAATATTCAGCCCAAGGAGATAAAAAATGGGTAACAGGAGTGATCGAACAAATTAAAGCTTCGATCAACCATTTATCAATTTGCGTAAGATGTTCCTTCGCGCTTTTCTGCTCCTGACAGTGAACTGAAGAAGGATATCTGTCTCCCAACAAAAATCACCTCAACGGCATAATGGCAAAAGTTTTTACCATCTTGAGCTGTTTGGGAATTTCAAAAACTGCATTATCAATAATTGCATCGACTGCTCCACACAAATTTGCAAATCATGCAGACACATGAGGCCAGTCTCAAGTCTCCGTGATTCTCAGGCTGTTTATCGCTTTTTTTCTGTCCATGCTATCTTCTTTTTTTCTTTCTTTTGCTAGGCCTGTCTGTATTATCTAGGTCAGGCACATATCCCGCTTTTTTCATGTCCCAAATTAGAAATCCAAAAATTTCATGCACCCTAGGAACCATTTTATCTCCAGCAACGAGGGTAAAAATCTGGTTTCCAACCTCAATCCAACTCCTCCCAGTCTCTTTCTTGCTATCCATTCCTCTCATTAACTTCCTAACTCGTGCAAACTCCACCCATTTACCTTCAGCCGCATAAATGTTTGACAGGGTCACGTAGGTTCCGGCCAACCTTGGTCTTGAGTCCAGTACCCTCTGTGCCACTAATTTTCCCAGTTTCTTAAGTCGGTGTGCTCTACAAGCTCCAAGAAGAGCACCCCAGACAGACTCATCAGGTCTAAATGGCATACTCTCTATCAGTTGATAAGCCTCCTCCACTCTCCCTGCGCGGCCAAGCAAATCCACCACACACCCGTAAACCTCGTGCCTTGGGGTAACATTATATTCACCCATTAGTTCGAAGTACCTCAACCCTTCATCCACAAGACCAGAATGGCTGCAAGCACTCAGGACGGCCATAAATACAATTTGATCAGGTCTTACGCCTGACCTGACCATGTCATTAAACAACTTAATGGCCTCTCTTCCTTGTCCATGAGCACCAAATCCAATCATCATAGATGTCCAAGAGAGCAAGTTCCTGTGAGACATAGAAATGAATATTCTATGTGAATCAATTATGCTTCCACACTTGGCATACATGTCAACAAGTGCATTAGCAAGCCCCATGCTCCCCTCAAGTCCTCTTCGAATAATTACCCCATGAATTTGTTGTCCACATTTTGTAAGTGCCAAATTACTGCATGCCGCAGTAACACTTGTAAATGTGAAGCAGTTCGGTTGAAACCCTCGGGACTCCATTTTAGTGTATATAAGAAGGGCCTCACTAGAATCTGGTCTTTCATATCCAGCTATCAAGGTGTTCCACGTGATTACATCTTTCTCGTGCATTTCGTGGAAACATTGACTCGCCTCAGATAAGCAAAAACACCTGCAGTACATGTCTAAAATAGAATTCATGACAGGTAGATTGGAGTGAAACCCGTGCTTGACAACTGATGCATGGAGTTGCAGGCCAAAAACTCGAGACCCAATTGAGGCGCAAGCTCTAACTGCAATTGAGAAGCTAAATGGGTTCAGTTCAGCTCCTTCCTGATTTGACATAAAGCGCATAAATAATGTGAAAAACTAGTTCAGGTTGAGACCACTTGAGAGGAAAATGAACTGTGGGCATCCTAAATGACCACATTCTGCTTAAAAAGATCAAATTAACTTCATCCAAAGCAAATTGATGAAAGGTGGTTGTTCAAGACATGACACACACATACCAATAACATTTGGCGAAACACGCTAAGCCCGCTATAGCCATCTCCTCGGTGGGTAAACCCGGTGATCAATGAAGTCCAAGAGACCTCATTCTTCACATGAATATGGCGAAAAACCATGCAGGCATCGTCCATGCTAGAGCAGCACGTAGCATACAAGTCCAGAAGTGCATTTTCAACATACATAGACGCATCCAAGCCAAGCTTGATAGCCCAGCCGTGGAGCGACGCTCCATGCGAAAGACTTCTCATGCCTTTGCAAGCCTTCAAGACACTGGATAAAGTAAACTCATTTGGCTCCTTCTCGTTCCGAACCATCTCACAGAACACAGCCCACGATTCGTCGTAGCAGTTGTTAGAAGAGTAGCCAGCAATCATGGTCGTCCAAGCAACCACATCTCTATGAGGCATTTCGTCGAACAGGACGCGAGCTTCCTTCACCAGTCCACTCTCGAAGTACGTTTTGACCAAATCCGTGGACAAAAACGATGAGTCCTTCGGCAAGAATGGTGGGTTCGGTTGGGTTATGCAGTTTCGGACCCGCCTGAGTGAGTTCAGCACTACTTTTGGTATTGGTCGGTAATGGGTCGTCGTGGATAGCAATTTCTTGGCACTCATGGATAGTGCCGTGCCCGCTCATAGCCTCCCTAAGCACGACCCTGCTTCATCGCTGTGACCGTCAAAACACCGTCTCAGATTACAGCTGAGACGAAGTTCTGCGCCGCACGAAAAAGGCTCTGCTCGGCTCAGAAGAAAGCAGAAGCGAATGAAAATGTGTTTGGCGATGGCGAGTTTCTTAAAACTTTTAAGAATTATCATCAACTCTTGAAACTGTAATTAAATTTTAAAATTTTTAAAAAATATAATTAAATATTAAAATTCGTCAAATTATGTAATCAAACATTTTCGTTAATTACAGTTTTTGAAAATTTTAAAATTCGATTATATTTTCATGATAAATTTTAAGACTTTCGATATATTTATCCCTAATTAATGAGCTCACTTAAGAGGCTCAATGCTGATTTAAGATCTCTATTCAGATTAGACTCATTGTAGGAAGATTTCGCTTTTTATCACGTAGACGGTATGGGATGAGCTTGCCTTGTGTCCTGTCGCTTCGATCAAATGGTTACTTTTCTAGATAAGGAAATCTGTACTTGTCCCAAGGAACACTTTCTGGGACCAGACTTTCGGACAAGTAGTTTTTTTATTTTCCAGAAGCGCTTTCGACCCTAAACAATAAGTAGAAATGAAACAACGAAATCTATCGGAACATGCTGCGCTATGTTGAATGGAGGCTGGCGACGTATTACCTCTGTTGTCGGGCGAATGTGGAGATCGAATCTACGATTCCTAGGAATCATGTACATATGGCCAGAGAAGTCGCTGTTAACAAGAGTTTATTAACACTAAAAATATAAAAATGGGCAGCACATTACATAAGTAGCACATAAATGACGACATTTCAGGTAACTAATAACAAAATGCCAGAACACCCTGTGCAAGTGAGAACACTATTGGTGTGTATGAGTTACAGACCAAGAATCACATGAAGTCTTTGCTAATTTCCTATCGCTATCACCACATTTCACTTGTACACAGTTTATTCCAATCAACGTAGTAATTGATTGGCTAAAAAGTTAACAACTATGTATAAATGACCCGTAACCCTTACGCTCTCACTATCAAGTAAGAACTTGCGGCTCCAAGCTCTACAAGTTTATATCCTAAACTCAGTAACTGTACAAATACGCGAGGTGTTCAACTGCCCTCAAAAGAATTTAGCCTTTGTTAGACAAGAATCCGTAATACCGAATCATGCAAAGATCAAGGAAGCCCCGTGTCTGGTAATGAACTCGGCCTCTCATACCAGTATCTGAGACCTTGCGGCACCTCGAGAGCACTTCCTCCTTCCCGACTTGCTCAGTGCACAGACGCAGATTTCAAGTAGCTCATAGTCCTCCTCCCAGAACAGATTAGATGCTGTCTCCGGGTTCTCCAGAAGCATTTTCGAGGTCAAGAAACCAGCAACTGTCCACGTTTGGAAGAGTCGTGATTGCTTTCCAATGAACCTCCCAGTTCTAGTATCATAGTATTCTGGCCAACGGTCCTCTGAAAGTCTCTTCTCAGCCAAGGCTACTGCCCTCTCGGCTAATTCCAGTCTTCCCATCTTGATGCATGCCAACGTGAACTAAACATAAACAGAATGAAATATGGATGAGTAATTTAAAATTTGCATAACGCATATATAATGAATGTCAAGTTTGAGAAAACCATTTCAGTTGAGAAATACTCAAAAAGGCAGGTAGATCAAGCTCACCTGCCACAGAAGGGTCGGCCAAGAGCCTCCATTATGATATGACCAAGGACTGAACATTAAAAGATGGAGTTCCTTGTTAGTGGAAGGCAACAGTTCACATAATGTGCAACAATCAATTAGGACAAGAAATCAAGTGCAAAAGCAAGATTGCAACAAAACAGAGACTTACGTGTTCTTTGGATCACTTCCAGTAATTATACGCCAATCTTCATGCTCCAAAGCAGGATAACAGATCTTTAGAGGCATATGCCCAATAAGATCATCCCATTTGGATTCAATCAAATTCAGAATAGCTTCATTTTGCTTTGGGGTACCTAATGAGGAAACAATTGACCAAAGATTCCCAAGGGTGAAGAATCTAAAATCCATGTGAGCTGGCTGCAGATTGCCAATCAGATAACCACCATTCTCTGGAATCCAATCCATTAACCACAAGGGAATTTGGTCCGGATAGATATTGAACTTATTGGTGGCATCTGTTGAGTATTCCTCTGTTTTATAACGATAAATCTCGTTTATCTTCCTCATATCTACCCAATAATATTCTCTAATGTGGAAAGAAAGAGCACTCAGCCTATTGTTGATTGCCCTCACCAAATTCTTGGAGCCATCATTTACGCTAAGCATCTCCCGAGAGCATCGCAGTGCATTGTAGAATAAAGCCTGAAAAATCAAAGCGCTTCGTGATTGAGACGAACCAACTCTTCAGTGGACCAAGCGAAAGCAAACTCCTCAGAATTTCGAAAGAAGTCAGGTACTAGAACAGGTCAAAAAGAAATAGAAAAACAGCAGCCAAAATAGAGAGGATATTCTAACTTCTGCCTATAGGAGTTGATATTTTCAATGTGTCATTATGTTCACAGGTAAATAAATTTTCCAACCCAGGTACCTACAAATCACAGCAGAATACGAAAACAAGCAGCACATTGTCCGAACAATTTAAAATTACCACAGTAAAAAAGTTAAGTCCGTACAAGGTATAATTATAACTTGCAATAAAAGAAGAAAAAAAGAAAGGGGGAGGGGGGGGGAGTATACCATTCTTTTTGATTGGTACATGATTCTTTTTGCAGAAATTCTATAATGTTCAAAAAACAAGACCTTGAGTATTCTCCTACCATCCAAAAATCAATGGTATTAGAAAAGTCTAAATCAGGAATTTCTACTTCACCGATGTCGACAAATGGTAGTTAATAAACAGTGCCATGAGACAGCCAATATCTAATTCCATAAAACTAAATGGGGTACTGATAATGTTTCTTACTTTAACAAGCACAGACAGAAGATTGGAATTTCAAATAGCTTAAACCCAAGTGCACTTACTTGAATTTCCAGAGGGTGACCATGGATACCCATCCTTCGATCTATCATACAGGAGCCATCAGTAACAAGCAGAGAAGGGAACATATCAAAACCATCAGTTAAACACAGGTTCATAATCAATTTGATGCCAGTCTGGACGTCCACTCTCTCTTGTAATGCATAATCACCAGTGATCTTCCCATAAGCCCTTAGCAGGATAATCCACCACAACCCTACAAAGAAAATGAGAAGCAAGCTATAAAGTCAGGTCCTAAATAGCTACAACAGAATGGAAATGTTGAAAAACCAGTTGTTTGCCAATGGGATACTCAGCAGAAAAGTCAAAGTTAGACATATCCGTATAGTTAGATCATGATCATGATCATGATCTAAACTACAGAGCATCATCTGTATCTTTCATAGTGGACTAACCAGAATCTACAGGGGCAACACGCCCAATAGCTGACTCGCCAAAATCAGGATCTAAAACCTCTTCAACTTTATTTTCATCGAGAGGCACAGACCTAACTTTAAAGCTTGCAGGCATCAAACCCTGCCCAGGACTGTAACAATCCACTGTCTTCTCCCAACTCTGAGAAAAAATGCAATACAAGAGTTCAGACTTTCACGTAATTCAAAATTATTCATATTCTGGAATCCAAAACATAGACGATCTTCATTACTTGAAATGCTCAACTTCCCAAAAGGTGCATCTCTTGAAATCAGCTCTTAAGCTAATTGAAAATTTTCCTTTACGACGAAGGCAGCAGCTCAAAACAATATATTTTCAAATCGAGCATAACAAAGTTTCAGACCATAGGAAAAAGATTTGCTCTCAGAGACTATGAAATCGATAAGCATGCATACTGGAGAATCAAACTATCATGTGACCACCTATATAAACCAGAACACGGAAACTAACTTGCAGAGTGCAAAGCCACAAACTCATGGAGCATTGCATACCCATAATAAGTAAAATACCAGATATTAGCCAACAGAGCTTTCAATTGCCCAAATAAGTTCACACCAAAAGCAACAAAATCTCTAGAGTAGAGGGAACTCACACAGGCAAGTAATGCTCAATATCAGAAAAACATAGTAGTTATACCGAGCAGCAAAGTAAAGGGAAAGGTTTGAATTGCATTCGATCGATAACTTGAGAGAAACTAGCAGCAAGACACGCACCTATGAAATTCAGAGACATATACACATGGGCACAAGGATTAATTGGTGAAGCAAAAGCAATATGAAGACGGACCTGCAATTGCAATGTGTGAAGGAGAAAGTTCCTCACAATCTCTCCTTCTCCCTTGAGCAGGAAGGCTAGGGCAGACGGCACAAAGTCACGAATAAACACCTGATCATAATTCAGTGGCTGCTTATCCCCCGGGTCATTCGCCGCCATGGTCCCCACGGGGCTCCCACAGTACATAACAACAGCATCCTGCAATAACCTCCACGCCTCCTTTTCGACCCGACTTTCCTCTCTCTTAGCACTAACATCATTGGACTCGTTCAGACCGGCCTCAGATTTCTCCAAATTTATGTTATCATCAACAACTTTTACACTAGAATCCTCCCCTCCTACAATATTCTCATCCTTATCAATCCTTTCAACCACCAGCGGCTTCACATTCATTCCACCCTGAACATAAATCCTCTCGAAATTCTTATCATTCACACGGGTCTCCACCGAAGTGGACAAACTCCTAACAGCATTAGCAACGACCACAACCCCTCTACGACTAACATTACCACGAAACCCGTGCGATCTCAACAAATTCCCGGACCGCCCGAAACCCGACCCGGGCAAGCAAAGAGTGCTCCGGATCCCATCAATCGCGCGGCCGAAATTCACGGCCCGGCAACGATTGGCGTGCAAAAGGCATCGGCCGAAATCGACGCGGGAGCTCGGCAGAGCACCCATTGATCCGGCATGGTTACACTGGGCAGGAATGAATCTAAACGGCACAGGACATCTGGCGGCAAACAGAATTCTACAAGCAGGCTTCATGGTCGAGCTTCCGAGATGCAAGAACGCATTCATCGCGAGTAATACCGACCTGGGTCGTAACAAGGAGCCAATCAAAGTCGCAAAAGGACGAAGACGTGCTCAACAATCCATTTGAATCTACACGCGCACGCAGCCACGGACCCGTCGAGGCGCTGTCGGGCGTCGAAAAAGATGAGGATTTCCGCGATGCAGGTCTCGCGTACAGGGAGAGAGATAGCCGCAGGAGCGAGAAGAACTTGTGGACGCAGAAGAAGGGGAGGAGCTTTCGAATTTGGTTTTCGGTGGTGGGAGAAACGGGGAAGGCGAAGTGGGCTGCAGAAATGGAAAGGTCCCGTTTTTTATACAAGCGGCGAAGACAGGAGAGGAGGCTTTTTCCTCTGCCTTGGAGACGACGGATGGCCAACGGTGAAAGGCGCGAATTTACCTCGCTATCCCCCTTCCTAGAGAAAATTTATAAAAAAAAAAAAAATTTCTTGGTTTTACCACTTTCGGTTGATGTTTGACCCCCCCCCCCCCCCCCCCAAAAAAAAAAACTTACAGTTGATGGTTAAATTGTCGCTCAAAAACAATAAAATTAGTGTCTATTATAATATAGTCCCCCTTATTAATAATCCCGTTGAGAATTAAAATTACATGCTCTTCTCATTTTGAGTACTAAGGCTGAAAATCATATACGCGGGTACGAATAGCGTTGGTGATTTCTTACTAAATGATGCGATTTTCTATCATTTGTCGGAAATAAGCATGACTCTACAATTAATGACTTAATAAAAGGACATGCGTAATGCTAAATAAAGGGGTCATAGCAAAAAAAAGACAAAATTAATTTCCCGACACTTTCTCAAGATGTGTTTTTCGGAGATCAACGGAAAACATTTGGTTAATAAAAAGAAGAAGGACGGATTTTTTCTCTAATTGGAAAGTCACGTGATCTAATTAACAGAAGAGAGGGATAAGTATTGATGACGTGTCCATGACGGGGCATCCACCGTTTTCGCCCTTCCCTGCCTCCAGCTCGTGGTGGAGAACTCCCGACCACCGGCGTGCCGCCACGTCGCGCCTAATTATTAGCGGCCCGCAATCGCACAACCGCCGTCTGGGATTTTCCACGTCATCGCTCTTGATTTTTAGCGCGGACGAGGGAAGGGCGCCACGTCGGAAAAGCGCCGCGGAGCGGGTTCGGGAACCGGTGCCGGCGAGCGTGGCCGCGCGCGGCCGGGCGAGCGTGGCGCGTCGGCAGCGCGACGTGGGACGTCGGTCGGAATCCCAGCCGGGTCGTCTTTTCTCGGCCGCGGAGATCCGAAGATCCCGAACTGCCTCTTAGCGATCGGAGAACCACGAGAACCCGGAAAAAAGTTGAGATTTTTAAGCTCCATTCCGCACTCTCATGCAGGTCTTCTCTCTCTCTCTCTCTCTCTCTCTCTCTCTCTCTCTCTCGTCATCATCATCGCTTTTAAGATGTGAATTCTCGACGAGTTACTTGCCGGGTCTGCTGTGAAGATGCCTGATGTTGCTGCATTTGTGAAGTAGTTGATGTTAAGCACATATGATGAGGCATGGCAAGTGGGGAAGAGGAATGCCAGGAGCTTCTGCTGACGTTCACATTGTCTGAGGCTGGTTGGTTACTTTTTTTGGGGGGAAGCTGGTGATCTTGAAAATGAATGGGCATCAACCATTTGTCAAGTTGTTTCTCTGAGAATCTTGGAAAACGACAATGTAGGACGACTTGACGAATCTTAAGTAGTTTCAGTTCTCGCATACGACTGGATAGAAGAAAGGAGCATCGCGTGTTTCTGCATTGTGCAATAGCGAAATCCTCATAAGAAAAAAGGAACTCATTCCACTTGATTTCTCGCGCGTTGGGCGTTGGCATCGCGTGTTTCTGCATCGTGTTTCTGTCAAGTCAACTTGTCGAGGGTGGCCATCGCAAGTTTCTCTTGATTTTTCGTGCATTTTCCACTTCGTGTCAGGTACTGCTCAAGGTCAAGTGATTTTCGGTGCCCTCCGACAGAATTAGAACTTTCAAAGAATTATTTGTTTAATTGGGATATGTATCTGATTTCCGCAAGAAAGGGTTAAGAGTTCTTAGAGGGTTTAAGCTCTTTTGTTGTATTGGGAGTGCTTGGTAGCATCACTAACATGCTGCAATGTCGTCTATCCCCTGCTCATCACACCCTGGGGGGAGATCACACACAGCATAATAGATAGAGTAGTTTATCAGAAGGATACATCTCGATGAGCAATAATGCTCTTTTTATTTGATGAAATCTATCGACATTGCAAATGCTGTCCAACAAGAGTTTGAGTGGTGTGAGATGTGATTTATCTCAAGGTTATTTATGGTGCTGGAGGAAGTTTCGATCATCTTACATGCCTTCCTTTTGATTCGGCATTTCATCTCGATTCCGTTTGTCATTGTCAATTTGGTTCTCTTTGGTTACAATCAAATTATCGTTGATGGTTATATATAATTCGTGACAGATCATTTACACGTTTGATATTCTGGACCTATTGGTGACGTACTCCGGAATTTGAAATCCATCATGTTATTGATCACCATGCCTGAATAGTTTGGTAATGTTTCTGAGATCCTTATGCCTTAAAAAGCATGAGGATTCAGTGCAAACCTCATCATTTGAAGCTGAAATAGGGACTCGGCATTAGTCGTTGAGTATTCATTCAAGTGTTGATCTCCTTACTGATGATTCAAGTTTTCATTCACAACTGACGGATGAGGTTTATTTATTTTACACCCTAGCTTGCATATAAGCTGCGATGGCGCATACGTACTGTTGCTTCGCTGCATGATTCTTTAGGTTGAAGCATCTACTTCTATTTGAGATCTTATGTATAGCCAGACCACAGCTTTTGCAGTTTCGAGGAGGAATGCGATTGCCTTGATCTTATCAAGTCATATCTTTCTCAAAAGTCGGTTTGCTGGACATTGCATTTGTACAGCCATCTGTTGGGTTCGGAGAGTACATCAATATACCTCGACGGCTACTCTGTCAAGTGTTCTCAGAATTGGGTTCAGGATCGTGGCGCTGGGCCTGATATCTTCTCCAGAGACCATTATGTTCTAAGACGGAAATCTCTTGGTGGAAACGCTCTCCTTCTTGATAATCCAGGTGCAAGAGTGTTGAAGACTTGGGTCTACCAGAAGAAGCTGGAAGGAAAGTGCTCAACCAGTACTTGACAGAATTCATGTCAAGCAGACTAGGCGTCAGGCACAAGTCCGATATCATTTCCACCTCGTCAAGGATCGCACGTGATTGGAAAATGTATTATCAAGTCAAGTCTATTTTGTTGTTATATCGATTGCCTTCATTTGAAAATAGGAAACTCTCTACTATGCGATATGACAGTTTTGTGTGCCTCCCTAAGCACTGGTTTCTAGTTCCAAAATAAGAAGTCGAAAGAATCTGCTTTTGTTTCAGGTGAACATAAAATCTTATGCCGACAATAACGAACTAGCCGTCATGCCCCAAGATTGAGTGGTTTGTCCGGAATAGGGTCGGAGGTATCTCTCAGTCATTGGAGTGAGGATGATAAGTGGTACGAGTTGAGGCTCGAGACACCAGAAAATGTCTTTCTGGAATAAGAGAATGATCTTCGCCAGGTCATGTGTTCTTCCAGAGTAAACAAGGTGGCCGGTTAATTAGCTTAGATGAAATGTAAAGTCCTAGTACTTTTACTGGCTTGAGGCTCTGTTTTCTTCTTTACTGAAAACAAATTTGCACTCGCAGTCACAATTCAAGCCTGCATCAATTTGCAGTAGTATCGCCAAAGTTGTGTTAGAAAGTTGTTCTTTGATGCTCGGTTTTGCTCTTTCTAATTTATGTGCATGGTTTTACAGAAGGGTTACAAACAAGGAAACCACATTTAGAGGCAAATCGGCTATTGTGATTAACTGTGTAATTCAATTTCACGATCGTGTAAAATTACATACTGAAAGGGCAAAAAGAAGATAAAAAATACTCTCCTGAAACTGAAGCACTCTGCAGTCAAGAATTACATCATTAATCAGCAATAGCATCACAGAGGATGCTTCAAGTGAAACTGTGCCAGGATCATTTATAAAGAACAAAATAATGTTCCTCCACACGATCCCCAGTTTCTCTGAGTAAGACAGCCTCTAAGTTAGAACCTCACCGTAAATTGAAGCACATCATGCCCTCACTTCGTAGTGCCCTGCTCGAGTGAGAGCTCTGAAACCTTTGTAAGGACGATGAGGTAAGTTCTTTAGATCTAGCTTATCTATTTGCAAGCCAGACAGAGCAATGCCCATTATCCTGAAACCCAGTTGGAATGTAGGGAAGACATGAAGACGTTGCAGTCCCGGCTCAAGGACTAATGTTCCCGACAATGAAGGGGATTTATCTTTTGGAATCCGTCCAATTGACCAAGAGCATGTCTGCAGAAATGGATGAATCCAAAGGAATACAGTCTTCAATGAAAAAAGCGCAAGACTAGCACCACTAACAATCAAATGACTGAGTATTATTAAATTACACTAGCAAGTACCTTATTTGAAAGAATGTTAACTGTTCCACAATTTGAGCTCAAATCAGCAGTTGAAATGCAAGGAGGCAATTGAAATTGCACATCGATTGAGTCAACTGTCTTTCCTGGATCGTTCCGCATTCCAACTAACAGGCTTAATCGGCAGGTCCCAGTGTCCGAAGTCAGCTGTGGCTTTAAGTACAAAGGGATACTCTTCAATTTTTTAACTCTGTACAGCAAAAAGCAGCGAACTTAAAACAGACGAATTGATAAACAAAGGACAGAGCTCAACATGTTTCTAATTTTTCACCTAAAGCACGGGGTTGTTTCTGAAGTCAATCTATCTAAAAGGATACATATTCAATGTGGCAGTTGAAAATTTAAAAGAATTCACCTACAAGCTAGGACACCACTCAAATCAAGCAAAGGCCATTCACATTCAAGCTAGGATGCCACTTAAATTAAACAAAACTCAAGATGTTTTGACCATTCACAATACTTCCGGAAATGGACAACATATTTTCACACCTGTAACTCATGAGCCGAAATTGTCCATCAGGAGGGACGAACGAAAGAATCTGATGAGATTCCCATGGTCGATACCGTACACATGGATGAAATCTCACATCATCCAGAATAGAGGGATTTGCAAATGAAAGAGTCAAATCAGGAAGACCAGAGAGATGAGAGTTTACTTGAACTTCACCATAAATCTCGCATTTAACAAGCGTACCATCCCTAGGAAATGCATAAGAGAGTATTCATTAGTGTCAACTCAGTGAAACAGCTAGATGTAAGTCATTAAAAAGAGGAAAATGGAAAGAGAGGGAAAGTGGTAAAGTCAGCTTTAAGCAAAAAGATAGGAACCTTTAACAAAGCTCATCGAGGTTTTCAGCTAAATACCTATTAATGACAGCATCCATTTCTTCCACGAGATCAACATAAACTTCATTGTTAGCATACTTTGGGTCTGTTGTTCTCCATGGAACACACAATGCTGTTGCAGCAGGAAGTGTCTCATTCACATTCGAACTATTGCCAGTCACAACACTCAACATTTTGCTAACAATATTAGGTGCAGCTATCATTTCTCTGAGAATGTTGGGTTCTGTAGTGAGTGGGAAACCATTATCTATCATCTCGTCCAAAAGCTGCACATTCCACCATAGAACTTTTTACTTCTCACTCAATGAACATGACAAGGCAAAATGAGTGGATGACTTGCTAAAGGGGAAGCGTTAGAAAATAAAGAAAAATGATGTCACAAGCTTAAAATTACAATAGGGGAGGTAGTTCATAATTACACAATGCAAGCGAACATAGGCTGCACAGTATCAGCTGAGTCCCATAATAAGTTTCATCAAAGACGGCAGAGGGAGAGAGATTACAACACATACATCTGAATTGACATTTCAGTGGTTACATGGGACATAATAGAATTTAATGAAACATTTCAAGAAGGAAACCGTAATCATCCTACAAGAAGTTAAATTGGCCACTTTGCATATCAAACTAGGTATCAGGACAGCATTTAGAGAACAGTTTCAAGATATTGTGTATGCATATGTTATGAAGAAGACTACCTCAGGAGCCACAAACAGGGCATTATTCAGATCCTCTTAACTGATGAATAAACTGGAGTTTTCAGGTTAAGTAGATTAGTGAGCTGAAAGCAGCCTACCATTTAATCCAAAAAAAGAACAAAACAATGCTAGGCTACAGGTCTCTCTCGCAACATGGCAAAGCAGTCACTCATGTTTTCCATTTTCACAGTCATTCACTGTGCTCACCAATGTTTCATAAGAATGATAAAAGACGTGCGACCAGATAGAAGTTCACGCAATGAGCTTCAGTAGATATGATAACTATAGCTTCAATAATGCACAAAATCTGGCTACAAGTGGCTGTAATATACAGAAGTAACTGAATGTAAGGCCCCATGTTCCATCCTAGTTAATACTGAGTCTTAAAGTCATTTTGTCACAGATAAAATGAAGGCACCATTTACAGCAAGTCAGTTTATCAACAATGTCAAACTTCACTGAATATCTACATTTCTCCATTCACGTGACAGGAGAACTAAATGCCCCTGGGAAAACATCAACCAGCCCTTGCATATCTTATCCTCCATGTTTCTAGAACGAAATCATACACTAATGTATATTTTGAATATAAGCCTCTCACCACAACGTGCTGATAAACTCGAATCACCAAAACAGCGAGTCATAAAATTTGAGGGGAGAAACAGCACACGATCAGCAAGACACGTTACCTCGTAAACAATAACAAAATTATCCTTTATCACATCCTCATTTAGCCCTCCGAGGTAATCCGCCAGGACATCAGCTACTCTGCATAGAAACTAAAACCAAGCAATTAAAACTCAAAAAAGTCCCCGTCTTGTTCGACACCCAATATCGCTCTATCGTGCGGCTCATCGATACTGGCCTAAAACGTATCGTACCTCAATGCCCATCAAAGGCGGCATCTCGACTTGGCTACAAGCTAAAAACGTGATGCCCTCGCGAACAATTTGGAAAAGGTAATGTGTTGGAGAAGCAATCACGGGCTGTAGCTGTATGGGGGCAACAATCAGCCAATCACAGGGAAAGAAGGGTAAAACCCATCAGAGAACACCCCCAGAAATGGCATCCAAGTAATTACCCAAACGAAGAAGAAAAGCCTATTGCATCTGTACCATCACAGCTACATGAACGAAAACGAGCTTGTATATAATATGTGAAGAACGACAACCTGGTCTCCCTGAGAAATGGCGTGATCCCAAAACCAAGCGCAGATGGACCGATCCACACGATGCCCAGTGAGCTGTTTCTCCAGCATCACCTCTCTGTGGCAAATCCATGTTCAGATACCCACAATTACATTCCGTTAAAGATTCGCAGGTTTCATCTCAGTTTCAAGAATCCAGCATAAAAAACAGAAGAAAGAAGAAGAAGAAGAAAGCAAGAACTCTTCATCGCAAGATGTGTATCGGCGCGGGATCGAATGATGTTTCATACCCGGAATCGGACAGGAGAAAGATGCACTGCAACATCTCGCAGAACCTCTGTCGGGCGATCGGGAAGAATGAACAAGTGGCGATGTCGAAAAAAGCTCAGACCTTCGGTAATCGAAGAAAAGCCAAGCCTAGCAGCAAACGCGAGATAAAATCGTCATTAAAAATCGAGTCTTTAAATCTCTAAAACAGTGTTCATATTTAAACCTCTTGTTCATCGTTTTTTTTTTTTTTTGCTGCAAAGCTACATTTTTCCATTTATTACTACAATATAAGTACATTTTCTTATATATGAATCTCCAAACATTTGATTCTTTTTATTATCATTTTTTTATTTTTTTTTCGCTATTCTAATTTATAAGCAGATTGTATATCCTTTTACAGGTGACAAATAACAAATCAAACTCTAGGCTCAAGCTAAGTCCACATCAATTATAACTGATAAACAGGTTCTTATGACTAATCTTAAAAATCAGATATGGAAGCTCAATAGGTGGTCAATACATAACTTATATATACTCAACAAATTTATCGATTTTCAAAATTTTAGGATCACGGTGTATCATATGAGGACAATAAAGGTAAACCTATCATTTGTCACGATTTTAAGATCGTATTTGGAACACCCATTTGTGCACTGACATTATGTCATGTGAGATGATTTTAGGTCTTCAACGGTGGTGTGGTCCATTTAAGCTGATCATCTTCTTGTAGAATGAAGAACAGTGAGACCTTTTGGTATGCTATGCCTCCTCTGTGCATCTCTCTATTGGAGATGGTACATTGTTTGGGGGTTTACTGAAATCTTACCTTTTTTTTTGGTCACTTACTGAAATCATACTTGCACGGTACATAACCTTGAGAATGAAAAAGAGGGTTAGAAAAGGGCACAAGTGCTGTGGTTTTCATGGTTTCGTCAAGATGTGAGAATTCGAAGTGGCTTGGATGAATGCAGAGTATCTCTGTGATTAGCGGCCACAGCAGGCTTTCAAGGGCACAAGTGCTGTGGTTTTCATGGTTTCGTCAAGATGTGAGAATTCGGAGTGGCTTGGATGAATGCAGAGTATCTCTGTGATTAGCGGCCACAGCAGGCTTTCAAGGGCACAAAACAAAACAGATAGTTAAATACAAAAATAAGAAAAAGTGGAGGAGGAGGAGAAGAATGTGAGGCTGGGTTGTGTGTGGATATAACCGAAGCTGGGGTGGGTCATTGTCTTATCCCAACTGGACAGAAATGAGAGAAAACCATTCCAAGACCAAAGCATGGACACACACATACACAGAAAAATTCCCTCACCCAGAAGTTTTCTAAGTCTCATAATAAACTTGCTGCAAGAAGAAGCGGAGGGAGGGGGCATAGTGAACGAGTGAGCCATGGCAAAGTTTGTGGCAGTGCAGCCTCAACACCAGACACCTTCTTCCCTCTCTCTCCTCCCTTCTTCTTTCTCTGACTTCAATGGCACCCGACTCCATGCTTGCATTCAGGTCCTCTCTCTCTCTCTCTCTCTCTCTCTCTCAGTAGTTCAATCAAGAAATTTTGAAACGTTGGCATTTTTCTTTACTGGGTGTTTGCTCAAATTATAATTGATCATCTTGGTTTTGGGTTTTGTGTTCTGCAATGAATTAACTAACGCACATTCTGCTGGAAAAGGAAAAGACGAGCATGTCATTTCATTGTCTCTCCATCAATTAGAGCATGATTGAGATGTCATGATTGTATCCTTTCCCATAATTCATGATCATATCCTTTCCCATAATTCATGATCATATCCTATGCAAAGTGAATCTACAAGAACAGTCATACAGCTTTATATGCCCGATCAAAGTTGATACTAAGGGCTCAAATTTGGCCTTGAAACTCCTGTTATACAATTCAACGACGTTCTTGCATTTGATCATTATTTTGAAGAATTCTGAAATGGAGAAATGGAAAATACTGTTTCATTCAGCTCAAACTAAAGCTGATTTTATGTTGTTATAGTATAAGAGGAAGGTGTGGCAGCCTAAAGGAGCACTGCGGATCACTGCATCGAGCAATAAGAAGATCCTTATAATGGGAGGCACCCGTTTTATTGGTGTGTTTATGTCAAGACTACTTGTCAAGGAAGGTCATCAGGTATCGGCAAGTTGTATGCCATCCTTTCCTCATTGTTTCTCATGTCAATCTTCCTTGAAACCTTGCTCTTTTCAAACACCTTTCAGTGCCTTTATTGCTTATCTTGCTATTTTGGTAGGTTACTTTGTTTACCAGAGGAAAAGCACCCATCACTCAACAATTGCCTGGTGAGTCGGACAAGGACTACGCTGATTTTTCGTCCAAGGTAACTGCATTGGGCGTAGCCATGTGTTGCGGATAATTTATTCGACAAAATTCTGCCTTGGAATGATTTGTGCTGAGCTTCTTATATCTGATGTCAACTTTTTCTGTCAGATCCTGCATTTGAAAGGAGACAGAAAGGATTTTGATTTTGTTAAATCTAGTCTTGCTGCAGAAGGCTTTGACGTTGTTTATGACATTAACGGTATGGAGTGATTTCTTGTTCGGTTCTCCCTCAATGCATTTGATATTCACATGGTTTAATCCAGCTAGGATGCTCATGATCCTTCGCTTTTAGGTTGCATAAATAAATCACCATCTCCTCCAAATGATGTATAAGACTTCTTTCACATTTACAGGACGAGAGGCGGATGAAGTCGCGCCAATATTGGATGCCCTGCCAAATCTAAAACAGTACCATCTCTCTCTCTCCCTCTCTCTCTCTCTCTCTCTCTCTCTCTCTCTCTCTCTGGTGCAATTGGATTTTGTTCATCTCTATCAAGTTACTCCATAGTTCCTGGAACTTACGAAATTCATTTGAGCTATTCTCTTGCTCTTAGACTAAGGTTACTGTTTGTTGGAAATCCAATTATAGGCACAGCATCATCGTACAAAACTGTGAAAATTTTGTGATCTTGATGCTCATGAAATTCAGCATATGGCTCTATAGGTTGCTGGGCTCAAATCATAGGACAGAAATGCTATTCACCTACCTTTCCACCCGCCCTTTATGTCATACAATCAGAACCTTATAAATGATCACATGCTCTGAAAAATTGACAAATAATCTTTCTGAAAGAAGCAGAATTTATTGACATATGAAGGTTTTACTTATCTTCAGGTACATCTACTGCTCTTCGGCTGGTGTCTATCTCAAGTCTGATTATATGCCTCACTGTGAGGTATGTTTCTTAAGATACTATTGTTTCAAATACTCTCATGGCATGCGTAAATAATAGAGTTCTGACAGAAATTCTAGGACTTCATTTCTTTTCTCCTTTTGTTCTCGGCTTCTCTCTTGATATTATCTATACAATCCTCGTCAAATTTCTTTTTGCACAATGGTAGACAGATGCGGTTGACCCGAAGAGCAGGCACAAGGGAAAACTTGAAACTGAGAACTTGTTGGCCTCAAGCGGTGTCAACTGGACTTCATTGAGACCGGTGTATATCTATGGGCCCTTGAACTACAACCCCGTAGAAGAGTGGTTCTTCCACCGTCTGAAAGCAGGTCGTCCCATTCCGATCCCCAACTCTGGAATACAAATAACTCAGCTTGGCCACGTTAAGGTCGGTTAGTTGCTACTTTTCTCTTTTGTCAGTCTCCAATAAATTTGTGGCTGAACAACTAACCCTCTGTATGATCCTCATTGTCTTCTAATTCTCTGAGCCAGTTAGAGCTGAAGTAGATTTAGAAAAGATAATGAGAACATCTTGCTTCTATGAAACGAAAAAGAGAATGTGCACTAGTTGATTCTCCCATTTTCAATACTGTATGGACTTTGCTTGTGTTTACGAATGGAGGAATGATGTTTTTGGGTTGGAAAAACAGGATCTGGCAACAGCATTTGTTCAGGTTCTTGGTAATGAGAAAGCCAGCAAGCAAGTGTTTAACATTTCAGGAGAGAAGTATGTGACATTCGACGGGCTAGCAAAAGCATGTGCTAAGGTACTTCTGGCTACCGCTCAAAGCCTAAAGGATTAGGAATTAGCTAGTGTTGGGCTCGGATTACCCATACATATTAACCTTCTGTAACATTTTTGTAGGCTGCTGGTTTTCCGGAGCCTGAAATCATCCACTACAATCCCAAGGAGTTCGATTTTGGTAAAAAGAAGGCATTCCCATTCCGTGACCAGGTATACATGAGAGAAAATCATGTGCTTTTTTTATTTTTCTTGATGCAGAAAATGGAATTGATACGTTCCTCGAGTATCTTTACATAGTGGTTTATGACCAACTTCAAAATGGAACGAAATATCTTGTTTACAAAAAATAGCACTTCACCTGAAGTGCATTCACTGCCATAGATCTGTCATCCCGCATAATCAATCTCCTATGAACAACCCCTTTTCATGCATGTTCTGAAGCTAAAACTCTTTAAAGAATCACCTGGACTGTTCTAGATGCATTTGGTCATTCATACATCACACCCGCAGGAAGACTGAAAACTCGAAAATCACTCCCAAGGAGGGCGGTTTTTCCCCCTCTCCAGATGTTATAGACTTAAAAATTCCTGTTAATTCAATCTTTTTAGGTTGCAATAGATAGTACATTCCCCTAGAAACCCTTCAAGATACAACACTATGGGCATAAATATGTGGCTCACATTTCACAATGCATGCAGCATTACTTTGCGTCAGTCGACAAAGCGATGAGTGTGCTTGGGTGGAAACCGGAATTTGACCTGGTCGAAGGCCTTGCGGACTCCTACAACCTAGACTTTGGCCGAGGGACTTTCAGAAAAGAGGCCGATTTCACCACCGACGACATGATCCTCGGAAAGATTCTTGTTCTTCAGAGCTAGACAGATTCAAACTCTTTCTGTCGTGTTCTTACAGATTTCTTTTTCTGCTCTATGCTATTCTTTCTCCTTTCACAAGGCCTCCATGACTTCATGATCTTATGCGAAATTGAAAAGTTTTCCTTTAGGCAAAGTCATTGGAGAGACGTAATTGTTGCATTTTGTAGCATTAAATCAAACTAGAAAAAATATATTCAGAAATGCTCTTTGTTAGAGTGAGACTCTGCTGCTGAGTTTTGCAACCAAAAGGTTCGTTACTTGGACCCAGTTTAATATTCAGCATATTACCAGCTGAAGATGAAAAAGAGCAGCACAGAAGTTTTTCAGGATTGGGTAAACTCTAAACCCAGATGTGCATACACTAGTTGTGGAGGTCTATCAATAGGTATTACAGAGGGGAAAACACGAGTGCCAAACAATGGGAAGGCTGTGATCTGAACCCAAATGCATAACACAAGTCAAGTCATGACCAATGAAGTATCAGTCCTTACAGTGGCTCAGCTCAAAGCACTGGATTGCAAATTCATGTCAGCATGTCTTAGTCACGCACATGAATTCGTAATCCGCGTTTTATCTTATAATTCGACGTGCTGTTGCTAAGTAGGAACACTTCGAGACTAGACCTTTTCTTGAGCCTTTCCAATCTCCTTACCAAACTTTGCTGTCCGTGTCAACACAAGTTGAGCATATCACATCTTAATCATACTTTTCTCTCCGGTTTTTCATGCTTCTCGAAAATTTTCTTCAAATCTCAAATCGCTGTTCAATACCGTCAGTCCTTTAAACACAGGCATATCAGATATGGCATCAGATAGGAAGCAACAGATGCACAAAGTTTAGACCTGAACTTATTGAATCCATCAGGCCAAAAATGAATAGTTAAAGAGTGCCTAAGCAGACCTCACAAAATGCACAATTATAGGCCTATCAGCCTCACCGCTTTGCTTTTCAAGGCTTTTCAACTGCTTCTTGGTCTTTGTCCAAAAAAAAAAAAACTGCGCCTTGGTCCATTTTTTGGGATTGCGGGTTGATGTGTCAACAAAGAAATTGGGGGGAGAGAATTCAACCGAAAGGCCCCCCTGATCTGCTCCCAAATTTACTGGAGAGAGTTCAACATTTTCAAATCCTAATTGAGATAAAGCTGGTAAGTCATCATGGTGTCTCATCTGATACAAACGAACTAAATTTAGTGGTCCCAAAACCAAAGGAAAAACATCCCCTGAAATCCTCAAGAGTCTTTGACTCTTCGAAAATCATCCAAAAATGTCCGAGTAACAGAAAACGGAACAATACCTCGACCGAAAAAGGAAAAATAGAACGCACACCGACGTTGAGTGTAATTAATATTTGACGCAAGCGGCATCATCCGTCCTTGATTTGAGGATATAACCGTCCACTCCCTCGAATCAATGGTGTATGGAGGTGCTTGTACGACATTTCCGTCACACCGACGGTGCAGGTGCTATAATTACTAGTGGGGAAAAACCCTTAAAGAGAACATGACATTACTTACTTTCGGAAGCCTAGGTGATTAGCGTGGGCCAAAGAAAAGGGGTTTAATCGATTAGTCAAAAATTCTAAACACCGCTAATCACTCAACTAATTTCGGTGCAAAGCTTGGAAACTTTCAAACAATATCCCCTTTATCAGGTCGGCTGTCCTGAGAAAAGTACAAGGATTTCATCCTTAGGAAAAAGATATGGTTTTTTAAGTTGATGGAAGTCCGCTTCTAGGACCCAACTGCCAAACCTAGGGAAAAGTGTAAGAAAAGTCCTAAATATTTTGTATTATGATCAATTTAATCTTAAACCTTTTTTTAGTATCAATTCAGTTATAAGTCTTTTGTCTTTATGTCAATTCAGTCCTTCCGGCTAAATTTGACCGGATTTTGCTTATGTGAATGCCGGTCGGCGTACGTGACACTGCCGGCGATGACATGGATAACTTTTAATAAGTTTTTAATATTATTTATTTGTTTTTTTATTTCCCTTTCTTCTTCCTCCAGCATGTAACTGGCCTGACGATCGACTGGAGGCTAGGGTCGATGAGCCTCGTTGGGCAATGGCGAGGTTTGCCTTGCTAGCCACTGGTAAGCGACGGTGAAGGTGAGCCTTGCTAGCGGCTAGGC
This sequence comes from Syzygium aromaticum, assembly GCA_024500025.1. Lineage (NCBI taxonomy): Eukaryota > Viridiplantae > Streptophyta > Magnoliopsida > Myrtales > Myrtaceae > Syzygium > Syzygium aromaticum. The sequence continues at coordinate 37,652,634 of CM044892.1, forward strand.
GAGACACGACCAAGTCGGATCTGGTGAGGTTGAGCCTCAACCATGGCCGACTAGGCTTGACCCTTGCCAGTGGTCGGCGGGGCTAGCTGACCCTAGCCTCTAGCCAGTCGCCGGAAGAAGAAAGGGAAAGAAAAATAAATAAAAGAAAAGAAAGAAAAAAATAAAAATTTTGAAAAACATTAAATATTATTAAAAGTTGTTTAAGTCATCGCTGGCAGTACTTTGTGGGCTGATCGACGTCCACGTCAGCAAAATCTGGATAAAATTAGTTGGAAGGACCGAATTGGCATAAAAATAAAAATTTTAGGACTAAATTAATATAAAAAAAGATTTAAAATTTTCTTATAAAAAAAAGATTTAAAATTAAATTGATATTAATACGAAAGGTTTATACTTTTCTGGCCAAACCTAAATCACGGCATATGATCATGCTTAAAGTCCTAAGGTTGGTTTATTATCCTTTTGACTGTCATCCTTTTCGTTTTCCTCCTTCCTGCTCCTGTTGCAACTTCGGTCCCACCACACGTCCTCATCCACAAAACTCGACTGAATCGCCGCCACCTTTCCATGGGGAGGCCAGGAGAAGCTGGAACGATGGACAGGAGCCTACCAGAGCGAGAACCGGACGAGCCGGCGCCGCTAGATCCTGCGGCCAAGTGTCGACCGTTTCCGTTGCATGCGTTGCGGCAGACTTTTCGTTCAGTCAAGTCACCAAAAGAAAGGGAAGGAAACAAATAAGAAAGAGTGCAGAGAAAGTCACACGGACTCGTCGCGGGATGATTTTGGCCGGCTGGTTTGGCTTGCCTTTACGATTCTCTAAGCTGTCGTGCTCTTCATATTCGGAACTGGGAAGAAGGAGACGATTCCGTATCATGCGAAGAGGACGCACAACGACAGCGGATCCCGAAGCTCATCTGGGTATTACACAGCACCCTGAAATCTCTACATGTCGATAACGTGTCACGACCCCACACAAGTGAATGATCGGATAATTATGATCGAGTGATCCGACATGTAGTGCTCATGTACAATATATGGCCAACAGGCACGCAGCCCTACTGATAAAGGGATTGGAAGATGGGGCTGGAGAGTATTAGATTCGGGATTCGATTCACGTGAATACTGTACGCACTTATACATAAAAGAAAGGAGCGAGACCATAAAAAAAATATATACGGTATATGCCCTCGCCAAGGAGAAGAAAGTGTGGTGCAAGAGACTATTGAGTTCAAGCCATGTTGCCTTGAATTTCTAGGTGATCGCCTTCGGCAAGGATATTTTCGAGTAGAGACGGAATAGGTCGGTCAATGGGGCCTTATAAGGCGGTGGGGGTAGTAGTGATGCCTAATTTAACTCCCATAAGGTCGAAAACTCATGCTTCTAGGAAGTTTAATCGAGCTTGATTGCCATAAATTTGACATTATTATAACCCTTACATTAAATCTTCCTGCGACTATAATCCCTCGTTGCTTCGTGATCTTGTAATGTCTAATCAACGACACAACGTACGTTATCGTTTCTTAAGGGAACTTAATGAATTTAATGGATAACGCTTAGTGTAAGGTTTTTATTCGAACACATGGTGGATATGATATGAATAGAGAGACTAGGGAGAGCCCAAAACGAACCGACTTCACCAGGTCAACCGAAAACGGCAAAAGCAACGACGGCGTTTTTAACGCATGGGATCAAATTGACTATGTCCACGGGGGGGCGTGCATTAACATCGGGCGGTCCTAGATTCACTCCACCTCATAAGATTTTCCGAAAATAAATTCATTTTATAAGAATTTATTCTAAATATAATTTTCCTTACCTTACATATATTAACCCAAAGTTTCTGTTAAACCCCACCACTCCCACCTTCTTTAGCCCCCTCAAGCCAAACCAAAACTCTCGAGCTTGTCTTCGAAAAAAAAACCAAACTTCTCTTCGCACCGTCATATTACAACCCACTTTTAATGGCGCCAGACATCACTAGGGCTGCCGCCAAGCCCAGCGGGGAAGCACCGCAGCTAGCCGGCGCGTGGAGCCGGGTGTATGTGACGTTCCTGGCGGGGGACGGCGACTACGTGAAGGGGGTGATAGGGCTGGCCAAGGGGCTGCGGAAGGCAGGAAGCAAGGGCCCGCTCGTGGTGGCGGTGCTGCCCAACGTGCCAGCCAAGCACCACCGCATGCTAGTAGAGCAAGGGTGCGCGGTGAGGGAGATCGAGCCGGTGCACCTGCCGTACTAAGTTTGCCATGGCCTATTACGTCATCAACTACTCTAAGTTTCGTATCTGGGAGGTAGACCTGTTAAATAGGTGGGCCGGCTTAGGTTTGGATCGGGTCATAAATGGTTCGATCCAAATTGACCCATTAACCCATTTACGCGTAATATAATTTTCTTGACCCATATCCGACTCGACTCATACCCTACCCATACTCGATCAGACCCATATTACTAAAATACTTCCATATTTAATTAAATCTAGGAAAATTCATACCAAAACTGATATGAGAGTGGAAAGTGAGTGAACGCAAGGTTGATTAAAGGCGAGAGATATGAGTTGAGTTTAAATCAATTATAAACTTATTTATGATCTATTTACGATCCATTTATGACTCATTTAATACTAATATTAGACTTCTACTATTTATGACACATTTACTAAATATAACTAACCCATTTATGATCAATTTACTAATATATGGGTTAAGAAATAAGTTTATGACTTATTTTAACAAGTCTATTGGGAGGTAAGCGCTCTGCATGCTCTACACATATTACTTTTTGGTTTCGTCACTTGGACATATTTGGGTCTACGCTTATAAGGTATTTGAATAGGGTCCTTGGCTATCGAGGGGGGTAGTTTGGTAAATTTGAACATGTTTATTTCAAATTCATCGTATGATTACTATGATTCACTTAGTCTTTTGCCTTACAAATTAGTCATCATTTGAGTTGCTAATTTGGGCATGTTTTTTTTTTGTTCAATTTTGATCGAAATTTGGCAATTCGTGGAGTATAGCAAGATGATATACATCAACCGGGACATCCAAGCGTTCGACAACATAGACCATCTCTTCAACATCCCGGACGGCAACTTCTACGCCGTGATGGACTGCTTCTGCGAGAAGTCGTGGAGCCACACGCCTCAGAACCAGATCGGGTACCGCCAACAGAACCCGAACAAGGTCCGGTGGCCCGAGGATCTCGGTCCAAAGCTGCCGCTCTATTTCAACGCGGGCATGTTTGTGTTCGAGCCGGATCCCAACACTTATTGCGACCTGCTCTGCATCGTCAGGATCACCCCTCCCACCCCTTTTGCCGAGCAGGTTTGATGAATTTCAATTCGATTTGATTCGAGCAATGCTATGGCGTTAATCGTTTTGAAATTGGACTTTGATGTGACTTAGATTCCTCGATGTTTGATTCTGGTGTCGCGAAATTCGTCGTAGGACTTCTTGAACATGTACTTCAAGGAGGCATGCAAACCGATCCCGCCGGTCTACAACCTTGGCATTGCCATGCTGTGGCACCGCCCTGAGAACTTCGACCTCGACGAGGTCAAGGTGGCTCACTACTGCGCTGCCGGGTCCAAGCCGTGGCGGTTCATGGGCAAGGAGGCCAACATGACAGAGACGACATCAAGGCATTGGTCAAGAAATGGTGGGACATTTTCGACGATGAGTCGCTGGGCTACAAGAACTTCGCGGGGCGAGATTGCGCCCCGCCCGTGGACTTGCAGTCCTTCCTGGCAGCACTGACAGAGGCTAGGGTCCGTGATTATTTCTCCGCTCCATCGGCCGCTTGATTAACCTCATCGCGGGTGCTTATTAAGATCGTAACTCGAGTAAACGATGGTTGATTATGCTTATGCTGTTTAATTGATTTCCTAATTTGACTAGCAAGTCCTTTGTTTGGCAAGGGTAAAGGACCTTGGGGAATGACAATACCTTAGTTCTTTGCTTTGAGTAGTTTGGTTATGTTCCCACTAAATGTTGAGCTATGTTTGGATTGTGAAAGCTTCACTAGATAATGATAAATAAAAGTTATACGGATATGTTGTTCCATCATACAGTGAGAATTAAATTAGCACAAACCCTAGAATCTTTCATGCATATATGTGGTGAAAATGAAAAGGGCACACTTTTTACAAGTGATTTACAAAACAAGGAACTGTTTACATTCTATCCTAAGTTCAACCAAAATTTTTGAATGATGGAAAAGGTCCAATGTGGGTTGTTTCTTGAATTAACCAATCTGATTTTCCATGGCAAGCCCACATTTTGCTAACTTTACCGAGTTTAGTCATAATAAATCCAATCTTTCCTTCTTTAAAGTTTCTTCTTTGGTGAGAATAGAGTAATTTTGCAAAGATATATCTGGATCTCCAGCATTTTTCCCATATCATTTCCTCGGCTTAGCAATACTTCACATGCTCCTTTACTCGCCAGAAACTATTACCAATCCAAATTTCACTCGCTAGGAAGAAACACACAAGTTGTAAAGTCTCAATTGCAGCAGCAGATGAGATAGGTCCCTCTGCCGTCCAAACCCATTTTTAGGTAGAGAAAAGAAGACTTAACGATTTGTCTAAGCTTTTGCTAAGGCACATCTCAATGAAAGTACTGGATTTATATATCCACCATAGGTATCAAAATAGTACACCTGTTATACGGATGGATTGGGTCGAACCATTTATGACTCAATTCAAATCCGACTTGACCCGACTCACCCGTTTAATAGGTCTAATATCCATCAACTACAACCTAGTCAACAATAAAAATGGCTTTTATCTTCTTCTTCCACCTCCTATAAGTGTTCTCTTTATCATCATTCTTCATCTTCTCCTCTATACCTACCTTCGATTGCAATGCAATTTCCCAAGATACTATATATTTCATTTGCCTTCCATTGTGCTAATTTGGCAAGTTTCCCTCGCTTTCACTCATCTCGATCGAATTGACCACAAACAAGGCCGAAGCTATCGGCGATGATTATGCTCGAATTCGTGACGGGATTTCAGATCCATCGAAGAGAAAAAGGTTGCCAATTTTTGTGTTTCCATGTACCAACAGATTGAAGATGATTATGCTCCATACAATTTCGTGGACGATGTAAATTTTCCGTTCATTTATTTTTATAAGCGATATAAGTGATCATATTTATGAAAATGTTTTTCAATTTACTTGTTTTATTGTAAAACAAACAGTGCCGTACAGTTATGGAATATTATTTCTTCACTTCCATACTATTTGCAGACGTTATAATTCTCATTTCTAGTAACCTACCAAAAAATGGTTTTGATCAAAACTGCCTGATCAGGCACTTGCTAGAGTAATTAATATCACAGTAATCATGTCCAAAACATGAGAATTAAGTGAGAAATCAAGAGATCGTCTGGTTACGTTTGTGCTTTTTTTTGTTTTCATTTATAGACAATAAAATCATTTAACCAGTTTCAAGTTTTTTTTTAATTCTTTATTTTTGGTCAGAACTTTTCAAGTTTATTTAAACGTTTCTTAATTGAAAGTGGTGTTTATCCGTTGGCAATGCCTAGTAATAAGTGCTTATTCAACATCATTTTCTTTAATGAGCGTTTGTCATATGTAACTGCTACTTGTACTTCGTTTTGTTTTATTAAAGTAATAGAAAAAACCTAATAGCTACACATAATTCAAAACAATAGCATTATTGTTTATCGGACATAAACATATTCTAATTATCAAAATAAAATTAAAAATCTCGAAAAAGCTAATAGTGTTTATCACATGAAATGAGGAGATCTAGTAGCTGGCCGCTGCTACATATTAGGATGCGTTTGTTTGGCTAAACATGAATGATTTGAAATGTATTTTTCTAAAAATAATTGCTTGTATCACTTACTAAGTTGTACAAACCAAAAACATTTTTAGTGGCCAAAAAATGTTTATACACGAGACATTTTTAATTGATTAATTATTTCAAGCGATACAAGTTATTATTTTCAAAAAAATATTTTTCAAGAAATTGAACCTTAATCTTGGGTCGCAAGTAGATTGTGAATAAAGAAGATGAATGCTCCTCAATATACGAGATTTGCTATCTTTTGTTGCCGAAATTTTCCTTTATCGATTTAAAGTTATAACTAACATTATCTTTGTCTTTGATTATAAAAACGAAAATTTCCACTTTCAACATAATGAGTTATATAGATTTTTGTTTTCAATATAACCCATTTTATCCATAGTTGTCCAAACAGTGTTTTTATGAAAAAAGAATTACTTCTTCCTAAAAGAAATTGCTTATGAAAAATTTAACCAAAAGGCCACATCGAGAGATGGGCGAGGGCAGCCCATGCCCAGAGGCCAACGGACGGTTGATATTCATTTCATCGATTTTCGGCAAAAATTAGTTAAAAGGACTACATTGGTAAATCGTCAAAAAGTTTAGGATTAAATTGATACAATTGAAAAGTTTAGATCTAAATTGGACACCGAACAATAGGTTTATAATTTTTTTGACAGTGGTTCCCATAATCTTACTAGATATTTTATGATCAAATGATTCTGTATAATTTTTTTCAAGAAAGAGACGTAGCACCGGCTCAAGATTCATGCAACACAACACAATCAATAAAAAATCATACAAAATCAAGACCCATATCTCATATATATTATATATATTTATATATATAGACACGCGATGAATAAAAAAAAAAATCACCCATATATATATATAAATGTATATGTATTGACACACGCACAAAATACGAATAAAAAAACCACTTAGCAACTTTGACAGTCATTCCCATAAAAAAACCACACGCACAAAAAAAAAAAAAAATGGACAATGGTGTCCTCTTCACAGGCACCAACTTTGACTGCTCTTTCCTTCGCATCTCTGCCTTTCTTCTTCGTCTTCTTCTTCTTCCATTTTTTTTTTTCGCTAAATCGTCTTCTTCTTCTTCTTCTTCCACTGCAATGGAGTCACTCAACAGATGATGTCCACCCGTCCGCTCGCAAACCCAAAACCACAAACTCTGCGCGCCCCTCCGGGGACGTCTGCATGGCTCGTAAAAATGAATAAACGTAAAGTATTTTCATTACCCACGAAGATATTTGAATATAAATTATTATTGATAACGAAATTTTTTTTTATTGACTAATAACGATTATTTTTAAAAATATCCTTCAAATAATTCATTTTTCGCTATACAAAAGAAATAAATAATTTCATATAATTTATTTCCAGATTCGATACCACGCAACACAATCCATAAAAAATCGTACAAAATCAAGACCCATATCATATATATTTCTATATATAATATATACACACCCCACGCACACACAAAATACGATTGAAATCAAGCCACCCAGCATGAGATAATGTCCTCTTCACGGACACCAACTTTGACTGCTCTTTCCTTCGCATCTCTCCCTTGCTTCTTCGTCTTCTTCTTCTCCTCCTCCTTCGTTTCCCACTGCAATGGAGTCTCTCAACAGACGATCTCCACCGTCTGCTCGCAAACCCAGAACGACGAGCTCTGCGCTTCCCTCCTGAACAGCGACCCCCGGACCGCCTCGGCCGACCTCCCTCTCCTCTCGCTCGTCTCCATCGAGCTCACCCAGAAGCAAGCCGGGCGAAACCGCGAGACCTTCGCTCGGCTCCGCGACAACATGACCGGCGACCCCCGGCTCCAAAAGGGGTACGCGAACTGCGCGTCGCTGTACGGGAAGGTGGAGGCCGACCTGAGCCGTGCGCACGAGCTCTCGGAGGCGAAGGAGTACGAGGAGGTGATCAAGGCAGGCCCGGGCTACTCGCCGGCCTATGACTGCCTCAACGGGGTGGAGTTCACGCAGGCACTCGGGGAGATCACGAGGGACATGCTCATCGCGCTGGAGATGTTCGCGAGCGTCGCTTCGTACGTGGCGCAACAAATTCGATTAGGTCTGGTTCAGTACGAGGTTTTCGATTGAGATTGTAACAGTGTTGTAAAAGTTCAGCTGGGAAACATTGATGTGAGAGGTCTATTAGCTCAGCTGGTTAGAGCGCTGTGCTAATAACGCGAAGGTCGCAGATTCTAGACCTGCATGGGCCATACAATCAATCATCTTTCCTGTTTTCTTTCCTTTTTGCACGTTACATAAGTGCCGGCCGCCGCCAGTTACGGCACTAATCACTCTTGCTCGGAGGCACTTTAGCTCCCCTTGGATAAGAGTTTATCGGGTGGGTCCGGTTCAGCCGTCGCCTATCATCATGCTTTTAGGAGTGCCCTATAAGATACGATTGAAATATTTGTGCTATCCGGTTGGATAAAGATTCATGGAACAAGTATACTGAAAATCATAAAACTTATCACGAATAATCACGGAAGTGCAATCGGTCCTAAAACTTGTCACAAAAGTGCAATCAAATCTTAAAATTTTCAAAAAGTATAATCGAGTCCGAAAACTTGTTACGAAAGTACAATTGATTTTTAAACCTTTCAAAAAGTGTAATCAATGTAAGGTATTAATTGGACCAATTTGACAAGTTTTTAACTTGTCACGAAATTCGATTGCACTTTCTGACAAGTTATGACTTAATTGCGTCTTTTAAAATATTTAATATTTAATTGCACTTTCGTGATAAGTTTTAATATATCCAATGCACTCATCCCAAAATTTATTTAAGAAATGACAGACCATATTATCCGTCGAACACTCGCATATCTCCACAATGCCTTTTTTTCTTATTCGATTGTCTCGTCTTGACCGGAATATATTGTCTCTATTTCGTTTTGAGAAGGTGATGAATGATACCTCTTCCGGTTGGTAGCATTCTATTCATTTTCTCTGGGAAAGAACTTCAACAATGTTTATTGGTAAGTGCGTAGCTTTTTTTTTTCCGCCCGCTCTTGAATCTCATCTAGAATCATAAACAAAATAGTCACTTTACTTGATATTGCAACTCATCCAAATACGCTTGCCAAACGCAATGACCAATATAAATGATAATGGGATAATGATACAAGTGGTTTATGAATTTCAATATAATGTACAATATGATTCATAGACTTTTAATTTGTTTAATGTAGTTCATGAACTTTATCCCAATGTATATTGTAATCCATTAACATTTGATTAGTTCAATGCGGTCTCTAGACTTTTGGTACATGTTCAACTTAGTTCCTGAATTATATAAAAAGGTTCCTTGTTGTCCTTCAAGTAATTCAAAGTTTAGGGACAATATTAAATATTTTTATATAATTCCATGACTAAATTGAACATGTACAAAAAATCTAGAGACTACATTGAACAAATTGAAAATTTATAGACCACATTAGACAAATTAAAAGTTAAGAGACCGCATTGCATATTAAACCAAAATTTAAGGACCATTTGTCTCATTTTCCCAAAGATAATAAACGAATAAGGACAATTCCACCTTTCCATTTTTCAAAAAAACAGAATTTTCTTTTTCAATTGATACATTTTTAAATGAGTTGGCAAGTGTCAAATAATTGTTGGTAGATTACTTGCATTTCTTATCAACATTATGAGTTCGCCGATTTTTTTTTTATCCGATCTCAATTAGAGCGACTTATTAATACTTGTCAAATTTATTTCTTCTATTTGACGACTTTTCTTATTTTATACAAACTTTTGTTTACCCTTAGATTGACCGAGTGTTATATGAATTATTAACTTCAACTTAAGTGATTTATCGACTTTTTCTCTTATTAATTATCAACTGATCATGAGTTGCCAACTCCTACTTGAGTTAGTTACTAACGTTTATATGTTTTTTTTAATAAATTACCAAATCGGTTGATAAGTAATTGCGCACCTTCTTACCTTAAAGTCTGGTGTGGTAAGTGGTGATTGTTTAATGCCTGATATTGGTTGATAATTTTATATAATAATTAATAAATTCGAGACCTTACTATATAGCTTGTGTAATAAAAGTAGGTAAATCGGTACAAAAATTGTCACGCTGCAAACTTTAAAAAGAAAATTGGTAATTACATAAAAGTATTGATAAGTTATCAACAAATTATTCAGAAAAAAAAAAAGAGTTGCCCATTGTTTCATAATAATTTTTTTTTTTTTGCCAATTAGAAAAACACTTTCTGATCTAGTATCTTTTCAAGAAAATGATGGTTCCAAGTGTCGTTACTAGATTGGGATATGAGGGGTGGCAGGGACTTTGACTGCCTTGTATCGGGTGAAGAGAAGAGGGTGGTAGGCTTAGTAGGGCTCGAACCTACAATATAGCATAATAATAAGCTCAAGTCTTAAAGTTCATCAAGATTGATTTGGGCGTGTTAAACATGGGTGTCGATCCATTTGAGGAAGACTTGTCTTCTTCCACTCTGAAAATGTAATGCATATAAGAAAAGATAAGGACGTACTAGATTTCTCTTCTCCTGACTACAAAACTAGGGCGGGCAAAGCCCTCGACCGAAAATCTTATTCCTGGCTAGGCCTTTTCGCTATCTACGACAAAAGCAGTTCTAGGTCCGATCTTGCTCTAGCACTTATCTGGTATCAATAGGTCCAGCAGGGGAAAACTTCCAATTAGATGAAAGCCTACATCTCTCATTATCTTCAGCGACATCAAACTTGTCAATCGTCCGATTAGTGGATAGCACCCGACCAGGAAACATGTTTCGTTCCACTGCGCGGTCAATTTTTGTGTTACATTTATCAAAAAAATAATAGTTTGATGTTATGAAAAAAGAAATAATTTTGATTAAAATTTTCAGCAAACAAAGCAGTACCGCGAGGTCTCATTGTAGGCCCAAAATATTTGCGTCCAAATTGGGCTTTCCGGAGCCCATGGGCCTGGATTCGGGTCGGAGGTCCGACGAGGTCAACCGGCGGTTTTCCCGTCTCGCGGCGTCGCCACCCTCTCTTTTACTCTCTCTCTCTCGGATTCGCAACTGTACGTCCTCCTCTCGAAATCGTCCCTCCCGCCGAGCACTTCGATGAACTGATGGGTCTTCCCGGATCACCTTCGGTTCCGTGTCCAAGCCGTCCGATTGATCACGCCGGTTCTGATCCAGAGAGTCCTACTGTTTTGGTTCGATCGGAGCTTGGGCTGGGGGGTCTGTGGATTAGGCTCTTCGTGAGCAACAGGTCACTGCTACGACCGAACGTGTTCTGTTTTGCGTTTGCCGTGCTCGCGATGCTCATGTCAGTTGTCGTTTTGCTGAATTCTGTGAGCTCCTGAGCGTAGCATTCTTATTTTTTTTTCAATATGATAGATCTTGAGGAAGACATTCGGCCGTTGCAGCTCGAATCACAGCAGGTACTGCGAGGAGACTGACTGCATATTTTTTTTTCTGTCGAGTTGCATCTGCGGTTTGCAACTCTTTTGCCAATTGCTCAAGTAGTTTGACTTTTGTCCTTCTGCCAATGCCGCAGCCCTCTTTTCTTTTGGCTTTGCAAACGTTTGAAGCTGCTAAGCTGCTGAGACTTCCGGTGCTTGTTCCTTTGGCAACTTAGGACAGACACGAGAAGGTAACTAGTAAACCAACCCCTCAGTCCCCTTCTTCGTCTATCTTATCTTGTATGTTTAACTAGACCGGTTCGGTCGACTCACTCGGGGAAACGGGACCACAATGTCTGCGGTCCGGGTGGGTCCAAAGAACCGACAGGCGGTTCTTGATTCCCATTCTGTGAAATCGGTTCTTAGCGAGCAATTCCCGGCTCCAAGGTCGACAGTTCCCGACCTGGAACCTATCACCCTTATTAGATGCAAACACCCAGTCGAACAGTAACAAATATTTGAATTTTCAAGCATTTCAAGATCACATATCTTCTCCCGACAAAATTCCAATTAAGCCTCTAGTGTTTCTTCTCTATATGTAAGTCTAAATTTGAGCTCCTGAGTCTCAGTTTCTTCTTCAGTCCTCTCTCCCATGGAGATCGACCCGGACATCTCTCGGTGGATCCTCGAGTTCCTCCTCCGCCATCCCCTCCTCGACGACAGCTCCGTCAAGCTCGCCCTCTCCCTCCTCCCTCTCCCCGGATCCGACCTCCGCCTCAAGAAATCCATCCTCCTCCGCTCCATCCGGTCCGAAATCGACGCCGCCTCCGTCTCCGAGGAGACCCTCGATGCGCTTGAAGTCATCGAAGAGGTGGACAGGATGGCTGGCGGCCTCCCCGTCTCCGACGGCATGCGGGAGGCGTACCGCTCCGTCGCCGTGGAGTGCGCCGTCAGGTTCCTGCACGGGCGGGTAGGGGAGCGGGGCGAGTATTTCCGTGCCGTGGAGAGGATCTGGCGTGGGAGGGTTCGGAGGATGGATGAGCCGGCGACCAAGAGCGGGCTCCTCTCGCCGGAGTTGCTCCGGTGGAGGCTCCGCGTCGAGGCGGCGATGCACGATGGGGCCGAGCGCGAGAATCTGTTGGCCATGAACACGAGAGGCGATGCGTTTAGGTCGGTTAGGGCTTACTTGGGCGAGGCGTGGGAGAGGATGGGTCCTTGTTTCATTGAGGTCGCGGCGAGGCGGATATCCGAGGCCAATACGTGCAGAGAATTGGTTCTTGCGAATGAGAAAATTCCCGGTTTGTTCTTTTGCATTGACGTTGCTCTGCTGCATCTAAGTGTCTTTTGGCTTGTGCTCTTGTGATAATCGTTTCTCTTCTAGCTGATTGTTATTGAAGCATTAGATACAAGTTGGTGAATCGGGTAACTGTTTTCCTTAGAAACGTCGAAGCGGGATGAGGGATTGATCAATACTAAGCAGCTTGCCCGCCATAGGCGATCCAAAGGGGGAGTTAAGATCGTTGCTGATGATGGGAAAACCGGAAGAGATGCATCACGCAGCGAACTTGATACACTCCTTTCGCCTGATGTTAATAGAGTTCAAGAAGCGCTCAAATCTAGTTCTTTGGAGCTGAGAGCGGCGGTCGCTGACCCACTTCCTGATGCAATCCGATTGGCCAACTCCCTTGTGCTTGACGCTGCCAGATCAGCTACGAATTTTGAATGTGCAGAAGCACAGGTTAGAGAAGATGTCGATGCATCCGATGCCTCCGCCGACCAGAATGCTGGGCCTGTCCCAGGTGGTGAAGTAAATCATGTTAACCGGTCAACCAGCCATCAGAATAACCAGTGTAGACCTAGTTTGTTTGAAAGGAATAGCTCTGCTCGTACCTATGAGGTATCTAATTAATGGTTGCATTTTGCTTCGCCTCTTCATACTTTTTCATTATTGTGTATGTGCGACCGTGTGCTTTTCTCTCCATGTCTCTGTTATGCAACTTAATTTGTTGTCGAAACTCGGTGTTGGTGTCAGCCTTTGTCTGTCTAAATAAATAATACTTTGCCAGCGTATATGCAACTGGGGTATGCCCTGCATACATACGTTGATACTTTATTTTGTTATTAGCTAAAAGATTGGGCGGATGCTTCTAGTTGTGAGAAGAAGAAAATGTTCACTTCCAGATCATGAAGATAATTAGTAAAGCATGAAGGACAAAGGTGGTGATAGCTTTGATCTGCTGAATGTTTAATCCTCTGTGGGTTATTTTAGAACAATATTTGTCAGTTGGTTGGCATAAAAATGGCATCATGGAGCCACGTCAATCTAGAAGTATATCTAATCATTTATTTGATTCATTAAGGCAATGAAGTAAAGCTGTAAAAACGTAAAGTAAACACTCTTAATGCTGATTAATTCTTGCAGATGCAGAAGTGTACTGATGCCTATCGTCTCTCTTCTAAATCATGGTCTTTTGGGGAAATTTAGTGTGTTTGTTTTGACGATATGATAGTAGTAGCTCATATTATGTTTGTTAATGATTCGTTTTTTCAGTGGGACGATTCAATAGACGGTTCACCTGAAGGACCTTCGGGTTACTCAGATAGGCTTCTCTTACCCAGCCCAAGAAGAAGCGCTGTTTCTCCATTGAGGAAGCCATTGACTCGGAGTTTGAAGGTTTCTGGAAGGAGAAAAGTAAAGAGATGGAGTTTGGAGGAAGAAGAAACTTTGAGGAATGGTGTCCACAGGTGCAAATGTTAATTTTTGCTGTATCTATTAACAGCACGAGGTTTTCATTGTTGATATTTGTTGTCCATAGACTCTTGGGTGCTTCTGTGTTGAAGTGGTGTCATGTGCTTTGAGTCCCAAGTTGGTGTGGACATCGCGGCATCTCATTGTTATATTTGTTTTTGCAATCTAGGTTTGGCAAAGGAAATTGGAAGCTCATCCTTAACTGCTACCGCCAAATTTTTGAGGAGAGAACCGAGGTAATGCTTGAATCTTATCATATCATAGATTGACCGCATCACGGAATGGAGCTTTTCTGTTCCAGGTTGACCTGAAGGACAAATGGAGGAACATGACCCGCTACTGAAGTGCAAAATAATTGGTGTTTCTCCCAGTGCTGGAGAGGCTTGCCGGCGTGTCTGTCGCTTGCCAGTGCAGAAGTTTGTGTCGAACTTAGTCGTTTCGACATTCGTAGAGGTGTGTCGGTCCATTTCGACTGTTGAAAACCTTCCTCATAAGCTAGTTTGTGCGCAGCGAAGCACGTCAAGTGTACAATAGTACAATAGGATGTACGCACGCAGGCGTAGTGACTCTTGAGTGGCCTTGAAGAGCTTGAAACAATGGGAAAAATTTATGAGAAAAAAGGTGTCTTTTTGTGTAGTGTAAATGTATATCAGGCCAATCATTTAGACATGGGCCCTCCTGAGAAACTAAGCAGAGAAAATTCAGCGAAAATTGGAGAACTTTTATAAGAAAAATCAGGACATTGTAACTCATCTAACAAACAAAAGTCAATAACAGCAGAAGTATTCTGACTTCTGGGACAAGCATCATCTAATGTCCCCTTCTCAAACCCAAACTCGATGGTGAGCACCGCTGAACGAATCATTCTGACAAATCGATCCCGAGCAACATGATCCATCGAGCATCGGCCCGTGCCTGGCGACCATCAGCTCCATCCTCTGACCCTCTCTCCGATCTTGTCTCGGCATCGCCGTCAAGCCACAGTCGCCCAGGCAGTAAGTATTAAGTAACGTTGCAGTCGACCTCCTCTTTCTCCCACTCAGACAAATCATCTCTGACCTTCAGCTTGAAGAATGCTTGCACTATCCCGTGGCGTCCTCTCTTGGCTGCAAAAATCTCTCCTTTGAATTCCACAAGATGGAGTTTCAATGTCTTAGTGGACTTATCCTTGCAAGGGATGACATTCCATGTGCCGTCTTTGACATTGAATGCACCTACTCTTCCCTTCAAGTCCATACTGTACAAGATGCCTTCTGCATAGACTGCCCGCCAGATTGAGTCGAAATCTGGATTTACATGGTTAAAACCATGCCGGGTCCAAATTTTGTCCGACCCGACGGCAAATGTGTTGAGGTTGATATTTTGTATTATGTTATCCAAGAGATTACGAGACGGTTCCGAAAACCCTTGACGACTGGACAGCATAGGGGTTCCGCTCCCCGGTGAGCGGGCGAGGGTCCGGGGGGCTGCCCCGGCGGAGGTCGCGGGGGCAGCGCCCCTGGGCTGCCAGAGGCCTTTTATGTTCATTCATAGAAGGATTTATATGGGAAAGCTAAATATTTTAAGTTATATGGGCAATTTTGTAATTTGTGCCATGTATAGTTTTACTATATATATTGAGGGCGAAACGGATGTATAGAATAGAAGCAAGGGATGAGAAAAAATAGCTATACACTTTTTTACATTATTAGTAAAACGGATCTTTTCTCCTTGTGAACTTAAGTAAGCGGAACATCTCCCCTGCTGAACCACGTAAATTCATGTGTTGTGCGAATTTCCATTACTTTTTTGCATTGTTGATAGGATCGAATTTAGATATTTAACAGAATGTGTCGATTATGACTCGATTGTCGAGAGGGTGTATAGGTGTGCTCACGATGAAGATGGTGCAATTCGAGGATGTGGGAGCTGCAGTGAATGTCTCGGCGCTTATAAGCCGATCACACCGAGGGAGATCGATTCGATCTCTGGTTATCGGGTTGAAGAGGAAGATGGACAAGGTCTCTCTCAACGAGAGGAGGAGCCATCCATGCTTAGAGGCGAGACAGTCGACTTGACACTCGAGCTCGGGGATTTGCACCACGTCGAGGCACCCCGTGACGGGGTTAAGGAACCCATGGGTGGTTTTGCCGAAGAATGTTCCTCGATAGAACAAGACGGGAGGATTTTGGAGTGAGGAGTCCATGATACTAAATTTTAGAATATGTGATTTAGGTGAGAATTAGACACACATATATAGACGGTTTTGCAAATATTTCCTTATTCAACATGGATTTGGATAGTTTAAGAATATGTGATTTGATTTAGATACATACATGCACACATATATGGGCCGTTTTGCAAATATGTCCTAATTCAACTTCGATTTTGATATTTTAGAATTCGTGATTTGGTTTTGCTACATATTTGTGTTAAATTATCACCCAAATCACATACTACGTACTGTAAGGAAATTTTATTTTTTTACTGTATAGATTAGGAGATTAGGTAGTTTTCGTTTTTGGAGATGAGATGTACAAACTTTGCGTGTATACAAAGATTGACATTGAAAAGATTTTCTGAAATCGCCTTACTACCAATATGTAAATTATTACTTAATGGAAAGAATTTATTGACGCAAAACGGGAAATTGTATGCATATACGTGGAAAATGAAAAAAAATTTCAAGATTCAAATTTTTGCAGTGCAATATGTAAGAGATAAAATAGCATTGTTAATCAACGCATTTGTTCAAACATAAACTCTTATCTTTTATAAAAAAAAAAAAGTACCTAATGATAATTCGTGGGGAAAAAGAGGATTGTGATCTGATAGGTGATCATCTTTGCTTTTATATAATAGAATAGATTAGGCTCTTTTTTTTTTAATTCCTTTTTCTTGCACTCTCTTTCCATTTTCTGCTTTTTAGTTTTGTTAGTTTCTAAAGCAATTCTCCTCAACAACAATATATATACTGGATGTTGAGCGTATCGAAAACTATCTCTCATTGATAACAATTATTTTTCCAATAAAAAAAGAGATCAGTAATTTTGAGTTATAAATCTATTGCGTTTTTGTTAATTCACTTCTAAATATTTTAATTGTATCAATTTAATCATAAACATTTTCGCGTTTTATTAATTGGCTGAATATCGTTGACGTGGATGTCGACCATCTTACATGTCATGGCCAATGCCGACGTCAACAGTTTTTTTATAATATTATAATATTTTTCTAATTTTTTATTAATTCTTTTCTTTTCTTCTCTTTTGCTTCTATATTTTTTTTAAAATTTTTTTCCTTTTCCCTTCTCTGTTTTTTTTCTTTTTTTCCCCTCCTCTGGCCATTGCTGGCATCATTGATTACCAACAGAGGGAAAAAGGGAAAAAGAAAAAAGTGAAGAAGGAAAAGAGAAGAAAAGAAAAAAAATAATTATTTAAAATTTGAAAAATATTAAAATATTATTAAAACTTGTTCATGCCAATATTGGCCTGTGCTATGTAGGACAGCCAACATTCACATTAGCAATTTCCAGCCAAAATTAGCCCAATAAACTTACTTGGCACAATTAAAAGGTTTATGACTGAATTGACAAAAGTGTAATAGGTTAATGATTTTTTGGACAATTTTTCCCTCAACATGCGTCACGGTGGCCATCTCTAGCAGCACAAACTTTTTGCGCTAGCGGTCACGAATGACGCTAGAAGAGTAACAAGAAAAAGGAGGAATTTTCAAGATGTTGTGGCAGGCAATTGACTTCAAAGCTCAATCGATTTTACGAAATGGCTTGAAAGCTATTGATTGTACTATAACCATGCTTGATTGATCATGTTGATCACATTTTACACACTCGTGAAATCTCTCTAATTGGCTCATGACCCACTAGAAACATGGAAGCATTCACCCGATTTTAGTGTACTTCGTCAAAGAGAGATGGGATTCATTCCCTTTGCCCAAGCCACCTACATTATGTAGTGGAGGCTTCCGAAAAACTCTTCCAATGATGATTATCAGGTCAAATTGAAAAACCCATCAATGGTGGAGCCCTCCAATTAGACCAGCATTAGGAGCTATTGATTTGTACATTGTATTCATAGTAACCAGCACAAGATTAAGTGGTATTGTTTAATGATTACATTTAAGAATTTGTTCCACCGTACGATCGGGGAAAGTATTCGGTGGATCGGTTCCATCACGTGGCAATGGTACTGCCTGACTGCCGATTATGCCATGTTAGTAATGTGACCCCGCATGTAAAATATTTTTTTGATTGATTGAACGGGAGAATCGCGAAAATAGTCATTGCGTTAGGTTTATCGTTTTATTGACCGTCATAAAACTGTTAATTATCTTACCTTCATTGCTTAACTTGCGTGTACATGTGGTATGTTTAGAATTTTGACATAAGATTTATATAACAAGAGTTGAATTATTATCTTAGTTTTACAAGTCGAAGAAGGTCAAGACGAGATATTAAAATTTGGTGCGATGCAATATTATATGTAAGAGATAATGTATATAGCGATTTGAAAATTAAGAAATCTTTAAATATATCACAATTTGAGGATTTATACTGTAAATTATTAATTTCTAAAGTTGACTATCGGAAGTGATTGCCAAGTCAAAATCCATCAAAATGTTCTTGTAAGTGTAAGACTAGCCTGGAGCACGCGTGCCATTGCCCTTCGACTGTTCTTATGCAACATCCATTGGGATATTTGCCCGATGAAATTTTTTTTTTTTTTCATTTTTGTGCACTATATAATTTATTTGTATATAATCCGGTGAGAAAATAAAGAGAGCAAGTGACACCATAAATATATTTTTTGACCAAAAAAAAAAACAAAGACATCATAAATATTCATTTTTTAGATTTGAAAGTTGTAATGCGTGTCGAGAGAGAGGTCAATATTTGAAAATACAAATTAACTCGTAAAAGAAATTTAGATGATGGTAAGATGAGAGAGATTAATAATTAATTATGAAAATTAATTTTTTTCATAGGATTAATTGACAATTCTCATGACGTGAGATTTCGTCCATATCACGATAATATGTTACTATACTACATTTTAACAAAAGATGTGGGTATCTCAATACAAGTTAGGACTTGGGACCAGTTATTATTATTAGGAAAAAAATCATCAAAAACCCCAAACTATGTCACCTGTGACACATTTATCCCGAATTTTTTTTATGACACCAAAAACCCAAAACTATGCTATTTGTGGCACATTTACCCAATTGTACTTTAGTCCATGGGCATTTTCGTCTTTTTTGCTTTTTCTTTTTTTTTTTTTTTCCTTTCTAGCGAGGGCCGCCCTCACCTGAGTCGGGCAAGGGTCGCCCTTGCCGGCGTCAGGCAAGGGTTGCCTCGCCGGCGTCGGGCGAGGGCGGCCCTTGCCGGAAAGGAAAAAAAAGACGAAAATACCTATGAACTAAAGTACAATGGGGTAAATGTGTCACAAATAGCATAGTTTGAGGTTTTTAGTATCACAAAAAAAAAGTTCGGGATAAATGTGTCACAGATGGCATAGTTTGAGATTTTTAGTGGTTTTTTCCCTTATTGTTATTATTTTGGCATAATTTTTTACTATTTTCTCTCGACACATAACTATTGCCCTTCCCCTCTATTTTCCATTTTCTCTCAACTCGACCCGAAAACCAATTTTCGCAAAATATAAACGAGATATTTGGACAATAAGTATAACCACAAAATGGTAAAAATCAATATTAAACCTCAACTGCTTCACTAAGTCAAGAGTCAATTATTGGTATGGGGATATAATGGTAAATTTGAGGTGGACAACAAAACTTTGAAGTTTGACTTCTATATATATAATATATACTAGTACTTTCTATTGTTCACTAAATTGAAGTGGATTCAAGTTAGACGAAACCAAATGCTGGAAAGAGAAGAAGATGCAACATTCGAGTTTGGCATGGTGCCTTAAAGGCAAGATATTATCGTATTGCGATCTATCTGAAAATGTCGAACCTATATCGTGCACTTAAGGCACACATACATGTTGAGTTCCTCAACCAAACCGTGAAATCACACTTACCTAATAAGGGCATCAAGGTCTTGGTCTTGGCACAAAGATGTCAATGTCAAGGAAAGCTAAGTATTATTATTTCATGGAGCATATAATGTCCAAAAATGGTGGTTCGTTTCTTGTCCGGCTTAAATTTGGGAAGGTCAAATTTTCCCTTTTGTTTTTTTTTTTTATCATCTCAATTTTAGCTAAAAATCGCTAATGTGATGTGGATAATTTTACAATTTTTACTTTTGTTTGGAATTTTTTTATATCTTTTTTCTTTCTCTCTTCTTCTACCGGTTGTCGAGCCTCAACGACTGCCGGCGACTAGCCACGGACAATGACCAGCAAGGGTTGCTTGGAGATGGCGAGGCCGACCCTTGCTAGCCTCGGGCAAGATTCACCTTGCCAGAACCGGTGAGGTTGAGTCTCACTCGAAACTAGTGAGGCTAGTGAGGTCGCTCCTCGCCAGATCCCTGCGAGGGTGACTTCACTTGAGGCCTCGAGGGTGACCCTCATTGGTTGTCACTTGGGCCGGTTGTCGGCTATCATTGAGGCCTAGCGATTGGTAAAAGAAGAAAGCAAAAGAAAGAAAAGAAGAGAACAAAAAAATAAAACAAAAAATCAAAAATAACAATAAATTACAAAAATTGTTCACGTAAGCGCTGACCGTGTCACGTATAATGGACGGCGTCAACGTCAGCGATTTCCGACCAAAATTGGTTGGCCAGAGGTTCTAAATTGTTAAATCATAAAAAAAGTTTAAGATTAAATTAGCCAAATTGAAAGATTTATAACTGAATTTACATAAATACAATAAGGTTTATGACTTCTTTCTGTAGTTTTCACCGGCAATTCTTTGTATGCAGAAAGTTGAAGGTTGAACCGGTACACGAAGACGAAAGTTCCGCGTTAGAAGCGAAGGCAGTCGCGCTCGTTCTAACGTTTTAAAACATTGCCCATCTAAGTTTGAAAAAATAGAGGGTCGCTAGCCAATGGCAGGGCAG
This sequence comes from Syzygium aromaticum, assembly GCA_024500025.1. Taxonomy (NCBI): domain Eukaryota; kingdom Viridiplantae; phylum Streptophyta; class Magnoliopsida; order Myrtales; family Myrtaceae; genus Syzygium; species Syzygium aromaticum. Next base: position 37,673,631 of record CM044892.1, read on the forward strand.
AATGAGGAAAATGTACATACAATATGCTCATATTCTACGCACGATGATGGCGACCTCATCCATGCATCACGATGCACCTATCCTTCTGCGGATAAGTCAATGGGACGGTAGTTACTCGGAGGAGGGGAAAACGACGTGCATGCGCTTAAGTTATTACAGGAGGTCTTCCTTGACGACATGTCTTCACCTGGAGAAGTCACCCAATTTTTTCACAATTTCCTAAACCTTTTTTAAAATTTATTGTATTTGTGTTAATTCCGTCCTAAACCTATTCAACTTATGTCAATTTAATCTTAAACCCAACATTTTCGCGTTTTTCCAATTGAGTCCATCCGGCTAATTTTAACTGGAAATCGCTGACGTAGACACTGGCAGTTCCACGTAGGACGGTCGGCTCTAATAAGAACAGCTTTTTTTATAATTTTTATTAAAAACACTTGACCTTTTTACTTTTTTTTTTTTTTTTTTGCTTTTTTCTTTCTATCAAGCTTGGTGAGGGTCGCTGGTCACGGGGGAGGGCTATCCGACCCCTCACCGACCACAAGCGAGGATCGGCAATCCTCATTGGCCACTGTGCAAGGGTTGCAAAGCCCTCACTAGTCACGAACAAAGGTTTGGAATAAAACAAAAAGGAAAAGAAAGAAACAAAAGAAGAAGAAAGAAACTTTAAAAAGAAATTATAAAATTTATCCACGTCAGCACTGGCCGTGCCACGTCGGGCGACTGGCGTCTACGTCGGCTATTTCCTACAAAAATTGATCGGAAGGACTCAATTAGCGAAATGTGAAAATGGTTAGGACTCAATTGACACAATTGAAAAGTTCATGACTGAATTAACATAAATACATTAGGTAAATAACTCTCTCGATCATTGCTAATCCTATGATAAGCGGGGCATGACCGTTGTCTCTCTATCTCTATCTAATAAGTGCAAATCCTAACCGATACGCGTATGGACTGTTGACCCGATCCTCTCGAGAAGAGGTTGCCCGTTCCAGAGTTAATGCCAAAGTAGGGAAAGTTGTTCGAAGGGCATGGACAACACGAGATGCATTGCGTCTTTCTTTTCTCTTTAGTGCGCGGTCATCGATCGCTTCCGCGCGGTGCGAGAAGAAAATGGACTCTAGGCTCTTGGAAATGCAGCGACAGTGACGTGCGCTTTCTCATGCCGTCTCCTCCCACGTGTCCTCCACCGAAGATGATTGGACGTTAGGGTTTCTTTCGCCTCCCTCGGTTAAAAAACGTTGGACTAGGAGATCGGAGAGAGGGGAAATTACCAATTAAAATAAAAAGTCGTAAATTTGTTTGTATTTGTACCAATTCGGTCATAAACATTTCAGTTATGCCGGTTTGGTTTTTCTCTGATCAATTGTGCCAATTGAACTGTCAGACTTTTCACATTTTGCCAATTGAATCCGTCCAATCAATTTTAGCCGGAAATCGTTAACATGGACGCTGATCGTTCTACGTGGCATGACCGTTGCTAAAGTGGATAATATTTTGTTTTATAGTTTTCTTTTAAAATTTTCTAAATTTTTATAATTTTTCCCCTTCCAAGCTCAAGGAGGGTCGTTGGCCAACCCTTGCCAGTCACAAGCGAGCCAAATCTTGCCGATCACGGGCGAGGGTCACGGCCCTCACAAGATCTAAGCAAGGATCGAGACCCTCGCCTCTGACTGATGAGGGCTTTGTGTCAAAAGGACAGGAAAAAAAGAAAAAGAAAAAAGAAAAGAAAAATAATTATCCACGTCGGTAATGGTTGTTCTACGTGGTACTATCGGCATCCATATTAGCGATTTTCACTAAAATTTGCCAAATAGACTTAATTGGCAAAACGTGAAAATGTTTAACGCTCAGTTGACACAATTGAGAGGTTTGAGATTAAACTGGTACAAATATAATAAATTTATGACTTATTTGGTATTTTTCCCGATATGGAAAGCGCAATTTACTTTGTCTCATTGGTTTAAATTTTTAGGCTTGGTAGATCTTGCGCAGCGTACAATGATGTTCACCCATTTGTATATATCTAATGTATTTGGATTACACGTGCAATAATTATACCTCTAAGTTATGAGAAGTATATCTCCATGCATATTTTGCACGCAGCTTGATGGCCTCTTTTTTTTAAGTCAAATTGAAGGATAGTTACCAAATAAGCCGTGAATTTTTTGTACGGATGTTAATTCAATCATAAACTTTTCGATTTTATCAATATAGTTATAAACCGTTGAGCGAAATTCCAATGTAGTCCTTCCAGCATCGGTTTTAGACTATATTGGCAAAATCGAAAAGTTAACGACTGAATTGATATCCATATAATAAGTTCAGATTCAATTTAATAATTTTCCCCATATTGGGTATACGAACTAGTTCATAATGATTTAAAGTATCCCTTTATCTTAAAGTAAGGGAGAAACATCAATAAAGGGGACTGCATAAATAATCAAAGGCCGCCTTGATCATCATATGATCTCATGAGTCTCTCTACACGTATTGAAGACAAGTTACCCAAGAGAGCTCGAGACTAACATTGATTACATTTGAATATTGCACGTCACAGCGCAACTCCAAGAACATCAGACAAATTTATGGTCAACTCCACACTGCCATGGCATATTCTATATTTGGATATCTTTGGGAAAGGGCACTTGGAAATGTCACAAGAAAAATTACGATATATTATAAGTCGCAACTCGTGAGAAATTCTTTTATCGAGTATGATTTGTCAATTCTGAAGTTGGTTTGTTTTCTTAAAGTTATTAATTGATTGGCAGAGTGGTGTAGCAAATTCCGACCAATATGTCATTTCTGAGTTGATATTGGATCTAAAGGTCTGAAACCAAATTTCTATCCTAAGAGAATGTTGATATAGGCCTCGAATTCGACAGTTTTTGTCGTAAGATTGAATCGGTAAAGTCTGTTGTTATTGTTTAGCGACTGAGTGGTGTCGCAAAAACTTCAGCCAATCTGTCATTTCAAAGTTGGTATCGGATTGAAAGGTCTGAAACCGAGTTTTCATCCTGAGAAAATATCGATAGGGGCCTCGGATTCAATGATTTTTTCTCGTGAGACCGAATGGGTAAAGTCTAAAGTTGGCTTTTCGAACTTGTCCATCGGTGCCCGCTTTTTGACAAACTCACATAACCGTGATTAAGATGGGACTACGCGACCAATTACCATGTAACTTGTTTGTTATTTGGGATGCGAAACGATGCCATGTTGTCCTTTTGTAGCCGAAGCGAGGAATTGTACAAATTCGGACTTGGATTCTAGGGGGCTTTGCCGCTGACCCTGTGCAGTCTCTGTTCTCTTTTCTCCATCTTTTTACCAAATGGAGGAGAAGAAGAAGGTGAAGAAGGAGAAGGAGAAGGAGAAGGAGAAGGAGTAGTTCTTGAAAAGCGTTAACGCATGTTTTGAGCTCCGCACGGCGATCCACAGGGTGTGCGCGTTGACATGTCAACGCACGCGGTCAGCGCGGCGAAACCCATTTTGGGCAATAGAGAAAAATCTATGCTTTTCTTCTGCAGATGGAGCGGTCCACAAAATACCACAGCCATCACAGTGCTGTGACGCTAGCTGACTTGCTATGCCTGCCCCTCCGTTTGTGCCATGGCATGAAAGCGAAATGGTGGCGAGACGCCATCATCATTATCTCTCGCTGAATTTCCCATTCTGTTGTGGACGACCACTAAAAACATGAGCGACCAATTGTAAGGATGGTCGGATTTCATTTGATCTTGCGAAATCTTTTTTTGTTTTTAAAGACAAAGCCTTCGTTGTTTCTATAAAGCGAAAAAGATAAATTTTGCTCCTCTCTCTCTCTCTCTCTCGCCGTTTCTCTCCTCTTTCTCTCTCTCTCTCTCTCTCTGTGCAAACTTGGTGGTCGTCGTACAGGGCCCGAGCTGCTGCTTATCTTTTGTTTACATACAACATCACGCAGAGAATTATGTTACCTTAGGGATAAAGATACCACAAAAGAAAAAAGGAGAAGGGAAAGTTTGTGCTGTTTAAAGTCCAGTCGACAGGTGTGTCTGGGCTCTTTTGTTGTGGTTCTTGGGGGGATTTTTGTTGCCCCCTTGTTCTTGCTTTGCAAGATTCTGTGCATTTCTGGGTGTTGTTTGGTCCATCATCAACCAAACCTCTCTGAGGTTTTGATTCATCACTGAAGAACTGGGAATGATAGGAAGGAAGCGTTTTATGGGCTAGAAGATTGTAAGCTCTGATTATGGCTTCTTTTGAGGGTTTCTCTTGTGCTGTTGTTGGCTGTTCACTTTCCTTTTCTGTGAGGACCAAGAGAAAGATAGTTTGAGAGGTTTTGAATTCTATTGGGAAGTTGGTTTTTTTCAAGGGAGGTGGAGCTGAATTTTGTTGGGTCTGCCTAATCTGTGTCTGGTGGTTGAGAAGTTTCAATAAAAAGTGGTCGCTGGGTTTAGTGGTGGTGCTTCAATTGTTTTGCTGATATTCTGGAAAAGCAGCAGAGAGAATTTTGTGGTGGTTCTATTGCCTAAGCAGGGACAGAGTTATCTTGGTCGCATCTGTTGCTTTACTCACCTGGTGAGTTCCGCTCTAATTTCAACTCGTTTTTCAGTTCTCCAAGATTTTCTGGTGTTCTCAGATCAAATTCATCATTATGTTAGTGTATCTTATTGTAGGATTGTAGCTTCTATCGGAACTTATTAATCTGTTGCTCACAATATCAAACTGGAGGATGTCTTTTATTATGCGGTGAATTGATATTGAGGACTTAATATTTTCCATTTTCAACTAGGTTTATTTATGCTGGAAGTTTAGTTGCAGAGTTTGCTTCTGGTTCTGGGTAAATTTATGATTGTTCCTCATGCTGTTCATAGGAGGCAGAGTAGCTGCCATCTCATTTTCTTTAGGAGAAGTCTAGGTATATGTTGTTTACTTTTCCTATGACTATCAGTTTAAGGGGACTTTCTTGTTGCTGTAGTTGAAGTTTGTGAAGTTAATTTAGTGCAAGAACTGATAGTATTTGGTTCTTTTTGTGCCTCTGAAACGGCAGATTCAGGACAGACTTTGTGCCGGATGGGAAGTGATGTTAATGAAGTTGTGGAGAGATCATATCCTTCATCGTTTAAGGTATAAATTACTTTCAGAATTACACTCTCTTTTTTGGAGTAATTTCATCAATGGTAATAGGCAAGTATTGTGGTAGATTTATTTGAATGAAGGTAATGAATAAATATCATCAAGTACTTATAACTGGGATTGAAATATATTAATTCACTGCAACCTATATATGCAGGTTCACTGTGCATTGTGTGCAGAGCTCATGAGAATAGTTAACAAGGTTTCTAGCATACTACCAGAGATTGAAACAGCTCGACCTCGATGCTCGGCTGGAATACAGGCACTATGCTTGTTAAACCGTGCCATTGAGAAAGCCAACCTACTTCTCCAGCATTGCAGCGAGTCTAGTAAGCTCTACCTGGTAGGTATCTGATTAAGAAGGTAGATATGGCTGTTTTGCTTAGAATTATAAGGGCCACCGGGCAAAGGATCACTTCTTGCTACTACTATATTCCTCATTTTTCTGAAATGGGGCATTATATCTTATGCATAGTATCATAGATTCAGGCTGTCAAGTAAGTCGAGTAAGTGTGCAACTTAAAGGAATTAGTTTGGAAACTCTGATCATGTTACAATCTCCAGTGATTCAGTTGTTTGATTTTGATACTTCCTTATCGGTAGTTAATTTTTTGCATTCTGTTGTTTTAAAATTACAATATATTGAGAAAGAGAGGACGTTAAAGTACATGTTTTAATGTCAAGTCAACAGAATAAAATAAGGTTTTCTCAAGCTGGTTATCTTCCACAGATCATGCTTTTCCTCCTTCCTTAATGGTCCAACTTTAATCATTTCAGGCACTAACTGGGGATACGATAGTCACAAGATGTGAAAGGTCAAGGAACATGTTGGAGCAAAGTTTAGGCCAACTTCAAAATATGGTTCCAGTATTGTTGGCTATAGAGGTTAGTTGTCGCACCATAGCTGTAAGCTTAATAAACTTAGTATTTGCTATGCTTGCTCTCTAATAAACAAATGTTGCAGATCATATTAATTAGATGGTAATAAGCAACTGATCTCTGTGCAGATATCCAAGTTACTAGATAACCTAAGGAGTGCAACATTTATCCTGGAACCGTCTGAAGATGACGCAGGAAAGGCGGTGCATGACTTGATTCGGCAGGGTCCTTCAGAATCTGGTTCAACCGAAAATTCAGAACTAAAAGCTCTTCAATTTGCAGCATCAAAGCTTTTTATTACTTCGCCAAAGTCAATATTGGTGGAAAGAAGATCGATCAAGAAGCTACTTGACAAAGTCGGTGAAAGTGATCCAAAGAAGAAGAAGATTCTACTTTACCTTTCATCTCTTCTGAAGAAGTATGGGAATTCTATTGTGAGCGGGCAAACACAGAGCGTCCGCATGGAGAATGAAGGAACATATTTGACGGCTAATTCCCGACATAATTCAGTCTATACAGAAGCTGCTGAAGTGGCCGAGACTCATTTACGAGGGCACCGTGAGGCTCAAGTTGATGTTTCTGTTGACGCAATACTCCCTGAAGAGTTCAAATGCCCGCTCTCTTTGAGATTGATGTATGAACCGGTTGTTATTGCTTCTGGACAGACATTTGAAAGAATGTGGATCCAGAAGTGGTTTGATGAGGGTAATACTTTTTGTCCGAAAACAAAGAAGAAACTAGCCCACCAGTTATGGACCCCAAATACTGCCTTAAAGGGACTAATATCACAGTGGTGTACAAGACACGGACTAGAAATACCCGACCCTATCATACAGCAAGGAACGGTACATCCGTGGGATAATTCTAGTACATCGATTGCTAGCCTAGGCAGTTCGCTGAATGATCTACGTCTTCAAGTGGACTTCAGTAATGTCTCACTTGGGTCCCTGGGGAGCAGCAATAACTCCGAATCTTCGCTTCGAAGATTAGCAAATGCATTTAGTCCTGTGACCTTGCATACAAAAGACACGAGGCAAGACCATTCTTACGGGAGTGTTGATGAGGAATATTTTGATATCTTTTCTACACTAACCGAACTCCCGTGGCAGTCTCAGTGCAAGGTGATTGAAGATTTCAAAAGCAATTTGGAATACAATCACCAATCTCTTCATTCGGCATCAACTGAGAATTTCCTCGAACCGCTCATAAGATTTCTGGGGAAATCACGTGATCTGGGCGATGTAAAAGCTCAGAAGACCGCGTTGCAGTTATTACTCACGTATTTGAAAAAGAGCAGGTTTGTACTGCGGTTACTAGTTGTGGTTGGTTTCCTTATAGAAGATAATTTCATGGTTCTTCCTTTCACCCTTCTCTTTCGACCAAATGTAGTGAAATAACGGGGGTGCTGCTTCATGCAGATATGAAGTAATGCATGTCCATCAAGATGGATTTTCCATGTTGGCTTCCTTTCTTGATTCGGAAGTAGCTGAACAAGCCTTCGCCATTATGGAGATTCTGTCTGCTCAGCCGGATTGTAGACTGAAAGTCGCTAATTCCGGTGCTATTCCTTCTACTTTGGAGACCCTTGACTGCGAGATCAGAGACCTTCATGTGTCCGCCCTTAAAATCCTTTACAACCTCTGCTTGTGTACTGATCTCCGTCCATATGTTATACCCTGCATCCCGAAGTTGGTCCGTTTTTTAAAGGATGGTGAATTAGCGAAATATGCTCTTCTTATCATCAGGAACTTGTGCGATATTGAGGAGGCAAGGATCTCCATCACCGAGACCCATGAGTGCATCGCCTCTGTCGCCGAACTACTCGAGACTGGGAGCAACGAGGAGCAAGAGCACGCCGTGGCTATCTTTCTTTCTTTGTGCTCTCAACGCGTACAGTATTGTCAGTTGGTACTGGATGAGGGTTTTGCGGTCATCCCAGCCCTCGTGAGCATATCCATCAATGGCACTGAGAGATCGAAAGTTTGCGCTATGGAATTGCTCCGGCTCTTACGAGATGCGAATGACAGCGATGGTTGTTATTTCTCAGACCTGGATCCCCCTACGCAAGGAGACCCTGGTTATCACTGCTCGGAGACGAAACCATCTTCCAGGATGCCTGGATTCTTCGGACGGAAGCTCTCGATATTTTCTAAAAAGCCTGTTTCTGCTGTGCCACGAAAGAAGAAATGAAATTCATAATCGGGTTATTTCGCGATCTCACAACAACTTGATTATCTGGGCGGCGAAGAATTCTCCGTTTATTAAGGTTCTTCTTCCTTTAAACTAGAATGGAGCAACTTCTGTGGATTGTCTCGCTGCTAGGCATGTATGTAGCTGGGGAATTTTTGTTAGGCAAGCTTAGGCTAGATCAATCTTTGATGGGTAGTGTGTAGGGCTGTATGATTGGTAGAAATGTGCAGTTTTTTTTTCATGTTCTTGTCAATTGGAAAGGGCTCTTGTTTGTAGCTTGAATGAAATCCCTGCTCGCAAATCGGTGATTGTGGCCATCTTAACTGAGAGTAACGATTCAAGTTGACGGATAGCGGCATCTACCGATGTTCCACACATACAAATTTTAGCTTATTCGTCATTCCCGCGACCCTTCGCTCGACATCGAATGAAATTCGAGGGACACGCGGTCGTTCGTTCCGTCCTCCAAGACCGTGCAGTTTATCAAGCTCTGTGGCGGAGAAGAAAGTCGTGATTCTTCTCTTGAATTAACTTAAATTTCACAGACTGTCTTGTCTTGCGGATTGAGATGTCAAGAGAAATCGGTTGGCAGTTGATGAACGAGTCAAAAGGACAAGCGGACGGGTTTTCATGGGCAATAATTTCGTGCAAGAATGCTCGTTTTGACCAGGGATTTTCTCTTCTATTCTTCTCCCTTTCGTACTACTTTTTAGTCTTTAATCCTTTACTTGTCCGGCTGCGTATGGGCTCTCGTTTTTGACCCGCATCTTTGCACAGCAATACAAGGGAAATTTCGGTGAAGCACAAGGTGGACAATGCTATCAACTCTAGCCAAAGTTGAAGCACTTTCAGCATTTTTTTTTTTTAATTCATGCCAGAGATACATTAGGAGGTCCGGAACATCGAACGAAAATTCTCGTCTATAAAATTGAGGGCGCATTTGTTTATTTCCGCTACTTTTCGCACCCAATGTGCCAAAAATATCCTCAAAAACATAGGAAATGTCCTTTCAAAAGTCATTCATCAGACACTTTCTTCACTTTTTCGGGTCGTTATTGACTCGTTGAAGAAGGAATTTCGATCTCACGGCTTGCAATTGAGATGGCAGTTTTGCACGTTAAGATCATTGAATGAATAAAAGATCGGTTTAGAGATGGAGGGCTGACATTTTCCAAAATTTTGAAGGTCATTTTCTTGTCTAGTTCATGGCCGTATAGGGCCAAAAAAGCTGGAGGAAAAATCCGATATGTCCAGGGAAAATTCTGGGGTTTTGACCCAGACTAGGCAGGGAATATAGCTTTAGGACACATAGGAAAGACACAAAATTTTTGTTGACAATTTCAGTTTTTTCCAAGCTCAATTTTTTATAGGATTAGCTCTGTTAATCATTGTTTTGGGAAAACCCATTTCATTAATCACGGGATTAAGTTGCTGCCTTTGTGCAAACTCACTTTTTTGTAAGCACTGCTTGATCAATGGCCAAGCACCCTTTTCTATGTGCTGTTAAAAATGAGGTATCAAAAGAAGCAGCAACAGAATCAATGGAGGTAGAGAGTCTTGTGTCAATTGAGGCAATTTTGTCTAATTTCATGTCAAGGAATCTGTTTCTCTTCTACCATCCTATCGATGGCTTGTAAGCATGGATGAGGATGGTGACATGGGTCCTCTCACTTTGTGTCAAAACCCCGGTCAAAATCATCCCAAAATGTAAGCAACATGAAGATAATTCCCCCTGGAAGTTGCGTGATCTAAGCATTAGGCCCTGATGCAAGCCTCTTCGCGTCAATTTCCTAGTGTCGACGCCATGGTACATCGAAAGATTGTGTTTTCGCCGGATAATTGTATTTCTCATGCACTTCTTTATGGATGAATTCATCGAACTGATGTGTCACGTACCCAAGATCTGTCAATGCTTCGTATGTTAGAGCTGTCAAATTTAATGGAAGATCGTAAATCTTTTGCAAAGATCTGATGAAAGTTCGCACGGGGTGGGGGCACGGACTCATATTTAAGAGTAAAAATTGTAAATTAGACGATCTGAGGGATAAGAAGCTGGAATAGCTCAGTTGGTTAGAGCGTGTGGCTGTTAACCACAAGGTCGGAGGTTCAAGCCCTCCTTCTAGCGCTTTTAGATTTTTTTTTTAAAACAAGATTTAATTAAAGAGAAACTTTCATTTTATTTCCTTAGCATTTACAATACACGTGACTTTCAAGAAATAAAATTATATTTTCATTTTTTTATGAAGTCTCTACTTTAAGATTGATTTGTGTAAAAAATAAAAATAAATAAAGAAAATGGAGAAAAATAAACTAAGTGAAATACTACAAGAGAAATGAATGTCAATAATGATACTTTCACAATTTGATGAATATATCAACAGGACATATAATATATTTAACAGAAAAAGAAGCACAACTAAGTAAAAAAGAAAAATAAAGGCCGCAATAAAGAAAATGTTGAATCGAAAATTTTGGATATTCATTATGTATATTTGATTGATGGCTTAATTAATGCAAAAAATATTATTCATCAATAAAAATAATATATAATATCATCTTAGGCTTTGGTTAATCATTTTTTTATGAGTTGAAAACATTATTTTCTTTTATAATTTTTAAATTATTTTATGAATCGATTATTTTTTACCTTAAGTGATCCTTAAATATATAGAATGAGTAACCAATTTTTGTAATTTTATCTTTTTGTTACTAAGACCTTTTCCCTTTTCTGTTTAATTTGTGCTCTTTTTTCTTCTTAGAGTACCTTATTTAGTCCTATTAAAGTGGCTATATTCATCAAATTTTAACAAATTTTTGCTGTTTAATTTTGTTAATAATATTTATTTTGTTAGTAGTATTTTAATCAAATTAGTTTTCTCCCATTTTCTTTTGATTTTTATAGCAAGTAAGGGTAAAAGAGAGATATCCTTAAAAAAAGAAAATGTAATTTTACTCCTTAAAAATCTTGTCCATTGGACATGCTAACTTAAAAAATAACAGAGGACTAACGGTTATAGCAAAATGAAAGCTCGCAGGGGAACTGTGTAACAATTTAAAGTTTGCAAACAAACATGTACTATCCACAGAGTTAGGGGATATTGTATAATTTTCCCTTAAATTAACCCCCCATATTTTGTCGCGATGTTTTACCAAATTATTTTGAAAATTGAGAAATTATAATATAATTGATTGTGTTTCACAATAAACACGTGGTAATTGGAATGTTGTAAATACTTTACTCCCTTTTCAAGGTCTCAATCTCATGTTGGTAGTATGCTATACCTTAGTTGAATTACTTATATACTTCAAATGTTTGCCCGGAAGCAATGACAAATTTTCCCACAAAGCATTGCGGAAAAAGAAAAAGGGATGGAAGGCCCTTGCCAATCAAGCAAAAATGGCCAGCAATTCAGGACATCCCCTAAAACCCCTGGAAGTAATTGCTTCTTGTGCTTCTCAGCCGTCTCTTTCTATTCTTCCTTCCTTCATTTTCCCCAGCTTTGGCTTTTGGTAAGTCCCAAAACCAAAGGGTAAGATTCTGATGCTGGTGAGAAGGATTCACTTGGTGCCCACCAAAGAGAGTGGGGGCAAAAAGCACTTCATCGAGGGAGACATCTGAAAAATCATGCACAAAGCCATCAGCATCCACAGGAAGGAAAGCGTTTTGCTTGATCAAAGGGGTTGGTTTTCATTTGCGGGCATGGAATGCTGAATAAGCATCCTTGAAACTGAGACTATCTAATGGCCATGGCCTTTCCTTTAAGGTAAAGCTTTGGCCCTGTGATTTGGGTATGGTTGGCATCGTGTAACTCTCACAGAACATAGAAAAAGTTCCTCATCATACATTCACATTTTGTCTTGTTCAGCCAAGGCCAAGATCAACGTTTAACCGAGAAGCCTCGTGTTTCAGCATGGCTTCAATCCTGGTCCAGAAAGCTCAGCCTCCACGTCAGTTTAAAACGGATTAAACGAAATCGCCATCAATGTTTTGCTTCCAAGCTTTGGCGTCCACTTTGGCGAAATCTCCTTGTCTTCACCGTTCAGCTCCTACCTAATCATGCCGACTTAACACCTCTCGTTTTTTTTTTTATTAACAAACTCATAGCTTATAAGCTATGCCATCACTGCAACCCCCATGTATATTTATACTCGAGAAGCTCCAGCTCTCGTCTCATTCTCATTCAACAGACATATTCCACAAGGGGAAAAAAAGGAAAGGCAAAAAGACTGCATTTGGCTCCACCGATATGATGTCGATCCGCGGGAAGAACTTGTTTTCAAGAATAACCCTTCTTTTGTTTGGGTTCTTGGCGTGTTTTACTTCATCCGAAGCTGCCATAAAGAAGTACCAATTCGACGTGAGTCATCATCTCTGTTCGCTTTCGTGGTATTTCGGATCTGCACATGGTGTATTTGTTTCATGTGTATGATGCTGTTGTTTTTTCGGCTAAATGTCACAGATTCAAGTGAAGAATGTGAGCAGATTGTGCCATGCCAAGCCAATTGTCACAGTAAATGGCATGTACCCAGGCCCAACCATATATGTCAGGGAAGGGGGCAGGGTCCTTGTTAATGTGACTAATCATGCACAATACAACATGACAATTCACTGGTAAAGTCCAATCCAGAAGACACCATATCAATACCGATTGGAAATATTCGAGCTGTCATATACTCATTAATTCTCGCTCTCGGTGAATTCCATAGGCACGGATTGAAGCAGTATCGCAACGGCTGGGCTGATGGACCGGCCTATATAACGCAATGCCCTATTCAAACCGGGAACAGCTACACTTACGACTTCAACGTGACAGGACAGAGAGGGACATTGTGGTGGCACGCGCATATTCTCTGGTTGAGGGCCACTGTATACGGCGCGATCGTGATTATGCCGAAGCAAGGCACGCCATTCCCGTTCCCACAACCGGAGAGAGAGCAAACCATTCTGTTCGGTGGGTTAGAAATATGTGCATCGGAGATTTTCGAAAACTTGAAAGAGTCCTAGTTCATGAGACCTAAATAGTTTTCTCAATTCAATTCTTCATGTGTTGCAGGAGAATGGTGGAACTCAGATGTTGAAGAGGTTGAGAAGCAAGGAAACCAAATGGGTTTGCCGCCAAACATGTCAGATGCTCACACGATCAACGGAAAACCAGGGCCTCTCTTCCCATGTTCCGAGAAGCGTAAGTGACCCCTCTAGTTCCAAATCTCGAAAAAAGTTGTCATCACAACCTATTAGAGCCGAGTTTCGGATAATAGCTCAGTTGGAAATTTGTGTTGTTAGATACATTCGCGATGGAGGTTGAGCTGGGGAAGACCTATCTCATGAGGATCATCAATGCTGCCCTCAATGATGAGCTCTTCTTCGCGATTGCGGGCCACAACATGACGGTGGTCGAGGTGGACGCGGTTTACACGAAGCCGTTCACCACGGAGGCCATCCTCATTGCCCCTGGTCAGACCACCAATGTCCTGGTCCAAGCAAACCGAGTGCCGGGCAGGTACTTCATGGCCACGAGGCCGTTCATAGATGTGCCAATCCCTGTGGACAACAAGACCGCCACCGCGATACTCCAATACAAAGGTATTCCGAACACGGTCATGCCCGCCCTCCCCCAATTGCCTGCCCCAAACGACACCGCCTTCGCCCTGAGCTACAATCAGAAGCTCAGGAGTCTGAGCTCGCCGCAGTTCCCGGCCAATGTCCCTCTGAAGGTTGACCGCAAACTGTTCTACACGATCGGGCTAGGCAAGGACTCGTGCCCGACGTGCATCAACGGGACGCGCCTCCTGGCCTCCCTGAACAACATCTCCTTCGTGATGCCCAAGGTTGGGCTCCTCCAAGCCCATTACTTCAACACAAAAGGCGTATTCACCACCGACTTCCCCGATAAGCCCCCGACCCCGTTCAACTACACCGGTGCCCCGCTCACGGCCAACCTCATGACCTCGCAGGGCACCCGGGTCAGCAAGATCGCCTTCAACTCCACTGTCGAGCTCGTCCTGCAGGACACCAACCTCCTGACCGTCGAGTCCCACCCGTTCCATCTCCACGGGTACAACTTCTTCGTCGTCGGGACCGGCGTCGGCAACTTCAACCCGGCCAAGGACCCTGCCAAGTACAACCTGGCCGACCCAGTGGAGAGGAACACGGTAGGAGTCCCGACCGGCGGCTGGACCGCCATCCGGTTCAGAGCAGACAACCCAGGTTAACTTCCTAGCCCAACTTTAACAACCCAAAATCTTGGATCTTGGCCGTACATTCTCACGTTGACGTATTCATGGCATCTCCTTTCTTTCCAGGGGTTTGGTTCTTGCACTGTCATCTGGAGCTTCACACGGGTTGGGGACTGAAAACTGCTTTCGTGGTGGAGGACGGACCGGGACCTGATCAAGCTGTTCTACCTCCACCCAGTGATCTTCCGCCATGCTAATAACCAAAAGCAAAAGCAAAAGCAAATTCATATTTTATTTTCATCCTTCTGTGGATTCACGTCGCGTCCTTGTGTTTCGTTTTCGTTATGTTCCTGCCAAGAAAAGCTGCAGGGAAATTTGAATTCGTTTTGAGATGAAACTGGTGACAGAACTTGTAATCCAATTTGTCTGTGTTTCGCCGGAAATGTTCCCATGACGAAATATAATTTACTGAAAGTTATTCTCCGGTTTTTCAATTAGAGGAGACCGGGTTCTGAGTCTAATTTCGGACAGGAGTTATTCAGGCGTGAACAAAAAGTTTGATTGTCTTGATCACTAAGTCAAATTTCATACAATAACGAAGTTCGACTTATATTTATGAACAATTCAAATGAGTCCATCTAATGATTGGCGATGTCTGAAGTTCATATATACAACATTACGAGGCTATTAGCTTAGAAAGTAGACAACTATAGAAAATGAAATGTGCAATATTCGCAAGTAAAGATAATTGAAAGATAACATTTTGGTTTGTATTCGTGAGAGCTTTCTTTTGGCAGCTGAGTGCTATTGATAATGTCGGATTGGTATTCGCATTTGATACCGTGTTCACTGACCACCGTTGATCTCATTTTCACTATCCATCTAATGACATATGTCCATAAACTGCCATCGATCTTATCTTTTTGTCCCAAGGTGATAACTGTCGTAGAGTTCATATTGTTTGACACTTGTTATTCTCAAAGCAGTAACCGTCATCAAGTTTATATCGCCTTAATACCTGTCTTCCTCAAAGCAGTAATCGTTATCGAGCTCTTCTTGGCTTGACATTTGTCCTTTTTGGGGTAATAACCGTTGTCGAGCTCTTCCTGACTTGACACCTGTCCTTTCCGAAATGATAATCGTTGTTGGGCTCTTCTTGGCTTGACATGTGTCCTTTCCGGGGTGATAACCGTCGTCGAGCTCTTCCTGACTTGACATTTATCCTTTCCCTTGTTGACAGCCTCAATGACAATTTTCGTCAACAACTTTGGCGTCGCTCTTTCAATGACTCAAGCTCTTTCAATTTCAAATTCTCCGCCGATACCTCCTAATGCTTGCTAGCTGTTTTGCTTACGTGAGCTGTCTCATATGGGCTACGTCATTCTTTGACTTCTTTTATTATTATTTTGTTTATTTCGGTTGTTGACAACATAATGAATTATAGGTGTCAACGGTTTGATGTCGAAAATGGCAATAAAAGCTCTAGAAATTGTATATTACTCGACTCCCGTGCATCAAGAGAGAGAGAAGGGTAAATGTTAATGCTACGAAAAACACAAACAATTATACTCGCGATAAATTTATCCCTATTAATTTCTGTTAAATTTTACCGTCAAATTATTAAGCTGAATAACACGTGATGGTTGACGGATGTACCGATCTAAGGTTTTACCCTCCTTTCATCATAAATGTATCAATTTGTGATTTATCATAGTATTAATCTATTTTAACTAAAACTAATAAAAGATAAATTTGTGAGTTTGAAGTTTTTTGTGATTAAAAAATTAGTTCGTGATCAATTGTATATCGGTTTGGAATTTTTAGTGAACAAATAATTAATCTGTGTAAATTTATTAAAGTTTTGAAATTTTTCGTGCTATTAACAGGACAAAAAGGGAATATGCGAAATATACTCGGCAGCACAAAGCCGCGAAGAAAACGAGCGGCGGAGATCTTTTTTATCTATGCGCGAGCCCGACGCCGTACGTCCGATCATTCCACTCGACGGCCTCCTCCCTTTCGTTATACGGACGAAGTTGACTCTCCAGCTGTTGTAATTCCGAAGCGCTCGTCCATGGCGGCGACGGTTTCTGTGACCTCTTCGCTCGCCACCGTTAACCTCCCCAGCTCCCGCCGATTCCGCCGGTCAGTCTCTCCCCCACTCTCTCTCTCTCTCTCTCTCTCTCTCTGCGATTCGTGTACGGAGGTCGTGCTTCATCGGCATTGGAATCGCGTTGCGAATTTCCGGTTTCCTTCTTCTTCTTCTGGTGGCTGAATTCGACCGCTGTCGGCGGCGGCGGCGGCGGTGCAGGTACGGGCGCCCTCGCGTCGGGATGGCGTTCGCGAGCGCGGGAGTGAGCGTGACGGAAGGCGAGGGGAAGCTGCCGAAGCTGGTGCTCACTTCGGCGCATGGTAGGTGAGTTGAGCGTCGTCTTCTGTTCGCTTGCATTTGTCCGTGCTCTCTTTCGGCAACGTGCGGATGGATCTGAGACTGGTGTGATTTGAGGCTGCGGAGGTTTGAGTTCTTCTCGCGTTAAGTGGACCTTCTTGTCGTGTTCTGTGGCGATATCGATGACTGGGACGACGTTGTTTTGTTGCCGTGTTTGGATGGCTCGTGGTCGTCTGCTGTTCTGGGAGTTTCATGCTGCAGAATGTAGATAATCCAAAAACAGGAGATCTATTGCCGAGTAAATGACAGAGAAATTCAGATTACGACCTTCGCGACGTGATGCATTCGCTACTTTAGGATGTCTTGTTGTGATTGATTCCGTGAAAGGTTGAGTTAGCTTTTCGTTGTACTTTTGGATTTGCGCAATCCTGGGGAAGTTGACCCGTGGAGAAATAGGGGAAGTGAGACTTTTCGATGAGCACAAAGAAAGCGACTGGGCAACGTATAGCAGCTAGGCGCATTCCTTGCCTGATCATCTCTTTCGACCTGGTTTTGAATGGTGTGGCGTGAATTCAGTATTATACTTTGTATTCCTCGGGCTTTTTATATGAGTCTGAGCAAAATGCCTCTTCTTTAACTGTTGAAGTATCTTTTAGTTGATCAGCCAGAGTACAAGTTTTAAATTGTTGCAACCTGCGAACGATGTCCAGGTGGTTTAAACTGTAGTTATATCACAGCTCTATGTTTGTTTTACTCAGACTTAAGTTGGGGCCTCAGGTGCAGGCCCATGTGCTGTTGTTTGGCACCTCTGCTTCAAGTTTCGGGAATGTGGGTTGGCAACAGGATTAATGCTATGTATAGTGTTTGAAAAATCATTTTCCTTTTTCCAAATGCTATACATGGATGTGCACTTTTGAGAGGATCTCGCTAAATAGTTGACTCGTATACTCTAAGATTTTATTTCCATCAGTCTGTCGATGAGCATGTTTGAGCTTCTTCATTCACTTAGTTCTACCTTCTCAGTGAGGCGGAGATATATCTCTATGGTGGTTGCATCACATCCTGGAAAGTTGCCAAAGACAAGGATCTCCTATTTGTTCGACCAGATGCTGTATTTAACAAGAAGAAACCAATAAGGTGAACTTATCCATTTCTAACCTCGTTCTCCTTGAATGCATTCTTATAATTTGACAAAAATAGGTGCATATGTCTTACTGAATTTGAGTTTCGGCAATTGGTTTGACTGAATTTCGCAGTATGTTGAAGCATATAAAAAGCTATTTTGGAGCACCGTACATGATACCGGCATGAGAAAGTGACTCCATCAACCTTAATTTGTGCCCTTCTTGTTTACTATTCTGAGTTAGAATAGGCCAACATAGCCTTGAGGTATCACACTTTCTGGTCAGTTCCATAACTTAAGGCCATTCATGTTTGGGAAACCAATACTCATCCAATGACGAAATGGGCAATTCAGGCCTCTATTTAGGCTCCAGCCAAAGACAGCGTGCTGTGGCAATCTGATAAGTCGAAACTTTATGGAAGATGACATCTCAAAAAAATAGAGAGATCACAGAAATTTCATCTAATAGCCCAACTTTACACAGTCTAAGAAACATAAATTTCTTCAAGGTTAATTTGCATAGCTCCGAAGTTTGCTTCAAGTAATCACTGCTTAGTAGCATAACTTGGCTTGTATCTTTGCCTTGAAAACTTGCGGTTTTACCTGCACTGACTTATATTTCCTGGGACAGTGGAGGTGTCCCGCATTGTTTCCCACAGTTTGGACCGGGTCCAATGCAGCAGGTATGCCTTGCCATTTTTCTGAGTGTCTTTATGAGGTTTTCCATTTAGACTCATGATACTTCACAACGACCATATGCTTGTCGTGATGAACTCAACTTTCAAGCAAGAGCCATTCACCCACGGATTACTGTGCTTGTGTCCCAATTGATTAAAACCTCAGCTTGACAATGAAACCAAATGGGACTGATGGAGAAATCTTTCTGAAGCTAGCAATGGGTTAATTACTTATAATTTTTATCCATTCTTTTGTTGGCTGTGCATTTTGTAGCATGGATTTGCAAGGAATGTGGATTGGTCCGTTGCTGAATCCCAAACTGAGGATGGGAATCCAATTGTAACCCTAGAATTGAAGGATGGCCCCTACAGCCGTTCCATGTGGGATTTCAGCTTTCAAGCCTTGTACAAGGTATGACATATTCCCCAAGCAAAGGATTCTGAGCTATCTGTCGTTCTACCCTTGCTCACATGATGCAAGAGCCTCCGGTTAAATAAAGCTCATCAACTCATTTTTGGGTTTCAAGTTTTGATTTTTCCGTTGACCCTAAATCAAAATTTCAAGATTCTTGTGTGATTTAAAGTTTAGTAGCATATGTTAGTAGTTGGAACTAAATTTTCTCTCTTTTGCAGATCTACTTAACAGAGAAGAGCCTTTCTACCGAGTTAGTTATCACAAATACAGACACAAAGCCATTTTCATTCAATACTGCCCTGCATACATACTTCCGTGTAAGTTCTGCGACATAGTGCTCAGTAGATGATCTTAGGACGTTTATTACCCAGGAAAATGTACGTAAATCAGGCTGTAATCTAAAACTTACTGATCGGCGGACCATGGAAAGATTGAAATCGAGGTGGATGTATGAAATATAAGTCAATGTATCTATTTGTGGATATCTATAGGATGAGCACAAATATCAAGCACTGGATTCAAGCAGGAAACGGTGATGTGATTCTGCCTCAGATGAGCCTAATACTTGAGTATATTCCAGACTGCCAAGCAGACGATCATAAATAAAGTGTCGTTCAATAGTTATAACTTCAAGAATTGTGAAATTCAACATATCTAATCTTTTTATCCTATCAATTAGGCTTCTGTAACAGCTGCCTCTGTGAGAGGTTTGAAGGGTTGTAAGACATTGAACAAAGATCCCGATCCAAAAAATCCACTAGAGGGAAAGGAAGAAAGGTAATCTCTCTCTCTCTCTCTCTCATGCATCAGAGTTACTGTAGCATAATTTTATTCTCTGTAAAGCTGAAAGCTAAAGAAAGAAAATGAAGCCCCGATAGTAGACTTGGCAATTTGTCTGTTTTTTGTGTATCTATACAACACTTATAAGAAGGAGGGGAACCCAACCTTATATCTAGCATGCATATGTATTGTCAGTTTAACTACAACTACGTTGTAATTTATTTTCTGCATCACCTGTTTTGAATTCTGCCTAGAAATATCCGTTGTTCTTCAAAGTGACCGTGGCTCACATGTTGGCTTGCCTACTCATGTTTCCCTCACTCTATCAAAATGCGTCACAGTGATGTTATGTTCTCCAGTACATCAGCGTGTCCATTAAGCCTGTTGCTTATGCAGTGGATCTTTTGCTGGAAATTGTACTGTATTTTCTAATAATGCCATGTCTTATCAGGGACGTTGTCACATTTCCTGGGTTTGTAGATTGCATTTATCTCGATGCTCCTGGTGAGGTGATTCTGGATAATGGCTTGGGAGATACTATAACCATCCAGAATACGAAGTAAGTGTGTGTGGAAAACAGCCTGTGATGCTTTGTTGGGATTTGAAACTTTTCCTTCTCCTTTATGGTTTACTTTTGGTCCTCGTCTCTATAGTTGGTCAGATGCAGTCCTGTGGAACCCGTATCTACAGATGGAAGCATGTTACAGAGACTTTGTTTGTGTTGAAAATGCCAAGGTACAGAAGATGCTTAAATAGTTTAATGTAACTTGTTAACTCCAGGTTTTCTATTTATCATGCTGCTGAATCGTGTTCATTTTAAGAAACACTGTAAGGGGTGGGTCAGCCATTTTACTTACTGACTATTTTCCTCTTGATTTTGCGGCAGATTGGGAATGTCCAGATAGAGCCTCAGCAGTCTTGGGTGGCCAAGCAGATACTTAGCATTGCCTGAAGAGCTATGAAGAAACTGTCCTCTTACTTTAATTATTTTTAATTTCCCTTTAATAATCACTAAAAGAAACCTTGAAAACACAAAAGTCTATTGAGCTAGTGGAAATCTCGTTTTCTTATTTTTGGTTTCACTATTGTGGCCAATTGTATTTTTACGTTGTAATAACGTACTCCATGAGGAGACTATACTGCTTGATTTTTAATTTCATGTGCTTTCATGTGTCTGCATTTATTCACCAGAAGTCCCCACAAGTACATATTCCATCTCTGAACAGATGAAAACGAGTTCTATCCCGCATGACTATCTCCCTAGAGTAAATCTTGGAGATCATCTTTGTTACTACATGGCAGTCCTCACAAATACGAAGGTTTTTAAAGACTCGAATGGTCGTCCCTGGTTTGGTGCTGATTAATCCGAATGCAATTGCTAGCTTCTCACTGTGCTGATGAATGGCTGCCTCTTTTTCCTTATACTCAAGATCAAGAAGCGAATTCTCAACTTCAGGTCTGTATCCTTCTAGTTCTAGTTTCTCCACTATCTGATGCCACATCTGGTGAATTTCCTTAAGTTGCGGGTGTTTACAGTCGCCAGCAGAAAATTCATGAACAGACCCATTTATGGTAATGCTGCTGCACCCTGGAAATTTTCTTATTCCTTTTTCTTTCATCATTCTTCTTATTCTCACTGCTTTGTCCCATTCCCCTGATGCTGCAAAAATACTCGCTGCATGAATATATCGACCTCCATGTCCAGGGTCTACTTCCATCAGTCTCTTCCCAATTACTTTGCCTAACTTGACATTTGCGTGCTTTTTGCAGACATTGAGGAGTGCTCCCCAAATGGCAGCATTTGGCTCGATAGGCATTGTCTCAATCACCTCTTTGGCTTCCTTCAGCAACCCTGCTCGGCCAAGAAGGTCAACCAAGCAACCATAATGCTCAATTGCTGGGTTCAAGTTGTGAACTGACGTTATGCTCTTGAAGATTGATTTTCCTTCATCAACTAGTCCTGAGTGGCTACATGCAGTCAAAATTGCAGTAAGAGTGATCAAATTTGGCTTGATCCCTGCTTTCTGCATTTGCATATAGAAATCCATTGCTTCTCTTGCCTGTCCATGAATTGCAAAACCAGAAATTGCTGCTGTCCATATGGAGACACATTTCTTCTTCGATTTAGTGAAAACTTCTAAAGCTTCTTCCATGTGACCGCAGTTGCCATACATGTCTATCAGTGCGCAATATAGCTCTTGGTCTATTTTTATCTGGTTTCTGTCAATATACATGTGAATCCATCTGCCTTGATCCACTGCTCCAAGATGTGCACATGCTGAAATTGAACTTACCAGAGCTACATTGTCAGGTTTAACACGTGCAATCAGCATATCATAAAACAGGTTTAAGGCCTCCTTGTTCATTCCCACTTTTACAAAGCCAGAAATCATCGATGTCCACGAGACTACATTTCTCTCCGGCATTTCTCTGAACAGTTTGAAAGCTACCCCCACTTCACCACACTTAGCATATCCATTAATCATTGTATTCCACGACACAATGTCTCGTCTAGGAGCATGGGCGAAGAGGAGGCGTGCAATTTCCATTCTGCCAAACACGGCATATGCATGGAGCAGGGTGTTGATGGCGAAGACATCCAAGCCAAATCCCATTTTCACAACTCGAGCATGGATTTGCATTGTCCCCTCTGAGGTTGGCAACTTAGAACAGGCTTTGAGTAGGAAAGGCAAGGTGTGAGTATTGTGTGGGACTGAATTACTTATCATCTCACTGTACAGAAGAAGGGCTTGTTCTGGTTCTGTGCTGTCGGAGTATCCTCTGATCATTGCATTCCACATGAAGGTATTTCGGCTGTTAGTCTTGTTAAACAGCATTTGTGCATATTTGATATCGCCAGAACTTGGTGAGCTGCAGAAAGCGAGAAGTCTGCTTAAAGGGATGGGTTCTGAAACAAGTCCTGTTTTGTACATACTTGCATGAATCTGCTTAAGTTCGTCCATGGTCGAACAGACCTCAAGCAGAGACAGCGGTTGCAAAGGAATAGCCATGGCGCTACGCTCTGGATACTTTTGCTTCGGAGAAGGCAAGCCAGTGAAGGATTCGACTGATGAAATCCGGGATGGCAGTTTCTGTGGCTTTAATTCTTGCCAATGTGGATAAGGCCTCTGTAATAAAGGAAAATATCAACTTTGTTGCTTCTGACATGATATGGTACTTTGGTCCGTGTGTGTGCTGTGCTGAGTGCTGGTCTTTTGTGACAGATACTTGTCTCGACTCTGCTGATGGTCCCTTTGCTGTTTGCTCCTGTTCTCATTTGCCCTCAAGTTGCCTATTAAGCTGTAAAATGGCATTTGCCACTATCAACTCAATTGCTAAGCATCCTAAAAGTGATTATTTGTATTGTTTAGAAGAAAATTAGTAAATGAAAAGTACTTTCTTTATCAAGATGAATAATTATGCTAGTTCATTTTTATGAGTGATACAAGTGATCATTATTGGAAAAATATTTTCTGGACATTAGTTTTCCAAGAAAAAAAAGCACATCCAAAGTGGTGCAAGTGCTTTTGTAGTTCAGAAGTGTCATACTTTTATTAAGAGAAAGAGACACATCCTAAATAGCGTAAGTGTTTTTGTAGTTAAGAAGTGTCATACTCTGAATAAAGGGTGTCAGAATTTACTATAGGCAAAGACTCGAAAATGAATATTAAGCTTAGATTGACTTTAATCCATCGGAACATGGATAACAAATTAGATGTTAACCATTCGCAAAACCCAAGAAGAAGAAAGAACTACTGAATTTCTCGAAAATCTTTGTCAATCGTAGCGACATACCGAGGATTAGGACTTCGTGGCATGAATTTTTTTATTCCGGAGCATGATCTGACGTCTCGATCAATCATCGAGCAAATGATAAGCAAATTTACTTCATCAAGTTACGTCTAGAGTTAAAATATATATATAGGGTGTGCATGGCAACGATTATGTACTCTAGAATTGATTCTGCTCAAAAATGATTCTTTTTTATTCTATGCCTGAAAACTGATTCAAAGTATTTGAAGGCTTTTGATAATGGTTCAAAATTTTTATTCTTAGAATAAAAAAAGAACAGTACAAATTTTCTTTTTATTAATAATTTTTTAAAATATTTTAATATTTTTTTCTTTCTTTTTTCTTTTTTTCTTCTCCTCCTTTTTAGCCATGGTCGGCGACCGGCCACAGGCCAGGGTTGGTGAGGGCGAGGGTCACCCTTGTTGGCCTTTTCCAGCCCTCGCTTGAGCCGGTGAGGGTCGCCCTCGAGGCTTGGGCGAGGGCGGCGGCGAAAATCCAGCCCTCACCAAATCCAGCGAGGGCAGCCCTCGCCCAGGCCGCGAGCCTCGAGAGCAGCCCTCGCCAGCTCTGGCGAGTGCTAGAAAAGGTTGGCGATGGCCGCCCTCGTCGGATCCAATGAGGGGGACCCTTGCTTGTGGCACACAAGGGCTGGCACGGCCCTTGCCTATGTTGCTATTGGCTGGTGGCCGACCAAGCAAAACGAATGAAGAAGAAGAAGAACAGAATGAACGGGAAAGAAGAAGAAAAAAAAAATTTCTTTTTCAATTTTGATTCTTGTTCCCATAATGAAGAAGCTACTTTTTTTTTCTTATTGATTCTGTTTCAAAAATGATTCTAGAAATAATTTTTTACAAATTTGTGCCTAGAAATAAAAAGTTTACCAAACGAATTTATATTCTAAAATTGATTTTAGGAATAAAAAAATAGAAATTTTCACTATTTGGCAAGTTGCCAAACGGACCCTTAATCTTTGATAGAGTGCCCACGATTCTATGAAAGAAATATTTTGTACAGTTTTGCATTCACCGGCCGACAAAAAAGGACTCTGAATGGATATACCTTCTAGATCACTATCAAAGCCATTTATGCACTTTTTTTTCTTGAAATGACATGGGGGAACCAAGAAGTCTTCCCACTTTTTGTGACGTCATTAATGAGCGATAGAAAATGAAGTGTGGAATATTATCAAAAAGGGATAATGATGCAAACATATCTTGAACTTTAGTTCAATACATAATGTATGTTCAATAGTCCTTGAATTTTTAATTTGTTTAGTATAGTCCCTGGACTTTTAGTATTGATCCTCGAACTTATTTTAATGAAAGGATTACATTGAATATTTTCATATAGTGCATAGAGTAAATTGAACATGTACCAAAAATTCATAAACGATATAAAATAAATTAAAAATTTATAGATCATATTAAATAAATTAATAACTTAATGATCATATTACATATTGGAATAAAGTTTAGAAAGCGTGGGGCATTTTCTTAATGCAAATGCTCTTGGAAACTTAGAATATCCCATCAAGACGAAGCAAATTGGTCGTGCACAGAAGAGAATCTTTCGTAGATGCGTAGAAGTTAATTGCAAAAAGTCGGTTGATGTCGTTGCATAGGCAAGTCCCGGGCACAGCAAAGTGGATAAAAAAAACCATCGCTTTCTCCCGTCATCGGAAGCAGCACGAAAAAACACACGCCCACGCACACGTTCCTCGACACCGGACAAGGAGATCCGCAATGCCAGACATAGAAATTGCAGGAAAAGGTTCGAGCTTTATGGTTGTTAACGAGCTGTGTATATGGCCTCCCGTGTCTCCAGCTTGCTGGCTTCGTCTTCACCGATGCGCTCATCTTTGGAACCATAGGATTCTTCTCCTTAACCGTTTCCCGCCTTATATTATGCTCCCATGTCGCTTGCTGCAGATGCCCATCGCGCCGTTCTTTCCAAGATCGGCTATATAGTCCACGATCACACTGTTCTAGATTCTCAAACTTGCTATACAACAAGATCGTTTTCATTGGGATTCTGGGTCTCTCTCTTGTGCCTGATAAACGTTTCTGGTAATGCCACAGTAAGGTGGGTTCAGCGAATTCTTGATCTTCTTTTTTTTTTTCTCTTTCCTGAGAGAATGGAGAATCCTCCCAAGTATAGCAGGCCCTATCAGCTGAGGAGCGGTTATGAGCCGTCCGATACAGAGACGGAGTGGCACGAGAATCCACGGCGGGAGCAGAGACAGCACGATGACGATTTGGAGTTTGAAGGTCCGAAAGTCGATTTGAGCCGGCCCAGGAACGTTAGTCCCCTGAAGCTGAGCAGGAGGCAACCTTTCTTTGGTGGGTCTTCTCCTAAAAAAGAAACTGAAGCCGGTTTAGTTCGACGGAGACACAGCAGTAAGTCGCCGTACAAGCCGAGGAGAGATAATGGAAATGCTCTTTCTCCGAAAGGTGGATCAGATGCACGCAGAAATGTCAGTCCTTTATCAAAACCTGAGCACCGAAGGCATATTTCGCCTTATAAGCTGGGAATAGAAGAAAATGCAACGGATGAAAATGAGATTACAATCTCAAACAGGAAGTTAAACCGTAGAACACATTCAAGGGACGATAGGGAAGACCATCCTCAGTTCCTTGATCTGAGTAGAGTAAGTTTGAAATCAAACTACAGTCAGCGATCTGTTACTGCACCGAAACAGAGAGCAAGGGACAGGGAACAGCATAACAACCCAAAGGGAGAGCGGACCATGTCACCATTGGAAAGAAACGTGATTCAGAAACAGCGGGAAGCTTCTCCCTTGAGAAAACCTTCTGTTGGTGAGATTAATGAAATGGTAGCAAATTTAAAGCTCAATAGAGGTCCCATGAATAATGCTAGTATTTTTGAAAGCACAGATTCCATATCACCTGGCGATATTTTCTTTTCTCGGGACCACACAGCTTTGGCATTTCAGAAGAATGTCTTCCCAAGAAATGATGAGCAGGATACACGTTTTGTTCCGATACCCAAAACTGTTCCACAAAGGGACATTTCTCATCAGCGGATGAGATCAAATGGTGGCTCTGACCATAATCCACAAGGGAGTGCATCTAGTTTGAGTGCATCAAGGACGGCCCCAAATTTAAGTTCCAACATAAGTAGGCAAAGCAGCAACAGAAATAGCACTGTGAGTAGTAAGATGAGTGACTTCAGTGCTGGAACAACTGATAGCATTAAGAAATTTACGGCCAACCGTAGGAAGAGCCAAACAGAAGCATGGTTTGCTTGTATGAGGAAAGGGTCATGTAGAACTTCAAAATCACCCGAAGCTACTAGAGCCTTTGATGAAGCCTCCTTCATTGAGAAGGCATTTGTGGTTGAAAACCTGAGGCAGTTTTGGGCTGATAAGCATCAACCTCGTTCTCTCGATGGATTCAGTTGCCACAAACAGGAAGCACAACTTCTTAAAAAATTAGTAAGTTATGCTGCGTAATTGAATTTTATGACCTTCCTTCCTGGTGTTTGTCTGTGTCCTAGTTGATCAATTATATTCAATGTGTTACAAGTAAAGAGTACCCTATGCACTAGATTTTCACCTTTGGATTTCTCTATTTTTATTCTTTTGCTATAAATGTAGTGATAGCATTATATTTAGGGCTGCTCTTAGTATTGGTCTCTCAATACTACCTGAATGGATGATCTATTGAGACTATATCTGAATTCAAATTCTGTGGGATCTGCAGGTGTCAAATGATGTTTGCCCCCATATTTTGTTGAAGGGTCCTTCTGGATCTGGAAAAAGGGCATTAACAATGGCCCTTTTAAGTGAAATCTATGGTGACCAGTCTTGCAATGTATGTCTTTGGTAATAATTTGTATCAGTTTTGCAAGTTTATACGTTAATGGATCTGTAGCTGACTGGTGCCTTAATTTCCCTCCCTGTAGGTAACTCATGAGTTACGATCCTTCCATATCCAGGTACATAAAGATCCTATAGAATTAGAATTATGTATTTCCAGATGTGAAATTCTGGCAATGATGTCGTCTCTTTTGCACTTCCAAAATTTGAGCAGCATTCCTCCTCTCTTTTTTCTTTTTGTTTTGGTTTCTCCTGATCTGCAATTTTTCAACTCTTGCTTTGGACGATCATTTTTCCCAAAAATGACGCTGACGCTCCAACACAGATTATTCTCATGGCTGATTGATTCCCCTGTTTTTCTTGTACTAATCATGACATACTTGGTTCGTGCCTATTGCTTTGCTTTCCGTACATAGGAGAAAAGGCCAACGCAAGTAATTATTCCGCTGGCATCCAGCGCTCATCACGTGGAGTTGAATGTACATAAAGAAGCCAATTCCAGATTTGCACTAATGGCTTTAGTCAATGAAATTAGTAGCAATCATGCAATCATCCCTGAAGTCAGTCATGCAGGTTTCAAGGCAGATTATAAAGGTTCGGCATCTCTTAGAACGAATAAAATTCTTTCTGCATTATGATCCTTTTGTATATTTTTATGAGTTTTTATCTTGTTGACTTCAGTAATAGTGCTCTATGAGATTGACAAAGCAACAGAAAGCCTCCAACACTTGATCAAGTGGATAATTGACTGCTATTCGGATTCTTGTAAACTTATGCTGTGCTGTGAGGATGATGGAACTATTCTTGAATCAGTGAAAAACCGCTGCAAAGTCATCAATGTTGATGCTCCAATCACTCATGAGGTAATTATACGTTGGTTGCTTATTTGACATGCATAATTAAAAAACAATATAGACGGGCAGATTCAATTGAAAATTAGCTTATTTGTTGCTGTTGTTGTCGCTGCTACTTATGATTTAAACTGGAATGTGTGGATGTGCACAGCTTGTGCGTAACATTAAAATGACATATCTTAATTTTTTCAGCATGTATCCATAGGCCTGTTTATACATTCAGATTTTCATTTATCATCTCTCATGTTGCTTCACAGTTAGGCCTAGCCAGCCCTGGAACTAACAGATACAAATTACAAAGATTTAATTGATACAAGCAAGTTAGTAGTTTGTGGAGATATCTTTGGTTTCCATATGATGACCAGGCACAAGTTTAGTGTATGTAGGAATAATGTCAGAATTAGCCAGGTCATCGTTTTATTTTGTTTTCTTGGTTCGGCCGAAGGAAAAGTTTGTACATTTTTAAATCCTGCTGGACAGCATGTACGGTGATCCATAAGGTGATCATTACTATGTGCTAGGCTAGTCTCATCTGTTTCTGCTTTTCTCCTCCTCCGCTGTTAATAGTAAGGATAACGATGTGACAGTTTTATTATCATTATGTGCCATATAAAATCTATGCAGCCAATTATGTTCAGTGGACTCCAAATGTTATAACCAGAGCTCGTCGCTTTTTCTTGTCTCTGCTCATGCCATCTTTCTTTTCCCAGATTATGGAGATTCTCATCCAAATAGCAAGGAAGGAAGACTTCGAATTATCAATGAACTTCGCTGCCAAGATAGCAGCCAAATCGAAACAGAACCTCAGAAAAGCTATTATGGCTCTTGAAGCCTGCAAAGCACACAAGTGAACACCACACTGTCAAAAGCACTTGCTTGGTCTTACTTCATATTTTAATATCTCACATGGAAATTTTCCTTTACAGCTACCCTTTCGTAGATAACCAACCAATTCCATTGGGATGGGAAGAGGTACTAGTGGAACTTGCTGCTGAAATTCTGGCTGACCCAACTCAAAAAAGGTATGTACTTCTTGCATAGGTTATGAGATTCCAGGGCTCGCAAAATGGATTCAACCTGGTAGTGACACAAATCAAAATATAATACACAGAAATTCAAATGTGAAACAGCCCCATATGTTTGCCCGAATTTCAATTGGAATTGACACTTACAGAAATAAATCAGTTCTCTAAAACGTAGATAGGGACTAGAAATATGAATGTGACATGATAAGTTGAATTGCCATGGGACTTCTCTAAGTGATCCCGTTAAGAGGAAGAAATTGTGGTTGGTTGATTTTAAAAGAAATAGTCATGCTTCTGCTTTGGAGTGACCTTTTTAGAATTTCAATTGGAATCGACACTTCCAGAAGTAAATCAGTTCCCTAAAATGTAGATACGGACTAGAAATATGTATGCGATATGATAAGTTGAATTGCCATAGGACCTCTCTAATTGATCCCGTTAAGAGGAAGAAATTGTGGTTGGTTGATTTTAAAAGAATCAGTAATGCTTCTGCTTTGGAGTGATCATTTTAGAATATGATGTTTCTTTCTATTCCCTTGCTTCCTGTTTGTTTGTAGATCTCAAAGTTATACTTTTCCATGAAAGATAACTTCCCATAAAATTCACTCTTTACAACTTTTTTCAGATATAACTGACACTCAAAAAGATCTGAAGATCAGATAAATAGCATAACGCAAGCAATGCGGTTGTTAGTTAAGTGGTCTGCATGTGACAAAGCTCTAATGGAAGTAAGCCTAGGACGATGCAATTCATGTTAGCCTCAGAGAGAACAACATGAGGCACTCTCGACATCCCTTGAAAGCCTTCAATTTTCTTTGCCAATGAAATTGTAATGGACTTCCTAATATTTTCTCCATATTGTGGATGAAAAAACCAAATGATCTTGTTCATGGTTTAAACAGATTATTCTTTATACGGGGAAAGATTCAGAAACTGCTGGTGGATTTCGTGCACCCCAAACTGATACTCCTGGTAATGCATTCCATACCTTTGACGTAGTGGCATATTTATAGTTGCAGGTCCTAATTTGGTGTTCATTTTGATTGCGCAGAAGCTTACGGAACAGTTTTTGAATGCGGTAGAGGCTGGTTCTAAGAGGGACCTGTACTATTGGCATGCTTATTACGTAAGTTATATTCCATCGAGTTTGGTTGTTTGCTATTTATTGGCATTGAAGAGACGGCTTTGCCTATTGTTCTACAGGATAAAAGATTGCCAACTGGGACGACTGCTTTACTGAAATTAGAAGGTAATAGAAATTAAATGGAATGCATATGAAGAACGTGCCATCAAAATGCACTTAACCCGGAGTCCATCTTTCTTTTGGAACGTGTTTAACTTGTTCTAAACGTTACCACGGAGTTCCAAGGACTCCAACGTTTCAGTTTGATTGTGATTTTCTCAAGCCATACAGCGTGAGCACTGTCGCTACCGTGCTTAGCGATCTGCTGCTCAATTTTAACTCTCTTCAAAACAGTGTTGCACTGTTCTCTGTTTTAACCTTCGTAACCTGTATGAGATTTTGGCAGTCCAAAAGGCTTTAGATAAAGCCAAAATCCATTTCTCAAGCAAACCGAGCTTTCATTTTGTATCCTTCCCCACTTCTTTTTCAGGCAAGGCATTAGGGATGGAAGAGGGACGGGTTTGGTTCCAAAACCGTTATAAGTTTTGATATAATATCCCAAACCCGTCTCACTAGAGTAGTAGGGTTTTTGTCAAGTATATGCAATCCGCCACAGTATTTTGTAATAAACAATAATCTTATATTAATAATAAACAACCTCCTATTTGCAAATGCAACTATTAATTCGAAACCCATGAATTGTAAATCTCCAATCGGAATCCTAAGATTAACGATCATAAAAAATGTAAGGTCTAATAATAATTAGAAGTTAGGATTGAACTGGTGATCGTCGTTCAAATATTTGATGTTATACTATATTTGGTTTTTAGTTCTAACAAAATACTATAACTAAGTAATCTAGAGAGTTTTAACAAAGTAAAAGCAACTTGAAATATCTCAACAACCATTATAAATCATAATAGAGTTAATAATGTATATTAACTCAACCAACTAAAATAATAAAGAAAACAAATGGCATTTTAGTAATTATACATATCGGATTCGGATATCGAGTTTCTCAACTATGAAATTCCAAGCTACCCTGTAGGGTTTTTAGCAATTGACCCCAGACCCGTCCCGCTTTCCCAAACCCTCCACCGCTTTACATATCGTTAGGGTTTGGCCTGGTCGGGAACCTTGTTATACTTATCCTACTTGCATCCCTATTACGAATGCTGTCTTACACATATTTAATTTATGTAAGTTGAAAGTCTTAGGGATCCCTTAGAATGTTTGCTATAAGCCATTTTCTATAAGCTGCTATTCCAAGTTGTATTTTGTTGCTTACTGATATCACTTGCAACATCGCGCAGAATTCGTGGCCAAGTTCATGAGCATGCACAGGAAAAGTTCCGGCAGATGTCAGCATGCATAATCGCCATGGTCCCGGTTCAACTCTTCAAGGAGCTTTCTATTTCCTTCTCCTTTCTCCGAAATCTTCTGCTGAAATCAGCGGTTACATGCTGTAGAGTGAGCTCTTGAACTTCAATATGGTAACATTTAGGCACTTGTCCCTGCCTTGCACGTCAAAACTCATGCAAATGTGTAAGGTTTAGCTTGGAAGGAGCTAAGTTTGCACGACAGATGATTATACTTTTCTGAATCGCGCACTTCCCTGTTGTTCTACCCTAGTTTCGCGACCTCAAGTGACGTTCTTTACTATTAAGAGAAGGAAGAAACTGCATGTACTTTGATGGCGCTGCAACTTTACTAGCCAGTGGTGAGTTTGGGGTTTAGGAGCTGAATTTACGCCGCTCCATTCCATCTCTCGACGCTGGTATGACATAGTTCACCCCTGGAACAAGATCAATGCAGTTTTCTAAGGTTTCTGGAGTTATAATGTCTGCACAAAATTGTCTCTAAAATCAGTTGCAGGGTCAACAAATCTTGTCGAGATAGATAATTTTTTAATCAAAACAATGTTGTTTTTATTTCACTTAAGCACGTGAGCACCGTATTAACACAGTTTGCCTTCCGGCATCCATGTAAATAGATTTTTAACAATTGCCGGAACCTTGATGGGAGGGTAAATAAGTCATATAGGTACAAATTTGAGATTTTTTATGTCATAGGAAAAAGTTTAAAGTAAATGTGTCGCAATAGACATAGTTTGGAGTTTATGATGAATTCCCCATAAAGATAAGAATGGTAATAAAAATATAGCATATTCTTTATTGATTTAGAAAACAGATTGAAATGAAAAAAAAAATATTCTAAAATCTGGACAATAATGTTATTGTGAAAACTTATAAATAGTCCTGATGGACTGATCTGACTTTGTGAGGGGCTAGAATGGACAAATTGAAATTTTTAGGACCGGATTGAACTTTTAAGATTAATTCAATGACTACATCGAACAAACTAAACGTCTAAGGATGACATTATATATACCTGAATATAGTTTGAGAATAATTAATTTCCTTTTCTTCTCATGTTTTCAATCTATACCTGAACAACCCTAATTCTTTCTTTTTAATTCTTAAAAGTTGGGGCAAATATTGGGCATTTTAACGGTTTTATGCAAGTGTGAGTAGTATTGGAGAAATGGGGTTACTTTGGGAATGCCCCTAATAAAGGGGCACAACGTGTAAATAACGAGCAATGTTTATTGGCGGGCCATTATTTTTTAACGACTATGAGTTAAGTAGTTACTGGACCAAAGTGATCAAGTTGGCAACGTATGTTGCAATAAAGTCAAGTCGATGAGAAAATTTCGGAAAATGGACGCCACTTCAAAGGTTATTGAGTTAAAGCAATCAAGTTCACAAGGCAATTTGAAACGAAATTTTGAGAAAGGGATACCGCTTCAATAATAAAATTTACGGTATTTTTTTTTTTGCGATATTTCATAATAAAGTGATTTTGCATGATCTTTCAATTTTCAATTTCCTTATGTACACGTCAGGCCTTTGCACACGTTTGCCATTTTCAAAGTAAAACGAGCACTTTTAGTCCATTCCACGCTAGTCATGCCAAAACTGGATGCTTTTTCCACGCATTTTTTTTTCTTTTTAGGAAAAACAAATAAAAGAAAGAGAAAAATTCGAAAAGAAACCCCCCCCCCCCCCCCCCCCCCCCATAAAATAAAATAATTTGCACTCCCGGCCACAACCAACCTGGAATTCCCTCGTAAATATACCATTTTGGGCCCAAAAGACATACATACATACATACATACATACATGCATATATATATATATATATATATTTGTGTGTGTGTGTGTGTCTGTAGAATAATTCCATTATGTCACCCCAATTTTGAAGGTTTTTTAATGTTGATCCTTTGATTTCTGCCTTCTTTTTATCTTTTCTCATTATAGGTAGAAGCATCACTTCGGAAGACAAAGGACACAGCATAAAAACGAATCATTGGTCGACTTCCGTACGTAATTCGCGGGTACTGTCTGGATTTGTTTAGTTTTCAATGCAATCGCAATCCCACCACCTTCAAACAAAGAGAGAAAAAAAACTAATAGATGATAAGCGGTCTGCTCGTCGTACATTATGTGCTCCCCACTATGTACGCCGGGCCAAGAAATTTCAGTGCAGGAAGGAAGGGAAATTTGTGGTTCATCATTGACAACAAGAAAGATCCATTCCGCGTACGATCTCGTGATTGATGAGCACCACTAACGTGAACAGGATCGATAAGAGGAATCTCGACAAAATTATCAAAAAAGTCGTGATAACGTGTGTTTGGTAAAATTCCGAATTTTTTTATTTTTAGAAATAAAAAAAGAATACAAATCCATTTTCTAACATCAGTTTTGACTTCCCGAGATAGAAAAGTAGCTGGGGGATAAGTTTGGAATAGAAAGAAAAAATTAAAACAAATTATTTGACTATTCCCAAAAACAAAAAGAAAAATAATAGAGAAACAAGATCGGTTACTTCTCTTTTTCACGAGATATTTACATGCTAAACCCTAACCCTTAAATTATAAATACCAAACCCAAAATCCCAACATCTAAACCCTAAACCTTAATATCCAAACTCTAAACACTAAGGAAGTGAATGACAATATTTCTCTTTCCCGACCTTATTGCTGGTTAGAAATTAAAAAATCTATTTCTTTTTCCCGAACGAATTTTTAAGCAAAAAGTAGTGTTTGATAACGATACAAAATTTATGTTCCCAAAATATAAATTTGTTTGATAACATTGTAAAATTTCTATTCCCGCCAACCGGTGAGCAGCAATGGTAGTCACGAACGGTCGGTGAGCAACGATGGCGACAGGCAACAATAGATGGCCAACGGCCGGCGAGCCACAGCGGCGGCGAATGGCGAGTGGGCGGCGATGAGCGGCCAAGGTGAGTAATAAAAGAGAGTTTTTATTTCTATTTTTGTTACAGAAATAAAAAAGTAAAAATGTTAACTTCTCATTGCTGTTCCGAATCTATTTATGGACCAAAATTTGTCCCAAAAATAAAAAAAAAATGAGATTATTTTACCAAATGAATTTTTGTTTCAAACTTGTTCTTGAAAACAAAAAAATAGAAAAATAAGCAAACATAATGGTTACATTCGCGCCCTAAAATCCTAAACCTATTACCCTAAACCCTAAAACCTAAATCCCGAATCCCTAAAACCCTAACCACAAACCCAAACCCTAAAATTATAAACCCAATATCTTAACTCGTAACACCCTAAATCGCAAAACCTCAAACCATGGACCTAAAACCCCAAGCCCCAAAACTCGAAACTTAAAACCCAAACCCCGAAACCCTAAAATCCAAGTCCCCAATCCCAAACCCTAAACCCCTAAAATTTAAATTGCAATTTCCTCGACCACCACCTAGTATTTATTTTATCTATAAGGAGTAATTTTCTTTATGATTGTATTAAGATCATCTAATTCTATATCATAATATATTCTAATTCTATTTCTAGTATAGTTTTATTCAATCATGAATTGTTATAGTTTTATTCAAACATGAATTGTTAAGTCTCCACTAACATTTTTATAATTAAATGAAAAAAATTGGGTTATACCAAACATATTTTTGTTCCTTTTCTATTCTAGGAATATAAATTTTATGCAATTACCAAACACATTCTTTTATCCAGAAATTCGTCCAGGGAATAGAAATAAAAAAAAACTATTTTTAAAAAGAAATTGTTCCCAGAAACAAAAACGTTACCAAACAAATCCTTATTATACTTATGCCAATTCCAACCAAAATTGGCTAAATGGGCTCAATTAACAAAATGTGAAAAGTTTTGTGACTTAATTGACACAATATAAAGATTTAAGACCGAATTAGTAAAACATGATACGGTTTAAGACTTAATTCCTAAAAAGTATAGCTCGAATTCACGCCGAAACAACCAAAGGTTTTGGTTGATAATTGTGTCAACTAATAAGCCAAAATGGGAATTGACAACCACCGGTACGGCTCACATAAAAAATCTTCCCTAAATTCCCAAATAAATTTGATAGATTGTCCAATGCCGAACTCATCTGGCATCAACATAGTGAAGTCGAAACATTCCTAGATGTGACTTTACAATGCCAATTTCCATCTTGCAACGTGTAATGACATTATTAAGAAGTAATCACTAATTCTTCTTACGTGGAATAATATTTTTAAAATGGTATTCAAAGATTAAATTGGATTTATTGCTCCATATTTTATCAAACAAGTTGAACTGGCCGGTATCAATCAGAAAAGACGTTAAAGGTGCATTTGTTTAGTGGAAAATGAACAATTCGGGAAAATATTTTCCTTAAAATGATTACTTGTATCGCTCGAAATGATTGGTCAATGAAAATATTTTTGTTTCCAACAATAATTTTCGTTTATTCATTTTTGTAAACGATACAACCGATCACTTTTAAGAAAATATTTTTCACATTATTCATTTTTCACAAAATAAATATGCCTAAAAACCGGTTTGGATGTATCCCAGGATACATATGGTGTACAAACGTGTAGAGCATGTAAATCAAGAAATAGACTTTAATTCCAGAAAATGATGACAGCTTGAGCCCATTTAGACGTGACCCTAAAAAAACAAAAGCGGCCAACGCGGGCGTCGGGGCCCACGGGAGCTCCCCTTTCTCGTAATCATGGGGCCCACATCTTTTGTTCAATTATTTCAGACAAGTTTTATTTTTTATTTTTATGGGTCAAAGATTATTTCAGACAATTTCAGAAGCACTTGGTTGCTTTCTTCCATGGGCGAGAAGCCACCAGCTCAGAAAGAGGAAAAAAAAAAAAATCTGGACTTTAAAAAAGGAGAAGAAAACTAAGAAAATGTGTCGGAAATCGAACTTTGTCTTTCTCGCGCGATTTTGCTTTTCTGGGGATATCTTTGAACGATGCACGGAGGAGGAAGAAATGGGAACTGGGAAGGTCATTAGAGGGCAGAAACAAGTGCTTTTTTTATGGTTCTTTCTATATGGAGACAGACCCTCAAAGCCAAACGTTAAAGTGGATCGTCAAGAACGCAAAGAACCTCGTTCCAGGCTTTGTATTTTGGGATATTTACACCAACAGTCCCTGAACTTTGGTTCGATGTGCAATTTGATCCATAAACTTCTAATTTGTTCAATGTGGTCCCTGAACTTTAGCCTAATGTTCAATACGATCCATGAGCTTTTGATACATATTCAATGCATTCTTTAAATTATAAGAAAATGTTCATTATAGTCCCTGAACTTGAATTAATGAAATGACTACATTAAATATTTTTATGTAATTCAGGAACCAAATTGAGAAAATGACTTTGAATAAATTAAAAATTTAGGGACCGCATTATGCATTGAGATAAAATTTAGGGACTGTTGTGTCATTTACCCTTGTATTTTCTTATATCTGAGGTAGAGAGAGAGAAGGTAATGATGGGACACACAATAGCTTCTTAAATCAAAGGAAACAAAGAAGAAAAGAGTGTGGGAAATAGAACAAAGAGTATCGTTAAAGTTTGTCTTAGAGTACTGATTGAAGTATATTCGATTTCGATTTTCGGAATTATGATTATGCATAGTCATAGAGTGATTGATGTATTGACAATTATGAATTTTTTTTAATTGATTGTTTAATAAGTGTCTTCAAAACACTTTTTAGTGTAGCTTGTGCAATACTAAGACGGAAACACAAGCTCTCTTGCTTTCCTTTTTAATGAAGTTTCCAAGTTGGGGACAAGGCATGGCTTCTTTTCATGATGGATGTTTGGCGGCAAACTGTGCTTAAGCTTATTTATTTATTTTTTTTTTAAGATTTTACTTCTCATCCCTGTCTATGCATTTTTACGTTTAATCAAGGCCCCGCACTTTTTTATTTGTCCAATTGAATCCTTCTATTCTCATAAATTTTTCTAATTAAATCATTCTGATACCAAACCCTCATAAATCTAGCTAATATAATCGTCAGCTGACGTCACAATGTGACATGGATGAAATTTTTGCAGATGAACGTTTGCATTGGCTAAGTTTTATCGTCATCATACTCCGACATCGTCCACATTGACTAAATCTTTCACGACGTCCCCATGGATATATCATAGTTTGTTCACATCATACTTAGATATCGTCCAATAGCCAGATCAGCTAAATTATGTTGCTTTTGGTATCATAGGGACTTCATTATAAAATTTGGGTACTGCATAAGGCCTTAATTAGACGAATTAAAAGCGTAGGAAATTGATTAGAAAAAGGCGTGAAACTACATGGATGAAAAAGTAAATGTTTTTTAACCCGATCACACGTGCTAGCCACTGATGTCCAAGGCGAAACTCTTAATCGATCATCGGATTAATTATGCAATTAAACTCATCAAAAAAAAGATAGATAAGAATGTAAAACTGCACATAGATGTAGACTTGTAGGAACCGTGTAATTGACAATACATAGATAGAGACCTATAGGGCTAATAACGAATTAGGACCACCCATTAATTTTGTTTCTATCTTAGCAGCTGCAACATAGATCTTCTGAATGTGTGAAAGCTTCCAGTTGTATAAATGTTCACGTTTAGCATGGTCCTACTATGCCACATTAGTCTCTTCTGTCTTAGCTATTTGTTTCTTTTCTTTTAATTTCTATTCTTTTTCTTGTTTTTTTCCTCATTAGTTGGATGAGAGATCTTGCTGGCACACCATCTTGGATTTCGATATGCTCCTATATAAATTTTTAATTATTCTAATTGATTCGGATGAATGAATATAATTATTGATGAGAGATATGGGTTTATTCGAGATTTGTTATAAAAAAAAAAGTGCACAATAGCACATACTAGCACTAGCTTAATTTCTTTATGTTGAAATTAATCACGTGAAATGCTACATGATTGGCTTCAAAGATTAGGACGATTTAAATAGTATGTCCACACCCCTTTGTCTAGAGGCAATTGAAAAGTACGTTGCGAGTTTGTTTCGAATAGCTTAAACTTTTAATTATGACTTATGAGATTGGGAGTGATATTTTATTTTCAGTTTTAATGGTGCCTCTTGTTGAATGTACAATTCAACTTGAATTTGAATATGACCATGCTTTTAGATTGCAAAAAAATAATAAAAAAAAGTATAGTCTAAGCTACAGCAAAATAGCATGTACAATTAACCAAAAGGAGAAAAAAAGTTTTTGAGTTGCATGAATTTCTCCTAGAAAAAAGGACAATACTATGAAAGAATTCCGAGTTGGTACGCTCATGACACATTTTCCCTGATCCAATTTTCGTCCAACAAAAAATCTAGGACCGATACCCCCATAATACACATTTATCTCAATCTGATTTCATCTCGTGAATAACCTAAACCGGCACGTCTCACCCTATTAATAAAGAATAGAATTTTTCGTGAAATGAATATTAATTCGGGGTAAAAGTATTGCAAGTTACCGATTCGGGATATTTTGCGAGGTGAAAATCAATTTTGCGGCATGTTGTCACGGGCCATCCTAGATAATAATAATTTCACTCTGGCATTATACCATGCAACTAGATAACATAAAAAAGAAGCAAGGGTCACATCGGTTTTCTGGAAATGGCTTGGAAGCTCCAAAAAGGACCGAAATTTCCACGATGTTAATGCATCCAGAAAAAGCTGCAAAATAGTGACAAGGACTTTTCATATATATATATATATATATATATATATATATATATTTATTATCTTTACACAAAAATAAAAGTCATTATCATGGATTTAGGACGGTTTGGTAGCAAATTATGCTCAACGTGGATCGGCACCTAAAATTTCCAAGTGCATGTATGATGATTAGACTCCCCCATGTATAAAATGTCCAATGTCTTTTTTTCTTAAATTTTTTTTATGGTGAAGTATATCTATCTTTAAATAGGACGAGAAAGACCAAACCACAAGTTTGTGTTAGAGAATTGATGTATTTCTGTTGATATTTTGTTTTTTGGCATTAAATTAAGGGCTCAGTTTGATTGGCTTGTAAGCTACCTCCCACAAGCATCAATGATTCATTTTCCATGCAAGCTTCTGCCACAAGTGTGCTGTCGTGGGATTACTCTTGAAACCCAGAGGCTATCGCACATGATTAACTTTAAGATTAGGGAGATAACATGAAAAAGAGAGTTCACTGAAAATTTCGTTCGAGCACATGCTGGTATGTGCTTTGCTGCCTGTTGTATTAAAATTTATATTATCTCGGTGAGCTCGGTTCCTTCAATAGATCTCCCGGAAACTCTAGACATTTCATATCTTTCCCGATTGTTTCCTTACACATCCCTTCCGACTCGTATCCTTCCATTGCCCCCTTTTGACCGATGGTTTTGTATCTCGCTCGCATCTCCTCACTCGAGCCTCCCGGAGGTCCATGTTTAACACGACCGAACCGTCTCCAGCACGGCATTCTCTCACGTCGCGTCCTATTCTCGATTTGGGTGCAATACCTACTCGATCTCGACAGGATTCAATTCCGATCTCTGTCGTCTCGTCTCTGAAGTCACTCGTTCCGTGCCCAAGTTGATGTCTCATGTGAAGAGCATGACTCAAGTCACTCATTCCCAATAAGTAATGCCTTTTAGAGTCGGAATTCCATCGGAACTCTGTCGGTAAATACGAGCCAAGGGAGAGGGCAAACCGGTAATTTCCGCTTCCGAATTCCTCCAGCAGCCGTACAAAATCACGCATTATTATTACCTATTATTATTATTATTATTCACGAAAACAGCAAAATTCGGGCCCCACAATCACAGCCACGCCGTACAAAAGTCCGCCAGGCCCACTTCCGTCATTTCACCCAAAAAAAATACAAAAACAATTCCCTTTCCTTCCCCTTTTTTTTATTTTTCCGTATTTCCATATTTTTCTTTTCCATCCTCTTCTTTTCTCTCTCCTCTCTATCTCTCTCTCTCTCTGTCTGTGCTCTGTTTTCTCGGCAACTAGCAGAGAAAGAAAGCTGCAATCTTTGCGGAAATCGAGCGCCTGGGAACCACCCCGCACCACCACCACCACCACCACCACCATCTCCGCCGAAGCGCGCACCCGCGAAGACCCTAGCGAGCTCGCGGCCCCGCGGGCAATGGAGAACCTCCCGCATTCCTCCCTCCGCCCGGGCAAGCTCCCCAAGAAGCCGCCGCCGCCGCCGCAGCAGCACGCGGCCGCGGCCAAGGCCCTCTACGACGACGTCTTCGGCGGCCCGCCCCGGTACGGCGGCGTCCCCGCCCTCCTCTCCCCGCGCCCGGAGGACTACGGCGAGATATTCGGCGGCTTCCACGCGCCACGGGCCGCGGCGATCCCCGTGCTGGATCTCCCCCCGGCCGCCGCCGCCGCGGCCGGTGGCGGCGCGGCGTTCGTCGACGTCCGGAGCACCGGGTTCGACTACTCCGAGGTGTTCGGCGGGCCCGGGGGCCTGGATTTCGCCGACGGGCGGGAGGTCTTGGCCGGGCAGGCCAATGGCGGGGATTGCGGGTCCAGCGATGAAGCTTGGTACGTGCCGTGCGCGTGCATTTTCTATCTTCTTCTTCGGCTTGAACGTCTGTTGGGTTTTTCTTTTGAAATTCCTTCTTTTCTTGGGTCGGTTTAGTTCAGTTTTCAGAGTAGAGAATGCGACTGCGATTGTCTTTAGCTGTCCGGTTTCTGCTCCATTTAAATGGTTTTCTGGTTGGTGAGTTAGTTAGTCAGGAGTTCTTTGCTTGTAGAACAATGCATCAAGTTCTCTATCTTCTTCTTATTATTTGTTTTTCTCTTTTAGCTTGCTGAATGAGTTTCATGAGGATCGCTTGGTCATTGACTGGTTTAGTTACTTGGGGATGGTGAGATTTTGCGTTGTGGGTGCTGTAGATGGGGCTTCCAGGTGAAGTGTAGATGTCAAAGCGGGGCCTTCTTCTTCTGCTTTTTTTTTTTTTTTTATCTTTTTCTTTTTGTGATTCTTTGGGGTTGGTTTTGTGGGGTTTGGTGGATGGGACAAATCATTCTTGCAAGTGCAAGTTACTTGAATTTGATCTATTTTGATCAATTGGCAGGTGTAACTGCATTGCAGCGAACTTTTCTGTCGAGGCATATATTTCATTTTCGGGCGAAATTTGAGTATTTTCAGTATGGGAAACCGTCTGTTTGTTGTCCAAGTGCGGTGACTCATTTTTACAGCTAATTCTCTCATTTTTCCTCATCATTGTGTGCAAAGACTCTGAATTCTAGAGTGATAATCTTCATGCAGACTGTGAATTAAGCTATTTGCTGTAAATATCATGGCTTGCTGCATTATTAACTGACTCAAAGCGAAGCAGGGCTTCTTTTAACTGTAGAGCATGTTTTCGGTTTCAACTTCTTTGTTCACAGGACCCCATCAGCATCAGACTATATGTCCGAGGAGTCAGACCATTCTGGGAGTAATCAGTACTTCTCAAATGGGGATCTTTATAATTCAGTTGATGCTGACATGGAGTACAACATGTCATACCATAAAGCCAACATTGGAAGCAATTCAGAAACTTCGAATGGGATTAGACATGCAAATCAGATACATGCCGTTCCCGGTTTCTCATATTTAGTAGATCAAAGATCTGCTATTCCATATCAAGAGTGTTCAGATCCATCCTCGTGGCGAACTTGTGACGACAACCTAGATGTTAGTTTTTACAGGGAAAGGATGAAGGGAAAAGGCAAACATCTTAGGAAGACTGTATCACACCTCTCTAACACGGACAATTTCCGAGAAACATATCAAAATGATATGAGACCTCAGAGGGAATATGGAAGAATGAATTCTTGCCCCAATAAAGCATTTGTGACGATTTCGGAGATCAACCTCAGAACTGAACCATCTCATCTGCCACCACCCTCGAGACCGCCGCCTGCATTTGATTTCAAGATTGGAGATGCCAGTGGATTGGCTTCAAGCTGGAAGGAGATGTCTCCTGAAGGGAGTGAAGGTGATGGTTCTCCCCGTTTCTTTGATGTAGAGATAGATGCCAGTTCATCTGCAGCAGTAGCCTCTGCTGCTGCAATGAAAGATGTGATGGACAATGCTCAAGCCAGACTGAGAAGCGCCAGAGACTTGATGGAAAGAAAGAAGGAGGGTGTGCACCGTACAAAACTGGGTTCTCATAAAGACTCTAAAGATATAATGGGTAAAGTAAGAAGTAAGGTGGCCGACGGAATGGATAGTCGAAAGGTTGAGAGAGCGCAAGCCACCAATCAGAGAGATAGCGGTGAAATGAAAAGCTTCATAACGCGGAATGTGATGGAGCCACATCAGGGTATTACAGATGAAAATCTCTCCAAAAGACGAGGGAAAGGATCGTCTTCCTCTCAGATGTTTGGCTACTCTGAGGAAGCTGCTGAATGGAAAGAAGCAACACTGCTTTCAGAAATGACAGGAATTGATAGATCTGGAGGGGCTCATGAACATACAAACAGGGAAAGAGTTCTTGAGTACGATAACGATCATGGCAATGGGCAGATTGGGAAAAAGGCAGGTTTTGAACCTTTTGAGACTCAAGAAAGCAGTAGGAAGATGAAAGTGGTCAGAGAAGCATATAGGGGGAAGGAGTTTGATGACAGTGGCCGAAGGATGGGTAACAAGGAAAATCCCACAGCAGCTAAGCAGGTCCATAGGCAAAAAGACCCTGAAAGGAAAGATGAAGTGGTTGAAGGATTTGTTCAGAGTGAAGGGATTGCAAAAAAGCATAACATGGCTTCGCATCAGATTGAAACTTGTAGTAGGCCTGAGAATGCTCAATATGTGAAGAAAGATGAGAGCATGGGCAAAGTTCTGGGTGAAGTGAATGACTTTGACATTAGAAAGGGTGTGCAGCATGGGCAAGATGGGAAGAATCTGGAAAAGGTGGGCCCAGGCTTTGGATCTGAGGAAGAATTAAAGGAGAGTTACAAGTTAAGAGAGCAGATTTCTGACTGGGATGAGAGAAGACCTGGAATAGCTATCGAGCAAGAGAAAATTCAGCATGGCAGAAGGAGGACATTGGAGATTGAAAATACTGAGAAGAATCTGGAGGGAGATCTCAAGTGGACAGAAAACGGTCGAAA
Organism: Syzygium aromaticum; assembly: GCA_024500025.1. Lineage (NCBI taxonomy): Eukaryota > Viridiplantae > Streptophyta > Magnoliopsida > Myrtales > Myrtaceae > Syzygium > Syzygium aromaticum. The sequence continues at coordinate 37,717,470 of CM044892.1, forward strand.
GAAGGAAGAGACTGCTGAAGAAGAAGAAAAGAAAAGGAGATTACCAGATGTGTCTAAGCAAGAAGAGGAGGAAAAGAAATTGAAAAACCTCCAGGAGCTGAAAGACAAAGAAAAGCTAAAAGAAGCTCAAGAAAAAGAAGAGAGCGAGAGACGACTAAGGGAGGCTCACGAGCGGGAAGAGAAGAACAGGAGACTAAGAGAGGCTCGTGAACGGGAAGAGAATGAGGGAAGGCAAAAGGAAATTCTTGAGAAGGAAGAGAAAGAGAGGAAATTAAGAGTGGCTCGTGAGCAAGAAGAGAACGAGAGGAGGCAAAGGGAAATTATTGAGAAGGAAGAGCAGGAGAGGAGACTAAGAGAGGCTCATGAACAAGAAGAGAAGGAGAGGAGGCAAAAGGAAATTCTCGAGAAGGAAGAGAAGGAGAGGAGACTTAGAGAGGCTCGTGAACAAGAAGAGATTGAGAGGAGGCGAAAGGAAATTCTGGAGAAGGAAGAGCAGGAGAGGAGACTAAAAAAGGCTCGTGAACAAGAAGAGAAGGAGAGGAGGCAAAAGGAAATTCTTGAGAAGGAAGAGAAGGAGAGGAGACTAAGTGAGGCTCATGAACACGAAGAGAACGAGAGGAGGCGAAAGGAAATTCTCGAGAAGGAAGAGAAGGAGAGGAGACTTAGAGAGGCTTGTGAACTTGAAGATAATGAGCAGGAGAGGAGGCAAAAGGAAATTTTTGAGAAGGAAGAGATGGACAGGAGACTAAGAGAGGCTCGTGAGCAGGAAGAAATTGAGAGGAATTTCAGGGAGACTCTTGAGAAGGAAGAGAAGGAGAAGATGCTTAGAGAAGCTCTTAAAGTGGAAGAGAGAGAGAAGAAACTAAAAGAAGCTCATGTAAGTGATGAATACGAGAAAAAACTGGCAGAAGGTAAGCAACGGGAAGACAGTGGGGAGATGCTAAAGCCGGCTAGTGGAAGAGGAGCAGCTGAAAAAGTGGTCGATAAATCTCAAGCAAATGAAGACAACGAGAAATGTGTTGAAGAGGCTTCTGGGTTTGCAGAAAATCGTGAAGTTTTGATGGATGTCCAGACGAATGAAGAGATCAAAGCAGCATTTGATAAGGAATCCGAACCGGAAGAACTGGATAATGCATTCAAAGATAATATTGAGTTTGAAGTGATTAACGACAGGCTCCACGAAGTAAGTGATATGGGAGAATTTAGTAGTCTGACAGAAGATTATAAGCTAGCTCAGAAGGATCAGGCGTGCCGGCAAAATAGGAATGAGAATATCCAGTCACATAGTGCGCCTGGGGAATGTGATGAAAACTTGGATACATCAACAACTACGGAGGCCTCTACTCAGGGCAATAAAGTTTCTAGGAATGAGTCTGGAAGTGAAAAGAAACCATCAGCAGTTGAAATTACAAAGATGACTGATGAGGGTAGTAAGTTTGCTGGTGTGGCCCAAGCTGAGTTGAAAAATAGAGAGGATGTATGTAAAATGGTCAACATCAGAGAGTCATGGCCTTTGGACAACATAGATAAGACGACTAGTGCTACTTTTGCTAGGGTTGAGCAGATGGATGTTGAGGCTAGTGGAAGAGTCTCCCGTGCCAGTTGTAGTACTTCATATAATGAGGGAAAATCTGGCCATGAAAAGGGAGAGAGACAAGATAATATCAAGCAGAACCGGATTCCGTTGCAGCAAGATGAAAAGAAGGATAAGTTTACATCAACTCAAGTCTTGAAAGAGGGATTTGATATTGGAAAGAAGACAGAGACATCTCAGCCAGATCTACTAAACCCTCAGAAAAAAGGAAAGCAGCACAATGCTCCCCATATTGGAGTTGGAATAGAGAAGATTGTAAATAGAGCAACGATAACAGAATCGAAAGATGCTGATGGGTTGAGAAAAGAACAAGAACTGGAAAAGGAGCGCCTTAGAAAGCTGGAAGAGGAGAGGGAAAGAGAAAGGGAACGTGAAAAGGACAGGATGGCGGTTGATAGAGCAACCCTTGAAGCCCGTGAAAGGGTATTATCTGAAACTCGTGAGAGGGCAGAAAGGGCTGCTTTGGAGAGAGCAACTGCTGAAGCTAGGCAAAGAGCAATTACGGAGGCACGTGAAAGATTGGAGAAGGTGTGTGCTGAGGCCCGGGAAAGAACATTTACTGAGAAGTCATCTTCAGAGGCTCGGCTCAGGGCAGAACGAGCTGCTGTGGAGAGAGCCACTGCAGAGGCTCGAGAGCGTGCTGCTGAAAGGGCAATGGCTGAGAAGGCCACTTCTGATAAGTTCTCCACTTCAAGATATAATGGAATGAGAGAAAGTTCACAATCATTGGTTGGTGCAATTATTTCCTACTTCTCTCTTACAACGAACATATTTTGATTTAGTGGATTTGTTGCTATCTCTGCATTGGCATGCATTTTCTCTGATAGTGCCTTATGTGATATTGTCTTGCAGGATCTGAGGGACACACAAAACCAAAGTGCAGACTCTTCCAGCAGTTCAAGATATGCATACTCCTCTGGATATAGCGGTGAGCAGTATGGTTGCTAGAATAGTTTTAACACTGTGCGCGCGCGCTTTAACCCGAACTGCGTGTCTTTACTGTATGTTTCCATCTCCTAACTATTATTGATTGTAATGTTTCATTTTACCTGTATCTAAGGTTCTCATAATGCTGAGAGATCTGAAGGAGTGGAAGGTGAATCAGCTCAAAGGTCTAGAGCAAGGTTAGAGAGACATCGACGGACAGCTGAACGAGCGGTATGATTTCTCCTCTTCCATTGCTTTAAAATGGTTTTTGAAACATCCTGATGACTAATCCACCTTTGTGGTGCCCTCAGGCTAAGGCTCTTGCAGAAAAGAACATGCGAGATCTGCTTGCTCAGAGAGAGCAAGCAGAGAGAAACGTAAGTGTTTCTCCATAACAGTGATATATTGTGGATCTTTCAGCTGTCTTACAGATTTTGGTTCATTCGCTCTCTTGTATATGTGACAATTGCAGAGATTGGCTGAAAATCTTGATGCGGATGTCAAAAGGTGGTCAAGCGGTAAAGAAGGGAACCTACGTGCATTGCTCTCGACATTGCAATATGTATGCTTTTGCACTTCTATCTGTTTCATGCAAGAAATCTAGCCTGCTTTTCCTGTGTTGCTGGAAGAAGATTGAAATTGTAGTCTTTTAAGTTTATGTACCCAACAACCAAATTAAACTAAAGAAATCACTTGAGACTTTCTGGGCCTTCTTATCTTCCTCTGTCCGAAGAAATGATTCATTGAAATAATGAGTCACCATTGATATCGACCCATTTGAGATCTCCAAAGATCTCTTTTTGAAGTATTTTGCATCTGTGCCTTAGACATTGTGTGTTCATACATAGATGTGTTAGAAAATTGATAAATTACTGGTTCACAAGTTTTTCTTAAAGTGGGATTTCCTTGGTTGCCAGATCCTAGGACCTGACAGTGGATGGCAACCCGTTCCACTGACAGAAGTGATAACCTCTGCTGCAGTCAAGAGAGCTTATAGGAAGGCCACTCTCTGTGTTCATCCTGACAAATTACAACAACGAGGTGCAAGTATTCAGCAGAAGTACATCTGCGAAAAGGTCTTTGATCTTCTCAAGGTGTGTCTCCAATATTCTGACCTGTGCTTTTGGCTTTCAACTTGCCTGCGCATGGCCACTTGTAAGCACCAAAAACCTTAAGGCTGAAATGAAACTGTTATATTTTGACACTTAATCTCCACATAACTAAATGGCCATGCGATTATCGACCAAAATGTGATTAGAGCAATGAGTTATTCACATTGATGGTGTGCATTTGTATTTTAAGATTATGTAGTTCAGCGTTATGTTTATAAGAACCATTCAATAAGATCTTGAGAGTGCCCTGTCTAGTTTGCTTTCTCTTTTCACGTTTTCTCATGTGTCTTCTTCCCTTGTCCATCAATCTTAGGAGGCGTGGTACAAATTCAACTCAGAGGAGCGATAGCCCATGATTTCACATGCCACTATCTCGATGTAATTAGTGCCATTACCGTAGCTCGTCGGTGCTGTGGAAGAGAACGACCTATACTTAGCAATATTCAGATGTAAGAGTAGTCTTCAAGGTAGTTTGTTCTTTCAAGTCTTCAAGCTAGGTTTAACACGTGTACAGATGGAAGAAAGGAAGTCGCTCTCTCTGTGCTGCGGAAGCAATTTCGGATAGTCCAATATCCATTGTTGGAGACCGGGAAATTAGAATCATCCTGTCTTTCCTAGTTTTGGAGCAATGCACGGCTCATCCTTTCATCAGCGTTAGGTCCTGTATATGTCCTCCCCTCTGTTGTGCGCTAGGATGTGAATGAAGTAGAAATTTGGTGATCAAAGTACGATTAGTTGGCAGAGAATTTTCCAACTTTTGAAGCATGTTGATCTAGCGTTCCTTTACTCGTGCGACTTAAGAATTTCATCCCAAGTCAGCCTGCATTGATCTCTTTTCGATTTAGCAGTGAAGATGTCACCTCACTATCTACCAATGAGAGGCCACCTCGCAACTGACCAATTTGCCCGCCCTTGAAATATTCTAGTGAACACCACAAAAGCTTGCCCGGCCTTCTCAGATGGTTAACGATGCATGGAAAATCTGAGGACCGTGACACTTTCCTTGGACACACTAAGGAATATAATTTTATCCCAACGAGTTGATATCTGAGGTCAATTTGCCTGTCGAAGTCGATTTACTTTGCCAGGTGTTGTTTCTTTTTTGATGGTTATTTTGGCATCTGTAAGCATTAAGCTCATACTGATCATGGTGGTGATCTTTGAACCCCAAAAAAAAGATAAGAGGAGATCCATCTGTCTTTTGGACAATCATGTGTTGATGGTGGAAATGGGACATGCCCCTGAATTACTATGGTTCAAGATCGAAATGAGAACACAAGGCGACTGACTCTACTCGTTGCAGAACCGGCCACCATAATTAATAATCAAGATGAGATCACGCGCGATGTGCCCCCACACTCGTAATTATTCTGCTCTTGTTCTTTTTGTCTACGCTTTAGTATTATAATTTTTAAAGGTTTATACGACGAGAAATCTCAAACCACGCTACATATTCATTTCGAATCAATTTTTGTGTCGCAAAAAACCCCAAATTTGGTATACGCTTTTCACGTTTACATTGAACGAATTTTCGTGTCATAAAATATCCAAAATCAATATATCAGTGTCCCATTGATCTAGAAATAATTTCGCGTCTCAAAAAATCCCATATGAATACCATTCTCGGCAATTTTACCCCGTTAGCGTCTATCCTATATCCTTTTGAATTACTGATGTGAAAACACGCGTGGCAACACAATTGGGATGATTGGCATTTGATGTGGGTTCGACATGAAAATTCAACATGAAAAGGTCTCCCGGGAAGCAAGATCCAAAGAAAACGAGCTGAGATTGGGAAATCCGTTAAAATCCCAAATTCTACCCCAATTTTATCTTGAACTTCAGGTAGATTTGTAATGGCTGTAGAATTTAAAATTTTGTACCAATTTTGTCACGAGACTTTCGGTCGTGTTAACCCCAACTTTTACTTTAAGAAAAGCGCCTTAAGAATATAGAAGATGCATGATGCAAAAATACTTACTTGGCCATGAGATTAGTGGAGATAATTCATGAAATTGGGACATAAAAAAAGTACAAAAGATCTTTAAGGCGAGCAGTTTCGTCTTTTATACTATTATTTTAATCACATAAATTACTATAAGAGAATGACCACATTCGTAAACAATGTGAAGAAAATATTAAGGAACAAGTGCATTAAAAGCCTCATAATTTATCATGAAAGTGCAATCGAGCCTTAAAATTTGTGCAAAACAAGTCCTGAAATTCGTCAAATCGATCCAATCATGTCCTTTCGTTGATTGTACTTATTGCATTTTCGTGAAAAGTTTTATGACTTGATTACATATTTTGAAAGTTTTATAATTCGACTGTATTTTCGCGATAAATTTTAGATCTAAATTGCATTCCGTGACAATTTTTAGTACTTCCGGTATACTTATCCAAACATCAATAAAATATACACTCCCTTTTTTTTTTTTTTTTCATCCGGAACATATTGGAAAAAAGGGAAAGATTAAGCATTTCACTTTACAATGCGCTGAAAAATAATAATGAACATAGTAACACGCGAGAGCATGGCTAAATCTCAGAGATTGCAGTTCATTCCTCCGTTGTTTTGGGAAAGCCCATTCATTTCTTGACAAGCTTCATTGAAACTGTGTAACATGAGAAGTCCCACTCGCTGACTGTTCTTTGAAACCGCTTCCGTCGTTGATGTCCCCATGCATCAGCCGTCGTCTCACCCGCTTGCCCGCCAGAACCATCCTCAGCAATCTCAGAGCCTCCTCAGTTCGGGCCATCCCGGCGCGCGACCTCCACACCCATCAGTCGTTCGACGAAATTCCCCACCGGGACCTCCGGTCGGTCAACTCCCTCCTTGCTTCGCGGGTCCGCTGCGGCGACGCTGCTGGCGCGTGGGACCTGTTTGTTCGGTTGAGTTCGTCGCGGACCGGCCTCGACGCGTATACTTTCACGCCCGTCTTGAGGGCTTGCTCGGCGCTTCCGCACCCGCAGCGCGGCCGGCTGGTGCATGGCTTGATGATCAAGACGGGCGCAGACTCCGGAACCATAAGCAAGACCGCCCTCGTGGACGTCTATTCCAAGTATGGTTGCTTGAGCGAGTCGGTGAAGGTGTTTGGAGAAATGGAATTTAAGGATGTTGTCAGTTGGAATGCTCTGCTTTCGAGTTTTCTGCGTCACGGCCTCGCGAAGGATGCGCTCCACATTTTTGAAGGTATGAGGAAGGAAAATGTGGAGATCAGCGAGTTTACCTTGTGTTCGATGCTTAAGGCTTGTGCTCTGCTCGAGGCGTATTCTCAGGGGAAGCAGGTTCATGGTATGGTGGTAGTTATGGGCCGGGACTTGGTGGTCTTGTCCACAGCCTTGATAGATTTTTACTCCGGCGTTGGGCGTATTGAGGAAGCCTTGAAAGTTTATAATTGTGTCGATAGCAGTGAGAGTGTGATGCGGAATGCAATGATTTCCGCTTGTGTTAGGAATCTGAAGTATAAAGAGGCCTTCTCAATAATGGCTTCTATGAAACCAAATGTTATTGCCCTCACAAGTGCTCTTGCAGCTTGCTCTGAGAACTCAGATTTGTGGATTGGGAAGCAGATACATTGTGTGGCAATACGTTTTGGGTTCACCTCCGACACTCAGCTGTGCAATGTTTTGTTGGACATGTATGCCAAGTGTGGGAAAGTTGATCACACAAAGATGTTGTTTGATAGCATTTTGAGAAAGGATGTGGTTTCTTGGACAACCATGATAGATGCATATGGAATAAAAGGCGACGGGCTTGAAGCTTTTGTGCTTTTCAACAAGATGGGTGAGCTCCAAAGTGAAGTCTCACCAAATTATGTGACCCTTCTTGCTGTTTTATCAGCATGTGGTCACTCTGGATTGGTGGATCAAGGTAGGGCAAGCATCAACCTGGCTAGGCATAAGTATGGTTTGAACGCTGGTCCAGAGCATTATGCTTGTTTCATTGATAGTTTGGGTCGGGCAGGTCAAACAGAAGATGCTTGGTGCGTGTTTCACGAAATGGTCGAGAGTAAATGCAGACCTAATGCTGCTGTCTGGGCAACTTTGCTGAATGCTTGTAGTCTCAATCGAGATTTCTCGAGGGGGGAGCATGCTGCAAAGCAACTGTTGGAATTGGAGCCCGATAAGCCGGGTTATTACATTCTGGTTTCGAATTTTTATGCCGCATTCGGTATGTGGGACTCTGTAGATACTATGAGGAATGAAATGAAGAAGAAAGGGCTTGTCAAAGAATCAGGAAGTAGCTGGGTCACTGCTAGGCCACCATGAGGCAGGCATTCTCGTTTCATAACTGACACAGTGGAAGAGCTTGTTGAGTGCTACCACTTTGGTGCAGTGACGCGGCTATTTCCGTTAGTCAGATATGAGTTATTCTAGCCATGGTCTGCGAACTTGGCATTAGCAAAGCTTCCATACTTATCTAACTTGGGGTTTCTTAAGGATAACTGAACGACGGCAATGATTCTGAGTACATATCTGTGCTGAACCGAGTCACTGATGTGTGTGCGGTACTCCGATTGCTCGTGCTTACTAATACCTTTGTTCGCCCATGAAGGAATCCTACCCGGATGCACCATGAGGATAAACCTTTTGATTCAAATACTCTCGTGGGTCGAAGCTAGTTGATTCGGGCCAAACAGTTCATCAGCGAAATTCTCAGGAACTTGACGGTTACTTCTCCTTCTTTCTACTTTCGCACTTGGGATTCAGGAAATGAACCTATTTATACCAGCATAGCGTCCCTGTGCTGAGAATTTCATTTCATGTTTTGACGCTCCTTTTTCCCTGGTTCACTAGTACAGGATTCCCCAATTGAAATCTCAAAGTAGGATAAAGGATGGCATTTCAGGTTGACAACATCAGTTTCAGCTAGTAATGATTCTGTACCTGTGCATCCTCTTGGCGGTTTGAATCAAATGCGAAGCTCGATTTAGTTTTTGCTTAACGTTCAGACCAGCCTTCGTTCGAAAAAACTTTGAGACAAGAATTTATAAACATCAGCCGGCCGGAGCTAACCCAAGTCAAATTTTCTGGTAGTTTTTCCCTACTTTTCCTAGAAGTTTTGGGCACGCAATCACGCTTAACTAGCAGCTTCCATTAAGGGGTTATATCAAACTTCCCTAATTTCGTAATAAACAGTTCAATTTTAGTCGTAATGCTTCGGGGAACTTGGAAAATCTTCCTATTTGGAGGGGAATGATCACCATTTTGTTTGGACCCTCATGGAGTTGACGAAGATGTTTTTTTTTTCTTTTTTATTTTTCAAGAGTATCGCTGTTATCAAATTCTTCACTCTTTTACTTAATTTCAAAAGACGGTTTTAAAAGTTTATATCTTTTTTTTTTCTATTTGTTTGTCGACATGAATATACATTCCATTATGTTACTCGATCTATTTAAATATATACTCCCCTTTACTATTAGCTATAGCTTCTGGCCGCCCTGTCTGAAAATAAGCTACGGGACTCCCCTCTACCATCAAATATATTTATTGATATGAAACCTCGTAAACAACTAATTAAGACTTCTACATCGTCTAGGTAGGGCGTTCTAGTCTCGAAAATAAAATTCGGGACTCCTCTCGAGTACAAGCTATAGTTTTTGGTATAAGACCCCTGTAAGTTTATATTAGAGCTCGGCGTAAATAATCAATTATGGCTTTTGGTTTCACAATTCGGTTGGTTCGGCAAAAAGCTGACTTGTGAGCCTGCTTGACACGTGTCGATCTCTAAGTTGAATGTTTCAAAGCTGAGTCGGCAAATATGATGTGGATACAATATCTTCTCGCTCCGGAGGGACCCCCCGCTGGGCTGGCATCGCCTCGCGGGACGCCACGTCAGCACCACGGCCCGTGCTGAATCTGCGAATTCACGAACGATCGCAAGGATCTCTCCTTTTCTTTTTGACTAAAAGTCAAAGCCCAACAGAGTCCCGGCGACGCCGTGCCGTTTTCGGAGCAGCTTCGTTACTAGGAAACCCCCCCACGTGAGGAGACGGCGCTTCGCTGTCCATTCCGCCTCCCGCTCCCGCCGCGGGCGCCGAAATGACCGCGCTCTCCCTCGGCTCCCCCGCGGCGGGCCCCGTGGATTCGAGGGCAGTGTCGGTATTTCCGCGCCGAGTGGCCGCAAGCGGATTGGGGGGGGAAGAAAAAAGAGCGGCATTGGCTGAGAAACGGCAAAGATCACGCATTCGAAAATATTTGCGGCGGACCGCGACAGAAATGGGGTATTTATCGACGAGAGCGATGACGTCGCCGCCGCCGCCGCCGCCGCCGAGGCCGGTTTGACATCTCTCCGGTCCGGCCTCTCCGTTGCCTCCTCCTCCTCCCTCTCCCCTTCGCCTTGGGGTTTGGGACGGGCGAGCTTCAGGGTAAAAACGACAGTAAAGATTTCTTGTTAGTTTGAACACTTCCTTTTATTGTAGTTGAGCTTGCGCGCGGTGAAATGAGACGAGAACATGGGGTGGTTTATATCTGGCTGCAATGAGCTTTTCCGTGCCATGTTTTTACTCTGTTTTCCTTTTCCTCGTCGGGTGCCGCCGCATTTTTGGGTGGTGGATTTGGTTGCTTCTTGGTTTTTCACGCTCGTCACTCTGTCTTAGGGATAGGGAGAATTGGAATGAGCCCCGCTACTATTCTACTTTTGTTCTTAGAATCTATTCTTGGAATAAAGGCATTAGATCGGAGGTCGTGTTCTCATTCTTCATTTGAAAGCCGCCTTGGTGAATATATATGAAGGTGCCGTTGCTAGGAGGAGCCCTTCGGGTCGACCTTTTCGTTCTTGTTTGCTTTGAATTCTTGAATTTTAGATGAGCTGCAAGAGTTGAAATGAGTAAGGAAGTCGGTAGAAGGCAGTCCATTCATACATTACCCTGATCAAACTGGCATATGAATGATGTTCTCTCGGACTTTCTCAGCACCCTTAAAGCAAGAGTCCATTAAATCCGGAGTCTTTAATTTTCTCCACGTGTATTCATACTGACCTTTGTCTTTCAACGACTCGGTTATGCAGAGCCATGCCGACATTCACAGCAATAGCTTTGAACAGGCTGTTGGAACCTGGGGCTTTTAAACTGGTCGATAAAGCAGTCGACACTTCAAGCTCTGCTCCTAATGCTAAGCCACCAAAGCCCAACCCGGTGTTGGAGTCGAAGCTAGAGAGGCGTACCAGTGTGCCGGCCATTGGAAGGAAAATTCAGCTGCCTCGGCTAAGGCCGTCGCTGTATGCCACTCCTGAGGTGACCCCTCTCCCTGACTCACCTTCCTCGCTTCCTTCTTCGTCCCCTTACATCATCAATCACAAGCGGCGTGGGCCAAGACTCCTGAAGAGTTTCTCACTGGACAGTGCTTCCTCTCACCACAAGGTCCTAGATGAAGAGAAGTCCAATGGCAACATCAAAGATGCAGAAACTTGTTCTCTTGCTAGTGAAGAGGATGTGGCTGTCACATCAAAATTTTATCAACATATTGCCGATAGGCATGTGATTGGGGCTGATGAAAGTGAAGTCGCAAGCTGCAAGGACTTAAAGAACAGGGTTTTGGATGCTGGAACTGGTAGTTTGAGCTGCCAAATTGTGAAGGAAAATGTTTCTGCTAAGCCTGTTGCACTGGCTACTGAAATTGAGGGGAATAGTGAAAATTTCTGTCATCCTTGGGATTCCACTAGTCATACAGGTAACACTGATGGAGAGGAAAATCGCACGACAGAATATCTTTTGAAGTTTGAAACTCCTGTGGCGGAGTTTTTTGATGCTTGGGAAGGTACTTTAGCTCTTGTGCATCTTTTTATGATTTCTTTCATATTTTAAGTTCTTTCTTCTTGTGTGTATGTTGTTCGAGAATTTTTGACTAGGATGTCGTCCATTTTGATTTATGAAAATACGTAACCATGGTTCTCTTCTCAATTAGAATTGTATTGTGTGTGTGTGTGTGTGTATTTGAATCTGCCTCAATGAAGCCACTTTCTCTCTCTCTCTCTCTCTCTCTCTCTCTCTCTCTCTCTCTCTCTCTCTCTCACATTACTCAGGGGGTGCTTGCATGTGTTTTTGGTGGCAGAGTGGCTTTTTGTTCATGGGTTGAGCTTCTCGTAATCTTTGTAAATCTTTCTAGATAGATTTTGGCTGCTGATGCTAGTCGTTTTGTTGGGAAGAAATCAGTGCATATGAAAAGAAACATGATTATCCTTAAAATTTGCTGTTATTTGATCACATGATAAATGAGCTGATTTTCTCTTTCCTCTTTAGAGTTGTCATCTGAGGGTGGAGCGCTGTTTTCTCGTCGTGATCTTGAGGAGGAATTACGTGAGATTAGGTTGAGTTTATTGATGGAAATAGAAAAGCGCAAGCAAGCAGAGGAAGCTTTGGCCAATTTGCAAAGCCAGTGGCAAAGGATCGAGCATGAGCTATCCTCCAGGGGACTGACACTGCATGCAGGTCCAGACATGGCATGTGAACAGTTGGAGGTCGATTCCCTCGAAGAGTTGTTGCAACGAGTTTTTCTTGCACGTTTTGTATCAAATGCCGTTGGGAGGGGCATTGCAAGGGCAGAAGTGGAGTTGGAGGTGGAAGCTCAGGTCAAGGAAAAGAATTTTGAGATTGCCCGATTGTTGGAGCGGCTTAACTATTACGAGAATGTGAATCACGAGATGTCCCAGAGGAACCAGGAAGCGTTTGGTGAGATATTTTCCACTTTATGCCTTTATAATTTTTTATTTGTGATACGTATCTTTAGAAGTACCAGGAATCTGGTTATCATCTGTTGGATGTGATGTTAGGGATATGCTTATAGATGCATTTGCTATCATGCTATAGCTTTGCTTTAACTTTTAGATGTTCTCTCTGTTCTTGAAGTAATTAGAAACTGTACATGCTGAATCCTGCCTTCGTAATATATTTTTGCAACTCTGCTTCTTGCATATTGAGGTTCTTACTAGAATGTCCTAACTTCCAATTCCAGGGCATTTACTAGGTGATGTTGGACATGTAAGGGAAGAAACACAGATGATATGAATGGCGAGTGAACATGATAGGTTAGCCATTCTATTTTGTTAACATGGTAGAGACCATCAACCTATAGGAAGAGACTTGAATGTTGTCAATTGTAAAATCCTTGATGTTGCTTCAATGTAACTCAGGGAAATGGGAATACATGATTGGGGAGCCGGCGCATCATGTTCCTTGATTTTGTTGTTCATGTTATTTCCACTGCCCCTATTATCTCGATTCTTTTGGAGAATCAGCTTTTTGACAATGGTAGATACGAACATCATGTTATTCTTTGTAATTACCGCCATGACTTGCTGTGCCAGATTGACTACTACATAGAACTATTGAATGTTTTCATCATGATTCGATGGTAAGGCAAATATAGGAGATTGTTCATTTATTTGTGTAATGGGTGCGACACGTGAATGCTGGCAAACAGTTGCTATATACTGGCGAGAAGCAAGTCAGATGGAGGCAATTAAGTTGATTTTTTGTTTTCTTCTGCATCTTGTAGAGATGGCTCGGCGACTCGAGCAAAGAAGGAAAAGAAGGCACAGATGGATTTGGCGTTCTATAGCAGGTGCTATATCACTTGGTACTGCAGTGTTGGTGTGGTCGTACCTCCCAGCAGGACAAGGATCCTCCACCACTAGCCATTCTCTGGCTACTGCGCAAAGCAATGAAGCCAAATAGTGAATCCCTTCTTTTGAACTTGACGAAGTTGCAAAAGGGAAGGGTGCTCAACTCTGTGACTATGATTTTTTTGAACTTTATCGATGCATCGTCCAACAAATAATACAGGAAACTTATGCTGTTGCCATGCACCATCTGGAGGCTGATGAAGTGTGTGATTATTTTTCAAGAGATCACGCCCAGTTCATGTGCTTTCTGGGATGCACGAGACAGGTGGCCATTGTGTTCCAGAAGTGGCTTTGGAACGAAAGTTTCAGCACAGGACAATAGTACGGATTCTTACTAGTTATTGCTGCGATTCTAGAAAAATTTGGGGAAGGATTATGTGCTAGAGTGGCTGGTCAAGGTGTTCCGGCAATTGTTTCAAGATGCTTTTACGTCGTATGCGTTGTCGAAATCTTCTTAAGTTCTCACCTGACTTTTGGCTCATGGAACAGAAGAAGGCAGAAACAGAATGCTATTCCACAAAAATCAAACAGAGCAGAAATATCAGCAGAATACACATTCCTTCGGTCGGTTCTTGGAATGGAACGGTTATTCCAAAATTATGTTCTTTCGTTCGGCTAACTAGAATTGCTCCAATTTCCCCCCTCTTTGTGATCAAATTGATCGAGACGCGTGATAGATGGTAGCCCTCATTTGCTGTCCAATCTTTAATCAAACATTTAGGTGTTCTTAATGAGGATATCATCTGCCAAAGTAATTAGGAAGTGTATTGGCGATACGTGCCTTTGCCCATTTACAACACTGATTTAAGCTTCGTCCTAGCGCATCTAGTTGCCGTCCTACGCTAGTGTTGAACACGTCTCAACACCGCCATTTGAATAGGTGGAGGCGCATTTAATTAGACACGAGCATAACACAGAATGACACTACTCATAGGAGTCTGATGAAGCTGATGAATCAAATCACAAGTCAGACGTAGTTGGTACATTGCTTTTAGCGTATTCAACCATATAGAGGCTAAAGGATTAATGTTCTCAACGAATTTTCCTAGACATCGGACATATTCATGAGTGGCAACTAGGGAGTGAATCGATGTGATCATCTCATTTAAAACCATAGGTCGAAGTTCATCTTTCATCGTGTAGCCAGTACCGAATTGCGTACAAAAGAAACCCGAGGCAGAAGCAAGATGCACCCAGAATGACCACGATTCTAACCCACAAAAACGATTCAAAAGCTCTCAGCATGAAAGCACTCCAAGACCAAAACCACAGTGCAGAAAAAGCCAACCCCAGGAAGGCGCCCACGACCACCTGGCTGACTGTATGCAGTTGCTGCGAGACCCGTAACCATGACTGCCAAAACAAGTTATGATGCAAATATCAGAGCCCCGCAACATTTTCAGTTAAATTTAGTAGAAAAGTCAGTCCTTCAAGGCAGAATTGTTTCAATAAGGTAAAAGATGGTTATAGCAGGCACCATTTATGGTTAAAAATCTTTAGACTCTTCACTTCACGAGTAAGTGTTGGACTTCTATTGCACTGGATATAAATCTAATGCAAAAGACAGATTCGAAAATACAAAATCTGCTTCTTTGTGATTTCACCGATATAATGAATTAAATACAGCTTATGGGTACATTTCATTGAAAATCTTGCGTTATCATGCAATTCCATTAAAGTCAATCAGACTTCCAGTCTTGCAAAATTTTGACACTGTATCACATGCATGAGAGGCACATTTCTAACTCCAGTGTACCGAATGAAACCATGGGCTAGTTAAGGAAAATCCTAACATACATCGACTATATCAGAATTGAGAACTACTTCACACATCAGTACAAAACTCGCAATTTGCTTCTATGCTTCTGCATAAGAAACTTCGTATGAAATGGACCAGAACTTTCAGACGCTATAATAATAATTATTTGGCTGAATAGAATAAAAAAATTGACACTATCATATGCATATGCAAGGATACAACTTCTCAGAGTTTCGGCATATATAGATTTCACCAAATTTCCAGCTCTAGGATTATATATGGCATTAAAAGTCGAAACAATTTCACCTCTTGAGGCTGCAGACACGACTACACCAGATAAAAGCAAAAACACAGGGATACTTACCAGATATGAACCAAATGCCAAAACAAGCCCGCTGATAATCAGAGTACTCTCATTAATTCCAAACCATTCAACTACTGCATGAGCATACAGGAAAGCCGGTATCAGAATCTCAAAATTGATGAATGTTAATAAGCTAGACAATATTGAACTTCACAAAACTGAGGTTCTGAGACTATCACTGACTTTAGACTCTCTCTCTCTCTCTCTCACAAGGGAAGAAACATGGTTAAACCATAAGACAGAAATTCAAAAGTTATCGGTTCAAACTGCAAAGATTTATTAATAGGACACTGTTAATAGGCCATTTGAGGCCAATGTGAAAATGTAGATGAGCGAAACAAGGACATTACAGGAAAGAGTAGAAGTAGTCATCAGCGTGACAAATGAAGGACATTAGTCAGGAAAAGTCTAATCTAATCATCCTGCAGGAAACAAAGTTCCAATCATCGACCCACAATTCAGATCCAGTTGACAGATTCTATTCTAGGAAGCACAAATTGTTGAATTTGCACAAGCTGATGCTGCCTTACAACCCTCCATCACAATGGTAGCTGATTAAAGCATAAGACTTTCATGAAGAAGCAAAAGTTATCCTATGTTTCTCACTCTAAGATAGTGCGATGATCGATCAAAGTGAACCATAGATTAACCTGATACGATGGCAAACACAACTGTGAAGAAGATGGACTGAGCATGCGAAGATGGCATCCCAGGGTCCGATCTCGAGGTGGGCACTGGCCTTTCTTGATTCAGTATTCGTTTGAGTACGACCGAGAGAATGGTATTTACAACCGCACCCATAGCAGCCCACAGAGATTCAGCATCATGCCTCAATAAAATGATGGCACCAAAAACACCAGCAACAAGCCACTTGCTCTGCCATCAACAGCAAAGATTTTCTCGGAAGTTAACACACAGGGTAAATAAGTATACAGCTGCCTATAGCATTCTGAGCTTTTTTAAATAGACGAGCCAATCATGCTATAAGAAGCTACTGTTTTACAAAATATCCATCCGACACATTTCAAAGCATTCGGAGAAATTTGCTCTTTCACATTATATTTTCTTTTCCAACTTTAGTCGGGCTTCGATTGGTGAGAGCTTTCCCTGACAATTCAACTCCAAGAAGGTTGTACAATCACCAGAAACTTTCAAGCAAACACAGAGACGAAACAGGGATGCACAAGATTAACCACCCACCTAGTGCAACTAGCGTGGCTTAAAAGAAGAACCCGGCAACTGTAACGACCAAAGCCTTGTTCCTATGTACCTAACACACAGGACACACTATCGCAAACTGTAATTTTTATGAACAAGAGGCAACAAAATCAGCTTATTTTCGGAAGAAAAACGACCAAACGGAGAAGGCACCAACCAGGCGATTAAGGGTCGATTCCAAGCCACCAGCCACGAAACCAGCCGACCCATTCGCAAAACCTTCCTGCTCAAGAATCCTAACATCCTCGTCGCTGCCACTACCGCTCCTGAAAGAAGCAGCTCTCACGGTCTCAGCCATGCGCATCCGACTCAAGGCTCCGTCTTTCCCGCCGGCGAGCACGCTCGAGCCAGACCCACCATGGCCAATCGATTTCAAGCGGCGAAAGTCCGACGCCCAAATGTGATTCGGCCCCAAAGGTTTGAACTTTGAAGGAGGAGGAGACGTGAGTAAAGCATTAAATCTCGGTTGGTGAACAACAGCCGCGGAGTTGGGCATCTTGGGTAATGTGGGAGCAGAGAAACGGAGGCACACACAGCGAGGAGAAGCCAAAATCGATCGACATGTCGAAATCCCGCAAGTTCCTTTATGTGGGGCTGAATTTCCGATCGAAGAGGAACGGATTAATGGCTTTCGGCGATTGGCTGCCGTGAGGGAAGTTCCAAAGGAGGAATCTTGGATGCAATGCAAACCTAAATGCCGGTTCTCTGAGAGGGATCCCGGTCACCCTTTCTGTTCTTTCGTGTTCTTTTTTGGGGAGGTTGAAAAAGACACTCGGTCATCACGTTGTGTACTTTGAGCAGATGGGGTCATTATGACCAAAAAAAAAAAAATCATAAAAAAATTGAACTAAATAACCGTCGGGTTGGAATCCGACTTATGGTTTATTTGCCTATGGGGATGAAGCCCGACACGAGTCGAGTCGAGTCGAGCCGAGCCGAGTTCATTCGCTCCAAATTATCACTAGGCTCGTGTCAGTACCATCCTTATTTTATCACCTGATAAAATATGAAGTAACTTTTTAAGAAGTAATGAAAGGAATTTAGTATCTGACTGCTTATCGATCTCGTAATTAGCAAGCCGGTCAGTAGCGTTTTCTTCTTGAAAGTTACGTTGCGCTTCGATTTGAAGTGAAACTGCAATAGTCTTCTGACATGTTTAGGTAAAGTACTTATTCATAAACTTTAGAGTAGCAAGATCGATGATGGCTTTGGGGTCAATCTTGACAATGATTTCGAGAAAACTAAGTTGTTTTACGATGTTGAGTCCCAACCATAAAGCTCAAAATTCTGCTTGTATCAACGAGCATATTCCTCAGAATGAGGCAAAACCACCAGTTCATCGAAGAGCAAAATTGAAAAATGATTTATAAGTGCTTGAGCTCGAGCCAATTCGGTTATCAAAATAAAATTTGAATCGAAGTTTGTTTATTATTGACGCCTAAATTTTTGGCCCATGTGTTAGCCAATCATTTTACGAGAAAATTAGGGATCGAACTTTGACACCTAAATAAAAATAGATATGAGCATGGCTTTACATTTGCATTTAGGAACTATATGAATTTAAGCTCAGGATTAGTTTTACCAGATGAAGCAAAGGAGGCGTTGGAGGCGGACCAAAAACGAGTTGGAGTGCTATTTTCACATTGGATGACAAAATGGAGAAGTAAAAGTCGAAAAAGTAAGGATGGCAGAAACGTGAAAGTGACGAGTGTCGTGGGGAAAAGGTGTAGGAGACAAAGCCGCCATAAATAAGTAGAGCCCACACGGGAGGTAGAACGTGACGGGGAAGACAGCAATCGAGAGTCAAAGCAGAGGAGGAATAGCAGAGAGAGAGGAGGCCATCCACCAATTGTCAATTTTCGCAGCTGAAAAGAAGGCATGGGCACAGCCAGCAGACGATCATAAAGGACTAACATGTCTTCAAGGGGTTAATTAAAAAAAAAAAAGCATCAATTTTATGTCTAGTGATAATTTTGGTGCGAACTTTTTTTTATCTCATAAAAAAATATTAATTTTAGGTCAAGGGATAATTTTGGCCCGAACTTTCTTTTATCCCGTAAAAAATATCAACTTTAGGTCAAGAGATAATTCTGGCCCCAATTTTCTTTTGTCTCATAAAAAAACACTAACTTTGATTTAAATCCCAAATCTGGCTCCCATTGACTTAAAACCATTGATTATCTAACTTGACTATTCCATATTAGCAATAAATCCATATGACTTGCTAATTAGATTTAAAGTAATATTTATTGTCTTATTTTTAAGGTACAATTTGCAGAATAACGGTAAAACTGTTTATCTCGTTCACTTCACTGACAAATCAAAAATATCTTTAGCTTGAATCTCTCTGACCAAACGTAATCTGAAACTGATCACTGCTTGTTGACAAACGTCATGGACGAGATTGGCCTAGCTCATCACCATAACCTTTTTTCTCAAACAATGGTGAAAGTCAACAAATAGTTAGATTTAGGATCATGATAAAAGTTGGTGATTTTTAATGAGACAAAAAAAATTGGAGCTGAAATTATCACTCAACCTTAAGTTTGTGTTTTTTTTATGAGATAAAAAAAAGTTTAGGCCATAATTGTCTCTCAACCTAAAGTTGGTGTTTTTTTATGAAACAAAAAAAAGTTCGGACCAGAATTGTCTCTCGACCTAAAGTTAATACTTTTTTTTAGAATTAAGCCTATCTTCAAGAGAGATGTCACTGGGGAAAAGGGCAAAGAAATGCGGAGCAAAGGCAGAAATCCCGGTTGTCGTACTAAGAAGATTCAATCAAAGATTCACGGCCATGCATTCCGCCCGATGAACATTCACGCGGGCCATTCATGAACTCTGCAGCGACGGCTTTTGGAAGGGATCGCTCAGTCAAAGCAAAGAAAAGAAGATCATGGGTCTTAAATGCTCAGATTTGGAGAGAGATCCATCCACCAGCACGGATACAGCTTCGGATTCCGTCACCAGAGGGCAAAAAATGGAGGCTAAGAAAAAAGACGCAGAGGGCAATGGGGGAAAAGGGTGTTTTTCTTGTTGGGTCTGTCGGGTCAAGCGGGATTTTCCCAGTGAAAGACCGCGAGCATTGGAGAGGAAGACGACGTTCGGTTGAAGAACATTGAACCTTTGTCTCCCCGGGGCATCCTCTTTTCACCAATCCCGCTCAATCTTCATCACCCCCGATCATCATCATCATCGGCATCTTGAATCTCCTGGACACTCGCCTCGTCAATCACCCATCATTACCGGTATCTTCCTTCTTTTGTCTTCAACCCCACTCAACCCATAGCCAACAGACTTCCCCCTTTAATACAAAAATCTAACTTCAAGCCATGTCCATCACCACCATCCGCAATCAATGATGTTTTTTTTCATTCATTTCCTCCATGCCAACAGCTGGTTGTGCGACCTAAGACAATCAATATTGATTAGGCCACCACGTCAGCGATTTTTGGCTTAAATTGTCTAGATAGGTTATATTGAAAAATCATCAAATATTTAGGACTGCATTGTCCGAAGTAAAAAGTTTAGGATTGAATTGGCGGTGCCATACAATAAATTTTAAGACTTCTTGGACAATTTTTCTAATTTTACTCACTATATGTGACATCATTTTTGTGTGTGTGTGTTTCATACCATTTTTGCACTCATTTATGACCAAAATGAACCTATTTACTATAGAAAATCACTCTTTTCTTCAATTTTAAATGCATGTCATGATGTATCCTACCGAAACTATTTATGACAAAGCATGTGTCTTTAGGTCGAAGTATGATAAGGGAATGGTTCTTTGAGAGACTATAAAAGACCTTGGCTGATATTTGTAACGAATGACATTTAATTGCAGGAGAATAATATTTTCTTCAATTTGATGCTGTGCTTCCTGCATTTTCATGAATATCAACATTTTCCACGTAGAGTAGCTACCCTTTTTCCTCGAGTAAACCATATATGAATATCTCTATTCATGGTTCATCCCCGACAAGGCACACAGGGATGCTGGTGTTGCAGGGAGGTGGGCGAGAGAGCACGGCATTTGACGATGACCGGTCGGCCCTGGCGTTTACGGGCACGCTCTTGGAGCTGACCACCTTCACCGTCAGGGTATGGCCGTTCATTTCGAGCTATAGGCGATCGGCCTTCGTGAAGATTGGCTTCCTCTTCTCCACCACCTGAGGTGCACTGCCAATGCTCATCACCGAGGAGGTCCTAGGAGAATCGGGGAGGAGAGAGAGGGATAGTTAGAGACAAAAGGCTTTACGGGGTTTGCAAACGAATTGCAGAGGGTTTGGTTTTGATTTGCGTTTTAAAAAGATTAGAAAAAGGAAACTTGAACCGAACCGGCAAACTACCCAAAATCCTTTACCTATTACCCGAACCGAAAAAACCTGAAACTTTCGGTTCAGTTCGGTTTTTCACACCCCAAGTATTGACTATTCCTTGGGTGTTGCATCTATGAGAGTACCACACCCACGTTACAAAATGTTAGGATCTGCGTGCTATTATTGAATAGCCCTCTACATGGTGTTTATATGTTATGATAGTGACTTCCTACCTTCAGTTTAATTATGCCTCCAAGTTCTTAATCTGTAGTTGGCTTCATTAACTTTTTTGCATGTTTAGAACCTCAATCGATGGTTGTGAATGCAAATTGTTATTTCATATAGTACTGATCAACGTTGTACGTAACTTTTTAAAATTATTTTTCTACGTCAAATTGATGGTAGTAGAGGTAAAACCTTTCATATGTTTCGTATATGTTATTGAACAACTCTTACGGTTGAGTTTCTAATTTTGGTTTCGATTTAGTCGAGTTTGACTCATGAAGTTTTCTTTGGATGGAAAGCGTACTTCATTTAGCGTTCTTGTCATATTTTCCGGGCATAGACACATCAAGAAAAATTTGCTCAATTAACCAATGCTGGTGGGGGATATGCCAAAGAAAAATCCTTAAAAATAATCCCAAACGTCAAGCCCGTCAACTTTCAAGTCTCTTGCATTTTCCCGACGCAAGATAAGATACAAGAAGTAATACGCGTGAGAAAGCCACACCTTCGTCAAACTACGAGCACTACAAAAAAATAAGGGATTAGTGACGATTTTTGTGACGAAAAATTTGGCAAAATCCATCGCAAATCGAATTTGCGACGAAATTAGCGACGGAAAAAATTCTGTGGCTAATTCGGTGTTGCAAATTTTTGCGACGGAAAATTTCAATTTCTGTCGCTAAACTGCGACAAAAAAAAATTTATCGCAAATTAGCCACGAACTTTAATCATTGCAAAATTTGTCGCAAATTAGCCACGAATATTATCCGTCACAAAATTCGTCGCAAATTAGCCACGAACTTTATTTATCGCAAATTCTGTCGCAAAATTTGTCACAAATTCTGTCGCAAAATTCGTCACAATTTAGCCACGAATTTTATTCGTCGCAAATTTCATCGCAAAATTCGTTGCAAATTAGCCACGAACTTTATTCGTCGGTACTTATTCGTCGCAAATTAGCCACGAACTGTATTGGTCGCAAAATTCATCGCAAAATTTGTCACAAATTATACACCATTTCGACCATCAAATCTTGTCCATAGCAATAGCTACGCATTAATGAGCATCATATAATACGTTGAAAATAATAAAAGGACATGAGACAACCATAGATTTCATTTCAGAAAAAGAAAACGACCACACCAGACACAATGCCATATAATTGAAAAATATAACTGAAGGAAAGATGCTAGTCCGCAAAAAATAATAATATATGAAAAGTTGCAAAGTCTGACATGATGCTATTTGATATCAAATCTTATAATGCATTCAAAACATTCAAAGAAGGCAGGATAACTATAGATTCTGCTTCAAAAACAAAAAATCGACAAACCAGACACAAGATTAGGCAGCTTTGGTACTCAATAGGACACCAGAAGCAGTCACTTTTATCGACACATGATGAAATGTGGATACATAAACAAAGATATTTAATTAGTCCAAAATATTAAAAAAAAAAAAAAACGTTTATGCATGGATGTGGAAGTAGGTATAAAAAAACAAGTAAGAGGATTAACAAAAAAACGTTTCTAGACGAACATCAATGTTCTTACATATGAATATGAGTCAACTTTGACATCCACTGTAGTTTTTTCACCCTTGTAAACCGTATTTCTGTCACCTACAAAAAATTAAATTATTCTCCAAACAGCATTCAATAGTTTAATGAATTAGAGAGGTAAATTACCAACACCAATTCCCATGAAAAGAGGACTCAAAGTCAATTAAGGTATGTATTTCTACAATGTTCAAATATCATGAATTTTTGTAACAAGCATGTCATCCTGAGATATCTAAATTTTCAGTTTTTCGCAAACAAAGAACCTAGTTGTAAGAGAGTTGTGTATAGAAAGTAATTGTAGGGTAGGATATTGGGCAAACTGCATTTATGGCACAAAAGATTGTGAAGCAAACTTACCCCCGATTTTGAGAATTTTAATTAGAAAGGATCAAGAAAATCATCATCATCATCATCATCAATCTCATCATCATTGTGTTGCTTCTCATTATGCCTATCACCTATTGGATTGGCGGGAGGTACAGGAGGAATCTCATCGCGATGGATGCTGAGGTGTCGCACAACGATTTGCATTTGTTATTTCAAGTCATTTATTTCTTCGTCCTTCTGTACAAGTATATTTTTCAGTTATTTCACTTCTTGGGTCAATTCCTCGTCATGTCGTGTTCTCCTTCGAAGAGCCGCATTGGATAATGAAGTTGCAGCATGATTCGGCATATATAATCTTGACATGGATCTCATCCCAAATATTTTTTCTTTTTTCATCCCATTCGTTGCCTCTACCCATAATGTTATACTGTCAACCGATGGCTCAGACGCAGCAATACCATCACCACCAATAGTATTGCTCATTAAAAGTTCATCATTTTTTTCTACATTAACAATATAGATAAAAATCAAATAAATTTATATATATAACTACCATAAATATTAAAAACATTCACGATTTTCATTCTAGTTTCCATAAAGTTAAAAGTATAACTTTATATACCTTAATAGCTTTTGCTCGATCGCCAGTCCATGTATTATCCTTTTTTTGAAATGTGTGTTCAAATGTAGCTGCAAATATCGGTTCTGTCCTCAATTCATGTGCCAAGAAAATGTAAACATGAGTAATTGAATTAAATTAACTTATAACTTATTTAACAGACTTACCAATTGTTTGCGATGCTCCTCAATATTAATAGAGCCCCCAGCATATGTGGCAGACCCTTCATTAGAAATAGAAGATCGATTCTTTTTATTCTGCTAATTGATTTGCTGATTCTTTTCAGTTTCCCAAATTCTGTTAATTTTCGTCCAATTGTCAGCTGTAATGAAAGCCGGCTTCACTTACTTGCCCTTCGCTCTATTTATCACATTTCGTATAAAATCACCGACTTTTTTCTTAAAAATTCTTTTCACTTCATTCTCTTCCTCTTCATCCCATCTGAACCTCCGTTGCAATCAAGAGAAAAACAACTAAAAGTTATTATGATGGTCACATATCCATTACCATGCAACAGACAATTCGACGATAGATTTTGTAAAGGTCATCTCTAGGCCAATATTTGATTTGTTTAGTACCGAAAACTAAAGAGTTGTTCTGGTTCCTTTACACCATTCTTGACCATCAATATACTACACCGAATTTAGTTTGTGAGAAAAAAGAATATCTAAAACTTACCTTGAACTCATTCCATCAAAAATCTTTTACTTCTTGTAGAGCACTGCTGTAATTAATATACTGCCCCATCCAATAGTTTTTGACTATTTTGTTCAATTCCCTCACAACAAGCGGAACATCCGTGAATCTACAAATATACGAATATTGTGCAACATTGTCAATTCAGTTGACATCCATATCTAAAACCATAAATATTACATATACTTAAAAAAAAAAAAAGAAGTACTTACGAATCTTCAAATGGGCATATCATGAATCGGTTATTTTCTTCACCTGTGTTTCTAGCATTATTCAATTGTTGCTCTGAATAATAAGGTGGAACGGAATGAGATGAATATAAAGGTGATGGATCTGAAGGAGATTTAGTTCGCATTTGTCCAAGTCTCCTAACATGTTCTTGAATGTTGGAGGAAGGGCCTACGTGTCCATATTGCCCATCAGCACATAGTGGTTAAGGGTTAACTGAAAGAGCAGGGGAAGAGGAAAGTAACTGAGACGAGGATGAGGAAGGGGCTGGTCTTCTATGCATGTGACCTCCACGTTTATACTGATAAGTAGGAATGTTAGACAAATATGTAAAAAATATGAACACGTATTATAGACATATAATAATGTACATGACGAAACTTACCATTTTGTTTCAGAAGCAGAAAATGTATCCTCTTAATTAGCCAATGCCGAGTGATAATGACGTGCAATTTTTTATGGACAAATATAGTATGAATCGCACTCATTTTGATATCAAATATCAATATATGATCATGATATGTGATGCTAAACCAACAATAGTCATAATTAACCACACGATCATTCATCAAGTATAAGATCAATCATAAAATATCAATTTCAGCCATATAATCTTTGTTCTCAGCCACACGATCATCAAGTAACCCACACGATTGGAATATAGTTAACTAATTAACCACAATTAAGTAAATCAACAACATGATTAAACTAATTAACCATACATTTGGCATTAAACAACTAAGAATGCGAATGGTGACCATTATGCTCTAGAAATCAAATTTTTGCCAAAAATTGATTTATGGAATTATTGCCAGAAATTGATTTCCAAAGGAGAAATTTGTTTAGTAAAACGTGACTAATTTTGCTATAGAAATTGATTTCTGGAACAGAAGTCTGTTATGATTTGTTGATTTTTTTTTCACTTAAAAAAATAAATTTTACTCAAAGTAGGTAGCTACAGGTATTTTAAGCCATTCTGTGAAGTTATGAAATTTTTTAATTTGTTTAATTTTTTTTGGGCACCTAAAAAAATTAAAATTTTTCTCTAGAAGAGGGTGGCCATAGATATTCTAAGCCATTTTGTGAAGTTTTGAAATTTTTTAATTTTTTAATTTGTTTTGGTCACCTAAAAAATTAAAATTTCACTCAAAGTGGGTGTCCACAGGTATTCTAAGTCATTTTGTGAAGGCTTGAAATTTTTTTTATTATTATTATTTTTGGCACCTAAAAAAATTTAAATTTCACTCAAAGTTGGAGGCCATAGGTATTTTAAGTCATTTTGTAAAGTTGTGGAATTTTTAATTTTTTAATTATTTTTTGTGCACCTAAAAAAAATTAAATTTCACTCAAAGTGGGTGGCTAAAGGTATTTTACGCCATTTTGTGAATCATATTTTCCAAAATAAATTCTGAAATTAATTATTTAATAATATCCGAAAATAATTTATGTTCCAAAATTCAAAATAGTTTCTTGAATCATAAATATTCAAATCATTTGCTAAAAATGCCAACTCATACGGCAAAATCCAATATTGGCATCACAATTTGACATTAGAAATTTGTCCACAATAATAACATTTAATTTCGAAAATTAATTATTTAATAATAAGATATTAATATTTAATTTGGAAATAATTTATTAAATAATAAAATAATAATTTATTCCGAAAATAATTTATTTAATAAAATAATCAATAATAGTAGAAATAATTGATAATATATTAACAAATACACGATAGTTTATCACAACCCAACAATAGTCTATCAAACAATTATTGATAACTAATCAATCAATTCCCGATAACCTATCGCCAAATTTACCGATAACCTATCACTTAATCTCACTTAAGTAACCATAAACTTAAACTAAACTATTATAAACAAGTTTAACACCCTAAACACAGAATTAAGGATTAACTTACTCTGCTAACAACGGTGAGGACACGAGGACGACGGTGACGACGAGGGCGGTCCGCAGTGGTTTTCGGCTTGGGCTCAGCAGTTGGCGAACGGATGACAAACCGGACCGACGACAGGAGCGGCTCCTATGGGCTGTTCCTGGTAGCTAGGATAGCGGCGGCGATGGTTGCTGGTTCGACGGGTTGGGCTAGTGGTCAGCGAGAGCAGCGGCTTGGATGGCGATGGTTTACGGTGGTAAGCGAAGCTGGGTAGGGGGGAGCTCGGTCCAACGAGCTGCAGGGCTGCAAGTTGGGCTAGTGGCGGCGATGGGCGACGCGGGTGGCATCACAGGCGGTAAGGTGAGGTCGGACGAGCTAGTTGGCGGCGTGGTGGAGCCTAGCCGTGGCGGCGAGTTGCTGTGGCTGCTTGATAAGGCAAAACAGAGGGAGAGAGGGAGGACAGGGCAGTTAGGTCGGAGACCGTGGCTGGACGGACGGCGCGGCGACTAGGCGAGCAACAACGCAAGGCAAACAGAGGCAGTGGCTGGGCTGGTCCCGGCGAGCAGCAAGCAGGAAGTAGGGGTAGAACCATAAGCCAGAAGCACTCACAACATCGGGGGCAAAGGAGGAAGAATGAGAGAAGGAAGAAAAGAAAGGGAAAAGAAAAGAAAAGGAGAGAGGAGTCAGACGCAAAGGGGAGTGGGTGTGTCAGCCGAAAGAGAGAGAGGGAGAGTGATTAGCGGGGGAAAGAGAGAGAGAGGGCCGAAAAATTTTGAAACGTGCGCGAATGATATTTTTCCGTCGCAAATTTGTGACGGATTGCAAAAAAAAAAAAAAAATTCTAATCCGTTGCAAAATCCGTCGTGTGTTGCAAATTTGCAACGGAAGTATTATTCCGTCGCAAATTTGTGACAGAGCAGGATTCCGTCGCAAATTTACGACAGAATATTTGCGACGAATTCGAAAAATTGCCGCAAATTACAATGATAATAACAATAACAATAATAACAAGAACAATAATAATAATTATGACAACTAAAATAACACATGTCACAATAATAATTACACAACATTAGTGTTTTGTCGAAAAAATTTTAATCATGTTTGTCTTCATCTTCGTCTTCGTCCTTTTCGTTTTGATCTTGATCTTGATTTTCATCTTCTTCATGAGCATCATCTTCATCATCTGTCTCAAAATCAGATTTTGTACAATTTTCTACATTTAATTCGCAAATTTCAGTTGGATCCACATCTATCATTGCTTTACATGGATCTCGTAAAGTTGGAATGTTATATTCTTCAGTTTCAACCGTGTTACAAACTTCCTCTTGTTAATAGATTCTATCCTTCTAGTGTCCCTCGGTTTTTCTCCGTGGTTTGATTTTACATATAGCCTACCAATCAGCTTTGTCACGTTTCAAACTAGGATATGATACATAACACACTTGAATTGCCTGTTGTGCCAAGACAAATGATTCATATTTCATATATTTTTTTGTGATTTATTTCAACCAAATTAAATTTCGTATGCGCCTTCATTCTTTTGATGGGGTCGAATCACTTGCACTTAAATAACACAATCCGCATCATTAATGGTCAAGGGTACTCTATCTCTATGATTTCATCCAACAAGCCATAAAAATCGTCTTTCGAACTGCCACCATTAGATGATCGAACAGACTTACCACTATTCATTGTGGCTTTTCCCATTCCATATTATTAAGTGTGAAAATTATATCCATTTATGAAATATGATGGCCAACTGCGTACTCTTAACTGTGGACCCTATGACAAATGATATAGCAATTCTCGCTCTCCAAGTGCATCATGATTACTGTGAACCTAAGGTTACATACGCAAAGTCAATAATATATATCTTAATAAATGATATATAAAATATTAATAACTTGGTTTTGGTCCATTGGTAACTTACATATATTTTGAACTATGCTGCAAATTGTTGATCGCACAAACGGTCAAACTCATTTGGTGGTAGTCCATACATTGAAGTTTAAAAAATTCTAGTAATAAATACCATTTAAATATTAACAAATATTTGACACATAATACATATATTTGCAAATTTACACTTACTCGAAGTATGGCTCGACTTCTGGGCAGTTCAGTAAAATATATGTATGGGCCGCATGCCATTCTTCGCCTGTTAAGTAACGAAACGTATATGCGCCGTTTGGTCGACCAAGATAATTGAAAATAGAGAATGATTTGCAATTGGGTTCAATAGGGCCCTCATCATTTCTGCTTGCTCGTCGCCTCTTGCACTGCATGTGCAGCTCAAAATAGTATGATGCAAATGTTGTCACTTCTTCCACAATATATGCATTACAAATTGAAGTTTCAACATATGCCTTATTCTTCACTTTTTTCTTCAAATGATATAAGAATCTAATTGTAATAAAAAGAAGCTTATCAGAACATAATATATAATAAAGTAATTTGAACTGAATTTTTTTAAAAAAATTTGCCTCTCAAATGGATACATCCATCGAAATTGGACGAGACCTACAACTTTTGTCTCATAAGGCAAGTGAACTAAAAGATGTTCCATCGAATCAAAAAACAATGGAGGAAATATCCTTTATAAGTTGCAAAGAATAATTGGAATATCTCTCTCTAGTTTCTCAATGTGTGCTTCTTTTAATACTGTAGAGCAAATATCATGCAGGAAATTACTTAACTCTATAATGGCACCCCATACAAAGTTCGGTAGAATTTCTTTGAAAGCTATTGGAATTAGTTTTTCCATAAATATGTGACAATCATGATTCTTCAAACCTGTTAACTTGCATTCATTCAAATCAACACATCTCCCGAGATTTGAAGCATATCCATTAGGAAACTGCACAGATTTTAACCATTAACAAATAACTCGTCTTTGCTCCTTATCTAATGTATAAAATGCTTTTTGTTTTGGTCCCTTATTGCTTGCATCCACATCTAGTGTTAGCCGATCACAAATATCTCTTATTTATTTTCTTGCGTTCAAGTTGTCTTTTATTTTTCCGGTGACATCTATCACAGTATTTATGACATTGTCGAAAACTTCTTTTCTATGTACATGACGTCAAGATTATGATAAATAAGATAGGCTTTCTAATATAGTAGATCCTAAAATATACTGCGCTTAGTCCACTTATGTGTACTTTCGTACGCAATAGTCGTGCCGTGAAGGTTCTAAACAACAGTTGGAAAATTCTGCACCCGCTCCCAAATTTGATCGTCGGTCAACCTTAATAGTGGAGGTGTTCTTTCAGTCTTATTATTGATTAACTCTTTTTTATTTCTTCTGAATGTATGATTTATCGGTAAAAATTTCCTGTGACAGTCAAAATAGCCGGACTTCTTCCCATGTTTTAATCTAAATGACTTTGATCTCTCCAAACATATCGATCATCCTAAGATCCTAGCTGTACTCCATCCAGATAACATTTCGTAAGCTGAAAAGTCATTTATCGTCCAAAGAAGATCAGCCTTCATTACAAATGTTTAATCGGCAGAAACATAATATGTAAAGACACCTTCATCCCATAGCTGTTGTAATTCTTCAATTAGTGGTTGCATGTAAACATCTATAAACTTTTTCGGATTTTGCGGGCCAGTCACGATTAATGTCAAAAACACATAAGGTGTCTTCATGCACATACCAGATGAAAGATTGTATAGCGTTAAGATAACTGACCAACATGAAGAACTTTTTCCTGATTTCTCAAATGGGGCAAATCCATAAGCACAGAGACCTAACATGATGTTTTGAGACTCTATGGCAAACTCATGGTATGTTCTATCAAAATGTTTTCATATCTCTGCATCTGAAGGATGACACATTAGACCCTCTTCTGTTTCATGATTTGCATGTTAAGTCATGTGTTCAGCAGTGGCTTTAGACGCATAAAGCCTTTTGCAATCTGGGGATTAAGGGCAGATTAAACATTTGCTTGTATGGTCTACGCTTCTAATTACGACCCGGCTGGCCTCCTATTAATCTTGTACCTAGATTGGTTACAGAATTTGCAAGATTCTGCATTTTCATCATCTCTCTAATATAACATACAATCCCTACTACATACATCAATCTTTACAACTGGAAGACCTAAGTTATCCACTAACTTTTTCATATCGTAAAAATCGCTCAGTATGATGTTATCACGAGGCATTGTTTTCCGCATTACTTCAACAAAAGAATTGAATCAATCCGCAGACACATTATGCTTTGCCTTGATACTTAACAGTCTTGCTGTCACTGATAACTTAGTGTGATTCTTACAACTTGCCCATAAAGGTTCATCTGCTGCTTTCAACACTTCCCAGAACTGAGTAGATGGAAAAGTTCCGTTATAGACATTCTTATCAAAACCCGTTACTCTTATCTCTTTAAATTGTGATGCATGACTAGTACCCACTTGTTCAAGTGTATGAGTAAAACTAGTACTTGCTTGATTTGATTCTGAAATAAAATTCTGACCAGCTGCATCAATCATTATTCTCTCATATAAGTTCAATTGATCATAATAGCTACATTCTTCCCTAACTAAAAATTGGTCATTTCTTCGATATCCTTCATCAGATATAAATGGTTCATCACGGGAAGTCCAATTATAATAGTTCGGTGTAAACTCAAATCTACAAAGATGTTCTCTAACTTTATCACACACATGAAATTTACCATTACACACTTTTTACACGGACACTTTAACTTATTTCCATCCATGAACTCACATTTACTACTAGCAAAGTTTAAAAATAGTTCCAACCCAGTACGAAACTCATCTGTTAATCCTCAAGGTAAGTTCATATTATACATCCAAATCCTTTCTCTTTGTATTGTGTCTATATAAAAATAAAAAGATCTAGTAAAATATTAAAAATATCATATTTATGTTCTTAATTAAAACAATAAAATTAGGAAAATTAAAATTTTGTTTTTGACGCAACAATTACTTTGAAATTGAAAAAAATGAAAAAATTACCATGTAAAGAAGACTTACCAAAAAATTTGACAGAAATATTTGTAGTAGAAAGTAGTTAATTTGATGAGAATTGCACCATTCACTTGGATTGCGAAACCTTCAAACGGATACGTACCTAAAAAAAAATTACTTAAGATTCACTTTTTTTTATAATTTTTAATTTTTTCGAAATTTATTTCAATTTTTGTTTCTTTTTTTTCCCTAATATGTTTCTCCGGTTGCCAGTCCGGCGACCGGCGATTGGCTGTGGCAGGCGAATCCAACCTCGCCAGCCATGGGCAAGGCCGCCCAGGTGTGTCGGTCAACCCTGCCGTCGCCCGGATTTGGGTGTCGGCAAGGTTGACCTTGCAACGGAATTTTCAGTTATTTGTCGCAAATTTGCGACGGAAACATAATTTCGTCGCAAATTTGCAACGGATAAAAATTCTGTCGCAAGCTCAACCTCCCCCTATGGTCGGCGAGGTCTCACTGGTCGCCGGTCGTTGGACCGGCGATGAAGTTACGAAAAAAAAACAAAAAAAAGTCCATAAAATAAAAAAATTCCAATCTAGCGATGAATAGTCACAAAGTTAGCTATGATACTTACTGGTAGAAAAGCTTCATTGAGATTGATTTGTGCGTGCACGGATAGGTTTATTGAGACATACGAAATAGGGAGAAAAGCGAGAAGGATATAAGGAATCAGTACATAAAGAGAGAGAGAGAAATTGACGGGTGGGGTGGAATATCACGGAAGTCATTTGCCTTGATAAACTACAAATTAGCGACGAATTCGTTTTTGTCGCAAAATCCATCATGAATTAGCAACGAATTTTTTTATCCATCGCAAATTCTGTCGCAAATAGGCGACGGAAAATAAATCCGCCGCAAAATCCGTCGCTAATTTGTGACGGAAAAGTGGTCGTTGCAAATTAGCGACGGATTTTTTTTTCTCGTCGCAAATTATTTTCCGTTGCAAATTTGCGACAACTACTTTTCCGTCGCAAATTAGCGACGGATTTGTTTTCCGTCACAAATTTGCGACGGATTTATTTTTCGTCGCAAATTTACGATGGATTTTTATTTCGTGGCAAGTTTTAAACATTAAAGTAGCGACGATTAATTTTCGTCGCTAATTTGCGATGGAAAATGAAATTTGTCACAAAGTTCGTCACGAATTTGCGACGATAAATTTCCCGTCGCAAATTTCCGTGGCAAAATCCATGTTTTTTTGTAGTGGATAAGCAATCGTGACATACATATTTCAATTTCACTATATACTTATATATATGTAATGTATTTGCTCGTGAATTTTTTGCGATTTATCTAGGCAATCTTCTTCAGCGAAATGACCACGTTCACAAATGCGATCTTGTCCTTGGATATGTGATCGGCGAGTTGAGCCCTATACCTCTTGAAAATCTCATTTATGATCTCTTGACCAAAGTGATCTACGAGCAAGGGCTTAGCCATCACCCTCATGCGCTTCGCTATATCATATCCCATATCCTCCGAGACAACATTGTGGTCGATATCGGTGTCACACGCGCTCCAATTCGGACACCTCCAAGCAATCGATTGAGAATGACCCTTGCTTTTGGACCTCCCATCCTACTTCTCTGGTGAGGGCGTGTACTGAGGGATGTTAAAGGAATCTAGTTTCTCTTCTTCTATGAGTCCCTGCATCAGCAACAAGCGGATAAATTTAGATTCTGCTATTGGAAATGGAAAACAACTGCAAAATTATAAGTTAATGGTATAATATCATTATAAAAGTCATAGTTACTTGTTTATGTGATTGGGTAAGTAACTATTACATACTGCTTATAAACACCACAAGCATTTGTGCCAAGTTTTCTTGAAATTTTCAATGCACCACGTAAGACGATTAGCATCCACTTCAATGATTTTTGGCCAAAATTGGCCAGATGGACTCAATCGACACAAATTTAAAAGTTTTTGGACTAAATTGGTCTAATGAAAGGTTTATAACTGAATTTGCACAAATGCAATAGGTTTATGACTTTTTTGGTACTTTTCCCTTTAAATTGGATCTACACTATGTCTAAGAGGAAATGCGCGTGCACTCGAAAGACCTAATAATTTTATCACTTATACTATAATTTTCTCAAATACATTCCTATGAAAGAGCAATTGGATCAATTGTGTTGGTTATCCAAATTGCAGTATTGGTTTCATTCAAAGAATTCGTGGCAAGAATGTAGCTAGAGGTCAACAAGAAAATTTGAGGTAATCTAACAAATTTTTTTAGCTACTTTAGGTTCATGAATCATCATCGGTTGTAATAATTAAACTCATTCTTTTTTGTTGTCCAATTGATGGTTAGGATTGATCTCGGTGTGCCAAAACAAATATTATTCCTAGAGGACTAACAAAATCTTTGACATCCCTAGAACAGCTTACTCGAGGTATTGTCAGCTTTAGCCTGTTTCATACTTAGCTTCATGGTTTTGTCCTTTGGAGTACAGGTAGACACTTTTTCAATAGGTTACCCATCTAATAATACTCTAACCTGGGCCTGCTTAACTTTGGATTTCCAAAGCAAAACTTATCGTTACATCAAAAGACGTTTTCATGAGTTAATTCTAGTTTTCACATTTATATCTTAAAATTGCTTTCCTTATATTCGGTGCATAATTTGGTTCATTTATGCCCCTTTTGTCATCCTAGAAGCCAGTTAGGAGTCACTCCTTGTTTGGGCGCTCTGGCCTCGGCAAACACTTATCGCCTACATCGGATCGGGTCGTTACAAGCCCACCAACTTCAGCCTGGTTTGCCTTCGAACCATACACCTACCAGAGGGGATCCCTCTCTAATACCATATTGTGACATTCCTAGATTAACTCACTCGTGGTATTGTCCGCTTTGGTCCATCTCGTACTGAGCCTCACGGTTTTGTCCTTTGGCATATAGGCATGCACTTTATCAGGAGGTCACCCATTTTGGTAGTGCTTTGCCTAGGCTCACTTAATTTTGGAGTTCCAAAACAAAGTTTGCTATTACGTCAAAAAGCATTTTTATGAGTTAATTCCAATTTTTACATATATATATCTCAAAATCTCTCTCCACTTGTTCGGTAGATAGTTCGGTTCATTCCTACTCCCTTTGTCATACTAGAAGCCTCCTAGGAGCCACTTCTTATTTAGGCTCTTTGGCCCCAGTGATCACTCCCTGCTCTCATCGAACCAAGTCATTATAAAATCATTGGAGGATAACCTCAATATTATACTATCGTTTACATGACTATTCAAATATTTTATTTGATTATGCTTGTTTTGTTATCTCAAAGACCATCTGATTGGGAGCAACAGTGTGACATTTCGAATTTTGACCAATTTTTGGGATTTATAAAACGTGTAATTCGTTAGTGTGTTTATAGTAAAATCTCGTTGGGAACTGATCACTCTCGGTTATTTTTTTAAATTAAGATTTCGCTAGAATCGCATTCGATCGAATTTAACCTTTACTTAGAGCCCGAATTTCGGTGTCGAATTTTTCGGAGTTTCGTGATAATTTAATTGGACGATATGAATATTATTGTGGTCAACCTCGACATTGCCCGGAATATGTGAAAAGTGAATTTTTGATCAGGTGCGGATTTAGATTGGTAAACCTCCCTCGTAGTGTGTTTTAGTATTTTCTTTTAACCCTTTTTCCTAATTATTAATTAGGATTTTAGGGGATCGTTGGATCGTTTTCTGATTTGAATCGTGACCATCGGATCGCACTTGAGTGCTATGTTGACTTTTTCTCTCTCTCTCTCCTCCCTCTGCTGCACGCCACCTTAGCAGTGCACGTTTCTCCCCCCTCTATCAGACCCTCTCTCTCTCTCTCTTTCTTTTCTTTTTTTCTTTTCTTCCTTATTTTCTTCTCCCTCTTTCTTCCCCCACCGCGGCTGCTTTTGGCTTCTGCTCTTGCTTCTGTTATGCTAAATCGGTCCTTAGCCTAGCCGCACTCCGTGCCCGAAGGCGTGCCGTTGCTGCAACCGCTGCTAGCCCAACTGTCATCATCGTCGCCGCTCGCCGGCTAAGCTACCGCCCGACCTCTGCTCGTCACTTGCTAATGCCGATTGAACCGCTTCCTTGCCGGGACCAGCTTCGCCGGACGTTGCCTTCTTGCCGCAAGCCACCGCGATCCCAGCTCCACCCTAGTCGAGCCATGCCACCGCTAGTCGTCACCTGGCCTCCCTTGCCGGCCCACCCGAGCTGCACGCAGATGCTGTCACCGCCCTTCACCCAGCCGTTGCTCGCCTTGTCGCCTCGCATCGTCCACCTCGACTAGCTTATCGTCACCCCTGATCGCCGCCGTCACCCCTCAGCCACCGTCTCCGCCACCCACAACCACTCCTACGTCGCGTCGTTCACTATTGTCATGCTCACCGGTTCGCCAGTTGGACCAGCCACCGTAGCGCGCCGCCTTCTCGCCATCCAAGCTGCCCAGCTCTCACCACCAGTCGCCACTTTTGCCGGGAACAGCCTCCGGACCAACCCCTTGCAGCTGCCTCCCCTCGTCATGCTCATTCGCCGTCATTCGCCGGCTGCCGAACCCGAGCGGGAAACCACCGCAGATAGCCCTCGCCACCGCCGTCGTCCTCGCGTCTTCGCCAACGTTAGCCGAGTAAGTTAACCCTTAATTCCGTGTTTATGGTGTTAAACTTACTTATGGTAGTTTAGATTAAGCTTAAATTAAAGTAATGTTTAGTTAATTGGGATTTGGTGATAGGTTATCGGTGGTTGTGTGATAAGTTATCGCGAATGTAGTGATAAGTTATCAATTATTTTATCGTTATTGATTACTTTATTAAATAAATTATTTTAGGAATTAAATATTCTTTTATTATTAAATAAATTATTTTCGGATTTAATATTAATATTTTATTATTAAATAATTAATTTTCGAAATTAAATATTAATATTTTTGGAAAATTTATAACGTCAAATTGTGATTTCTATGCTTGAATTATAATGTTTATGCTATGAATTGCTGTGTTAATTAGTTGCTATAGCTAAATAATTTTAATAACTATTTTCACAAAAGGATTTTGAGTTTTTGAGAAAGAATTATTTTCATCGCCATGTTTACAAAATGAATTTGATGTCTTGAGAATGCAAGCATATTTGAAATGAGATTTACAAATTGATTGATTGTTTGCATGTGTGACTACTTGGTTTGTTGTGCGGCATTGTGTGAGCACTATTTATGGACGCATGGGTTAATTGAAAAGATAATAATTGGTCGGAATGCTTGTGTACTCGTGTGGTCACACATCGGAGCCATTTTGCTGTCGATTGCTTGACGATGCCTGATTTATCGGGGTCTTGCTATAGATTGCTTGACAATACTTGATTTATCGGATGTTTGGAAATTATCTAGATTGTCGATACTCCGGATGCCTTGTCGCGGCCCGAGGCTGGACTCGATGCTCTTTACGAGATACCATTTCACTGCAGATCGTTTGATGTTGCCATATTGGAATGTCGTTTTACTATAGATCGTTTAACGTAGTCGTGCCCGACGGGGCGGGGCGGGACGGAGCCCGGTTATACCGGAAGACTGCCATCTTGTTGCAGATCGCTTGATGTGTAGTGGCCCCGAGGGGGCGTAATAACTGTAATACGTGTGATGCATAGTGTTTGATTATGTGATAGAAACTGCTAAACATGGTATGAGACGTGCCCAAGTGGATTCTGTTTTATAATCGAGACATGCGCGTCTATGATGCATTGACGCATGGAAAATCTATTTAAATGCTTCAAGTATATGACATGTTTATTTCATCAACGAGTATATCGAGGCGAGGTAAGGATGCCTGTGGTTATTTAATGATGTTGCTATTGATATGGTATTGCCTGGTTAGGGACTCCCATATGAGTTGGCCTCCTAAGCAGGGCTTAAGCTGTTAACTTGTTGAGACTTTCGTCTCATTTGTCGTTGTTAACCTTTTTTAGGCCCTTAGTATGTTGATGCACTGAGGTTGATTCACGGTATCTAGAAGCTGGCTTTTTGGGTTTGACTTATTGGTGGAGTAGATTGACCCTAGCCTGGTATCTTTTTGCTGGCTTTTTGTGGTATCGCCCGAAGTAGACTTGTAAGAACGTTCCCAAGGGTTAATCAAGTGACAATTAAAATAGTGTTGTTTGACTGTTATGATTTATTTTCCTGACTATCCCTATTTTTTGTTGTTGTTCGGGGATTTTCGTGATCGCTTTTGCATGGGTAATTAAAAGATAAAATGAAGGGTCGGCGACGAGTCCTGGGACTTCGCATTTCATCGACCAAAGGGAGGTGTTGCGTGCCCGTGGGGTTCGGGGTGTGACAAATGGCCAAGAGCTCCCAATTGCAGTAACTCTCTTTGCTTGAAGGATTGTCGCTTCTTCGGCCTAGGAAGTTCAAAACCATACGACCTCCCACCATCAACTCTTACCCATGTGACGCAGAGAGAAAGCGTAAATTTGGAACAACTCCAAAGAACTCGAAATTTTTATTCAATGATACTATGTTTTTCGATTACAAGACGATATTTTATATAGAGATATGACTCCTAATACTAATGGAAACGGAATAATTAATGATAACATCTAATAAACTAATATAGGAAACTGTTTGAATGGTAATATAGAAAACTGTCTAAATGGTAATATAGGAAACTGCCTAACTAGTAATATAGGAAACTGCTTGACTGAAAATATAAAAAACTGCCTGAATGGTCGTTTTCCAAAACTCAGAAAAACTCCCGAGAATTCTAGTTATTACGGCAATCACATTCTTCAAGATAATCACAGGCTAACCGTTCTATATCATTCCCTCCCTCTTCGAAAAAACTCACCCTCGAGTTATGATCAGGATAGAGGGATGTATCGAAAGCATGATACTCAAATAAGTTTGCCACATTAAATGTAGGGGAAATGTTGAGATCACCATAAAGGTCAACTATATAGGCATTGTCATTGATCTTCTTCAAGATGCGGCAAGGTCCAATCTTCTTGTGCTTCATGTGTTGACACTCATCGGGACTATATATGAGTATATCATAAAAGAAAACTACCACAAACTTGCCAATGAAAGGTTTGAAAATCTGAGTAATCAAATGCATGAAAGTACTAGGTGTTTTAGTGAGTCCAAACAGCATAACAAGCCATTCGTACAAACCTGCGCTTGTCTTGAAGGCTGTTTTCCATTCGTCGCCAAGACGGATACGAACTTGGTGGTATCCACTTCGAAGGTCGATCTTCGTAAAAATTCGCGATCCAGCAAGTCTGTCTAGCATATCATCAAGTCGTGAAATCGAAAACCTATACTTGACAGTAATCCGGTTAACGGCACAACTGTCTACACACATACGCATGGTGCCGTCTTTCTTTGGCGGGAGAAGAGTAGGAACTGCACATGGACTTTTGCTTTCACGCAAGAAGCCATTTTGAAGGAGCTTTCCCACCTACTCCTGTAAAATCTGATTCTCCTTCGGATTCATTCGATAATACGGCAAATTAGGAAGACTAGCACCTGGAAGAAAATCAATCTCATGTTGAATATCCCTCAAATGAGGTAATCCGTTAGGTAAATCCTCAGACATAACATCACTGAATACCTTTAATAAGGGTTTAAGGATGTCGGGAACACGAACCACAACTTGTTGGTTGCTCTTGTCCATAATCATATACATCCCTTCACGCTTTCGGATGTTCATCATAATCCCTGCATTTTGCTTCTTCACAATCTGAAGGGAATTACTCTATGGTTTCAAAGTAATTTCAGTCCTTTTCCACACAAAAAAATACGTATTCTCCTTAACTCGGTGTGTAGCATCAATATCATATTGCCATGGTCGACCCAATAAAACATGATACATATCTATCTCCACAACATCACAGACAATAGTATCTTGATATGATTTTTCGATCGAAATAGGTAAACGACATAATTGATTTACCTTAAGTTCTGCTCCTTTACGTATCTACCTGATCGTGTAGGGCGCGGGATGCGGCTCCGTCTTTAGTTGCAAGTGATCTATCAAGGCCTTTGACACTATATTCTTGCAACTTCCGCTGTCAATAATGATATCGCATATTTTGCCGTTGATAGTATAACGAGCACGAAAAAGCTGATTCCATTGGGTATCTTCTATCCACGGAGCAAACAATAGACGACGCACAATACAATTAATTTGCTCACCCACTTCATCTTTCACTCCCACTTCTTCTTCATTTTCCCAATTTTTCTCATACACATCTTCGTCATGTTTAACGATATTGACCATTCTACGACGAGGACAATCGCTGGAATGATGGCCCAACTCGTTACACTTGTAACACTTGATCGGTTGGGGTTTGGCATATGAATTATAGGTATTCTGATTGGGAGTGCGATTGCTTGTTGCGACTACTTCATTAGGCGTCCCAGTAGTACTCCCTGGAACTCGGCTCGAATCAGGGGTTTATAGATTAGAAGAACTTGTAACATCAAGCTGTCTTCCTTTCCCAAATGACCTACGATCTGAATAATTGCTACC
This sequence comes from Syzygium aromaticum, assembly GCA_024500025.1. NCBI lineage: Eukaryota > Viridiplantae > Streptophyta > Magnoliopsida > Myrtales > Myrtaceae > Syzygium > Syzygium aromaticum. Next base: position 37,757,438 of record CM044892.1, read on the forward strand.
ACGAGTACTAAGGCTAGTCATCTCTAATTGCATCTCAATTTTGCGCTCCATATCCTGGGAGTCTTTGACAGAGAATAGTCGATGCAAAGAAACCCGATCCTGGATATTAAGTCGCAAACCATTAATGTACCTAGCAGTTTGTTGTGCCTCGGACTCATCTAGGTTATTGCGAGCGGAGAGTCAAAGGAACTCTTTCGTATAAGCTTGGACCGATCTATTTGATTGTCGGCAATTCTGGAATTGTTGAAATAACAATTGCTCATAGTCCGTTAGGAGGAACGTCTTCTTCAACTTCTGCTTTATCTGACTCCATGATTGAATAAGAGCCTTGCCTTATCGACGTCGCGTCAATTGAGTCTGTTCCCACCAAGCTGAAGTGCCACCCTTCAACTTGTACGCCACAAGTTTCACTTGGCGATCCTTGTCAATATCCATAGCGTTGAAGAATTTCTCGACCTCCCAAAGCCAGTCTAGGAAATCTTCAATATCCAAATTCCCATTGAAAGTAGGGAGATCTACCTTTAGTTGATACTGCTCAGGATCTTGTCGATAGCCCCCCTATCGTCAATCCCCATGAACATGCTCCTCATGGAATCCCATGTATCGGCGACCACCACGAATCTGCATCTCTTAGAAATCTTCGTCTTCGTTTTCCGTATCCTTGACATAGTCTTGACGCCTATGTCGGGGGATTCCTCCACGCACCATAGCATCTTTGGGATCACGAGCGACAGGAATTTGCTCGGCTGGAAGAACGCTGGGCGCATGATTTGTGGACAAAAGCCGGATGGCATCAAGGATCTCTTGAAACCTCTGATCAGTTTGAGCCACGAACTGATTGAACTCAGCTTGCGTAATAGGCTCGTTCTCACGACCCTCAGCAACAGGGAGATTGACATTTACGCTATTCACCATCGTCACGGGAGAAACCTGCTTTGATACCAAATAACGTAGAGAGAAAGCGTAAATTTGGAACAACTCCAAAGAACTCGAAATTTTTATTCAATGATATTATGTTTTTCGATTACAAGACAATATCTTATATAGAGATAAGACTCCTAATACTAATAGAAACCAAATAATTAAAGATAACATCTAATAAACTAATATAGGAAACTGCCTGAATGGTAATATAGAAAACTGCATGACTGGTAATATAGGAAACTGCCTGACTGATAATATAGGAAACTACCTGAATGGTCGTTTTCCAAAAATCAGAAAAACTGCCGAGATTTCTGGCGATTACGGTGATCGCATTCTTCAAGATAATCACAGGTTTACTGTTCTACATCACCATGACACTCCAAGAACATTGAGAAGTCCCTCTGGGATCGCTCGGAGTATGCCCTAAGCACCCTTGGATGGCTCAACCTCGCCATGTATATATTGCCTTTGTTTCCCTTTATTCCTTGTGGCACCTGACAAGAAAAAAAAAAGGAGAGAGATAATGAGTTTGTTTTCCATCAAGTTAACAAATGATGCTCTGGGTCAAAAATTTACCTAAGAAAGCCACATGAGGCTGTATGAAGAATGAGTCAAGTGCAGGCTCTCCCGAGGGAACAATCTGCCATAGAATGAACCAGGAACGCCACTGAAGAAGCACGGCAACATTGCCCACTCTCCGTTCTTGCTCTTCATTTGCTCGCTCAGCTTCTATTGGAATCTCGGCAAGAAGCTGCTGAAGATGGTGTTGAAGTCGTTCCCTGGGAGATCGTTCAAGGACACTTGGAACTCCGGCAGCTCATGCTTCATCGCCTTGCAAAGATCCATCATGATGCTGATGATCTTGGACATGGCTAAGAGAGTGTTGTGGACTGAGGAACACCCCAAGTCCGCGATGGCGAGCCTTGCTAGGAAGGTGGCGGTGGCAGTGGAGAAGAGAGCTGTGATGGCTGCCTCCATTATGGGCTTTGTCATCAATATCACCTTTCTCTACAGAAAGAAAAAGAAAGCATTGACTTAATAAAGAGAAAAGCATTGTGTCTTTAGTTTTTTCATTTACAAAGAAATAGATATCATTTGTCATGTATTGTTTATACTCGTGACCATATCCAATGATATATTCTAGATTGAATACGCGGACAGTTCATAAATAACGATTGAATATCATGGACGGCTTGAATTTTCTATGATAATCCAAATTAGAACATCGTGGGAATAGATTTGTCTGATGTTGCAATTATCTTGCAAGATTTAGCACTTTTAGGATCATACTTTGAATTTTTGAATGATAAGTTACATGGTCTCAAAGAGCATGGTAAAATGGCATCTTTTGCATATAGAATTTAAAATCTCGGTGAACAAAAGAACCCTAGTTTAGATATAGAGTGTCTATATCATATTGTCAGACATAATCACGATGAGTGTGTAATAATCGATCTTTAAATGCAGTATAATCCAAGACTTTGCGGGCCCACAATACGACAATGAGAGATGTACCAGAAGCAATGAGTTGTTAGCATAACTTGTTTCTCCCGTTCCTCTATTCATGAGCATACCTAGGAGCGCTAGACAACTATCTTTAAGGAACTCAACAAAATAGCCCTGTAACTTCGAGAGAATGGGTGCCTCCTCACAAAGGGGGTCGCAGTGACTAGACTCAGCTACTGTTACTGAAAACACAGGTCTCCACTAGGTCAGGAGTTGACACCTACCCAGTGTCGGAAGGTCAAGGAAGTTGGTGACCTAATGACTATGGAGCCCATGATCGAAGCCCCAGTGAATGGCGCCCATAACTAGAACGATCTTAAGGTAGCGAAATTTCTTGTTGGGTAAGTTTTGACCTGCATAGAAGGCGTAACGATCATGCATTGTTACCCCCACCTATGGAAGAATTTCCACGAGAGACTGTTTTGGTATGGAGTAGATTTCATTACGGCGATTCGCGAGCCCACCCAAGTTGTCCTAGGTCATAAGGGCTTGGAGATGTTTTCTAAATGAGTGAGGGATGGGCACGGAGATTGGGGAAAAAAGGTGCGAATGATAACCATTCTGTTTCAGAAATCAAATTCTTGCCAGAAATTAATTTCTAGAGGAGAAATCTGTTTGGTAAAACATGATTAATTCTATTCCAGAAATTGATTTCTAGAACAGAAACTATTTTTATTTTTTATTTTTTTGGGCACCTCAAAAAAAATAAATTTCACTCAAAGTGAGTGTCTAAAGGTATTTTAAGCCATTTTGTGAAGTTTTGAAATTTTTGGGCACCTAAAAAAAATTAAATTTCACTCAAAGTGGGTTCCCAAAGGTATTCTAAGCTAGTTTGTGAAGTTTTAAAATATTTTTATATTTTTATATTTTTGGGCACCTCAAAAAACTTAAAGTTTACTCATAGTGGGTGCCCAAAGATATTCAAAACTATTTTGGGAAGTTTCGAAATTTTTGATTTTTTGATTTTTTTGAGCACCTCAAAAAAAATTAAATTTCACTCAAAGTGGGTGTCCAAAGGTATTCTAAACTGTTTTGTAAAGTTTTAAAATTTTTGATTTTTTGATTTTTTTGGGTACCTTAAAAAAATTAAATTTCATTGAAAGTGGATGCCCAAAGGTATTCTAAGTCATTTTGTGAAGTTTTGAAATTTTTGATTTTTTTTATTTTTTTAGGCACCTCAAAAAAATTAAATTTCACTCAAAGTGAGTATCCAAAGGTATTCTAAGCCATTTTGTAAAGTTTTGAAATTTTCAATTTTTTTATATTTTTTGAAAAAAATTCACCAAATTTCCTATTTTCTCGAAATCTAACTTTTTTTATTTTCTGGAAATTTTTATGGAATTTTTCAATTTTTATGCATTTTCTGAAAAAAAAAATATTAATGAGAAAAAGAGAGAAAATAGGGGGAATGCATTCTGGAAGAGAGAAGCTACAAAAAGTAGTTTCTCTTTTTTTTACCAAAAACTCATTTTAGAATAAAAAATGCATTCTGAAATCAAGTATTTGTAACAAACGCATTTTTATTTCAAAATGCAAAAATTGCTCCCGAATGCATTCCAGAAATTTTTTAACAAACGCATTTCTATTCCGGAATCCATTCCTGAACAGAATTTCTACTCCAGAATAGATTCTATGCGCGCCCATAATGTCCCGTGGAGCACTGCCAGGTCGGGGCAGTTTTGCCCGCAAAAAAATGCCCCATGGGGCATTAGGAGGGGCAGGGCTAGTATTAGAATATGTAAAAATGCCTCCAACTAATGATGCACTAAATAACAATCTTCGAAGTGGTCATATTTAATGGTTGGCCGGTTCACTCAAATAGCCTTTTTTTATTTGATAACCTAGGGACATGGTGTAGATACTTAGTTATCTAGAGACCAACAAAACATCCTGCAAGCTCTATGAACTAGTTAAATTGATGTTTTTTTAAATCTATGTAGGTTGCTTTGACCTAGAGCAATTTGAAAACGTTTAGTGAAATTTGAATGGGTGATCTCCAGTTTCTGAGCTGGAAATTACCAATGCTCTTGTCATGACCTTTCCAAAGTTGAAGTACTCAAGGGAAAACTAATAGATTACTAAGCCGGAGGCTTAGAGTCAAGTTTATACCAATCACAATTTTGGGTTTTTGACTTAATCAATTTAACATGCAATTCATTCAACTAGAAGTCACCACTAATTAGTTATTAGTAGATTGATTAGACACTTAAGTAAAGTGCGGGAGATCACTTTATTTCTGCAAACCAGAGATTCATGGATACAAGGACTTAATTTAGATAAATCTAACGCATTTTCGATATATTTTCTCTTTGTTTTCAAAAATATATTGCAGGCAATTGACATTTTTAATTTAATTGAGGTTATAGATAGTTATTTTATCATACTTGCATCACCAAATTTTCACAGGGGAAAATCATAATTAAGACAATTTTCAATCATAACATAGATCTCTTGAAAATGCTAAATGAGAGATTTTTAATCTGAAAAAGTTTTTAGCTCATTCTCATTTAGAGGCTATTTTATCCCATCCATTGATGAGAAAAGAGTGAGAAACACTTGAGCTTACCATTATGATCATGTTGACAAGGGTCCAATTTTTCTCTTAAGCGGTACAACCTTATCAATTTGAGAGGTCTTTTGGTAACACCGTAATATAGGCTTGGTCAACGACTTATCAAATGGTTAATTCGAGTCATGGCTATGAAAGGAACATTCATAATGCATTATCTTAGCTGGGATTACAAGTCAAGAATCCTAAGATAAAAACAATATTGTTCACACTTCTTCGCTAAAATCTTTTAACATTTGAAACTCCTACATTAATATAAGTGTCATAATCTGATGAGATTTTGCAAGGGGCATAACGTAATTCGATTAAGGACTAAGAAATGAAAAGATTGGTTAGGCTCAACAATTTTTCAATGAAGGGGTTTCGAAGTTGGTGATCATTCGGACCAATCTTCTCCTCCACTATAGGGGATTATCTTCTCGTGTAGATACTTCATTGACCACAAGAGTTTCACATTAATTTGTCAAGAGTGTCACATTAATTCTTGAAACTTAGGAGATCATTGCTTCTTCGTTGAGGATGATTTTTGCAGATTTGACCTTCGGCTGCATCATTTATTCCTATCAACAACTGGGCTTTACATCAACATTTTCTCACTCTTTTTTTTTTTTTTGCTTTTTTTCCTGCCTTTTTTGCTTTGCTTTTTTTTTTTTGCAACATACTCCTTCGCGGTAAGGACCCGTTAGACTTTGACTTTTTGTGGCTTCATTTGCTTTTGAATGGCTCAGCAGTTTTGGACTCTGGGGGTCTTTATTTTTAGTCGATACTCCAAGATCTTCCTATTTGAATGTGGAAATTCATCTATCTTGCCCCAGTGCGGGGATGTCAACAACTGGGCTCTAAAAAAGAATTTGCCGGCTTAATTGGGCTATGCAAGAGGTAAATGTGCGTAGGATAGAGAAAAAAAAGCAATTCATGATATTAAGGCACTTAAATTCTCATCTTAGTTTATCTGCAACAAGATACTTGAAGATTAATACAAGTGAGGGCAAAATATTTTTTTATATATTTTTCTCATCTTGTAATGTTAACTTTACCTCCATTTTGCCATCGCTGTGGGTGGTTCTTGATGGGTTTAATTTTACAAAATTTCCAAATACTTAAGCTCAAATAGGTTAAACAATGGTTTACCTGCAATGTTTGGGATACAAGAATAAAATGCCTCTCGTCATTTGGGTTTGCGTATCTTTCTCGAAAAAACCCTTTACCTTGATGACATGAAATTTATTGCGCTCATCTCATATTGTATAAACAGGAAATTGACCTTCCTAACCTACCTTGCTTCCATCAACTTCAGATAAAAATATATAGTCTGAGATTTTACAATTTCTTTGCACTGTTCTACAATTTTCAAGATATTCACATTATCCTTAGCATTGGTAACTTTTTTTTTTTGCTAAAGAAATGGTTGAATATTTAAAAAACTAATGCTAAAAATATTAAGAATCATATATACTAATCGGATTTACTAAATGACATGGCAGATTCCCCTTGGAAGTGGAGGTGGGGCCATAAATTTGAATAAACACTTACAATTTACCGTAGATTTAGTAAACTTATTAAGTATTATAGTCTTAATATCGATAGCTTTATTTTATTGAAAAAAACTAAAGCTAATAAAAGACCCTTTCTTTGTATTTTTAAAAGTTATAATGCTGATGACAAATGCTTTTGCTATTGGTAACAATTTATATTTCAACAATTCGTGGATGATGAAATTCTTTTTCGTTCATTCATTTTTGTAAGAGATATTAGCCATTTTTTTTTAGAAAAGTAGCTTCTAAATTATTTATTTCTTGCGAAATAAATGAGCTTTAAATTCATCAAAATAACAAAGAGAAATTGCGCCTGTTCTAGGACCCAAAGGTCACGCACACAACGCTTCCATGCAATTTCTTCACACGTGCTTTCTTTTTCTTTTTCTTTTCTTTTATTCGGTTTTCCTTTTTCTTTTCTTTTTGTTGTGTGGTTGACTTTAGGACAACAGCCAATCAGAGAATGACCCCCTCGCTATGCAGGTTGAGTCGTGTTACTGGCTTATGGAACACTTGTGGGCAAATTCTATTTCTTGTGCTAACTCACAAGATTGTAACCATACCGATTTAGGTGACAAATTTTTTGGTTTGTGTTGCAATTATTTGTGACAAAAATGAACCTATTTAATGTAAAAATCACTCTTCTCTTAAATTTTATATGCATGTCACAATATTTCGGACCGAAAATATATAACAAAATATGTGTTTTAGGATGAGTTATGATAAGGTGATGGTTCTTGACCTTGACCGGTCATACGCGTGTGTTTTTGCTACAAATGACTTTTCTTTGCTAAGAGTATATCATTTTCAAGAATTTTGATGTCTGTGTTTCTAGAAAATATTATGTGTAACTGTTGTGCCATGTCATATTTATAATAGTCCATTTAGAACGCGATACGTGTTGTGCTGGGCCCACCTATAAGAAATTTTAAGATTCTCTCTCTCTCTCAATTTTTCATCATCTTTTCCATTACTTTTTTCCCATTGAGCATTGATAGCCACACACCCGAAGCTCCAGTGGCATGGCTTCCATGAGCTTGAGGTCAGGTGACAACATGGCAGCAAGATGTCAAAGTTCATATGGCCATGATTGTAACCTTGAGATCTCCATCTAGTGGCCATGGATGGGAGTTCAAAGGTCGGGCCACCGTGGTCTTGAGCTCGAAGCTCAAGTGCCGAGCATGAAACTCAAGTGGCCAAGGCTACCCCAAGCCCCGGGCTCGAGGTCGAGCTCCATGACCAAAGTGGCCATGAGCCTTAGGCTTGAGCTTGAGCCATGGTGGATGCAAAAGGAAAGAATAAGAGAGAGAGAGAGGCCAAGGCTACCCCAAGCTCCGGGTTCGAGGTCGGGCTCCATGGCCAAAGCAGCCATGAGCCTTGCGCTTGAGCTTGAGCCAGGCAGACGCAAGAGGAAAGCAGAAAATCAATTGCTAAGGAGAGCAAGGATAGAGGAAATCTTAAGACTTTTGACAGGTGGGCCTAGAGTGACATGTGTCGTGCTTTGAATGGGCTATTGCAGATATGACGTGGCACAACAATTATACACAATCTGTGTTTTCATTGTTTTCAGATATATAAAATAAAAGAGCAAGGATAAGCTACTAGCGTTGACTATTCCTTGGATGTTGTGCATGTGAGATCGAGACACCCGTGTTACAAAATTCTAGGGACTGCCTGCTATTGTCGAATAACCCTCTACATGGTGTTTATATATTATCATAGTGACTTCCTACTTTCAGTTAATTTATCCCTCCAAGTTCTTAGTCTGTAGTAGGCTTCATTAACTTTTATGCATGTACAGATTTCTCACTTGTGTAATGGATATTGTTTTAGTTCTTTCTTCTAGCTCAATCGATATCGCGATGGCAAATTGTAATTTTCATATATTAGTGATCAACACCGCACGTTTCTTTACAATTAGTTTTCTTTTACAAAATCATTTGAGGGTTGTAGGGGTACAACCTTTCAAATGTTTCGTTGACATTATCGTGAAACTTTTAGTGTTGAGTATCTAATTTCGGTTTTGATTTATTCTTTTTTTTTGGGTCCGAAATTTATTCTTGTTTACTCATTCAAATTTCTTTGGATAGAAATCGTACTTCATTTAGCGTTTTTGATTTGTTTTCCTGGCGTAAATAATTCAAGAAAACACCAAATTTGCTCAATTAAAACAAATCCTTAAAACAAAATCTCAAATGTCAAGCCCTTCAACTTGCAAGTCTCTTGCATTTTCTTTACTCAAGATAAGACATAAGCAGTAACAAAAATAAAACAGCCACACCTATATAGGCTATATACTATAGTAAACACATTTGCATTCATATTTCAACTTCACTATAGAAGTACATACATCTGTAATGTATTTATTTGTGAATTTGCAATTTATCTAGGTGATTTTCTTAAGTGAAATGACGATGTTGACCAATGTGGTCTTTTCCTTGGACATGAGATCTGTGAGTTTAGACCTAAATCTCTTGAAGACCTCATCGATGATCTCTTCACCAAAGTGATTAACGAGCAAGGGCTCGGCCACAACCCTAATGCACATGGCCATACTGTATGCCCCATTCTCCAAGACAACATTAGGGTTGAAACCGGTGTCAACTACACCCCAATCTACTTCGAACACCTCTAAGCAATCGATTGAGAATGACCCTTGCTGTTGGACCTCCCATTGTACTTCTTTCGGTAAGGGTGTGTATTGAGGGATGTTGAAGGAGTGCAGTTTTTCTTCTTCTATGAATCCCCGCGTCAACGACTTACCTAGAATTTTAGATTTTGCCACTGAAAATAAGAAACAATTACAAAATCATAAGTCGTTAGCATAATGTGCATAGTTACCTGTTTATGTAATTGGATGTGTAATTGTTGCACACTGTTGATATATGTCGTTTCCTATTATGTAAATGTGCATTCCACTTTCTAAACCATTTCTAAAAGGGAACGAGTGCACATTCGAAGTACGTATAATTTTATCTCTTGTACTTTGATTTTGTCTAATACATTCGTAAGGAAGAGAAATCGCATTACATATGCAGGATTTCCAAATTGCACTATCTATTGCTTTCTTTCAAAGAATTCATGTGAAAATTATAGCTAGAACTCATCTAACAAATACTTTAGGTACTGCAGAATCGGGAATAATCATTAGTCGTAATTATTAATCTCAGTGTTTTTTTGTTGTCTAATTGATGGTTATGATTGGTCTCGGAGTGAGAAAACAAAAATTATTCCTAGATGACTAACAAAACTCATCGGGGTCAATGGTAGTATGATACAAATTTTCTTACAGGCAATAACTTCAATTATATCCTTTGATTCGTTTTTTTTTTTGTTACCTCGGTGATCATCTCATTGAAAGAAATGGCTATTGCATACTGATAATGTGTGTTGTTTCATATCCTGTAAATGTCGATTCCAGTTTAATCAAGTCTACACTAGCCTAAGAGGGAACAAGGGCGCGCTCGAAGCACCCAAGAGTTTTATCTCTTGTACTATGATTTTGCAAGAAAATTATAAAAAAATTCATAAACCTATTTTACTTGTATCAATTCAGTTTTAAACTTTTTAATTTAATCAATTTAGTCTTAAAACTTTTGACGATTTGCCAACTTACTCACAGATTTTTCAATTATGTTAATTTAATCATAAACATTTTGAAGATTTATCATCCTTCTAGATAATTTTGGCCGAAAATCACTTACGTACCGGTCTAGTCAGTGGCAACCATCCTGACGTGGATAATTTTTGTAATTTTTTAATTTTCTGAATTTTTTTCATCTTTTTCTTTCCTTTTTCCTTATTTTTCCTTTTTCCCTTTTTCCCTTCGCCGGCAAGGGTGGCTGTCACTTGAGGCCAAAAAACTTTGTTGACCATGGCCAAGGCCCGGCGATGGTCAATGGAGGGAAAAAGAAAAAAAGAAAAAGAAAGAAAGAAAAGGGAAAAATGGAGAAAAAATTTAGAAAATTAAAAATTTGCAAAAATTATCAAGTCAATCCCATCCATGCTATCACCAGCCGTGCCACGTAAGATAGCTAACATTTACTAGATCGCCACGTCAGCGATACCGGCCAAAATTAGGTGGAATGATTAAATTGACAAATTATCAAAAAGTTTATGACTAAATTGGCAAATTTGCAAAATGGTGTAGGACTGAATTGGTACAATTGAAATGTTTATGATCAAATTGACATATCATCAAAAGGTTTAAGACTAAATTAGTCAAATTAAAAGTTTAGAACTAAATTGGCATAAGTGCAACAGGATTAGGTATTTTTGATAATTTCCCTCTGATTTTCATGAATAAATTCCTAAGGAAGAGAAATGGGATTAATCATGTAAGATTTCTGGATTGACTATTACTTTCGATCAGAGAATTCATGTGCAAGTTTAACTAAAAGTTCGCAAGAAAATTTTTTTGACGTCATCTAACATACTCAGTGATTATGGTTGATCTCTGAGAGTGCGAAAACAAAAATCATTCCCAAAGGACTAGCAAAACTTAACGGGTCCACGGTACGATGTGACAATTTTTTATGTGTCAAAAATATTTCACGAAAGACTAACAAAGCTAACCTAAATTTTATCTTAATGTCTCCGCGACAATTCAAGTACTCTTTTGATATTTATTTGTTACCTCGGAGACAATATGATTGAGAGCAATTGCTAAGACCTCCCAAATGTAGCAACACTCTTTGCTTGAAGGATTGTCGCTTCTTCGACCTGGGAGGGTCGAAAGCATACGCCCTCCCACCACCTACTCTTGCCCACGGCACTCCAAGAACGTCGAGAAGTCCCTCTGGAATTGCTCGTAGTATGCCCTAAGCACCTTCGGAGGGCTCGATCTTGCCATGTATTTGTTGCCTTTGTTTCCCTCTAGTCCTCTTGGGACCTGACAAGGAGAGAGAGAGAGAGAGAGAGAGAGAGACAGAGAGAGATAGAGAGAGTTTGATTTCCAAATAATTGCCCTGTTTCTTCGTAAAAAAAAACAGAGAAATTTCCTAGAACCCTAAGACTGACTTCCTTGCATACTCGACTTTACCCTAAAAAAAAGGGTTAGACAAGAGTTTCCAGAAAACAATAATAATACGATGATAAAATAGTATTTCTGGTCATATGTTTCCCATCAGGTTGACAAATGAAATTATGGGACAAAAAATTACCTGAGAGAGCCACATGAGGCTGTACGAAGAATGAATCAAGTGCAGGCTCTCCCGAGCGAACAATCTTCCATAGAACAAACCAGGAACGCCATTGAAGAAGCACAAAAATGATGCCGACCAGCCGTAGTTGCTCATCATTTGCTCGTTCAGCTTCCCATGGAATATCGGCGAGAAGCTCCTGAAGAGGGTGTTGAAGTCGTTCCCTGGGAGATCATTCAAGAACACTTGGAACTCCGGCAGTTTGTGCTTCATCGCATTGCAGACATCAATTGCGATGCTGATGATCTCGGACGTGGCGAAAAGAGCGTTGGGGCCGGTGGAACAGCCCAAGTCAGCGATGGCAAGGCTAGCTGGGAAGGTGGCCGCAGCAGTGGAGAAGAGAGCTGTGACCGCTGCCTCTGTTATGGGCTTCGTCATCGATGTCACCTTTCTCTGCAACAAGAAGAGCATTGACTCAATATAAAGAAAAAAACTTCGTGTCTTTAGCTTTTCATGTACAAAGAAATAAATCCCAAAACTAGCGAATTTATCCGAAGATATATTTGAGGGCAGTCCAAATAAAACGAAATAATATTGCAGATTCCGTGCAATTTCTTTGTCAATTCAAATTAGAACATCATGGGAATGGGTTTGTCCAATATTGCAATGATTTTGCGAGATCTAGTACTTTCATATACCCTCTGGTTATGTTGATTGAAAAGTGTATCTACGAATTAGGCATAATTTCAATTCTCGAATGACAAGTCACGTTATCTCGAAGGGCATGGTAAATTGGCGTCATTTTGCATGTAGAATTTCAAATCTTGGAAAAAGAGAAAGAGCCCTAGTTTACCACAACATGAAGAAATCATGTTATGGTACACAAAAGCGTGTAACAATCAAACATTAAATGCAGTTTAATCCAACATTTTCTGAGCCCACAATAGAACAATGAGAGATGTACCGGAAGCAATGAGTTGTTAGCATAACTTGTTTCTCCCAATCCTCCATTCATGTGCAGTACTTGCTTGACTTCCATCTCTCTCTCTCTCTCGCTCTCTCTCTCGTTGGCTTGCATCTGAATTGGTTTGAGGCTCTTCTACTTATAGACATTTTGGGGGTACTATTTCTTGATGTCTAACGTTAATTGTAAGTTGAATCCAATTTGTGTGTAAAACCCGCATGGGAATGAGTTTGCACGCACATGACCACTTGGTGGAATCTCTCTCTGCCAAGTGAATTCCGATTCCTTCCGAATAAAGGTAAAAAAAAGATAAGATACTTGTGATGATCATGTCGCTCTGTGTTTCTCCATACATAATATGAGTCTAGATATATGCAATATTGCTAGGCATGCGGTTGAAATCAAAAGATGTTAGGGGTAAGTACAACGCAAGTGCCATAACTTTTATACGGATGACACTTAAGTGCTATAACTTTTCTTGGCTCACTTGAGTGCCATAACTTTAAAAAAAAAATCACTTAAATGCCACTTACGAGCTGGTCGTGAGGATCCAAAACCGCGGCTTTTCCGGCCGAACGGTGGCTTTCCCTGCGAGGCGAGCACCATCAGCTTGAAGAGGGGGTGTCGGTGAATCATTCTATGGCCTCCGTTCGTCTCGAAATTTCCGTTTTAGCCTTCGTTGACGAAGGTAAAAATGCTTCGTAATCACATAATTTATCGAGCCGATTTGTGTGACAACGAAGCATTTTTACCTTCGTCAACGGAGGCTAAAACGGAAATTTCGAGATGAACGGAGGCCATGGAATGATTCACCGACACTCCCTCTTCAAGCTGGCGGTGCTCGCCTCGTCAAGAAGGTCATCGTTCGACCGGAAAAGCTGCGGTTTCAGACCCTCACAACTAGCTTGTCAGAGGAGTTGGTCGTAAGGGCTCGAAACCGCGGCTTTTCCAGCCAAATGGTGACCTTCCCAGTGAAGCAAGCACCACCAACTTGAAGAGGGGGCGTCGGTGAATCATTCCACGACTTCCGTTCATCTCGAAATTTTCGTTTTAGCCTCCGTTGACGAAGGTAAATATGCTCTGTAGTCACACATTTATCGAGCCGATTTGTGTGACTATGAAGCATTTTTACCTTCGTCAACGGAGATTAAAACGGAAATTTCGAGACGAACGGAGGCGATCGAATGATTCACTGACACCCCCTTTTCAAGCTGGTGGTGCTTGCCACGCTGGGAAGGTCACCATTTGGCTTGAAAAGCTACAATTTCAAACCCTTATGACTAATCCCTCTGACAAGTTAGTTGTGAGGACCTAAAACCATCGCTTTTCTGGTTGAACGGTGATCTTCCCAGCGAGGTAAGCACCATCAGCTTGAAGAGGGGGTGTCAGTGAATTATTCCATAGCCTCTGTTCATCTCAAAATTTCCATTTTAGCCTCCGTTGAGGAAGGTAAAGATGCTTCGTAATCACACAAATCAGCTCGATAAATTGTATCACTACGAAGCATTTTTACTTTCGTCAACGGAAGTTAAAACGGAAATTTCGAGATAAACGGAGGCTATTGAATGATTCACCGACACCCCCTCTTCAAGCTGGTAGTGCTCGCCTCACCGGGAAGGTCACCATTTGGTCAGAAAGTCACGGTTTTGGGCCTTTACGGTCAGTTCGTAAGTGGCACTTAAGTGATCTTTTTTTTTTAAGTTATGGCACTCAAGTAAGCCAAAAAAAAATATGGCACTTAAGTATCGTATGTACAAAAGTTATAGCACTTGCGCTGTACTTACCCCAAAGATGTTATTTACTTTCAAAAATTTTATTAACGATCGCTCTTAAAACGCTAGAAGAAAAAATTACCAATGCACTTCGAAAATTTAAAAAGTGCATATTATGAGAAAACAATATCATGCTCTCTTAACAAGTGACCTAATGGAGGAGAGAAGGATATTGTGTATCTATAGTTGGCCTAGTGGTGAAGGAGTCACCTGTCTTCCACAAGATTATAAGTTTCACGTTGAAGAACTTGTGTTAGATCGCCTAGTTATTGCCTAATAGATGTAGAGAGACTACTTGGCTACTAACACTATGGTGGGGTTGCGGTGACAAGCTTTCTAATCGACAAATCTTTAGATTACAGTGGTGTGAAGTAGTTATAACTCAAATCGAATATTCTATAACAAAAGTATAACACTGTAGAAGCAAATAAAGTTATAATCACCTAACTGTAAAAGCAATTGAGGGAAATCACTTCACTTTTGAATTTTAAGAAAATGGGTGCCTTGATTGGCTTGTTTTTTAACATTCAGTGACACATGATAGTAGGGATGATCGGTTCCCTATTTGGTCCAATTTTAAGGTGGAAAAGCGAACCGGGGACCGGACCAGTTGGTCCTAGGATCAAGAACTAGACCATAGCACTGCCCAGCCCGATTCTGGTCCAGTCTAATGGAACCAATCATGTAGGGTTTAGTTCTTATTTTACTAATTTTTATCAATGAAGTTCACTTAGGGTTTGTTCACATTTTACTAATTTTTTCAATGAAGTTCATTTTAGGTTTAGTTCACATTTTACTAATTTTTTTTGAAGAAATAAAAAGGTTTATGTTATCGATCTAATCTGGTCAGTCCGGTTCTTTCTTGGAACTAGGAATTGG
Organism: Syzygium aromaticum; assembly: GCA_024500025.1. Lineage (NCBI taxonomy): Eukaryota > Viridiplantae > Streptophyta > Magnoliopsida > Myrtales > Myrtaceae > Syzygium > Syzygium aromaticum. Next base: position 37,772,728 of record CM044892.1, read on the forward strand.
ACTACCAGGGAACTGGTGCTGCGACCTACCTCTCAAGGGCCAAACTCGATAAAGCAAGTTTAAAGGTAAGTGTTCATGAAACGGTCCGTATGGCACATCATAAAAGACAACTTTACCGAAGTATCGATTTTTTAGTCATCCATATGGTTTGCATGGCATATCATAAAAGACGGCTTACTAAAGCGTTAATCTTTTGGTTATCTATATAGTCCATTTGGCACATCATAAAAGACAGCTTACTAAAATGTTGATCTTTTAGCCATCCATATGGTCCATTGATCATGAACGTGGATTTTCCCTAAATTCATACCTCGCGTGACAGCGGATTGATTTTATCTTTTTAGGAGTCGCCACTAGCCTAGGTTGGGGGTTAGCTAGAATACCCAACCGAAACATGGGAGTTTCGTTTCGGTTTCTACAAAAATCAGATATCATGAGCTCAGGGACTAGTTTACATTAATATTTTTATTAACGTCCTTTCGATACCACTAAACTTAACATGGCTGTTATATAAATTGTCATGCATTTTTTTTTTACCATTATTCATACCAAAGTCTTAGTCCACTAGGTGATCATACATTTTGTTTTTTTGTTTTCATTTAAGATTCTAAACTAATCCTATCTTAGTCTAGAAAGAAAAGAAACAAACAATTGTATTGAAAAGCATTGCGCAAAGTAAACACTCAAGGTATTAGAAGGACGAGCTAATTCCAAGTGCGAGAAAGTAAAACCCACAACTTGTCGAGTTTTTATTACAACACAAATTAAAAACTCGAGAAATGATCGGGCATGAATGAATTGAATAGCAATTGAAACTGGATTGGACATCGGTCTATCACTACTGTTAAGTGAATACAAATTGAGACTGGATTGAACATCAGTTTATCGCCTTAGTCTTTTACAATTTTGGACTATCCCCTCCATGGACCACCTCTCGGGTGTCGGCGTTTATATCCATAAGACACACTCACGATAAACAATGCACAAAGGAACAACCAAAGAAAGGTAATGATGCAAACAATTTACTAATCAATATGGGCCTCGGGATCAGTCTTTGCTTTACATGCATTTCGATTCACCCACCCACTTAATCATCTAACATTATTTGATTAATGTTTAATGGTAACAGGCTATCATTTGTATTCACAAAACGGCAACTCATATCGATTAACCCCTAAAGTCGAGTTGTAAGTGACTATAATGGGCTACCTGCCAAATATGCACCGGACCTAATATACATCTAACAAATACATGTGTAGCAATGAGTAAAGCATGCATTCAGGCCCACAAACCTTGTTTTTCAACTAATCAAGCAATGGGAAGTGGGCCTCATAAGAGGATCACTTAATCAATCATTAGTTACTAAATTCGGACCCATTCTGTTTGAGTATGATTAATCAACCTAATGATATCAAAATGAAGTGATCCTTGTGTCATTAGAAAGCTTATGTCATGAGGATAAAAAGTCAAGAAGAAACTTTTCCTAGTTCCCCACCAATTTTCATGAAAAAGACAATTCTACCCTCTGTGACAGTCTAGACCCAGTTTGAACTTGAATTCAAAACAATTGCGGGAAAAACAGTGACCATTATCAAAATGCCGTAAAAATTTTTAGATAGTTAGTATTCTCCATGTGTGATACTTTGCATGTTTTGAGTTTTTTTTCTGAAAAGCCCTTCAAATTTTTACAAAATTCGGTTTTCACCAAGGACTAGTTTGCAAATCAAGTTTAAGCCCAAGAGGACTTTATCTAAGACTTTTAGCAAATTGAACCCATAAAAATTTCTACTAAGCCCTCAAAATTTTCAGTCTACATAATAAGGCCCTAATGAACAACTTTGTAGTTTTGAGTTTTCGCAAATGAGGACTCAAAGTTTATCAAATTCAATGAAACATATTTTGGATTTCAAAGAAAGAAAAATCATATCAGAACACAAATATTGACTAAATCATAAAAATTACTTTGAAAATCCAAATGAACTCAGATTTTAATAAAATTTGTGTTACTAGAAATATCTAAATCTCAGTGTGAAATTTTATGAACAATATTTTTTCAGATTTTGAATACACAAATTTATAAAAATCGAAGAACACATGGAGGTCATTCAAAAACTCATCTATCACCAGAACTATACCTAGATGACGTTGCTAATTGTCTTAACCTATCATGCTTGGAATTTTATGAAATTTTCATACTGAATAGATCTGAATGTGCTCGACAACTTTTATGAAGGAAGTTTTCTCAGATAATGAACACATAAAATCATAAAAATTATTCAACCGAACAAGGCCATTTAGTATCACAGAAGAATAGGACACAATATTATCATTCCAGATTCAAATTTCGATTTTTGAAGGAGTTTTGACCTAGTAAACGAAGTCCAATTGAGACATACAACATATCAAATTGAAGCTCTCAACATATCCTACAATTCTCTAGCTGATCCCTTCTTCAAATTTCAACATTTACGAGATAAAATCAACATTTTAAGCATGTAGATCTCTCTGTGCACTATTTCCCAGGATAAAATATAAGTATACCTACCCTATTCAATGATGTTGCTGAGCTCAAATGAGCTATTTTGGCCACCAATGATCTCTGGAATGGCATCAAATATAGCTCTCGATATTTATGTCACAAGGTAAGAAAATCAACATGAGATTGCGATCCAAAGAATAAGAAGTAAAATCAAGCTTAAAGTGGAACTCTAGCGACTTTTGCAGCGGAAACCAGGCACCACAACTTCGAGATGAAGTTGAGGATGCTGATTGCAAGCCTCAGACTGTCTAAGAAGAACGTTGAGATGCTGGAATCACCACGGAAACTGGCTGGATCAATCGGCAGCTTAGTTGCCTATGATGTAACCGAGAGAAAGATGGACCTGATTGGAGGTGCTCCGGCTACTAGCAGTTGTGGCTAGCCTTGCGATTGGCTCTAGGACGTCCGGACGGCTGCCGGAGTGGCGGCGGTGTGCCGGAAATTGGCTGGCACGTGGCTGGCGTGAGTAAGGAAAGCTCACAACCAAGAGAGGAAAGGGAGAGAACATGAGATAGAAAGAGAGGGAGAGAGATGAAAGAGAAAACAAATTTAGAAAAATGAGAGTCCTCCAATTTTGGAGGGAAAAAGCTTATATATCTCTCTAATTTTGAATCATAGCCCTTAAATCAATCTAATGGCCTAGAATGCATATTTAGTGATTAAGAATATTCCTTAAGGGTTAAAAATAGGTGACATGGCATTATGGATGGCCATGATCAATTCCAAATGAATGACCATGATTAATTTGCTTACCTTCTAAGTAATTTGCTTAATCATTAAGAAATGACATTTTACTAATGTCACTTAGGGGCATTTTTGTAATTTTCATTTAAGGGTGTTTTTGTCATTTTGGGCTCAAAGAGATGTGGCCGACCTTGGCTGGTCGGAATAGGCCACCGGCCATCGGATTTTCAATCGGAAAATGGCTGGTCCGATCAGACCGATTCAATTTGAACGAGGTTGAATCAGTTGAACCGATTTAACCCGAGTTTGATAGGGTTGAACCGGTTCAATTTTCAACCCAATTTGTTCTAATTTTGTGCAATTTAATCCCTATAGTGATCGATTGTCCAAATTAATATTTAATTCAATTAAATTGGATTGGACCAATTTGAAATTTACGTACAAATTAATCCAATTTAACTTGTTTAGCCCAATTGTTCTTTGATTTGAGTTAAATTGCATCGCCAAGCTAAACTAACGAATTTAATTGAAGTTCAATTAGCCAAATTGAGCCTCAATTCATCAAATTGAATGTTAGTCTAAAATGGGTCAAGTTGAATTCCACTAATTGGACCAATTACTCTTAAATTTCTCAATCATTGGATCACTAAATTAATCATATTGGCTCGAATTCATGTGAATTTTCCAAAATTGATTTCAAATTTGGATTTCATATAAGAAATTAGCCTTATTCATGTCTTAATTGCGCAGATCATGAAGAATTTATCAAAATCACTTATTAGGGCCTAAATTGGGGGTTTTTGCGCTTGGCTTGGAATTACAAAATTGATTTCAAAATTGAATGTAATACAACATCTAGATCAAATGTTATGAAGGAAACTAACCTAAAAAATGACTAGAAATGAAATTATTTCATTTTTGGCCAATTTGAACCAAATTCCGCAAATTAAGAAAAATTGATTCTAATCTAATTTTTGCAGAATTTCAAATGTTAAAGTCAAATTGAATGTTAAATAAGATGATTTTTAGATTTTTATATTTTCTAATTTTTTTAGTTAAAGGTTTGACTAAAAGTCAAACCCTAGTTGATTTTTCACAAGGAGTTTGATTTTATGATCAAATCTTTGAATTTTTCTGAAATTTCCACTTTTAAAGTGAAATTAAACTCAAAAGAAATCTTTTTGTATGAAAAGCCCCAATTTGACCAGGGTTGACCAAAAAGTCAATCCAAAAGTCAACCGTATGACTTTTCTGATTTTCGTTTGAAATGAATAGAAAATTGTTTATAAAAACTAAATCCACAAATAAAATTGAAAAACGACACTTTTTGTTCGAGCAATGAACTCCGTCACAATCGGAGGCCCAAATCCCGAGTTTTATGTTTTTTTAATGATGCATCAACTAAAATTAGGTGACAACAGCAGGGAACTGGACCAACACTCTTGAGAACCGGACCAATTGGCCGGTTCGGTCCGGTTTGGTTTGGGCGGTTCTCAGTTTAGCCAGTCTGTTTTTCACAGCCCTACATGATATAGCATGTCATGCGTTCATTGACACATAATATAACGGATGCATGACACGCATTCTCCTTCTTTGTTGATGTGAAATTTCCCCTTAGATGCCTTAACCTAGTGCCTATGAGGTGATGAGATACCCACACTAATTTCATAAATCAGAGAAGTGCACGAGCTAATCTGTTATAAGTGATCTAAATATGAGATTTTTTTGCAAGTTGTTGGATGAATTGAAAATGCCAACTGATTCAGATATACAAATTGAATGATGTCATTGACTATTATGTCCATTCATGAGGTTATATATATGGAACACATCTAGCACCAGCGGGATAAACAAATATTGTCACCTTGCCATGTGCAAAATAGAACTTACTATTGAGATATGTCTAGAATTTGAGCCCGAAAAGGAAAGTTTCGTAATTCAAGTAAATTGTCTATTTTGAATAGGTTTTCTAGTTGGAGAAAGTTTTCTATTTTGAATCATGCTCTTATCGATATATAGGAAGTGAATATTCTTTCTAAAGAGTATTAAAGAGGAGCTTCCACTTGTGAATTACATCTTGAGTATTTGAAGTCGTGAAAATCTCGTGTTAAGATTTTGTAAATTTCTTTATGAGATTGGGAGATTATTTTGTAATAAATTGTGGAGTTAAACATTATATGAGTTATTGGGTGTAATTTGAGATTAAAAAACACTAATAATGTCTGAGTGACTCGAGTGTGGTTATAATCTACGTTGTATCACTTGATATATGATAAATTCTTCGACCACGTAATTTATTTTCTTATTCTGTTTATTTTACTATTCGATCGCTTATTAATGAGGTTACGAGGGCAGGCGAGTGATGTTTTAAGTGATGTCGAAGGAATCAAGGATAGATCAGAGTGTGTGGGATGGATGTCGATGGATATATGGTAATGTAGGATAAATTATGATCTGCACCGGGGAATAAAGGACTCACCACTAGCCAAGGAAGAAGATCGGGATCAACGAAATTCACCACTAAGGCTTAAAGGATGAACCACTTACTAAGGATAAAAGACTTCGGGATAGAGAAGCTCACCACCAGAGCCTAAAGGACGAATGACCAGCCGAGGATTAGGGGCTTCTTGGCTCACTAACAAGGAGTAATTCATTCTCCAAGGATAAATAAACCAGAATAGGAGTTATCCACTCTTAAAGGATATTCGCTCAAACAAAGGAAAATCTTTTGTATTCTTGTACTTAAATCGTTTGTCTTACAATGAGATTACATCTCTATTTACAAAGATATTGCTAAATAAAATAAAAGACTTTTCGAATTCTCGAAAACCGAACAGACTCTTGGGGAGTTCACCTAGGTAAGATTCTTAAAAACAACATCACAATAAAGATTTGTAAAAAGCTATAGATAAAGAGTCCTAAATGCTTGTGACTAATTATTAGGTGAAAAGAAATCTGAAGAGACTCTCTAAATTCGTGCACCAGCCTTGGATGCCGAATAGTCACCGTAGCAAGTCACCAAACAATGGTAGAAATTGATCAAAGTATCTTCCAATCAATAGGTTGTCGATTGGGAGTCTTGAAATCGGCAACAAACTTGTAAATCAACAGCCTAAGTCACATATTCAGCAAGCTTCATCCTTGGATCCACATGATTAAATTGTAGCATGAATTGGGTTTTGTTTTTATGAATACTGCATGGGTCGTTTCAATCAACGAAATATGAGTTGAGCTTGTGGATTGATCGATAAAACCCGATGCTCCCACATCACTTACTTCTACAATATATGGTATTAGAGCTATACTTGACTGAGTTGAAGCAAATCGATAGCTACAAAACGAGGAAAAGTGAAAATCGCAATTTGCTGAGAAGGATTTTGATTTTTAAAAGATGCGGATTGAGAATTATCTGTACTAGAGGAATATGCACTTACCCCTCTCTAGAGAGAGCGAAAGTCAATGAATTGAGAACCCCCTGACTAACCGAGCAAATATAAGGGTTTACTCAATGAGTTGCTCTTGTAGCATCGAATTCATAAGCTACTCTTTTTACAAGTTGATGTGACGATGGGAATATAAATTTCATCATTTAATTTGACAACATTTGATTTATGGGATATAGACTAGTAAGGCAATTGCAAGGACAATGCATCTCGATTCTTTGAAAATTCAACTAGAAAGTGGGAATAAAATAGCTAACTTGAAGTGTCGATGTGGCCAATAGACATGCTACCCTGCTAGTAAAGGGATTAGGGGATGGGGACGCTAGTCTCATAGGTGCGGCGTTCGACTCCCACGTTCTGCAAAAAATAGAGTAAAAATCAAAAAGAAAAATGAAGTTAGAAATAGGATAGATAAAAAAAAATATGTCGTTGTGACATCAATGTTCACCTCGTAATAGTTGCATAGGTCGTGCGCATAAGAAGTTTCCAATTGCAAAAACAAAGTTGGATTGATTGTGCATTTTGTGGGGCCCAAAACGTGTGTCACATGCATTCTCACATGATTCGTGATAAGAAAATGTGATGATGAAAAAAAAAATTATATTTGGCCACTTTTTTTTTTTGGTCGAAATTGGTGCACATTTACGTCTCCCATTCTAATTCCCAATTTCTCTAATAATATGAGTGCGAGACACTATAAATTCCGCCACTTTGGATCGTTTAATGCTAGTGATCATAGGTCGTTTGTTTTCGTTTATATTCTTTACGCATAACCCAACATCGGTTTAAATTAAGAAAATGTTTAAAAACAAGTCGAGTTATTTTCTCATTGACAAATGAAAACAACTAATCTAAACCTAGGATTGCCGAGCATTGTTTCCATGCTTCGTTCAGGCGGTCCTCACGCTTGTTAGCCAATAAGAAAAGATTAACGCATAGACTATCATAACACATGGATGCTATTAAAAAATTGTCAAATTAATACTTATCGTCCAATCCCATGATTCCTCACCATTCTGATTGGTCCTATGATTAGTCAGTAGAAGTCAATAATGCAATTATTTTTAATCGATTCTTCGATTGCAAGTTTTGCCCACTTGCTAGTGGCCAGAAGAGAGGATTCCTATAGATTTCATCATGATGAAGAAAATGGCTTGATGGACCAATGTCTACCAAGTCAAGGTCACCATTCCCATGATAATCTAATTTTAGTGGAATTTTTTTTAGTTTATTTATTTTAGTGGCAATTTGAATAGTGAATATAGCGCATCAAGTTCCTTTAGCACTTGTGACTTAGAGGCCGTTTAGTTACGTTTATATTAATTACGCATAACCGAGCATTGTTTTTTTATAGATTAATAAGAATTTGTTGGAACTAAAAACAAGCCAAATCATTTTAGTACTTATAAACGAAAACAAAGTTGATAAAACCAAAGAGCAAATCGTGGAAAACCAGCTTCTTAAAGAGCAGTTGGAATAGGATGGTGTGCTTCAGTATATCGTTTTTGATTTGGTCGGCTGAGGATCGAATAGAATAAGATAGAATGGTGTGCGTCAGGACACCTTTGTCTGAAGATCGGCCCTCCATGCTTGAAAGCAGACCAGAAGTCTTGGAATAGGGATATCGAACAAATGTTATAAACAGGACGAGAATCACGAAGTTATCTTGAGTGGGAATGCTATGATTTGAATATGAGGTTTGCCGCATTCCGAACGTTCCGCCGATATACTCCAGGTATGTCATATTAATAATACATCAATTTTCACGGACAGAACTTTATATCTCTACATTATTCGACTCAAGATTTCACCATAAGCTGAGACTTCATCTGGTATGAAAACAAGAAGAAAGAGACGAAATAGGGAGTCGTTTGTGTTGGAGGCTAGCAATATCACCTAGAGGATATCACAGATAAAGCATCCAAATTTGTCAGGAGATCGAACACATACATTGTCAAAGCCAGTAATTATAGCAACCGTTGGCTCTATAAGCTCCATCTCACTACAAGTCTCATCTATATCTTTTACCTCACTAGTATTTGCTATCTCAAGAGTTTCTAGTTGCAACTTCATCTCGAGTTTAAAACCATTCAAATTCATATGAACACTGCCGATAACACTCTTACCCAAAACTATTACAAACTCATCAAACGTAACTTCTTTACATATAACAAGTGAATTTAATTCCAAGCAGCACAATCTATAGCTCCATTCACCTTGTGCAAAACCTAGGATTGTACACCTTTTTGCCCTATCATTGAGCCTACCATCACTACTCAAACATAATCCTGGCAACCAAATATTCTAAGAGCAGAATAATCAATAACATTACCTGACCACATTTCTTCAGCAATCTGACATCCAATCTTAGTCAATGTAGATCTTTTAATCAGGTAACTTGTTGTATTAAGCTCATCCACTAGGAATTTCCTAATTATACTAGCCCTAGAAAGTATTTTATGAGTTGTCTCTACTAATGTTCCGCTCATCAACTTTTGTAGATATTGTGGTTCATTGGCACTAGTGTGTTGTCTCACTATGCCTTTTATCATGCAAAATTCATTTAACAACTCAAAGCAAAACTTTATACTACTATCAATTTGCTAGTAAATTTTTCAAAAAGTCATAAACATATTATGTTTTTGTCAATTCAGCCTTAAACTTTTTAATTATGTCAATTAAATCGTAAACCTTCTCAAGTTTTGGCAGTTGAATCCATCCGACTAATTTTGATCGGAAATCACTGAATTAGATGCTAGCCGTCCTACTTGGCACAATCAACGCTAACATTAATAATTTATAATAATATTTAAACATTTTCGGATTTTCTATTATTAATTTTTCTTTTTATTTTTTTCCTTTTTGTTTTCTTTGTTATTTTTTAAACCTCTGTTCAGCGAGGTTGCCAGCTGACCATCGCCAACCACAGGCAAGGGAATCATGGCCCTTGTCCAAACCAGGCGAGGGCGTCGTAGCCCTCGTCGACCAATAGGCGAAGGTGTTGTAGCCCTTGTCGACCAGAGGTTTATGAAAAAATAAAGAAAAGAAAGAAAAATAAAAGAAAAGAAAAGAAGAAAATTAAATAAATAATATTATTAAAAATTGTTCATGTCAGCACCAGCCGGCTGTGTTATGTAGAACTACCGGCGTTCGTGTTAACGATTTCATACCAAAATTGGCAAAACGTAATTTTTTTTATGATTGAATTTGCAAAAATGCAATAGGCTTAGGACTTTTTGTACTATTTTTTCGTCAATCATCACATGCTTGATCATTTTGCCAATTTCCTTTTTGATGAAAGCTCTTAACTATCTGATCCTGACAATAGCATCAAACTTATTCCTCGGCACAAACACTCAAGTCTTCCTTGAGTAATCATCCACAATTATTAGCATAAATATAGCACTCTTCTTCTAACGAAACCACGACAATCTGCGAACATCCAAGTGAATTAATTCTATAATTTCTATGTTCTATAATTTCTATGATTTCTTTGACAGTCATACTAAACTACATTTTTTTTTCCATTGATCTAAGCCACAACATCTGCATACATTCAATTCGTCAGCAATATAAAAACACAACTGGTTGTTTCATTTGAAACTTTTAGGCTTCTCTCACTAATGTGCCACAAGTACATATGCTACAATTTAGACTCTCTAACAGATGCATCTAACATCTCTGCGGCGAAATCCTTCACTATCTCATAACGAAGCTCATACAAGCTACCGTGCTTAATTCCTCTCATTATCACTAGAGCACATCAAACAATTTTTAGAACTCCATATTCTGAAGAATACCAAAACCAGTTGTGTCCAGAACATTTAAAGAAATTAGGTCTTCTTCAACTCTGGAATATGTCTCACTCTAGTCAATGTCTTCACTATACCATCATGTATTCTAATTTCAACATCACAAATACCCACAACATCGCATTCATTGTTGTTCCCTAAATGCACTTTACTACTATCCATACATTGATAACTAGTAAAATTAGTTCCTATTTGATGTAGTATAAAATGAATAACCAAAATCCATAATCCATCAGCCAAATAGTAAATTATCAGTGATAAACAAGACATAATTAGCATTATCCAAATTATGGTAAGCTATTACGGCCATATCATCATTAGACTCGACTCTAATTTTCTTATCATTCTCGTTGTTCAGCTTATGGCAATCCTTTCTAAGATGCCCTCTCTTATCACAACTCCAAAAAATAGTACTACCAATCCTAGACTAACTGTGTGTGCTTAGGTTTATACCACTCATGCTAACACTAACTCTTCTTCTACTTTCAACTACCAAAGCAGCAAATGCAAGTTTACTAGATTCATTTCTAAGGACGTCCTCACTCATAATCAAATTGCAAACCCCATCAAACGTCAACCTTGTTGATCTAGAGGAATCAATAACAGCACAACAGTAGTATCCCAACTATCGGGCAATAAGGATAATAGAATAAAAGTATGTATCTCATCATCAAAGTTAAGCTCAACTAAACTCAATTAATCAACAACCACATTAAACTCATTGACATAATTAGCAATCGACGCACATTTGCTCATCATCAAGTTAAACAGACCTCGCATCCAGTAGACCTTATATCATAGAGGGCTTCCCGTACTTGTTGACAGGGCTTTCATCGTACCTACAATGGTCTTCTCTTTCACAACATTAAATGCAATGTTACGAGCCAAGCTAAATAACACCCAACGCTTGTCCATCCAGCAATTCCCATTTGTAGAGAAAATCTAATAAGATATTTTGAACCTAACAAAACAATCCATGATGCCTTACGAGCTTGATAATTGCAAATGTTGTTTTATATTTTAGGTAATACTCGCTCTAAAAGGAAATAATATGTACGAAGGATAAAAAAAAGATTTATGAAGACTGGATGAACCTAAGTGCGAACAAGTTTAGAAGAAAGTGAAAAGACTTGAAGTTATCATGATGAATAGGACCACAAGATCCACATTTCTAATGTACTCAAAGTTGCCCTTAAGGTGTAGTTGGATATAACTGAGAAACCCAATATACCTAAAAGATGATATCATTGGGAAACCACATATAACCAAGAGTTGCTAATATGAGTAGAGCAAACATGTTATATGTATAACAAGTTTATCACATGCTCTAGAAATTTGGATAAAAATATTCCATGTCTATTTTTATGAGAACAATTATGACATATAGTGATCTAACTTGGATTCCAAATCAAAGAAGTTGATCGATTATCAATCTCAACAATTGTCTATGCCAAAAATATCAATCACTCATGATATATTAATTGATTTAGATACTCCATTTTTGGAAACTAGAAGATTTGATTGTATGGATGAATAAATCTCCAGAATCTCAGATTGGTCAACTTTAATGGCTAAATTGATTTTCTCAACAATTGTCTAAATAATAGCTTGAAGATTGATCCTCGAGAAGATTATCCAATTGGTAGAATGGATGCTGAGGAGTATAAAGGGCGATCAACAAATGTCGATCAAGATAGAGCAATCAAGAGAGACAACCAATCCATTAATAGAGAAAGGTTTACATTCTTATATTGTCTTCAATGTATTGAATTTGTAATCTCTTGAGAAGTGCATAAGTGTAATAGTTTGTGCTTAAGTGTGAGATAGAGGGACCAATCAACTTAGGTACATGCAACACCAGCTTCGAGAAGAAGTGTTTAAGTATACACATCACATATTATTGTAAATACTAAAAGATTACTTGTGAAATCCAGCCAGTAAACTGTTAACTTGAGAAAGTAGACATATGCTTACACTAAGCCGAACCACTATAAAATTATGAGTGTATCATTCTATATCTCTCTACTTTTATTCATTTTTGTCCGATAGAAGTGCATTGCGCTAACGGATATAACCACTTCCTGCATACATAAACTCAATGCTCATAACCATTACGCTTATATCAAACTTGAGGCATTTAATTTGCAATATTTTGTTGTGTTTCCTAAAATTATCTATTCAAACTTGAGGCTTTAGGTGATGGTGTTAGACACTAAACCATTCAACTTGCTTTATCGACTCTAGTTTCTTCCTAACTAAGGGTAAGTGCAAATTCCTCTGGTAGAGATAATTCTCAATATGCATCTTCTAGAAATCAAAATAATTCCCATCAAATGTATCGATTTTTAGTTTTCCTTCTTCAATCACCATCGGCTCACTTCAATCCAGTCAAGCCTAGCTCTAATATTGATTATTACATAAGGAAGCGATCGCACATTTATATAGGCAGAATAAGAAAATAAATTAGACAATACATTTAAATGATTCGGTCGATGTGACCTACATTTACGGGGAGAGCAGAAAAGAATTCCACTATAGATCAAGCGATACGATGGAAATTACAACCACACTTAAGTCATTCAAACACTCTCGGGTTTCCCATCCCCGAATTACACCCAATAACTCACTCGATATTTAGTCCCACAATTCTTTATGAAATAAAATCTCACAAAAGAATTTACAAATTGTACTACATGATTTATTTGGCTTTAATAATTGAATTGCTTTAAGATGTAATTCACAAGAAGTCGCCTTTTGGAAACTCTTCACAAGGAGCATCTACTTCTTACATATACGCAAGAGCAAGATCTAAAATAGGAAACCTCTTTTTAGGAAACCTTCTCCAACTAGGAAACCAACTTGAATTCGAAAAACTTTATTTTTTAAGCTCAAACTCGACACATATATCACACAGGTTTTCCAAACTTCTTTGGATTGTCTAACCACACAGATGCATTAAATTGCCCGGTTCATGCATTTCGAATGAAACTCTATCTACAGGATGGTAGGTGTGGCCCCTAAGTTACTACAAGTAGGAGATGTTATAATTTGAGCAATGAATCTGCCGCATCAAATTCTGCAACACTTAGGAGTTAGAGGCCACTTAGTTACGTCTATATTAATTAGGCATAACCAAACACTTTTTTTTATTAATTAATAACGTTTAATTGAATTAGAAACAAGTTAAACCATTTTGTTATATATAAACGAAAACAAAATGAACATATCCAAACAACACCGTCTAAATCTAAACCAAGGATTTCCATGCATTCTTTCGTCAGCTTCACCCGTTCAGGCGGTGCTTACCTTTGCTAGTCAATAAGAAAAGACTCGCACGTTGACTAATATGATAAATGGATGCTAAAATAAATGTCAAATTATTAGTTAGGTCCTATCTCATGGCGTGCGTCTATCAAGTTGCCTATCACGTACGCATTGCCTGTGTAAGAACAATCATCAAGTGGCAGACAAAATATAGCAATAAGAGAGGAACAAAAGAACAGGTCCCACAGAGCCAGCTTTTCAAGGAGCAGCTGGAATAGGATGGTATGCGTCAGTCCATCGTTTTCTTTGTAAGTTTAACGTGGGATTGGTCGACTGACGATTTCATCGTTTTCTGTACAAGGATTAACGTGGGATTTGTTGTCTGACGATCGGCATCCATCGTTGAAAGCAGACCCGAAGTCTTTTAATATGCATATTGCATGAATTTTATATACCTAACGAGATTCATGACCAAGGCTAGGTCAATTGAATAATATGCGTGTACAGTGTCGGACATGGCCACCAAAGTTATTTTGAACGGGAATGCTATCATTTGCGTACAAAATTTGCTGCTTTCCAAATCAGCTCTCGACCGTTCAGCCAATCTACTTCAAGCGTGTCATATTAATAATACATCAGTTTTCATGCACAAAACTTTATTGTCTACATTATTCGACTCGAGATTGTAAGTCATGACTTTACCTGGCCTGAAGACAAGAAAAAAGCGGCGAAATAGTGAGTTGTTGGCGCATCATTTTCTCTGTTGAAGTTTTGGGTCCAGACGAGGTATCAATTATTGGTTTTCACTTTTATAATTAGCAAATTTATAATGATTTAGATCAAGTACGTTGAACTTGATGAGCTTGTCACAAGAACATACTTATGCACACTCTCAAGTGTTGTGAAAAGTATAAACTTGCTTCATTATGTCTACTTGTCTTCTAGTAATTGTTGGCCTCCCATGGCTGACTCGTTAAAAAAGATAACTGAGCTACTGGTATTTCATAATTTACAGAGGTTACTGTTACAGTACCCTTTGGCCGACTCCCAAAGTGTTCTTACAAATTTTCTATATCTAAGCTGTCGATCATTGCAAAATCATTACAGTACGACCTATTATATTTTATGAAACAAGGGTCATTGAACTTACAAAATATGAGACGATGCATGAAAATTCATAATTATTACATGACCATATTTAATTGGAGGTCTTGCATGCTTCAGTATCGATGTGGCTAGACGGGTCGGTGAAGGCCCAATTCCATGATGACTTTTGATGGATGGGTCCATCAAACACTACTTAGTATATGTGGCAAAGGTCCCTTCCTAAAAAGAAAAATAAATCAAAAATAAAAAAATATTAAAAATTGCCACGTTAGCATTGGTCAGACGGCCGGTGTCCACGTTAGCGCCAACCAAGCAAAATTGGCTGGATGAAATGAATTGGCGCAAATACAAAAGATTTAATATTGAATTGACAAAATTAAAAGATTTAGAACTAAATTGACTTGTTAGGCAATTTTAACAAAGAACTTGTTTCTCCCTTTCCTCCATTCATGTACAACGCTTTGGTGAATTCCATCTCTCTCTCTCTCTCTTTTATAGACATCTTTGGGGTAATTTGTCTCCATGTTCCACATTAATCGTAATTTGAGCCCAATTCGACTACCTAACACGCATGGGCATGAGTTTGCACGAACTTATCCACTTTGTGGGATTTCCCACTGCCTTGTGAATACTGATTCATTCCAAATGAAGGAAAGAAAATGTAAATGCCAAGAAAATATCAGGGAAATTTATCTAACTTAAAGTTTGTGGTGAAGTTTGATTGCCTCCTAGTCAAGCAAGAAAGGAGTCCTACTAACGTTAGGTTTAGACTCATCGCCTCCTTTATCATGAAAAATTCAACATTGGCCTAATGATAAATGGGTCACTTATCTTTCATGAGGTCATGAGTTCGATTCACGTCGTAAGCATCTAAACTGCTCGTGTTGTTTTGCTTAGTTACGGGATAATTTGTATGGAGAAATTTCATGACTTTTAGCATTTTGGTGGGTTACAATGACAGGCTCCCCAACTTTAATTCTCCATATATCGTGGGTGGTATTGAGGAGTTTTAGCTCAAATCGAACATTCAATGGCGAGAGTATGACCCTTATGGTAAGGTTCAATGGGGGTTGTTAGTGTTGGTCGCCTATCCCTACCATCTTTGTTTGTTAAATGAAAGCTTTCATCTAAAAACTTAAACTGTTAGATGAAAGCGTAGTTTATTATTTAATTATTATAACATTCTTATTCAAACATAAGCGAACAAAGTCATAATCGCTTTACAATAAAAGTCACAAAGGACATCACTTTGCTTTCAATAGCGCAAAAAAGTCGTATTAAAAGTTTAGGGTGAGTAGTACATCATTCTTAATCTAGTATTTACTCTCCATTTAATAAACGATACTTTTAGTAGTTCCAGAAACTATGCATCTTAAATTCATGTACTTACAAAATCAATTGGATTTACGTATTAGATTGTAACGACAATAGTTAAGATACTGAAATTCCCAAATTTTACTTGTGAGTGACTTATGAAATAGACTGAGTTTTATTTCCAGAATGAGGACCCAAAAGGTCAAGCCCACAACCCACTTTTGAGTTTCTTTGGAAACTAAAAATTCCAAGTGTCGGGGTAATGAAAGCCCAGAAGGAAAATTTGCTAATTGTTTTCTTGTAGGCACTCAGCAAAGATTGTATTTATAGTCGGCATAGGTGACAAGGTTTTCTTTTTGTATGATTCACGACGTTGTTGCACTCATTTATAAATGAATCTATTTACTATAAAAATCACTCCTCTTAAATTTTATATGGATGTCACGATATCTCTTGCAGAAATACCATATAACAAAGTATGTGTCTTTAGGACGAGTTATGATAAGGGAATGTTTGTTCGAGAGATTATAAAAGACCTTGGCCAACTATAAAACACTATATGTGCCTTTAAAATTAGTTTTCTTTTCCAAAATCATTTAATAATATAACCTCCATATGTTGGAGTAAAACCTTTCAAATGTTTCATTGATGGAGAATTATCAAAAAAGTCTTAAACCGATTGCACTTGTGCCAATTTAGTTTTAAACCTTTTAATTGTGTCAATTAAGAGTTAAACTATTTCACATTTTGTCAATTAAGTCCACGCGGTCAATTTTGGCCTGAAATCGCTGATGTGGATGTCAACTGTCCTACGTGGTATCGTCAGCACTAACGTAGACATATTTTAATAATTTTTGAATTTTTTTATACTTTTTATTTTTCTTTACTTTTTCTTTTTTTTTTCCTAGACTTAGGGCTAGTGAGGGCTACATAACCCTCACCTGGCTAGATCTGGGCGAGGGGCCACGATGCCCTCACTTAGTGCCGATGAGGGCGTCCAAGCCCTCACTAGCCCTAAGTCCAAGAAAAAAAAAGTAAAGCAAAGGAAAGGAAGGGAAAAAATTATTAAAATATTAAAATATAATTGAAAAAATGTCAACATCAGTGCTGGCCGTACCACGTAGAATGGATTGCATTGGCGATTCCTGACCAAAATTGATCGGAGAGACTCTATTAGCAAAATCTGAAATTGTTTAAAACTCAATTGACATAATTAAAAGATTTAGGATTGAATTGCTATAAGTGTAATAAATTTAAGACTTTTTTGGTAATTCTCCCATTTTGTTGACATTATAGTGAAACTCTTATTGTTGAGTTTCTAATTTCAGTTTTGATTTATTCATCTTTACTCATGCAAATTTCTCTCGATAGAAATTGTACTTCATTTAGCTTTCTTGTTTTATTTTCCTAGGATAATAAAATTAAAGATTAATACCATAAAAAGCCTCAAATTAGTATACATGTGACAAATTTATCTTAAACTAATTTTTTGACAACCAAAAATCACAAATTGGTACACCTGTGATAAATTTGCCCGAAACTAATTTTTTAACCACTCAAAACCCTAAACTGATATACTTGTAACAAATTTACCCTCTATTAAATTGGATCAATACCTCGAAAAATCACAAATTGGTAAAATGTTACAAACAGAGGGATAAAAACCGAAACTGGTATACCCGTCAATTGCCACGTATCATTAAACTCAGCAATTTAACGGTAAAATTTAATAGGACTAATACAAGGTAAATTTGTCATAAGTGTACCGGTTTGAAGTTTTTAGTGGTCAAAAAATTAGTTTGGGGTAACTTTGCCATAGATGTACCAGTTTGAGGTTTTTTGTAGTATTTACCCTAAAATTAAAGCATCTAATTCGCTTAATTAAACCAAGGCATTATGGTGGATATACGAAAGAAAAATCCTCAAAACAAAATCCCAAATGTCAAGCCCTTCAACTTGCAGCAAGTTACTGGCATTTTGTTTACATGTGACAAGACATAAGAAGTAATACAAGTGAAACAGCCACACCTTCTTCAAACTATATTAAACACACTTGTAACATTCATATATCACCTTCACCATAAACGTGTATACAGATATAATGTGTTCATTCTGGAATTTATGCGATTTATCTAGGCGATCTTCTTTAGCGAGATGACGACATTGACAAATGCGGTCTTTTCCTTGGACATGCGATCAGCGAGTTGAGCCCTATACCTCTTGAAGACCTCATCTATGATCTCCTCGCCAAAGTGATCAACGAGCAATGGCTCGGCCACGGCTCTCATGCACCTGGCCATACTGTATCCCCCATCCTCTGACACAATATTTGGGTCAAAATCAGAGTCAAATACACTCCAATTCACTTCGGACACCTCCAAGCAATCAATTGAGAATGAGCCATGCTTTTGGACCTCCCTTCGTACTTCTTTTGGTGAGGGTGTATACTGAGGGATGTTGAAGGAGTCCAGTTTCTCTTCTTCTATGAGTCCCTGCATTAGCGCCAAAGGCAAAATTTTAGATTTTGCCACCGAAAATAAGAAACAGTTGTAAAATCATAAGTTGTTAGTATAATATCTTCACAATAGTCATAGTTGCTTGTTTATGTAATTGGGTATGTGTCTATTGCATACTGCTCTTATATGGGATTCCCCTCGTGTAAATGTGGTTGTCACTTAAATTGGGTTTAAGCCATACTGAAGAGGGAATGAGGGTGTACTCGAACCACCTGATAAATTTTATCTCCTGTACGCTGATTGTCCCGAAAAGGAGAAATCGGATTAATGGGTTTTCCAAATTGCACTCCTGTTTTCGTTCAAAGAATTCATTTGAAATTCTACCCAGAGGTTCACAAGAAAATTTGAGGTCAACCTAGACTTTCACCTATTGTGTACGCGACTATTTAAATACTCTTTAGATTGTTTTTTGGTTACCTCGGAGACCATTTCATTGAGAGCAATAGCTAAGAGCTCCCAAATGTAGCAACACTCTTTGCTCGAAGGATCGTCGCTTCTTCGACCCAGGAGGGTCAAAACCATACGCCCTCCCACCACCAACTCTTGCCCACGACACTCCAAGAACGTCGAGAAGTCCCTCTGGAATTGCTCGTAGTATGCCCTAAGCACCTTCGGAGGGCTCGATCTTGCCATGTATATGTTGCCTCTGTTTCCCTCAAGGCCTCGTGGCACCTAACAAGAAAAACAGAGTGAGAGAGAGAGAGCGAGTTTGTTTCCCACCAAGTTAACAAATGAACCAACGGGTCAAGAAATTACCTGAGACAGCCACATGAGGCTGTATGAAGAATGAATCAAGTGCAAGCTCTCCCGGGGGAACAATCTCCCATAGAAAGAACCAGGAACGCCACTGAAGAAGCATGGCAGTGTTGTCGACACTCCGTTCTTGCTCTTCATTTGCTCGCTCAGCTTCTCCTGGAATCTCGGCAAGAAGCTGCTGAAGATGGTGTTGAAGTCGTTCCCCGGGAGATCGTTCAAGAACACTTGGAACTCCGGCAGTTCATGCTTCGTTGCCTTGCAGAGATTGATCATGATGCTCATGATCTCGGACACAGCGAAGAGAGTGTTGGGGCCAGTGGAACAGCCCAAGTCCGCGATGGCAAGGCTCGCCGGGAAGGTGGTGGCGGCGGTCGAGAAGAGAGCTGTGACGGCTGCCTCCATTATGGGCTTCGTCATCATTATCACCTTTCTCTACAAAAAGCAAAGAAGAAAGCATTGACTCAATATCAAGGAAAAAGGCTTGTGTCTTTAGTATTTCCAATACAAAAATATATATATCATAATTATTATGTATTGCTTATATTGACAAATATATTCAATGACTTTACCAAAAAAAGACAAATATATTCAATGACATATTATTGATTGAATATGCGGGCAGTTCATATAGAACGATAGAGTATCGCAGATTCCACGCATTTTCTACGTTAATCCAATTAGAATATCTTGGGATTGCGTTTGTCCGAGGTTGCAATGATCTTTCAAGATCTAGGTTACCTTTATATCGTGGAAAATTGATGATTTGAGAAATATTTTCTTAAAAATTATCGTTTGTATCAAATGAAATAATTAGTCAACGAAAAATTATATCTCAATTGATTGTTTTTAAGAAAATATTTTCCAAATCATTTATTTTTCATGAAACAAATGAAGCCTTAGTATTTTAATATACCCTTTAGTGTACATTCTTTAAGAGAAATCATATTGATTAAAATTATATTTACGAATTGAGGTCATAATTCGAATGCTCAAAACGATTAGTTTCATTGTCCCGAAGGGCAAGGTAAAATGACGTCTTTTGCATATAGAACTTAAAATCTTGGTAAACAAAAAGAACCCTAGTTTGATATAAAGTGAAGAAATCATATTGTGATACATAATCACAAAAGAGTGCGTAATCAATCTTTAAATGCAAATGAATCCAAGATTATTTGTGCCGACAATAGGACAGTGAGATATGTACCTGAAGCAATGAGTTGTTTGCATAACTTGTTTCTCCCGTCCCTCCAATCATGTGCAATACTTGCATGACTTCCATCTCTCTCTCTCTCTCTCTCTCTAGTTGGCTTGCATTTGAATTGGTTTGAGGCTCTTCTATTTATATACATTTTTGGTGTACTTTGTCTCTATGTTCCCCGTTGATTGCAACTTGAATCCGATCCGAGTGTGAAACACGCATGGGCAAGAGTTTGCACAGACTTGTCCACATGGTGAGATCTCTCTCTGCCATGTGAATTCTGATTTCAAGCACATACATGCCATATTGCCACGTGTGTGGTTGAACTAAAAGATGCTATCTATTCTCAAAACTTTGATTAACGAGTGCATTCGGAACAGCAAATGAAAAAAATTAAAATAATAAAAATAATTATTATGCAGTTTGAAAATTGAAAACGTGTATTCTATGAGAAAACTATATCATGCTCTCTTAACAAATGTTTTAATGGACGAGAGAAGGATATAGCGTACCTCTAGCTGGTAAAAAAAATAGAACAAAGTTACCACCAAGATGGTTGGCCTAGTAGTAAAGGCATCACCTATCTTTCAAGAAGTCACGAATTCGATTCACGTCATGGTTAAATCTTTGAACGGTTCGTGTTGGGTTGTCTAACTTTGGCATAATTTGTGTAGAGAGACTTTCTAACTGCTAGTGTCTTGATGGGGCTATTGTGAGGGTTTGCCAATCTCTGATCTTGATATCACAGGTGATATAAAGCAATTATGACTCAAATTGAACATTCCATAACGAGAGTGTGGCCCTTCTAGTAACACCTAGAAAGGAATGCTAGGTTAAGTAGCCTTCCCGCCCCGCCCGCCCCCCCCCCCCCTCTCCTTATCAAACATAAGCGAACAAAGCTATAATCACTTTAGGATAAAAGTGATGAAGGGAAATCACTTCGCTTTTGAATTTTAAGATAATGTGAGCGCATGTTTTTCACCATTCATTGATCGATGATAAAACGGATACATAACACGCATTATCCTTCCTTTGTTGACGGGGTATTTCATCTTACACGCGTTAACCGAGGGTTTATGAGGTCATGAGATATCCCACAAAAATTATATGGATCAAATAAGAATACGAGCTAAAACCTTCGTAAGTGATCTAAATATGAGAATTTTTTGCAAGTTGTTCGATGAATTTGAAAATGTGTGCTGCTTCAAATATTCAAATTAAATCCTCCCCAATCAACCTGTCCTGTCGATTTTTTGTGAATTTTTTTGTTAATGATTCTTCTATTGCAAGTTTTGGCCACTTGTTAGAGGCCAGTAAAGAGGATGTTTATGGACCCGCGAAAAGGCCACTTAGAAATGAAGCTAGTCGTTGGCAAAGGCCTTGAAGGGTCAATGTCTACCAAGTCAAGGTCTGCGTTCACATGATAAGAAATTTCATAATTGGAAGACTGGAGAGTGTCCCAAAAAGAAGAATCAAATTTTCAACTATCTTTGTAAGGTTAAGGTTTTCCCTACGATACTAATCATATTAAGTACAATTCAACTCTGAATAATGAAACCTCATTCAATAATTATATTTGCTTGTTCTATGCTCTACTTTGAGATTCTCTCAACTACTGTTTTGCTTCTAGTCTTAGTCCCTTCTTTAGGGTGCCGTACATTTGTGTGCTTATTTGTTTAAAATATATAACGAATAACTTGCGTCATCTTGAACGTTAGAGGTATTGAAGCACAAATAGTTATTTACTGAACCTTTTTTTTGGTGTTAATGTACTCGACTTTAGGCACGCAAATGTACGGCACCCTAAAGTAGGGACTAAGACTAGAAGCAAAATAGTAGTCGAGAGAATCTCAAAGTGGAGTCAGAGGCATTGATTTCAATTTTCCACATCTGTTTTCACACATTTGTGGGTTCCCCCTTTCATATAATACAAAAAGATATGTGAAAAGGTGTATATCGAATCTATATAATTCGATTCCCCTATTCACACATTTGTGGGTTCCTTTAAGTACCTTTATTTAAAACCTTTCAAATTATGAACTTCTTTATTTGCTGGCAATCAGTTTTTGATGGCAATCACTTTCAAAACTCTCTCTCTCTCTCTCTCTCTCTCTCTCTCTCTCTCTCATATCTGGTGGTGTCCCATTGTACGAGTGACTTATATCTATGGCACGTGATATCCGAACTCATTTGGATTGTCTAATCTCTATGGATGCCAACAAATTACACGGTCCCCGTACGCTAGATGAGCCTCCAGGCTACAATAAGTAGAAGACTCTATGAATTGATTAGGGCATCTGCCACATCAAAATCTTTAATACTAGTGACTCGGAGGCCGTTTAGTTATGTTTATATTAATTTGCCATACCCAAACATTGTTTTCAATTAAGAAACGTTTAATTGTACTAAACCTAGGATTCAGATAAAAAGAAAAATCTAAACCTAGAATTCCCATGCATTCTTTTGTCAGCTTCACTTGTTCAGGTGGTGCTCACATTTGTAAATCAATAAGAAAAGACCCTAACGTAGACTTCCACGATATATGGATGCTAAGACAAAGGTCAAATTGTTACTTTTCGTCCAGTCTCATGCCGTGCATCTATCAAGTTGCCTATCACTTACGCGCGGCCCACATGTTTGGACTTATACTTAAGAACAACTATCAAGCGTCTAACAAAACATGTAGAAATTAGAGAATAAAAAACAGAGCCAGTCGTACAAAACTAGCCTTCTGAAGGAGCAGACAGAATAGGATGGTGTGCGTCAGTTCATCTTTTTCTTGGTGGGGTTTAACGTGGGATTTGTCGGCTAACGATCGGCTTTTATGCGTGGAAGCAGAGCGAAAGACTTTGAATAGTTAAACAAAATAAAAAAAAATTATACATAACGAGAGTCACTACCAAGGTTAGGTGTACTAAATAGATTAGATTTATATTATGCATTAAAGAGGGCATTCAAATAAGTGGTTCTTTTATACATATTTAGGATGTTGGGCATCACCACCAAAGCTACTATGGTGAAGCGAGCTATGGCGAGGCTCAACCTCACCCAAGGTCACCAACGTCGCCCCTTGCCAGATCTCGACGGGGGTGACCTTGCCTGAGACTGGCAAGGGCAACACTCACCGGTCGTTGGCCATTACTAGCAAAGAAAAAATGTAAAAAAAAAAAAAAGAAAAAAGAAATAATATATAAGAAATAATAAAAAAATTTGCAAATATTGTCCACTTTAGTGCCTGCCATATCACGTAGGACAGCCGGCGTTTACGTCAACAACTTCTAATCAAAATTAACTTAATGGATTACATTGGCAAATTTTTAAAATGTTTATGATTTAATTGGCCAAATTAAAAGATTTAGGACTAAATCCACACATGTGCAATAGGTTTAGTTATTTTTTGGTAATTTTCCCTACTATTCTGGTAGTAGTTGTTGGTCTCCCATGGCGAACTCATTGAAAAAATAAAAAAAAAAATGAGCTGACGGTGCTTAATAATTTACAAAGGGTATTGTTTAAAGAAAAGAAAATTTTCTTTTTGGAGCAATCGATCATTGCCAAATCAATTTATATATTTTATGAAAAACTAAATTATAAAGTAAACTTATAAGGTACGAGACAATGCATGAAAATCAATTTGTAAGGTTGTAAGTGAGTTCAGGATTTTATCGACTCAAAATAGTGTTTTCCAGTGATAAACAAGCTAGAACAATGACAAAATTCTAAATAATAATAATAATAATAATAATAACAATAACAATAATAATGATAATAATAATAATAATAATAATAATAATAATAAGGGAAAAGCCAAAAAAAAACTCCAAATTATGCCCATAGTGACACATTCACCATAAACTTTTTTCGACAATATCGAAAATCTCAAATTTATATCTGTGTGACACATTTACCCTCTATTAAGGTTATATCAATAAGCACCATTAAAAATATGCCTACATGGACACCGGAAAGTAAACGGTGTTGACATGAACGACCCTATTTTAATCGAAAAATCATCTGATAAAATATTAACATAGGGTAAATGTATCATATACATACAAATTTGAGATTTTTTTTATATTATAAGAAAAAGTTTAGGGTAAATGTGTCATAATGAGCATAGTTTATGATTATGTATTATAAAAAAAATTAAGGATAAATATATTATAATGGGTATAATTTGACATTTTTTGTGATTTTTTACTTAATAATAAAAATAGGAATCACCACATCAAATGACTTTCTAAAATTATTTTTGTCTAGCGTGATGACCTAATGAAAAGATGGAGGAAAGCCAACGGATGCCCTGATTTGACGGATTGCTATCCCTTCTATCATTCGAGATATCGAACACATACTTTCGAAGGATTAATTCCAAAAAAAATATTAATTTTAGGTCAAAAAATAATTCTAACTCGAATTTTTTTTGTCCCATAAAAAATACCAATTTTAGGTCGAGTGATAATTTTTGCCCCAATTTTTTTTTGTCTTATAAAAAATCATCAACTTTCACCTCGATCTCAAATTTGGCGCCCTGTTGACTTTCTATCTCAAGTCACATTTGTTTGAGAAAAAAGGTTATAATTGTGAGCTTAGCGAATCTCGTCCATAACGTCTATCGACAGACAATGGTCTACATCTTCAAATTACGAAAAAACGATGAAGTCTGGTCAAAAAGATTTAATCTGAAGATATTTTTTACTTGCCGGTGAAATGAAGAAAACGAACAATTTCACCGTTATTCTTCAAGCTGTGGCTTAGAGAATAAGATAATTAACAATACCTTAAATCTAGTCAGCATGCCACGTGAATTTATTGCTAAGGTAGAATAGTCAAGTTAGATAATCAATGGTTTTAAATAAATGAGGATCAGATTTTGAATTTAAGTGAAAGTTGATACTTTTTTACAAGACAAAAAAAAGTTGACGTCAAAATTGTCACTATGGGACAAAAAAAATTCGTGTCAGAATTGTTTCTCGATTTAAGGTTCCGTTCGTTTGGAGGAAAATATTCTTTCGGAAAATATTTTCCGAGTTTTCCGGTGTTCGGGGGGCGGAAAACGTTTTCCGTGAAAAAATATTGTCCTTCCCCCCTCACAAAATAGCCTAAATCTATGGAAAATGACTTCTACTTCTGAAAAGCGGAAATCATTTTTTGTCAAACTCCTCCTTCCCCCCTTCGGTCGCCGGCCGGCCGCCGCCGCCACCGCCGGCAAAAAATATTTTCCGAAACTTTTTCATATTGATTACCGAACACCGAAAAATTATGTTCCGGAAAAATATTTTTCAGGAAAATGACTTTCGAGAAAATATTTTTCAAAAACACAATATTTTCCGCCAAACGAACGGAGCCTAAATTTTGTGCTTTTTTTGAAATTAGACCCATTTTGGAAACAAAAGTGAAACGTCAGCTGCTTAATTCTCTAGCGCGACGACCTGATGAAAAAAGATGGAAGGAAGTGAGAAACACGACTCGTACCGTTCTTTGATGGGATCGATGTGCCCTGGATCATCCGAAATCCAAGTCGAAGTCGAACTTCACTTTAAAGCAGAAAGCTAAAATAGGGAGATACGTGTGGTCGCGGATGAGGACGTGGCTGCCACTCCCAGACGGTGCGGCCACAACGAGAGGCACGACACTGATTTAGCGTGTCGTTGGGTTTATGTCGTGCATGCATTTGTTGAAGAAGACCTCAGCCACGCAGACGATAAGATTCTTTGGACGCACATTGCGTCCTTGGTTCGACATTATCTTGTCGTACTGATCATTGTCCTCTCTCTCTCTCTGATTGCCACAAGAAAATGTCCGTCTCTCTCCCCTTTATGTGGTAGAAGCTCTCTTGGCCTACCACGGCACACGCGTTATCAACTTTTAGAAGAAGTTGAAGAGAAATGACGTGTTATTGCCAGAGATGCGCGATAGGAGCTCGACGTCTTTATTGGAGAGAAGCCAGAAAAATTAGAAATTAATCCTGGTCTCTAAATAAAAATATTATTAAATTGTATTTACATATTATGAGCGTTGTCATTTAGTAGTAATAAGCCCACATGAAATGAATTATAATTGGACTGCGTTAAGAATCTCCGGACTAAGCCTAAGAGAATGCAAAACTCGGCAAAGCCCATAGTAGCCGAAATTTCACATACGGGATGCACATGTGGGAAGTCAAATTAGGAAAGATTGTGTTTTTCAATTGAAGATCAATAAAGCATATTGAGCTCAGATTTTTTATTATTGGATAGGGAATGAAAGAGGTATCTTATTTTCCTATCTTGAATATATCTTACAATTTCTTGGTTTCAATTTAAGAATGGGATATCCAAGAAAATCCATCATATTAGCCTATATAAGCACATTGTTCTCTTAGGCTACCTTTGGTAGTCCAGATTTGAGTCCGGATAAGATACCAAGTTATCATATCTGGTGTTTGGCGAAGCCCTATGGACCGGATAAACCTGGATATAACCGAATAAAATGCCGGATAAAAAATCCAGGGTAGGGATGGGAAAAGTTCGGATTGCATAAAAAAAATAAAAATATATATAACTTAACAAAATGAAAAATAGTCACGGCACCTTCTGTACATTATGTTCCAGTCGAATGGCAGACAGAGAAGTTGAACCAAATGGAGAAAAAAGAATGAACAGATTTCGAACTTGCAATTACGAGGTTGCTCGCACCACTCCAATTCCGATTCGTCATTGATCGATACCTCGATTCCGACCCTCAAAATCTCACAAAACTATCGTGAATCAACCAATCCATCACTTTTGTCTGATAATTTCACTATTTTTTTTTTCTTTTTTCTCCTTCGTAGTTACTGGAGTTACTTGTGCACATTCAACGAGGGTTTTGCGTGAGGGATGATCGAATTATGGCGTTGGAGGCATTGCTCCCGAATTCTGGCGATTTTTTCTAAGTGCTGAATTTCTTCTACAGATGTGGAGATGTGAGTGATTGCGGATTTCAGGGGGTGGGATTGAGGTCAGGATTTTGGGGGTAGCTGGCTTTTGGGTTTGTCGAGGTTTGGGAGTTGCGTGCGAGATGGATGAGAACAATCGCGAGCCTGAGGAAGGAGAAGCTGGCTTTTACAATGACGAGGAATTTTAAGGATTTTAATCCTATGATAGGTTGCACCAAATATACAAGGAGATTTTCTATAATCCGAAGGTTATTTGGAGGATTTCTAATCCCACCTTATCCCATCTTATCCTGATTCGAATCCGGACGATCAAATGCAACCTTAAAATTAGACCTTGTTCAAAAGGGGATTAGCAATACACAATAGAAAAGAAAAATGACACAAGAGAGCACAAAAATATCATACACACATGAGCTCTCTCTCTCCCGCGGCCCCCAGAAAAATTCCAGTGCACAGTTTCACAAAATCGACTAGAACGCATTTGTTAACCGTTGGATTGTACTCAAATTTTGTATAGAATACGGTAAGACATTATTCTTCAGTTTGTGAGGTAGAGATGAAATAATATATGAAAGTAAGTCTTTGAAGGAGAAAATCAGACTGGTCGGATTGCTAGAGAGTTCTACTCATGGTCGAGCGACAATGGTGAGTATGCATTCATTCTAAGTCAAAATACATTGAAATTTTGAGAATACCTCTACGATACTTAGCTCTTCAATTTCACCATAGGAATCAAGCATCAAAGATCTAGAGATCCCCTTGTGATGTTCATAATCTCTGATGTTGCTATTCGTTGCCTCTTGCCGTTCCTTGCTGGTTACCGCCGCTGTGAATCTTCCTGGCGACCTCCTTGTTGTCGATCAACGTTTGAGTCAATAATCCAATTCAGGTAATTTCCTAAGTTTGATTCAAAATATTCAATTGCCTAAATTATGGTTATTTGATTCTAACACTATTTGTCTTGAGATTTTAGGCATTTCTTAAATAGAAAGTTTCCTCATTCGAGTCGTTACAATTGGGGTTTCAATCTTTAAGACATAAGATTAGATCGTTGAATATCTTTGTTTTCTATTTTGGATGTTATGAGCATTTAAATATGTGGGCTTATCTATTGCATGTCATTAGTTTAGGAGATATGCCGATTATGAAAACTACAAAAAAAAAAAAAAAATTGCGTTGCATCTAGGATAGATTGCATCCATTCTAAATTAGAATTGCATATATTAAGTTACATGTTAGGAAATTACCTAATTTAGATTAGTATTTTAATAAATTATTTCTTAATTTAAGTTAGGTCATCTTACGCTTTGAGTAGTTTCCTATTTTAGCTTAAAAAGAAAATAACAAAAGTATTGCTGTATGATCATGTAAATTAATAATTGCACCTAATGCATTGCATCATTAGGTCATCATGCCTTAATAACGTCACTTAGGTCATGTTTAGGTGTCCTAGAATTTAGTTTTGTATTTCTATAAGAAAAGAAAATACAAAATCTCTCATGTAGTTTAAATAATAAGATTAATTAATTCATGTCATTAGAGTTGCATGTAGGTCGTATTTAGGTTAATCAACATATCATACAGGTTATTTAGATTCCATGTTAGTTCATCAACGCATGTTAATTTAGAACTCATATAGACATAGCATTTAAATTAATTCATGCCTGTTTCAAAGAAAAACCCAAAAAGAATTTATTACAGTAGCCGGTCATGCATAAATTGGCAAAAGGACACTATAAGTGCTACAACTTGTGTACGGTGCTCATTTTGATGCTATAACATTTTTTCGAATCACTTTGATGTCAAGTCGGAGGAAAAACGATCACTTAAGTGTCATAAGTTTTTTTTTAATCATTTCAATGCTAAATTTTTTGAAAAACGATCACTTAAATGCTAAATTTTTTAAAAAAACGATCATTTAAGTGCTAAGATTTTTGAAAAATGATCACTTAAGTGCCAATCTCCGGCAAGCCATGTCAGCTTTAGAAATTAATAAAAAAAAATGCCACGTCGGATTTCCAACGAAAAATTGTGTACGGCACCGAAGTTGACACTTAAGTTGTCGTTTTTCAAAAATTTTAGCACTTAAGTGATCATTTTTCAAAAATTTTGGCACTAAAGTGATACAAAAAAAAGTTATGGCATCAAAGTGAGCGCCGTACACAAGTTATGGCACTTGTAATGTTCTTTTGCCTGCATAAATCACATCATTGAATTGTTTAGCACATGAAGGTCTTTTTCTATCTTCCTAAGCAATTTATTTACTACTTTGATTATTGATTGTTAAATTCGTGTCTGCGCACCGACATGATCAATCATCACATGTTATTGGTTTAAGATTAAAATTGATCAAGACAGCTTGCAAAATATTTTTGATATATAGAAAAAAGTTACAGAAAATGGTGTTAGATTTATTTAGCATAACCAAGTCCTCATATCCATAATGTCTCTAGTTCACAAAAGTAAAATTATATTGTATTTGGATTTCTAATCGACCCATAATAGATTAGTGGCAAATCCTCTCTCTCTCTCTGAAGTATGGGAGTCAAACCCCACACTTAAAACTAAACATCCACACCCGCACTCAGTTGTTTACAGTCACCAACCCTTGGACAAAAGATCTCATTATATCATGGGTCGGGATGAGACCACTATACTTCCAAGGTCCTTGGGTTCACAAATTTAGGGCATGGTTGTGATGGTCTTTTCTAGTCCTTTTGCTTTCAAAGTGCGAACCCACTTCTTTCTTCTTTGTCAATGAAGTGTCCCCATTGCAAACAATATAACCTTTCGGAATAATTCTACAAAGTATCGTCAACTTGCTCTCCATATTAAATATCATCAACTCTCTCTCTCTCTCTCTCTCTCTCTCTCTCTCATAGACTTTTACTTTATCTCTTTGTGAAACGTGGGAGTCAAATCCTACACCTAAAACTAAACATTCACATCCCCACTCAATTGTTTGCATTCACCAACCCTTGGACAAAAGATCTCATAACATCACGGGTCAAGATGAGACCACTGTATTTACAAGGTCATTGGATTCACAAATTCAGTGCACAGTTGCAATGGTCTTTTCTAGTCCTTTTGCTTTCAGAGTGTGAACCCACTTCTTTTCTTCAACGAAGTTTCCCTATTCCAAACTATATAAACTTTTGGAATAATTGTATAAAGTATCATCAACTCACTCTCCATATTAGATATTCTCATCACTTCTTCATGGGTCTCATCACTTCTTCATGGGTCAGGATGAGACCATTGTACTTCCAAGGTTCTTGGGTTCACAAATTTAGTGTATGGTTGCGATGATCTTTTCTAGTCCTTTTGCTTTCATAGTGCAAACCCACTTTTTTCTTCAATGTAGTTTTCCTATCCCAAATAATATGAACTTTTGGAATAAATGTAAAAGGTATCATCAACTTGCTCTCAATATTAAATATTCTCATCACTTCTTCTTTTTTGTTTGTCATACTATAACTCTCATTTCTCTCTTTCTCTCGCTTTGCGGAGTATGAAAATCTAACCCCACATGTGAAATGTGAAACTAAACGTTTACACCCCCTAACTCCACATGTAAAACAGGAAACTAAAAGTTTACACCCCCACTCAATTCCCTTAACACTAGGCCACATGTCCAATTGGTATTCTCATCACATTTCAATAGCTACCTTTTGCATCTTCTCAATCTAAAAGGACCTTTTTGCCCTCTTGCAAACTATAGATCTATACCAAAAAAGCGGAATTGAAGGTTGAGAACGGGTAGTTTGAGAAACAAAAAATACTAACTTAATAAATTATGTGTAGGTGAAAGATGTAACTCAAATCCAATTTAAAAGGTAAGGATGGTAAATATTTTGAAATGCGAGGAGAGTATTTGATATGGAGATCAAAATTGAGGATGGTATTTGCAATTTTTTCTATATTTTTTAAAAAACACTTAAAGTTTTTCGTAAATGCTTTGCAAAATATAATTTTGACAATAAAACGAAAAGAACTTGAGCGGCTGAACGCCCAACAAAACACGCACGTCTGACGTTATATTTTACGTCATACGTTCATGTGAAGAGGCCATTGCCTCGACAGTTAGAATGGAAAAGGTGAAGGTTTGTGCCTCGAGGTGGGAAAAGATATATTAATTGCATTTTCTTCGAGAAGGGCAGCAACGTGTTTCACGAGCCTGTTGACAATATGGGACATATTTTCCTCCATTCTAAGTTCGGAGAAAATTTTCTTATATCAGTCTTCTAATTCTTGATTTACAAACACGAATATCACTACATTTATATTTAGTTAAAGGGTTAATATCACGAAAAACTTTAAAATAGTACATATGTATTAAATTTACCCTAAACTAATTTTTTGACTACTAAAAATCCCAAACCGGTACACTTATAATCAATTTACCTCAAATTAATTTTTTGACTATCAAAAACCCTAAACTAGTATACTTGTGACAAATTTTCCCTCTTTTAAATCGGATTAATAATACGAAAAATCATAAATTAATACATTTGTAACAAACAGAGGGTAAAACTTTAAAGCGATACACTCGTCAACTGCATGAGTCATCAAACTTAGCAATTTGACGGTTAAATTTAGCGGAAACTAACAGAGAGTAAATTTATCACAGAAATGTTAATTTTGAATTTTTTTGTGGTCAAAAAATTAATTTTTAATAAATTTATCGTAAATATAACAATTTGAAGTTTTTGTGACGTTAACCCTTACTTAAATTGGTAAGCGATGTGTATAACCTGTAAAACACCAATTTCCTTCTATATATAGCCCTGACAACACCTAAATATATTTTATATATTATTGGTAGAGCCCTTTATTCTATATATTATTGGCTTCGCACTAACTTTTCTATTCTTTTCTACGTACTTTGCCGTGCCACGTTCATAGCCTATCCTATATGGCTATGACCAAATACTACCAATTTAGGATGGCTTAGGGTTCACAAATTTTGTGCATGGTTGGGATGGCTTTTCCGATCCTTTGACTTTTTTGATCCATTTATTTGAAGGAAAACTATTTTGAAAAAATTATTTTCTAATTTTTTCATTTTCTCATCTTTTCTTCTGCTGCAAAACGCGAGCGCGAAAAACGACGGGCATGTGGCTCAATGATGACAACTATCATCGCGAGAACGAAAAGGGGGGAGCGAGGGTGGTCAAACCCTGAGGACCATAGATTCCCCGACGTTTCGTGTAATGCACGACATTTTACATACGTTGTAACTGTATAGTTGTTGAATATGATGTTCGACTGGATCGCGACTGATCGGTGCTTTTAATGTAATATAGTTTAACGGGTAGCCTCGCGCACCGTTCATGCATTAAGACTTGATTAAGTCAATTAGCCGTGTCACCTCGATGGTAACTACAAACAAGAGTCCTTGCATTTTCTCGGTCCGATGTTGAAAGGGCAAACGCTGACTGGCCCAGGTGGACTAATTAGGCCGCAACAGATAAGTTTGACAGCGAGTTTCAATCTCAAATTTTTTTTTTTTAAAGTTTTTTGACTTGTTATGAACTTCTGAAGTCACGATAAATTATCTTTAAATAAATATATATTTTTTATCGATTTATATTCACCAAGAACGCATTGGTCAGTAACATCAACCAAACCCTTCTCTTTGTCGGCAAATTCTTTAAACACCAAGGTGGCTCGAAAAATTTAAGACTTTTTTTTTATCTCTTCTTAAAACCTAATTACTTGAGAAACACAATATTTATACCCTAGCGGCCCGAACCCTTCACTACCAACACTGAACCTCCATTTTTTTTCTCAAATCGGGTTGGCACAAATTTCAATTCGACTTGATACCCGAAACGGATCAAGACATACTCAGCAAATACATATAACGAAATTAACCGTATATCATTGGCATGAGAGGGAGCCCCAAGATTTTTAAAAGAAAAAGTAATGTCGGCATTTGTCGGCCCACTACACTGTGCATTTGCTAAATTTTTATTGCCCCACACTGCAAAATATTCTGCTCATTTATAGGACTCAATTTTGTTTTTTCTTTCTTTTCTTTTTTTTGTCGGTAATTTACGGTTCTCCTTTTTTCTTTGCAAGAGAAAAAGTCTTTGGGGAGCACATTATTCTCACCCGACCGACGCATCTGCTCGAAGGAACATTAGGAAGAACACCTCTCAAATCAAGCCTTAAATCATATTTGTTCTGAAGCTGGCCCATAACTTATGAGGTTGAGTCGAAGCCAGGAACCGCAATTAATTAGATCACAACGACCGGAACCCCAACGGAAAAACATCCGTCATTGTCGTGGGAGTCGAATCCAAAATTCGGCGAGGAAATTAAATACGAAAATAGAGCAAAATTTGAGATGGGCAACAACTTCTTTAGACAAAAGCAGACGAAAACCATAGAACCTAGTTAAGGTGAATTGAAAAATGGTCTTTTTGAATTTGATCATAGGACAGCAGAGTTTTGTGGCGTGCAAATAGTGATTAAAGCCCACAAATCATACGGTCCAAAGCGCATCATCAATGATGCAACTGTGTCCCTAGCTGTTCCAAAAGGGCGATCATCGCGCGCGTCCTTCGCTCATTTTGACCAAAAAAAAATTGATTGGCCTCACAGAAATTTTCGAAGCGCATTTTGCCATAGAAATCGATGGGATGGTCGAGGAATTGGGGGTGGTGTGTTTTGGCAGCACTGGACCCGTCAATGACCGTGATTCGCATTATTGACCTGCAAACAATAATAACAAAAACATAGAATAATAATAATAATAATAATTTCGGATCGAATTATGATTTGCTTGTTTTGTCGGAATACGAAACGCATGGCCGAAGCTTGCCATATGGCAGCCGACACCAGTACACCGAAGGGTGTGCGGGGCTTCAACTTGCAGTTTTCACGAGTTGTCGGCAAGTAGAATTTTTCATCCACCCGTTTTTTTTTTCTTTTTTCTTTTTAATTTTTTAATCGTTTGGGCTACTCAATAGGAAGCAGCTTGGGACAATCCCATAGGAAAGATCACTCGTGTACTTCTTAGACATATTAGATCTGCTTATTTATTGCGTTTTTTTCATTTTTCTTTTCTCGGGTTCTAGCCGCTGTCTCCTCTGTATCTTTTCGCGATTGATATCGCCCCGGCGGACATGTGTGGAAAGAAAAGAAAATATAATCAAGGGTCGCGACCCGATTTGTAGACAAAATCGCCTTGCTAAATGGGAGGACATCCTTTTGATATGGTATAATGGATGCGGCTCGACGAAAGGGCCATCTTCAAAATCTTTGAAACGTATCCAATGATGGATGACTCAAAAGCGAAGGATAGGGGAGGGGGTCGGCCTTTCTTTCTTGAGATGTCTTTTGTTGAAGCGAAAAACAATCATTTGATTGGTTGTCTCTCACCTTTTTTCCCACCTTATTAATTAACAAAGCAAGAAAAAAAGTTGACAAAAGATATGAAAATAGCATAGTTTAAGGAACGGGGTGAGGGTGCTTTTGCTTACAGCTAGAACACTTGGGGCCATTTGGTAGCTGGCGGTTGAAAGAGAGGTTTGTTGCCATTTGCTGTTGGGCAGTACGACTTTTAATTTAGTGTGACTGATTCTTCATTGCCTTTTTCTCTTGCGGTGACCAATTTCATTCTATTCCCGAGCATTAGTGCAAGACTCCCGTCGTCTGAACACCTATTACAAGTGATCTCAAGTCAGAGTACTTTGCACGCGATTGGAGGGATTTTGACATATGACTTTCAGTTCTCGAGTTAAAAATGTCCCGATACAATTACCAACTACGCTAATCCCCGACGGCCGTCTATTCTTTCCTTCTTTCTTTTGGTTTTCTTTTTCATGCCGTCCATTCTGCAGATATGATGCCCGATAAAATAGCATATTGATGATTCATTAGCTTTCTCGGGAATTCCTATCGAATCTTTGAAGATAATGTATAGCACCAGCATTAAATATTGTGGGTCTTTAAACTTTATGAATAAACAAAACGGCTCGGGTGCGTGCATAGAGATTAAACAAACAAATTCGAGATATTCATTTCATCGAAATAAAATCAAAAGTTTTCTTCTTTTCTCTTCCTCTTGATCATTTCCTGTCTCCTTTTGAGCAAGAGGTGAAGCTACTTTCTATTTTTTAAATAGAGCCAAAAAAAATGAAAAAGAAAAAGCAAATAAAGAATGAAAGATACTTGCTTCTTTCGTATTACAAAGAACTCCTAAAAAAAATATCTACAGTGTAGGCCCAAAAAGTAAAAGTCTAAGGGCCTCTTTTTTTTTCTTTGGCTTCTTGGTAATTTTGCTTCACAGGAATCAGGGGAAACCATATAGGAAAATGAAAACCTTGATCATCCGCTCCCTACCTTTAGATTTTGGGCAAGCTTTACACTATGCATTCCCCAACGTCAAAATCCCACACCATGCAAGCTACTAACAACCTGTTGTTTCAATGCTTAATCAGTGGAGGCTAAAAAAATGCGAGAGATTCGAGAGTCTGGTAAAGAGCGCACAGCAGCGATCGTGTAAATTTTTTCGTAATTTCTTCGATTAGCGTCGGATTGTAAAGCATGAGGTACAGAGCTTTGAAATCGGAGAATGCAAAGCGTAAGATTTTCAGACTTAGCATAGGAACTGAGAAGTGATTTTTTTCCTTCCCCGTATTGGATCACCAAATAACGGTTTGCATCAGATCAAGCCGTCAAAGAATGGGCCTTGTTTGCCCCTATCAAGATCTTGCCCAAGAAGATAGAAACCTTTTCTGTTCTCTGTCTTTGGAATCGATCATGTTTATCTCGGGTTCACAGTGCGTCCACCAAACAGCACATGGTCTGACTTTATATCTCTGGATCCTCATATAGAGATGGATGTAGGAGGGCCAATTAAGCTCCATTCGGAAAAGATTTTGGAGATTGCTCTACAGATGGTGAGGTGATCAATTTCTGACAGCAAGTCTTCCTTCACAGTGATAGAGTTCTAAAGATACGCACCAGATATGGCAATTGGAACCCTTTTTTGACTAGTTTTGAGGACAGTGAAAAGCGGTGTGACCACACGGAGAGAAGTGGATTCTTTTCGATGAAACTTGATGAAAGTTACAATGATATCATGTTAGGATCGTATGTACAAACATAATGAAATAGAGAGTAAATATGAAAAAAAAGAACTCAAGATACAAAGTTTGTTTTAGTTCAACCTTAAATTATTACTACATCCAGTAGAAAATTTCATTATAATTAGCACCTCCCAACTCTTTATATTACTTTCAATTATAAGATAAAGAGACTATATATAGATGGCATAAGAAAACTCTAAGAGCCGAGAAAGTCCTAGGCCACTCAGTAGTTATATATGAGCCAAAGCCCAAACTATCAATAAATACGGGCCTAAATTATAAAAGTCCTCGAATGGCTTGAGGGTGCTTCCCTTTATAGGACTCATGTGCCTTTCTATCGACAAGGAGTATGAACCATACCTCAATAATTTACACAACATGAACCACGGGTGTGCCTATCCTAGCACAAAGATCACATTCGAGATACAGGATCCTCTATATTTAAAATAGTCTAGAACATCGAGTCCCATGAAGTGATAGAAAGCGTTAACGATGAAGAATCAAGACTCCTCTATCTGCAAAACAGCAATCTCTACGCCTTCAAAGCACTCTTTTAATCCTCTTCGTTCGCATATTTTGACTGGGGTTTGCTTGATCCCAAGGTCTTGGTTGTTTGACCAAGTATTGTGGACCTATTCCGCCTTAATTTATACCCTAGTCAGTACTCCTTTTGAGTCTTTCCTTTCCTCACTGACGAAGAAAATCGCTATGTAAGAAATAGGGTGCACGATAAACAACATAGCCACCGCTCGCAATATAAATTTCCGGTGCAGAATAAACAAATGACCATAAATTCACTATAAACTTAGTAGAGTCATATATTCACGCGGTAGAATATGAAAAGCTAATATCTGAAGGCTAAAGGCAAGCACAAAGTTCCTTGGGATGATAGCCAGACCTTGTGCCCCTTCCCATGTTGTTGCCAAATATTGGGTAACCTTACTAACGACTTTACTATTGCTACCCAACACGTCATCAAGTGCAATATTGATTGGAAATATGTCTTGAGTTAAAACCTAAAAATGAAACTTTCCTAATTCAAGTAGGTTTTCTAATTTGAATAGATTTCCTAGTTTGAGTGGATTTTCTAATCCTACTCTTATCTAGATATAAGAAGTGTCTTAATTGTGAAGAGTATCAAAGAGGCGACTTCATGAGAATTACATTTTGAAGCAATCCGAGAGTATTGAAGTTAATAAATTTTGTGATAAGATTTGTGAATTCCATTGTAAGATTGAGTTCATGAGTAATTGCAAGGGCTAAGCATTGCGTATGTTATTAAATGTAATTGGGATTGGGAGACACTAAAAATGTTTGCGTGACTCAAGTGTGCTTGTAGTTGTATAGCTTGATTTTAGAATTTCATGCACTCTACCTGTGGACGTACATCACACCAACTAAACCACGAAAATATGATGTCTAAGTTATTGCCTTTTCTATATAATTTATTATTTGATCGCTTATTTTCCTCAACAATTGATATTAGAGCCGAAACTTGGTCAAGTTGAAGCGAATCGTGGCAACTAAAGAAGAAAACGTGAAAATCAATAGATTTGATGGAAATGATTTTGGTTTCTACAAGATACGGATTGAGGATTATCTGTATCTTAGGAATCCTACATTTACCCCTATCCAAAAAGAAATTGTTAGAGTTATCCCACATCGTTTCTAAAAAGGTTTAGTGGTCAATTTATAAGTGTAACGGAAAACATCGCCAATTGAGCAACTTTTATGGCGAGAGAAGTCCAAAACCATTCATCATTGGTACTAGAGCCCCACTTACCAACAAGTCTAGACCCATTAGCCACATAGGAGAGACAAATTGTTACTACTCCGACCTAAGGCTCGATCTAAGGTGAGAGAAGCCTAAGACCTTCCACGTAAAAATTTGCTTGTCTTCTTCTTTATTTTTTCTCTTCAAATGTTTGCACTTAGGCTCCATTCATTTGTCAGAAAATATTCTCCTTTTGGAA
The DNA here is from genome assembly GCA_024500025.1 of Syzygium aromaticum. Taxonomy (NCBI): domain Eukaryota; kingdom Viridiplantae; phylum Streptophyta; class Magnoliopsida; order Myrtales; family Myrtaceae; genus Syzygium; species Syzygium aromaticum. The sequence goes on from CM044892.1 coordinate 37,811,354, forward strand.
AATATTTTCCCGGAAGTTATTTTCCTGAAAAATGTTTTCCTAGAATATAATTTTCTGGTGTTTGGCTAAAATTTGAAAAAATTTCGGAAAATATTTTCTGGTGTTCGGTAATCGCCGATCCAGCGGCGTTCGGCGATCGACAGTGGCAACCGGCGGTGGTGGCGGCGGGCGATCGGCGACGACAGCTAACACGGCAAGCGGGTACCGGCGGTGGGGCGGCGACTGGCGGCGGGGACCGGCGGTCGGCGACCGATGGCAGTGACTGGTGGTCAACTTTCTTTTCCACAGAAAACATTTTCCCTCCCATGGGCAATTTTGCCTTCACTTTGGTGGAAAATGATTTCCTCTTTGTGAAAAGAAGAAATTATTTTCCTCAAAACAATGAAGAATTTGGGGGGGGGAATGGAAAACATTTTCCGCCCCCCGAACACCGGAAAACACGAAAAATGTTTTCCGGAAAAAATATTTTTCCTAAAACGAACGGAGTATTAATAGAAGCCAGAGTTGATGGAGGAGGTCTATTGAGAATTGCTGTATAAACAAACGTTGGTTATTATTCGGCCAATGTTGGATTGTAATGTCGCATTTAACATTGAGAAATAGAATATCATTGCGGGTTTGATGAAGGCCCTGCCAAACATGTACGAAAAGCCCTCCACAATCAATAAGGTCTATTTAATCCATTGTCACATTCGACCTGGTACTTTTCGACTTCAGCTTCTAGATCGTCGTGGCCACTCGCAATGCTCGAGCGTGTTTTTTCTTAGTTAATCAAGACGCTACGCATCCTCTTACTTCATTTTATCGATACGTCCGAATTCGTTCCTCTATATGAAGTAGTCCTGTACCATCTCATTTTCCTCTTTACAATCCCTTACAATTTCTATTCTTCATGCATATATTCTTCACGGAAAGCATGAAGTCCGTAGGAATTTGGGACCTTAAAAGTCTGTCCATATGCAAGACAATTATCATGACATCTTTCAAGGGATAAATATCAAAGCTTAAAATCATATTGCTTGACAACACCTCCCCATCCTTGACAAAATTCAAAAGGCCCCCACAAATTGAGCGTTCTTTTCTCAAAAGATCCCTCAAAACGATGCTTGTCCCTAAACACCCTCCAAAGCGAACCACCATGTTCCGAGAGACCCTCTGCCTCATCGTCAGCGATGAAAAGCACCTTCCGGCGACCGTGTGCAGATGACAAGATCAAATTTTTACCATTGGACGAGGGCAAGTTTGTTCCTCCCAAAAAAATTATCCCACTTTGAAAGGTTTTTCCAGAGAAGCATCGCTTCGAGGGGGTCTTTTGAAAAAAAAGCCGTTGGATACGAGGGATTCATAGAAATTTTGCCAATAAGATCAATCATGGAATATCTCTCTTTTCCATATGGTATCACCTTTTTTGTGGTTTCTTCCTGGTGTGAAGAACTAAAAGCACAGACATTGTGTTACGTAGTCCGAACATAGGATTATAGTCTTGTTGTACTTGTAGGTATAGGTTGTTTGATTGTTCTCACTTAGTTTGCTTGTATTCAATTTTGTATGGTTTGCGCATGTCTTTGCTTGTGTTGCGAGGTTCGGAAGTTAGCTAGGTTCTTGCCACGTGCTTGTTGAGTTGCAAGGAATTGTTGTTGCTTATTGGATACGGTTTGCTCATATGTTATTGTCTATGCTTGAAGCATGCCCCTAGTTCCAGAAAGAGTTTGCGTTGGTCTTGGACGTGCGTGGAAGCACGCCGGGCCGGGTCTCTCTCTTGGTTCGATGATATTGAGGTGTATCGCTTCGAACCGGGATTGGCCTAGGTCAGTGCTCGAACGTATCGGGTCAAGCCACAGTTCTTGCTCTGTGCTCAACATGTTCTAATGATGCAGTTCCGGTAAGTCATAACACACACTTTGCATGGCGCGCATTTGAGGCCTCTTGCATTTGCTTAAACTAAAGATAAGAACCGGTTTGTGTGCTTGCTTGTATGTATGATCACACAAGGGGCTAAAGCCTGTCACTGACGGATATCAGAACGTTATCGTCACCAATGAATTTCGGATGCTATCAGCGATAGATCTTGGAACGAAACTCGATAGATTTTGGATGCCGTCCACAATGGATTTCGGGACGATGTCGTGCCCAACCGGGCAAGACGATGCTGGTGGATTCCAAAAGAATCGATGGATTTCAATTAAGTAATAATTGGAAGTTCGTGTGATTTATTATTGATGCTCGTGTGCATAATTTATAGATTATCATGTGGCTCTTGATCATGTTTGCATTTTAGGAACTTGAGAGAACTTTCTTATACATAGACAAGGTAAAGCAAGTATTTAGCTAGTGATCTGCCATCGACGTTTTTAGCGTCAAGAATCGCATGTTTCCGATACGAGGCATCCTCCTATACGAGGATTAGGCGATTTACTTACTAAGTTTCGACTAACTGTTATTGTTTCTCTCTTTTTCAAGCATGTAGGTATGAATACCCCTCCCGTTCGCTTTGGTGTGCCTGTAGACTTGAAAATGAATGTGTTGGAGATAGTGGATGCTAGGAATAATATCTCATATCGAAAGTGGACCACCACAGTATGGGTGAACGAGGGTTTATGACACTTGGTTCCTCGCTGGTTTAAGGCTTGGTATGTTTGGCTCGACGGGGATCTTTTTGGACCTATACGTGGGTACGACGCACCACCCGGTGGCCTCAACGGATCCTCACCGGGCCCCACGGTGTCGAATCTGCCCAATGACACTGTGACCAATTCCGATCCTGAGTCTTAGAGATGCCAGCCTATTGATGGAACTATTTTTGGAAGCTGCCCTTGTAGAGGAGCTAGGACTAACCACACCTATCCGTTTGATGTAATCGGAAACGGCCCTAACAAAATGGGCTTGTAAATATAAGTTCTGATAAGTATTAAGAAGCATAACATGATTAGTACGTTGTATCTGTGTTTTTCGTTGCTATTCAATTTTTGTCGATGTTGTTGTTGTGTGTTGATGTTATACGCTTTCGCATTCGCATGTGCATAATCAAGAAATAAAAGAAACGGGACGATGATGCACTCTAGGACGTCACAATTAACCCCTCAGGTCCCGTCTTCTGCAGCTTGGAGAGCTTGGGGCGTGACAAATGTACTCGACTTTAAGATGGTAGTAGAATCAAAGGCATTGAATTCACTTTTCCACATCTGTTTCACACATTTATGGGTTCCTTTTTTCATTTAACACATAAAGTGTGAAAAGATAGATATCGAATCGATATACTTACAGGTGTGATTTCATCTTTCTAATTTAATATGATCATAATGTTCCCTTAAGTACCTTTATTTAGAGCCTTTCAAATTATGAACTTTTGTTTAATGGCAATCACTTTCACCTCTCTCTCTCACACACATCGGGTGGTGTGTGCCATTATACTAGTGAATTATATGAATAACACGGGATATCCGAAATTATTTGGATTATCTAGTCTCCATGGATGCCAGCAAATTACCTAGTCCACGTACACTAGATAAGATTATTTGCAGAATGGTAGGTGTGCCCTCCAAGTTACAATAAGGAGGAGACTCTATGAATTGAATAGGGCATCTACCACATCAAATTCTTTAGTATTAGTGACTCAAAGGCCGTTTAGTTATGTTTATATTAATTAGCCATGACCAAACATTGTTTTCACTTAAGAAACGTTTAATTTTACTAAAAACAAGTTAAATGATTTATTCTTTATAAATGAAGACAAGTGAATATACCACCATGTACTCGACTTGTCCACATGGTGGTATCTCTCTCTCTGGCAAGTGAATTCTGATTTCAACCACATACATGCTATGGTTCTCAAGAGTGCGATTGACGAGTGCATTCAGAACACTAAAGGAAAAAATTAAAATAATGGAAACAATCATTGATGCAGTTTGAAAATTGAAAACGTGCATTCTATGAGAAAACTATATCATGCTCTCTTAACAAGTGTTTTAATGGGCGAGGGAAGGATATTGCATACCTGTGGTGCCTATACAAAATGGAACAAAATCACTACCAAGATTGTTGGCCTAGTAGTGAAGAGGTTACCTGTCTTCCAAGAAGTCACGAGTTCGATTCACATCGTGGGTGAACCTCTAGCTTTGGCATAATTTGTGTAGAGAGATGTTACGACTGCTAGCGTCTTGGTGGGGTTGTTGTGATAGGTTTTCCAATCTCGGATCTTCATATTACAGGTGATGTGAAGTAGTTATAACTCAAATTAAACATTTTATAGCGAAAGTGTGGCCCTTATAATAACACCTAGAAGGGAATGCTAGGTTTAGTTCCCCCCCCCCCCCCCCCCCCCCAAACCCTTTTTCTGATCAAACACAAGCGAGCAAAAGTTATAATCCCTTTAGGATAAAAGTAATGAAGGGAAATCACTCCGCTTTTGATTTTTAAGATAATGTGAGCCTTGATTGGCATGTTTTTCACCGTTCAATGATTGATGATAAAGCGGATGCATAACACGCAATATCCTTCATTTGTTGACGGGATATTTCATCTTAGATGCATGAACCTAGGGTTTATGAGGTCATGAGATATCCCACAAAAATTGTATGGATCAAATAAGAAAACAAGCTAAAACCTTCATAAGTGATCTAAATATGAGATTTTTTGCAAGTTGTTCGATGAATTTGAAAATGCGTGCTGCTTCAAATATACAAATTAAATCCCCGCCAATCAACCTGTCCTGTCCATTTTATGTGAATTTTTTTGTTATTGATTCTTCTATTGCAAGTTTTGCCCACTTGTTAGCGGCCAGTAAAGAGGATGTTTATGGACCCCTGAAAAGGCCACCAAGAAATGAAGCTAGTCGTTAGCAAAGGCCTTAAAGGGCCAAGTCTACCAAGTCAAGGTCGGCATTCACATGATAAGAAATTTCATAATTGGAAGACTTGAGAGTGTCCCAAAAGAAGAATCAAGTTTTGAAGTATCTTTGTATGGTTATGGCTACGATATCAATCATATTAAGGCCAATTCAAGTATGAATAATGAAAGCTCTTTCAATAATTATACTTGCTTGTTCTATGCTCTACTTTGAGATTCTCTCGACTACTATTTTCGCTTCTAGTTTTATTCCCTTCTTTAGGGTACCCTACGTTTGCGTGCTTAATTGTTTAACATCTCTCTCTCTCTCTCTCACGCACACATCAGGTGGCGTGTGCCATTATACTAGTGACTATATCTTTAACATGGGATATCCGAACTTATTTAGATTGTCTAGTCTCATTGGATGCAAGCAAATTACCCGGTCCACGTCCACTAGATAAGGCTCTATCTACATAATGGTAGGTGTGGCCTCCAGGTTACAATAAGTAGGAGACTCTATGAATTGAACCTGGTACTCGCCACATCAAATTCTTCAATACTAGGGACTCAGAGGCCGTTCAGTTATGTTTACATTAATTAGCCATGACCAAACATTGTTTTCAATTAAGAAACGTTTAATTATACTAAAAACAAGTTAAATGATTCATTATTTATAAATGAAGACAAAATGGATATATCCAAACAGCACCATTATCATAGGATTCAGAAAGAAAAAAAAATCTAAACCTAGAATTCCCATTCATTCATTCTTTATAATGTTTAACGTGGGATTCGTCGGCTAACGATCGGCTTCTATGCTTGGAAGCAGACCGAAAGTCTTTGAATAGGTATACTAAAATACATAAATATATATTTACATATATATTTTATATATAACGAGAGTCGTGACCAAGGCAATGTCATGTAAATAATGCATCGATTTTTAAGGACAAACCTTTATATATCTATATTGTTCGACTCAAAATTTCGCTGTAAGCTAACACTTCGTTTGGTATCCAAAAAAAGAAGAAAGCGACGAAATAGGGAGTGGTTCATGCTTTGTTTTCTCTGTCTCTATTGAATCTTTTTTTTTGTCCAAACTAGCTCTTTATTATTTGGTTTTCATTTTTATGCTTAGGGAATTTATAAGGATTTAGGCTCCGTTTGTTTAGGAAATTTTTTTCTCATTTTTCGGCGTTTGGTTCGTTTAGGAAAATTAGTCAACGGAAAATATTTTCTTAGTCAACAGAAAAGATTTTTTTATCAAAGCTTAAATTTAAGAAAATGATTTCCTTTTAAAAAATCAATTTTCAAAATAAAACTAGGTAGTGGTGCTTGTACCAAAACTCTGAGCTTAAGCATAGGAAACCCAACACTCATTCTTGGACCCTTGGTAGCGGGGACAAGTCCCCGGCGCCCAAGTCTAAGTCCATCAAGGCCAAAATTTTTGAATTTTTTCCTTTCTTTTTTTTTCTTTTTCTTTTTCCTTCTTCTTCCACCGGTTGCTGGGCCTCTGCGCCCGACAACAAGCGCAGGTGGGCAAGGTTGAGGCTCATCAGGATTTCGTGAGCTCGAGCCTCACTAGCCTTAGGCAAGGCGGAAGCTTGAGCTCGACTGATATGGCGAGGTTGAGCTTGCCCCAGGCTCATCAACGAGTTCGAACAAGAGGTGAGGCTGCACCTTGCTAGTCTCTGGCGAGGTCGGCCCTCACCTATGGCCTAACGCCGGCCGTTGCCAAGCCTCGATGACGGCAATAAGCAAAGGAAGAAGGAAGAAAAAAAGAATGAAAAGAAAAATAAAATATTTTTATAAAATATAAAAATTATCCATGTTAGTAATTTCCGATCAATTGAGATTTTTTTTATCAAACGATGGAAAGTATTTTCCAGTCCATTTTTAGTATTCAGTCAAATAACAAAAAATATTGTCATATTTTTTGCGAAACAAACAAAATCTTTGATTAAGTACCTTGAACTTGATAAGCTTGTTAGGTGTACATGCTTCTACATTTTTTTTTATGAAATGTACAAACTTGCTTAAGTTGATTGATGTACTGCTACGTCTAGTTGTACTTGTTGGTCTCCTATAGCAAACTCATTGAAAAAGAAAAAAACGTGCTAAAGGTGCTTCATAACTTGCAAAGGGTACTGTTTTAAAAAAAGAATTGTTTTTTTTTAGCTATCGATCATTGCGAAATCAACTTATATATTTTACGAAAAATTAAATTATCAAGTAAACTTAGTACGAGACAATGCATGAAAATCAATTTGTAAGGTGGTCGTTGAGTTGGGGATTTTATCGACTCAAAGTAGCATTTTCCGGTGAGAAACAAGAACAATAACAATATACTAAATAATAATAATGAGGGCAAAAGCCATAAAAAAAATCTCAACTTATGCCTACTATAACACATTTATCCTAAAAATTTTTTTCTGTGACACCATAAATCTTAAATTTGTATTTGTGTGATACATTTGCCCTCTATTAATGTTCCGTTAATAAGCATCATTAAAAATATCTATATGGATGCTGGAAAGCAAACAATGTTACACAGTACTCACATGGCTTAAGTAAAATAAAAGTGATATTATTTTAGCTGAAAAATTATCTTACAGAACATTAACAAAGGGTAAATGTGTCATATAGGTATAAATTTGGAGTTTTTTATGTTATAAGAAAAAGTTAAGGGTAAATGTGTCCTAGTGAGCATACTTTAAGATTCTTTATTCACAAAAAAAATTAAAAATAAATGTATCACAGTAGGTATAGTTTGACATTTTTGGTAATTTGCTCTTTAATAATAATTATGAGAATCATCACAGCTAATGGGTTTTCTAAAGTTACTTGTGTCCAGCATAACAACACCATGAAAAGACGGAGGGAAATTTATCAAATCAGTCCTAAACCTATTGTACGGCGGCCAATTCAGTCCTAAACCTTTTAAGTTTGCCTATTCAATCCTAAACATTTTAAATTTCTGCCAATTCAGTCCTTCCGGCCAATTTTGGCCGGTCGGTGCTAACGTGGCCACTGACCGACGCCGGCCGTCCGGTCAATGCTGATGTGGCAATTTTTTAATTTTTTAAATTTTTTCTTTTTCTTCTTTTTTTTTTCTGCTTTCTCCCCTTTGGCCGGTCCAGCGACCGGCAGTTGGCGAGGCCTCTGGCGAAGCTCACCCCACCGGCCACCAGCGAGGGCGAGCCTCGTCGGCCCCTGGCTGGGCGAGGCGAGGTCGGCCTCGTCTCGCCGTCGCTTGGCTCGCGACGGCAAGGTCGAGCCTCACCCAAATCTGGCGAGGCTCGCCGTCGCCTGGGTCGCGACAGCGAGGCGAGGTCAAGCCTCGTCTCGTCGAGCCTCGCCATCGCTGCTTAGGCGACGGCGAGGCGAGGTCGGCCTCACCTCACTGTCGCGAGCCAAGCGACAGCGAGGCTCGACCTCGCCTCGCCGTCGCGACCCAGGCGATGGCGAGGCTCAATCTCGCCTCGTTGAGCCTCGCCGTCGCCTAGGTCGCGACGGCGACGCGAGGTCTAGCCTCGCCGTCGCGACGGCGAAGCAAGGCCAACCTCGCCTCGCCCAACCAGGGGCCAGCGAGGCTCGCCCTCGCCGATGGCCGGCGGGGCGAGCTTCGCCAAGCCGCCCCTCCCCCCCCCCCCTCTGGACGGCCGCTGGTCGTTGGATTAGCCAAAGGGGAGAAAGCAAAAAAAGAAAGAAAAAAAATTAGAAAAATTGAAAAAAATAATAAAAAATTGTCACGTCAGCGTTGATCGGACGGCCGGCGCCGGTCGGCGGCCACGTCAGCACCGAACGGCCAAAATTGGCCGAAATGACTGAATTGGCAGGAATTTAAAATATTTAGGACTGAATTTGCAAACTTAAAAGGTTTAGGACTGAATTGGCTACCATACAATAGATTTAGGACTGATTTGATAATTTTCCTAAGACGGAGGAAAGCCGACTAATACTATGATTGGACGGATTGCTATCCCTTCTTCTATGATTCGACATATCAAACACGTTTTTCGGAAACAAATGTGAACATCAGCTGCTTACTTCTCCAGCGCGACGGCCCAAGGTAAAAAAGACGAGGGAAGTGAGATACACGAGGCGCACTGTTATCGGAAACGATGAATGTGCCCTGGACCATCTGAGCCCTGGACCATCTGAAATCGACAGTCGAAATCGTACTCTCGTTGATGCAGAAAAGCTAAAATGGTCAGATACGCGTGATCGTGGATGGGGCCACCACTCCCAGACTGTTCGGCCAAGACGAGACGCACGGCGCTGATTTAGGGTGTCGTGAGTGGGGTTACATCGTGCATGCATTTCTGCAAAAAAAACCTTGGCCAAGGAAACGATGAGATTCCTAAAACGTACGTTAGGTCTTTGATCGGACAATCTCTTGTCGAAAGAATCATTGAACCCTCTCTCCCTCTCTGGTCTCTCCCGACTTTGACAGGAGACGTCTGTCTCTCTTTCCTTATGTGGCCAATGTTGCGCTGTTGGAAGATCTTTTGGCCTGCTACGGCACGCATTATTGACCTTTGAAGACGTTGATAGAGAGAAATGATATGTTTACCGAAGAGAAAGTCACTAAGGAGTTCAAGTTCAAGTTCAAGTCGTGGCACTTCAATTATCCCGACACCTAAATTTTGATAATCCTCTTTATTACGTAGAAAAATTAGGGATTCATCTCGCCCTTGAATAAAATATTGTTAAAATATGTTTTCTTATTAAGAGCATTATCATTTAATAGTAATAAACCCACAGAAACTCCACTATAATTAGACTGAGTTGTGCTCTGAGCTTAATCATATTATATGTACTAAGCCCAAGAGAATACAAAATTCCGACAAACCCATAGTAGCCGAAATTTCACATATGGGATGCACATAAGGGAAGTCAAATTATGAAAGATTGCCTTCTTTAATTGAAGAACAATAAAGTATATGGAGCTCAATTTTTTTATTATTGGATAGAGAATGAAAGAGATATCTTATCTTTCTATCTTGAATATATCACACAATTTCTTTGTTTCAATTTAAGAATTGGATATCTCAAGAAAATCCTTAATCTTTGCCTATATGAGCACATTGTTCTCTTAAACTTAAGGACCTTGTTCAATAGGAGGTTGGCAATACACAATAGAAAAGAAAAAAGGACCAAGTGAGCAAAAAAAAAAAGAAATCATATACGCACGAGCTCTCTCTCTCCCGCGCAGCTACCCAAAAAAATTATGGTACTCAGTTCCACAAAATCGACGGGTACACATTTGTAAACTGTTGGATCGTGGTCAAATTTTATAGAGAATACGGCAAGACATTATTCTTGAGTTTGTTTGGTGGAGATGGTGAAATAATATATAAAGGTAAGTCTTTGAAGGAGAAAATTGGATTGGTCGGATTGCTAGAGAGTCCTAGGCACAGTCCAGCGACAACGGTGAGTATACATTCATTCTAAGTCGAAATGCATTAAAATTTTGAGAATACCTCTACGACCCTTAGTTCTTCAACTTCACCTAAGGAATCAAGCATCAAAGATCTAGAGATCCCCTTGTGATATTCATAATCATTGATTTTGCGGTTCGCCACCCTTGGCCCTTCCTTGCTGGTTACCGCGACCGTGAATCTTATTGGCAACCCCCTCACCGTCAGTCGTCATTTGAATTAGTAATCCAATTCGGGTAATTTCCTAAGTTTGATTCAAATATTCAATTGCCTAAATTGCGGTTATTCGATTCTAACACGATTTGATTTGAGATTTTAGGCGTTTCCCAATTCGAAATTTCCTCCTTTTAGTCATTACAATTGGGGTTTCGATCTTTGAGACAAAAGATCATATCACCGATTATCTTTGTTTTCTATTTTGGATGTTATGAGTATTTGATTATGGGACTTATATATTGCATGTCATTAATTTAGGAAATATGCCTATTATAGAAACTACAAACAAAAAATTGCATAGCATCTAGGATAGATTGCATCCATTGTAAATCAGAATTGCATATTTTAAGTTACATGTAGTAATTTAGGAAATTACCTCATTTGGATTAATATTTAATACAAATTATTTCTTAATTTAAGTTAGGTCATCTTACGCTTTAAGTAGTTTCCTATTTTAGCTTTAAAAGAAATCACAGCGGAACTCATACAGAATTAGTTGGATAAGATACATGCCATAATATACATGTCATAATATTCATGTCATCACATCCATGTCATTTATTACATGCCATTTATTAATCACATGCTTTATAGGAAAAGAAATACAAAATATCTCAAGTAGTTTAAATAATATGATTAATTAATTCATGTCATTAGAATTGCATTTTGTTTGGGTTTCTATTTGACCTATAACATATTAGTGGCGAATCCTAATTGAATTAAATTGCATGTTAAATTGGTTTAATCAAAACCAAAAAGTTGTGATTGGCATGGGTCTGAGAGAGTTCGCGCTGAGTGTCTACATAGTAATTCATTGGTTTTTCCTTAGTAATTGACCTTTGGGATAGTCATGACAAGTTTGACCTACTTTCATTTATAAGCTTAAACTCATGAGTTCTTGACTGATTAAGATATATTACTTGTTTCACATTACATTGCATCCCCCACGTGGACTCCTTTCGCCTAATACTCTCGCACATGCACCTTAATAAGTCTCTCTTAATAACATGTGAGCCTCCTGTGTTAGGCCCGTTCTCCTTCAATCACGGTACCCTTCTGCACCAACCATTATCTTGACTCGATTCTCCACTTTCCTGGCCAAGTTCAATGAAAATGGAGAGATTTGTTCGTCACCGTGATAGGAAGTCACATTCAAGATTTTCCTCCTTGACATAATCACATGATGCTACTACATATAAAGAGTAGCTCATCAATTAACCATCAATTTTGATATCATTATTTGGAACGCATAGCAAAAGCCCAAAGCCTTTATCAAGGGAGATCACCAAGTGAGAACCCAATCCCGAACATCTCAACATATGTAGTTAGACACAAATTCACTAAAAGATTTAAATTAATGAGTTATGAGCCAATTAAAACATATTAATTGTCACACGTTACACTACATCTTGGATGTGGAACTTCTTACACCTGCACAATTGTGAGTAACAGGTACACCAATTGAAAATTTGTTATCAAGATCTTTTACTCCGCACGTTGACGAGCTAATAATTCAACTTTGTAACTATAGCTCGAGCATTAACGTCTATATAGGTTTTCTTTTCAGTAAGTAGATCCATAGCATAAGCAGAGAGGGTCCATTTCATGACTACTTAAGATATAAAGTTATGCTGAGAAGAAATGTAATATAACTGTGCGTTATTATTTCAATAGAAATGTCGAGAAAGTTATAGTGACATCACTTTTGACATGATAAAATAAATGAAATTTGGCTGCAATGGGAGCGGTTATTCCTCTTTTTCTCCTTTTTCTTTGTTTGAAAAAAAATTTTGATAGAGAGGAACTACACCGGAAACATTAAAGATGACCTTAAGTAAATTATTAGAGAAAATAGTTGAGTGAGAAAAGCTGTTGTCTTTCCCTTTTCTCGTCTTTGACGTGGGAATTCAAGCTTACTTGGTATCACTGTTTCGGATTGATCATTCACTTCATCCCGATGGCCTCTACATCTTACATTTTCTTGTAGTGCCTACATCTATGAAGCACCGACACGTTGGGGGAGAGAAATGAGGAAGAAGGTGCAGCCGAAAGAGATGAGAAAGAAGGTGCACATCTCCGGCGCCGAGGACGACGCCCTCCACGCCGTCATCTCCTTCGCCTCCCGCTTCTCCTGCCACGACGCCCTTCACGCCGTCATCTCCTTTGCCTCGCACTTCGCCGGTGATGGAGAAGGAAGAGGTGGGAGGAGACTGCGGATAGTGTGGAGGAGGACGCTGGAGAGAGGAGGCGGCGGAGGGATAGAGAAGAAGATGTTGTTAGGGTTTTGACAAAGTGAAAGTGGGCTGGGCTTCCAACAATGGGCTGTTTTTTTTTTTTTTTTAATTTTTGATGTTGTACTTTCCTTTTTTTCAAATTTGATCATTTACTTTTAGTTTCTTAACTAATATATTTATTTATACATAATTATTTTTTGAAATTTTATGTGTACAATTTTTTTAGGATAAATTCATTCAAGGCTTTTTATTATTATTTACTTATTTTAATCAAATTTAAAAATGATAGTTTATCGTGTATATATAAAAATATATATTTAATATACAATGTGTTCCAACATATCGGAATTCTCTATTTTTTTAGAAATGATGTGTCGTGTGTCGTGTCGTGTCGTGTCGTGTCGTGTCACGTATCGGTACTACTTAAATCCACATTCACTAACCTTTGGACAAAAGATCTCGATATATTAGAGGCCAGGATAAGACCACTGTGCTTCCAAGATTCTTGGGTTCACAAATTCAGTGCATAATTGCAATAGTCTTTTCTGATTGTGAACCCACTTCTTTTCTTCAATAAATTTTCTCTATCTCAAACAACATAAATTTTCAGAATAATTGTAAAAAGTATCATTAATTTGCTCTCCATATTAAGCATTCTCAACACTTCTTCTTTCTTTTGTCCATCATGCTCTCTCTTTCTCTCTTTGTGACTTATCATCTTTGAGACCACAATACTTCCTAAGTCCTTGGGTTCACAAATTTAGCGCATGATTGCGATAGTCTTTTCTAGTCCTTTGGCTTTCATAGTGCAAGCCCACTTCTTTTCTTCAATGAAGTTTCTCTATCCCAAAAATATAAACTTTCGGAATAATTGTAAAAGTTATCGTCAACTCGCTTTTCATATTAAATATTCTCATCACTTTTTTTTTTCTAGTTTGCCATACTCTAACTCTCTCTCTGACTTTTACTCTACATCTCAGAGCATAGAAGTCAAATCCCACAATTAAAACTAAACGTCTACTTCCACTTACTTGTCTACCATTACCAACCCTAGGAAAAAGGATCTCAATGTATCATAGGTTAGGATGAGACCATTGTACTTTCAAAATCCTTGGGTTTACAAATTTAGTGCACAATTACGATGGTCTTTTCTAGTCCTATTGCTTTCAGAATGTGAACAAACTTCTTTTCTTTAAGGGAAAAAGCCACCAAAAACTCTAAACTTTACCCTGTGTGATACATTTATCCTGAACTTTTTTTTGTGACACCAAAAACCTCAAACTTTATTATTTGTGATACATTTATCCCAATACACATTATCTATGGGCATTTTCGTCTTTTCTGCTTTTTTTTTTTACTTTTTTTTTTCCTTTTCGGCCAGGGGGCCCTCGCCGACGTCGGGCGAGGCTCGCCTGCCCTCGCTAGATCTGGTGAGGGCGAGTCTCATCGGCGTCGAGCGAGGCTCGCCCGACCTCGCCCAAGCGAGGGCGAGCCTCTCCGAACGCCGGCGAGGGCCCCCCTCGCTGGAAAGGAAAAAAAAAATAGAAAAGACAGAAAATGCCCATGGACAATGTGTATTAAGGTAAATGTGTCACAAATAATAAAATTTAGGGTTTTTGGTGTCACAAAAAAAAATTCAGGGTAAATGTGTCACAAGAGGTAAAGTTTGGGGTTTTTGATAGTTTTTTCCCTTTCTTTAATGAAGTTTCCCTATCCTAAACAATATGAACTTTTAGAATAATTGTAAAAGGTATCATCAACTTGCTCTCCGTATTAAATATTATCATCACTTCTTTTTTAGTTTTTACTCTTTCTCTCTCTCTCTCTTTCTCATAGCCTTTTACTCCACCTTTTTTCCCGTGCATGGCCTTCGAACCCCACAACCAAAATTGGATGACTACACCCCCACTCAATTGTCTGCATGCACCAACCCTTAGAAAAAAAAAACCTCAATACATCATGGATCAGGATGAGACCACTGTACTCCAAGGTCCTTGGGTTCACAAATTTAGCGCAAGGTTGTGGTGGTCTTTTCTAGTCCTTTTGCTTTTAGAATGCAAACCCACTTCTTTTCTTCAACGAATTTTCCCTATCCCAAACAATATAAACTTTCAAAATAAAAGTATCATCATCTCGCTCTCCATATTAAATATTCTCATCACTTCTTCTTCTTCTTCTTCTTTTCTATCCTACTCTCTCTTTCTCTTAGACTTTTACTCTGCATCTTTGAGGAGTGTAGGAGTCAAACCCTATATGTGAAATTAAACATCCGCACCCGACCAATTGTCTGCATTCATCAACCTTTGGACAGAAGATCTCGTTACATCATGGGTCAAGATGAGACCATTGTACTTCAAAGGTCCTTGGGTTAGTGCATGGTTGCAATGGTCTTTTCTAGTCCTTTTGCTTTCAAAGTGCGAACCCACTTCTTTTCTTCAATGAAGTTTCCCTATCCCAAACAATATAAATTTTCGTAATAATTGTAAAAAGTATCATCAACTCGCTCTCTATATTAAATATTCTCGTAACTTCTTTTTTTTGGTTTGTCTTACTCTCTCTCTCTCTCTCTCTCAAACTTTTATTCTGCCTCTTTACTGAGCGTGGGAGTCAAACTCCACACCTGAAACTAAACATCCACACCCCTACTCAATTATTTGCATTCACCAACCCTTAGACAAAAGATCTCAGTACATCATGGGTCAGGTGAAGAACATTATAAATCCAAGGTCTTTGGGTTCACAAATTTAGTGCATGGTTGCTATGGTCTTTGCTAGTCCTTTTGCTTTCAGGATGTGAACCAACTTCTTTTCTTTACTGAAGTTTCCCTATTCCAAACAATATGAGCTTTTAGAATAATTGTAAAATGTATCATCAACTCGCTATCCATATTAAATATTCTCATCACTTCTTTTTTAATTGTTCGGTCTATCCTATTCTCTCTCTCTCTCTCTCTCTCTCTCTCTCTCTCTCTCTCTCTCTCTCTCAAACATTTATGCTATCTCTTTGCAAAGTGTGAAAGTCGAACCTCACAACCGAAACTAAATATCCACACTCCCACTCAATTCCTTTAACACTAGGTCGCATGCCCAATGGGCATTCTCACCACATTTCAAGAGCTACCTTTTCCATCTTCTAAATCTAAAAAGACCTTTTGCCCTCATGCACTTGAAATCTATACGAAAAGAGTGGAATCAAAGGTTGAGAACGGGTAGTTTGATAAACAAAAAATAGTAAGTTAATAAATTATGTGTAGGTGAGAGATTTAACTCAAATCCAATTTAAAAGGTAAGGATGGTAAAGATTTTCAAATGTGATGAGAGTATTTGATATAGAGAGCAAAATTGAGGATGGTATTTGCAATTTCCTAAATTTAATATTAAAAAAGCACTAAAAGTTTTCCGTAAATGCTTTGCAAGATATAATTTTGACAAGAAAATGAAAAGAAGTTGTGGCGCTCAACGGCCAACAAAACACGACTTACACGTCTTACGTTATATTTTAGGGATAATGACATTAATGGTCCATGAACTTTTAATGTATTCAATATGGTCCTTAGACTTTTGATATGTGTTCAACTTATTTTCCAAACTATATGAAAATGTTTAATATTGGGACTAAATTGAACATGTATCAAAAGTCCAAAAACCACATTGAATAAATTGAAAATTCAAGGATCTTATTGTACATTGGGTCAAAGTTTAAGAACCATTTGTTCATTTTCCCTATATTTTATATCATACATTCTTGTGAAGAGACCATTGCCTCAACGGTTGGAATGGGAAGAAAGGTGAAGGTTTGTGCCTCGAGGAAGGAAAAGAAATATTAATTTCTTTTTCTTCGAGAGGGGAAACAATGTGTTTCACGAGCCCATTGACAATATGGGACATGTGTTCCTCCATTCTAAGTTTGAAGAAAACTTTCTCATATCAGCCTTCTAATTCTTGATATTTAGTTAAATTGGTAAGTGATGTGTATAACTTGTAAAACATCAATTAGCTATATAGTAAAAGGGAATTTCCTTCTATATATAACCGTAACATCACCTAAATATATTTTGGTAGGACCCTTTATTCTATATATTATTGGCTTTGCACCATCTTTTCTATTCTTTTCCCTATACTTGCCGTGCCACGCTCATAGCCTATCCTATGTGGCTAAGAAACTTTCCTAACGAAAGTAGCCAAATTTAAGCATTAGAAGGCCTTTCCTTAAACTAGGTTATAGAATTAACAATATTGGATTGATCATTCACTTCATCTCACCAAATATGATGGCCTTAAAATCTTCGTGTATCCCTTGGACGAAAGATCTCAGTGTATGGCTTAGGATGGGACCAAATACTAATCCCAGGGTTCACAAATTTAGTGCATAGTTGGGATGGTTTTTCCAATCCTTTGACTTTTAGGGTCCGTTTATTTGAAGAAAATCTATTTTTGAGAAATTGTTTTCCGATTTTCCAGTATTTGAATAATGGAAAACCAATTAATCCGCAGAAAACATTTTCCATAGACTAAAAACAGCAAATTTGAATTGGGAGAAAAAGACTTCCCCTTCTAGAAAGAATGACCACTTCCATAAACTGTCAAACAAGTAAAAACTAACAATTTTCCTTTAAAATATTATTTTCATGGAAAATATTTTTCTTCATCATGAAATTTTCAGTAAAACAAACGCACCCAATACAAAACAAATTTCTTCTTTAATGAACTTACCTATCCAAAACTACATAAATTTTAGGGATAATTGTAAAAATCATCCTCAACTTGCCCCGGTATCAAATACCATGGTCACATATCAAAAACTACATTTTGCATCTTTCCAATCTAATTAGACCTATTCACCATCATGCACACCTGAAATCTACATCCAAAAAGTGAAATCCAAGGTTGAGAATGGGGTAACATAGAAAATGGCAACTTGATAAATTAAGTGTGGGTAGGAGAAATTCGGGATAAAAAAGTGAGGATGGTAATTGTAGATTTTGAAATGTGAGGAGGGGAGAGCAAAATTGAGAATGATATTCGTAAGTTCTATTTTTAAATTACCCTAAAAATTCGTCATAGATGTTCTGAAAACTAAAATTATGGCAAGAAAACAAAAAGAACTTGAGGGGCTTCACGGGCCAACTAAACTTGATTTCCACCATCCCTAGTTTGGGAAGAATTTCTCACATTACTCTTCTAATTGGTGAGACTTCTTTTATATATATATATATAGTTGGCTTTGCCCTCTCAAAATCCTTTCAGCAGGACATATAATAGAAGACGTGTTCTCATAGGTCGGTTCCTTCTACTTTCCAGTAATTAATTTCGTGTTTGCCATAAGATTCATGTCGAAAAGTTAAGTGGAATCATAAAAAATAAAAGATCGCTCAAAAAAGAGGCCTAAGCGAAGAGATATCGGGACCTCATTATGTGGTGACCAATAAATGTTCGACTTGACTTAATTTTATTTGATCACATTATGCTTAATTAAACAGTATAGGAGCATTAAACGTCCGGTGAGATATAAAAATTTTTAGTAATTTTGTAACGAATGATAAATGGTCTCATGGTGTGCCTGTAATTTGCGTCATTGAGATTTTTTGTATTTTGGGGGGAACTCGAATTTTACGAAAGTGAGATTTAAACGTATCGAGTTCCTTCAATTATTATGAGTTATCAGCAATTAACTTTTAGAAATAAATGTGAGGGAGGAAAAGTTAAGCACGATTAAAGCACAAAAGAGTTGCACTAGTACTAAATGACCATTGCCTAGGAAGCTTCCGATTAACATTAACTAAAGTCCTAAAGCGAATGTGAACAATGAACACGAATTGCTTGATTCTATGAGTCTCCCCTTTCTTTCCTTCTCTTCACCAATACTTTGTCTCCGCGCCTTCCCAAAGCACATCTTCGATCGCCTTTTGTTATCATCTTCAAAGTCATACTTCTCAAAACTATTCATCTAAGATATCGAAGAGAGTAATATAGAGAGAGAGAGGGAGATGACAGATTGGGGATCGGTGTTCGTGTCGACGATGCTGTTCATCCTCCTAACTCCGGGGTTGTTGATCCAGATTCCGGGCCGGAACCGGTATGTTGAGTTTGGCAATTTTCAGACTTCTGGGGTTTCAATTCTTGTTCACTCTATCCTCTACTTGGCTTTCATATGCATCTTCTTGGTAGCGATTGGCGTGCACATGTACATCGGCTCATAGACCGACATGACATAAACATCTACAGCAACATTGTCATATCGAGCAAAGGTTCGAGCTAAATTGTCATTATTTTTCTAAACTACGCATTGTTTTGGGTGTTGCATTTTGTTATGATTATAGAATCAATTTGATGTGTATCAATGGACCCAGAAGCAAGAGATTTTGGTTTTCCTCTGAATTGTAATCTCATTGCAACCTATCAAATTTAATGAGAGATTTATTCGAATAATATTATTGTTTGTTCTCATATCGAGAAATGCTAAGCAATGCTACTCAAAGGAAGGGTTTTACAATGGCCGTGCATGCTTTTATGTATGGAACGAATTTTTCGTTACTTCGTTGTGAATGCATCGCCTCTATCGTAGCTTAAGTAATTAATCAACTATTAATTAACGGACACTGACTTAGGATAAGAAAAGGTCCCATAGAAATTGATGAGGAATGAAAAACCTAAAGTGCAGACCTTTCTTCGGTTTCCTTGGGCTTCTCTTTCGTTGTATCTTTCAAACTGAGTGGGTTTTGAAAGCCCAGTGGAATCAAAGGTCAAAAGATAGGATTGTGCCCAGCAATTTCCTCTTCGGATTGGGTCCTTGAGAAGTTAAGAGTGTGATAAATCACCAAAAAAATTCCTAAGTTACAGATTCCAATCTCTCTCTTCCCTCCTCCGCCCCATACCCATCATGCCGCCAGCCTCGCTGCCGCCGTCATACTCGCGACCACCCCTCCAAGCCGTTGTCTTGGCAGCTCAATTCCCTTCTATTCCTCTCGATCCCTAAGTGAATGAGGAGCTCAGCCCACGGTGGTTGCGACCATAGAGGTCTCGACTGCCGCACGAAATAGCGGCCCCAACCTGGTATCTGAGGTGCAACCCAGCCGGAGTCTGGACTCGGCAGGGAGACGGCGGCGAAGGGTAGAAATGGAAGACAGAAAAAAAAAGTGAAAACAATTTGTCTTTTAAATTTAGCCCTCACTTTAGAGGATTGTTTATCAATGTTAATACACCAAATTGAAGGGGACCGAATTACAAAAGTCCACCGGTGCAAATGCACCCGCTGAGTATGCATCGCGAGTTGAATTCCAAAAATTATTTGATGGGTATGCTGTATGCGCCATACTAATTCTACATATGTGAATTTGATATAATTCGCGTGTCTAATGGTTCAAATTCAATTGAATAAAGTTGCTACACTCATCGAATACTTCACCATCGAGGATGACCACCACGACGGTGGTCCTCATCCATTGTCCAGGCGATCAATCGCGCCTTTAGGATTGTTTTCGGATTGGCAGAGACAAAACATTTTCAAAACTCGTGCTTAGTTACGGGATTGCACTCTCAGGAAAAAAAAAATAAAACTTCCGTGCTTGTAATGCCGTTATTCTGAGAAAAATATGCTTTTTATTTAGATAACAAATAACCTCCGTAATCTTCCCTATACATATACATTTCATATATTCGAGCAAGAAATTGCCAATTATGATTATTGTGAATATTGTGATCAGAAGCCACCGTGGCAAAATAATAGTAAATGAATGAGAAATGATGGCATTGTCATCAAGATTCGAGGAGTCCAATGTCCATCCACCCTCCTTCTTCACCTTTGCTCATCCAAAAGCAAAAGCAAAACTTGTTCCGATTCCCCGCGCACTCGCCTTCACCGAAAGCAGCCCTCCCTCTTCTTCCTTCGTTCACGCTTTTCAGCTTTTCGTTTTCTCATCGCCATCCTTCGAAGCTGTCGCCGCTCCCCGCCTTCTCTCTCCAAGGAATCCGGTCGTCGCGCCGCCCGTCGCGAATGGCGGCTGACTGGGGCCCGGTGCTGATCGGGGTGGTGCTGTTCGTGCTGCTGCAGCCGGGCCTCCTCTTCCAGTTCCCGGGGCACCACCGTCACCTGGACTTCGGGAGCATGAAGACCAACGGCAAGTCCATCGCCGTCCACACCCTCATCTTCTTCACCCTCTACGCCGTCCTCATCCTTGCCGTCCACGTCCATATCTACGCCGGCTGATCTCGACTTGGTGATACACAGTTCCCATCCTTTCTTCTCCTTTTCTTTCTGAATCTTCATTTCCCTCCTCTGCTTTCGGTGGATGTTAACCTGTGACTGGAATTCATGGCGGACGGTTTTCACTTCCTTTTTCAATAGACGGTATCGTTGCTATCGTTGCTTTCCGAGGTGTTTCGGGAAAGCCTTACAGCTGATGTGTTAACGATTGCGATCTTCATTGTTGTTTGGCTCGTTGCCAATTGAATTTTCATGTCATCATAGAAAGTTTCACGAACTGATTGATATCTTAAGCCTTTATCTCACAAGTTCTACCAACAGTGATCTTGATAGATTTCATTTTTTCTTTTTCTTTTTTTGAGTTTTCGGAGGTGATGGTCAACCTATCTGATTTCTTAAGTTGTATCAGACATGTCTAAAAGCATTAGCGATTGAGTCTTAGGATTCCAAGTTTAGGTTTGTTTCCAAACACGAAAAGTCTTTAGTATCGAATCCTCGTTTTTGGGGGTAACCCAATGACACCAAACTAGGCTCTAAGAGCCATAGGTCGATGCTTAATTGAATTTGTTTTGCTTGATCAGTGTTTGCTTCTTTTAAAAATAGGGAAAATTACAAAAAAAAATCATCTACAACTCTACTTTCCATATCATATACTCTCCTCGGATTTCAAATTTCACAATTATAATCATCACTCTTTTCAATAAATTTCAAGTTGCATCTTGCACCGAAACATAGTTTACCATAATGCCAATTCATTTTCCAATTACTACCACCACGCAAAGACCCAAATCCACTGACACTCTCTACCCTCCCACACAGAGAGGGATGCTCTGTCCGATTCATCTATGGAGGCCATCGCTGCCCTCAAATTTGAGCCGGCAATGGTTGCCACAGAAGCTCAAGGCCGGATCGAGGTTGCATCGGCCATGGCCGAGCTCTGCAGTAGAACTTGCGTAGCTTGCGAGCTTGTTATAGAGGCACTCAGCAATTGCGAGCTCAAGGTCAATCTTAATGGCCTCCAACCGCAGGCCTCGGGCTCAAGCCGAGCTCAACTAGGTTAAAAAATTAACATTTTGAAATGCTGAGGAGGGTACAAGTTTTTTTTTTTTTTTTTTTGGTCGAAAGGAGGGTATTAGTTATGGAGGGCAAAGTTGAGTACAAATTCTTTAATTGTTCATTCTGAAAATGTTAATGTAAAAGCTTATAGTATGAAATATGTATTTTGTATCTTAACAATTTTCCTCATGCAAAGGCTGGTTGAGTTTCGACCCAAAAAAAATTGGTTGAGAAAAGCCCAACATGGCCTGATTAATGGATGAAAATGGCGTAAGCCCTTCAACACTTATCATTTAATCATGGGCCCAAACTAGAGTTTTAAATCTGATTAGGCCTTTTCAACTTATAACCATGCATTGCCCATAACGTAGCAATTGTCGTGCGTGCCCATCTCCAAGGTCCATAACGTGGCTTGTACATGTGTAAATTACATTATTGATGTTAAACCGCAGTGACAATTCGGCACTTCGAAAAATCATCGAGCAATATATAACAAAGATGTAAAGAGTGGCAGCAACCTTTCTTCTTCAGATTGTCTTCTTTCACATGAAACAAAAGTAACAGTTGATCTAGGATAAGACTAAATCCAAGAGTTACCAAAACATGTTCCAGGACACGACAATGCCGTCCTTGGTGGGTGTCGCTGTCGTCTCATCGTCAACTCCTATGCCTCGTTCGGACCGTTCCCTGTCTTTCCTAGCAAACACGGCCATATAAGGTGTGGCTGTTTCCCCAAGTGCTTCCTTGATATGATCAAAATCTCAGTTTCCTGATTAATCCCCATATCCACAACGAGTAAACCTCCACACCCTTTGTATTCCCAAGGAATCCTTTTAGATTAACGATGGCGGATTGGGCACCGGTTTTCATCGGGGTGATCCTGTTCGTGATCCTATCGCCGGGTCTATTGTTTCAGCTGCCGGGGAAGGGTCGGAAGATCGAGTTCAACAACATGCAGACGAGCGAGGTGTCCATCCTCGTTCACTCCATCATCTTCTTCGGCCTCATCACCATCATCCTCATCGCTATAGGCCTCGAGATCAACTTTGGGTGACATGATGGAGGATCACGATTTTTCGTCAGTTGAATCGGTACATTTGCTATACTTATTTGTTGTTGATGTCCTTGAGACTAGCATTTGGACATATTTCTGGCAAATGCTTTTTTGCATGGCTATATGTGGAAGGGCAAAAATCGATTTATTTATTGGTTGCAAGACAACAATATATATAATGAACATCAAGTGGTGGTAATCGTGCATCATGAATGTTCCTGATGCTTATTTGTATTTTCATAGTTTTTTTCCTTTTTGAAAGTATACTGTCATAATTAGGTCTGATTCTCATATTCACTTCCTCACACGTGCCCCCGTCGAATCGTTCCTCTCTCGGGAATGTCAAGTAACGATGTGGTTCAGAAAATAGCCCAATAACTTGTGATCAAGCGATTCCATGGGACTATGGAAGGCTTTACAGTGTCGTGGATTTATTTAATATTTTTTTAGCTAGAAGAAAATTATATTCATTACTCAAAATGATGCATCGAAAATATATAACCTTCGTAACAAAACGAATCGAAGCAGGGTAAAGTCCAAAATACCGCAATACAAATCCAAATCCAAAAAATTAAAGAAGATCAACAAAGCACTAGTAGAATTAGGGACACGCTCATTTTACAATGGATCTGTCAAGTAAAATAATCGACAACCGATCATTAGATCTCATATTTTCCTCGATGATGAGCACGTGCTAGAAATTTCTCCTCTAGTAATTACGATGTTGCCAGTTGGCAGTACGCGCCTAGTTTCAACTTCCTCTTCACCATCGTCGTACAAAGACAACTAAAATAGATTGAAAGAACACAAATATAACATTTGGGAGAGCAAATTTTTGTGGTTCAGCGAGACACCAAAACTTGTATGATCACCATTAAAGCTGGAGGCTAAGGACTTGTACACGGACAGAGGATAGGGACATCGAATCCTCGAAAGCATATTTATTATATTCCTTGACCTAGATTGGGAGATTTTAAACTCTCAAATTTAGAACTAGATCGGGAGAAGAGAGCTCACAAATCTAGATCAAAAGAGAAGAAGAAATAAGAAAAGAACAAAATAAATACAAACAAAATCAACAAGAGAGAGAGGGGAGGGTAGACAAGCTCAAACCCTACCCCATGGCTAAAAGTTGAAGAAGACGATATAGAGAGAAGAGTAAGGGAGAGAACGGAAGGGCCAGAGAAACGTCAACACTCGTGTAAGTTCTTCTATTTTTTTTTTCATTTTTTGAGAAGTCCTAATTTTCTTTTAAAATGGTAACATTTCGCATAAAATGATCAACTTGGGTAGAAGCCAACGTCTCTCATGGTTACCACGCTATGAGATGAAAAGTTCATTCTTAAAAATAATGTGCACAATGACTAAAGGACAGACAACCGGACAGTACGTTCCGACAACAGAACTGAGGATATCTTTTTTGTCGAAATTATTGCTCATCTCGAATGAGCAGTCTTCAGCTTTTTTAGCGGCACGAAATCTCTATCCATCTAAATCAATCGTCTCATCCAAAGTGTTATAAATTCTTTCTTTTTCAAATAGAAAATTGCTGTTTTCCATGTGGTAAAACATATGTAAGGATCTCTCCCTAAAGAAAAGAACGGCACACACGTATTTGGCTGGGTCAATTTGGAGACCGGCTCTGTTTCTTCCTCCTAACACCATAAACAAGGGCAAGTTCCACTATCACCACGGGTACGTACAAGATGGGAGTATCATTACGTTCGGCAGCGTCCACCAAAAGATATGAATGACGCAAAACGATGCGTTTTTAAATCGATTAAGCAGTCATTACCCCCCCCAGAAGAATCAATTTGACTAGACCAATCCACCTTCCCCTAGCTAACATGGGTTGCCATACAATTGATACGTCTCCTACGCCTTAAGTTTACCCCAAAAGATACGTCGCATTATTCTGAGATCTATTGAAAAGAGCCTGAGAAACTATATACCCTTTAGCCATAATTGGTAACGATGGCCCAGAGGTCTATGGCTATAGATGCTTATTATTAAAAAAAAACCAAGAAGACCGCCGAAAATGGATCGGGCCAGGCCGGCCCATTTGGAAAATACATCGTGCTGGGCTCGGACCGGCCTGGCCCGGTCGACATCTCTAGCTTCGACGTCAATGTCGGGTGTGGCGAACGCGAAACCATTTTCTTTGTTCAAGTTCACGAGGTCGGGAGCCCAATTCCAATCTTCTTTTTTGGGCTGATGCAAAGCGATAAACGTGCAAGTCCGTGAAACTGCGACGCATGCAATGATGCGAAAAGCGTGGGACCAAAATAAATGGCGAGCGTTCCAGTTCCACGGTCACTTTTTGCGGTCAGAGAGAGAAAGAGAGAGAGGTGGGAAACTGAGAAGACGGTCTTCAATTTGGCTTTGCCATTCTCGACCCGCAAGAGAAAAAGACTGTCGTCGTCGTCTTCGTCGCCATCTGATCTGCACAGCTTCCTGCCAAGAATGTGGTCTTTAGGGTCTGCATGTGTTTTTGGATACATCACATGCATGACTGGCCGTCTTTGTGAAGGGAGAAATGAAGGGCGAGAATGGTGTAGACTGTCCCTTTAGTCGGTCCATCCAAACCGATTTTCCTCAATTCACACCTTATGGTGGTGGTCCGCGATCAACTGCGATTCACGTGGTGTGTTAAAAGCCGATAGTTCTAAGGCGGCGATGATGCCACAATGGCATCTAACATTTAGCGACGGCAGTACAGTTCTTTTGCACGGTCGAAGTTAGAATGTGACATAAACAAAATGACAAACTATCTGACTGCAGGGAGAAGAACAACAGGAGAAATGGGAGTAGATAACCAACACAATCAAGGTCTCAAAAATCTCGCGAGATGAACATCTCTTAGAAAAGGCAAATCGTGAGGAAACATGTTAAATCCATATCAAAGCACATTCTTTGACTCGGGAACTCATGGATTACCAGTTTTCATCGCCCTAATATTTTATGTCAGGATGAGGAAAATAAACGCAAAAGCTTACACCCCTTTCTCCTGTACTGTTTCCATTCCCTTATTGCACTGAAGACTATTGTAGAAATATCTCTGTAAGCAATAGAAGGTGATTACATTAACCTCATTCGAACCCGAGGGTTGATTCTCAGGACGGACAAACTTCCCTACAGTTCCACGTTATTTTCACAATCACTCCGGACTAGAAATGCATGAGTAGATCGTAATCTACCAATCGTATGTATAGATACATAAAACAACAAATATGTAAATGTGCCAACAATGTTCAACCGAAATAAGAGGATGAAACTCACACTTTCCAACTATCACAACCTTGATCTCTTTCCTTGAAGAAACTCTTAAACAGCGTTCATTTAAGCGATTCACAAAGCTAACGGACCTAATCTTTTTCTTAAATTTCTCCCTTTCTTCATGCATGGAACCACTAAAAGTGATTGTAAATATGCATTTGGTTCAAGATATGTTCGAAATTATCAGTGGGTTTATCTATCGAGTGGGTGTGCATGCCTTCGTAGGTTGTCACCACGACACCTTCATCTTTGGTCAGCCTCTGGACTTGCTTCTTCACGTTGCATCCTTGGAAGGTGCACTTGTAGTAGCTCCTGCGAGAACACGAGAAATCTAGGGTCGGAAATACTGAGGATCTCCAAACTACGTGCGTAGGAAGAGAGAATATAAGCTGAGTGATGGGAAAGAGCACCTTCAGAACTTACTGAACCTTAGATAAATCAAACCTGTGATGATGTCCCTTTAGAATGATGATAGTTTTTGTTGACTTTCTTATTTGTTCTCCACAAAGTGAAAAGCATCGTTTTCATGAGGAATGCTATTGAGGCAATCTTCTAAAACTATAGGCAGCGAACAGAATGAAAACCCCTTTTGCGTTCAGATGTAATTGTGATTGGGGGTCATCGCAAGGTGTAATGGACATCCTGTGAAGGAGTGGGAACACCTGTTCACTAATGTTTTCGTGCATTTTCTTCGATAATCAACCATCAAAGCTTTCAACCTAGCTCTCTTTTATTCTCTTCTTTTTCCGTTCTTTTTTGGGTTTTAGTCGTAACCCTAGCTATCTCATCCGAGAGCAAGCAATTGAAGGTGTAAACTTGTCTTCCATGGATCACCCCAATTTATCCAACAGACTCGAACTATAAAAGGGTTCAATTTCCTCCGCTATGTGATTAAGTTTTCTATTACGATACACATCCAATAGGGAAAGAGACCTACACATATCAGGCAGAATTCCACTCCAAGGAATAGCAGCATAGTGGAAGATCTAGTGCAATCTTACTTTACGGGTTTGACACGGAGTTAATTGATGCACAGCAGACAAACTTCAACCCTCGTAGAAAATCATCGAGAAAAAGAGAATAAAGAGTTCCAAGTCCTCAAATTAAGTAGTGTACCTGGGGAATTTGTTGTTCTTGACGGCCTTTTGACCGTATTTCCTCCACCGATAACCATCGTCGAGTATGTCCACTTGACTCCTCGTCTGAAACGCGTACCTTGGCTTCCTCATCTTCTTCTTCTCCGACGACGGTCCCTTCTTCTTGTCGCCTCCGACTTGGTCTTCGTCATCTCGAGACATGCCGGCGTGAGAGTTGATTAGCTCATCTTTAACCTCGGATGATGAACATGTCTCGTTACTGTGGTTCATCATTTCTGACCCGGCATGAAACTCGTGAGCACTTTTGTAAGCATAATGTGCAAAAGGAAAGCTTGGTGGTGCTGCTGATGAAGCAGAAGATGGAGGGAACAAGATGTGATGGCTATCCATGGATTATTAAAGAGTTTTGTTCTATGATGATCTATTTAGGGCGAAACAAAGATACGAGATGATGAAGAAGAAATATGGGGGGAGGAGGAGGAGGAGGAGGGTGTGGTGTGAAAGTTTCTCGTAGGGATGATATATAAGAGGAAAAATGAGAGACGAAGTGAAAAGTGGGCAAAAGATGGAGCGATGATTTTGACGGGCATATATAGCATCCTGGCTGACGAAAACCGCACGAAAATTCTGTGGGAAACTTTCGTTCCTTTCTGCAAGCTGCCCTGGTCTTTTAGCATTTTCCATGTATTACGTGAACCAACACCATCTTAATTATTAATTATAAATGTTACAGTGTGAGTCCTGCGTGATCAACGTTAGAGATAGATCGGACCAACGCCATCTACAAATCATATAATATCTTTTCTTAGACGGGCTACGCGTATTGTTGAGGCTATTCATGAAAATGCGTGTGATCCACTCCTATATCATGTATTTTAGATGTGATCATGAGAATCTTAAAACCTATTTTGAAAATTACTTTATATGTGTAAACGGGAGACTGTTACAGTTAGAAGATCAATTGAGTCCTCAAAGCTAAAGCATCGTTTTAAGCCAAAAAAAAATTTGTACATGTATGATAAATATTACATGTATGACAGAATTAGAAATGAAAAGACAAAGTGAGAGATATTAGGAAGAGAAAAAATCATGGCTGTATTGGCGGATTGAATAGTAAAAGCAAGGGGTGTGGAAAATTGGTGGCGGCTTTCATCATTCAGACTAGGACGTCTCATTTCCATGTACATCCACAAAGTCCAACCCAAAAAGGAATATTTTGAAAAGTCACTTCCATCCACATTCAATCGTGTGTGAAAGGGGACACGTGGCTACTTGCTCCTCTTGCGATCTTGCAAACTTCATACTTACTTCCGTTCAATGTCCTCTCAAGAAGGCGTCGGATGCGTGCGTGAGCGATCCTATAAGCACATGGAAACTCTTCTAAGTCGATAATCAGCTAGGTTTTCGCTCTTGAACCCGCCTCTCCCGGGGGCCCAAAGAGCGAGTTTACATATATGTATATGATTTGTTTTTTGAGGGGAATTGGAAAGGAGGAAGTGGGATCATGTAACTTTGCACGAATGTGACGAGACATGAAGTGGGTAGATGGCTGAATCGAATTTATGCAAAGTGCCTATAGTGCTTTGGCTGCGGCACGCCAAAACCTAATTGCCTCGCAACTTCCTCGAAGCGGCATTTAATCCTATGCATGGCTATGTCTAATGAAAGACAACGATGTCCACGTTTCTTCCTGCCGAGACCCTTCAAGAACATGCGGCGGCGCCTGACTTGTGTGTTTTTAAAGATGATGGTACGAAGCAGCTTCCTCTCCATGCTCCACGAGTATAGTTACCAAGATTACCATTGATATATATATATGTTGACCGTTTTATTATCTTGTTGGAGATCGATATAAAGATGATTCTACCGTTTCGTTTCAAAAATTGATAATACTATGAAATCACCGACTCTTCTTTATAGATTACCAATAGGCCGATTTTCCTTATATTTTACCAACTTTTAACCAACGCCTAAATTTACTTACTTTTATATGAATTTATTGATCTTTATTTGAATGACTTACCGACAGTTTCCAATTTAGCTACC
This sequence comes from Syzygium aromaticum, assembly GCA_024500025.1. Taxonomy (NCBI): domain Eukaryota; kingdom Viridiplantae; phylum Streptophyta; class Magnoliopsida; order Myrtales; family Myrtaceae; genus Syzygium; species Syzygium aromaticum. The sequence continues at coordinate 37,840,806 of CM044892.1, forward strand.
AGCTCTTTGTGGATTATATCGTCTCGCATTTGAGTTATATACTGACTTTTTCTTTTAATTTATCAATTCGCGTTATTTTTTATCAATTTTTCTTTGTCTTTCTTACGAACAACTTAAATTGATTTACCAACTTTTATTTGTGTCAATTACCAACTTTTCTTTCATTAGGTTACATCTCTCGTTTAATTTGTTGACTGACAGTTATTTGATGTTTTATCAAGTTGACCAACTTTTTAGTTGTGTTACCAAACTTTTGTTCGCATTACTTATCAATCCATTAGATATATCAACTTTTTTTAAAAAACCTATCAACCTCAATAGTAGTGATACCAATTTTTCTGCGATTAAATTACAAACTCTTATTTGAGTTGATGTTTATTTAGTTTTTCCAAATTACTGACTTCTTTTATCTTTTCCAGACCTTCATTTACCTTTCTTTATCAACTCTTATATATTCAATCTATTATATTTGTGATGAATTTTATATTGGACAATGTAATAATTGTTGCATCGGGAATATATTCATAATAGAACGTTTATTTCTATGGACCACACATGGGAAAAATTATAAAAAAAAGTCTTAAACATATTGTTCGGATGCCATTTCAGTCATAAACATTTTAATTGTGCCAAGTTTCTTTTTGGTCAGACAATTGTGCCAATTTAGTCATAAACATTTTGACGATTTGCTAATGTAGTCCTCCCAGCTAAAATCCGCTAGAATCATTGAGGTGGTCACTGTCTGTCCCATGTGGCACAACAAGCGGTGACGTCAACAATTTTTGCAAATTTATTTTTTTAATTTTCTAATTTTTTTTTTTGCTAATAAGGGCCTGCCGGCCCGCCGGCCCGCCGGCCACTAGGTGAGGGCAGAGCCCTTACCTTGAGGCTCGTGGCTAGATTTGGTCAGCAAGGGCTTTGTGGGAGCCCTTGCTCACTAATGACGAGGATTACCGGCCCTCTCCAAGAAGTCAACAATGAAAAAATAAAAAATGAATAAAATAAAAATTGATAGAAAATCCAAAAAAAATTCAAAAATTATCTATGTCAGCGATTTCCGATCAATTTTAGCCAAAATGACTATATTGGCAAATTGTTAAAAGATTTAGAACTTAATTGATATAATTGACAGTTTTAGGACTGAATTAATATTTGTACATTAGGTTTAAAACATTTTTAATAATTTTCCCCCAAACATGTGGTAAATCCGTACTGATTAATTAATTAGGTTGAAATCTAGTCTTCCTAAATCATGAGAGAGAGAAAAAAAAGGAGGCAGGAGTTTGTCAAAATATTCTCTTTTAATAAACATACAAATGTGCATCACGGACTCGAACCGATGGAGACTCTCTGCTCCCACTTACGATTCCAAAGGGCACCTAAATCCCCCCTATTAAAATATTTAAATATTAAATCACGTCACTTAAATATTTAAAATAATTGACAATTACATAAACCTTTCTGGACCTTTATTTACCTTCCCTATAATATATTTTCGCGTTTTAGTTTTAGGCCAAAGTCCAGATTACGCGTGAAGCCAAGTATTATAATATTTAAATATTAAACAACGCTTTCATCAAACCATTTAAGATTTTGGGTAGGATTTTCTAACACAATCTAATATTTATATATTAATGGTCCTGAACCACTGGTGTGTCAAGCAATAAATTGCATAATCGACCTTCTTCACATGAATCCAATAGCCGAGATCGATGAGGCAACTTCTTCACATGGACCTTATCTAGCTAGTATAAACTCTTCAAGACTTCATCTTCTAGCTAGATTCTTATGGAATAGCTACCAGATCAGTATTAATGGTTTTCAAAGCCTTGAATCAAGGCAAACTCCAGATTATTGCCATCCCATGTGTAGACAAAGGGTCACGTTCCTTCACGGAGATTACAGTGTGTTGGGAGGACTGTCGAAGCACGATTGTTTGCACCATCTAAGGCTCGTCAAAAGTTCATTGTCTCGAACTTGACGCGAGACAAAAGCCTTGTCCTACGGGTAAAACATGGCATCTAAGCGTGACTACATAAAATGTACCTGTCCTTTTGTATCGCAAAAAATAAATAATTTAAAAAATATTTCTTAAAAATGATTACTTAAATTACTTATAAAAATGAATAAACAAGAAAAAAATTTCATTGTCCACAAAAATGACTAGGCATAAATTATTATCGATAGTAAAAATATTTTTCATCAACTAATTATTTCAAGCAATACAAATGAGCATTATTACGAACTATTTTCGTCATCGTTTATTTTTCAGTAAATAATACGGAGAATCTTAAGTAGGAAATGGGCCAACAACATGTTTTTTTTTATGACTGATATCGTGAAAAACGTCATTTTATTACACGATTTTGTTGACCAATGACACTATTTCGATTTTTGGTAGACCTTGCTTCCCGTTGTGCTAAATAGATGGATCGTTGGAGACATGTGTCACAGACCGTGATTATCCCGTACTCTTGTACCCTTGTAAGTGGAGCTTAATGGCGTCAAGGTGAAGAGTGGGTGATGCAAAAAGGATGACACAACTTGTTCGTAGGAGTAGCATCTAGGTGATTTGTGCTAGGAGTTCTAGGTTAGAATGAATATACCCTTAGGAGCTCTGAAGGCGGGGTTGGCCTCTCAAGCACAAATCGATCGGGAACTGATGCCACTCTCTTGATGATATCATTTTAGGCCAAAACCACTTGTGCCCAAGGTGTTATGCGTGTCTCGCTCAAGGGACTGGATGCTCGAACTAAGCTGAGTGTGGTACAATTCGATCGATGATATTATTCGCCGTACTATTATTAGGAAAAACTATCAAAATGAAGGCTGGCCCAGGGTCTTCTCGACTCACTAGGTGCCGCACAGGCTATTCCGTGGCCAAAAAACTACTGGCTTGTGACACATGCGTACGACATTTTGACTAAGAACGAACACACACAAAAAAAAAAAACAAGAAAATTCTCGAGGACTACATTTCAAATTTGGATGATAGACCATGAGCTGCTCTTCCCATTTCAAACATTTGACTTTAGCTTCCATCCTAAGTCCTTTTCCACACCGGTTCAATTGACTGGCCTTCCTAAGAGTCCGTCATTTTAAGTTGAAAATGCCTTGGAATGATCTCTCTCTCTCTCTCTCTCTCTCTCTCTCTCTCTCTCTCTCTCTCTCTCTCTCTCTCTCTCTCTCTCTCATTATGGTCATCTTAATTCCATAATCAGCTCCCCAAAACATACATGTGCATATACGTATTCTAATTGGATCTTCGGTTTCTCCGTCCCGCACAATCTAATTAGAGGGAATTTTCATTTTAATTTCTTCCCATATTGTTCTTTTCCACACGCAAAAAACTTAAAAAGAAAAAAGGAAAAAGAAAACATCGCGTTCGTTTCCCTTTTTAATAATAGGGCATTTCAAGTTTACGACTCGACAACCCTTCGCGGATGCATGCAAATATCTCCGTCCAACTGTATCGACCCGATATGGTGTTAGGTAAGCCCTCCACCCGAAGGGTGATGGGCATAGTCTTTGAGGTCATTATCGAGTGCACGGCGTTGTGATTTAAGCCCGCAAATTGTCAACATTCAAATCGAACCGCTTAATCGCTCGATCTAGTCTTTAAGAGTTCATCGTAACTTATTTCACATCATTCACGTGCGCATGTAATGAACAAGCTTAGAAGTCGTAGTATCGATCCTGTTCCTCGTTTCGTATGAGAGTTTTGGGTCTGATTTTTTTTTATAGGCCCTAGATTACACATGGGAGGACCGTCAATGCCAATTGCTCCTCATCGCCTTCGAAATAGAAAAATATGTCGTACTTGGTTTTTGAATTGGCCAAACCCAAGATAGGGCAAGGCTTGGGCTTTTGGTGGTCTGTCTATTCGAGCTTATACCGATGGGCTTGGATATCAAATTGGGCAAGATGCAATGATTTGATCTAATTTGACTATAAAGTTTTGTTGCTGCATTCCCTTTTTTCCTATCTTACTTTAGCAAATTGTACAATTTTTTTCTACAAATATATTAAAAGGCTTACGAAAGTTAAAGGCGGCTAGTCTAGTCTAACTCTTTTGGAACATCATTTTTTGGCAAATAGACATATCCTAAGGAGAATGTAACCGCGAAAGTAAGTAGCCAGTGCGAGACTCTTAAAATCCAATCTCGCTGGAAAGTATGATGCACAATGTAATTGTAAATGCATGCAGAAAGCGCAACTCTCGTTTGCTAAAACTAAAAGTTAAAGTGGTGATAATTTAAGCACGGGATATCGAGTACCTGACCAATAATGGAGAAAATGAAATGGCAAGTTCCAGCAATGGAGGTATCGAGCTCCTTGCTATCCATGGAGTACACTGCCCCAATCTGAACGTACTCTAGAGAGAGAGAGAGAGATTGTGTTGTGTGCTGAGAAGGAAGCCCACCATCTAAAAAAGCAATACGTATGCACCTGAATTTCAGTTTGTTTATGTTGTAAGTTGACTTCAGACATCCATAGCTTCATCCTAAAGAAACTGAAAAGGCAGACCTTAACTTGTCCAGCTGGTATTCACGATGTGATGCTACTAGGAGTTGAGTGCGCTTAGGCAAGCATATTTTTTCTTCTTAAAGAAAGATATGTTACCTGTACGCTCGCGTCCCCTCGCAATTTATACAAGAAAAGAATGCCGTTTTCTTTTCATAGTTTAAAGGCATGAGCATGGAGACCAAGCCACGGGAAGGCCTGCGAAATGCCGTGCAATCCCTTTGAATCAGTTCAGTTCGGACATTGCACTTGTAGAGATGATCCCGACCCAGAACGGCTTGCACACAATTTACGAGATTCGAATGGGTGGATCTCCAATTTTTTAACTGAAAACACCTCAATATCCAACTAATCACGCTAACCCCTCGGGTTCATATTGTGATCAACGTACGATCCAATCGACTTCCGACACCATGTCTTATAATAATTGTCTAGGATAGCGACACAAATGGTCCATGATCTTTGGTCCAATGTATTATGTGGTCCATAAACTTTACATTTGTTTAATGTGGCTATTAAAGTTTAGCCCATTGTGCAATGCCGTTCCCGAACTTTTGATTGATTTAATATAATCTCTGGACTTTTTATACATGTTCAATTTAGTCCCTGAACTTTATAAAAATATTCGATATTATCCATGAACTTGAATTAATAGAATGACATCATTAAATATTTTCATATAATTCATGGACCACGTTGAACAAATCAAATGTTTAGAGATAACATTGCACAGCAAGTTAAAGTTCATAAATCACATTAAACAAATTTTAAGTTCATTGACCATATTATACATTGGACTGAAGTTCAAAAGTCGTTCATATCATTTACCCAATCGTTTACCTACCTAGGATGCTCTTGAGCCACTTGGCCACTCACGTGAGAGCAGGGAGGGCCTCTTTTGAGCCACGGCAATGAGGGATCCCCACAATGCTGCTAAGTGCCAATGATGGGGGAGTTGAAACCGATTCCGGTGAAATCGAAGATGAATCCCCACCACCCATAACTTTTGAAGATTCACTTGGGCAGACAGCATCACCGCGCGCGTGTCATCCCGTTCATGTTCCATCGACCCCTCTTGTTTCTACAATCGATCCCTTCGGCCAATTGATTCCGAATCGTGGCGTATCAACTATGTGTCTGCCGGAGGAATTTTTTATTTGAAAGGGGGATAGGCTCAAGCGAAGTCCTTCCACAAGAAGCAAAAGAGAGAGAGAGAGATGTTGAATTGGAAGACAAGTTCTCATTACGGAAATTTTGTCACCTTGCGCAAATTCTTCCAAATAATACAAGCATTTTAGAAGAGGATGCCTACTTTGGAGATTTTTTTTTTCTTATTACCAAATGGGATTCGCATGGAAAGTGAATTAGGTGCATGCATGACGCGCGCTTGAGATCTAATTATTGCATCGAGAAGACGAATTCGCGAAATGGGTGTCGGGAAGTTTCGGAAGAAATGCATCCATTAATGTGGGACAGAATTGAAAGAAATTAATTTCATGATCGAAAAATAGGTAGAATCGCTTTCATGAAAAGACGAGTTGAGAACACAATAAATGTTACAGATGATTTTGGGGTTATCAGCTATCATGGAGAAGAGATGGAAGGATATGCACGGCCTCCAGCGTGTATAAAGGGGTCACTGAGTCTAAAAATAAGAATGAAAAAAAAACAAAAACGATCAAGACCGAGACTTAGGTTCAGTGATTGTTGAATTCATCGTTAATCGGAGAAATGAAAAGATTAACTCGCTCGAAATGTTAAAGCCAATGCAAATAGCTTTTGGATCCATATGCCCATATATTACCCTTCTTAATCAACAAAAGTGTGTGTTATGTTCAACATTGACCGATCGAGAAATTTTTCACCTGACGTAACTAATCCATTCTTTGAAAAAGCGGTGGATCTAAACATGTCTTTAAAATGCTTTTAAGTCAATGAAGGGAAAACACCATATGGTGAGGTGTTCCTACCAAGGCTTAGGTCTCGATATCTCGAAGACATTTAAATAACAAGCGGTAAATGCAGCTTCCACACCTAGAGAAATGTTGTGGCAGGTGTTCTCAACACTCCGATCAGATCTCGGGATGACCAAATAAGAAGGTATTCCAGACCTGCCTCCAGAAGAAAAAATAAAATCGGGAAAGGAGAGGGAATGAGCTGGCAGATTGACCGTCAAGGCGTTTTAGCCATCACCGGCGAAAACGTCCGTTTTGAGTAACCTCTACAAAAATAAAAATAAAAAAACCACCAACGATGTTAGGAGAAAAATCCCAATTCCCAAAAACTGGATCGGGCCGTGGATGGTTCTCGGCTGGTGGGGCCCCCCCAATTATATGTCCCCTCACCTGGGGCCCGCACAGAGGAATGTCCAATCAATGACCGTCCCATTCTACCGAGCGGGGCCCTTCCCCCCAACACCCCCCCCCCCCCCCCCCCCCCCCCCCCCCCCCCTCCTTCCCCTTCCCCTTTTAATTCTTTATTTTTATTTTTTCTCCCCAGCTTTATTCCCCCGCCCGATCCAACCGGCCAACAATCAATCCCTTTTGCCGCCAACTACCCCAAGGACGGACTGCCAGATATCCGCCAGCTGGACGATGCCCCCCCCCCCCCCCACACCACCACCACGCGCCGCCCGCCACGTGGCGCCCGATCGATGGCCGCGGGTGGTCCCCGCAGCGCCACGCCATCTGGCGGGAGGGCTTTTTTTTGCGGCGGGGATATTTGTTTACCGACGTGGCATATCACACCGGCCAGGACATCTCGAGGTTTAATAGTTTAACCCCTCTCGCTCTTTGGTGTTGTTTTTTTTTTTTCCTTTCTTTCTTTTTCAATATTTCACGATCTTCACGTTGTCCCGGCCCCTACCAAATGTTTTATAAATATCCCGCATGAAAGTTGCATATATTTATTTTTTATATACTCAATTCGATCCATATATTAGAAAATAGCTAGCCTTTGAGGAAAAATTATCATCGAAACTCTAGCTATCGATGATATGGCATGCTTGCCCTTAGCAATAGGTTCGTTTTGGTTAGCGATCCGCCTTTTTGAAGGTGGGCCCAAGGGGTGAGCTTTCGAGGAGCTGAATCTTGGGAATATAGCGAAACGAAATTTTCAGATTAACCTGACTCAAACGAAGAACCTGTGCTTTTTTCATATTAAGTAAGCAGTTTCCGTGAACATAAATTGTTCCAGAGTACTAGGGAGACCCTGATCCCGAAGTTGTTGGGTTACGGATGGGATGCATAGGACTCGTTTGTTTTCAGGAAAATGAATATTTTCGAAAAACGCTTGTCCTAAAAATAATGCTTAAGCATAAATTGTTATTGATAACGAGCATTTTTTCGTTTACTAACTAATTTCGAGCGATCATTTTTAAGAAAATATTTTTTCGAATCATCCATTTTTCGTCCGCGGAACAGACGTGCTCGATTTGGTATGCAAAATCCAGAGCAGGGCAAAAGACAAAATAGACTACGGGTGTTGCTGGAAAAGCTCCACGTTCCTGGCCTGGGCATCGCTCTTGTAGTTGTCACCGGCCTCGTCTCCTAATCCCTCTACACGAAAAGGATAAGGTAGTTGTAGACTTTCCTCTCTGTCCAGGTTGTTGTTTTCACAGTTCTCTGGATGTTCGCTTGCTTGCTTGCTTGGAAGTCTACTCATGATGAGAAGAAACTTTGTTGCTCCTATACCTTATCCGCCCCCATGAGAAACCCTAGGAGATTCCCCTATTTGCCCGCCCTCTCTCTGTCGATTGACCATTCCTAGAATTATTTTTCTAATTTATCGTTTTTTTTTAACGATGTTGGGCGTCGGAAATCCCGTGCCTAGGGGTAAGTGCCTCGATTAAGAGACCATCCATGAGATGACAAGCGTGATCTCCAAGTTATCCTGAACGGGAGACATTGTGCTTGAGACCGTTCAAGTACCGTCACTTTATGCTTTTATTTAGGGGAAAAGTACCGAAAAGGTCCTGAACCTATTGATCGGTATTAATTCGGTCTTAAATCTTTCAATTGGACTAATTTAGTCTTAAAAACTTTTCATATTTGTACCAATTCGGTTTATCCGGTCAATTTTAGCTGGAAATCGTTGACGTGGATTTAGGACTTAATTGATATAATATAATGATTTTAGGACCTTTTTTGTGTTGCTTTTTCCTTTCATCTCACGTTCTCTCTCTTTTTTCTGCTTTGAAATTCTCTTTCTTCTGTTTTTTTTCTTCACGCACCTCTGATACTCTCTTCACTGCCCTTTTTTGGGCGCTGACCACTTGATGTCTTAAGTCATTCGTTGCAGACAACGAGGAGTACGCGAGTCCTTGACCTTGAAGACGACCCAACGAAAAGAGTAGGTGACGAGGAAGATGGCAGCTAACCTAGAAGCTGATGAAAAGAGCATGGCGGTTTCGAAACTTGGCGGGCTTACCTTGCTCCATCGATCTAATACAAGGTACGAAGCTCGTGCAAGAATGCCTTTGCTTAGAAACAGCGACACGGACTTACGGCCGACGAAATTTATTTAAGAAAATTTTGCAATTCGAGGTGAATGAAATGTAGGAATTTTATGCGAAATCTTATAGAATATAGTAGATATGCGGTAAAAATTGTACCGAGCACCGAGCGGCTCGGAGAAGACAGCCGCCGCCATCCCCCCGTCGGCCGGTCGTTACGCTAGGAAGTTTACTTTGGTGATCACAATCGTTGGCAATATTCGATTCCCGGCGAGAGGGAACCATGGAAGGAGCTATACATTCACACGACCATATCCAAGGACCAATCTAAAACGAGATTTGTATGAAATCCCGCTTGGGGTGGACCTTTTCTCGTACTTATACATTTTCTTTATGATCCGGGCGAGGGTCACCGGCCACAAGCATAAGGGAAAGAAAATGAAAATAATAAAAAGGAAAAAAGTTTTAAAAAAAAATTGCGAAAATGGCCCTTGTCGATGCCGGCCACGCAACGCAAAATGGCTGATAGCCGGTCGGAGTTCACGTCAGCGATTTTCGATCAAAATTGATCGAAAAGAGCAAGTCGTCAAAAAATTTATGACTAAATTGTCAAATCATCAAAAGTTTTACGGTTAAATCGGCACAATTAAAAGGTTTATGACCAGATTGACTGCCGTATAATATATCCGAGACTCTTTTTTTTTTTGACAATCATGCCGGGCATCAAAGAAGCACGAATTTTCCCCCCTTTAGCCATATCTCACAACATACGATTACGAATCAAGAAAGAAGAAATCCAGAGACAGAGACCACGTAACGTCCACTTCACAAACACATATAATAATCGCCAAAGGTGTTCATCGTGACCAAAGTCCTCGTTTTTTTGTTTAAGTGTTCCCACACGAGATCGAACAAATCGCTTCGGCACCATAGCGACCTATCCTTCAACAAGGCATTGTCCAATGCAAAAGACTAGTCGGCGAGTTTAGGTGTTGGTTGGCCCGACCGCGATTTCCGCGACCGCACGAGCAAGGGGTGCTCGAAAAGTGGGTTGGTCATGGATTAGATGACTGATCGGGACGTGTCGTGAGAAAGGGCAAAGAGGAAGATCTGCTCCATTTTTGCTTCGCCAAGTGACTTCAACATCTTCCCTTCCGCCCCACCTAAGTTAACCTTCGTCGGTAGGTTTGGCTAGGACGGTGGTAAACGTTGTACCGTGGGCAAACGCTTTTGGCCCGGTCATCGTGATCGAAATGTTTCGGGATCAGACTGTCATCGGCACCGTCGATTTCGGCTTGTTCGTTCGGATGTCCGTTTGCGAGCGGGGCTACATTGCTTGGCGTATCGATTCTGTGATTCGGTTGGAATGTACGTGATGTTGCCCTCGGCTTGTTTATTTATGAGAACTTTTGCTAAGCGTGCATTTGCATGATTCTGGTATAGATATCTGTACTCTCACGTACGTCGCTAGCCTGAACCGTAATGAAATCGAGCGAGTTCGGACACTAGGGATGTAGACTTGAATGCAGGCCTCGCCAAGAACGTCAAGACCCTCGGAAAATGTTCTAGAAGCTTGCTAGCCAAGTCTCACGAGTCTAGAGATATATGCTTATTGGGTACTAAATTTGATCATTAAAGGATGCGTGCGGCAATCCTAGGCAAAAATCGAGATCGAGGGCTGAAATGTGCTGGGCTCGCACGAGCTCGGTGCGAACAAGAGCCAAGGATCAAATGGTGAAAAATGTTAGAGGGCAATTACAATGGGAGTGTGCATCGGTCCCGGTTCAACCCGAGAACCGGCGGGGATCAGTCCGGTTCCCAATTAAAAAAATTTGGAACCGGACCAACGGATGGGCCAAGAGTTGGGTGGTTGGGTGGGAAAACCTGAACCTTCATGCTAAACCATTCGTCGGCCAAAAAACTGCCTCCCCCACCCCGCCAAAATGCGGAGACACATGTCCGTGCCATGTCACCAGTAACATCACGTGGCCTCGGCATCTCCGTCCCTCTGGGATAGGATACAGGCAATTCCGGTTTCCAGTTCCACTCACCTGGACCGTACCCAAATTACCCAAATAAAATAAAGAAGAAGAAGAAGAAGAAAAAGAGAAAATGCGAAGTAGAAAAAACAAATACATGGAAAATGCTGAGGACCCTATTTCTGCCAATTAGCGCCCGTTTAGCGAGTTACCAAATAGTGAAAATTTCCGTTTTTTTGTTCTCGGAATCATTTTAGGAATAGAAATCCGTTTGTTAAATTTTTTTTGTCCGGACACAAATTTGCAAAAAATAATTCCCCTAAATCGATTTTGAAACAGAAAGTAATTTCTTAATTCTAGAATAATTTTTTCATTTTCTGATTCTTCTTGATTTTCTTTTTTCTTCTTGGTTTGTTCTTCTTCTTCTTTTGGACCTGCCGTCGACTTGCTATCGCCTGCCGCCGGTGACCGGCCACGGACTAGGGCCAGTGAGGGCATTGCAGCCCTTGCCACTTGGATGAGGGCGGCTCGCGATCGCGATGGCAAGGCCTCGCCATCGCAATCGGCGAGAGTCATGACTCCCTCGCCGGCCCAAGCCTGTGGCCAATCGTCGACGCCGACAACCAACCATGGCCAAGGAAGGGAGGGGGAAAAAAAAAAAAGGAAAAAAGAAGAAGCAAGAAATATTAAAAATTTCAAAATATTATTAACAAAAAAAATTTGTATAGTTACCAAACGCATTTCTGTTCTTTTTCTATTTTAAGAATAGAAATTTTGGACAATTATCAAACGCTTTCAAATGCTTAGAAATTATTCCGGGGAACGGAATAAAAGAGAATTATTTCTGAGTAACATCAATTCTCGCGTGCGTAATCGTTGTCATGTGCACCCTTAGCTAATAATCGAAATTTTTCAAAATGATATGTGAAATTATAGTTTCTTGGAATAATTTTACAATAAACTATTCTTTTCAATTTTAAAATTTTGGAAGCAAAAGTAAAACTTCCTCAGCAAATTCTTGTTACAGGTTTTGATGAGGATCACGTGGACTCGTGGTACCTTCTCCAACATTCATGTCGTTCTTTGCGGGACCATTGGCGCTCCTAAATCTTTGATGGTGCTACGTAATTTTCCACCATCGTAGCTTGCTCAAGAAATTTCGTGCACGCATCAAGGTGCATATATGTATTGGAATTTTTACTTGATATCAATAACTCAACGTCTCGAGTTTGATTTCTCGCATTCATTTCGCCTCATCACGGGCTTCCTTCTTCGTCGATGGCGATGAGCTTCAACTAGTAGCCTCGAAGAATTGATGACGGTTCGTATATTGTTACACATGAAGTTGAGTGTGTGCATGCAAATGGTGAAAAAGAAAGGGACTTTTTTCGAAATGGTACACGTATGTGGTCCTAAACTTATATAGCGGTCTTCGGACTTATAATTTTTCTCAATGAAATCCTTCAAACTTTTAAAATTTTACTTTTTAAAGAGCTCCCGTGGTCTCTAATGCTGACATATTAAAGCTCCTGTAGTAATCGAGTTAGACAAATAATTGTGTCAGTTTTAATTGCAAGAAAAATAACATAAACAATCCCTGAATTTTGGCTCAATACGCAATTTGATCCATGAACTTTTAATTTACTCAATATGATCCATAAAATTTAACTCAATATGTAATGTGGTCCTTAAACTTTTAATCTATTCAATATCATCTCTTAACTTTTAGTACATGTTTAATCTAGTTTCCGAGCTATATGAAAATGTTCAAAATAAGCATTCCATTAATTCAAATTCAGAGATTACATTGAACATTTTCATATAGTCCAAAGACTACATTGAATATATATCAAAAGTCAAGAAAGTTTATACACCACATTGAACACCAGGTTAAAATTCAAGAGTTACATTGAAAAAATTTAAAGTCTGGGAATTAAATTGCACATTAGGTTAAAATTCATGGACTATTTATTTCATTGTTCCTTAATTCTACGAAATCGGTCCCACAAAAATATTCAAAATCTTGATTTTAGACAAGTTTTTATTATGATTGAATACCCAAAAAAAAAAAAATTTGCAAACCTTCTTGAGTAAAGGTTCAGTTAAAAAACGGCTGGCGCTACCTCGTCCCTGTCTGTGTCTGTGTGTGTGTGTCTCTCTCTCTCTCTCTCTCTCTGAGGGGTTATTCCTTGGATGTTGGAGAAGGCATCGTCGCCAAAACCAGAGCAGCGCCACCAGCACAACACTCTCTCCCCCCACCCCATTATTCTCTCTTACTCTCACCGCCTGTGAATATATTCTCCTCCTCCTCTTCCCCCGCGTTGCCCCTCTCCCCTGTTCACTCCCTCCTCCACTTCGCTTTGGTCTCTCGGGGCGGCTTCCCTCCGGAGGAACAAGAAGCAGTGAACCGCGGGATGGACGATGAGTATGCCAAGCTCATCAGACGAATGAACCCCCCCAGGTGCGGGGAAAAATCTCTATCTGGGTATCTCTGTTTGGGCGACCTCTTGGACGAGGGTGTCGAATTCACGTCTCTCCCTGTCCATGCTGTTTCTGATTGTGTACGGTGGAGAGGTCGTGTCTGGTTTTCTCGTTCCGATCGGTTTTAGGGGGTTTCTCTTCTGGGTGCTTTGAGTGTTTTGTGTGGAAGTTCTTGGGGTGTTCCGCTGCTTTGGAGTTTAATTCTTGCTTTTGCCCCTCCGCCACCCACCACACCCACCCCGCGCCCCCACCCCCCCGCTCTTCTGAGTTCCGTTGTCCTTCGGAGCTTGAACAAGAAAGCCGGGCCTTTAAGGGTTGTTGGGTTTATCGACTTAATTGGAGTGGCTTCGGCTAAGTTATATAACTTACGAGCGGGTGGAAGTTCAGTTCAGGCGATGCCTGATCTTGTGTAGGAGTCATCGGTTGAAAGCCATGCCAAGATTACCGTTTGATGTTTGATTTTATCCTTCATCGAGTTTGATTTGTGATGTAGTTCTGTAAATTAGTAATTGTTTCTCGGTCTTAGATGAGCAATTATTACGGTAACTGTCAATTTCGTTGGACACAAGGAGGTCTTGAATCATGCTTGCTGCGCATTCGAACTTTCGTACATTTTTGCGTAACCGCTATGACATCACACATGTGATTTTTCTTCTCTTTGGTCATGTATCTGTTTCATCTAATTGCTGCTCTTGTGATGCAGAGTTGTTATCGACAACAAGTCTTGCGAGGATGCCACTGTGATACAGGTGCGGCTTGTTCTTTCATTTTTTATTTTCGTTCGGGCGTAATTTTAGATGAGATAAAATAAGGTTGGTCAATGTTGATTCATTTCGTGTTTCGAAATATGAATGAATATTGGATTCAAAGTTTCCTAATTTGTCACTTTTCCATCTACATCAGGTTGGCAGTGTCAACAAACATGGGATTCTCCTAGAAGTTGTCCAAGTGCTCATAGATATGAATCTCACAATTACTAAAGCTAATATATCATCTGATGGAGGATGGTTCATGGATGGTGAGTCTTTCTTTGCTACTTGATGATTTGAAATAAAGTTTACAGTATTCCACCCAGTTTCTCATTTTCCCCCCTCTTCAACACTTCAGTTTTTAATGTGATTGATTGCAACGGGAAGAAAATCAAGGAGAAGGAAGTCATCGAATATATCAAGAGGGTAAGTTCGCAGTGGACCCAATTCTTTGTGCTTCTCCTTTTGTCCTTCATCCCCAACCATCCTCCTGGTGAGATGTAAGAAAATTTTTAGAATGTGTTTGTTGTCCGAAAGGTTATTTATCCTGGTGTTGGTCATGTCATTTCCTCTCTCATGAAGAATACTTCTAAAAAGTTAAGCAAAAATATGTGGTAAATGCTTTTTAAGTTGTAGGAGTGGACAAAAATTAGGTGGATCCGGGTTAGTGACGGATACTTCAGTTGTTGCTCTGGGACTTTCTGTGGATTTTTGCTTGTCTTTCTCCATCTTTCTGGCCAATCTACTTGTTTCCATTGTTTGTCTGGGCTATCAAAGTGGTACATACATGTGAGTTGAATCTGGAAATTTTCCGGTTAAAGCATGAGAGATTTGTATGAGCTCATTCATTCTTCTTTTGTGAGGAAAGAAAATTGCAAATGTTATTACGATTGTCATATGTTCACCGTTTTCTGTCCTGTTGTAAATGCTGGAATACCTCTGTGCTTCCTTAAAGCTTGAATTATTCACATTTATTTGTCGTAAGGAGTTCTTATGTATGATAATACGTTTAATGGCTTATTATTAAGTTTGATATAAAATTTGCAGAGACTCGAAAGCAATGCGAGCTTTTCCCCCTCGTTTAGAGATTCTGTAGGGTTTATGCCCTCTAATGAGTACACCTCAATCGAACTCTCTGGTACTGACCGGCCTGGTCTGTTGTCTGAAGTGTGTGCTGTTCTTGCGGACCTTCACTGCAATGTAGTAAACGCTGAAATATGGACACACAATGCTAGGGCCGCAGCTGTTGTTCATGTCACTGATGATACCACGGGGCATGCTATCAAAGATCCGAATCGTCTCGCTACAGTAAGGGACCTTCTTTGTAATGTTCTTAGAGCAGATGGTGATGTTAACACGGCCAAGATGACACTTTCACCGCCTGGGGTGACTAACAGGGAGAGGAGGTTACATCAGATTATGTTTGCGGACAGAGACTATGAAAGGGTTGGTAAAGAAGAGATTGGGAGGATGCATGATCAGAGCACAAGACCCTTTGTAACAGTGATGGATTGTTACGAGAGAGATTATACCATTGTGACCATGAGGTCTAAAGATCGACCAAAACTACTGTTTGATATTGTTTGCACATTGACAGACATGCAGTATGTAGTCTTTCATGGAATGGTCAATACCGGGAGGAAAGAAGCTTATCAGGTAAATCATACATCCAGGCATTCCTTTTTCCCATTGCTTTCGCATTTTTGGAGGAGTACACAGCGAGTAGGTCTTTGAGTTAGTAAATTGACATTTCTCTCAAAGTTTCAACTTTGTCAGCTATTTGCCTATCGAATGCATCTCTTCTATGTTAACTGAAGTTAAATCCATATGGCTGAAGGAATTCTACATCCGACATGTCGATGGACTCCCCATAGGCTCAGAAGCTGAACGAGAAAGGATCACACAATGTCTTGAAGCAGCTATTGAAAGGCGGGCATCAGAGGTAATTTCAACTTTTACTGGAAGAAATATTCATCTTTTGTTGCTTGGTGGCGGTGAACTGAGAAAATGCCTTTTTGTAGGGTTTGGAACTGGAA
The DNA here is from genome assembly GCA_024500025.1 of Syzygium aromaticum. Classification (NCBI taxonomy): domain Eukaryota; kingdom Viridiplantae; phylum Streptophyta; class Magnoliopsida; order Myrtales; family Myrtaceae; genus Syzygium; species Syzygium aromaticum. The sequence continues at coordinate 37,857,028 of CM044892.1, forward strand.
TTGTGTGCCGAAGACCGGGTTGGACTCCTCTCCGATATCACTAGGGTATTCCGGGAGAATGGTTTGTGCATTAAAAGGGCCGAGATTTCAACTAAAGACGGGAAAGCCAAAGACACGTTTTTCGTATCTGATGTCACGGGTAGCCCTGTGGACCTCAAGATCATCGATTCGATCCGTCGTCAAATTGGACCGTCTGTGTTGCAGGTGAAACACAATTCGTTTCTGTTGCCTAAACAGCCTCAAGGAACTACTGTCGGTTTCCTCTTCGGCAACTTCTTCAGAACAAGGAACTTCCAGAACTTCTAGTTGGTTAGATTGGCCTCATGAACGGCTCAGCACGTGATCCTGTAAGTAGGCACTGTATAGAAGATCAAGCATTTCAACCCCTCCAAACATACTCGGAAAATTACCTCTGCTGTAAATAATTAGCAGTACATCTGGACCAAAGTGATTAAGGGGGTATAGCTCTCTGCCATTGGACTTTAGAAAGAAGAATCCGAAGACCACCATCTGTACTTTAATGATGGTTTCTTTTGTAAATCTTTACTTCCTGTAAGTAGATAGTGTACAGGGTGATGTTACTCTTCTGTGTACAAGGCTGTGAAAAGTATTGTTAGATCAATGAGATAGACTGTGAATATTATGTATAAGCCCCCATATTTTCAGCTTTTGTGTCATGTCATGTTTAGTTCTTGGTCATTTCTATTTGGCTGCACTCTTGAGGAATGACATGACAAGGATTCCTGATGGACGAAAATTTATATTCGAATGGAGAACAAACTGGAACGTACTTCCACCTCCAACACCATCATCGACCAAACTGCCGCTGCCGTTGGCGCCCACCGGCTGGATCATCCAGTGTCAGAGATAGTTCCGTGACAACTCGAGACCGGGTGGATCATCCAATGTCAGAAATAGTTCCGTGACAAAGCCGACTCGAGTCCTCGACGCCTGGGACTTTGTCAATGACAAGACCCAAGCAGTTGCCGGCCAAACCTGATTTTCCGTCAGCTCGATCTCAAGTCCTTGGCGGGCGGGCATTTGCTGCTAAGAGCTTTCTTATCAAGTCTCATCTTTACCATGTTATCCGCTTCAAATTTAAAGTTTCTTTCTCAAAATCTTAAAACTCGTACATCTAATTCATTACAGAACTTCCATTAAGTCCATCTATTTTTTGCGGAAAAAAAATCCCACATAATATTTTGCATCATATCTTTTCAATTTCTCGTAACTGATAACGTCGTAACAAAAGTTTTCTCGAGCACAAATTTTGATTGTAGCTTGACACAATTTCAATGAGATTAGAAAAGTTTTCATCGCCTGGGTGGTTGGTCTATTGATGTAAGGTTCACTCCCGAGTAATTTAGTATCTCCTCGCTCACATGTTCGAATCTACTGATCAATCTTTAGCCTCGAAGTAATGCACTTGACATTTTGTCAGGTCCGTGGCATAGGTTCGCCTTGTGAGTAGTTATGTTTCAAATCGAATTATGTCTTCTTTCTCTCTCGAGAGAGAGAGAAAGAGGGAAGGAAGAGTTGGGTTTCTCTGTCTGGACGCCGATCATCGTTCTCTGTCATGAAATCTAGTGCCACTGAACTGGCGACGAGAATCAGCAGAGCTGTCGTTTCAGCCTCCAACCGCACCATCCCGGCGCGCACATGGACGGCCTCGCTCGAGCAAGCTCTCCACCGTCTCGGCTGCCGCGACCTCCTCACCCCTCAGCTCGTCGCCCGCGTGATCGACCCTTTCCTGATCCCCCACCCCTCGCTCGCCCTCGGCTTCTTCGACTGGGCCTCCCAGCAGCCCGGCTTCGCTCACGACCCCCTCACGTACCGCTCCGTCCTCAAGTCCCTCTCCGCTTCCCGACAGTCCAACGCCGTCGGGGCCCTGTTGAAGCGGGTCAGGGCCCGCGGGATCAGCCTCGACGCCTCGGCATACGGGCACGTCATTGCCTGTTTCGTCAGGAGCAAGAGGACCCACGACGGTTTTTTGGTTTTCAGCGAGATTGGTTCGTTGGCTGGGGACGTTGGGCCCGACGTGTGTAACTTGCTTCTGGCTGCTCTAGCGTCTGATGGGTATATCGACACTGCAAGGAAGGTGTTCGATGAAATGATGCAGCGGGGTGTTCGTTTGAGCACTCTGGGATTGGGCGTGTTCTTGTGGAAGTTTTGTGGTAATGGGGAAATTTCCGAGGTTCTGAGCGTGTTAGATGAAGTTAGGAGGCGTAATGCAGGGACTAACGGGTCAGTTATTGCCGTTTTGGTAGTTCATGGTCTTTGTCAAGCTTCAAGGGTATCGGAGGCTCTCTGGGTGTTGGACGAGCTGAGAAGTAGAAGCTGCAAACCTGATTTTATGGCGTATAGAATTGTTGCGGAAGCTTTTCGAGAAATGGGTGATGTGGTGCAGAAAGAGAGAGTTTTGAAGTTGAAGCGGAAGTTAGGAGTAGCTCCGAGGGCGAATGACTATAGAGAGTTTTTATTTACTCTGATTTCTGAAAGACTAATGAAGGAAGCCTCAGAGTTGGGTGAAGTCATCGTTAGTGGGGACTTTCCCCTGGAGGGTGATATCCTCAATGCATTGATCGGAACAATCTCAGCTGATGATCCCCAATCAGCTATTGCCTTCTTTAGCTTCATGATTAAGAAGGGAAAGTTCCCGACACTTTTGACATTGAGCAATTTGTGTAGGAACTTATGCATGCACAACCAAACTGATGTACTGATGCAGGTGTATCAAGTCTTGGATTCTGGTGGTTATTTTGCTGATGCGGAGAGTTACACCGTGATGGTCTCATTTTTATGCAAGGCTGGAAGAGTAAGAGAAGCTTATGGAATACTTCAGGTGATGAAGAAGAAAGGGTTGGGCCCAGATGTGGTTGGCTATAATTCTGTTCTGGAAGCATGTTGTCGGGAAGATCTTATACGTCCGGCAAAAAGGCTGTGGGATGAGATGTTTTCAAGTGGGTATTCTGGAGATTTAAGAACATATACTATCTTGATCAAGAAGTTCTCTGAAATAGGGCAAGTTGAAGAGGCGAGGAGGCTGTTTTACCACATGTTGGAGAAAGGGTTGGAACCAGATTCCTCAATCTACAAATCTCTCATAGAAGGGCTTTGCCAAGAAGCAAACTTTGAAGTTGCCTTTGATATTTTCGATGAGTGTATTGAACAGGATCCAACTCTTGCCAGGAGTGTCCTCAGTGCATTCATCCTGTGTCTCTGCAGAAAAGGTAAAGTTTTGACGAGCTCAGTAAATACTGGATTTGAGTATTCTTGATCTTATATAATTGCACCAAAGGATAATATCTTGGTTCTATGTCTTGACATGCTTGATGCAGGTGATTTTGTTACCGCTTCAAAGTTGCTCCAACGTTTCAATTGTGATTTGGGCAATGTAGACGCCCATGTCACTTTCCTGAAATACTTAAATGATGCGGACGAGGCGAGACTTGCCCTTGAACACATGAAATGGATTAGGGAAAACTCTTCTCTGATGATGAATGGTATTTCATCAGAACTCGTATTCCTAGTTTCTTCTGCATCTAAATCGGAACCAATCTTGAACTGGCTTGACAGAATGCAAGCGAAGGAATTGCCTGGCGGTCAATAATTCCTCTCTGTAGCTACATTTTTTGTTTTTATTATCTTCGCTATCGTCATACCATGATTCGTTCCAGCATCTCATAAGTCACAAAGTGACTGGCAATTTTGCTCCTGAATGTTTGAAGAGTGAAAGTTGAAGTTAGTACTTTTTGCACTTTCTTTAAACTGTGCATATTGTACTAATATAATTTCTAGGAGTAGCCAAAATAATTCTAGGAGTAGCCAATCTGTGTCACCTTCTAGATGGAACAGTTTTGAGAGCAAGCAATCGAGACATTAGTTACATGTTAACTGATGCAACTTTACAATGCTCTACTTGTTTCTCCCATTTAAAGTTTTCAACTAGCCTATCTCCAGCAGCTTTTTGCCAATATAGTCAATTGCTTATGTCAGATCGTGTTCATCATGCACTGAAAATGAATAATTAGGGAGATGCAAAGCTGTTTTCTTTTCCAAGTTCAGTCCGAGTCTGAAAGCTATAAAGAAAAGTCAGGATATCCTTGAAGATGCGAAAACCAATTAGTTAGAAATCAAAAGTCAGATTTTACAAGAGGTAAATTTATAAACTCTTGAAAGTTAGGAACCGTCGTTCAAAGAGTAAATTTTTAGTACAACCAAATTCACACCCAACAGAAGACTTATAAATCCAATCAAATCCAAAGAGGTGCCAAGGGGGATGTCGTTCATTTTCCGTTGAGTTCCAGGGAAGAAGATGCAGTATACAACTTAATTTAGAAGTCAATACCAAATCCGAGGACATATAAAAGTAAGAAACAAGTTTCCCACCATAAAGAGCTAAGGTAGATAACAGTTTTGCGCAATTTTCTTCTTTAGCCCTAATTCATTCTCTGAGCAGCTTCCTTGGCAAAAAGCCTTTCTTTGGCCTCGGTTTTGGCTTGGGATTTTGAGCCCAGGATCCCACCACCCCACTTTTTCCTGTACTCGTCGTACTTGTCATTGAAGTTAGCCTGCGGGAGCGAACGATAAGCATGACCAGCATAACTCGTAATCGAGAGAGCTATGAGCATCATCTTCACATGTACTCTAGAGAGCAGGAGTTCATACCTTAATAGCCTCCAGGATTTTGCTGAACTCCAACTTGTCTTCATTTTTCACAGTATTCAGGCACAAAACAGAGGGAGTTTTCTTATGGACAATCTGCCAAAGATACAGTTTTCATTAACACATGGGTGATTCCCAAATCTGTAAACTAGACAATGAGATCATAGTATAATTACCGTGCCCAAACGGGCCTTGCCCTTCACGATACAGTATGGAATTTCCATTTTCCTGCATAATGCCGGGAGCCACACAACCAGCACTATTGGGTCCACATCATGAGCGATAACTACCAATTGTGCCTTGTTCTGGAAGGATTTTCTTTGAGTTAGATTCATCTCCCAACTTAGGAATAGTTGAGAGGTGCATCAGAGAAGAAAATGAAGAAAAGAATGATTTGATGGAACGAATAGTTGGAGGATCTGCTCAATAAGGTAAGTGACATGATTAAGGCCATATTTCACAACGATTGATTTTCTGGCCTCAGAAGTTTTCCCTTCTGCCTTAGCCTGAGCCTCTTTTAGGAGCCTCTCCTTCTTTGCTGCCTTATCCTCAGGCCCATACTTGAGAAGCATCTTGAATAGGTTTGTCGCTGCAGCAATTTAAAATGGATGAATTAATTCCATGAACAAAATGAAACAAGATGGCAGATATATGCACGCTAAAGCAAAAATTGAAACAGAGAGAAGAAGAACAAAACCAAATGGTGAAAATGTACTCTAAGAGAATGCTGTATTTTGAGACAAATGGATCAGCTACCAAATCAAACTCAAATACTGAACACAGCCACACTTGCCAACAGTGAACAGCAGAAAGACTAAACAGAATAAAGAAAAATAGCAAGATGTAAAACAACCAGATTACAAAAACTTGGCAAGTGGAGCTCAAGCACTAAGTGAAAACATCTACAAGACAAGCTTCAAACCATTTGATTCGAGACTAACTGCAGAACTCACATTTTTCCATCTATTTGACTCATGAATCAAATTACCGGTGCAGGTAAAAGCAAAAACAACGAATGGCGAGTTCCATGCAAAGAGAACTGAAAGTGCAACCACCATTACCATCCATTGGCTAGGCATTACATTTAGTAGTTCGTATCACAAGCAAATCCACGATACAAGTGAAGAACCAGCAAGAGACATTCATCCCCCATGAAGAAACTTTTGGTGCGCATCACAAAACTTAACTCAAAATGAACTTCAAATTGTTAGCTAAACATATTAATGCAGCATTTTGGATGCAGGTAGACACGATCAGCCCTAGAACAAATGCATGCAGTGATAATGATCGCATTCAAACAAAACCACAAGCCAGGTCTTCGAAAGACATTACCCATCCACATATCTTGTATCAACAACCACAAGAAAAGAACAGAATACATACCCAGGTTCTGGTCAGGTCTTGGTGAACTGGTTCAAAGCCGGTGGAACCTTCAACCTCTGCTTCAGAATCCTCCTCTTCCTCTGAATTTGAACAGTCCTAGGGAATTTCACGAACCGGGTCAAATCCCTCTTCGGCGGGAGCGTGCCACCGATCCCGAATTGCTTCGGCCGCTTCTCGAACTAAGGGTTCACAACTTTCTCCTGCAAAACCACAGAATTGGCAAAAAAAAATGGGAACTTTGCGCGAAAACAGTAGCTCTCAAAACATAACCGGGACGCCTCGTATGCAAATACCTGCTTCTTCTTCACAGCCACCGGAGCTTTCCCGCTTCTTTTAGGAGCCTTCAGATGAGCAAGATTGCAAAAATGTGACAAGAATGAGAATCAAATAATGAACACAAAAATCACCCTAATGCAGTTTTAGACTAGACTCAGCTCTCAAACTGTCGTTACATCAACTTGCGCTCTAGCCAAAACAAAAAGAAGCGCATAGAATTTAGCCCGCGGCCTAAGAAGCTCGATCTGATCAATCATGGTGCAAAATAACATTGCAAGATGGATCTTTTAAAAGTTGCCGATACAAAAAAAAAGTTTGAATTGTAAAAAGTTGACAAGATTCAACGACAAACACAGAGAGAGAAATCACCATGAGAGGAGATGTGTGGGAGTTGCAAGCTCTCTCCCGGCAGTGGCCAGCAGCAACAAGAACCCTGGGAAGGGCTTTTGCCCGAGCGTTCCACGAGGGCAAGTCTTTGTTAAGAAACACGAAAGAGTTTGGAGAAATATAATTTGAAGCCAACGCTTCCTACTGTTTGTGCAACACTTATGGAAATATTCTAAATAAGACCATAAAGTGCGCTCATCTTTTGAAAGAAAAAAAATTTGAAGTCAGACCTTATTTCAAATCAAGGTCTGAATTGACCATGATAATTTCAAATTAGGGCCGAAAGACTAAATATTCCGATCAATTAAGGGCATTTTCGTTCAGCTTAAATTAAAATTTTAAAAATTTTAAAAAAAAAATGCTACCCCATCACCGATGGAAAGTTGGCCATGGCCGACCGCCCTCCCTAGATTCAGGAGACGGTCGCAATTGGGCAAGAGCCAATGAGGCCCTAGGGCCCTAGGGACCCCATCGACCATGGCCAACGCCCCACCAGCGATGAGGGCAACGACCACAAGCGGAGGGCCTTGATTTTCTCTTCTTTTTTTTTTTGTGTGTGTTTTTTTCAAGTCTTAGCCTTTTTTGTCTTTTTTTTAGTTTGTCTTTTTCATGAAAGAAATTGAATATTTTCACCTAATTTAATTAAAGATTCTTTGTTAAAATTAGGTTTCCGGTCACGTTTTAGAACTTTAGTAAACCTTAACGTTACATGAAAGAGATATTATTTAAAAAAAATACTTAACACAAAATCGAGTCCTAGGCAAAGCCTTGTCAGCTGCCGGCTCAAGTCCTCACTGATTACAAGTGAGACAATCCTCCCTAGATTTGGCAAGGGTCGCTCTTACCTATGGTTGTTGAGAGTTGCCCAGGTAAGGCCGGGCCTCATCTAGCTCTTTTTGGGTATCGCCGGTGGCCGGCCACAAGTCGAAAAGAAAAAAAATATAAAAAGGAAAAGAGAAAGAAACAAAAGACCCATCACACACGATCAAAATATTTTTCATCAACAACACCTCTATATCCGTGCTTTATATAACATGATTACATAACGTATATTTACTCGCATAATATCGCGACATTATATACTTATACAGGCGGGCCGACCTGATATTACTAATTGCTTCGTTTCTTATTTAATATTTGTAAATTAGCATCAAAATTCTATTAGTAGAAAATAAATTTATAAACTGTAGATGTTATTTCTTTTTGAGTGGAAAGCCTTCTTCTAATTGAAGCCAAGAACAACCACCTCCGTCATCGTCACCAGCAACTTCAAGCAGCAACAAGCTCAGCTTCGAACCCATTTCTCTCTCTCTCTCTCTCTCTCTCTGCGTTCCTGCTCGACTGCTTCTATGGACAATCGCAACGTGGTCGTCTGCGACAATGGCACCGGGGTAACCTTCCCCTCCCTCCCCCTCTTTCTCGCGGTTGCTAAGCTTGTTGCGGCTGTACGCGCGGCTCTCGCTCTTCCATTTTGATCTGGGTGTTCCGATCGCGACCCGATTGATCATACGACCCCTCGAAGCGAAATTCATGGATTTGTTTCGTTTTGATGAGGCTTCGACAAATGGGTTTCCTGCGATCCGGTTGTCGGATTCAGATTCGTGTCTTGGCGCGATCCCGGACAGAGAACCGGTTTCCTTTGACGCATTTTTGCTTCGGTTTAGCTCCCTTTCGCTGTTTGTTCCAATTTGTTGTCCGTTGCTGTTGCTGTTGATGTTGATATTGATGTTGATGGTGGAGCCTTGGCACGCTTTGGTGACGCATGAACTGAGTACAGAAGCTGACTTTTGTCTGGTGCAGTATGTCAAGTGTGGTTTCGCGGGAGAGAATTTCCCCACGTCCGTGTTCCCGTGCATGGTGGGAAGACCTATGCTTCGGTACGAGGACTCGCTGACAGAACAAGAGCTGAAGGTGAAAATGTTTTCTTTTTGGTAAAGTTCACCGATTTATGTATAACCATGTTAGCGAAGAAAGGATGCCGTAAGGGGTGTATGAATCTTGACTGTTTTAGCAATTACTCGCATCTATGGTGACAGGTTCATTTTGACGTGTTTTCCAATTCTCTGAATCTTCTGAAAGGATTTGTGCTAGGTGGATGATTTGTATTCTTAAGGAGTTTGTGCATTTGTGGGATATTCCCATTGTTTTCCAGGATATTATTGTTGGAGAAGCATGTGCTGACTTGCGGAATCAACTGGATATGTCATATCCCGTAAATAATGGCATTGTGCAAAATTGGGACGATATGGGTCATGTCTGGGATCACACATTTTACAACGAATTGAAGGTTGATGTTCCTTGGCTTCTGCTAACTGCCATGCTATGCTTAAGCTCCATTATTTACACCTAGTGCAATAACAACTATGAATTCCGACTTCCACTTGTGTGTCTCATTTACAGATAAACCCTGCAGAATGTAAGATATTACTTACCGATCCACCTCTTAATCCCTCAAAGAATCGTGAGAAAATGGTTAGTGCTGTCTTATTACTTTAGTATTCTTCACGCGGCCTTCCCCATCTTATTATCACTGTATGTACTTACATCTGAGTTGATGTCAGGTTTACTTGGTTTTGTAGGTAGAGACAATGTTTGAGAAGTACAACTTTGCTGGTGTCTTCATACAAATTCAGGCTGTGCTGACATTGTATGCTCAAGGTTCTTATGAGGATCTAAATATTGAGTAGCAATTAGGCATCTCTTTTTAATTAACACAACCTGCATTATGAATAGTGACATGCAAAATCCATCGTCTCTGCAGGAGGAACATGCCACAGGTGAAACCTAGTGGTTGTCTCTGATCAGATATTATTCTTATTGATGCATTACACGATAGTCCTGCTTTTTCAGTATAAGCTTAGTATACTTTCTGCAGATTCCTCTTTTGTTAACTCAAATTGTCACAGGTTTGCTGACTGGATTGGTTATTGACTCTGGTGATGGCGTCACTCATGTGGTAAACAACTGGAGAACACTTGTTCAATTTCTTTGTCATGAACTTTCTGTGATTTTTTTAGGTACTCTTGCTAGTGTGAGCTCTTTTTGGATTGAAAATGCATCGGTGAGTGTGCAAGTGTGGGCACATACTCATCTTGTACAGATATGACCCCATCTTTCCTTGTAGCTGATCTTTACTCCATTTTCAGCATCTGTTACATCTTCACCTTTCCTCTTGCTTAATGAGGTAGATATATCTAAATGGCTAACACTATCTAAAATGGCAATATGTTGGATGATCTAATGTAGAAGAGTTGGTTTATGTACTTCTCGTCTTTGTAAATTTCCCGATTCTTTTGCCTGTCAAATATGCTGTAAAAACTAAGTCTGTTATGTTTGACGGCATTCTAGGCAATCAGGTAATCTTCTGTTGTATCATAGAACATTTTTCAATCATTTTGGATTAAATATTCTGCTTGAGAAGCATGAAGCGAGGTGTAGGTAAAAGATGTAAAGGTAGAATATGAGAATAACTACAGGACTGAAGCATCTCTGCTTGAAAATTGTTCTTCAGGTTCCTGTTGTTGATGGTTATTCATTCCCTCATCTTACAAAACGCATGAACGTAGCTGGTCGGCATATAACTTCCTATCTAGTTGATTTACTTTCACGGAGAGGGTGAGGGCAATTCAAGTATTATTTATAAGTCTTTTTGCATCTTTCCCTCTGCTTGACATTAATTGAGTGTTTCGACTTTCTTCTGAAGGTACGCAATGAATAGAACTGCTGATTTTGAGACTGTCAGAGAAATTAAAGAGAAGCTTTGCTACATAAGGTTAAAAAAGCACTTATAGTATATGGTGAATTTTGTGGGGTTGCTTTGTCATGCTTGATATAGTCAAACTTGTGTCAGTTATGATTACAAGAGGGAGTACCAACTGGGACTTGAGACTACCATTCTCGTTAAGCATTACACTGTAAGTGAATTCTTACTCGGCAGAAGTCATGATACAGGCAATATAATATTCCATTGAGCTGCCATTTGTATGCGCTCACCTGGCTTAAAATGCTTGCGTGGGATGGTCTTCAGCAGCTCTACAATCTCGCGTAGTTAGACAATTTTTTTTGCTTCTCTTTGTTCTGTTTTTTGGTACCGAGCTAGATGTTCAATCGATGAGCTGTTTTAACTGTTTATATAATAGCGCTTGTTTTTTGGTGTGATTTTGAGCTTTAGATACTGTGCTTCTAGTTAAGGCTAGTAGGAATTTGACATCAAATTATTGGTAAATCTATCCTGCTTAGTTGCCAGATGGAAGGGTTATTAAAGTCGGCACTGAAAGATTCCAAGCCCCAGAAGCTCTGTTCACCCCAGTTAGTCGCTACTCCTCTCTGCAGTCAATTCTCTTGAGACTTTTACAATCGTCATGTTCTTTTAAGGTCACCCTTTCTGCTATTTTTTTGTGGTTAAAGCCACATTCCGGGGTCTTACATTGCTGAAATGCAGCCATTGGCTTCAACTAATCGTTTGGTATAGATTAGTGGGTTGGGCTGGTAGTTTGATCTAATATTGGTCGTTTAAGTACTTCAGCAGCGGAGTGGCTGTTATGTCTATGGTTTATGGCAGCTAAGGGTTTACGCTGGAGTCAATGGACCATCTACGCATATTTTGGCATATTTTTGTTTTACCTCATCCTGCTAGTCTTTAACAAGCTAAAAATTTCGAATCCACATAGCTATTATAGTAGTCAGCATGCAATGGCTTCAAAGGTGTTACTAATTATATTAAGCTTCTCAATTATGGCAGCATGCATGCGTTTTGTAGGTTCACAGCCCATTAGCTAATTCATTTGTCATACCTGCATGCTTATGCAAACAGGACCTTATCTTTGAATCATCAACTGTGCTACTGGTTTGTCTAATTATGCAACCTTCTCACTGTTGAGAGTTGAGCCACAAAACTTAGTCCATAACTAGACAGCCAAACCATTGCATACTGTGTAATTGTCCTAAAGGAGAAGTAAAGGTGAGCTACATATTAATTTGTTAAAACTTCAATGTCAAACACCTGAAATGTTTCAAAACATACAAAGAGTAATGTTAAAGCAATTCATAATTTTTTAGAACGTCAAATATCCACATTTATTCTTCATTTTCTGAAATTTTAGAGGGAATGTAGAAAGGACTTTTATGAGCTGAGACAAATGTTCCCATGTTAGTGCGAGTTCATTAGAGGATGTGAAATCAAATAATATAGCTCCTTTGGAATTTATTAGATGGTGCTTTGACGTTGATCATTCTTCATTAGATTTTATGAGTTTTGCACTAAATTATATGTTCTCTTTTTTTTTTTTTTTGAATGGTGCAGGAGCTCATAGATGTCGAAGGTGATGGGATGGCTGACATGGTATTCCGCTGCATTCAGGAAATGGACATTGATAATCGTATGCTGGTATGCAAAATGAAATAAACACCTCTAGAAAATGTAGCTTACGTCATTTAGGTATTGGGCAGTAATAATATAAGTGCATTATTATTAATAATATGAAGCCATTTTTTAGTTCCATTTAGTGACTATACATAGTAAGTCTGAGTAATGTGCATCATTTATGTACTGTCTGTGCTTTCTCTAACTCCTTGTACATCCATGGCATGCACACTCTCCCTCACAAGCAGTATAATTTAGACGATGCTCATTAGTTAGTTCATGAGGGGCCTTTTCATACTGCAAGATTAGGCAATTTGTTTACAATATTTTTCCAGCTTCCTGAAGAATATAATACTGAATTTCCCATGCTATGCTCTTTGTAGCCTATATTCAGCAATCAGATGCTAGTTAACTGAACTAATTATCACATTTGCAAAGTTTTTGCTTGTTACTGATGATTTTGATCCAAATTTTGTTCTTTTTTACTTCTCATATATATCTTGTTCATCACTGCTAAGATTTATTTCCTCATTTGCAGCTCTACCAACACATTGTCTTAAGTGGAGGAAGCACCATGTATCCTGGATTACCTAGTCGGTAATTAGCTTTTACCGTTTTGAGACAAATCGTGACAATGCGGCAATGCCAACAGTTTTTTGGACTATAGTAGTCTCTCTTAATTTTTTCTCGTGCATCTCGCTTGGATTTCATTGATCATTCTTCTTATTGTCCTACAAACATGTCTTCAAAGAGAAAAATTATCAGCATCCTAGCAGTGGAAGCTAGTGAGGCATCACCTATTTCAAATTGAAATATGATAATGAGCGGCAAGATGATGATTAAAAGAAAATAAAGTGCTTTCCTTGAATAAATGGGCAGCTTCATGTTCAGGCTGTGGACTTCTTTAGCAAATATTCCAATATTGAAAATAACTTTTTTTTTTGCTAAAAATACTGAAAATAACTTGCTTTCCGATTATCATGTCCTTTGTAGACTTATTTATCTAAAGAGAGAGTCAATCTTTTCTTCTAGCATTAGTCCCACAAGAGATGCACCTTAAAGAGGAGATGGATTGCATCGACACTTCTGTGCAGGCAATTGCCTAGATGAGGCTAATGGTGCTGAAATTAAGTGGTTGATCTTGATTTTGTAGCCTGGGCTTTCTCCAAGACTAACAATCTATTATTATTGTTACATATATATGAAAAGTCTGCACCTTTCCTTCTGATGAATTTTGCCATGCACACCTCCAAACAAAATCTTCCTTCTTGAGTTCCTCAGAATGGTTTTGGCAAGAAGGCTTTTTTTTAACCATCTAATAAATGATATTGCTTGCTCGAGCATTCGTATTCCATGGAAAAAAGGGTCTTAACAAGTTTCGTGCTTTACGATTTATTCTATACATGACACAGAATTAAACAGAGTCTCCAGGATTTCCCTCATTTTCCTGGGGCTAACCTGTGCGAATACTTATTTCTGTATATTGTGGGTGATCTCCAAGGACTATATAATTACAAAAGGTTTGTTCTGTTTTAACGTTTGAATTGATAAAGTTTCGCTTTCTGTTTCAGTCTGGAGAAAGAAATACTGGATCGGTATCTGGAAGTTGTTCTCAAGGGAAATAAAGATGGCTTGAAGGTAATCTTTTGTTTAACATAGAGCTTCAAGACCATCATTTTGCTCAATTTTCGTCTTCTATTGAGACTTTCCATTTTGTGATTACCAATATTTAGGTAAGTGCTGTTCATTATGGGTCATACTGTCATATTTATAGAAATGTTAAGGTCCCAGATGAATTTGAACCTTGACTGAGGAAACAAGCACCTGAGGAAGTTTCTTTTCTAAGGGGATTTATCAAAGCATGGAACTCTAACTATCTACTACCATCGTAAAGGACTCTTCTTTTGTCTCTTGTTGTAGAATTAGGATATGAACTGCAAGAAAAGAGGATAAGAATCTTAGAGTTCTTTCAGCACTAAATGTCATAAAATCTGCATTTGCTAGTTTAGTTCCTAGGCTATGTGGATAATGGTAGTTGATTAAGGATTATTGTTCTCTTAAGAGTTCATGTTAATGGATAGAACAAAATATTACAAAATAACATAATAAGTTGTTTGTGATACATTTCTTGAAATTTGAAAAGCTTTTGTCCGTAGTGATGCCTAGCAATAAGAGTATCACCATCATATGGAAGATTGACCTTTTCTTCACTCCCTAAAAGATTTTTTGTTGTTTTGATAGAAATTGCGGTTGCGTATTGAGGATCCACCACGAAGAAAGCATATGGTGTACCTGGGAGGTGCTGTACTTGCAGGAATCATGAAGGTAACCTCCTCTTGGGTTTCTGTGTTATGTTTTTCAACCCCGCCCCACCCTCTGCACCCCAACATGAGAAAAAAAGGGAAAAATGTGAGGGAATAGTAAAGGAATAAATGAAAGGGAGGGGGGAACTGATATAAGAATAAAAGGAAAATTCTCGACATTTCAATTGTCTTTTGAGGTCAAAATTGTGCTGTCTTTGTCTTGTGAAGGATGCACCTGAATTCTGGATTAGCAGAGAAGAGTATCTGGAAGAAGGAATGCGTTGTCTGAGCAAGTGTGGGCAGGCATAACCCTTTAGATGCAGTTTGCTGGTACGCTTTTCTGCTGGCGCCATTTGATGGGTTGATTCCTTGTGGAAAAAAATGGATTTAAGAGGAATGTGCTGCTACAAAAGAATCACCAAGCCACTTGCCCCTATACCCTGCCACTGCAGATCAAGTTCACTATTCTGTAATTCCAACAAATTCTAGTGCCCAACCCAAAAGGGGCATACAGGATGAAGATATTTACATGAGATAGGAAGGCTTATAATTACATCTTTGCTGTCTATACAGTTTTGTATTTGCCAGTGCTGCGATTTCTTACCGACTTCTCCATAATGGCTTGCAGGGATTGTACATATTTGTTTGTCTGTTACTTTTTAAAGAAAGTCCAACTGCTCTGCTGAAATGTATTTGGTTGGAATTCTTGCTTGCAGTTGAACATGTGCTGTATTTTTCATTTAGGTGGCATTTAGATGTATGTGGTATTTTGGTATATACCATATAGATATATACGCTTAACAAGAAGGAAGAAATTGAAATAACCCAGTTTAAGTGGCGTTCATATCAGAATGCTGTGTGTCGTGGGTACACTTGCTTTTGTTTTAAATGCTTTCTCCTTATTCAGGCAGAATGCATCCTGAAGTCATTGTGATGATGCCTAATTTTTTACTTTGGCTGAGTAAAGAATACCTCTCTAAGGTTTGCCATCCGCCTGGATGGAACGATTATACTTTCGCAGGGTGTCTTCACCTTTTCAAACTGGGGTGTTCGGGGCTAGGATCTACCCGTGAAACGTATAAAGTAAACAAAGAAGCAATGCGAACACCCGATGAAATGTGACGTACAGAATGCGTTTCTCGCACATGGTCTGTTAATGGTCTGTCAAAATTGTCGTGGCATTTCAACTGCCAGGTGCTTTTCCATCTCTAGGTGGTGAAGAGAATCTTCCTAAAGCTGCCGTATTGAGATTTCATGTTTTAACTACTCTGGAACATTGTAAATCATGTTTAGTTATGGTTAACCGGCCCTGGTTCGGTCCCAAGCTGCTGAAGCACGTAACAAGATCTGAGGGCTATTCAAGGTAAAAAGAGGAGCTAGATGGTAACGACGTGTTCAAATTAGATATTCCCGTCAGCTAAATTATGCCATCTGTCAAGATCCATACCAAGTTGACCTAATTCAGAATAAGATAGCAGCAGATCAAATTGAATTTTTATCCTAAACCCGGTTGATTGAGGAAAAATTTGTTGATATCTTTGGCATGATCGGTAGATTTCTGCTATACCTATGTATCTACGGCCTGTCTCTTGGAAGTTTTCTGCATTAAGACCTGCTCTTTAATTTTCCCTATGTGATCCTCTGCTAGGAAGCCAACCACCAAAAGATGCGATAGGACAATGATAACTGAATCAGCAAGAAATATTCATACTTCAATGATCAGTCGTATGAAAATATGGCTAGGCCTTGGTAAGCAAATTCAGGATGCCAACCCCACCAAACCAGCCTCAGACTCCTTATGAGTGGTTTTGTTTGGTGCCAGGATCAGTGGCCAACTCTAACCAATAATAAAACTATGATTATTTGTAAAAAGGAAACTTTGTTTCAGACCTCAGATCTTGGGTCATCGTCGATTTAATTATCCTAGGACATCCACCCAACCACAACTGATCTGCTCAGGCTGCAATCACACAGGGACAATTATCCCTTTCACATAAATTTTATTTTCTTGAAGAGGCAAAATGTATTCTCAGTAAGGCCAACTGTTTTCCCTATATATTTCCCACTACAGAGGGAGGACAAGTGAGCAGAGAGCATCTCACATATCCTGGCGGACATCAGGAGTTAATGCCATCCATTTGTTCTTAATCATCAGATTTCTTGTACTAGAAGCTGCGGGGCAAAGATTACGGATTCTCCCTGAAGAACTCGGAAAGCTAGTCTGTGCTCACCCAGCCTATCATAATGGTTTGTCTCGTCTAGACAAAGATTGTTGTATCAGTTACTCGAGAGATATATATAAAGTTCTTCATCGACTCAGTTCATCATGCTTGCTTTCGTATACACACTATAATTATATGTGAATCGTGCATTGTGCTTTTAGGTCCCAAAGCCCGATGCGTCCACTTTGATGGAGAACTCTAGTGGTACTAGTGTATTACAACTTTGTGTGACACAAGGCAAACCGACACTAGTTACTCCTGCTGAAGAGACAGAGAAGGGGCTGTACTTCCTCTCGAACCTCGACCAGAACATTGCGGTGATAATCCGTACAATTTATTGCTTCAAGTCAATCGAGAAAGGCAATGAGCAAGTCGGAGAAGTGATCAAGGATGCCTTGAAAAAGGTTCTTGTGCATTACTACCCTCTTGCTGGGCGCTTGACCATTAGCCCTGAGGGAAAGCTCATCGTGGATTGCACTGGAGAGGGAGCGTTTTTTGTCGAGGCCGAAGCAAATTGTACTCTGGAAGAGATTGGAGACATAACTAAGCCTGATCCTGAGACGCTTGGGAAATTGGTTTATGATGTTCCAGGTGCTAAGAACATACTAGAGATGCCACCGCTGGTGGCTCAGGTTCGTAAAATTTTTCTTTTGCGTCTTCTGCTTTATCATCTGCTACAAACAAATTAAGTTGCCCTGCTGACATATTTGCGGTCCTTTGAATTACATGAAACACTCAAAGAATTTCAGACTTGATAAAAGTTGAAACTGTCATTACAGTCGTAGGCTCCTAGCAATCTATTCCAATTATTTATGCCTGAAGGCTCTCAAGAATTAGCCGTCTCCCTACAGAGGAAGAAATATTGGCAGAAACAGTATCCCAGCATGTTTATTCTGCTATGACCTCACTTATTACCGACCTTATCCTTCAAAATCGCTAAATGAGAAGCTCGTGTTACAGATCTTTTCACATTTTCCTGTATCAATGTATGGACTTATCGCATGATTGAGAAGAACTTGAAGCTTCCCTATTTTGGTGTTTGCCAGGTGACTAAATTCAAATGCGGAGGGTTTGTTCTAGGACTGTGCATGAATCATTGCATGTTTGATGGGATTGGAGCTATGGAATTTGTGAATTCGTGGGGTGAAACAGCCAGAGGATTGCCTCTCACAACCCCACCTTTCCATGACAGAACCATTCTAAAATCCAGGAACCCTCCTAAGGTGGAAAACCTTCATCAGGAATTTGCCGAAATAGAAGACAAGTCAAACACGGCTGATCTCTACAAGGACAAAATGCGATACAGTTCTTTCTGTTTTGATCCAGAGAAGCTCGAGAAGCTAAAGGCTAAAGCGATGAAAGATGGGGTTCTTAAGAAGTGCACTACTTTTGAAGCTCTCTCAGCATTTGTATGGAGAGCTCGAACTAAGGCACTCAACATGCTGCCTGATCAGCAGACAAAGCTTCTCTTTGCAGTGGACGGGCGGCCTAAGTTTGAACCTCCTCTTCCAAAAGGGTACTTTGGAAATGGAATCGTGCTCACCAATTCCATTTGCGAAGCAGGTGAAATTCTGGAGAAACCCCTTTCATATGCAGTTGGGCTAGTTCAGGATGCAATCAAGATGGTCACGGATGGTTACATGAGATCGGCCATAGATTACTTCGAGATAACAAGAGCAAGGCCATCTTTGGCTTGCACCCTCCTGATCACGACTTGGTCAAGGTTGTCCTTTCACACAACGAATTTTGGATGGGGCGAGCCCATCTTGTCGGGGCCTGTGGCATTGCCTGAGAAGGAAGTGATTCTGTTCCTTTCCCATGGGAGCGGGAGGAAAAGCATCAATGTGCTTCTCGGTTTGCCTGCTCCTGCTATGAAGATCTTTGAAGAACTGATGCAGTTCTAGACATCAGTTATAAAGAAGACCTCTCTTGCTCGGTGATTTATTTCTGTGCAGGATCCCATGATCTCAAAATTCATTATGTGTATGATCTTACTTATGTTGTTCGGTTATCTCTAAGAAAATATTATGTTGGCTGCTGGCATAGACTGGTAATGGAATCCAGAGATGGTTTGTGGCTGTGAGGACTGGGCACAAAGTCACTGTTCTGTGGTTTATAAGCTGCGCTTCATGTGATAAAAATGTTGTCGAAATTAATCATTCCAGATGATGAACACCCTAGTCAAGAAATTTATGTGACCTAAAATGAAAGAATTCTTAGACCAATCAACAAGGACCTTGCACAAGTAAATGCCAAAACTCAGACTTTCAGGCGTCCATCTTTGTAGAACTGGACTTTCATAATGACACCATAACAAAGAACGTAAAACTGATCTAGAATTTCTTTGACAAAAGGAACAACCTATCATCTAAGACACCATGCCTTAACCTTCAAAGATGAAAGGAAAGAAACGATATGACACATACTGCTCGCATGAGTGTTTGAGACTAAGCTGTTCATTGCTCCTTCCAACATGACATGTAAGAGACAGAATTTCATTTATATGTTCTCTTTATGTTTCTTATTTTATTCGATTGTCTGTTGATATAGCCGGTAGCCTTTATTTTGACCCTCACCGATGCTTTATTTAAATCATGAGGAACCTCGGCTAGCTTAGCACTAGCAGACAAAAGTTAATTTACCTCACTCGCTCTTATAGTGAATTTCGCAAGTCTTCACTGGTTTCCACTGAATCTTTTTTATTCCTAGTCTAGACTCTAACTCTAAGTTTGTGTTAACATTGAAGAAAGAAAAGGATGAAAAGCTAACCATCTTTCAAGGAGCTCGTTCAGAGTTTCGATGTAAAGATCTAAATGCAAACTTTGAGGAAATTGCTATGTTTTTACCCTGCTAAGCTTCCCCTGAGTTCATTGATTGACTGTAATTAACCATGCTTCATTCCGATCGTCAATTAATTGGCAATCTTATTCTTGTTTGAAACTGAAAAATGGGACATTGTGCATTGTAAAAATATAAACAAAGGAAGAAGAAACACGTTCTCGCAGCATGTGTGCATACAGTAGTCAAAGCACAGATTTATCAGTTGGATTAGCTGTCTAGCTAAACTGATCAGGAAATTTAACTGCTCAACATACACGAAGAATGCAGAC